>CM066314.1:218853053-220257428 GCA_033807775.1 Saussurea involucrata | reverse complement strand
TTTTAGTCGAATGTTGATTTCAGAAGTTTAATGTAAATTAAAGGGTAGTACATGCCGAAACAGTAATCTAATTATGTTATACCCTGAAGTAATCTAACTTCTTAGTCGAATGTTGATTTGGTTTGGGACAGAGGGAGTATTGGTTAGTGAACGACCCCTAACTTTTACCATCAACATGTAAGCAATTTTCAAATGGCTCAAATTATACCAACTATTATGTAATTTTTACTAATATACCTGAAAGCTTGAAAATCTAAAGCCTTTTCATTCCTGACAGCATGAGAAAAATGTTTTAGACAATTTAATATGTTACAGTGATGAACATAATCAGTGGCAATACAATACAACCTGATAAAAGATTCTGAAAAAACAGAACCTAGTGTAAACAACAAAGTATCAGACACACACACACACACACACACACACATATATATATATATATATATATATATATATATATATATCAGACAAGTGATGAAACTAAATGCAAGTAAGACTGGGAAAAATTAAACCTGATTCTTGAACATTTTAACTATTAAAAAAAAGAGCAAGTTTCTGAACAAATGAATCAGAGTTGTCCAAAATTTTGAGTAAAATACTACAAATACTTATAAGTGAATCATTATTTGATTTCAAACTACTTTGGAAACCCACGAATGGATGACTTGTATGATTTGATGTAAACTTAAGGGTGTCCTTTATAATTCCCACTAATTTGAGAGTAACGTACAAGTAAAAGCAGCAGGTTAGGGTAGTTTTATCTCTTCTGCATAAGAAATACATACATATAAACATAACTACGATCAAAAAATAAAAAATGAAAGAAACCCTACCAGGCCACATTGGGCTAATCTCCGAAAAGCATCCAGAATAGACAGATGATATGTACCTACTCGTCTCAACACGGAGCGCCGGTCACGTCTCCTTCTCCTGATCGGCAACGATGGTCTTTTCGGCCATCTCTGCTTCTTTTATAAACCCTAGAGATGAAGACCTAAAGAGAGAACGTAAAGGACCGACTTTGCTTCAAAATGTTATGGAGAACAGGTGGTGAAATGGGGAGGCAAATGGTTAAAACACATATAAATCTGAAAAAGAATAAAATCATACCAGAAGGAGGGGGTGGCAGGCGACAGTGAGGGAAGGTGCAGGTTTCCGGGTGAGAACCTATCATCGATCGTTTGAAGAGGTTTTTTTTTAGAACGACAATGATGGAGCAAGGGGAAACGGGAAGAAGGCAAATGGTATTTTCTCTCAGACCCCTGGTAGGCAGTATTTGAGTGGGACTGTAACATTTGTTGACTTGGAAAATACCCCCACGTGAAACGCACGTGGGGTGGGTTAACGGTGGGTTTTAAACAGCGTAGAAGGGAGGGACCAAAAACGTTACGAAAATACAAACGTCAGGGATCATATGCACCTTATTGAAGTTCAGGGATGAAAAATGTTAGGGTGGACAAACGTCAGGGACCAAAAGTGAACTTTACTCCCAAAACAAATTACATTCATCTCCAGCAGATTCCCTATTTTGTAGAAAAAAAAACAATGATTATAATATTAAAATATTATTTTTCTCTTTAATATTATTTTTCAAAGATTTATATTGTCACTTAGAGCATCTCTAACCGCTTCCCTATAATTTTTCTAAAATGGAGAACCAAAAGCCAAAATCCTAAAAAAAATACATTCATCTCCAACAGCTTTCCCATTTTGGAGAATCCAACATTAATTAAAATATTAAAATATTTTATTCATCTATTAAAATATTATTTCTCTCTCTACATATTTATTTTCAAAGTTTTTATTGGTCCTCTCACTTGGTAATCATTTTTGGAGTGATCTCCATATTTGGAGAAAAAAACCTTCTCTCTACAACTTTCTCCATTTTAGGGATAGTTTTGGGGAAGCTGTTGGAGCAAAATATTAGCCCAAAATCCCTATTTTCTCCATTTTCCCCAATTTGGGGAAGCTGTTGGAGATGCTCTTAGTAATCATTTTTTGGGTTAACTCCATATTTGGAGAAAAAAATCCTTATCTCTCATACTTTCTCCATTTTGGAGATAGTTTTGGGGAAGTTGTTGGAGCAAAAAAACAACCCAAAATCCCTATATTCTTCATTTTCTCCAAAATTGGGAAGCTGTTGGAGATGCTCTTAGGTCTAAGCCAATATATATGTAGTAATATATATATATATATATATATATATATAGAGAGAGAGAGAGAGAGAGAGAGAGAGTCATCTTCTTTTGTTAACCAAACTTTATCATATATTGATATCACATTCCTTAAATATCCCATTCACTTAATTATTACATTTCTTAATTATCATATCTATTAGATATCTAGTTTGTTCACTAAGGCTATGTTTGGCAAACTAGCTGATAAGCTAGCTGTTGACTGATAAGGTAGATGGTAGCTGATAAGCTAGCTAGGGGTGTGCAAAACCTGAATGCCCCGAAAACCCGAACCGAACCAGAATCGAAAATGAGGTGTTTATGCAAAACCCAAATGCCCCTGTTGAACAACCTAAGGGGGGGTAAGGTTGTATTTAAAAATTTTACTTTCAAAAAATCTTTTTATAAATAAATACAGAGTAAGTACGGAATAGTACAGAAGAGTGTAAGTACAAACAGATACACAGATATTATATAAATAAATATAAATGCAAAGCAATTTATATAAACAGATATAATTTAAAAGCACAGCGGAAAAGTAAATAGATAAGGGAAAGAGAATACTTGACAACGATATTTTTAAAGTGGTTCACCAAACACAAAGTTGGCTAGTCCACCTCGAGAAAATAACACTTCTCGGAGATCCAATACGAAACGTGTTCTTTACGGTAGAAACACAAACCTTAGTACAACAAACGCGAATCACTCTACTTTGAGAGAATTAATGTGGATCACTCACTCTATTCAAACACTTACAAGAGGGTATAATTTTAATATGAATAATCACTCTTGAATAAGGTTTATCACTTGGATATTTTTAGAGAGTTTGATCACTTGAGCTGTGTTGCTGATTCAACTAATCAAGAGATTTTAATCTGCTATCAACTCAAGATTTCTTACTCAAAAACGTGTTTTATAATTTTAACAGTTTAAATATCAACAGAAGAAGCTGCAGAGTCTTTATCAAATGCAGAGGAGTTAATGTGAATTCGTGGTCTTGAATGCTGGAGGTTGCAAGATATTTATACTGGATGAGCAACAGGGCAGAAGCATTCGCGGTATACCGGCTATCCCCCGCGGTATACCGTGCAGAGGAAAAAGCACATCAAGATCAGAAAGTCAACTCTGCAAAAACCAACGGAAACAGTACCCGCGGTATACCGGCTGAACACCGCGGTATACCGCGCAGAAGAAAAGACTTCCAACCAATCAGAGATGCACACCGAGCCTGCCGCGGTATACCGGCTGAACACCCGCGGTATACCGGCCGTACCACCGCGGAATACCGGCTCTACCTTCGCGGTATACCTGCGTCAGAAAGTGGTTGCAGAAACAGTACGCATGGCAGATACTTCTAGAACCAAAATTTCTTATTTAAAATATTATTTAAAGGGTTTTTAGAAATATCCAAGTGGTATATTATTTTAGGGTGATTTATCATTTTAAAATTAAAACGACGTAATTCTTCAGTCTTGGATTCTTCAGATAAAATTATTCGAGATTATTTAAATATCTGCACACTCAGATAAAATATCAGATAACAAAGAATGCGGTGTGTTTTGTAATCATCAAAATAAATATGGAGATGTGATTTTATGTGTACCAAAAATATATCACAATATTAAAGCGGGGTACACTTGCACCAACAATCTCCCCCTTTTTGATGATGACAAACACAACGCTAAACACGAGAGCATACTCGGTTTCTCTCCCCCTTTTGTCGAAGCAAAAAGGGTTAGGAAAGACGCTATGCTCCCCCTTGAAAAATGCTCCCCCTTAAAATATGAAGTATTTGAGAGTTAGCATTTTCTCAAGGGTTAGATAAAATAAGCTCTCTAAAAAAATTCAATAAGAATAACGAAGCAGGAGAATAAACATTAGAACAGAGCAATAATAATGTTAATTAAATAAAGTTTAAAGAAGACAAAAAATTAATCGCTATCTAAAAATTCAATTTCGTTCAGTTGATTAGATAATGTCCACAACTGTTCGTCAATGTCTTCCAAGCGGTCTTGCACCACACGTTGATCGGCATCGTAACTCCGACGCAAGTCAATGATCGCGGAGTATATTTGACGATTTGAGATTGCACCCGCCGGGATTGCGTATGGATCGTCTTCCTCGGGAGCCGGATCTTGAGGGCGATGAAGAGCCCGTCCCGGTGGAGCACTCATTCGACTAACAGTCAGTGCATTGAGAGAAGGAGTAGGAGCTAACATCCTACCAATGATAGGAATTTGAAGGTTTGTAAAAAGGTTTCGAATTAAGTAACCAAACGGAAGAGACTGGTTACCAGACTCGGAAATCACCATACGGTGAGCAATAATGTAGGTGGCATTAATACGGATGCCATGCCGAAGACAGTAAAGGATATAGCACTGAAGTGCACCCAATCTGTCAAAATTTCCAGCGCGTCCCAAAACGTTAAAAAGGATAATTTTATTCCAAAAACGAAGATTTTCCGGAAGATGTTGATCAGTTAAAATTGAGGGAAAATTATTTCGAAAAGCAGGAGCTAAAATAGATTGGAGAATGGTTTCCTGAGTTTCTTGAACCTGGGAAAGCAGGGAAGAAAAGGCAGTATTATTTGAAAACACATTTATATTGGAATGGGTTAGACCCAGTACACGAGAAAAATCTTCTAAACTCCAGTCAAAAGAGTGGTTGAAAATTTGAAGAGAGACACGATGGGTGGTCTCGTTAAAGTCATACCCAGCATAAAAATCGACCATACTTGAAAAAGGTACATCTCCTTGAAAAGAAAGAAAAGGTTCCCAGTCAATAGAAGAGAAAGCTTCAAGGGTACCAAGATGTTCTAGACCCACTAAATCGACAGATCGACCTGGGTTACAAGGTCGGGATTCAAAAATATGTCGTCTTTTAGCACGACGGTTTTGAGGAGGGTCAGATGGGTTTTGAGAGCTGGAAGCTCCCCGAGAGGTACGAGCCCTTTTTGGAGCCATTTGAAGGAAGGAGAGAAAACTGTTGTCGAAAGGTTGGAGTTCCGGTGGCCGGAAAAAAAACTTCGGTTGTTGACGGCGGACGTCGTAGGCGGAGGTCGGCGGCAAGAGGAGGGAGAGAGAGAGAGAGAGAGAGCTCTTTGGATAAAAAAGAAGGGAAACAAAAACTTACCTGTAATGGATTTAAATCCGTCGAAGGCGCGCGGTATACCGCCTAGGAGCACGCGGTATACCGAGTCAGAAAAAGAGTTGAAAAGACTTGACATCTTTAAACACGCGTGACAGTGGGGAAACAGCGGTGTGGCATACCGCCTAGGGAACGCGGTATACCGGGGTCAGTTTGAACAGTTTCTGTCGGTGAATCACAGAGTGACACGTGGTGGTGGTGAACAGAACACGGTATACCGCCTTAGGGTCACGGTATACCGCGACAGTAAGTTGACTGGCAGCATTCGGCTTTCAATGTTTCCTTTAACCAATCTTACACACAACCGATTTTAAAATAAGAATTTTTTTTGGTTAATTTTATGTGAGCAAAAAAAACCACGTATTATGACCTCGTCAGGGAACACCTACAAAAAGCAAAGAAAAAATTTTCGTGGTACCCTTTTCTTATGGGTCCTTTTAACAGTTAGTATAAAACATTAAAACTGCAAAAGACAAATAAAGAACATGTTGCCGACAAGAAATAAACATGACAACATACAAACCACAAAAAATGGTTTAAAACCACAAACGCATCCCACCGGGATTGTCAACATTAAACATTCCTTTCGGAATCCATTTATTTATCATTTTAATTTTGCGATTGTATTTATCATACACATAAAAGCAAGCATTTATATTCGCATTATTTTTAGGTTTAGAATACTTATCGTTATACATGCGAGCATACGGTTTTCTCGGTATATATTTTACATTATTCATTTTAGGTACATACGGAGGTTTTTGCACATATCGATTTCTTGTATTTACTTTAGGTGATTCAAAATATCTTTTAATTGGCATACAAGAACATTTTTCTTTGCAAGCATCGGAACCAATACCTTTTCTACATTTTATACGGTTAGACATATTTAGCATGTTAAGAACTTTTTCATTACTACTTTGAAATGCTTTAGCCAATAGATTGTCCTTTTCATATGAATCGCATTTAGCTTTTAAACATGCATTTTCATTTTTAAGAATATCACATTTTGCACAAATAATATTTTCATGTGACTTTTTATTTAAGCATGCAATTTCTTTATTTAGAATATCACAAGATTTACAAAAATCCTTTTCACCTAATTTAGTTTCTAATTTAGCAATTATATCCATATCATTTGCAGATTTTTGTTTACCGTCATTAATTTTCTTTTCACATGCAGATACGGTTTCTTTTAATTTTGAGATTTCATCTTGATACCTATTTGCAAGAGCGGCCAAGTCATGGAATGATTCATATAATTCGTCAAGATTATTTTCATCTTCATTTTCATAATCACTAGCGTAATCTGAGTAACAAGATTTTACCTCGTCGTCGCTTTCGGCCATAAGACAAATAGCTTGATATTCGTCTTCTTCTTCGCTTCCACTCCACGAGCCTCCAACGAAGGCTTTATCCTTTTTATTTTGAAATTTGTTCTTTTTAGGACATTCGTTGGCGTAGTGGTCTTTATCACCACAAGAGTAGCAATAACCTCTCTTTGGTTGGGCTTTTTCGTCGTCACTTGAGTCGTCATTTTTCTTCACTTTATCTTCTCTTTTATGGAAGTTGCGACTCCGGTTTTCACCGCCACGGCCGTAGTTACCGTTTCTTTGAAATCTGCTATTTTTAGAAAATTTATTGTTAGTAAAAGATTTAGAGAAGTTTCTTACCAACATAGCGACTTCGTTGAGTTTATCGGATAGATCTTTTGAAGTGCTAGCTTCCTCCTTTTTCTTTTGGTCATTCGGAGTTGAGACATTAAGAGCGATCGACTTCTTTTTTACTTGCTCCCGATCTTTGTTTCTTTTAAGTGCAATTTCGTGCACTTTAAGATTACCGACGAGATCGTCGAGCTTCATTAGGGAGAGATCACGGGAGTCTTCTAATGATGTAATCTTTGCCATCCACTCCGAAGGAAGTGCTCGGAGGATTTTCCTCACGTAATCTTCATTAGGATAAGTGCGACCTAATCCTTTCAAAGTAGTCATAATGAGGTTAAAACGTTTAAACATTGAGTCGATTGACTCATCTTTTGACATTTCAAATAATTCATAATCATGAACTAAAATGTTTATTTTAGAACTTTTAACTTGTGTGTTTCCACGATGAGTGTTGTTTAAACTTTCCCAGATTTGATTAGCAGTTTTATATGTATACACTCTTTCAATTTCATCAGTAGTTAAAGCAGCATATAATATATTCTTAGCTTCAAAATTTAAACAGACATGAGATTCTTCAGCGGGAGTCCATTCTTTTAAAGGTTTATCAACAATAAGATCATCTTTTACAATAGTAGGATTAAAATTCCCATTTTCTATAATATCCCAAATCTTTTGATTTTTGCCACGCACGTGACATTCAAATAGCTCGGCCCAAATGCCAAACTTTTCAGTATCTATCAAAGGGGGTTTTGAAAACACAAAATTAGTTTGTTGAGCCATTTAAAAGAATTAAAGAAATAACTTTAAAAATTTAAACAGATAATTTTTGAAAGCCCTGCTCTGATACCAATTGTTGAACAACCTAAGGGGGGGGGGGGGGGGGGGGGTAAGGTTGTATTTAAAAATTTTACTTTCAAAAAATCTTTTTATAAATAAATACAGAGTAAGTACGGAATAGTACAGAAGAGTGTAAGTACAAACAGATACACAGATATTATATAAATAAATATAAATGCAAAGCAATTTATATAAACAGATATAATTTAAAAGCACAGCGGAAAAGTAAATAGATAAGGGAAAGAGAATACTTGACAACGATATTTTTAAAGTGGTTCACCAAACACAAAGTTGGCTAGTCCACCTCGAGAAAATAACACTTCTCGGAGATCCAATACGAAACGTGTTCTTTACGGTAGAAACACAAACCTTAGTACAACAAACGCGAATCACTCTACTTTGAGAGAATTAATGTGGATCACTCACTCTATTCAAACACTTACAAGAGGGTATAATTTTAATATGAATAATCACTCTTGAATAAGGTTTATCACTTGGATATTTTTAGAGAGTTTGATCACTTGAGCTGTGTTGCTGATTCAACTAATCAAGAGATTTTAATCTGCTATCAACTCAAGATTTCTTACTCAAAAACGTGTTTTATAATTTTAACAGTTTAAATATCAACAGAAGAAGCTGCAGAGTCTTTATCAAATGCAGAGGAGTTAATGTGAATTCGTGGTCTTGAATGCTGGAGGTTGCAAGATATTTATACTGGATGAGCAACAGGGCAGAAGCATTCGCGGTATACCGGCTATCCCCCGCGGTATACCGTGCAGAGGAAAAAGCACATCAAGATCAGAAAGTCAACTCTGCAAAAACCAACGGAAACAGTACCCGCGGTATACCGGCTGAACACCGCGGTATACCGCGCAGAAGAAAAGACTTCCAACCAATCAGAGATGCACACCGAGCCTGCCGCGGTATACCGGCTGAACACCCGCGGTATACCGGCCGTACCACCGCGGAATACCGGCTCTACCTTCGCGGTATACCTGCGTCAGAAAGTGGTTGCAGAAACAGTACGCATGGCAGATACTTCTAGAACCAAAATTTCTTATTTAAAATATTATTTAAAGGGTTTTTAGAAATATCCAAGTGGTATATTATTTTAGGGTGATTTATCATTTTAAAATTAAAACGACGTAATTCTTCAGTCTTGGATTCTTCAGATAAAATTATTCGAGATTATTTAAATATCTGCACACTCAGATAAAATATCAGATAACAAAGAATGCGGTGTGTTTTGTAATCATCAAAATAAATATGGAGATGTGATTTTATGTGTACCAAAAATATATCACAATATTAAAGCGGGGTACACTTGCACCAACAGCCCCGAAACACGAAATTTTGGGGATATTTGGGTTTGGGTTGGGTTTGATTTATCGCCACCCGATCCGTCCGAAACCCGACATGTATATATATACATACATATATTATTATACAAATATATTTATTTATATAATTATCCTTCAAAAATCCTAAATTATAGTCGGTCGTACTATTTCCAAGAGACTAAACCTACTATCAATTAATTAATCATTTTAACTAATTGAGTTTATTATCCAAAGCGATCAAATATTATAAATTTTTTGCATTTAATTATACCCGAAATCCGACCGAACCCAACCCGAAACCCAACGAATCTGAACCTGAAGTAATCCGAAATCCGAAACCTAAAGTTTGGGGCTTGGTTTTCATATCCGAAATCCGATCGGGTTATTGATTTTCCCACCCGAACCCGCCCGACCCGCCCGATGCTCACCCCTACTAGTAGCTGATAAAAAAGTCACGTTTGGCAAAAGTAGCTTATAAGCATGTAAAATGACCAAAAAGGGCATCTTCAAATAATTATCAATTACAAATTTAACTAGTGTGGGGCCCGTGCGTTACGCGGTAGCAAGAAATATTTTAAGGAATTACTTGACCACATTAAGATAAAAGGTAATTCTTCGGTTAATACTAATACGATACGATTTAAAACGAAAAATGCATTTCCATAAGTGGTTCATTTTCATCTATTGATTACCATTTGTTGTTAGGCCATCCGTACCCCAAGCTGGATGGGGCTCGGGATGGCCAGCGGGGTTGCGGGGATGGGCTACGGGCTCGGGGATGGTTGCAGGAAGGGATGGAATTCGGGGATGGGATCCCGATCCATCCCGAAGGTTTTTTTTTTAAAAAAATTTAATTAAATTTTTAAAAATAATGCCGTTCAACGGCTCTTTGTAAAAAAAAATTATTTTTCTCAATTTAATCTCACTATATATTTAACCCTCAACCTCTTATTTCTCACACCTCTCAACCTCTTATTTCTCACACCTCTCAAATTCTCTCAACCTCTTATTTCTCACACCTCTCAAACTCTCTCAAATTCTCTCAACCTCTTATTTTTCACACCTCTCTCATCATGAATTCAAACAGAACACCTACATCCCGTCGTAACCGACCGAATACACCACAATCGCAAGAAGATCAAGAGCTTGGTTTCCAAGCGTTTTGTATTTTGTAATTTTTATTTTTAATGAATGATATGAATTTTAATTTTTATTATTTATCTTATTTTTATTTATTAAAAAATATATAAATATTTTTATTTTGTTAAATAATTAAATGTATAAATAAAAGAATTAAAATAAATGAGGTGGCAAAAGGGTTTGAGGGAATGGGGTACGGGCGTTTAGGGATCGTTAGGGATCGAGTGAGGGATGGAAGAAAAGCTGATGTGACGCTGATGTGGAGTGGAATATTTGAAAGATTCCCTCCATGGGGTACTGATGGCCTTACGAATAAATTGAGATTTATTGGTAATAATTTTGTATTTATACTGTTTAAAACTCAAACGACACACCGCACAACCATATGACTATTTTTCTCAAAAATGGTTTAACTAAAATTAGTGAACTCTATGAGTTGCCACAAACATAAATCCTCTCTTGTTGCCAATATATGTTAACATGTTTCATAAAAATGTTAATCTTCTTATCAACGGGGGATTACCAAACTTATTTCAAATTTATATACAACTTTCCTTCATCATTTCGTGTAGTCCATTTCATTCTCCAATCTAGCATTCATTCATCAATGTGGAATGACTAAAACAATACCACAATGCAAGATTTGAGAATAAAAAATCTTACAATGTCACTTCAAATACTTTTGGTTATTTCTTTTACACATACAAAATAAAAAAGATAGAAAATATAAAGATTGTTCTATTTATATGTGTATATATATATGTATATATATATATATATATGGGTCCTTTTATTTTGCAACCCAAAAAAAGGTGGCAACCTTTGCAACCACCTTCATCACCATTGATCTTTAATCGGACGGCCCATATCAATTACGTCCTTTAATAATTATTTTTTAATTACTAGTTAATTTTTAATCACCTAATTAGGCGGGAAATGGTATATGTGGAGGAACAGTAAAAATCAAATCCTTGTAATTATAGAAACCGAGATTCATATTCCGAATTACACTCCACCATAATGATACAGTTTCCGAATTACACGCCACCATAATGATACAGTAAAAGTCAAATCCTTGTAACGATGAAGCATCATGCATCGCAACGGAGCAAACGATGAAGCATCATGCATCTGGAACGAATACCGGTTCATGCATCTGGAAGCAGACTGGTTCATGCGATGCACAACGATGAAGACGATCATGGAATGAATACCGATTCATGGATGAAGATGATGAATACTTGAACAATTTATGGAATGAATACCGATTCATGGAATGAAACCATCTTCGTCATAGAAGTAGACTGGTTCATGCGATGCACAACGATGAAGACGATCATGGAGTGAATACCGATTCATGGATGAAGATGATGAATACTTGAACAATTTATGGAATGAATACCGATTCATGGAATGAAACCATCTCCGTCATCATCGAAACCGTCTTCGACATCATCGAAACCATCTTCGACATCATCGAAACCATCTCCGTCATCATCCAAACCTACAGGTTGACTCCGAATAAAACTTATCTCGTCTTCTCCGACCATCTTCTTCATCGACCGCATCGTCTTCTTCATTAACTGCATCTTCTTCTAAGAAAATCGGAAATCAACCCAGAAATCGCCTTCAATGGATTCATCGTCCAGAAATCAACCCAGAAATTCGTCGTCTTTACCAGAAAATCGAAATTCATCGGTTTCATCGGCCTAGATTCGTCGTCTTTACCTGCTGTTGAAATCGAAATCAACCCAGAAATCGAACCATGAAATCGAAATGGTTTCTTCTGTAGATCCATGATGCTTCTACGTTTGCTCCGTTCCGAATGCATGATGCTTCATCGTTTGCTCCGTTTCGAATCAGAAATCTGGAATTTGTTCCGCCATGGCAGAGGATGAAGTTTTTTTGAAGGATATTCACTACACCAAATGTCGCCTTAGACAACATAGGCTAATTGCCTATGTTGCTTAAGATAAGCTTAGGCAACAAAGGCTAATATATGTTGCCTAAGTTTCCTCTTAGGCAACATATCGTTATATGTTGCCTAAGTGAGACCATATGCAACATATGAATAATTATATGTTGCCTCAAGTATCTTAAGCAACATCTTCCATTATGTTGCCTTAGTTGTGTAATCTTAGGCAACATATTTTCTTGTTTCTATGTTGCCTAAGGTAAAAAATTATAAATAAATATAGGTAGTTGAAAATTTAATAAGTTGTGTACGGATGATTGATACCTGCTTTTACTTAGGCAACATATAATTTATTGTATGTGTTGCGTAAGAGTTGGCTTAGGCAACATATTTTCTTGTTTCTATGTTGCCTAAGCTAAAAAATTAAATAAATATATAGGTAGTTGAAAACTTAATAACTCATGTACGGATGATTTAAGGTTGGCACATATGTTTACTTAGGCAACATATAATCTATTTTATTTGTTGCGTAAGATCTCACTTAGGCAACATATTTTCTGTTTCTATGTTGCCTAAGATCACAGTTATTAATATATATTGATAGTTCCCCCATTTTCAACATTTCATCTTCTATTCCAACATTTTTCTCCATTTCAAAAAAATCGTTTTTCCAAAGAATTTAGACACGATTTTGACGACTTTTGGCTTCCAACAAACGTTGTTTTCATCATCAAATGTCATTTAAAGATTATTAGGTAAGTATTATTTTATTTTGTCTAATTTATAGTTATTTCACGTTTATATCATTTAAATTTGGAACGTGATTTGGAGCGATTCTTGCTTCCAACAAACGCTTTCATCGTCAAAAGACATTTAGACTTTCTTAGGTAATTATAATTCAATGAAAGTTATCTTAGGCAACATATTTTCTTGTTTCTATGTTGCCTAAGGTAATAAATTATAAATAAATATAGGTAGTTGAAAATTTAATAAGTTGTGTACGGATGATTGATACCTACTTTTACTTAGGCAACATATAATCTATTGTATGTGTTGCGTAAGAGTTGGCTTAGGCAACATATTTTCTTGTTTCTATGTTGCCTAAGCTAAAAAATTAAATAAATATATAGGTAGTTGAAAACTTGCCGAACGTGACGAGGAGATTCTCTTACTAAAAGAGGCACAAGAGGAAGCAAAAAAGGAAGCCGCCGAACAAAAAAAAATGATATTATCTTTGATGCAAATTTGCGGTGTTGCTAGCGATGTAAACTCTAACTCAACAACCTCGACAAGCAAGGCTTTAGGTTAATATTTATTTTTATGTTTTCGTACTTGTTGCCGACTTTTAGACTTGTTTAGGAAAAACATTATCGTTCAATTATAGAATTTATTAGTTTTATTTGGTTATTGGAGTTGTTAGTCGATTCACACGAGTTTGTTTGTTTATGGGTGTTTGTAGAAAACATGCGAGTAGAAAATCATCATGGTGCACAAAATGTGCAATTTTTTTTTATATAAAACATCTTAGGCAACATATGCAAATAGTATATGTTGTATAAGTTGATATCTTAGGCAACATATGCAAATAGTATATGTTGTCTAAGTTGATATCTTAGTCAACATATGCAAATAGTATATGTTGTCTAAGTTGATATCTTAGGCAACATATGCAAATAGTATATGTTGTCTAAGTTGATATCTTAGGCAACATATGCAAATAGTATATGTTGTTTAAGTTGATATCTTAGGCAACATATGTTTTTATCATAGGCAACATAACCAATTGTGTGTTGCTTAAGGAGTCCGCTTAGGCAACATATGCTGTTTGCTTATGTTGCCTAGGTTCTTATGCAACATTGAGAAGGCAACACTTCTTAGGCAACATAGGCATGTTGCCTAAGCCTTAGGCAACATATAAACCCCTCTTAGGCAACATTTTTCATTTGTTGCCTAAGTGAGATTTGGTGTAGTGATTGTTTCTGTTGTTTTTAGAAGATTAATCAAAGACGTATTTAGATCGTGGGAGGTTATTTTGGGATTTGATAATTTTGAATTCAAATCCGGGATTCTCTCTAATAACCGGATGATTAATTAAATAATTAATTACCCTCTTAAATCAAAAAGACAATATTGCCCTCAAGTTAATTAAATTAATATAATGGAGATTATCATCTAATCTACGATCTAACGGTGATAGAGTGGGTTGCAACTTGCAAGGGTTGCCACCTTTGCATGGGTTTGGTTGTTCATTATCGGGAATACCTCATTATCAAAATGTCAAAATGTCACCTCACATGTCTCCGACCATCTCAACCACAATCGGGAATACTTCATTATCAAAATGTCACCTCACATGTCTTTGGTTGTTCCAAAGTAAGACAACTCTATGAGAATTGACACAATATCATTACATCTATCTTTCTTATACACACATCTTTATTCCAATGTTTCAACTTCTCACCAATATGGGATAGCTACAACAAAACCACAATCCACTATTTGAGAATACTCAACTCTCATGGTGCCAACTCATTACCTTTTGGGTTTTCCTTTTATCTATTTAAAGACATAAAATATTTAACTATTACATTAAGTGTTTAACTATTACATGAAATGTTTTGTCATGTAAATAAGAAATAACTATTTAACCAAAAAATGGATCAAATTTTGGATGAACCTTCAAGCCATATCTTATCATTTATATAGTCACTTACATTCCAACTTTTCACTTTTGTCACCAATGTGGGACAATGAAGAATCAACGATTCACCATTTGATGAATATTTAATTCTCATTGTGTCATGTCATCATCTTAAGGTTTTACTTTTATATATATAAAGATTTTGATTGATTGATGTGTGATATATAAAAAACAACCACGACTACCTTTTTATTTTTTTTACTTTTTAATAAGATTTGTTTTGCAAAAATAGGGTCATCCAAATAAGATAACCCTATGACTCAAACTCCATGAGATGACACAATGGTATCCTATCATTCTCTTTTATACATATCACTCTACTCTAACCTTTCAACCTCTCACCAATGTGAGATATCTAAAACTCAACCACAATTCACAAATACATCAATACTCAACTCTCATGATTTCCACATCAATTCCTTTTGGATCTTCTTTTAGGTTTTGATTTTTACATATTTTTCAAAAAAGATCACTAATTAAGACAACCCAATGACTTGACACAAAACCGCTCATCCTCATTTCTTATACCCACTTATTTGTTCTAATTTTTTAAGTTTTTACCAATGTGGGACAACTTAAACTCAACCACAATCCATCATTTGAAAATACTAAATTCTCATAGTGCCACCTCAAAAAGCTTTTGCAAAATATGGTAGGCTAAATTGAGTCAAGCACACGAGTTGACACAAATACATCCACCCCTCCTTTCTTATACTCATTTCAATTTTCAAAACTTGCATGTTCAAACCAATATGGGATGATGCAAAATAGGGTAAACTAAATTGAGCTAACCACATGAGTTTACTCAAAAACATCCATAACTCATTTCTTATACTCACTTCCTACTTCAAAACTTTCATTTTCTTATTAATGTGGGATGATGAAATTCACCCACATTTCAGGATTTGAGGATTACTCAAATCTCATGTTGCCATTTCATCATCATCGGTTTTTCTTTTAAATATATAAAGAAATGTAGGATCATTTCAGAATTTGAAAATTACTCAAATCTCATGTTGACATATCATCATCCTTGGTATTTCGTTTAAATATAATATTATATATATATATATATATATATATATATATATATATATATTCGAAGATAAACGTCATACTTTCATATAGGGGTGTTCAAAAAACCCGTTGGACCGCTCAAACCGGTCGAACCAAGTCAAACCGGACCGTTTTGGTGGTTTGAGCGGTCTAGCGGTCCGGTCTGGTTTGAAATATTGACAAACCGGGCGGTGTAGCGGTCCGGTCTGCGGTTTGGAGTTTTTTTTGGGCGGTTTGGACCAACTCGGCCGCCAACTATATATGTATATATATTTTATTTTATTTATATATGTATGTTATGTAACTCTAGCCCAATTTTTAATATGTATGCCCAATTTTAACCCGGCCTACACATAAAATCTATTTTCTCGTTTGAAAGTTGAAAGCCCTAAATGTATCTGAAAATTGAATCGGCCGACTTCTCTATTTTCACTGATTATCGACTGCTTCGATTCGAATTGCTTCACGTTCACTGCTCTGAGTTTATCATTATTGACTCGTTCTGATTATTGATTGCTCACTGCTGCTTCACGTTCACGGTTCAAACTTCAACGGTCTCAACGTCTTCTTGTAGGTCACATTATCGACTTCTTCTGACTTCACCGCTGCTTCACGATATGAGTTCTTATTATTGATTAGATTGTTAATATTTAGTTTACTATTTTATTTGAGGTACTTGTGAAAAGCTGAAACCATTAGTAATTCTAGATACTGCTTCCAAATGTTTCTATTTGAAGCGGTGATAATATTTTATTTTATTTGAGGCATGTTTATTTTCTATTTTATTTGAGGTGAAGTTAATATTTTCTATTTTAAAATGCCTTGCTTCTTCTACATCATGCACTTTCCTGTCGATTTTGTAAAATGATTGTTGTGAGCATGTGACTTGATTTGATTGTTAATAATTTAATATTTTCTATTAAACTAATTGTTTGGCAAAAATGTGGGTTTATGACTCTATGTAAAATTGTAAATAAACAAAATGAATACGTGTTTGTATAATCTGTGTTAAACTTGTCTGTTTGTATAATCTGTGTTAAACTATTACTTGTAATTAAAGCCCATAATAGGCCTAAGCCGCCTAAATCGGTCGGACCAAACCGCCTAAACCGCGGTCCGGTTTGGGCATTTGATGTCAAACCGCTTGGTTTGAAAATTTACCAAACCGCCACTAGTGGTTTGGTTTGTGGTTTGAGGGGTTAAACCGTCCAAACCGGACCGCGAACACCCATACTTTCATATACACACATCAATTCTTCACTAAAGATGTCTCATTAATATAGGATAACCAAAATCACACTATGCCAAAAATTTAAAGTACTTTACCCTCGTAATGCCACATCATATCCCTTTAATCATTCTTTAATATCATACAGATTTAATATAAATAGGTTTGTTTTGCAAAAGTCATTTAACTAACTAACTTTTACATTTTTAAAGGAATGATCAAACTAAAGTATTCAATGTGCGATAACTAAAATCACATTATACTTCAAGATTTTAAATTACTTAAATCTTATAATGAAATTTTAATTAGTATAGTTAAAAATGAGCCAACTCAGGCTGGCTAAAATTAGCCAACCCGGTCGGCAAAAATGAACCAAATCGGGTCACCAAGATAAACCAACCACGTGAATTTACAGGTTTGGCCAAGAGGCTAACCCAATGAGTTGCCACAAAAGCATCTCAACATCCCTTCATATACCAACAATTCATTGTCAATTTTTCATATCTCCATCAATGTGGGATATACAAAATTCAAGCACAACTCAAGAAATGAAGACTACTCATTCCTTAGAATGTCACCCCATTCTTTGTGGGTTTATTTTATATATATATATATATAATGAAAATAAATTTTTTACTATTAGGTGAAATGTTTTGTAATGTAAATAAATACTAACTTTTTAACCCAAAATGGGATTAAGATTTTGATCAACATTCAAGATTTCAAGTTGTCATATTCTCCTTTATATAGTCAATTTCTCTTCTAACTTTTCACTTCCTCACCAACGTGGGACAACCAACTTCAACCACAATCCAAAACTTAAGCAATTCTCAAACCACATTGTGCCACATCATTTACCTTGGTTTTTTCTTTAATATATACTAGTGTTCGACACCGCGCGTTGCGCGGTGACCAAAACTCAATTTTCATGGTGTCAGCTCAATACCCCAAGGTTTTCCTTTTATATAGACACAAATGCATTCTATCCACATTTCTTATACACACACCACTTTGTTCCAATGTTTCAAATTCTCACCAATGTGAGACAACTCTAAATCAATCACAATTCACCATTGGAAAACACGCAATTCTCAAGGTGACACATTGATACTCCAAGATTTTCTTCTTATATTTATAAAGAAGATAAAATGATGATAATGATTAATAAGATTTTTTTTGGCAAAAGATGCTCTTCCAAAATAAGATAACCTCTTGAATCAAACTGATATTTTTTTTTGCAAAAAAAAGTGTTCCAAAATAGACAACCGTATGAGTTAAAGCACATGGATTTACACAGATGCATTCCATCCACCTTATATACACAAATTCTCATCAATGCAGGACAACTCCAAATCAACCACAATTCTCCATTTGAAAATACTCAATTCTCATGGTGTCACCTCAACACTCCAAAATTTTCCTCTTATATATAAAAATGCTATAAAGATGATAAGTTTTACTAAGATTTGTTTTTGCAAAAGATGGTCATCCAAAATAAGACAACCCCTTGAATCAAACTGATTTTTTTTTTGCAAAAAAATCATCCAAAATAGACAACCCTATGAGTTAAACCACATGAATTTACACAAATGCATCTCATCCACCTTTCTTATACTCACCACTTTGTTCCAATCTTTCAACGTATCACCAATATGGGACAACTTTAAATCAACCACAATTCGTCATTTGATAATACTCAATCCTTAAGGTGCCACCTCAGTACTCCAAAAAATTTCTCATATATAAAGAAGATAATGATTACAATTTTTTTTTGCAAAAGATGGTAATCCAAAATAAGACAACCTTTTGAATCAAACAATTTTTTTTTTTGCAAAAAAGGGTCATCCAAATAGACAACCCTATGAGTTAAACGACATGAATTTACACAAATGCATTACATTCACCTTTCTTATACCACTTTGTTCCAATCTTTCAACTTCTCACAAATGTGAGACAACTCTAAATCAATCACAATTCACTATTTGAGAATACTCAATTCTCAAGGTGTCACCACAATACTCCAAGATTTTCCTCTTATATATATAAAAAAGATATAAAGATGATAGTGATTACTAATATTTTTTTTGCAAAAGATGGTCATCCAAAATAAGACAACCCCTTGAATCAAACTATTTTTCTTTGCATAAAGAAGATCATCCAAAATAGACAACCATATAAGTTAAAACACATGAATGTACACAAATCCATCCCATCCACCTTTCTTATATATATCACGTTGTTCCAATCTTTCAACTTCTCACTAATGTGGAAAAACTCCAAATCAATTACAATTCACAATTTGATAATACTCAAATCCTCAAGATGCCATCTCAATACTCTAGAATTTTTTTCTTATATATATAAAGATGATAATGATTACCAACATTTTTTTTTTGCAAAAGATGGTCATCCAAAATAAGACAACCCCTTGAATCAAACAAATTTTTTGCATAAAGAAGGTCATCCAAAATAGACAACCATATGAGTTAAAACAAATGAATGTAAACAAATGCATTTCATCCACCTTTCTTATACATATCACTTTGTTACAATCTGTCAACTTCTTATCAATGTCGGACAACTCCAAATCAATCACAATTCATCATTTGAGAATACTCAATCCTCATGATGCCCACCTCAATACCCCAAGATTTTTCCTTTTATATATATAAAGATTTTCCTTTTATATATATAAATAAGATATAAAATGATAGTGATTACTAATATATATTTTTTTTTTGCAAAAGATGGTCATCCAAAATAAGACAACCCCTTGAATCAAACTATTTTTTTTTTGCATAAAGTAGGTCATCCAAAATAGACAACCATGTGAGTTAAAACATATGAATGTAAACAAATGCATCTCATCCATCTTTCTTATACATATCACTTTGTTCCAATCTTTCAACTTCTTATCAATGTGGGACAACTTCAAATCAACCACACTTCACCATTTGAGAATACTCAATCCTCATGGTGCCACCTCAATACCCCAAGGTTTTTCTTTTTATATATATAAAGATATATATTGATATATATTGATTATGTAATTAAAACAAATTTATAACAATATAATATGTTAATCAATACAATCAATGTAATAAAGAAAAATTAAATAATACAATATGTTAATTAAAAGAAATTTAAAATTTATTATTACATTATATACTATAAATTTTGAATTTGTTAAAACAAGTTTCAGAAAAAAAAATATTAACTTATAATTTTAAATAATCGTTACATACAGTATGAAAAAATAATCAAATAATTATTAAAAAATAATACTAATTGATAATTAAAATATATTCATTAATATTAAAAATTAAATAAAAATAATTTATATGATTAACAATATGTCTAAATAATAAAAATTTAAGGGAAATTAATTAAAATACCCTAAGTCCAACTTCGTGTTACCAAAATACCCAAAATCTCTCCCAGTTTACAAAAGTACCCAAAAAATCCGCGATAGGCCCCGCGATCGCGGGCCCAGGCCCACGTGGCAAACTGTTTCGGCCAAAAGCCCCGCGAAGCCCCCCAACTTTGCCCGCGTTGGCAAGTTTCGTCCCTGCCCGCGATAGGCCAAAAATTTTTTACATTTTTGGTCCCTGTTTTTTGTGTCTTTGTTCAGTTAAAAAAAATACAAACTGTTAAAAATAAATTTTAGCAAAACCGAGCTGCGTGAGCACGAGATTTTGGAGCTGCATTCGTGTCCGCAGGTCGCGCTCGCACACAAGTTCGACGATTTTAGCTTGCGAAATCGTCAATTGGCACCCCCCCTGCGCGCGGGTAGGTGTTGGAGTAAAACCATGCAAGGAGCTTGTCAACTCCTCACACTTCTTTCCTTATAAACCAAATAATGTTCCTTCCTCCTTCCTATGTGGGACAACTTCCCACACCCAAATTGGTTTTTGCTAATTTCATGGTTTTTACTCAACTTTGAGCATCGATATCTCATTCACACATACTCCGTTTTCGACGCATTATATATCGTTTCGAAGCTCTCATATAGGAGAACATAAACCCACTATAAGTTAATTATATATACTACATATATATATATATATTTAAATGTGTCTAAAGTTCCCTAAAAACCATTAAATATAAGAACTTTAGACACATTTAAATATATGTGTATTTAATTAGCTTTCTTTATTTTAGGGATACAATTTAAATACTAGTTGATGGTTAATTGTTAATTATTTGATTGTTAAATGTTAATCTTTTTGTATTGTATTTCATCAAACAAATGGAAAACTGCAGAGAAAAAAGGTGGTCAACATCAATGTTCTTTGCTGGATTCACAGTCGCAAGTTTCATTGATAAAAACTGCAGAGAAAAAAACAAATTAATTTCATTCATCTGATGATGACTTTCAAGATCATAAATCAAAAGGAAAGTATGTATCACTTCTATAATTCATTTAAAGAGCTGTTGCCATTGAAAACCAAATCACACACACACACACCATATAAACATGGATACAAAGAGATATGGTATTTATATACAAATGTAAACCTTCTTGGGAAATTAATAGGCAATAGAAATAGGAAATATAGGATGTTTATAGGTATTATACCTCAACCTGACGTTGGAGTGACTGAACGTAGTTGATGAGCTCATCAGACATTCCAGGGACCTTTAACAAACAACAATCATCAGAAAAACACACTTACAAACATATAACTGAAACAGAAACATATATACATATACATAGAGAAAGGATAATGCGAGAATTTAAACATTATGCGAGAAGGCGCGATATCATATATGATTACACGACATGTGGCCCACATTACTAATAGTTCGGGATGTTAGTAGTACTCTTTTTATAAAAACCTTTTTTTCTCTGCAGTTTTCCATTTGTTTGATGAAATACAATACAAAAAGATTAACATTTAACAATCAAATAATTAACAATTAACCATCAACTAGTATTTAAATTGTATCCCTAGAATAAAGAAAGCTAATTAAATACACATATATTTAAATGTGTCTAAAGTTCTTATATTTAATGGTTTTTAGGGAACTTTAGACACATTTAAATATATATATATATGTAGTATATATAATTAACTTATAGTGGGTTTATGTTCTCCTATATGAGAGCTTCGAAACGATATATAATGCGTCGAAAACGGAGTATGTGTGAATGAGATATCGATGCTCAAAGTTGAGTAAAAACCATGAAATTAGCAAAAACCAATTTGGGTGTGGGAAGTTGTCCCACATAGGAAGGAGGAAGGAACATTATTTGGTTTATAAGGAAAGAAGTGTGAGGAGTTGACAAGCTCCTTGCATGGTTTTACTCCAACACCTACCCGCGCGCAGGGGGGGTGCCGATTGACGATTTCGCAAGCTAAAATCGTCGAACTTGTGTGCGAGCACGACCTGCGGACACGAATGCAGCTCCAAAATCTCGTGCTCACGCAGCTCGGTTTTGCTAAAATTTCTTTTTAACAGTTTGTATTTTTTTTAACTGAACAAAGACACAAAAAACAGGGACCAAAAATGTAAAATTGTTTTGGCCTATCGCGGGCAGGGACGAAACTTGCCAACGCGGGCAAAGTTGGGGGGCTTCGCGGGGCTTTTGGCCGAAACAGTTTGCCACGTGGGCCTGGGCCCGCGATCGCGGTGCCCATCGCGGATTTTTTGGGTACTTTTGTAAACTGGGAGAGATTTTGGGTATTTTGGTAAGAGATAGTCAAACTTGGGGTATTTTAATTAATTTCCCAAAATTTAATATCAATGTATAATTAAAATTTAATTTAATAATTTCCAGTTAATATTAAATAATATTTATTAACTAATTATAATTAAATTTAAAAAATTAATATGTATTAATAATAATAGTTAGTAAATAATAATAAGGAGCAATATTGGAATATTCACAAAAAGTTACTGAAACGCTACTCCAAGTAGCGTTTCAAAAAGCTAGCTTATGGTCATCTAAACATGTACACTAAAAAAACTAGCTTATAAGCTAGCTTTTTTTTGCCAAACAATGCTTTAATTATCATATTCATTAGAGTGAATTAAACCAGTGGTCCTTGTGGTTTACCCAAAACTTGGATTTGGTCCCTAAAGTACACTATCTACGGTGGTGGTCCCTAACTTTTTGATTTAATTTCACTCATGGTCCTTCTATGTATAGAAGGACCATGAGTGAAAGTAAATTAAACATATGAGGACCATAAGTGAAAGTAAATAAAACATAGGAGAACAATGAGTGAAGTAGATTAAAAATTTAAGGACCACCATCGTAGATAGTGTACTTTAGCGATCAAATCCAAAATTTGGGTAAACCACAGGGACCACCGGTGTAATTCACTCTATTCATTAAATATTAAGAAATATTACTTAAAGTTCCTTCATGTTATTGTTTCACCTTAGAAAATTCTGATTTCACATATGAATTTGTTTAAACTTATTTAATTATCTCATTCAATGTCTAGTTTCACATATGAACTTTGGTTAAAAAAATTGGAACAATCAAAGTTCATACACAAAACAAGAATCATTGTTTTACCTATGAACTTTCTAACAACAATCATTGTTTCACTTATGAAAAAAAATTGTTTCACCTATGAACTTCTAGGGGTGAGCAAAACCCGACGAACCCGATGCACCTGACCGACCCGAAACCCGAGATCCCCGAAAAAGATGAACCCGTTGACCCGCAACCCGAACCCGATATTTTTTCACGGGTAATACGGATCGGGTTGGGTTAGGTTTTTCCAAACCCGAACCAGTCCAAAACCCGAATTGTTTAAAAAAAATATTTTTTTAATAAATATAAATATCCCAGACCCTCGACGCGACGATTTTGCCCTACTTTGTATTGTAATCTGTTGGAGACGAAGGCACGAAGCTTAGCTGTGTTGGAGACGAACGAAGCTTAACTCTGTACAGGACGAAGCTAATCTGTTGGAGACGAAGACTCGAAAGTCGAATCGAAGCCACCACCACCGCCTGAAGTCTCTCTATCAGTCTCTCTGTCGATTTGGTAACATGTATCTCTCAATTCTCTCTGACTCTCTCTTCCTCTCCCTCCGGTTGTAAAGGGTTCTGTCGACTAGGGTCTGTTAAGGGACTCCATTGTTTTTTAAATAGCCATTAATGGCATTAATGGTTCTAGAAGAATACGACTACACTACTGTTGCTGTTTCATATCTCTAAAGAAGCCATCAATACTATTTTTCATATCTCTAATGCCATTAATGGCATTAATGGTTCTACAAGAATACAACTACACTACTGTTGCCGTTTCATATCTCTAAAGAAGCCATTAATACTATTTTTCATATCTCTAAAGCCATTAATGGCATTAACCCCAACCCGAGGCTACCCGACCCGAAAACCCGAAACCCGAATTGGCCCCAAACCCGATACCCGAAATGTACTTTGGACGGGTTTCGGGTTCCACAAATCCCACCCGATACCCGATCGGGTTTTGGTTTTTGGGGCCCGACCCGACCCGCCTCGCCCGTTGCACACCCTTATGAACTTCAAAAAAAAATCTTTGTGTCATTAATAAAACCTTCTGGTTTATCTATGAATTTTGATTATCTGGTTTAACCTATGAACTTTCTGGTTTTACCTTTAAACAAAGATCATATAAATATCATTATTGGTTATCTTCCAAAAAATAAAAATATGATTATATTCAAGAAAATAATAAAAAAAATCATTGTAATATATATTCTCCTTTATTAAAAGAATAGTGTCAAATGTCGGTTTTTTTTCAACACTTCACTTTCTAAACCCACGATCACTCCTTCCCCACCTGCAATTTATACCCGCTTCCAACACTGCAAACCGATTCAAATCATGTTCATAGTTTCAATCCACAACCTAACATTCAGTTTTCTTCTCCCGACTTGCTTCTTCTCTCTTTTCGGCTGCTCTCTCCACTGGAACAAACCAGGTTAGGTTTTACATTTTGGTATTGAATCTGCGCTCAAGAGGTTTCGGGTGCATATTTTTGTCAAATCACTTTATTCGCAATCTGGATAACTATGGTAAGCAAGATTCAAAGAAATCAAAATTCCGATGATCTCTCCTCAACCGCGATTCAGTTTCTGCAACCCTAAACAAATGAAATGGCTCATTGATTCAGAGGTTTAAATCGGATAGTTACATTAGTGGTTCGTTATAAGAACACCACCACCGCCGATCTTCTTAGTTAAACCCTTTCAAAAGACAAATTATGTGTAAAATTTATTTCGGGACGGAAGACGACGATCAGTGCGGGTCTCACGATGGGGAAGAAGATCAAGGTTTGTTGCGTGCAATGGGAACGTATTTGACAACGACCGAAGAACAAAAACCCTAAAAAAGGGGGTTTTCTTTGTATTTACATTTTCCCCCAATTTTCTTTTAGTAGCGCCGATAAATGGAGTCGCCGGCGACAAGAAGATACATCCCTCAGAAGTCGAAGTAAAACTCTTTCTCTCTCTCTCTATAGATAGATTTGTGCATTAAATTATATATATGCCGTTTATGATTATTATAATTATTTTAGGAAAAGAGTGTTTCCAGGGAGTTCATCGTGCATGGAATCCAAAGTAGAGGTTAATCGGACCTTGAAACGCAAGAATAAGACGAGTAATCAGAAGGAGGTAATAATAAGATCAATGTTGGTTTATTGATTATTTGTTCGTCTTCTTAAGTGGTATGATCATGAAGATATATGCACTCGAATATCGTAGTTTTTTATAAATATCAACAAAGAGTTTTGTTTGATCATCCCTTAGCCAAAGTATCATTAGCCTTATTACTGAATGATTATATTTTTGCAACATGGTAATGTGTTGATTTGATCATTCCTTTTTGATGATTTGTTGTTGTGTATTCCTAGGATGGTGTGGTAATGATCTCTTCAGGGACTAATGGTGCAGAAGAACACCACATGATAAACAAGGGTCACTCTTCAATGGAGGTCCAGTCGCATAAAAAGGGGAAGGTATAAGTTATGTTTCCTCTTTCCTATGGTTCTAATTTAGTATGTGCGAATTGCAATTATCAACTAAGTTTTCAAAATGCAAGGTTTTTAAAATAATGGGTTAGACCTAAAGGCTCAGCGAGCTTATGGTTTTTTCATGCATGTTGACATTTATGAGTTATGACCATAAACCAGAATATGATGTAGCAATCCCATTTTGACAACATTGATCTTCCTACTGGCGTTGAAGCTTCCCTTCCAGGGTTTTTTGACTCTATCAAAATGAAAAACAATATTTCTTCAACAAGTCCAGATTTGTCATCAATGGGTAGTCTGAATTGGATAAAGCCAGTCGCAAAAACAAGGTGGAGCGGCTTCCGTTGAGGTCATCTCCCGAGCCTGCTAAAGGTAAACAAACATAACTTAGTTCCCGTAGCTCTACTCATTTTCTCGCTTCAGAAACACTGTCGCAGACCCGATTATCATCGATTTTGATGATTCAGACGAAGAGGTTCAGTTGCCGCAAGAAAACATTCATCCTGAGCAACAACCATTGATGAGGCAGATGAATTGATGGTTGATTTAGTCGGAGAAGATGAACCCCAGAAAATGGAATCGTTGCCTGATACATCATCTAATGAAAGTACTAATTCTACATGTAACTGATTGTTATCTTTATAAAGATTAAGGAAAAAAATAATTGTTCTTCACATCTTATATTGTTATAGTTAAAAAGGGGTTTGATTCTTGGTTACAATAACTGACATATAAGTGTCTTGTATGTTTATAATAAAATAGGTAAATAAAAGGACTGTTCTATACTAAACTTGTATGTCAAAAAGGAGTTTTATTCTGGTTTACTATATTTTGTTTTCAAACTTCATAGAACTATTGCTTCCTGTGATACCTGACATAGGATTATGTATTCCACAAGTGTGATTCAATTAATCATGGTCATCATGATGGTGGTAATCATATATTTCTTTAAATCATGATCCAAGTAATACGATGATTGGAAAACAACATGATTCATGTGCCTGTGACCATCATGGTTTCAAGGTAATACATGCTATTGTAGTAGTTATTCGTTAACTGTTATTTCCGACAGGAGTTGAGGTCCTGATGAAGGAGCTTTCAATGGCTGATAACATAAATCAGCCAACTGATACTAAAGGTATACATTTGAAGTTTGAATTAATGTTTAAAGCATGTTTTATTAAATTTATATATTAACCCTTTGTGTGTATCAGATTTCATTCGTTCAGAATCTGTGTTTGGAAAGAATAAAGGTTTGTAGATTGCATTTATTTTAATACACAATGGTTTGAGGATTGAGACATTATTTATTGTTAGTGGTTATGTGTCTAGGTAAATCACCGATGAGGGATGAGAAGAAACCCAAGAAACTTATGAGCGAAACATCATCTGATGCGTCTACTCAGGGTATGACATTAACATTTTAATAATGCATTCTATTACAATAAATGCATGTCGGTTCCTAATTACCTTAATATGATGGGTATGAAGTGGTTATGTTTTTCACTTAACTGTAGAAAAAGCTTCTTTTAGGAAATATACCATCTTAATAGAGAGTACATCGCGCTGCACCCGGAGTTCAAGTAGATTAAGACACTTAAATACCAGTTCCAACTGTAACTCAGAATTCCCTCCATCAACTGCAGAAGATGATTCACTAAAAGGTGAGGGTAAAGTGAAACTGGAAGGTACATAAATATGTTAAAACTTGTTTTTTTAAATATGAACTGCAATTTGTCTTAGTATTCTTTTGTTAGTATCAATTTTTTTATACTAACCAGTAGTCAATGGTGATGCAGCAGATGCGAAGACAGGAAACAAAAAAACGGACATCCACCAGAAGGCTAACAGAACTGGTTCATCAGGTTCAACTATAGAAGATGATTCACTAAAACCTGAGGGTAAAGTGAAACTTGAAGGTACATGAATATGTTAAACTTGTTTTAAGAATATGTTAAACCTGAGCCTGGGTGAATGCAGTGTTAAGAATCGTAATAAGGAATTTGGAAAACAGGTAACAAAAACTACAGCTTAAAGCTAGAGATATACATCGAGTATCTTTACATGATTTTGAGTAATACATTTGAGTTAAAATAAAAGAAAAAAATGGTAAACAAAATCCTTAATTTGAATTTGATTAATTATTTGGGTTTCAACATCATTGAATGAAACATTAGTTTAAGTGTTTTTTTGAAAACAATGGTAATCACTGTTCAATAATCACATATTTCAATTGTTGTTGTTTGGTTAATTGCATAATCAACATAGAAATCATACATTCTTAAAAGAAAACAAATGCATAATTTACAAATGTAAAACAACAGTACCTTATTGTGTACTTCTGTTGCACAACAATCTAAACATTGGGGAATACATCCTGCTGATACATACCAATATTCTGAAATTCAATGGACCTGTATAAACAGACAACAATTCATGATTACTGCTTACTGATTATTTGTTATTATTACAAGTTATGGTTTCCAAAAATGATTTTTGTGTCTACTTGAAAAATCCTTGACGTTCTAAATAATGTATATTTGTAAATGAAATGTACTTCAGTTTTGATTAAGGTATAGCATGATTTCTCAGGCGTACATTGAGTTAATAGAGATGAAGATAAAAAGTGTAAGTGATGCAAAGCAAGAAGCAGAAAGGACAATAAGAGACGCAAGCAGTAAGTTTCTCGAAGACAAATCAATAGCTAAATTCAAGACAGATTTGAAAGAGCTGTTTGGTTTCAAACAATCACCCAATAAAGATAATTTGGGCACATCTAATGTATTGATTTGTTAAATATTGAGGTTCATTTTGATTGTAATTTACGACGTTTGTATTTATAATGCATCTTGATTCCGTGTTGATTTTGATTTTTCTAATTGCATTTTCTTGGTTTTTCACTTCGTAGACTCTCGAGATGACTTGATGATCCGGTCTCACCAAAGATGGTGCTTGTGAAAGATGAAGAATAAAAAAGGGAGTGGTAAAATTGTAAATTGTGTATTTTTATAACAACTTTATCTTAGATCGTATAGACAATTAATTAATGAAGATAACATAATCCATATAGTTTAATGTAAATTCAACCGAACAACATCTCAGACTATTGTGAAAGTCAAGTGGGCATAGAATGAACAATTTTGTTGCATCGCAGATCTCTCTTCGACACACACATCTATTATAAAAGACAATTTACAAGTTTATAATTTACAAATTTAGCAACATGTGAATAAATGTATGATTGTATATTATTAGATTTTTTCCTTTGTTATAATATTTATTTTGTGATGGAAGATGATATTAATTGTCTATTTTATTTAGAACAAAAATTTTATCCATGTAATTTGAGACCAACAATTCAAAATCTTGACATCTGTCTATTAGAATTGTTACTTTTGCACAATAAACTTTATACATTGTTGTTTGGACGATTTTACATATTCTGTTTTTGTTACATCAAGATAAATTTTATCTCCCGCCGCATCGCGCGGGTAGGATGACTAGTTATTATTAAGAGTGAATTACACTGATGGTCCCTGTGGTTTGTCCAGATTTTGGAGTAAAGTAACTCATGGTCCCTCTTCCCTAACGGCAACGCGTTTGTTAGCAGCAAAAGATTTCCATCATGTTGTTTAAAGCAAGGACAAATCAGTCTTTTAATTAAAAAAATATATTCCCTAATTTAATTCATATCAACGTGATGTTCAACAATTTAAAGGACTCCTAAACCCTTTTGCACACATCGTCCCTTCCCTCATAGATTGAGTTTCGTCTATGGCGTCTCTCTCATCATTAATTCCAAGGCCAACTGGAACAAGGCGCGCTTTGCACCAGAAAATGATGAAAACATAAATCATTAGATAAATGGCAGAGCACCCACAACACAAACACAAACACAAACCAATATGAGTAGGAGTACCTTCCCTTTCTATATATATATATTATTATTTGCAACCAGTGACGAACTATGTGAGCATTACTCGAATATATACGTAGTTAACAAACCGAAGCGCACATAGCAATTTCAGCTGCACTTTAGAAGCATATATAGATGCATGTGAATGGCAGAAAGGTCAAACATCAGATGTATCACAACATTAAGCATATAGGAAATGAATTCAAAACTAGTTTTGCATGAGATACTATTTCTTCACATCTGCTTAATAAAACGGGAAGTTATCGCTTGAAACAAACATACGCAAGCAATCATGCATGGCAGGCAGCACTTGGATTTCCCTCTTCTCTTCCTCTTATCGCAATTGCAGGGAGTGTGAAAACGTTTGGTTTTGAGGACTCTTTTTTTTTGAACTTGGAAACTCTTTCGACTTCTTCTTCATCTTCCTAGAGCTCCCTGACGCTATCATCCGGAGTCTCCAGGTCGTCATCATCAAGAATCGATGGTTTTTTTACAGCATTGCTCTTCTCTTGAAACAGAACTGTTGTCCTCACAAACTGAAGAGAGTATTTTTACCTCTTCCTAACTAATTCATCCATCTTGATCATATTTAATTTCTTGGTGTATTTAGGTTGAACCCAATGCACATAAAATTGCATGTGGAACGATGGTGACGAGAGATGCAACTCAGTTATAGGAGGGATGATCCATGCAAAAGGTTTACAAGGCGAAGTCCATGTGTTGAAGATCACCTTCAATTTACTTCAGATCACGTTGATTTTTTTTAAATAGGTTAAATATTTAGTTTAATTAAATGACTGATTTGCCCCTTGATTTAAACATGGGGCTGGATGGTAACAACAGTTAACTCACATAGTTAACTCACACCGTTAGACAAGAAGGACCATGAGTGAAAGCTATTAAAAAAGTTAAGGACCACCCCCGTAGATAATGTACTTTAGGGACCAAATCCACAATTTGGACAAACCACAAGGACAACTAGTAAATATCTTTGAAAGATAAAAATTGATTGTTTTCCAAATATAAAAAACAATTTGTTCCAAAAAAAACTATTTATTTAATACCATTTAATATTTTTTTATCAGATAGTTACATCTCATTTAATCACAACTTTATATCAAAAAAATGAAATGTTTATATCATTTGTTATCACTAATTGTTTGGTTAATAAGAGCATCTTCAACAAATTCTCTATAAATTCTTTAAAATAGAGAACCAAAAATTAAAATCTCAAAATAAAAATACATTTCACTCAAACAAATTCTCTGTTTTAAAGATTTAAGCATTAATTATATTATTAAAATATTATATAAGTTTATCATTCCAATGCACTTTTTGTAAGAAAAATATATAAAATAGTGATAATTTTAATCTTATTGGTGGAAATGAATAAAAAATTAATTTCTTTCACCTCCCAACAAGTTTTAGAGAATTCTCTATATTTTGAGTTTTTTCTTGTTTTCTCTATTTTAGAAAACAAGATAAAGAATCTATTGGAGCCAAATAGAAAACAAAATCTCCATTTTCTTTATTTTTTCTTTCTATGTATCTATCTCTCTATCTATCTGATCGATCGATCTATCTTCGATCTATCTATCTGTAAGATCCCACATTGGTTGGAGAAATGAATAAAGGTTGTCTTATAAGAGGGATTTAATACCTTGAACAAAACGGACAATACCTGATACGGTTGGTCTGTTACACTATCTTAAGAAAGGCTTAAGTAATGAGTGTATATATATGGGTCTTATGGGCCTTTTTAAATTAATTGGGCCAACCTATATTTTACTTGTACCGAAAGAAAATTATCTTCATAGGTTAACTAGTCCATCAATTAGGTCCGACAAATTGTTTGTTTTACTTGATTGTAAATAAAACATAGCAAAGAATAATTTCAAAAATGTTTAGTAGAATAATGATGTTACATTAATGATTTAACATGTTCATCGGAATTTCAACAAGTGATACTCCTGCATCCAAGTATTGTTAAGATTTGACTTAGGGGGCGTTTACCAAACGCGTATACTGGTAAGTGTTTACCAAGTCATATTACCTTATCGGATGAATACGGCAAGGACCAAGAATCTTACCCGGTAAGAGCGAAGGTAAGGACCGAGAGTCTTACCCGGTAAGTGAGTGCGGCGACTCTTACCACAGTAAGCGCTTACCGAAATAAATTGTTGCATACGATGCCATTTTGGTGGACTAAAATCTTACCCAGTAAGTAAGTGATAGTGTTGAATTTTACCGGTAAGTACTTACCTAGTAAGTGATTAGGTAAACGACCTCTTACTCATTCTTTTACTTAGTGGTCATTTACTAAATACTTATCGGATAAACGTTTGTCGACAAACATTTACTCGGTAAGGGTTTAATTAACGACCCTTTACTATTTCTAATAACAAAATGCAAAAGTTATGGATGAAGATATGGAATTATCTTTTTATTAAAAAAAACTAAGAAATTATTCGTCTTTTTTTTGATAAAACATATAACCCTTTTATTTAACAAAATAAGAGATATTACACATTTAAGAAAGATTATCTCAAGTTACATGAAGAACTTACAAAGAAACCCTAATAAGAGACAACTGATAAATCGAGAGCATATAAGAACTCTTCAGTGAGAAAAAATGTGTGATCTGATTCTAAAAAAGAAGAGCTATAACTTTATATACCCTAATCTCGAATTTACACAATAAGCCCCTGAGAAATTTAAGCTTTCAGTCCTTGTAGTTTGGGTTATTACTCCGCTACCCTTTAAGACTTCCACAACGTGAGGCGTGGTCCTCATAGTCTCCGGCTATTACTTCTTTATAAGTTCAGTCCTCTTTATTATTTATTACACACAAAACCCTGAAATATAACATTTTAAGTTAGTAAACTTATAACTTCCAAAAGTCAAGATTGTTAAATTCAGTAACATCTTTTAACACCCGCCCTCAATCTTGACAATTGAATAAGTCTATCATTCTTAATTTTTTACACAAATAATCATGCTGAAATGAAGAAAGAGATTTAGTGAAAATATCAGCAGTGTTTTCCAAAGACTCGACCTTAACAGTTTTCAATAGTCCACTAGCAATTTTATTTCTTACTTGGTGAACATCAATCTCAATATGTTTAGTTTTTTCATGAAAAACTGGATTGTTTGCAATTTTAATTGCAGAGTCGTTATCACATAAAAGATTTACAGGAAGTAAATCTTTGATATTAAGACTTGATAAAACTTCTACAATCCAAAGAATTTCACAAGTAGCAGCTGCCATAGCTCGATATTCAGATTCTGCTGAAGATCGAGATACAACAGTTTGCTTTTTACTTTTCCAGGAAATAGGACAATTACCCAAAAATATACAATACCCTGTTACAGACCTTCTAGTGGATAAACACTTTCCCCAGTCAGCATCCACGTAAGCAGATAACTTGAAACAATCAGAAACAGTAAATGAAACACCCTTACTTGGAGCCTTCTTTAGATAACGTAGAATTCTAAGAGCTAAGTTCAGATGAGACCGACGAGGTGCATGCATAAATTGGCTAAGACAATGTACTGCAAATGCAATACCAGGTCTTGTAGCCAAGAGATAAATGAGTCTTCCAATTAACCTTTGAAATCCAGAAATATCAGCTAAAGGAGGATCAGAAGAAGAACCTGATGACTCGGTTACTATCATGTTCATGTCCATTGGGGTATTGATTGGCTTACACCCTAAGTAACCAAAATCATTCAATAGTTCTAAGCAATACTTTCTTTGACTCATACACAACCCGACCTTGGTTTTTAAGATTTCTATTCCTAAGAAAAATTGTAAATTTCCAAGGTCTTTAATCATAAAATTTGTTTGCAAGTGATTTTTAACTCGGTGAATCTCACTATTACTATTTCCGGTTATGACAATATCATCTACATACACAAGAAGAATAATAAAAATTTTCCCAGATTTAAGAGTAAACAAAGAGTAATCACTATTATTTTGATCAAACCCATAATCAAATAAGCAATTTGACAGTTTCTCATACCACTGACGGAGAGCCTGTTTTAACCCATACAAAGATTTCACTAATTTACAAACTTGATCATCATCATTAGAAAAATACCCTTCAGGTAAAGTCATATAAACCTCTTCGGTTAAATCACCATATAAGAAAGCATTGTTCACGTCAAGTTGATATAAAAGCCAATTAAACTGAACAGACAATGCTACAACACATCTAACAGTTATCATTTTAACTACAGGAGAGAAGGTTTCTTCATAATCAAGACCTTCTCTTTGACTATAGCCCTTGGCCACCAGCCTAGCCTTGTACCTCTCTATTTCCCCATTAGACTTATATTTAACCTTATAAATCCATTTGCACCCTATAGGTTTTCTTCCTGGTGGAAGATCAGTAATAATCCAAGTTCCATTCCTATTAAGTGCTTCCATTTCATTGTTCATTGCAATTACCCAATTAGGATCCTTGCAAGCCTCGGCATAACTACTATGTTCAATGGATTTATTTAGATTTGACACAAAACAAAAATTATCTTTTGTTAGATGAGAGTAATTTACTACTCTTTCAATACCTTCTCTTTGACTATAGCCCTTGGCCACCAGCCTAGCCTTGTACCTCTCTATTTCCCCATTAGACTTATATTTAACCTTATAAATCCATTTGCACCCTATAGGTTTTCTTCCTGGTGGAAGATCAGTAATAATCCAAGTTCCATTCCTATTAAGTGCTTCCATTTCATTGTTCATTGCAATTACCCAATTAGGATCCTTGCAAGCCTCGGCATAACTACTAGGTTCAATGGATTTATTTAGATTTGACACAAAACAAAAATTATCTTTTGTTAGATGAGAGTAATTTACTACTCTTTCAATACCATATTTTACTTTGCCTTCAACGACAAAATCATCAAATTTTCGAGGAAACTGAGAAATTCTACTAGACTGTCTTATAGACCGAGAGGAAGGAGAGTCAACATGAAGATTTTGAGGATCATGACCCTCAGAAGGGGGTCTACAACATCATGAGTATCATGCTCATTATCAGTTTCTGAATTTCCTTGATTTCTAGCAGACAAGGTAATGTCGGTACCAATTAATTGGTTGTCAACACTATCTATACTACCAGAGGAATTAGGACAACTATTTTGAGTTGTAGACCAAGCCCTAGATTCCTCATCGGGTAGATTTTCAGAAAGATCATTAGTAGAACTAGTGACATTATCAAAAAAATTCAAAGTAGTTAGATTATCAACATAAGACTCCACATTTTCACTCATTTTAAAAGGGAAAACAGTTTCATAAAAAGTTACATCTCTAGATACCAAAAATTGTTTAGTCTCAAGACTATACAATCTATAACCTTTTTTCGAATTCGAATATCCAAATAAAACACATTTTTCAGTCCTAGAGCTGAACTTATCAAAATTGTTTTGTTTAACTGCAAAGCATAAACACCCAAAATTTCTTAAATGAGTGAGAACAGGAGGGAATCCGTAGATAACTTCATAAGGACTTTTACCATTTAATATGGATGATGGAGTTCTATTTATCAAGTAAGTGGTTGTGAGAACACATTCAGACCACAAGTACAACGGTATCCCAGCCTGAAACATTAAAGCCCTTGCAACATTCAGTAAATGCCTGTGTTTACGTTCCACAACACCATTCTGTTGTGGAGTGTAAGTACAAGAGGTTTGATATCACTTCTAACTGTCTTAATGTTTTTGTTAAACTGGGTTTGAATGAGATTGAAAAAATTGACTATATTGTCAAAGACTTCGTCTTTTCCTTTTAAAAGATAGACCCAAACTGATCTTGAAAAATCATCAACAACAGTTAAAAAATATTTAAAACCATCCTTACTAGATACTTTATACGGACCCCAGACATCTAGATGTATTAATTCTCCTATTTCCTTTGATTTATGATCGCTTAAATCAAACTTTTTCCTAGTTTGTTTAGCTTGATGACAGATTTCACACGGAGGAGTCGAAGAGTCTAATTTTATATTTAGTCTTTCCTTCAAAACATTCAGAACAGGATCAGCAGGGTGTCCTAATCTACTATGCCATAACTGATATGAAACATGACAGTTAATTGTAGTATTAGAGCAGAAAGACTTACTTTTGCAGGGTGGATTGAAAAAATAAGGCCCACCTGTCTCATTACCAGTCCCCATCAACTTCGTTCGTTGACAGTCCTGGATGTAGCATTTGTGTTCATCAAACCCAATAAACACTTTATTATCTCTAGCAAGCTTATGAACAGATAACAGATCCACATTAAATTCTGGCACACCTAAAACATCAAATAATCCCAATTCATCATTGAGTTTCATATCTCCAATTTTATTTATTTTTGCTTTGGATCCATTAGGGTGATTAACAATGAGATTCAAATCTGTCACATCAACCACATTGTTAAGACTACTGAGAGATGAGGTCATATGTTGCGTAACCCCAGAATCTATAATCCAATTAGGGATAGATAAGGAAGAAAGTGACATACCTGCCATATTGGCAGATGCCACATCTGAGGAGTTGGAGCTAATGTAACGTCCCAAAAATTACAAGCAAATTTAAATTTTTAAATAAACAATTTATTTATAACAACTCATTAATTGATACCAACGTTTTGTTTGCAAACACATAATTAATATCCTTATAAATTAAAACCAGCGGAATAAACGTTTAATTATTATAATCATAAAACAACCAGCTCTCCTCGCGCGCCAGTGTGTACTTGTCACGCCTTGAAGCCGCTCGGACCTGAAACCACAGTTTATTGGGAAAGGGTAAGCACGAAGCTTAGTGAATTCCAACACATGCGCAGATAGGAATTATATACACATCACCCCTATCCGCACATAAGCAACAACATCACAGTTACATAAAACGAGTAAACATCTACAAGTAATTATGTATCCAACACCTCAGTACCATCGAGGCCTCGGTCCCACCGAATTGTAATGTATCCAACACCTCAGTACCATCGAGGCCTTGGTCCCACCGAATTGTAATGTATCCAACACCTCAGTACCATCGAGGCCTCGGTCCCACCGAATTGTAATGTATCCAACACCTCAGTACCATCGAGGCCTTGGTCCCACCGAATTGTAATGTATCCAACACCTCAGTACCATCGAGGCCTTGGTCCCACCGAATTGTAATGTGACACATTTATACCAAGCATTCAAACCAATCAAATATTACACACCACAAACAACTAGTTCACACCACAAGAATAGTAGTACATACAAACTATTATGACATGCATACAACCCCAAACTACACAGTGAGAGAACTCACCTCGAAAGCGCGCCCAGCTTAATAACACAATTCAAGCTTCACAATTACGGTCACTTCCCAGCACCTAAATGCATGTTAAAATGTGTCAATACGAGACCCGGACCCTATGACACGACACACGCTTAAACCGTCACTAAAACTATTTTTCCGTTCTCACTAAACAGGTCTGTTCGGGACCTGTTTCGACCCCTTTAAACCCAGAAAATTCCCAATATTATTTCGTGACCAGAAAGTACTCTGAGTTAGGGTTCCAAGGACATATTATACGCCTCCTAACGATTTTTCTACAATTTACTACGGATTTTACAAAAACAGTTTCCGAAACAGCGAAATTCAGCACCTTTCAGTATAAAACGACAAATCGACCCATGCTACGTCCCGAACTGGGTTTTACACAAAACACAGAAAAGTTTCTAGACTCAAAAAGGGAACTTTTGACACCAGTTTCACCCCAAACCGAGTTACGAGCAGAAAGTTATGATTTTCGCAAGATCAAGGCAGATTCCAGAAATTTTCACATGAAATGACGAAACACCGAACTTGCGACCACTTTTTCGTCCAGCTAGAGACCGAACCAGTTTTCCGCTAAAACACGGAAAACGTGCCCGACCCTGAACTTGAACCATGGGCGCCAGTTTCGGCTCAAACGGAGTTACTACGGAAAAGTTATGGTCACACGAAAACTGGACGGCACACTAAGAATTTACATAAAAGATAACCGGTGATTTTTTGAAAAAAAAAAAGATTAGGCGGTTAGTGCTCGACTCCGGCAGCCATAAGGTTCCAACGAGGAGGTTTTAGGCTTTGGGCCGCAGGCGCCACACACTGCCACCTCCGGCAGCGGTGGTCGCCGGCGGCGGCGACGACCGGCGATAGCTTTTTCGAACACAAACACACGAGACCCCTCAAACCTACCCTAACGCCGAAGCACACCCACACACACACAGCTGCACAGAACCACCCTACGCCACCACCTCCCTGGTGGTCCACGGCGGCCAGGTCGGCGGCGGCCAAGGCTGCCGCGTCGTGGCTGAAACGGAAGGAAACCGACGGTAAAAAGGGAACGACAAGAGAGGAACGAGACTTACCTTGAACGGCCTGAAACTTCCTTCTTGCAATCGCACTCCCGCAACTCCCACCTCTCTCTCGCCGGTCGGACCTGTGGAGAAGACACCGGCGACTAGCAGCGGCGATCTCCGGCAGCTTCCTCTCCCTTCACGGCTTGACACACGCACACTAGGGAGAAAACGATTAGGGTTTAGGTAACCTTGTGTGGTTGTCGTGATCACGAAGGGAATAGATACGGGAGGGGCTCGGTTTCTTCCATGGGCCGAGCCCCATGCAAAGACTTTGAAGAAAAGACATAATCAGCCCCTTGACTAATCCAAAACATTCACAACTACAACTAACTCACAACTGTCAGCATTTTGGTCCTTATTGACACCAACCCACTAACCACAAACAATTAAATGTAAACACTTTAATTAATTAAAATTAGGCAAAAACGTACCGGGACACGGGCTTTACAGCTAAGCAGAGACAGAAGTTTAGAGACCTGCTCTTGAGTCAGAGATGGACCAGGAGTGCTAGAAGACTGACCAGTGTTGTGAGTCTTTGAGGCATCAACATTGTTAGAAGTTGGTCTAAAATTTCCATTTACATTTGGTTTTCTTTGAAAATCTTTTGGTGGAAAACCTATTAACTTGTAACACCTTTCTATTGTATGCCCAATCATACCACAATGCTTACACAACAGATTTGGATTTGGAGGCCTTATAGGTTTCCGTTTAGTTTCAGAAGTCTTACCAAAGAAAGCAGAAGATTGAGTTTTATTAGAAGAGTTAGGGTTAGATGTTCCCTTGTGAGACTCTTCTCTTGATATGATAGAGAAGGCTGTCTTGACAGAGGGAAGAGGGTCAGTAGTGAGAATAGTACTCCTTACTGGCTGGTAAACATCATCTAACCCCATTAGAAATTGCATAAGCTTTAAAAGTTGGTTATGTTTAGTGAAGTCTTGGGAAGCATTACAGGTGCAAGCAGGTAGTTTGACTAATGCATCAAACTGTTTCCAAAGAGAGTTTAACCTATGATAATAATCAGAGACAGATGATCCGTTTTGTGTTAAGGAGTTAATGTTCTTATGAAGGTTAAAAGTAACAGAACCATCCACCTTATCATAGGTTTCCTTAAGTTCAAGCCAGACATGAGAAGCTATTTTAGAGAAGACTTGACCAAGATATAGCTCCTCAGTAACTGAACTTAAGATCCAAGATAGAACTACAGAGTTACACCTGTCCCATTGTTTAGCCAGGACAAGATCAGTGGTAGGTCTAGTACAAGATCCATCTATAAACCCTAGTTTGTTTTTTGTTTCAAGGGCTAGGATCATTGCACAAGACCAAACTTTGTAATTGTCAGTCCCATTTAGTTTTAGGTGAAGCAAATAAGCCCCAGTGGTATCGCTAGGATGTAGGTATAACGGATCACCAAAATCAAGTTTGGTGATCTGAGACACCCCAGCGTTTACCAAAGCGTCTTCTTCTTCGCCAGACATGGAATAAATCTTGAAGTATATTCACAACAGATCTAAGAAAAAATAGCGGAAGCAAACAGTACAAAAGGAGGACCAAATAGTCACAGCATGTGAAGTTTCACAATAGGTAGAAAATTCAGAAAAGAACAAATGAGGGCCCGAGAGAGGCAACAGATCTCACCTGAACAGAAGAGACAGAGATTAGTGAGAGTAATAAAAAACCATTAAGAATACAGATTTCACCAAAGAAACACGACTGGTAGCACAGATTCAAACACAGCAGATTCTCTCAGCATATAGGTAATTGAACAAAAAACCGAAGAATACAGTAATAACAGCAGATCTACAATGAACCTGTATATTCTACCAAGAAATCCACCGATCTGTAATGAAAGGCAAATCTATGACAGGATATACACTAAACATAACCATAACACCCGATTAGAGCTAAGCAAGAAGCAAAAAAACCTCAGATCTACACGGTATCTAAATGTTCTGTTAAGGATCAACAGATCCACAAACTGAATACGTTCCAGATCAAGTAGATGTATTGTGTAAGAACCAAGTAAGAGACAAAAATTAACTATACTAGATTAGAACTAAGCAAGAAATATAAACCTCAGATCTACACGGTATTTAAAAGATCTGTTAAGGATCAACAGATCCACAAACTGAATACGTTCCAGATCAGGAAGATATATCGTGTATAGCTTAGGCTTATATTTACAGATCCAGACGATGATCACGAATAGTAATGAAAGAAATTTTTAGAGGTGATTTTGTACTCTCAGATTTACAACTCAAATCTGTAAGAATACCAGATCTACGAGTTTGTAAAAAAAACAGATCTCCAGAATTTGGATCTTGCGAAAAAAACTTAGATCTCCAGATTTACGAAAAAAACGTAGATCTCCATATTTAGATCTTATGAACTTTGATCTTGCGAAAACAAAAGATAAAACAATATTAGATCTACGTTTTTTTGAAAGATGAAACAATATTAGATCTCCAGATTTGTAACACAAACAGAACAGAATACTTATCACACAAATTAAACAAAAGAAAAACAATCAGATTAGTCGAACGAGGTGTGGCTCACGGTACCGTCCTGGTTGCATACGCAACTCCGGTAGAGGATAGAACAGCACACACACTCGATTGAACAGATTAACAGACCAAGAAGATCGTTTCGAACTTGAGATGTAGAACAGAAGATGGATCGAGCCCTATTAGCTCTGATACCATGATAAAACATATAACCCTTTTATTTAACAAAATAAGAGATATTACACATTTAAGAAAGATTATCTCAAGTTACATGAAGAACTTACAAAGAAACCCTAATAAGAGACAACTGATAAATCGAGAGCATATAAGAACTCTTCAGTGAGAAAAAATGTGTGATCTGATTCTAAAAAAGAAGAGCTATAACTTTATATACCCTAATCTCGAATTTACACAATAAGCCCCTGAGAAATTTAAGCTTTCAGTCCTTGTAGTTTGGGTTATTACTCCGCTACCCTTTAAGACTTCCACAACGTGAGGCGTTGTCCTCATAGTCTCCATCTATTACTTCTTTATAAGTTCAGTCCTCTTTATTATTTATTACACACAAAACCCTGAAATATAACATTTTAAGTTAGTAAACTTATAACTTCCAAAAGTCAAGATTGTTAAATTCAGTAACATCTTTTAACATTTTTCCTATTATTGCATGTGTTGGATAACATGCTAATTATAGACAACATACATTGTGGTTTATCCGATTTGATATTTAGCTATTACTTGAAAACGAAATTAAAGGAACAATTTAATAATTGGACAAATTAGTCATTAACATGATTAAGCAAAACACAAATAGTCGATAAACATGGATGATGATTATTAACAAAATAATAAAATAATACCCCTTTTATTTAACAAAATACAGCATAGAATTCAGTATATTAGTTTGAAAGAGAAAAAAAAAGAATTAAAAAGATGTAAAAAATTAAATCGATATATATTTTCATAAATATTGGTTTCAATAAATTAATAAACCTTAAATATATGTTCTGTACGGTTAGTATCATTCAAGGTCCCGTAGCTCAGTTGGTTAGAGCGTTGGTCTTATGAGCCGAAGGTCGCGGGTTCGAGCCCCGCCGGGACCATTTATTACTCTTCGTTTTATTCTGTTTTTGCATAAACACCCCTACATTATACAAACCTCCACCAAAACGTCCCCGTCTTTTTGGCATTCATCACCAATTATAATTTCATAATAATTGCATAAGCAACCCCAAACTTAGAATTTTTAGCAATCCTCCCCAATTATAATTTCATAATAATTACACAAGCAACCCCAAGCTTAGAATTCTTAGCAATCATCCCTTTGTAAGAGTATCTCCAACATATTCTATAAAATAAAAATACATTTAACTTTAATGAATTCTAAAAAAAATTAATTATATTATTAAAATAATTTTATATATATGTATTAAATGTTATTTAGCTCTCATAAACATTTAACATCAAAGTATTTTATTTGTGAGAAATATAATAAACATTGTTTCTCAATCTTGAAAATTATTTTTGGAGAGTTCTTCATATTTGAAAATTTTCACATCCTCTAATGTTTTCTTATTTTAGAGTATCTGTTGAAACAAAAAAAAATTGCCTAAAATCTATTTTCTTCATTTTTAAAAATCCGTTGGAGATGCAATTGACTCTCTGCATGGGCAACTCGTCTTACATTCGGCTTCAGTTTAGGTCTTATATTAGAAATTAATAATTCTTAAAATTTGTAAAATATATTTTCTTTTCGTAAAATATATTATCTTTTTCTAGAACTTTATGTTTATTTGAAGCTCTATCTCAAAGATTTCTTAATGCATTAAAACCTTGCTATGGTTGTTGTTACAGTTGCTATGGCTGTTGTTTTCAACTATTACATATTAATGTTAAATATTTTAGTTAAAAATATTATAATGTGTATAAAAATATTAAGGGCAAATCATATAAAACCAATTTATATATACGAAATAACACACGTGAACATGGAGTGTTGATTTATAAATGAATCGTCAAGGAATGGTTTGCATGTGAAAAAAACAAAACAAAACAAAAATACCTTTATATATGAAACACACATTCATACTCACACACAAGAACAAAACATGTGAAACAATATGAATCATAACTTAAAAATCAAAAACTTATTAGATGGGTTGTTGTTGATTTCATGGATCTTGGGTTCACATTTATTGTTTCACCTATGAAACACTACGTGAATTTGATTTTCACGGTTTCTAACTTTAACAGGTCTCTTTTAATTTGTGGTCAGAATGTCAAATAATATTTTCATTAAGTTATAGATTTCCATTATATTTACACATATATTGAGATGATATTATATGGCTTTTTATGATGTTTTTCATAAACAACCCCAATGTAAGAAATTTTTACAAAATGAGTTTATTTAACTTGTTTTTCAAAAAACTGAAGTTGTTTCTAATATTTTCACAAACAACCCCAATCTTTTAAATGTTTGAAATCGACCCTATACTTCAAGCTTAGGTATTGACTTAATACAACGAACCTTTTATGTTACATAAGTTATTGTCATCAAAAGCTATTAAAAACTAAATGGTATAATAAGAGAGCATGTTTACAGAACAGCTTAGATTGGATGTTAAACCCTTTGAGCTCATTTTCATTTACATGTTAATATCAAAGTATAAATATTGATTAGTCTATACTTTTCAAATTGTTGGATATTATGGGACCATGAATACAAAGTTTGTAGTCACGTTTCTTTTTAAGTAATTTATAATAATTTAACATTTCAGGATCTTCGTGTCATACTATAAGAAATCCAACATATAATTGAGTTATGTACTTCTAAAATAAGATGTTTTTATAATTTATTTTTCAAACCCAAATTCCCTAATTCTTTATTACTTTTATTATTTTGTTTTCTTTAATTTCCGTTCATCATCATTACCAAACAACATCTTTCTTTGACTTTCCTCATATCCCGGCCTTCAACCGGTCTCGGGCCCGAAGTCTGACCAAGCCCAACCCGAAAAGTGTGGATCTAGTAAGCCTGAACACAGGTCTGTTCTTAAAGCTTAATCAGACCAATTTTTTTTTGTCAATGCTCGGTTAAAGGCCGGTAAAAAAAAAAACTCGGTTAAGTCTGTAAAAGCCTTATTGAGCCCACTTTCAACCCAAAAACCCAGATTGGATAGGGCATGAAAAAAAAAGGTTTTTCTGCTTACTAAAAGAAGCTTAAAAGGCTTGGATACAAACCCGAAAACTCGGGTCTTTTGCATCTCTACTACTTCTCAGTACTCTTTTTGTACAAAAGGTTGATACCGGCAACCTCAACCGGACCACAATCGGCTGCCTATCCATAATGTGGGGGGCATACCTGACTCACTCAGAGGTTGTGGCTATGGGGGTGTCTTGGGTTCGAACCCGAAACTTTCGGCTTTTTGTACAAAGATGCCCCCACCCATTACCAACTAAGCTACAAGTCATTGGCTCTCAGTACTCTATATATGACTCTTTTTTACAGTCCAAACTTTTAGATTATATTTCAGACATTAAAAAATTTTAATTTTGTTTTTCTTCCATCAAAATTTGTTTGTTGGTATTTAATTTTTGTTAAGACACAACCATGACCTACAAAAGAATAGGGCCAGGGGTGCTGCCATCATGCCATGTACCATGTTCACCATAATCTGTCAGCAAAAGCTTGTTATCGGGATGATTTTGGACGCTTTTGCAAGAAAACAAATATAAGATATGGATGCTGTTGATTCAAATTGGTTAAATACAATATAAAATTAATATAAGTATGAACTAAATTAACATAAAAAATGATGTTTAATTATTTAATCTGAAAAAGAATCGAATGAAGAAGATATCTCTAGAACGATGGACACGATTAACGAAACAAATTGTGAACATGAACCGAAAAATCAATGCCGGAATTGTGGAAAGCTAAAAATCGCCGGCGGGAAGACTTTTAGACCGGATGGAGGCTCTAAACTCAATGCAATTCTATATAAAACAATTGCAGATCTGTTCAATTAAACGAAATGTCTTGATTTCATAACCAAAAAAAGCCCTAAATTCATTGATTCAATCACTCCTAAAAATCTCATGTTCACTGCACATTTTTTTACAATTTTTTGGTATTACTAAAATGTTTTCGATGAGTATTCTAATAAAATGAAAAATAAAACTAGGATTTTTCAATATCAAGCCTTTGATTCATCGTCATTAACATTTGATGATGGATGAATTTTACCTCCAGATCTGCTGCTGCAACTGCAACTACTGCTGCTTAGGAATTTTTTAAGCGATTCTCCAATTGCAGACGATGATGAAACATCTAGACCTAGTTCAGAGTCGTTTTCCGCCATAACATCCGCCGTTTCATGAGGCTCGGCGTGGATCTGATTACCTATCGTAGTTACAATCTCCAATCGCTATACATCTTCGTTATTGATTGTTGATACGTCCAAATCCTGCTCTAAATCATCACTGATTTCGATCTCTAAATGATCGATTTTATGATGATTCTGATTACACTGAATTGCTGCTCTACAAATCGGACATGTTGAATGAGAGTGTAACCACATATCTATACATTCCACATGAAATGCATGTCCACATCCTGGCAATTTCCTACCGATCTCTTCTTCCTCGAAACCGCTCAAACAAATTGCACAATCTAATCCGTAATTATCACGATCTTCGTCGGAGGAGAATTTGTAAACGAATAACGGCAATGAGGAGATGGTTGAGAACGGAAGGCCGAGTTTACCTGGAGAATTCGAATTCGCTGGATTTGTAGTGTCGATGATGGTGAAACGGTGATGGAGTCTGGATCCTAAGACGTGCGGGACAGTGACGGTGGAGCGGCCACGGCGGCGAGCTTGGAGTAGGAACCAACGAGTGTAGAGATGGAGTAGAAGGACGAAGAGGATCACGAGGAGGAGGGAGATAATGGCAGCGAGCATGACGTTTGTGTCGTAGGAGAGGGTTGTACGGATGATACGAGCGAGCGAGTTGGAGGAAGTGTCGGAAGCCGGTGGTGGTGGCGGCGTAGCAGTAGTAGACATGGTAAGGTGGCGGAATGAGTAATCGGCGGAGGAAAGGGAGTGGGGGTTTAGTTGTTTGGTTTCATACAATGAAGCGGAAAAGTTGCTCAGAAGCTGTGTTATATATATGTATGTATGTATATACATGTGAATATGATGATTCATTAACTTTACCATCTCCATGACTCCATTGTATTCTTTAAAACATATATGAATAAAAGGAGATTTTGTTTTTATTACCTTTTTTACATATTCTCCTATATTATTATCTAAAAGAGTAAATTACATTTTTGGTCCTTGTAGTTGACATCCATTATCAAGTTTGGTCCTTCTTTCAAACTAATTACAATTTTAATCACTATGGTTGCCATTTTGTTTCACTTTTAGTCCCTTTGACTCAACTTTAGTTAAAAGACTTTGTTAAGTTAAGGGTATTTTGGTACTTTTGCCTTTTCTTTGTCTTTTTCATTTTTTGTTTTATTATATTATATAACAAGTTACAATTATAGTTCTTGTAGTTTGTCTTTTCTTCTTTTCTTTTCTTTTCTTTCTTTACCTTTTTAATTTTATACATTTATTATATTAATTAATTAATGATAATTATACTAAAAATACATTAAAAATACGTATTCAATTTTATAAATTACACCATTAGAAAAAGTCTTGTCGATACCTTTAAAATATGTTACACCATTGTAATTTATCATATAATGTAATAAAACAAAAGTTGGAAAGGACAAAAGAAAAGGTGAAAGGACCAACATACCCTTAATTTAACTAAGCTTTTTAATTAAAATTGGTTAGAGGGACCAAAAGTAAAATAAAATGGCAACCACGATAACTAAAATTGTAATTAGTTTGAAATAAGGACCAAAATTGATGATGGTGGCAACCACAAGGACCAAAAATGTAATTTACTCTATCTAAAATCTTTTATTTTAGAAAATCCTTTAAACTTGAGGAGAGAGAATAGATTTTTTTTATGATGAAATTAAATTATTATTTTGTATTATATTTTTTTAAAGGGAATTTAATTAAAATACCCAAAGTTTGACTTTGACTTACCAAAATACCCATTTTTTCAAGTTTTGCAAAAATACCCATTTTTTCCGCTATTGATCCTGCGATCGCGGGATAGGGTTCAAACTGAAACATTTGATCCCGCTATTGTCCCGCTATGTCCCGCGATTGTCCCGCTATTGATCAAAATTTTCAGTTTGAACCCTATCCTGCGATCGCGGGAAAAATGGGTATTTTTGCAAAACTTGAAAAATGGGTATTTTGGTAAGTTAAAGTCAAACTTTGGGTATTTTAATTAATTTCCCTTTTTTAAATGTATTAAGATGATAAAATTATAAAAATATTATAATAATAAAATTAATGGTAAGTTTTCTAAAATAAATAATATATTAGAGTTGAATATAATATGGTTCAAATATTTGAACTTTTGGTCATTTATTTTAAAGAAGATATAGAAAACAGGGTTAAATCAAATGAGAACCACAAATATATTATAAATTCGTGAGAACCGATATAAAGATATTTTTTACATGATTTTTTTATCAAATACTAAGATTTAAGATATTTTGCTTCACATATATTTGTTTCATAATATGATAGTTTTGCATAGATTTGTTTCACCATGTGAATATATTTTACGTGTATTTTTCATTTCACTAGGTGAATCAAAAATGAATTTCCACGTGTAATCTTTTCACAAGGTGAACACGAACATATGTGAAACAATATCTTAAATAATAGGTTTTGATGTAAAAAACATGTAAAAGAATATTTTTACATTGGTTCTCACGGGCAGGTCGAACAGAGTTCTACGTGACTTGTGTCCGGACCTGGGGTCGCACGCTAGGTCGCATATGTTGTTGTTTCATGTGTTATTGGCCCGTTTAAAACTTGTTGTCAAGGTCTTTGTGGGATGTGTTTAACGTATGTTGTTAGACAAAATTTAAAAGCACCTAGTGGAGTAAACTCATGAGGTTAACACCATATTTAATATGATAAAATCAGGTGCCTGGTTTGAGAGATTTTAGAGTTTAGAGGTGAATTTTCTTGTACTATTTTCCTAAACTAAAATAAATACCATAACAGTATATTGTTTACAAAATATTTATCAATAGTTATACAATTTATACCGCTTCTAGTTATATCCGTGATTAGGATGTGTGGATTGTTGAACATACACACATAATGCTTACTTTATTGACCTTCAAATATAGAGGTCTACTTTATTGACCTATATTTTTTTAGTCTTGGTGCTTTTAGTGTATTTTTTTAGTGGTTGGATTGGAGATGCCGTAGACATCTCCAACCCACTATTAAAAACATAAAATATGGAGGTCATTTAGGGATATATTCATTATTCATAGGTATATATTCATGACCTAAAATTTTGTAGTGGCTTTTAGAGTTTTGTGTTTTAGTAGGGATGTATCCACATTTTAATGTTTGTAAGACATGTAGGTTTGAGACGATCTAAATTCAATTAGCATACAAAATTCATAAGGAACTCTTCTTTTATATTCCAGAAAACGTCTTTCAACTGAGAGCATCTCCAACATATTCTTTAAAACGGAGAAAATGGAGATTTATGAGACTTTCTTGCTTAACAGATTCTCCAAAACCTTCTGCAAAATAGAAAAAGTAAAAGAGAAAATATAAAATTTTCCAAATATAAAGAATTCCCTAATAATTATTCCTTCCGTTAAGCAAGAAAGTCTTAAACAACAAAATGAGCAGATAAAATACACTGAATAACGAGTTAAAACGGATTTAAGTAAAAAAAATAAATAGATCTTTCAGTTGTGTTGCATTTTTTAAATTTCACAAATAACTTGTAGTATAATACCATATAATTACAAAAGCTATAGTAAAATAACAATTTGACCTTTTTGAATAACTTTTGTAAAGTTTTAAACATTTTAATAGCATCTTAAACAAAATTTTCAAAACTCACATTCAACTTTTAGATAACAATATTTATCATGTTATTAAAATATTTCATTTATTTAAAGAAAATATTACTTATCTTTCTAAAAATTTACTTTTAAAGTTTATTATTGCTAACCGTTAAAAATACAGTAAAAAGAAAAAAAATCTCACCGTAATCATTTTTGGAAGAGTAATGTAAATTTTAGAGAATTTTTTATTCTTTCGTACTTTCTCCAATTTCGAGAAAGGTTTACAGCAAAAACATGCTTAAAATCTTCGTTTTTTTTAAGGGTGACCTAGGCTATGCCTAGACTAATCCCTTGGCAAGTTATAACTGTAAGACATCAGTCCTGATTAAATCTCAGTGGCCACAATTGTTGTGTACGTCTGGATTAAAACCCTGGACAGATGGAATATTCCACCACATCCCAGGGCCTTAACCAGTACACCACAACCCCTGTGGTTTTAAAATCTTCATTTTAAGGAATATATATTGAAGATCCTCTAACTTATTGTTTGTTTATTAATATATATTTAAAATAACTATTAAAGAGTTGTTGTAGAACGAACAATATAGAGAGAATCAGTATAGGGAGAAACAAGAATGTAACTTCTCATTAAATCATAAGCCCTTTAAATAGGGATGGTTTACAAAGAGATAATCATGAGATACCAAGTTCTAATCTAACTCTAATGTGTATATCTCTATCTCTATCTCTAACTTTATCATTATCGTCTTATACTTTGACGATGACACATTTATCCTACAATAAGAGTAAACTTTAATCCAATTAAATAATTTTAACAAAATTATTTTGGGTCTCTTTTTTTTTGTTGCTAAGATTGCGTGTTTCTGTTGGTCAATGCCCCTCCCCCCTACCTTCATTCACATGTGGGCGTTGGTTGTACGTAGTAGGTTAAGTCAAAGGCCCGATTACCTCAAATCGAATCAAAACGTGATCCAAGGGTATATCGGGTATTTCACAATTACAAACATATAATAAATTTTACAATAAAGTATAATTTTTAATCATTGTGTTAAATAAAAAATACTCATAAATACATTAAGCACATATATATATGAGCAAAGGTTATTATCGGCAATCACCATCGATTCCACATGAAATTCATTCCTTATGAATCATATATGAGAAGACACTTCAAAACTGACTCAACAATTGAAGTTAGTGGAAGAGATCAAGCCCGTTTTTCACAAGCTTAAAACTTGAACCAACTGTGTATTTAAGTGAAATTAATCTTGATTTCTTTACCAACTAAGCTATATGTTTTAGGTTTTAAGTATATATATATATATATAGGGAGGTTCAAGGGAAAACCTTAAAAAAACAGAAAACTGAAGAACACCCTAGGGGCCCTTCATCTGGACGGTATGCATTTTTGCATACAGGTAAATTAAGTTGACTTTTTAGTTTTTATGCACAAATGCATGTGTGCATGTTACAAATTATCTGTATGCACAAGTGCAAACCGTCCAGATGAAGGGTCCCTAAGGTGTTTATTCAGTTTTCCGTTTTTTTGTGTTTTTCCTTGAACCTGACCTTATATATATACATATATATAGGGTTAAATCATGTGAGAACCAAAAAAAGATTGAGAACAGTAAGAACCGATCTAAGCCATAATTTGGTTTTGATCCCATGGTTATAATTAAAATTTTGGTCTCATAGTTATAGTTAAAAGATTTAGAACCGTGAGAACCAATCTAAGCCGTAATAGATTAAATCAATTAATGGTTTAGATCGGTTTTCACGGTTCTCAACCTATTTTTGGTTCTCATTTGATTACCGTCACATATATATATATATAGGGTGGGTTTCTTTTGCAAACCAAGCAATTCATAGAAACTATACAAACCAGTCTTAGCCGTTCATCAAGTCTAATAAATATCTGATTTTATTATGTTTCTTAATATAAAGCCATGATCATAATTAATGAACTTAATCATTTTCCATATATAATTATTATCATTATTAATGAATGATAATAATTACCATAAATATTTATGTTGTTGCCTAATATAGTGGTTTGCATAGTTTCTATGAATTGTTTGGTTTTCAAAAGAAACTCACCATATATATATATATATATATATGTATATATATATATATATGTATGATACAGATTAGGGTATGTTTTGATCGGTCAACATTATTTAAGTAGATGAGTAATAATATATCAAATACAAATATAAATATTTTGATTTTGATTTTTTTAAAGTTATCAATATTATTGTTTTTCTTTGTAGGTGTGTGTTAATATTAGTTACGGGCGGCTTTCTTGTTTCCGGGTTTCAAGCATTTTGGGTGACGTGGTATAATGTTATTGGAGAAAATAGCAAGCAAAGAGGTGCACAGAAAGATTAGAAAGCCCCGTGAAGTCGACGGCATGCACCCAAAACAACAATAATAATAACGATTATTATAAAAATAACTATAATTATATCATAATTATATAATCAGATGTTCAGGGGAAAACCTTAAAAAACAGAAAACTGAGGAACACCCTGATAGCATTTTATCTTGACGATATGCACTTGTGCATACAGGTAAATTATGTTTTTTTGTTTTTATGCACAAATGCATCATGCACTTGTGCATATGCACGTGTGCATGTTATAAATGACTTGAATGCACAAGTACATACCGTTCAGATGAATGCACTTGTACAGATGAAGAACTACCAGAGTGTTCTTTAATTTTTCGTTTTTTTGTAGGTTTTCCCCGAAAGACCCAATATAATCATTAGATAATATATGATATCATTATTATTTAGTAAAAATAAAAAAGTTCAAGTTCTTCATGTTTAACTTTTTTTTTCTTTCTAAATTTTTTGTTTTACATAAAAGATATTAATAATATCTTCTAGCTACGATTATTAATCAAATATGTAAAAATAAAAATAAAAATAAAAAATTAAATAATGAATGTCGAAATTAACCTTACAACCACCGCATCCTATTTTCGTAATAAATATAATAGAAAAAGAGTGGGAGTGGGTATGAGTCCATGAATAAATTGAATAAAAGTAGACCCTATTCAACCTTCCCCAACTTTCATGCATGTTTTCAGGGAGAAAAAGGTCAACAAAAACAAGAAAGACTTGGACCTAAGCCGGATGTAACCAATGTTTTAAATGGTTTGAGGTGTGAGCTTGGTTAAGACTTGAGCTTTATTAGTAAACATTTATGGCGTAATTTATGACTCCATCTTTATATCACATATATAATTATAGATAAATAATTGTTTTGAGGAGAATACTTAAGGTAGGAAAGGATCTAAACCTTTGATCATTTTTAATTTCAAACTCACTCATAAATCACGTTTGATATCATAATTGATTCGGTGCATCTTATTCTATTGTGTATCCAAGGTGAAGACCTTTCTTACCATAACTTTTATTTTCACTGGATCCCAACCTTATCTATATATATATATATAGAGAGAGAGAGGGGAAAGTTCAAATGAACACTCAATTTTTATTGTGCACGTGGGGACAAATCTCGGTCATTTCATCTCTATTGATCTAACAACTCATATTAAATAGAGTTTTTAATTAGAATTATTAATTAATGTGATTAGAGGTAAAAAGAGAAGATAATTTAAACTCACGTCTACCATGTTTGACTTTTTATTTTATTTTTAATTAAAAGCTTTTACCCCCCCCCCCCCCCCCTCTTAAAGTTTAAAATAAATTATCTTAAAAATTACTAATATTTTAATCAAACAATTTGCATCAAATAAACGAGAATTCTATGCTCTACGATATGACATCCATCTTGATATAGTTTTTTTGTTGTCTTAACTGTTTTAACGTAAAATGTCATATATGTGCTATATTCATTATGAATATTTATGTAAGTTCAAGTGTGTACAACATCTGGACACCGTAAGTCCGTAACTCGACATCACCTTCTACAACACTTTCTTCAACGTCGTAAGACATCGTGTTCTTCATTACCGTAACCCAACACCCATCGAGATGAATCGGGAACCTATCGAGTTTCGGTTGTGAACCGAGAAACAAAAGAGAGTGTGTCACGTCTCCACACATTCACGGGTCACTCATGTATTATTCATCATGAATAATGTATCATTCAGTATGAATAATACATCATTCAGGGTGAATAATAAACGATTCATGAATTCGTGTATTATTCATCTTGAATACTGTATTATTCATCATGAATAGTGAATGAACGTTCACATTTGTTATTCATGCTAAATGTGGAAACGTGGAGATGTGCATATATATTCATAATGAATAAAACCAAGTTTCGGTTGTGAATCGGAGAACAAAAAAGAGTGCGTCATGTGTCCACACCTTCACGAGTCATTCATATATTATTCATCATGAATAATGTATCATTCAGGATGAATAATACAGCATCAAGGTGAATACTACACGATTCATGATGAATAATAAATGAATCATGAATTCGTGTATTATTCATCCTTAATGTTGTATTATTCATTTTGAATACTGTATTATTCGTCATGAATAGTGAATGGACATTCTCCTTTGTTATTCATACTGAATATGGACACAGGAAACGTGCATACATATTCATAATGAATATAACACATACATAGCATTTCACGTAGAAACGGTTAAAATGAAGAAAAACTATATCGACATGGATGTCATATCGAAGAGCACGAAATTCTCGTTTTTTTGATGTAATTTGTTTCATTAAAATATTAGTAATTTTTAAGATAATTTATTTTAAACTTTAAGAGGATAAAAGTTTTTTAATTAAAAAAAGAAAATAAAAAGTCAAAGATGATAGGCGTGATTCAAATTTTCAGATTTGTCCCTAATCACTTCTCAATTGATATCATTAAATTTTAACCATTGATTAGTTTTTTAAATTTTGATCAATGGCTAATATTGGGCCTCACGTGCACAATGAAAAATGAGTTTTCATTTGAACGCACCCCTATATATATATGGGCTTAATCAAATGAGAACTATGTAGTTTGTGATAAATGTGAGATCCAATATGAACCACTCATTTAAGATAATTAGTTTTATTTTTATAATTAATAATAAAAGAGTAAATTAGTAATTTTGTTTTTATATTAACAATTTTACAAATAAATATTTTGATTTCATCCATATCATTTACATAATTTTATCTAAAATTAGTTATTTGTTTTCTATCTTGATTTAAATTGAAACGAGAACAACCCTATTTTACAAAAATGCAAGAACACTTATAGGCCTCCAAATTAATTAACACATAATTAAATTAAATGAAAATAACTTAATATTTATCATTAAATTTATGTTATTTTATATTTGTGTTTATCCCCTAAATGTTGCAATTATCACCGGACACTCTTATACCAAACGTCGCTTGTGATAATGATATGATAATGTTGTGATAAGATGTGATAGTGTTGTGATAATGTTTTGATAAATTGAAGACTTCTTATAATGTGGTTTTGTTGTGAGAGCATCTCCAACAGATTTCAAAAAATTTCTCCAAATTGGAGAACCAAAAGTCAAAATCTCAAAAACAAATACATATCTCCAACAAGTTCCCCATTTTGGAGAAATAAACATTAAGGGGGTGTTTGGGATTGCGTTTCAAAACACCATTTCTCCTTATTGTGTTTCCACGCCGGAGTGCGGTTTTGGATTGTAAAAAAAAACTCCTTATCACGTTCCAGGGAAGGAGATAATGAGTTTTTTGAGAAGGAACTCCATACCTACTTTCTAGGAACGGAGAAAAGCGATAAGGAGATAAGCAGAAGTTAAAAATATAAGCACTCCCAAACACCCCCTAAGTATATTATTAAAATATTTCTTTCATCTATTAAAATATTATTTCTCTATCTAAATGATTTATTTTCAAAGTTTTCTATTGGTTCTCTCATTTAGTAATCATTTTTTGGTTTATCTCCATATTTGGAGAAAAAACTCATTCTCTCTCCTACTTTCTCCTATTTGAAGATAATTTTGGGAAAAATGTTGGAGCAAACTTGTAGCTCAAAATCCTCATGTTACCTTTTTTTCATCTTAAGGAAGCTGTTAGAAATGCTCTGATAATAATATGGTAATTATACGATTTTGCTATGATAACGATGTGATAATGTTGTGATAATTGAAGACCAGTGATTATCACGTCTACAATCGTAGCTATGTATGTTCGTCATGTAATTTTGTTGTGATAATGTAACAACCCACACCAAAACTATCATGCCAAAAGCTATATCTTTAAATTAAAACGCCAAAAATGGCTCAACGTAATCACACTATCCAGATTACAAACTGGGTTTGCGGAAATCTATATCTATATATATATTAAAGGAAAATCCACTAACAATGATGTGGCACATTGTTAGAGTAGGATTTGCCTAAAAAAAATTTCTCATTGTTTTGAATTTTTTAAATATTGAATAAGTTAAAGACTATACTACCCTTAAATGAAAAACATGTATTTCATTATAAGAAGGTTTTTTGGTAATTTCATTTCCACTTTAATTAGCTTTAACTTTCAAACTACACAACTTCCTAGAGATAGTCTTTTCATAATTCTATCATCTAATTAAGAAAAAACCTACAATAAATGATGTGACACATTGTTTACAAGATGATTCTTTATAAATATGATTAAGTTAAAGACGTTAAAAATGTTAGTTAAGTTAACGATTTTTCTGCCCGTGAATAAAAAATGTGTATTTCATTATTCTCTCCAAAATGATAACAAAATTTCAAAACCAAAGACGTATTTAATTGAGAAACTCGAAACCAAAGACGTATACTTGCGATGAGTAGACACACCTATCATGTTGGACTCAACTTTACATATTGAGTTTTATCTAAAATACTCATCTTTTTCATGTTTTTTGAAACGAATCACAATATTTATTGCTACTTTTTTCGTGTTTAACATCCACGTTATACTTCATACAATGCTCTCACATCTAATGTCATAGACTCTAAAATCGGATAAAATATACAACTGAAAGAATTATAATTTCACACCATAACCAACTTATATATGTAATTTTGATCATAAGACTTCGATACCGCGCAACGCGCGGTGTCACACCTAGTAACCCTAACTACCGCTGAGATCATAACTACAAAATAAAAGGAGGGCCTTCTAATCCTTCTATATGCAACCTCCGTCTCACGCCTTGCCAACTTCTAAGCAAGCTTTCGACTACCTGTTTACCTGAAAAGGTTTTAGTTTTGAAAAGCGAGGGTTAGACCATGAGGTCTAGTGAGTTCCCTCCACACCAAGTCACACCAAAAATATCGCAATTTATAAATCAGTTATGAAATAGTTTATACAAATCGAAACAAGCACACTTAAAATTATATGCACACATTGACACATGCTACTGGCACATGCTATAGTCACACACACCGTAACAGTGCAATAGAGCACACACGTTATAGTCATACACACCGTGACAGCGCAATAGGGCACACACCGCCCATATATGAAACAAATTCATATATAATTATTATGGGACACACCCCCATTTCACACCAAAGCCAGAGCATGGTCACACACATTTAAATCACACATATAGTCACACAATTACTCTTCGCTTTGAAGTAAAAGCAGTTGAAAAGCACACAGTTAGATAATAACCATGCCGCACACTTACTCTTCGTTTTTGCAATAAAAGCAGTTGAAAAGCACACGGTTAAATAATAACCATCAACCACACTTGTATAAAATTTAGGTTTAGAAAGACTCACCTGGAGTCCTGATTAGAAATTCTTACTCGCACCGATCGTCTCTACTCGCACCTACAATTTAAACCCAACACACATACCAGGTAAGACACACTGGATTTTACTGAGTTTTACTACCTTGGAAACTCTTAGCCGAAAGTACCCAACACTTAAATACCGGATCCATTATTTTTAATATCCAATTCCGGTTCTCATTAAAATAATAATACTGGATCCATACTTAAATGTGAAGCCCAAATTAAATAATTATCGGTGCCCAATTAAATAACTATCGGAGCCCGATTAAAATATTGGAAATCACGGCCCAACTACATCAAGGTTCCGGATCCCAAAATGCAACCCAATTCCGAAACTTGGGTTTTAAAAAGATTCTGGATCCTTCATGAAAAGCCAATACCGGAACTTGGGTTTTAACAATAACTCCGGATCCAAATCATGCAAGGCCCACTACGGCTCTTTATGTGAAATTCCGGATTCCAAGGAAATGCACACCGGGCTCCCGGCCCAATATAAGTTCCGGATCACATGGCTCTATCTTTACATTCCAGTTCTAAGTTACGGGGCCCAATTGTCACACCGGATCCAAATAACAAAAAGTTCAACTCCGGATCCACTTTAATTAAGCAAACTTCCGGATCCACTTTACCACAAACTCCGAATCCTTCTTAAAATCATTCCGGATCTGGTTTACAATAAATTCCGGATCATTTCTTTTATAACAAGTTCTGGATCATTTCATATATTCACATTCCGGATCCTAAGGGTTCCGGATTCTCCTCAACCAGTTCGGACTCTTGGGTTTTTCTCATGGAACTACAAAAATCTCAACCGATTAAATTAATCAAATCCATACAGTCCCAATTTAAATGATAAACTACCAAGATTAAGGAGCCATTACTATTAGCCGATTAATTTAGCTAACTTCTCCGATTCATTACTTTATCGATTAGCAAATACGCACAGACTCCAATTCCATTCTTACCAGGTGATAGCAAAACTCCAAGCCTCAACTTTCTAGACTCTATATTACAATCACGAAAACACAAGAGATAGAGATTACCTTGCAAGATGATTCCACGCACCCAATTTGAAGAACTGTGGACTGTTGATTTCTTGTTTCTCCACACGCACACTCGCACCTTAGCCGCACACACATTTTATTTGAGAGTAAAATGAGATTTCTAGGGTTTATTACCCTTTTTATACTCTCCCATAAATACACCAAACTTTCTTCTTTTCACACTTTTCACCCTAAACTAACATTTATTCTTTAAAAAACACGGTTATTACATCATCCTCCCCTCAAAAGAATTCCGTCCCCGGAATTCCATCTTCGAACAAACTAGGAAAACGGTTCCTCAGCTTTCTAACCTTGCGATCTATAATCGCCAATGTTTCCCCCACATAAACTAACTTTCGTCCACACGAGTGTCTTCTAACAATACGACCATGCCTTCCTCGGCCAAGCACTTCCTAAGATTCGACACAGGGAAATGTCGAATGAACTTCCCAAAGTTCCTCGGGCAACTTCAACTTATTCGCCACCTCACCTACACGCTCAATGATGGCGAATGACTCGTCATACTTGGGTCTTAATTTCCCTTTTCTTTCCAAACACACGTCTTTCCACGACGAAACTCTAAACATCACACCGTCTTCTATATAGAATTCGATCAATCTCCTCCTTCTGCTCACATAATCCGGTGGCGGTCTTGAGCCACGCTTAACTTCTCGCGAAAATGTTCGACTTGTCGGTGGTCAACCGCGTGACCTCCGGTCTCACCCAAAATCATTCACATCTAGACTCACGGTTTTATAACGCGTCAACTAAGGGTTTCACACCCAACTTCACCTTCTTAAAAGAACGCATTCTACCGAAGTTAACGTCGCAACAACACGAAACCCTTATTAAAATCACGACGCTCAATTCGTCAACTGATCACAAAATCAAGCTTGAATATCACCTTAACCCGCAGTTAAGATTCTCCTCCACAGATTACACACAATCTACCATCACTTTCCCAACACAAAATACGCCTAAGGCAGATAACACTTTCTCACATTAATTAAACTGACCACAATCCATTGATAACAATCGATTCACACACTTTTACCACAACGTCACTCCCGCACTACTACCAAGTTCAATCCAATGGTCCTTCACCCCGAGTACTATAGTCGACTACTTTCTTCCACTTCCTTCTCAAACATAATACACGTTTCCAAAGAATGGCTTACTAGAAAGTGCCCACTCTTGACCAATCACACAAGCTAGCTTTCCTCAACTCTTAAGCCAAGCACATACACACAAATCCTCTTTCTCATACTCCCACTAGAAGTTCATGCACCCGACGGTGACGTTCTGAAAACATTGCTTCCCACTATCCGTGTTACTTGCCACACTTTCTACTTCACGCTTACTCACTTATTCCAATCTACCGTCCCAATTACCTCAGGCTAGCATGGAACATTTCTCATCCAACATTGACCACTCCATACACGCAATTTCAATGGTTACTATGCCCAACAACAGTCCCACCACATCTCATACGAGAGATTCAACCAAGTCAATCCGAAATCACATTCAATGCTCGAAGCGACCACACACTTCTCATTTCTCAAACGATATTAACCCACTCCTTTGCATCTCCTTTACATACAAGGATTAGCTCAACATTCCTAAAGATCTCGTATCTACTACTTAACATCATAAACTACTCAATCCAAGAGCACACAATTTTCTTCTTAGCTAGCCACCAATTGCCACCCCATTCTTTTATTCTCGGATAACAATACCACACGCCACTTAGACATCCATGCATCTCCACACATAATTTTGTCACATCTGAACAACTTATAAGCAAATCCTGAGCAAGGATCCCCACCTATGCTCATCCCATATTACACTAGTCCACCGCTTAGCCTCACAGCAATTCACTCCCACCATGCTTCACATGTTCACTAAGTATAAGTTACAACCTGACTACTAATTTGTAAAATATACAGCTTCACTTCGACCCCAAATAGGTTAACCAACACTAGTGTTACCAATCCATACATCTATCATTTCTTAACCACCCTTGTCCCTCTTCCACTGACTAGAGTGTAAGAAAACACATCTCTACTAACCGATCCTTGAGTTAAGACCTTCAAGATCTCGGTTCACCGACATCTGAAACTCCCAGAATAAAGACTCATCAGAGATTAGGGGCTCACCTCCAATCAATTATTTTCCTTAAGAACCCTAAAGGTTCTATTTCACACGGACACTCACACCAAACATTCAAACAGTGCTTCTTCTAGATAGTATCATCAATCACACCAAGGATAATCTGTACAACACACTAAACCGTTGCTATCATGGCAAGGTTAAACTTTACACACTACCGTTACTCTCCACACACTAATCACCACACTCCACACACTACTGTTATTCTCCACACTCAATCCACCACACTCCACACACTTCCAACATCAGAACAACGGTAATCAAGCACACCCATGCACCTGTAAATTCATAATGACATTGGCCAAGTGTGATTTGAATTTACCTTACATGAGAGTCCCTACTACCATCGTCCTAAATTCCCGGTGTTTAAAGTCTTCCCTAAAGGATTCCTATATCTCAGCTGTGTCCTCCTCCTCCACAGTTTAAGTTTAGGCCCATCCGGTCACCTAAATCTCTTAAACTAGAGCTCTGATACCAACTATAACAACCCACACCAAAACTATCATGCCAAAAGCTATATCTTAAAATTAAAATGCCAAAAATGGCTCAACGTAATCACACTATCCAGATTACAAACTGGGTTTGTGGAAATAACCCTAACTACCGCTGAGATCATAACTACAAAATAAAAGGAGGGCCTTCTAATCCTTCTATATGCAACCTCCGTCTCACGCCTTGCCAACTTCTAAGCAAGCTTTCGACTACCTGCTTACCTGAAAAGGTTTTAGTTTTGAAAAGCGAGGGTTAGACCATGAGGTCTAGTGAGTTCCCTCCACACCAAGTCACACCAAAAATATCGCAATTTATAAATCAGTTATGAAAGAGTTTATACAAATCATAACAAGCACACTTAAAATGATTTGCATACAATGACACATGCTACTGGCACACGCTATAGTCACACACGCCGTGACAGTGCAATAGAGCACACACGCTATAGTCACACACACCGTGACAGCGCAATAGGGCACACACCGCCCATATATGAAACAAATTCATATATAATTATTATGGGACACACCCCCATTTCACACCAAAGCCAGAGCATGGTCACACACATTTAAATCACACATATAGTCACACAATTACTCTTCGCTTTGAAGTAAAAGCAGTTGAAAAGCACACAGTTAGATAATAACCATGCCGCACACTTACTCTTCGTTTTTGCAATAAAAGCAGTTGAAAAGCACACGGTTAAATAATAGCCATCAACCACACTTGTATAAAATTTAGGTTTAGAAAGACTCACCTGGAGTCCTGATTAGAAATTCTTACTCGCACCGATCGTCTCTATTCGCACCTACAATTTAAACCCAGCACACATACCAGGTAAGACACACTGGATTTTACTGAGTTTTACTACCTTGGAAACTCTCAGCCGAAAGTACCCAACACTTAAATACCGGATCCATTGGAATACCGGGTCCATTATTTTTAATATCCAATTCCGGTTCTCATTAAAATAATAATACTGGATCCATACTTAAATTTGAAGCCCAAATTAAATAACTATCGGAGCCCAATTAAAATATTGGAAATCACGGCCCAACTACATCAAGGTTCCGGATCCAAAAATGCAACCCAATTCCGGAACTTGGGTTTTAAAAAGATTCGGAATCCTTCATGAAAAGCCAATACCGGAACTTGGTTTTTAAAAATTACTCCGGATCCAAATCTTGCAAGGCCCACTACGGCTCTTTATGTGAAATTCCGGATTCCAAGGAAATGCACATCGGGCTCCCGGCCCAATATAAGTTCCGGATCACATGGCTCTATCTTTAAATTCCGGTTCTAAGTTACGGGGCCCAATTGTCACACCGGATCCAAATAACCAAAAGTTCAACTCCGGATCCACTTTAATTAAGCAAACTTCCGGATCCACCTTACCACAAACTCCGAATCCTTCTTAAAATCATTCTGGATCTGGTTTACAATAAATTTCGGATCATTTCTTTTATAACAAATTCCGGATCATTTCATATATTCACCTTCCGGATCCTAAGGGTTCCGGACTCTCCTCAACCAATTCCGACTCTTGGGTTTTTCTCATGGAACTACAAAAATCTCAACCGATTAAATTAATCAAATCCATATAGTCCCAATTTAAATGATAAACTACCAAGATTAAGGAGTCATTACTATTAGCCGATTAATTTAGCTAACTTCTCCGATTCTTGACTTTATCGATTAGCAAATACGCACAGACTCCAATTCCATTCTTACCAGGTGATTGCAAAACTCCAAGCCTCAACTTTCTGGACTCTATATTACAATCACGAAAACACAAGAGATAGAGATTACCTTGCAAGATGATTCCACGCACCCAATTTGAAGAACTCTGGACTGTTGATTTCTTCCTTCTCCACACGTACACTCGCACCTTAGCCGTACACACATTTTCTTTGAGACTAAAATGAGATTTCTAGGGTTTATTACCCTTTTTATACTCTCCCATAAATACACCAAACTTTCTTCTTTTCACACTTTTCACCCTAAACTAACATTTATTTCTAAAAAAACACGGTTATTACAGATAATAATGTGATAACTGATAATGACTATTGTAATCGGTGATTATATTATATGTACGTGAATTTAGCGATAAGGAAATCACCAAGATTACAGATAAATACGAACTCACATGATTGTCCTTAGTTATTTAATATGAAATCACGCTATCATTCTTAATTATTTATATATTTTATTTCAGTTTTTATTATGAGTTAAGTAAATTGTTGGCCCAAAACTGTTCTCGCATTTTCGCAATTCGTTTGAACCCCGTGTTTGTGCGTGTGCATATATATATTCGACTATTATTTAATTTATCGATGATATTACACGTTACAGAAACCGGACATTAGGGAGAAAAGAAAATAAACGGAAGGATGGAAAGAGTTTTTTATTTGTGTTGTCCGGAGGGAAAAAGAAAGAAGAAAAGAAAAAGAACGAAATAAATTTCATGTTTCTGAACATAAAAGAAAAGCTATCACTTTTACAGATATACCGTTTAAAAATATATCATTTAGAATGAAAGGTTTGGATAGTGTGTTAATTTTAATTAGTTTTTTTTTCTTTCCCTTCCTTTCATTTCTCTCTCATGTCTTGAAGAAAAGTTACAATTGTTTTCTTCCCGTTTCCTTCTTTTTTTAAATAAACAATTGTTTTCAGTCCGTTTTCTTTCTTTCAAAATAATTATCATTGTTTTTCTTTCTTTTCTCTCTTTAAAAATATTCGACTTGCAATAAAGTTTCAAGAACCCAATGTTAATGTGGTGTCAAACGCTACCTTAAGTCACGGCACGCCAATGTGACACTATCTTCAACAATGTTAGTTTTAGTATTTAAATTTTTACTATTCACCAATCACCATAATATATAGCACTAATGATCTTTAACTGTTTAATACTGAATTCTAACGCTTTTATATTTTAGCACTTTAGCTCGTCCATTGAAAATGCTTTATAATTATATTATAGCATTTTAGCTCCTTAGCTCATCAGTTAGAGATGTCCGTGACCTCAAACCAATGCAATGACCGTGAATCTGTGACCCGACCCATGTTCAAACCCGATAAAGAAACCGATAGTTCAACCACAATCAACAAGTTACGTATCATTTATAGAATAAAATAAAATTCAATTTCATTCCATCCATTCAAATATTATTGAGTCTATTGGCGACAACAACCATGAAAATGCTTTATAATTATATTATAGCATTTTAGCTCCTTAGCTCATCAGTTAGAGATGTCCGTGACCTCAAACCAATGCAATGACCGTGAATCTGTGACCCGACCCATGTTCAAACCCGATAAAGAAACCGATAGTTCAACCACAATCAACAAGTTACGTATCATTTATAGAATAAAATAAAATTCAATTTCATTCCATCCATTCAAATACATTGATAGACTCATACATCGAGCATCGTATGTTTATTCCACAAAAGATTGGATAATGATCGATAAGGTACAAATAAAACCCAATTCGCCAATTTGTATGGAGAACAATGGGAATGTGTGACAGCTTTAACGAAAGAAAGGAAATGAAAGGAAAGGGAAGGAAATAAATATTTGTATTTGTGTTCTTGAGATTGAAGGAAAAGACAGGTAGGAGAGGGAAAGAAAATAAATTTTGAAGTTCTTGAGTAGGAGAGAAAGGAAAGGAAAGATGTTACTTTTACCAATATACCCTCATTTATTTCATAATGAAATGTAATTAATGGGTATATGTGTAATTTTATAAATATTTTTATTCTTTTTATTTCATTTATTTCCTTTCCTTCCGCTTCCTCCCACATTTGGGCGGAAAGTTTTGGGAGGAAAATCAACAATATTTTCCTTCCCTTTCCTTTCTTTTCCCTCTTTAAAAAAACTCGAGAACACAACATTTTTTATTTTCCTCCTACTTTCATCCCCTTTCCCTTCCTTCGTAAAAGAAACTCGAGAACACAGGGTAAATACTCATAACTTTTAATGCGAATAGAATTACACTGTCTAAGACCCAATAATCTGGACATCTCAAAATTTCTAGTTTTTTCTTTGGTTTTTACTTTATTTTAAAATCAAATAATTTTTGTCAAGGGAAATTGATCCAAATAGTCAATTTATCCAAGCAACTTGTCACCTAGTCATTCATATCTTATTTTTATCAAAAGATCACTGCATCCGTGATAGTCAGATCCGTAACTTGCAGGCTTAGATGAAAAAACAAAAACGAAAAAACGAATCTGATCGTTTTTCCTTTAAAAACAATCCAGACCTTGGTCCGCAATTGCTGATATGCGTCATATATTTTTCTTAATTTGATAAGATTTCGTATTTTTTGTGTTTTTCAGCTAGTTACAGATCTGAATATTACGGATATAGTGACATTTGAATCAATCCGAGAGAGGGATGGCTAAGAGACTAATTTAAAATATGTAAAATGGCTATTTAAGTCAATTTCCCTTTTGTCAATCACACTCTATTTTATGTGAAGTGAAATTCAATAAATTTTAGGTTTATTTTGAACTTTTGACCAAATTTTTTGAGAATGAAGGAATGCATATAATCAATGAGGAAATCCTCCAATTAGCAAATCATTCTTGAATATTTTCAACATAATATGTTTCTTGAACTCTTGTATTTCCCGAATTCTTTCGAACTTATAAAAAACCGAAATCGATAATTTATTTCAGCATCTCCATTCGAAACCATCAATCCATGAGTTTGTATCTTTTCTCTTGCACCCCCGTCACGCCCATTTGTATCTCGATGATCGTATGAAGTGGCATCTGAAATTCCCACCATCAAACTCGTTAATTTATTTAGTCAAATATATAATATTTATATATGGCATATAATCACGCACACTCTTCACCTTTGGTCAATGGTTCAATTTGTGGTTTGAGCTCTTGACCTTCAGAGAGGCTAGGAATTATTAGTAACCCAGATACTGCATCCGGATAATAACGAGGTTTGAACCCTTGACCTCCAAAGAGGCTAGAATTTACCAGTAACCCGGATATTGCTGGGTCAATGACCCTTTGGTTCGTTATTCATGTTCATGTGGTTTCTACCATATACCGAAATGATTGCTATACGATATGTTGTTTTACCTCTATGTGTGGAATCTCTTTCAACGGTCGATCAGCAAAATACGCATATAACGCTCTCAAAACAGCCTGCAATGCAAAAGCAGATTCTAGCCCTTGTTATTGTTTGGTTGGGAAAAAAAAAGATTCAAAGGCGGAGATGGAGGGCAATATTGTCAAATAAACCAAACCAAACCTATATGTCCACCTGAAGGCAGATGTAGGCAGACCTGACCTCTACCCTCAAAGTGTAGAGCTGTTGTTTCAAGGTGTGTGAAATAGATAGAAAGTTTGCTCAAAAAAATAGAGGGAATATCAAAAGGTGAGGGTGAGCCTTAATTCGGTTTGTAGACCGAACTATAACTTTGTGGTGCAATGAACATAAGTATAAGCAACCATTACAGTGTGAAATTATCGATCCTAATTGAGAGGAAGATGACCTGGTGAGATACGACCACGACCGGTGCACGTTGCCTTTCGAGCTCGATGATAACCGGCTCCAACCTGTGAAAAAATGAGGTTTTACAAGACTTGTTATATTCTTCCTCTGTCCCAAAATAAATGTCCACAATAAAAAAAGGCATACAGTTTTTAGAAATGTGTAATTATTATAGTTTTAATTAACTAAATGACACTTAACCTTAACAATAACCGGAACAATGAACTTCTTCATCTCATAATTAAGGGTAGAATTGGAAAGTAGGGTCCCAAGATAAATGTCCACAATGAAAAAGACGGTCTGTTAGAATTTTCTAACTATTAAATTTTTAATCTAACTAAATGACAATTTTACCGTTAATATCCATCTAGTAGAACCGGAAAAAAGGAAGCATTTACTTTTCAAAGTGGACACTTGTTTTCTAACAAACTAAAGTAGAAATGCCGACAGAGAGAGTATACAGAATACTACCCTCGGTTTTCTATTAGTTGTCCTACTTTGACTTTGAATGTCAAACTTGCATTTACCAAACTGACTTAATTACTTACTTTTCTATGGTTTTAGCATCGATTACTTTTGTATTTATAATCAATACAATGGAAGGATTATTTAGAAATTAAGAATATCGAAAATGTGGTCGATTCATATGATGACGAACCTTTGTATCACATCAAGATACGACTCTCCACGAGGATACCGATACCTGAGTTTATCTTTTTTCCGGGACCTTCATGAAATCAAACAAAGACCCTTAAACGGAAAGGGATAAAGATTACTCATATTTAGTCAAAGAACTCGATATTTTCAAATCAAACATACTCGTATTCTTCGGGCATATTCTTTTTTATTTCTTCGTATGTCATGCCGTCACATACACCGGCATTTATCTCATCAAGTGCACGCCATTGTACCTACACGAAATAAAAGGTGAACAAATTTCGTAAATTATTATGCGCCAATGAATAATGAAAATGGCGAGCGAAGAAACTCGACATAAAGAGAAGACGTGGAAAAAGTTATGTAATTATCGACGAGTCTTTGATGTAACAAGAACCATGTGATATAAAACACTAACCTTTGGGAATCCCGCAATTGGATTTGCGGTCAAAATTGTTCGCTGCAATGTGCTTGTCCATATCTAGGCCACACCAAACACACACCGTTGTCAAGAAAATGAGAAATGTGTGCATAGAGAGACAAAAAAAAAACACGACCGCAATCGCTCACAAATTAAATCAAAAGGTAAAATGTAGGAGTAGAATTCTCACGGAAGCAGCCCGTTCATTTTTTAGTCGTTTCTCGATAAAATTAGTAAGCTTTTTTGAATAAAGTTCCCCGTTTCCGCTGTTGAACAAAAAAGATTACAAAAAGTGGGTCAAGAACTAGAGTTCGTGTTATGCTCGAATGCATGCAGGCAAAAAGATAAACTTTTCTAGTGCTTGTTTTTATGTTACAAACAAACAAACTGTAGCAAAAATGCGAAAGAACACATCTTTTTATAAGACCCCTTTGGTAATAACCGACATTATGAGGTGATGTTATGATGTTATTTATTTAAGATAAACGGAAAAAAAGAAACCTCAAGGCAGTGTCGCCGCCTATTCTTGCTCTCACATTATCACGACTCTCACCATGCCTTGTAAGCAAAATTGGTCGTGGAGTCAAATGTGTATTCACCTGCAAGACACCATGTGAAGTTACTAAAAGTTATCAAAACCCACGGCTTGGTGTGTGTGTTGGGGGGGGGGGGGGGGGGGGGGGCAAAACCCCTGCCAATATGGCCCACCTGGAGGTGGGGTCGGCTTGAGAATTTAAGACGACATTATTCAACTCTTTAAACCATAATAAAAAGGACAAAGATGGCGTAACTTTGATAACTTACCAAGAAAAACACAATTCGTCCAGGAAGGTAACCACTGATGTTGTTCACCTAAATAGAACACCATTGATAAGTTTGAAGAAGAGTTAAGACGACCAATTTATTGAATTAATCGTGTGTGTATGCAAAAAAAAATTGAACGATAATAGAAGTGCTAAAAATCAGCTATTTTATTCACTATCTAATCAAGTCGGCTTGATAACAAAATTCCATCTTGAAAAGTTGTTATAGAAATCTTTATGATGATCTATAAACCTTGTACGAATAATGATAATTAGAGATGGCAAGTAATAATTAGGTACCCTTTTTATCCAACTTGTTCCCACCAGTTTTTTGCATGACGAGATTTAGGCTATGTTTGGCAAACTAGCTGATAAGCTAGCTTATGACTTATAAGCTAGCTGGTAGCTGATAAGCTAGTTGTTGACTGATAAGCTAGCTGACGAAAAAGTCACGTTTGGCAAAAAGTAGCTTATAAGCATTTAAATGACCAAAAAGGACATATTAAAAAAATAGTTAATAAATAATAATTAATATTAATGAGGGCATAATTGGAATATTTACAAAAAGCTACTCATAAGCTACTCCAAGTAGCTTTTCAAAAAGCTAGCTTATGGTCATCCAAACATCTACCCCAAAAATAAGCTAGCTTTTTTTTGCCAAACAATGCCTTAAAATATATATATAAGTCAAATAGTCAATACACCCCGCGACTTTAGCCTAGCGGGTAAGGAGGTGGGCATCCTTGCATAACGAGTGGGAGGTCTAGGTTCGACACCAAGAACCACCTACATGCCCCCGGGACACGCAATTTATCTCCCCGTGATGATCGTGGGACCGGTACAGTGGGGGCGCTCCAGAGGGTGGCATCATACTCTTTATTTCATAATGATGTTACAATATGTATGTGGAAAACGAAACTAAAAGAAGATATGGCAAATAATAAACAAGAGACTTACTTGTATTTGTCCGCCATGCCCACTAACCATATCGATCATTTTAATATATGATCCTTCATTAACCGGCTCATAGATCTTGTAACAAGAGATAATTCTTTTAAATCACAACAATAAACAATCTAAATGCCATCAACATAAAATTTTGGGGAATTTATAGTTACCTTCTCATAATTATCAAGTCGTCGTTTGAAATCCTGATATCCCGCTTCAAAATCTGTCCTGTAAAAATACATACACTTAGTCCTGTATAAACAAGTTTCTAGTAAGAAAATTGATAGTTTTAGAAAGCAAGCATACTCTTCAGCGTAATCGGGACTCTGTTGAATCTTGAGTCGTATATTTCTTTCAATTATTTGCCGATCATTGCAAATTGTTTCCAAAAATATGATCTGTAGTGTTCATTGAATAAACAAATCAGAAATTGATGAGGCTCCTTTTTTCGAAAAAAAAGGGAAAAATGAAACTAATCTTACTTTCACACCATCCACGATCATTTGCACAAAAAATTATTTTTTAGTTAACGAGCTTCTAAGCATTCAGCATCTTAGTATCTTACCTTGCACTTGCCTTCCGCCAATTTCATAAGCATATTCCTTCGCTCGCTAGTGCTGTTTGTGGCATCAAATATTCCTACCTACATAAAATCATAATCATTTTTAGCATCTTGAAAAACAAATTACATAAAATCATAATCGTTTTTAGCATCATGAAAGACAAATTACATAAAATCATTGTCGTTTTTAGCATCTTGAAAGACAAATTAGATTAAATTAGAATCGTTTTTAGCATCTTGAAAGACAAATTACATAAAATCATTATCGTTTTTAGCATCTTGAAAGACAAATTACATAAAATCATTATCGCTTTTAGCATCTTGAAAGACAAATTACATAAAATTAGAATCGTTTTTAGCATCTTGAAAGACATATTACGTAAAACAAGAATGGTTTTTAGCATCTTGAATGACAAGATCATGATATTGGACTTACCTGACCACCTTCTTGCATCCAGGCCGTCATGTCATCCATTGCCAGAGCTGCTACCTAGTGTGGCATGTGATGTATTAAAACTATTTGCAAAGAAACATGTTAATACAGTGTGCCACAATGCTCAATCATCAAATGGATGAATTTCAAGTTTTTGTTGTAGCTCTTTTTAGTAATAAAATCAAGAAAGAAGTGGGTGTATGTCTATCCGATAGAAAGTTGAATCAATTTTGTTAAAAATACGTTTGTTAAAAAGATTAATGTGATATCAAGATTATCTTGAAATTCTTTATAAACCCACATAATATCAAGTCGGAAACTAGTGTTTCAACTCAAAAATCAATGTGTAGGGGCATGCGAAGAATTATCTTTAAAATCATCTTTCCAGTTGAGATTGTATATTTTCCCATTGCCACCATTAGATATGCACAAAATATCCCACGCCTAGGCCCAGCCTTAAAGCACAATCAGGCCAAAAAAATCCGGGTTAAAGCCCACTTAGCCTGAAAATGCCCAATCGGAACCTCTTTCAACCCAAAAGCCTGGGTTTTTTTGCTCACTGAAAAACGGGCTTGGAAAGCGCTAGACCAAAAAAAGCACGGGCCTTGTGCATCTCTAGCCATAATTACAAAAAAATAAGTAATAACTTTTTGGTAACCGTTGGTGTCGCCAGCTAGCGCGCACCTCGACTCATGGGGACCTGAAGATAACAGTCAGGAAAATCCCCTATAGCCGTGAGGATCATTACTAATTATCTGAGGTCTTGATTTTGGCAAACAAAATCCCCTTATTTATTCATTTTTCAAGGGTGTTAACTGTTAAGACATCTGATTAATAGTTGAACACTCTCTTAAGTATTTGCATGGTCAAATGTTGCAATCTTTATGGGCTGGAGTCAAACCATAACAAAAGGTCTTATTGACCCTCGTTATTTTTAGAACGAAAGTAAGTTAAAAAAAAGTAAACTACCAATTTACTGATAAAGAGATTCCAATGACTTCCAGAAATCATATAGTAAACAACAATGTTGATGCATAAATTAATATAAGCTTGGTAAAAGAAAAGAATCGGATTCCAGAATCCCAGTAACCTTAAAAAATATACTTTTAGTAAATATTCACCTCATTACGGGCTTCCATGCCTTCTGGATTGTCACCCCGAAAAAAATCAGCACTCTGCATCAGATGATATGCGATCAATCAACCGTACTACAAAAATGGGTAACATCTGAACCGTTAAAATCTATTGGGATATAAGCGTAGATACTAATAACAAATGGTTTGTTTAGTCTACCTTCTATGCAAGTATTACTTAAATTCATAAGTATATAATAAAAATCTTAACATAATTGTGGATCTAGGAACATTGTTGAACCACGTAAATATTGTGTCTTCGATTTATCTTTTTCACAATTTACTATTGTTTACGAGTGATTGTTGATCCTAACAATGAGAACAAGCAATTCCTATTCCGTTTTCACTTATCGATGTCGCAAAGATACAGAGGTTCCAGATATATATATATTAACCACGTTCGGCGAAAATTCAGCCCACCTGATTAGTTCCATGCTTGAGCCGTCGATACTGTTACAGCAAGAAAAACAATCAGGTAAGAAAAACAAGTGGGTCATTCCTTGATTCCACGCACTTTGATGGATGATAAAAAAAACAAGAAAAAGGTAATATCACCTTGCCAACATTGAAGTGTTTAGTGTCATGACCTAACCAACGGAGATACCTTGTAAGTTTAGCAGCGGTAAAAGTTTTGCCACGAGCCGGTAAGCCAACCTACCATAGAAAACCAAGATGTTAGAAATATTTCCTATCAAGATTGAAAAAAGGTGTTGGGTTATCCTCTCTCCGTCCCAAAATAAGTGTCCGCATTTATGTTTTAGTTTGTCAGAATAAGTGTCCACTTCCAAAAGTAAGTGCCTACTTTCCAATTTTACCCTTTATGGAGAAATTCATTACTCCTTTATTATTGAGGTAAAATTGTCATTCGGTTAATTAAAGGTGTATTTGGTATCCAGACAAGACGGGACAGAACAGGACAGAACAGTTGTTCAGCGTTTGGTAAAAGAGAACTGGACAAGACAAATCTACAAAACAGATTAATGACCAATTTATCCCTGATGAGTTGTTTATATCTTTTATATATTTTGATTAATTATGTAATTTATTAAACTATTATAAAATAAATATTTTTTATAACAACATATATAATTAGAAAGTTTCCGTCAAGACGATTAAAATGACACAAAAATAATAAAAAAATATGCAGTTTCCAATTATTTATTTTATACCTTTTCTATATCACTTTTTTAGTATTAATATCTAATAAATTACATAAACGAACCAAAATATAGAAACCTTATAAAAATAATATTTTGAGGACAATAAGTGAAAGTTTAAAGAACATAAAATACAATAAATAAAATTTAAAGAATGAATAAAATGTAAAGAGTGGGGGTTATTTGATGTTCTAGAAGAGAATTATGTTTTATTTTAAGATTATATCAGTAAAATATATGTTTGTTCCATGGGGTGGGGGTCAAACACGTTTGTCCACATAAAAGTCCTGCCAAAGGTGGAACAAAGATCCTTGTTCAGTTCTATCCTGTCCAGTGTACCAAACGCACCCTAAAAATGTAATAATTACACATTTCTAAAACTATGTGCCTTTTTCTTTGTGGACATTTATTTTGGGACAGAGAGTAAGATCCAAGCTACAAAACCATAACGCGAAGCTTAAACTTAAAAAAAATCATCAAGATTACCAAGACAATAGCGAGATGCATATCTTCTTTTGGTCCAAGCATTTGATCAGCAACAGCTGCAGCCGCAACAGCCCCGGCAGCCGCTGGCATTGAGTTCTGATAGTTCCACGTGTTACAAAGTCAGAAGCGCTAAAACCGCCATCTTAGAGAGACAGTTGATGGTTTTGTATGTACAAACCTTAGCTCCTGAATCAGATTTAGTGAGGGTAGTCAAAGTATTTGCACTGGATGATTTGACTAGCCGAGGAGATCCCACGCCTCTATCCACATAAATTCCTCGGTGACTATCTTGTTTCTGTGACGATGAAAGCGTACCTACGGACTTCGATTCGACCATGCCAGGAGGAGAAAGGAGCTTAGGAGGATTTGGAATTACAACTTCCATTTCCTATTCACAAGTCAGGACAACATTAATTACTTGTAAACGTGTAAAATTAGGATCTAAAGAGAAAGATGAAATTACCGAAAAGAAATTTTCAATAACTATGGAGGCTTTTAACAATATTCAAGGCGATAATATCAAAAGGTCCACCAGGAAACTTTTGTGGCAAAATTATGCTATTTATGTATGATAAATATATATGGAGAAAGAGAGTTGGGACCATGGGAGAAATTTTTACATTTGTGAGAAGGTGAGAACAAAAGAAGATACATCTATATTGTGTGAAGATTGTAAATTTATTTTCACCTTCAACTGTGTATTGGAAGGTTACATTATGTTGTGTAAATGTCGTAACTTTCACACAATATAAATGTATCTCCACATTTCTCATGACAAACCTTCACACAACATAAGGATGCCTTCACTTTTTCTCAAGTTCTCACGAAAAGGGTTCTTCTCACGGGAACCCAACCCTATATCTATATACATACATATATATATATATATATATATATATATATATATGCGAAGGATCGTGTGAGAAGTTGAGGTTAACGTGAGAAGCGTGTGAAGTGGATCTGAACTGTGATCACTTTTAATCAGATGCCCTTCCATGAATTGCGCCTTAGAAGGGAATTGATCCGGTGCATCTCATCCTAATGTGCATCCATTTCTCATCCAACGGTTGATAACCACTTCTCACGCTTTTCCCGTTAACCTCAAATTTGCCTTCTTTATAGGGTCGAATAGCTTAGATTCACTACAAGAAAATCAGTTTTATAGAACACCAAAGATGTCTAAATGCACTAATAGACTGTTCTGTAGGACTTAAGTTTATAGGACCAAACAAATGTGCATCCTATATTAGGTGTTTTTATAAGACATCTTTTTCATATAATGTCATATAAAAAGACTAATAGAGCGTTTTATTTCAAATTTGCCCAAAAACCGGTTAGAAAAGCATCCTACCAACTTATTGTAACACATATACATTGGGTGCGCAATTATTTTGTCCTATAAACTTAAGTCATATAAACTATAAAGCAATCAATTAGCACCTTTAGACATATTTGGCGTTCATCGTCCTATAAATCCGATTTCCTTGTAGTGATTAGATGGTTGGCAAAATATTTAACATTCTAATCTAGACAAAAGTAGTAACCTTTATGGTTGCAGGACGATCAACAGAAACGCCCACATCTTTGGATGAAGATTCAGCATTGGAAAACACCCCTCCACGTTTTAAAGACCTTGGAGTCTCGGTCAAATTGGCAGCATAAACCACAGAAGTTGGTGGAGCCGGGACTAGATATTGTTCAAGATCAAGATCCAAAGTGGTTGAAGAGCCATTCTGAATAAAATCTTGAAGAATTAAAAAGACCATTCATTCATTATGAATCTTTTATTTCAACCATTAATGGAAATCTAAGACAATAATACCTCAACATCCTCCGGCAATGAATTTATGCTAACATCAGGAATCCCACGAACAGTTGAGGGTGCAAGATTTTCTTGATAAGCTCTCCAACTAGCAGCAAGATCAAAGGGTGAAACCTTGTTGGCCTTAATGAATACCCTATACTCGAGAACCTCATCTAAGTTGAACTTAAAAACAGCCATTCTTGCATCCCCTTGCAAGGTTCCTCCCATGAACTGCCTGTTTGTGCCTTCCTCCACTATGCATGGCACATTGTTGTTTTTGGGCTTCAATAAGAACTTGAAGTCCAAGGTTTCTAAAACACAAAACAGCAAAAAATTGTTAATAACATGCCTGCTAGAATTTATATACTTTTAACAATGTTTGGCAAATTAGTCGATAAGCTAGTTGTTGGCTAATAAGCTGGCAAATAAACTAGTCACATTTGGTAAAAATTAGATTATATGCAAGCTGATAATGTAAAATGGCCTAAAAAGGCATGTTGAAAAATTAAAAGGGTATAATTGGAAAAAAGTGAAAAACCCCTAAGGTGGCGTTTGGTTCACAAAATGTTTTTTTATGGAATGGAATCTGTCAAAGGAATTTGACTTTGAAGTAATTGTAATGGATTGTTGTCAGGTTTGACCACCTGTTTGGCAAACATTGGAATTTGGAATTTGTCTGTTTGGTTCAGAGAATATAACTTTGGAATTGGAATGAAATATTGATAAATGACCAAAATGCCCTTTATGAAATGATACTTGAAGTCTCAGAGTCTGCAAACCAAACGTCGCCTAAAGCTTATTGAAATGATACTTGAAGTCTCAAGTATCGTTTCAATAAGCTAGCTTATAGCTAACCGAACGAAGCTTTTACAGTAAGCTCATATAAGAAGTTAGCTTATGGTTGCCAAACATGGCCTTTGACTTTTGAAATCAAACCCCATGCTTTTCAACTTCAAAATAGATGAGTACTTTGTTGAGGATTTAACATCACAGATTGTTATATGTAGTACTTGTTATGAAGTTTTTTAATGTGGTAGTTCATTTTTCCTTCCTAGAAACAGAATCCGTATCAATTTCAAAAGTTTTGGGTTATCAGAAAGCCCCTACTGGCACTCTCACATATACCTAAAAGCAGAAAACTGAAAAGAGAAACTACCATGATTAGGAGGGACAACAAAACTCAATTCCCACATTGAGGTCGACTCGCGTTCCATTGGAAGCTAATTCAAGCAAATTATCAAGATTAGGAGTCTAAACAATAAAAATTGTCAAGATCAGAAGCATGTGTATTGAAATATAATATAAACAGATTGCAACAGCAAGGCTTAATACAAGAAAATTAACAAAAATTATTGAACATGGATATTGAAAAGCACTAGAAATAGGTTTCAATTGAAGCTAAATACAAAGAAATCATCAAAGTTGCAAACATGAGTAAAGCACTATAAAATAGGTTTCATTGGGAACTAAACACAAACACATAGAGTGCATGGGAGCTAAATGGGAGCTAAATGGCAGCAAAATCATCAAAAAAACATTATAACTTCATAAAAAACTTATAAGAACAGTAAGTTTACAGCTTTTGAGGGATCCCAAGAGCCAACAAGAGGAACAGAGCCGTAAACATAAGGAACAAGATCTCCTTTGGGTTTATAGTTCTCCATCTTCAGAGAGACATAGAGTTGACCACCGCCATGATCTTCTTTATCTTCTCCACTGTCATGAGAGCTACTGTCAGGGTTCTTTGATGAACCAGTTCCCATTATGAGCTTGTGATATTTCAGGAACTGTTTGAATGTTAATATTTGAAGTGGTGGTTTTTGGAAGAGAACCCAGATGGGTTTTCTTGAAATTAAATATGTGATGCCATGTTAGAATGGGGATTGAAATTGTGAGATGGAGGTTTTGATAAGAATGGGAAGAGTGGTGGAGCAGTGGTTTTTGGGGTTGGAGGCTGAGATTTCTAGCGGTGGGGCCGGGAGACACAGATGGCACTGCGCGGCGCCCAGTCCGCAGCATCAATTAGCCCTCGTGGCCTTGTGGGTTTCCTCAATTAAAATATCAAACGTTCAGCTCTTTAAAAATGAAATGTTGGTTAGTTTAGTCGATGATTTTTAAGTTAATTGTTAGATGATACGTTTAGTTGATTAAAGGTGGCTTCATACGAAAACGCTAACTATTTAAGAAAAAACAAGAAAACAGTTATTATGTACAAAATCATATATAATTCACGTACAAAATCATATATGATTACGCGACTTTTTCCGCCACTTTAAGTTGTGGCCAAAGTCGTGCGTGACCAGTTCTTGCAGTTAATATAAAATCACATGTAATTTTGCACATGATTTGTTGTTTTCTTGTTTTCTTAAATAGTTAGTGTTTCCGTTTGAACTTTCCTCTAGTTGATTAATAAATCATATTTAGTAAAAAAAATTAGTTGATAAATATTTAATATGGCCAAATAAGACATATTGAAAATTTGTCAATTATAATATTTTATAATATGATTAATAAAATTCTAATAATATAATTGTTAACTAACACAAACAATTTTCTAAATAAAATAAAAGTTAAATATAATACATAACTTTGTTGAAAGGGATGCATCAAAAGCAGATACATGTATTCTACAAGGCGCAAAAACCAAGAGATAAACAAAAGAACCATACAAACGGTATCCGAAGAGGGAAAGGATACAACCTACAACAAAGGACCGCTACACTATTGTACCCACGAGAAAGGAAAGTTCTTGACACGAGAGGAAAGCCATAAATGTGAGAGGAGCTGAATTTCAAAGACGAGATCCAAATGGCCCGATGGATGAGGATTAAACATGAGTTGAAGAATGTCCCTAAGCCACCTATCCAACCAGAAAAAAGTAGAGCTTTTGTCTCCATTGTGTTTACCAAAAAAGTCACGAAAGTTAAAACCTTGACCGTTAATGAGAGTTATAAGTGGAAAAGGTGATAAAAAGGCTCCTAAAAACTACTCCAACTAGTTTATGAGTAACCAATTATAGGCAAGTTTATGTTCATCCAAACATATACTTAAAAAGGTTATCTTATGTTTGCAAAACAATGTTTAAATCCACAATGTGTGAGGTTCTGTTCTAATAAGAAGCTAAGGGTGCGTTTGGTTCGTCGGATTCCGCCGGAATTGGATGGAATTGGAATGGTCAATTCCGTTGACCGAATTCCAATGGCATGTTTGGTTACCCATGGAATTGAATGGATGGAATTGAATTCCTTCATTGGTGGATTTCACCATTTCTTTACAAAATGGATGGAATTGAATTCCATTACATCCAAATTTGCCTAAATGACAAAAATACCCTCATTTAATTTAATACTTTAGTTTTTTATTTTATTTTTTATTTTATTTTTTATTTTATTTTTAATTTTATTTTAATTTTTAATTTTATTTTTATTTTTAATTTTAATTTTTAATTTTTTTTATTATTATAATTTAATACATTTAGTTTTTATTTTTGGGTTGTGTATATTATATTTTTTTACATATTAAAGTATATAATAATTATTTTATAAAAAAAGGGTATTTTGGTCATTTGCCGAAAATTCATTCTAATTCCAAAGCTACATTCTGTGAACCAAACAGACAGATTCCAATTCCTTTGACAAGTTCCATTCCAATTCTGTCAACCAAACAAGTGGTCAAACCTGACAACATTCCATTCCAATTCCTTCCAGATTCCAATTCCTTTGACAGATTTCATTCCTTCAGAAATCATTCTGCGAACCAAACGCACCCTAACTGTTTGAACATGAATCTAGGTTATAGTAATATATTTTTTATTTTTTATTATTCTTAAATATTGTGGCATTAAAAAATATGGAAAGTGAGGCTCCAACATCGTTGATGCTCTAATATTCTTGACTAAACAATTAATCTAAAATAAAATTATAAATTTTTGGCAAAATTTTGATTACCGCGAACCGCAAACCAATATCACGTAGGATCCACCTCCAACTACAACAATGCAAGGGCCATTTTCTTGCCCACGCGCTGGTTGAGGTAGCAAGGGGTCTTGGATCAAACCCATAATCTATCTTATATTTAGGCAAAATCACAACATCCATTTACCAATTGAACCACATACCAAACACATATTAGAATTACAAAATACGAATATATTAGGATGGTGTGAGAGCAATCATGTCTTAAGAATGTTTATGAGATTGTGAATAAATCGATTTTTTGGTTCTATTCATTTCTCCTTTAGTCATGTTCAGAATAGTAAAAAATATACCGAAAAAGGTAAATCGTTTAACCTGAAAACCAAATAACCCAAAACTGTTCGGGTTTGAATGGGTTATTCAACTTCGATTTTTTTTTACATTCTTAGGTGTGCCCCCAATTACCTAAATTTTTTGATTCGCCACCAACTATGACGGGAACTTTAACAACTTAATACGTGTGAAAAATGATTGAAGGCATATATATTATTATTTTAGTTATTTTGATCATATATGAGTTTATTAATAGTCATAGACTATCAAAATGAGGACAGTTGGGAGCACTAGGCTAAAAAGATGGGGGCATGAGTTAAATAAGTAGAAAAGTTAAAGGTGATCTTTTATATCTTTCTTGAGATTTTGGTTTCGATCGGGCCTTTTCCCAACCCACAAAAGAGTTTGCCTATAGGTAGAAATAGGTATAACCTTTTGTGACAAACACAAGATGGAGGAACAAGTATAGTAAAAGTATTCTCATAGACCAAACAAAAATAGTTTAGCCCCGACCCAATAGGCATACAGACTCATTCTCCCGAGGCAGCAGAGGAAAGCAAGATTTATTAGGAGTTGGGGCAACCGGGCAACTAGTCATTTTTAGTTAAAGTTATCATTAATTAATATATAATAAAGAATATAAATATAAATATAAATAAAATAGTAGGAAAGACAAAAATGAAAAAAAAAACATAAGGACTAAAATAGCAATTTATTCTATGATCTAATAAAACAAAAAAGAAAAAAAAAGACAAACATATTAACTAGTTTTATTCAACTAGAGTAAGGGGTGTTTGAAACTGACTTAATCAACTTAATGAAATATATTGCTTAATCGGTAAGCCGTATATACGTGACACCCTAAAATTGGAAAGAACAACTACTACAAACTTCGATAAAATAACCAAATGAGGATAAAAAATCCCTTCTACAAACCATCCTTTGAAATACCTCCAAATGTAAAATGCAACAACTCTCACAATTAATAACTAAAGCCATACAACATAACCAAATAAACTCGGGTGTTACCTAACCCAAATACAAGTTGTTATCCCAAAATAAATGTTGAAGACTTCTCTAGGCAATTCACTTCTCGAGCACATTACTAGCACTTGTCTCTTCATAGTGTCACTAGAACTATACCCAACCTTAACCTGTTGCACATGCCGACAAATAAAAAGGTTAGACTAATGCCTAGTGAGTTCAAGAATTTTCATCAAGAATAAATAATTCGTTAGACAAAAAGGATGCAACTTAAATCATGATTTCCAAAAAGGGATTTGTATTAAATATACTAACAACCCATTTTCCAAACGCACACAAATTCCGTGACGAAAGCTCCAATGAAAATCATTTCTCAACAATGAACTCAATTCCAAAACTCACTCAAGATGTGAATAAATATTAAATTCCCAAATAATATCAACGCGATTAAAACTCCATTAATCGAAACATCCAAACAAGGACGAGGCTTAATATACCGCCATTAATCATGGAAACAATCCATATAAATATAATACGTCATCGACAACATGGATAAAGAAATACCCAAAACAACACCTTTCGGTGACGGGGGAGACCTGATTTCATCGAATATGGCGGTTACACAAGTTAAACCACACTTATAAGTTACAAGCATGGTTCATGGATGGAAAAGCCTATGACATCAACCCTATCCAGGTCTTTAGTCAATCTTGGACATCAACCCAAACCGGATCTTTAGTCCATAGAGACATCAACTCAACCGTGTCTTTAGTCTAAGGATTAACAAAACACTTTCATTCATGATTTATTATCAATTACCCAAAAATCTCAAATGTGGGTGTTTTACAAATTTGTAAAGCTCACACTTCATGTAATCAAAACTCACTAAATAACTCAACAATTGATAATTTTATGTAAACTGTGAGTTCCAGATTCGTGCAACAAACGTAATAGAAATCAATATATGAAGAACAGGTCGATATGATTTCAACTGGTCATCCAATTCACTTTCAATATTCAGAGTGTTTACAATATGCTTTGGAAAGTAAAAATGACAACTAGCTTATTTTTCTAAGCTAAACAACATTATATATGTTGGGCCCATGGTAACAAGCCCACAGCCCGTTCACTAATAAGGCTCAAAATAAAGAATAGCAATTCAGCCCTTGAACTTCTATTCAACCAAATATTGCCCTAACAATCTCCCCAGTTGAATTGAAGTTCGAGTTCGCGTCAGTTATCAATGTATCTCTTTCGAAGCGCAAAGTGTATCTCGAACGTTCTGATGGCTCGGTGGTAGTCGATGCGTTCTTCAATCATTTCTAAGGCTTTTCGTACAGTTGTCTCATTCGAGTTCGGAACATACGATACTTTTTGATTTTCGGATTCGGAAGTGATGATTTTTCGAAGAGCATCTTGGACTTTGAAGAACGTGCCATCGCAGAATCTGTCGACCTGGCTGAAGCGGAGAAACCTCTTTTCTTTCTGTTCGTTGAGGTAGACTATCCCAAATTCAAGTTCTAGAAGCAGTGCGTTCTCGGGATACATCTTCAGTTGGGCGCTTTCAGATTCGGTTTCATCGGGTTTACTCTCTTAGCTCTGTTCTCGATTCCCATTTGGAAGTCTGTGAGATAAGACATCATGATTGAGTGAATCATGAATCGACGAACAGTTTCGAGCGCCTTTGTTACTTGAAGCGGGCGGATGGTTCTGGTTCGGAGGTCTTTCAGTATAGCAAGGATGTCGAACGGTCGGAGGTGCTTGAAGTCTGCTTCGGAAAATCTCCATTCATTACCGTCTTCGCGTCGGACGGTGAATACTGGATACATGACTTTAAGGATTCGACCGGTTTGGACATTAAGCACTTCAGTGATCTTGTGCTTCGTTCGGACTTGGCTAACTGGCAGATACCGCTTCATTGCGTTTAAGTACTGGCTTTGGTATTCCGGGTCGGAACTGGAAATCCCAAGGCAAAAGGAAGGCTCGATAGTGCGTAACCTGTGAACGTACAGCTTCTTCAGAGATTCCTCCAGGTGAGGCATGAAGATCATGATTTTCTCCCATCGGATTTGTTGCTGTTGAGGAAGAGGATGATCTGAAGCTGTCGGTTGTTGAGAAGATGTCGGATTTTCCGCAATTGTCGTTTCTGGTCTTGTAGAAGTCTCAGCGGCTTGAGCAGAGTGAATGGGTGTACTATAGAGATTTTGTAGCAGAAACTGGTCGTAGTCAACATTGTCGTCTTCATCAGTAGGAAAGATCAGGTTTACCTGGAGATTTAGAGCACCGGCGGCTTTTTCGTACCATGCATTTTCGGTCTCCCGGTCGATGTGTGAGTCTGGATCTATCAGTTGTAGTTCGGTCCTATCTGATGCTTCATATGTGACCAATTCCTGTGTTTCTCCCTCAGGCTTTTCAACCGTCGGGTCTTCGTCATCAGAGATGTCCATATCCATAACCATCTCGACTAAGCTCAACTCGGCTTCAGGTTGTTCTTCAGTTGTAGGTGCTGCAGTTGACGGTTCCGGTTGAACTACAGTGGTTTCAGTGAGGATCTGGGCGGTCTCGGCTAATCTTTGTCTTTTATTCTCCCCCTCACGGTGATCAGGATCATCCTGATCATCGTGTCTTCGCTTTAGACCGCCGGCTTGACTTTTGCAAGTTTCTTCCATGGAGGCGACTCTCTCGGACAGCGTTTTGAGCGCTTGTTGAACGTCCTTGAGAGTCGTGTCAAGCTGATCCATTCTGGTGGTGATGGATGACGATGGAGCAGATACCTGGGATCGTAAAACGGAGATCAGGTCTGCTTCGGTAGAGGCGTCGGTTTCAGATTGCTGGAGCAACTGAGCTAGGAGCATCGTCTTCAAGGTATCCACCGAATAGATAGGCTGAACGGGAGTCGGTGGAGGTGTTGGTGCGGTTTCAGCTTCGATGACTTTCTCCTTACCTTTGATCAGATTCTTCAGTTTGTCGAGCTCTGCGGTGAGGCGCTGCTCCATTGCCTTGAGGGTGTTGTCCAGAGACCCTTGTGACACAAAGTCGGGTAAAATAACTCTGGGATCACTTAGATTACCCGTTGAGGCATCTACATTAGAGGCAGAGCCACCTACGTTCACGGTTGGCGATGGTGTGTCCGTGGTAGGATTTTCTTCCGATCCTCGCGTTCCGCTTAAAGGCGAAGACACTACGGAAGTTCCGATCGAGTCACGAAGAGCATCGATTTGTAGGATATCATCTTGTGTCCTAGCCGAAGAATGTTCTATTTCAAGTGGCTCTAGACTCGATGGTGCTTTGAAAGAAGGCGAGACTGGGGGTTGCTGGTCTCTTGTTTCAATACCAATTCTCTCCGAGTGAGAGATCGGTAGAAGTTGTGCTAATTCCCCGTGTAAAGATGAAACATCCGTCTTTTGAGACACGGATGAGTGTCTAGGGAGGTTGTGCACTTGCGCCGCTAGGTCCACGACGGCTTCTTTAATACCCCGTCCCAACGGATGAGACGGGATAGCAGATGTGGCTACCTGGATGACGCTGGTTTGGGGTCGCTCAGAAGCCTCTTTATCTTTACGGCTTAATCTTTCGTGGTTCGCTTTCGACCTCAATTCCCTCCGTCTCACATGTTCTAATTGTTCAACTAATACTCCCTCCTCTCTCCTTGTATCTCTCGTATCAGGCTGGGTAGTAGGGATGAGTGGGGGTGTCGGTGAGTCAGAAGGGATTCCTTCGGTAAAGTCTGGGTTTGGTCCGATACGGGTAGGTATCAAGGATGCGTGTATATCACGATCCGTATCGGATTCGGTGGAGTCGGATTCCACCTGTTCAACTTGTCTGGTGGTGAAGGGTCAGATATGTATGGTTCGGAGTCCCGGTGAAGCATCGGTCGAGATGATGTTACAGCTTCAGTTGTTGTGCGGGTGATGGGAATGGGTTGTTGGCTTGATCCGGCTTGGGAAGTACTGGTTCGCGTATCCACTGCACCGCCCACGCTTGATCCCCTCCCGCGTACTCTCAACACACCCCGCCCGGGAGCCCCTGCTGCCCGGGCCCTTCCTCCTCTTGTCCTAGGACCCTCACGTCCCTCAGTTCTATGTCCCGGGGAAGGTCCCTCCGGCGCTGGCTGGACCATGGGATTCCCTAACTCTCGCCTATATTCTACTACACTCGGCGCAGTGGGGTCCGCGTGTGCCAGTAAGTGTTCAGGTATAGGCATGGATGGGGTATTCAGTGGGTTACGAATCACCAAGTATTGCAAGTTGTGATGAGGACATACCGGATGGTTGATTCGTCTCGAGATCAGTGGGTTCGCATCCATGTGTTGTTGAACGGCTAGAGCAAAGAACCGTAGGAACGGAAGGAACTTCTTTTTGGTTCCGTCGGTCTGTCTGATGGCTTGCACCATTTCACGCCAAATGACTGATGCGTAGTCTATGTGCCGATTGTAGCACACCGCGTGAAATAAGTGCAGGAAGTCTACGGTGCACTGCTCTATTCCCTTCCATCGGGAGGATAGACACCGGTTTAGGATAGAGAATAGGGTGTACCAGACCGGAGCGATGTGTTTTCAGGTGAATGCGGATGGACGATCGAGGTCGTGGAGATATCTAAGCGCACGAACTTCAGCACACAGTGTGACATCATCGATGGTGGGTGCGTATGCGGCATGGCCTCCGGCATTCGGTTCCGGAAGGGACAGTAGTCGGCGGAAGAACTCCAGTGTGAGAGTAAATGAGTGGAGATCGATGTTGGCAGAGATGGTCTGGACGTTGTTGACTGTGACCACCCTCGTCGTGTGCCATACTTGATGTACATATATGAGAGGCACATCTGTTGTCGCGGTCAGTGCTCGACGAAGCGGGTGGCCGAGCATTATGTCAACGACCACTCGGTGATCGGGTCGGAATGCGGCAGCATCAAGATGGTGGTTGTTTGGATTGATCTCAATTTCCTGATCCACGGGAACCAAGGCATTGTCGACCTCGTCGTCGTCGTCTATAATCTCCTCAGGTGGAGGAACGTTCTGCTGTTGTTGCTCTTGTTGATCCGCCATTTAGAGTACCTGTAAAGTACAGTGTTAGATGATGGACGGGATGACATCAATTGCAATGTGTACCTTAGCATTTGAATGGCTCAATCATCGGTGGATTGAGGACTGGCTGTAAAAGCAGGGCATTGGGATTGCCAATGTGGAAAAAATGCATAGGTATTAGACTCGAGCAGTATCCGGATAAACAGGGTATCCGGACAAGCAAAACTTATTGGACACACAGGGGTTACCGGGTAACATGGAGGTTACCGGGTAGATCAAGCTTACCGGGTGGTAAAGGTTACCGGGAAAAACTGGTTACCGAATGGGATGGACTTACCGGATACATTATGGTTACCGGACACCGAACTTACCGGATACTAGGTATCCGGACGACTTGGGTTACCGGGGATCAAAGTGTCCGGTATATCTTAAAATATGTACTTACCGGGTAGTGATGAATGTGTCCGGGTAACTTGCTAGTTACCGGGTAACATGAAAGTTACCGGGTAAACTAGGGTTACCGGACGAGTTACGGCTATGCTCGATTCGACCCAAACACACTAGCAAAGTAAAATCCACATGGTTCAAACAGTTCTATTTGCGAATACACACACAAACCAAGATTTAGAATACACAACACAAGCTATATTAGTACCCACGTCCGAAAGGAGTTTTGGGAACCCGATTAGGGTACTGTGTCGATTGATTCGACATCGAGACATGGATATTTGTGCGTGATGATGATCGAAATGCCACTAGGATGTTAGAGTGAGTCGTACCTGAGATGATCTAGACGGAAAACGATGATGTGAGCGAAAATCGATGGTTTCCGAATGCGAGGTCGCGAGAGAGAGTTTTGGGAGGTTTTAGAAGGTTTCCGGGTAAGTGCAAAAGAGAGGAGGTTCCCGGATGCGAGTATTTATATAAGAGGGGATACTTACCGGGTTAGTGATCCAGTAACTTACCAGATCCGGTAAGCTGACCCGGTAACCACAGTTACCCGGTAACTTACCGGGTAAGTGACCGGAAACTCAAAAATATGATAAAATGGACCCTTTCTCAGAAAATTTCCCGCTCCCCCTCGACCTTTGCATAAGTATTACCTTGCTCCCTCGCGGAACAGGAATGTGAGGGCTTTGGAAGATGTTAACACCGAAAAAACTTTTAAACCTTTTAAGAAAAACAATGTGACGATCCCCCTCAATTGATGAATGCAATGATTTTGTTCCCCCTCATACTGTGCACGATGTGTAAAGTGAAGTGCACTCGGGAATGCCCACACACACAAAAAACTTTTCTAGCACTTAAAGAAAAAACGTGTGTGACACTCCCCCTCAACAGTAGAATAACTTACCTGATAGCTGGTCATGCTCCACCTGAACACATGAACACTTGTGAAAGCACATATATAAAGCCAATGAAACTAGACGACAGTATGAAATAGAAGAAACACACGTGGAAAGAAAGCAAACAAACGAAATCTACCTAATAAATACAGAGACTCAACCTAACTATGTAACTGATACAAGTAGAATACAAGTGCGAGAAAGTGTATGCTCAATCATCAGGAGTGTGAACAACTGATGATGAGTAGACAGTTTCTCGTAGATGTATGGAACTTGTATCGGGCACACAAGCAGATCAAGTCGTCAGATATAGCATACCTAACCTGGACACTAGATAATTAAAGCTTTTTTCGTCCAGGGGTTTTGTAAACAGGTCTGCTATCTGATGTTCTGTATTTACAAAATAGAGTTCGATTGTACTTCATTCAACGTGATCCTTGATAAAGTGGTACCGAACGTCTATGTGCTTTGTCTTCGTATGTTGGATCGGATTGCTGGATATGGCAATGGCGCTCTTCGAGTCGCAGTAGATGGGCACCTTGACGTACGTAAAGCTGTAGTCCTTGAGTTGCGTTCGCATCCAAATCACTTGAGAACAGCAGCTTGCGGCGGCCACGTATTCCGCCTCGGCAGTCGACGTAGAGACGCACTGCTGCTTCTTGGATGCCCAACTCACCAAACTATCGCCCAAGAACTGCACGTGACCCGATGCAGCTCTTCCGATGTGCTCTTCTTGATGGTGATCTTGTCTTGAACAATGATGTCGTAGCCCAAAATCGGCGCTTTGTTGTCGTTCCCGAATCTCACGTCTCCTTCATATTGTTCTATGTAGTTCGTGAGAAGCTCCCTCCTTCCGGTCATGTGCTTGGAGCAACCAGAGTCTAAGTACCACACATGACCGTCCTGCAAAAACAATTTTAGCGGACTTTAGGCACCCATATTTGCATGGGTGGAGGGTTAGGTTTGACACCTTTTGGAAGAACTTGCTTTGAGCCAGGTTGCCTCTTGGGTGTAGGGTTTATACCTTTTGGAGGAACTTGTTTGGAAGCAGGTTGCCTCTTAGGTGTAGGTTTACCCTCAGTAGGAGGAACCCGTTTTAAAGTGGGTTTCACCTCAGTTCGGGAACCCCGTTGAGTATGGTGTTTCTTTTTGTTTTTACGGGGTTTGTTTTTGGGTGTATGATTATATATATGATATGACCCAAACCAATCATTATTATTTATATCATCAAAGTCATTCCAACCACAACTAGAACAACACAAACAATAATGCTATAATTGAATCAATTGCTGAATGGAATAAAGCTTAATCGGAAAATTAACATCTCGTTTAACAAAATCATTCCTATGATTCCAAGCACAATCGTTTTTGTTCATTCTAGGGTAAAAAACAGTATTGAAAGACTTTGATGCAGCATCCTCGACAGATTCCTTAGCTAGCCACTTTTGGTTATCCTTTTTAGCACGACTGTTTTTATCTGAAACAACATGGACGACATGGTCAGTGGCTTTTGAGGAAGCAGGATTTTTGACAGGCAATCGCTCGGTCTTTTGCCTCGGCTGTGATTGATTTTGAGAAACAGGTTTTGTTTTAGAAATCTTAATCACAGTTGGGGTCTTTGTTTTAGAACAGTCACCCTTTAGAAAATTGACCGGTCGATTGACAACTGGTGACAGAAAATCAGTATGGCTTGGAAGAGGTTTGTCGAAGGGGAACGACTCAAACTCTTCATCAGAATTGCCTTCGGAGTTCATGAATTCTGAAAAATCAACATCCGGAATTACAGGAATTGGATCGGTCGAGGAAGGCGAGGAGCACTTAGTGTCAGTGTGCTTTGGGGAATTTGGTGCGGAAGCTAAGAAAAAATCAGAGTTCAAATTCCTTAAAACACTCTTATCTTGAGACTCATTGTCGTTTTGAGAAAAGATTTTGCTAATAAAAGATTTACACGAAGAAGTCTCAGATGAGTTGGAGGAAAGTTCGGGTGAAATCTACTTTTCATTTTGGAGTAGGTCAATCTTCTCTTCGAGTTGACCATTTCTCGTATGCTCGTACATAGCTTATGTTGCCAAAGCAGACAGTTTCAATGTGAGCTTATTGATTTCACACCGAAGGATTTCCTGTCCTTCATCCGACACAGTTTCGGTTTTCACGGATTTGAGATTCTCAAGTTCTGAGATAAGCGCTTGCTTTTCCTTTTGAAAACTTGACCTTTCTTTCTCGATTGACTCTTCTAACTCGACTATTTTTGCTTCCAAGACGAGAGGGGGAACGTAGAGCTTGAACTCATCTGTCTCAGTCTTGGTTTCGGTTGTTTGGACCTCATCCTTTTTGGAGGAATCCTTGGGCGTTACAACCTTATAGCAGTCAAAGTAGTCATTCGAGAGGTACTTCTTTTGATTTTTCTCATAATAGTAGTTTAAAGGCTCATAACAAAAAGAAGTTGCATTTTAGACGTGTGTGCTCGCTTGTATTCCTCAGTTTCCTCTTCCTTTTCAGGTTCAAGAGGACCAGTCCATCTAATCGCATATTCCAGATACTTTTTGTCTAGTCCTAGACAGCCAAAATCATAAAGAGTAGGTGTGTTGTAAAAACCCTTTTTCAAATAGTGTGGGTTATCATATCCGATTCCCCACTCTTTGTTAAAATAAGTGAACTCCATGGGTTTATTCATGTGTATGGTCTGATCAGTTTGACCTCTTTTGTGGAGTTTGGTTTCTAGGTCAACTATTTCAGTGACAAACTCCTTGTGTTGAATTTGAAGAGCAGAGCATTGATAAACAATTTATGCTTTCTCATTCTCACACTGATCAAGCTGTGTTTGAAGTTCGGATATTTTGGCCCTTAAGTCCGTAGGTGCAATTGAAAGATTTTTGCATTTTTCTTTTAAATTAGCATTTTCGGACTTATATTTCTCAGTTATTCGCTTTTGAACATCTAGCTTTTCAGATAGTGATCTAATCTCAAGCAGTTGTTCATTAGAAGTGGCCTTATGGGAATCTATCCGTTCAGCAAGAGATTGCATTTGATCACAGAAATCTTGAGAAGTAGATTCACATACCTGACTTGACTTTGCCTTTTCATCATCAGCGGGAGAGTGATAGCCCATAGAAGCATCAGCACCATCAGACTCGTTTTCATAATCAGAACGACCCAACCAGTAGTCGTCTTCAACAAATAAAGCTTCTCCAGCTTCCTTTTGTTCTATCAATGCGAGCTTCGCCTTGTAGTAGTGAGAATTCTTTACAACAGGCCTCCGACAATCTTTCGCAAAATGACCAAGCTTCCCGCAGTTATAACAAGTCACGGGTTCGTCTTTCTTCTTGTGGTCATCTTTCTCTATCTTCTCTTTCTTGTCAGACTGCTCGGGATCATCAACTTTCTTCTTTCCTTCATATATGTCCTTATAATCATGGCGCTTGTTGGAGGAGGTGGAGTAGCGCTGATTAGTAGACGTCAGCTTCTTGTAAACTTCTGTTGGAAGGATTTGGAGAGCAGGGCCATTGCTTTCTTAATGGCAGCTACTTCAGAATCAGAATCACTGTCTTCTTTTTCCTCAGGTTCTGACTCAGATTCGCTTTGCTTTTGAGTACGTTTGGAGTGTCGGCCAGAAGATTTACCTCGTTTGGAAGACATAAGTGCCAGTGGATCAGCAGGTGGCTTTGATGCAGTCTTCTTCTCGCTCAGAATTTCATTCACTTCATTTTCGTCTTGAAGAAGCGTCTCATAGAGTTCGTGGATGCCAACATTCTCTATCAAGTGGTTGTGCTTGACATGAGATGCAAATACCTTCCATTCAGGCAACAGGTTGTTGAGAAACTTGAGCGCGTTTTCCGTGTTGGAGCGAGTGATTTGGTTCTTGTTAAGTTCGTTGAGAAGGAGACAAAAACGTTCATAGGTCTGGGTGAGGGATTCGCCGGTGCGTTGTTTGAACCCATTGAACTTGGTTATGGCGCTGTTGATTTTCAGTTGATTCCCGACATCGCTCCCACGCATCATTTTCGCCACTTGATCCCACATACCCTTTGCTGTCTTTTTGTAGCTGTTGATGGCAGTGTAGATCGTGTTGGGTAGAGCTTGAACAAGGTACCTCTTGGCATGATTTTCTCCCTCTAACATGCCTCTTTCGTCGTCAGTCATCTCGGAGAGTGTCTTTTTCTCGGTACGAGCTTGAGCATTTGCAGTGGCTGGTACTGTCTTCATAGGATCAGGAATTGGCCCGTCTTCTAAAGCTCGCCAAATATACTCGAAGTTATCCTTCGACTCGATGAAGATTATGAATTTGTCCCGCCATTGGCTGTACTCACCTTGGTAGAGGCAAGGTGGTTTGGAATCGGTTCCGATGGCAAAAGCGTCGTGTGAAGACATCTTTAGTTGCACTAGAGTGATCGTCAGACGATATGTTTGATTCAAAGTGATAACCTAACGCAAGGCACTAAGAGTGAAGTCCTAACGCATGTTCTAAGAGTGAATTAAACTAGAAACAGGTAAGAAATGACCAAACAAAGCTTACCGGATAGGAATCTGGAATCAAGCTATCTGATCTGGAGGTGTCCGGATCAGATTATGAAACACATGTAACTTTGTAGAAGGTTACCGGATGATCTTGGGTTACCGGGTGATACAAGATACCAGATAGATTAAAATTGAGCAAAGAAATGAGACTTACCTGGTGGAAGTGCTTACCGGATGAAAGATCTTATCGGGTGTAGGTAGTTACCGAATGTGGCAACTGAAATCAAAGGTTACCGATAACAAAGAAACACAAATAATAACCTTACCGGATGAGATGACTTACCGGATTGAAAGTGTATACCGAATGGAAAAGTACTTACCGGATGAGTTACCGAATGCGAGGGCTTACCGGTATCTAGGACTTACCGGGAGTTACGTCCGGTAAGTGTTGAGATAATCGGTAAGTTATGAGATTATCCGGTAACTATTGGTTTAGGTAATACCCGGTAACACGGGGGAATAAGGACTTACCCGGTAACAACTGTATGAACCCGGTAACCACGGCTGTGGTATCCGGTAATTGCGGTTGTGGTTTCTAATTCGATTGGAAATCGATTAAGGTTGCTCAAAATCGTTCCTGAAAGATTAGGAACTCGACCAAACACAAAAATAACAATACCCAAATCGATTTTGAAGCAAAAACAACAAGTTTTGATGGTAAAAATTCGATTTTTAGCAAGAACAAGGATAAAACTTGAAAATTTTGATTTTGCTAAAAACACAATCAAACAGTCGAATTAAGGTGTGTAAACTTGCAGATTTGCATATAATGATGATACTAACCAAGTATGATATACGAAATCAATCAATTTTGTCAGAATCAAAATATGAGATTTTCAAGAAAACAAGAACACAGTCGACTTTTGAATAGAAATTCTTACCAGAAATCAAGAATCACTTTGAATCGTTTCGTCCGCCTGCTCTCATACCAATTTTGAGTTACAGATTCGTGCAGCAAACGTAATAGAAATCCATATATGAAGAACATGTCGATATGATTTCAACTGGTCATCCAATTCACTTTCAATATTCAGAGTGTTTACAATATGTTTTAGAAAGTAAAAATGACAACTAGCTTATTTTTCTAAGCTAAACAACATTATATATGTTGGGGCCGTGGTAACAAGCCCACGGCCCGTTCAGTCGTTCACTAATAAGGCTCAAAATAAAGAATAGCAATTCATCCCTTGAACTTCTATTTAACCAAATATTGCCCTAACATAAACACATAAACACTTTAAAATAAACATTTTGGCATGTACAATGTTTTCACAAATCAACTTGAACTCACCTTGCTAGATTTATGTAAAGCCCGTATCCCGGTATGTAATTTCTTTGTTTTAATTCTTTTTTAAAAGTTTTATTTATCATGGTTTCCGTTAGCGGGGTTAGACGAATTGAACCTAATAGTTAAATATGTCAAGACGTGGTTAGTTTGCGAGAAGGATGTAGTGAGGGACCAAAATTGTTAAGGGGCCAAAAAGTGAGAGTTTTGGCCCATGCAACCCAAACCAAACCCTTGTATCATTTTTTTGGTGTGGTGTTCGTGAGTAACAAGAAAAAAGAGATGGAGCTCAATATTTTCGTATTTTGAAAACCTAGCTGCAGAAAACTTCTGTTTCCCGGAGATTGAACGGTCGGATCGTCGTGATTTTTGGTGAGCAGCTTCACGACATCTTCATCAACATTCTGGACGGTGGGATCGTGGTTTTGAGGTCCGGAGGTCATGGTTTCGTGGGGTTCTGCACAACAGTAACTTTGTGGTGATTTTTCTCCATTCTTGCTCTATTTTGGTTCCATACATCTTGATGTGCTTATTTCCAAGTGTATGATGGTTTTGTATGCCTCTAGTATAATCTAGAGAAGACTTTGTATTGCTCTAATATTGGTGGTAGTGGATTTGAAGCGGCTCTAGTAGTCCCGTGGTTTTTACTCTCGATTTTGAGGGGTTTTCCACGCTAAAATTTTGGGGTCTCATTGTGGTTGTTGATTGTATGTTTGGGGGTTGTTTTTACTTTCACTTAGAATACCCTATTTGTTTGCATCCTCAAAGGTTCATTCGGGTCTGTTTGGGTTAAGCTATGGCTTAATGGGTTACTAAGCATTATTTGTCATTTTATGTGAAACTGCAGTTTCTGTCCCTGTTTTTGTATCGAGTATAACTTCTGCTAGGAATGTCGGATTGGGATGAAACCAGTGCCAAAAGTTCCCTTTATGAGTCTAGTAAGTTTCTTATGTTTTGCGGAAAAACCAGTTCGGACCGTAGCTAGTGTCAAACCGCCGTTTTGTAATGAAAGGTGCTGTTTTTCGCTGTGCAGTTAACCGGTTTTGTAAAATCCATAATAAATTGTAGAAAAATCGTTAGAGCGCGTGCGATATGTCCCTGGAACCCTAAGACATGGGACTTTGTGATTATGGATTAATATTTCTGGATTTATCAGTTTACAAGGGGTTAAACAGGTCCCGAACAGACCTGTGTTTTTAGAGTAAAAGTTGGAATGTGTATGTTATAATTTAGTAGTCGTGGTTTTGGGTTGGGGCGTCACTTTGACATTTGTTAACACGTAATTAGGTGGGAGAAGGTGAGTGAAGTTGGCCGGCTTGTGATTGCGGTTGCGGATACTCGCGTTGCTTTAAGGTGAGTTCTCTCACTGTGTAGTTAGGGGTTGTATGCATGTCATAGTAGTTTGTATGTACTACTGTCTTTGTGGTGTGAACTAGTTGTTTGTGGTGTGTAATATTTGATTGGTTTAAATGCTTAGTATAAATGTTTTACATTACACCTCGGTGGGACCGAGGGCTCGGTGGGACCGAGGAAGTGGAAAGAAACGTTGTGGGAACTCGGTGTGACGAGTGTGTTACATTACAACTCGGTGGGACCGAGGGCTCGGTGGGACCGAGGAAGTGGAAGGAAACGTTGTGGGAACTCGGTGTGACGAGTGTGTTACATTACAACTCGGTGGGACCGAGGGCTCGGTGGGACCGAGGGCTCGATGGGACCGAGGTGTTGGATACATAATTACTTGTAGATGTTTACTCGTTTTATGTAACTGTGATGTTGTTGCTTATGTGCGGATAGGGGTGATGTGTATATAATTCCTATCTGCGCATGTGATGGAATTCACTAAGCTTCGTGCTTACCCCTTCCCAATATCTTATGATTTCAGGTGCGAGTAGCAGTCGGGCATGACGGTACACACGGGCGCAAGGCGAATACTGTTTAAGTTTAACTTTTTAAATGGGGATTTAATTATATAACTTTTCCGCTGCTTAAATTTCATTTGACGGTTTTAATTAACGACGTTTATTTTTATTGTAATGGGATTTGTTAACTTATGGTTTGATTGTAACGAAATGCATTATTTTTAAAATTTTAAATTCCTTGTAATTTTTGGGACGTTACAATTTAGGCTAAATCTTGATTTTCCCCCAAACTTTAGCACATTTAAAAAACTTGGATCTTCAAACCAAATCTCTCAAAAACCTAGATCAACAAATTTCCAACCATAAATATTCATCCCCGAACATTTAAAATCATTCCCCACACATTTAACATCAATATCTCCATGAATACCCAATTTCTTATATGAAGAAAAGAGAATATTACCTTGACCACAACATGAATCCACCAACAAAATACTCTTAGGGTTACCAAAACGAGCTTCAATCTTCATTTCTTCAAAAGGAAGGAAAGGGTTTAGATGAGAGTTTGGTGAACTTTAAAAGCTTGGAACCTTGAAATGAGATGAGAGAGTGAGATTTACACCATTGTTACCAAATCTTCACTAGATTGAGAGAGATCACTTTACACAACAAGGAAAAGCATTAAGAAGGCTCAAAACAGGGTTTAGATGGGTTAGGGTTCGGTTATTGGGAGAGAAAAATGAAGTGGGTGAAGTGAGAACGAGAGAAATAGGAAAAATTGCATTTCTATAGCCCAGACCCCGAACGGAGACCTTGCCCCGCAAGAGTGACACCTTGTCACAATCGCGGGCATAGTCGCCCACTCCATTCCACCCGCGGTACATAACCCGCGAGAGTGTCCGACGAGAGTGACACTCTGTCACAATCGTCGACATTCTCGCACAGGTTGTACCGAGCCCGAATTTCGACTTCCTTTTTCGAGCCAAGGTACATGCGATGCACAACTGATCCCTCCGAGATGTTTTCAATCAAGGTTTATAATTAAGGGGGTGATAAGGAAGGAGCGAGACAGGAGTTTACCGAAAATACGGGTGTTACAATATAGATGTTTGGAATTGACTTATTAAAATATCTCTTGACTTATTCGCTCAACTTTCTCCTCCTAACTTAATTCACTCAGATACATCCTTCTTAAAATGCTCTTCTCCTTCACTTCACACTTGGCAGAAAAGAAAAGAAAAACTCATCGATCTCTCCCCACTGCTCCCTCCCTCCCTTCATCCATGGCCTCAGCGTTGCTCCCTCCCTTCATCCATGATTCACCGTTGCTCCCTCCCTTGCCGACACCTATGTCAATAAAGGTCTGACGCTCTACTTTATTCGATCTAGATAAATTAAGGTTTTCGCTCTAGACATATCTGGACATGGTCGCCGATCTGTGGTTCTGGAAATCAAACGACAACAAGTTCCTAATTCGTATATGAACGTGGTTTTAAAATCAAAAAGTCGACTGATATGGACATAACTCAGTTGTTTCGTTATCTTTCTTTTCACCCCCTTTGTTCTGAAAATCAAATGGCATCTACAATTCTTTTTTCACAATTTCTTTGTTTTCCCAATTTTTTGTACTTGACGGAGATGAAGTGGTTATTACGGAAAATCTTTAGAGCATGGAAGTGAAGTGAGGATGAAGAGAATTGATGAAGTTACGAGAGAGAATTAATGAAATTATAAGAGGGTTTATATTTGGGGTTTTTAACCGGAGCTAAATATACAATTATAAGAGGTGTTATATTTGTTTGTTTTTTCAAATCGGAGCTAAATATACAATTATGAGAGGGGTTAGATGAAACACCCTAAAAACCACAATAAATTTAAACCTTATATTTATCAGAGTTTACCACTACAACTTCCAAACTTTCATTTACAACTGAGATATAGTGACAAGTTTCATACTTACAATTGATATATTATAAACAACCAGCTAATCTGATTTATGAACACAAAATCAGTTCATAAAGGTTGTTCACAATATCTCCAAATTTTCTCCGATAACACTAAATTCTCCATCATAACTCCAAAAGCATAACTCTGGTACTCCTCGACACTCATCCCTGCTTATCCCTTCCCGAGCTAGTACCTGATAAGAAAATTTAATATGGAAAAGATTAGGCTTACGCCTAGTGAGAACATCCAATTTTCAAATAAAAAACTTTATAAACTTTGATAACCGAATTGTAAACAAAGCATATAAATTAACCTGATCGCAATCTTTCTTACCATACACATAACATCTTTCGATGACGGGAATCATACCCGATATGAGTATGACAAACACTAAATAAGTCATAGCATCATATTCAAGAGCGCCACTACGAATCACCACAGATTCTAGATCATTGCTCGTGTTCAAGAAATTACAATTAAGTCATGCCTATTTCTTGGTGTGGAAGTAGGGATTACAATTAAGCAATGCCTATCCCTTATCTCCCAATAGAAATCGGGAATTACGATTAGCCCACGCCTATCCCACGATTTCAAGTCTCAATACGAAATGGGAATTACCATTAGCGCTCGGCCCATTCCTCATTTCAATTCAACGGGAATTACGATTAGCCCACGCATATTCCACGTTTATCACATCATAATCACTAAATGGGAATTACCATTAGATCCCGGTCTATTCCTCATTAATCAAATCCACGAGAATTACGATTAGCCCACGCCTATTCCACGTGTTCACATAATACTAATGCCTATGGATCCATTACACTTCCTAGCATAAGTGCGTATCAAACCAAATCATACATCAAATCATATCATACATAAAATCGAGTTATAAGTATGTTCATACTGCTAGGATTAAAAATTCAAGTAATCAAAATGTTCCCTATCAAAAGTTACCGGGAACTCACTAGTTACTGGACACTACCGGAAAACTATCCGGATTATGTGTCCAGAACTCTTGTCCGGAAACTTATCGGAATCCCAAAATAATTCGGAGCTGGTATCCAGAAAGCACAAACAATCCGGTGACATCCGGAAACCAAGGTAATCCGGGTAACATCCAAAAACCAAACTATCCAGGAATAAATTTGACCGGACACTACCGGGAACAAGTACTTACTAGATACTTTCGGTATTAAACAATTTTCCGGACACTATCGAATAGAATTTTACCGGACACTAAAAACTTACCCGGTATCTTCGACCTGCACATCGATTTACATCTCAAACACGTTGTAATTCAATTCTCAATCCAATTCATACCATTACAGTTTTTCTAAAACACTTAGACAGTTCAAAATCATATAAATCATCCAATATCAATTCCAATTAGTTGAAAAAAGTGAGATGAACTCACCTGAACCAAAACTCAGCTTAGAACCGAATACGATAACACCTCAGTTCCAAATCCTAATCAATAAACGAGTGATTCAATTTCCAACTTCGAGTTTAAGAGTGCTAAGAATTATAGGAGAAGTTTTCAAAGAATCAATCGAATTCTTACCAAATAAAATTCAGACTTCTATTTTTCTTTCTCTCTCGTCTTCTGGAAACCGACTTCAGGAAACAATTTGAGATAAGACTCAAATTCAATCCTTTCCCAATATGTATACTTCCAATTCCCTTTTACAAATTAGCCCAAACAAAACAGCTAATTACACTTCCAGTCCCTCATCATTTAATTACAAATTGACTTCTTACTAAACTTTTCCATAATAGTCAAACTATTCGTGGAAATTTGAGGTGTTACAAATCTCCCCAACTTGAAAATGATTTCGTCCTCGAAATCGAAACTATACAAACAAGTGAGGATATCTATTATTCATATCCTCTTCCGCTTCCCACGTCACTTTTAGGGGTGAGCAGCGGAACTGGGTACCCGCTTTTGGAACCGGAACCGCTCCGGAACTGCCGGTTTCGGAACCGGAACCGATGTGATTGGTTCTGGTTCCGGTTTCTAAAATACGGAACCGATTAAGACTGGTTCCGGTTCCAGTTCTCATTTTTTAGAACCGCTACCCGATGGGTACCCGCCGGGACCGGGTACCCGGTCCCGCTGGGTACCCAGAACCGGAACCGCTGGGTACCCGATATATTTTAATAGAATATATCTATATATTTAATATTTATTACATATTTAATCTAAGTAAAAAAATTAATAAGCTGACTAAAATTTCTTTTTAGGGTTTACTTTCATTCATTCATTGCATTCCATAACTTCAGTCTTCAGTCTTCACACACCACAGCCGCCGCACACATGACACATCCACCGAACCTCACAAAGCTATTTGCTCAGCCGCCGGCCGCCGCACCACCGCTAGTCTGGATCGAACGAATGCTCTCTTCTCTCTTCTCAAAACGATCGAACAAATCTATGTTTTAGCCCTCCACTCGATCGAACGAAATCTAAGGTATTCGATTTGCTGTTAGATTTGTTGTGAGCTTCGTTTTTTTATTTGTTGAACTGAACGATTTTCTGCTCTCGATTAGCTCTTGACTTTCTGTTATTCGATTTGCTTGAAATATTATGGAGGTTTTTGCTAAGAATCAATTATTCGTATGGTAGAAGCTGTTTGATAATGTCAATAATCTTTTGATAAGGTTGGAAACGGTTTTATTTCTCATATAAGCTTCTCTCGACTCTCATACTATGATTACCAGAAGAAAGGAATTAAAGAAAACCTAACTGGTTGCTTTTGATTGCATATGTCAATAATCTTTTGATAAGGTTTGGTGGACCATCTTTGACAGAAACTATGAATTGATTCTTCAAATATTAGTCTCTAAAATATAATCCATAAAGGACAATATTGACATTTAATCGATTTGCTTGAAATATTATGGAGGTTTTTGCTCAAAATGCTTATGGAAGAAGTTGTTTGACATTTACAATGTTAAAAATTAAAAACAAAATTGCAGGCGGGTACCCGGAACCGAAACCGGTTCCCAGCGGTTTCGGGACCGGTTCCAAAATAATGAGAACCGACGGGAGCGGTTCCGGTTCCATGAAAATTGGTCGGGTACCCGGTATTGCTCACCCCTAGTCACATTAGCACCTCTATGATGCTTCCATTATACTTTAACCATGATCACTTCCTTATGTCGTAACTTCTTAGTCGTTCTTTCCAAAATTTGCTTCTGGTTCCTCCACACAACGACTCTTCTCATCCACTTTTATTTCAGAAAATGGTATAACATTTTCTTCTTCTGCCAGGCATCTCCGAAGGTAGCAAACATGGAAGGTATTATGGATTCCTTCCAATTCGGGTGGAAGCTTTAACTGATAAGTTTGAAGTTTGGTTATTGTGAAAGGTCCAAGAAGACAAGGACTTAGTTTTCCACGTTTCCCAAATATTATAATATCTTTCCACGGAGATACCTTTAACATTACTCGCTCCCCAACTTGGAAACAACATGAAATTCTATTGGTCTCCTTTGGTTATTAGTCGAAGCCTCACCTGTCCAGCCTCTATTCCTTGATCGGAACCCACAATCGAAATTTCCCAATAAACTTGTTTCTAAGACGCGGTTACCAGGAGACAAATTAGTCCAGGATCGGGTTGGATCACAACCATCATTAAAACTAACCTTTGATTTAGACCAATAGTGGGATCTGGCTGTCCACAATATTTGCTACTTGATACCGGTTCATCGTCAAGAACACGTCACAACACTAGAAATTTCCATCTGAAAAGCTCGACTAGCTAACCGAGTGGCACGGATTCGTCGTGCTATACTTGAAACTCTTTTATGTGCAAAAGCATCGCCAAGAACCGAATCACCTCCAATCGCCCTGACGGTGACTGACATGGCGGCTGCCTCCCGGCTTATAGCATTTGGTATAGATGATAGGAGGGCATCTCCTATCTCCTTCCAGTTCCGTTCTTCCTTTTCCAGAAGAGTTTATTCATTATTATCATTATAAATTACTTTTCCCTTCCTCTTCGTGTCTTTGCATCAAGGTTTCCCTTTCCATCACCTTTTCTCTTATATAACTTTCTTGTATACTTTCAAACCACCTACGGTCTTTTAGTACTTAGATCCGAGAAACCAATGCTGTCAAGAAAAGTCTTATCACTCATTCTGTACACACTCAACCTTGGCAGTTAAACCAAGCAAAATAAGTAGATAATTGCTAAATTGTCTCACTTTCACTCAGGAATCTCCAAAGGTTGTAAACCCCCATAAAGTCATTGATGTTCGGTCTCCATCAATGAACACGTCACACATTTCTCTACACATCGTGCCACATCTAACTTCATAATCGGCCGCCAATAGTGTAGTTTCAAATCTCTATACATCTTAGTACGCCTGGGATGTATAAAATATTTGGACTTGTGAGCGTCTTCAAGAATTAACTCTCGGTTTCCCCCAATCTTTGGCACCCAAGCACGACCTTGAAATAGTTTGACTCCGCAACTATCTTCAGTCAGTTGAAGACGTTGCTTAATCATTACTTCATTTTTAAGATTTTCTTCTAACAAAGCTTCTGTTTGTGCCGCTTTGATCCTTTCAATTAGACTCAACATCACATCAATCTTAGCGTTAGTCGCTTTCAACATCCACTGTATTATTTTCTACTTAAGGCATCATTCACAACATTTGCTTTACCAGGAAGGTAATGCAATTCACAATCATAATTCTTAAGTAGTTCTAACCAACGACGTTGCCTCATGTTCGACCCTTTCTGATCAAAAACATGTTTCAAACTTTTATGATCAGTGAAAAGAGTGCACTTCGCTCCATATAAGTAATTCTGCCATAGTTTCAGAACAAACATGTAACATCTACATTTTTATAAAATGTTACGTTTGGTTTTGTTGATAAATTATGATTGATTATTTGATAGATGAAGTTTAGAGTTTATCCCCGAGTAAGTTACGTTATTGGTTTTAATTGAAATTATAAGTTAAGTGGTAAACTTTAATTTTAAGTTATAAGTTGGAGGGTGGAAGTTGTTATTTAAGGAAAGTAGAGGGGGCTGTTTGGTTATGTGATGACTCATGCATCACCACCAACACCTCTTGTATTAACATGTGGAAGGGAGATATTTCTCATTTTGGTTTTGGTGTGTGTGTGTGTGCGGTGCCAAAAGAGAGAGAGAGAATTGAGAAAGCAAAAAAAGAAGAAGAAGCAAAACAGATATTCAGCTGGAGAATTAAGGTGTAACTTGTGAGAATCAAAGGTATGATTTCATATAAATTACTCTCCTTATGTGTATTAAGCTTTATAGTGGTTTAGAATTGGGTTTTGATAATTTTGGAAAGATATGAGAAATCTGGACCCATGAATAGTTTCTAAAGATGATATTAAACATATCTGCACTTTTGTAGAAATTATTATGGCTTAAAAGTAAGATTTCTGGCTTAAATACGTTTTCAGTTGGTTGAGACAGTTATGAACACAGTTAGATGCGATAAGGTTGATAACTGCGATAGTTATGAATGTCGCAACTTTGGGTTGCGACAAGATTGATCATATCGCAATCGTTGGTTGCGACAAGTAGTGTATCGCAACAGTTGGTTGCGATAAGTTTTATGTCGCAAGAGTGGGTTGCGATAAGAGGAAGATATCGCAACAATGGGTTGCGACAAGTACTGTGTCGCAAGTAGTAGGTTGCGACAAGTGTTATCACAATTAGTGGGGTGCGATAAGTGACGAGATTTTGGTTATTTAGGACTCTTAGTCTTTAAGGGTCATGTACAGTAGATTGATACCAGTACAATATGTATTTGGGTATTTCAGATCTTTGTGAAGTTGGTGACGGAAATCCTTACAACTTTAAGAAGTGAAGTAAGAGTGACATTACTGCTATCAGGTGAGTTCATTCTTACCTTATCCTTTTTATAACGTATTTAAATAACGGTAAGGTATATTTTTATAAAGAGATGTTTACTGAATGAATCATGGATGAACGATTATACGAGTTTTAACTATTTGTTCTAAATGGGCAATTGAGTATATAAAGTTATATCAAGGATCCGTGGGTGATGATATTAATTGTTGGACTTTTGTTATGAAGAATTGACGTATTAAGTATGATTTGCTCATACTGAATGATATGAGGAATCCATATTAAGCGATAACCTGCATGAGTACGAATAAGTGTAATGAATCCATAGACATTAGCTTTATTTGATAACGTAGGATAGGCAAAGTAGAATTGCTATTCCTGTTTATATTGGATGTGATGAATAGGCAAAGTAGAATTGCTATTCATATTATTGAATAGGCAAAGTAGAATTGTTATTCATGTAGAAAAAGGAGGAATAGAAAAAGTATAATTGTTATTCCCGTGTATCCTTGAAATGATTGGATAGGCAAAGTATAATTGCTATTCATGTAGAAAGGAGGAATAGACAAAGTATAATTGTTATTCCCGTGTATCCTTAAAATGATTGGATAGGCAAAGTATAATTGCTATTCATGTAGAAAGGAAGAATAGACAAAGTATAATTGTTATTCCCGTGTATCCTTAAAAGGATGAATAGAAAAAGTATAATTGTTATTCCCGTGTATCCTTGAAATGATTGGATAGGCAAAGTATAATTGCTATTCATGTAGAAAGGAGGAATAGACAAAGTATAATTGTTATTCCCGTGTATCCTTAAAAGGAGGAATAGACAAAGTATAATTGTTATTCCCGTGTATCCTTGAAATGATGGAATAGACAAAGTGTAATTGTTATTCAGGTTGAATGATTGAATAGGCAAAGTAGAATTGCTATTCATGTTGAATAATCGAATAGGTAAAATAGAATTACTATTCATGTAGAAATGAGGGAATAAGTAAAGTATAAATGGTTATTATATTGACTGTAGTGAATATGCAAAGTATAGTTGCTATTCGGATTTGAGATGTGGAAATATGAATTAGACGAAGTGTTGTTTTTTTGTGTTTACGAAGGATTAGAAATAGGCAATATATAAGTGCTATTTCTGCTTCCATTCCAAGGAGAAGGTATGGCGATTGAATGTAAGTCTTTAGGCTTGATCGATAAACTAGAATCCATAATGATTCATAGTAGGCTATTGATTATGGTGTTATGACTTTTTGAATGATAGTCATACTCATGGGATTGAGTATGATTCTGTTATTATGAGATGAGTACGAGTGTAAGTCAAGTTTGATAAACCTTGTTTACATTGATTTAAATGTATTATTTTGAAACTGAATGTTCTCAATAGGCGTTAGCCTAATCGTTTCAAATTATATTTTCTTACCAGGTATGAGCAGGGAAGTAATGGGATGAGTGAAGAGTTTATGATGACGACAAGTTTGATGTAATCTGACTCTAGTCATTATTTTCACTTGTTAAGAATGTCTATTTATGGATATTAGTTATGTAAACCCTTTTAATTCAGGTTTAAATTAGCCCTGATTTTTAGGGTGTTACAAAACACTACTGCTGCCAGTTCTAAATCATGGGTAGGATAATTCTTTTTTTGTGTTCCTTGAGTTGTCTTGATGCATAAGCAATCACGTTGCCACGTTACATCAGTACACATCCCAAACCCGTCTTTGACGCCTCACTATAGACTAACATATTTTATGTTCCTTCTGGTAGTGCAAGGACATGAGCTTTACATAGCTTCTTTTGTAAAGTCCTAAATGCCGACTCTTACTTTTCAATTCCTACAAACTTTACATTCTTTCGTGTTAGAACTGTCAGGGAAGAGGCAATCTTAGAAAAATCCTTTATGAATCTTTTATATAGCCTGCCAAACCCAAGAAACTCCGTGTCTCTGATGCGTTCTTCGGTGTCTCCCAATTTATCATTGCTTCTATTTTCACCGGATCCACTTTGACTCCTTCAGTAACTACGTGACCGAGAAATTGTACCTCCTTTAACCAAATTTCACATTTTGAGAATTTGGAGTACAATTTCTATTTTCTCTGAACATCTAATACTTCACGAAGGTGACATTTGTGACCGGCTTCATTCTTTGAATAAACAAGTATATCCTCAATGAATACGATGACTGACTTGTCTAAGAATGATCGATACACCATGTTCATTAAATCCATGAACACAACAGGAGCGTTTGTCAACCCCAAAGGCATCACGAGAAATTCATAATGCTCATACATTGTTCTAAAAGCCGTCTTGGGAACATCTTCTTCCCTTACTCTCACTTGGTGATAGCCTGACCTTGGATCAATCTTTGAGAAGCATCCCGCGCCTTGCAGTTGATCGAACAAGTCGTCAATCCTTGGGAGTGGATACTTATTCTTAATGATCATCTTATTCAATTCTCTGAAGTCAATGCACATTCTCATAGTGCCATCTTTCTTCTTGACGAATAATATTGGAGCACCTCATAGATAAATACAACATCATTTTCGGGCATAAGGATCCAAATTAATTTCTTAGCACAACAATTTATGGCTAATTGCTCATCAACCGATCCGTACCAACAACCATAACAAAACCCACCAATTTCCATTAGAATCAAGTCAATTAGAAATTCCTTAACTTCTATCATAAATGCACAGTCTTCAAGTTTCTCACAAACTAAGACTTGACCCTCATTAGTTATTTCAACTACTAAGGCACCTTCCAAAATAGTGATTGGCATAGCTAACTTTTAAATAAGAGATTACAATACAAAAGACAAGTTGACATCCTATTAAATAATATACACACATGTATAAAATTAACAAGGGATGCATCAGAAATTGCATCCGTCGATTCCTTAGCTTCTTCCGCCGTCGTGTAAAATGCTTAGTCCGCTGGTCTTGGGGTACTGGGTTTCTTCTTTTGATTCCCACTATTCTTCAGCTTTGGGCAATCCCTTCGGTAATGACCAGGTTTCTTACATTCGTAGCAGGTTGGTCCTTGAATGGGGCAATTTCCAATTTGATGACCACCCTTTCCGCACTTGAAACATGCTCGACACAGGCCACAATATTTACTTATGCATTTCTGATACGAGTTGAATTCTTGACATGATTCAAAACAATGATGCTTAGCAAAAGGTTTAAATTTCTGGGAAGATTCTGATCGACCCCCCACTTTCTTTTCTCTCCCACTTGAGTTTTCTCAACTTTATTTCTAGCATCAACTCCATTCATTCTCTTGTTAGCATTCCTTACCGGGTTCGTAGATGGAATTACATTTTCAGCACTGTAACACCCTAAAAATCAGTCCAATTTAAACCTTAAAATTCAACAGGGTTAATCATAATATCATCTAAACTTTTATACATAAGCAGAGAATTAACTATGAGGATTCATATACACATTTCGGATTCTCAAAACAACCTATTAATCTAATCCTGTCAACTACGATTAGATTAAATTGGTTGTCTAAGCCATTCATCAAAAGCATCCTCGCATCAGCCGACTTCTCCACTTATCACCAAAAGTTGGATACCAAAACACTCGTCCCTCTTCCCATTACTTCCCCGAGCTCGTACCTGGTAAGAATATTTAATTTGAAATGATTAGGCTTACGTCTAGTGAGAACATCTAATTTCAAATTAAAACTTTAACATCTTTCGAAACTCAGATATTCAAAGAGTATAAACAAACCTGGTTTGCCACCATTCTTACCGTACACATACTCATCTTGCGATGACGGGAACATACCCGATTCCATGAGTATGACTAACATTCAGAAAGTCATATCATCACATACGAGAGCCTACTACGAATCATTACAGATTCTAGATCATAGCTCATATCCAAGAAATTACAAGTTACTTTACGCCTATTTCTTGGAATGGAAGTAGAGATTACAATTTACTTTATGCCTATCTCTGACCTTCCCATAGAAATCAGAATTACAAGTTACTTTATGCCTATTCCAAGATTTCTACTCACAATACGAAATGGGAATTACAATTTACTTTATGCCTATTCCACATCTCGTGTCACACTATGAAATAGGAATTACAATTTACTTTATGCCTATTCCTCATTTCACATCACCTTTACGAAATGGGAATTACAAAATACTTTATGCCTATTCCACATTTCAGGTCAACGGGAATTACAAGTTACTTTATGGCTATTCCACGTTACAAACTACCGGTGCATATGGATCCACTACACTTTACTAGCGTATATGCATATCAACATATCACACTACATCTTGTATCATATTCTCAACTATAAAATTTTCAGAAAAGCTTAACCGGATAACACATCCGGAAACTATACCCAAACAAATCCCTTATCCGGAACCTATACCCGGACTGTTCGAAAACTTATCCGGAAAAGTAATCCGAATTCAAAGTCCGGAACCATCCGGGATTCATTTCCAAGTCCAGAACTCAAATCGAAACCGGATCCTATACAGGATCCCAAACTGGAACCAGATCCTAATACCGGATCCCCAATACTGGATCCCAATACCGGATCCCAATACCGGATTCTCAATTCCGGATCCTAATACCGGATTCTCAATTCCGGATCCAAATACCGGATCACATCCAATTCTGGATCCAATTCCGGATCCTATGAAACCGGGACGTCGACTGTACATCGATTTTACCTATAAAAACTCTTCTATGTTCAAATTACTGGTTGATTCAGTCTCAATACATATTTACCAAATCATTCAGATAGTTTGCTACAAATATAACATTCAATTTCAATTGAAATAGTTTAGAAGAAGATGAACTCACCTGAGTTTTAAGTATAAAATTTATGTAAAGTTTCTCTGCTTCCAATCTTCGAAATACTGAATCGATATCCAAATTACAGATGAAACATAACTATCAGATTGAAAAGAATTAATCAAACAAAACTATCAAACCCTTACCAAAATGACTCAATTTCTTCTTTCTTCCTCTTCCTGCTATCAACCGACTTCAAATCAGAAACATTTGAGATACTTTCTCACTTTAGCCGACTCGTTCTTTATATACCAACACAACTATCAATAAATGACCAATTAAACCTTGAAGTATTATAATTCCACAATTAGATTCCACTTTGATCAATTACACTTTGACCCTTTAACCATAAATCTTACACTTTATTTAAAATACCATCCCCTAATATTTTAAACGTTCTCCCAAAATGTACAATCATTATGGAAATTTCGAGGTGTTACAAGCACCCATAGCTCGTCCTTGAAATTCAACATTCCTATCATCTAATAATTTCATAAACATTTCTTGTTGTTGAGTCAGTACATCATTCATAACTCTCATCTTGTTTTCCATCATGCGTGACTACAGAGTAGATTCTGTCATCGCCGGATTAGAAGTACCAACACCTGGTCGATGAGTTTGACTTTCTCCTTCCCCAGGATAAGTGGCATTGGTGGACTTGTGTTAACTCCACCCTTTTTAGGTTGATTTACCACCGATTCATCTGCCACACGATCCTCCGAAGAAGTAGAAGATCTATTTGGTGTATTAATCATTGTATTTTGCTGAAGCACATAAGAATGATCATAAGGAAGAATCATATAACTCGAATACAAGGAAACGTACTTCAACGTTCATTAATCGCCGTAACAATCATAAACAAGTACGCTTACGTAACAATATATTCATAATGACAGTAGCTAATTGAAATTATGAACATACTATACATAAGAATTCTCGTTACCATCATCACAGTTCATAATTCACGAATTTCCGTCGACTCTAAGACTATCCCGTCTTAGTATTTCTACCCAATCTCACAAATGATATCTTATTCATCCCAGCTTAAGTCTAGGTATCTTACGATCATAACTAGTTTGCTTAAACTACGGCTCTGATACCAAACTAAAACACCCTAAAAACCACAGTAAATTTAAACCTTATATTTATCAGAGTTTACCACTACAACTTCCAAACTTTCATTTACAACTGAGATATAGTGACAAGTTTCATACTTACAAATGATATATTATAAACAACCAGCTAATCTGATTTATGAACACAAAATCAGTTCATAAAGGTTGTTCACAATATCTCCAAATTTTCTCCGATAACACTAAATTATCCATCATAACTCCAAAAGCATAACTCTGGTACTCCTCGACACTCATCCCTGCTTATCCCTTCCCGAGATAGTACCTGATAAGAAAATTTAATTTGGAAAAGATTAGGCTTACGCCTAGTGAGAACATCCAATTTTCAAATTAAAAACTTTATAAGCTTTGATAACCGAATTGTAAACAAAACATATAAATTAACCTGATCGCAATCTTTCTTACCATACACATAACATCTTTCGATGACGGGAATCATACCCGATTCCATGAGTATGACAAACACTAAGTAAGTCATAGCATAATGTTCAAGAGCGCCACTACGAATCACCACGAATTCTAGATCATTGCTCATGTTCAAGAAATTACAATTAAGCCATGCCTATTTCTTGGTGTGGAAGTAGGGATTACATTTAAGCAATGCCTATCCCTTATCTTCCAATAGAAATCGGGAATTACGATTAGCCCACGCCTATCCCACGATTTCAAGTCTCAATACGAAATGGGAATTACCATTAGCGCCCGACCTATTCCTCATTTCAATTCAACGGGAATTACGATTAGCCCATGCCTATTCCACGTTTATCACATCATAATCACTAAATGAGAATTACCATTAGGCCATGAGTACCGCTACCCAATGAACCCACTTGCCACCTCAGCGCCACATCAGCTTTTCTCTTTCCTACCCTCCTTACCCAATCCTTACCCAAAAGTGGAGTACCACTACCCAATGAACCCACTTGCCACCTCATCTTTTTTAATTCTTTTATTTATACATTTAATTATTTAACAAAATAAAAATATTTATGTATTTTTAATAAATAAAAATAAGATAAATAACACGACTTCCTCCTCTTTAGTCCACATCTGTCGGGTGGCTCTATTTTCATATTTTTTCTTTTTTCCTTTTTGCGTTGGTGTCGGGTGTGATGGTTCCGGGATTGATTGTTGTGTGGAGATCGATTGTGGTGTGTGCGGTTGTTGGGTTTCAGGAACAAAGTCGTCGTCGAGATTGATTGCGGGTTGAGGAAGTTGGTAATTGGCGGGAGTAAAACCTTGTTGAAGCAAACCATGACGTGTAAATTGATAAGGAATATACGGGTGTTGCGGAACTTGTTGAGAAAACGCTTGTTGCGGAATATAACTTTGTTGAGAAAACGCTTGTAAGCCAAGCTCCGGGTCTTGTTGCTGTGTATCCGATCGGTTACGACGGGATGTAGGTGTGGTGTTTGGATTCATGATGAAATTTGAGAGAAATAGAAGAATGTATTGAATTTGAGAGAAATGGAAGAAAGTATGTGTTGGTGTGAAAAAATAAGATGATATAGGTTAATATATATAGTGTGATTAATTTGAAAAAAAATTAAAAAAAAATAATTTGCCGTTTTACAACGGTATTGTTTCAAAAATATTTAAAAAAATAAATAAATAAATAAAATTGCAACGGGTTGATCGGGTTCATGAACCCACTCCCCTTACCCGAGCTCCCTACCCGCCCCCCCGTACCCCTACCCGATGAAACCCCCCGTACCCGATGTGCCACCTCGGTCGAACCCGCTACCCTACCCGAGGGCGCTACTCATGGCCTTAGAGCCCGACCTATTCATCATTTATCAAATCCACAGGAATTACGATTAGCCCACGCCTATTCCTCATTTATCAAATCCACGGGAATTACAAACAAACAACAAAATATCTAAATCTATACAGACAGATTAATCCATACAATCAACTTTATCCATACAGAACTTAATGAAAAACCAACCGAACAGCCTCTAAGTGAAACAAAATGGCATTTACATAAATGTAATTAATTTAGAAGAGGGACCAAAATTAATAATGAATAATAACCATAAGGACCAAAAATATAATTTACTCGTTTATATATTTCAGGTTCTCAAACAAGTTCGATGACCAAAAATCAAACCCAAATATCGGGTATCGAATTCTAGGTCATTCGCATTTTACACAACCATTTCGTTTCGATTCGAACCATTCGGTGTTTGGACAAACACACCCACTAACAAACCATGGCCCATGAGCCCACAACTACCCGAATATGGTAACCGACCCATCAACAACCTGCCCCTAAAAACCCAACTAGGGTTTCATTATAAACCTTCATCCTCCACCCAATCTCCCAATCGCCGCCGCTATCCTTCACTCGCTATCCTTCGAACTCTGAAAAACCGCCGGCGAAGCAATGAGAGCTAAGGTGATTGATCAAATCTGTAACACGTATCAACAATCCGTCTTCGATTTCACGATCGTCAATCAATGTTCGTAGTTTTGATTTGATTTGATTTGATTTACTTTGTTTGTGTTTTGCAGTGGAAGAAGAAGAGAATGAGGAGGTTGAAGCGGAAGCGTCGAAAGATGAGACAGCGATCTAAGTAAATCAACGAAAGTGTTTGCTTCGAGTCGTATCTGTTGCTTCTTCTGGTGTCGATTTACTGCTTTGATTTATGTTTTTATAGCTTTTGTCTCTAATCTCTGTAGTTGTTATGGTATGACTCGAGGATACATTTGGTTATGGAGTTTTGTTGAAACCCTAACTTAGTTCGAAGATGGCTTGTTGATTTTATCAGCATTCTATTGGATGAATTATTTCAGTTTATGAATTCGATTAAGAAATTATCATCGTGATTGTTGTTTTCTTCACTATTATATTTCTGTTGTTTCTTACCCGGTTAGCGCTTACTGTTAAGAGATTCACATTCATTTACCTTATTGTGTAGCATCTGGCCATGAAAATAGATTGTTGGTAAGCATCTTAAATCCAGTAAGCTCTTACGGTGTAAGAGTCGTTCCCAAGCTCACTTACCAGGTACTACTCTTGGTCCTTGCCTTATCTCTTTTACTAGGAAAGTTTCTTGGTCCTTCTCTATGCTCGATCAATAATGTAAATTATACAGGGAAACTCTTACTCGGTAAACGTATAGTAAAAGGCCCCTAAGTGATTGTATATCGTAGGCTCGTAGCTTATGATCCGAAGTTGGTTCAATCTAATTAGACATGCTTTGTTCCTACCCCAATCTAGTTTCATTTTGTTAAGAACCAATTGTGAACCTTAAGAAACGCCTTTGTTTTCAATGGAGTCTCCTCTATTACCTGAGGGTTCCATTTTGTTGAGTTTTTCCTCAAATGTTTTGGATTTTCCTAGATGGATTTTCACCGGTGATGATTTCCATCTATTTCATTTTCCATTGATTTTCCGGACGGGTTTTCACTAGTGACGATTTTGATGTATTTCTTCTTGCTCATCTTCTTTCCGGTGACGATTTCTTGCTCATTCGATTTAGTTTTCTTCAATTTTCGTTTGATTTTGTCCTCTGGTTTTCGTTGGACGATTTCCATAGATTTTATTGTCTTCTTTGATTTTAGGGTACAACCCAGTTTGAACTTGATCTCAGCCTCCAAATTATTATGTTTAGATTTTCAAATAGTTTGGTGCTTTATTTTCAATATCTAAAAGAATTAGGCCAAGATCGAGTGTTTGACAGAAGTGGCATGCATGCATGATCAAGTTTATGTAATTGTTTGCGAGAGAATCAAATATATTTTCACAAGGGGTTTTTGCAAATGGAGAATTCAAGATCTTACTCCTTGAACCAGCAAATGCAGGAGTTTGAGACTATAGAGACATGCATGATCCTCTTTTCTATATTTGTTGGTTCACATATCTTGCCAGGTACATGCAATCAAGAAAATTCTATAAGATGTTTTTTCTGTCCCAACGGAAATCAAAAAGATGAGACAAGATTGATAAATTACTAAATTACCCATGGTTTGAGACTGTTTACAACCAGAAAATCTAAAAGGGTGTTTGCCCTTTTGTCCATTTTTTTAGGACGGACCAACCTTTTGTGTGCTTGTGTGTGATTAAGACGTTTTGTTGTAACTATATGCATATCATCAAGATAACATGATACAATAGTTGTATTGACCATATTTGTCGCCAAAATAGCTTCAATTAAAACCACAATAATACATCAGAAAAAGCTATTTAACTTCTCTATAGCATGAACCATATAAAGCCTTGAAACAAAACCATAATATTCTTTAGTTATATATATATATATATATATAGTAAGATGATGATAAAATTACTGGGGATTTGGGGGGCGGCCATTAGCAGAGCAAACTCTTGAACCCCATTCCAGAAGTTCTTTGCTGGTATCATCCTTGTGAACAATCACTTCTATGAAACACAAGTGATCCTCTTTCTCCCCTGTTGCTGTTGTTATTGCTTCTATCAGCTCCTCTTCACATTTTACCTGTTTACCCATTAATTCCATCGTTACTTAATTATTTCAACTATTAAGCTCCTGTTTACCATCACTAACCGGGTAAGAGATGTTGCTATTTACCAAACCCCTGATCCCGGTCCATGATGTTGACCTGGTAAGTGGAGGGAGGGACTCTTACCGTATATTTTGTTGGGTTTTCATTAAAATCTGTATGGATAAAACTGTTTGTGTGGATTAGTCTGTCTCTATAGATTGGGAAGGTTCTTGTTTGGAAGAGTTTTTTCATATTTGGAAGGAGCGTGTTTTTAACCGGGAGGGGTAGGTTTTGGAAAAAAACTTGGTTTTCAGCATAAAACTCCCTGAATAAGCCACTTTTTATATCATTAAACTACTACCCAACAATCATGTATAGCTGACTCAATAAGCGGTGAGTCTTGTGAAGCAAATTAATCTGCTAACAAACAAGGTTGGTTAGCGCTTACCCAATTTGTGTTGGTAAAAGGTTCTTAAGTTTAATAGTACCTTCGCAGTCCACAACTTGCCATCGTCATTATTGAAGGCTTCCACGACACCAGTGTAGTTCCAGTTCTTGATCACGTTATATGGTCCATCATGGATCTCAACTTCTATGGTGTAGCCTCCGTTGTTGATGAGGAATATTATGCTCTTTTGCTCGTTTCTTATCATCGTTGTCACATCTTGTGCTGTTACCTGCCGGTACATGTACATTAGACCAACTCTACTAATAAATAAAAAGTTAGGCCTTATGCCTGTTATCTTCACGGGCCCGTAGCATCAATTGAGGTGCGTGCAAGGGGGCCAGAAAACCCACGATTGCCAAAAAAAGAAAAGAAAGAAAAACTCGTATAATTTTTGGTACAATTAGATACCTGGAAACTGCCATCACCGATGCTAGCAATGACCCGTTTCTCGGGCTGAGCCTGTGCGTAGCCAAGGAGTGCACCCACTGACCACCCGATCGAACCATACTGCATCTGGAATTCATACCTGGAAGTATAACACAAACTTCTCTCCCTCTTTATATGCATGGATTACATTAAATCATCGGAAAAAATATTAAAAAAATGCGTTCTTAGTTACCCTACCCACATCCATCGGGCAACTTCAACTTCTGGCAGTTAAACCACGAGTCCCCAGTCTCCGCAAGCACCGCGGTATCTTTCGAAAGCATTTTCTGTATATGTTGAAACAAAATATTAACCCTCAATGGCTCTTGCGGCTCACTTTTCTTCGGCTCCCCATCCGGAACAAAGATTCGATCATAATTCTCATAAGCCGTTGTGTTTTTTGTGATCACTTTCGCAAGTTCTTCGAGAAAATCTTTCATCAAAACACACCCGAAAGCGGGCCCGTTGCCAATGACCACGCGATCCGGTTGCACAATGATGGCCTTTTCTTTTTTGAGGAGTAACGAGTAGCCGACCGAACTGTAGTCGTTGAAGATGGGGCCCGCGAAGAGGTATGCGTCGGCGGATTCCACGATTTCGGAGCAGAATCCGGTTCCGACTGCACCCCAGTAGGTCCCGATGAAGTGTTCGTGGGTTTCGGGGACCATTCCTTTTCCGGCGGGCATTACGGAGAGAGCGTAGCCACTAGCGTCGGCTAAGTCTACAAACGCTTTCATGGCGGCGGCCACCCGGAGTTTTGGGCCGCCAACCATCACGGGCTTTACCGCCTTGCTAAGGAATGCGTTTGCTGCTTCCACGGCGGCCTCTAGCCCTGACTTATTACTCATCCTGCACATCATGAATGCACCAAACGTCGTAACATTTGTAGAGTATGCTAGGAGTGTTAATGAGCCGAGCCGCGTAATAAGTTATTCAAGCTTGGCTCGAGAAAATAATATTAGACCTGAGCTCGAATATGTTTTATTTTATTTTATGGAACCACAATCTAATTATTTTGTGGCCCCCGTTTGAAAATTTTCTAGACATGCCTCTACCGTACACAATGTCATATTCTATCATCATTATTTACCGTGTGGAGGGCGAAAACGGGATCGGATCTCTGCTAAACGTAGGATGAGGAAGGCCCGGCAAATTGCAGCTGATGCTAATATAAACGGGTTTGCATTCTTTAAGGGCTGTCGAGATCGCTCTATCGATCTGTTCATGAGCGTCGTCCAAATGATTAACCACGGCCTGTGCCACAAACACAATATCAACATTGCATCAATAAAACCTGTTTTCACACCCAAAACTCGGCCTTGGCCCGTAAAAGGCCAACTCGTTTTTTGCTTACAGAAAACGGGCTTCAAAGGCCTAGGCCCAGACCAAAAAAAGCCCGAACCTTCTGCATCTATAAAATTAGTATATCCCACTAAGAGCATATGCAACACAGATTCTCTAAAATTTCTCCAAAATTGAGAACCAAAGGTTAAAATCTCTAAAAAAATTTACATTCATCTTCAACATATTCCCCATTTTGAAGAATCAAACATTGATTATAATAATAAAATATTGCATTCATCTATTACAATATTCTCTCTCTAAATATTTAATATCAAAGTTTTTTATTGGTTTTTTCATCTTGTAATCATTTTTTGGGTTATCTCCATATTTGGAGAAAAATTATTTCTCTCTTCTTTTTTTTTCTATTTTGGAAATAGTTTTAAGAAAGTTGTTGGCGTAAAATTATAACTCAAAATCCTCATTTTCTCCATTTTAGAGAAGCTGTTGGAGATGCTCTTGGGAGGTTGAGACTACTTAGTATTGAATATATAAGTTTTACAATACAAATTTGTATTTTTTTACCTGATAGCATGTAACGGTTTGGAAACACCGAAACTCTTGGCTGAAATCGGGTATTCCGATGGTATGATGGAGGATCCGGTTAGTCCCGAAGTCGTTTGAATTCGGACCACCAACAATACAAATAATGGGTAGATTTTCACTATAAGCACCCGCGATAGCGTTAAGCACGCTCAATCCACCAACGGTGAACGTAACCACGCAGGCCGCAGCACCGCGGGAACGAGCATAGCCGTCGGCGGCATAGCCCGCATTGAGCTCGTTGCAGCAGCCAATGTTTTTGAGCCTAGGTTCGGCAATGAGGTGGTCGAGTAGAGTGAGGTTGAAGTCTCCGGGGACAGTGAAGATGTCGGTGATGCCGACCTCCACGAGGCGGCGGGCGAGGTGGCAGCCTAGGGTGGCGTCCTTGCTGGCGAGGGTGGCGGTGGGGTCAGCTCCGTCCATTTTCTGGTTGTGGATGGTGTAGAGAGAGAGAGAGAAGGTGGTGGAGAGTGGTGTGGAAATAGGGTGGAGGAGGGTGATTTAATGGTGGTGAGATTCGAAATTGAAGGGAGAGTGTGAGGTGGTTGTTTATGGTAGTTTCTTGTGGAGGAAGGATTAGTAATTGCGAATTGTTTGCTTAGGAAGTTAAAGAATTACTTGCTTATTTATTTGTATAATAATTGTTGTTATCCAAAACATTTTATTGTCATTCTTATCCGGGTAAGTGCTTACCAGGTCATATTAGCTTACCGGATGAATATGACAAAGACCAAGAATCTTACCCGGTAAGAGCGGAAGCAAGGATCGAGACTCGAAAGCAAGGACCGAGAGTCTTACCCGGTAAGTGAGTGCGACGACTCTTACCACGGTTAGCGCTTACCGGCTAAATTGTAGCATACTATGTCATTTTGGTGGACTAAAATCTTACCCGGGAAGTAGTGACAGGGCCGGTCCAAGGGTTTTTGATGCCCTGTGCGAAAATGCTAAGAATAATCCTCTATGCCTATTTTTTAAGCAAATGAAACGACGAAACATGCGAGTTTTTAAAGAGTTTGGAACCTAGTCAAACTAGATGACTCATCCTCATATTGATTTTTATTAATTATAATAAAAAAAATACAAAGAGGACACAAAAAAACCAAACCCCCAAATTACAAGATATAGAATGATAAAAGGATAAAACTTGAATTAAGATTGATTTCTGGATAAAACTCATAAAGTTACATGTCTAAAACTAAATTCTAAATCTAATATGGTAATTCCAAACCTCAAAGTAACAAAAGTCAAAAGAACAATGATAAATTGTAAAATTATAATCTATGTTATTATGCATTGCAAAAGAACAAATGCCCAATAAGACAATATCATAATATGTTGTTATTGTTGTGCAACGTGCTCCAACTGTGCCGATATAGTGATGTGCTCATGTGCATTGCAAATTTCAATATGTAAAACGAACTGAACGAACACGAACAGAGGCTTATTTGTGTTTATTTGTTTAACTTAACTGAACAAACAAACAAACACAAATGGTAAATGAAAAGAATTTTTTGTGTTCTTGTTCGTTCATTTAACTTAACCGAATGAACACGAACGGTAAACAGACAGAGTTTTTGGTATTCTTGTTCATTTGTAAAGAAAATGTGTTTTTTTTTGGAAAGGGTTCCTGGGCCTTCGGCCCAGTACATCCCTGGCAAATACACCGACCGCGAAGTAATGCAGCCATGAGATAATCCCCAGTGGCCACAAGTGTTGAGTGTGGGATTTGAACCCGAGCAAGCGCTATGAACTCCCCAGGCCTTACCACCACACCACAACCCTTGTGGTTTTAAAGAAAATGTGTTTGTTAATGGTCGTTTGTTAAGATGCTAAACGAACGAATGTAAACAAACGCTTTTTTTGTGACCATATTCGCTCATTAAAAAAAATTGTTTGTTCATGGTTGTTCATTAAGATGCTAAATAGAAATCGACTTGAGTTGTTGAAATGTGGGGCGTTCATCATTTCGCGATGCATATTCAACATCGATCACTACCAGACCTTGGTCTGTTTTTATAGTTAAAACTCGATTTTTCAATTCCCAAATTATCAAAACTAGTAATAGATGTCAACTTGATGCCGGACCGGCTCTGAGTAGTGATAGTATTGAATTTTACTGGTAAGCATTTACCGGATAAGTGATTAGGTAAACAACCTCTTAGACGTGCATTAAAATTTTCATTTTCTTGCACATACTTCTAAAATATTAGACATTAGTATAATTGTATAAATCACGACGTTCCAATCATTTTGAAAGCCTTGTTATAGATACTAAGACAATTGACAATAATAAATTAATATTCTAAATCTAATCTTTTAGAGTTATCAAAAAGAAAAAAAAAGTCAGAAAACATACTTATTACAAAGAACAAAAGGTCTTGCTTGCTTATTCACATAAAGCCCGACTCAGTCATCTTCACGTACAGTCTGTGCAACTGCACATAACATCAAATCCAAATAGGCATAACTATATTTTTTAGCATTTTTGCACAGGACATCAAAAACCCAGAACCAACCGTGATCAAAATCAAATTCTTTTAAAAAGGAAGATTATAGTTTGGAACCTCCTGATATCCTAAAACCCAAATGGCAATCGATTTTATTACATGACCAAAACGGAATCTTTACTTTTAAAGATCTCCTCACTTGTGTAAATAGTCAAACCCATATGACAAAAATTGATAAAAGGCTTACAATAGCGATGCCAAAGATGGATGAGAAGGTGGATAAATTTGAAACTTTAGACATATGAAAAAGGAGTAAATAACCGTCATTTATCTTCATTTATAATCAAAGAAAAACCTCCACTTATGCGGTTTGTTATAGATTTGATCCCTGAGGCTAACGACCGTCTATTTTCTTCGTTAAGTAAGAAAGCAAAATGATTGTTTTGTTATTCTTCTCAAATTTAACATTTTTTAATTATTTGCTTTTCTTACTATGAACTTCATCTTTTTCATCAAACCCCCCTAAAACCCCCTAAAACCAATAGACCAATATATAGATAAAAAAACATAAATCAATCATACCTAAACCAAAAACCCTAAATAAATCTAAATAAAAGCACAAAATCAACATTATCAAACTGATTTTTGTGTAAAAGAAAAAAATAGAAGTCGGAGGCGAGTTCCAAGCAGGGAGATGAGTGGGTTCGATGACACATAGAGATTAGGGAGATATGCTTATGGCTCGTAACCCATCCCTACCTCCAGATTTGTGTGTGCGATTTTTGCATATCTGCTTAAAAAAGTCTAGATCGGTTGTGACCACCTTCATCCCCACAACCGCCCTATTACCGGAATGCTTATTGTCGGACTCCCCTACCGCAACCGTCTTCTCCTTCCTACTCCTTATGCTTCTCGATCTGTAACATACATTTTTTTTAATATGCCTAACAAATGCCTTTAAATGTGTACTAATGTGTATTATATGTTTAATAAGGTGGATTATGTGATAATATAACTCTCTAATGATTGTAGCAAAATCCTTAAGAAATATATATAGGGTTTCATAGGTTTGTAAAGGAAAAGCTTAACACCTAAGTTACAAATACATAAAACTGCTTCTATTGAGAAGTCTTTTCTAGAATATTTTTATTGGAAGTCATACATCATCTTGTTACGGACGCGTAGGCGAAAACCTCATTGAAAACGGAGGTCCGAGCGAAAAGTTATGAATTTTTAAGTGTTTGGTGGTAAAAATGGGTGTCGGGTCAACCTGAGTCTTACAAATACGTAAAACTGCTTTTATTGAGAAGTGTTTTCTGGAATATTTTTATTGGAAGTCATACAGTATCTTGTTACGAAAGCGTAGGCGAAAACCTCATCGAAAACGGAGGTCCGAGCGAAAAGTTATGAATTTTTAAGTGTTTGGTGGTCAAATGGGTGCTGGGTCAACCGAGCCGGGTCAAACTCGACCCAAAACGGGTTAGTGCAATTGAGTGACGAAAATTACTCCATTTCACCTCATTTTTACTTCTACAAGCTTCCAGACCAAAGTGTGTGTGATTTCACACACCTAAAGGCAAAACCTAGCTAAATGTTGGTGAAATTGAAGAGAAATTGCGAGAAATTGAAGGTATAAATATTGGTATTTTGTTTTTCTTGATGTATTTGGTTGATTTCTTGCAACTAGGGTTCAAGTTATAGAATGCATGATGGAATTATGGAACTATTTTGTACAAATGTGATGAGATAACTTGTTATTTGGCCAAAAACATGGATAATATACAAAGATTAGTGAAATAATAGTTATGAACAAAAGTTTGACTTTTCAAAGTCAAGTTCAAAAATGATGATTTTGATGAATAAGGCTTGAGTTTTGCTATTTATTTTATAAAGTTTGTGATATTTTGAGAGAGAAATTTGGATTTGGTGCCAAATGGGAATGATTTGGGAACAAGATTGTTGAAAATGGGCATTTTGAAACTTAAAAATCAATGTTTCTGCCCTATCTTAGAAAATTCATATAAATTCAAAGAAAAATCTAATGGACATGAGGTCAGTGGAATCTGAAAGATAAAAGAGTCTATTTTCTTTCTTGTTTAGAAGTCAGAATCTAATTCGGAGTTTAAGATGGTTAAAATTATGTTAGAACGGGGGGCTGTACAAAAGAATTGGAATGGAATTAGCTAACTAAGGAATGAAATAGAATGAGACAGTGTAATTATATACTTATGGAATTGAATGTGTATACTACAAGGAGTATAAGGGTATAATTGGAAGATTTTGGAGTGCCATACATACTTGGATTACGGAGTTGGAACACGACTTTCGGTTGGATGTTCGGTTGACCCATTTTGTGCACTCTGAGTTTATATGAAATACATGTTTATGTGTACTCATATGTATATGCATTTTTTGTTTGCATTAGTTGTGTTTCATGTTTTCGTAAGGTGTGACATGTGTAAGTCTCTCTGATTCCGGTTTGTATTTCGTATGATCGTTCTGCTATGTCGGTCGAGTACGTATCCGCTACTGTTTTGTTGGTCTCTTGGTAAACCGTGAATACAGGTACTAATTCGTGTGGTACGCTGGAAAGCGGTGCCACGTATCCCAGGGAAACAGAGGTTGGGTGTGGCATATCTGTTCGTTTTAATCACGTATCTCGTGTGTTAGGAGACGAGTGTGAGTACGATTCTGCACGTACCAGTAGATGAAGGTGGGAGTGGTGCACTATTCTTGATATTTTATAATTGATTCATGATATGCTTACGTGATACGGTACTTGAGCCATGTGATAGGTGTTCGTATGGAACGATTGACATGTCGTTGTCGAGTTTGTCGGTTAAAGCGTATGTTGTTATTGAACTTATGATGTATTTATTTTGATATTGGTATGTTATGTTTATGATTCTAGTAAGTCTTTTGGGATGTATTCATGGAATTATCCGAGTTGTTAGTCTTTGATGTTATAATAGCTTTTCGTTTCGAGATTTCGTTTCATTCTTCATACACACACACACACACACACACACATATATATATATATATAACAGTATAACTATGTACTTTCATATAGAACTCACTAATAGCTTTGTAGCTTACCCGTTATTGATTTAACTTTTTTCAGGAAAAAAAATTGTAGACAAAGGGAAAGATAAGGAAGCATAGTTCGGGTGTTGGTATAACTGTCGGTTTAGCTCTTTTGGGTATTTTGGTACTTGCTTTTGGTGGTTATATATATGTATGTATTCTATCGGGTAGATATGTCCCCGGTTGATTAAGTAAACTTCTGGGGTGTAAATCTTAAACTTTTGGGTTGATTTATGTTTTGGAAAACGAATATAAAAATGGATAAAACGTAACAATTTAAAGCGGACATTTCGGAATTTTATTAAAAATTATATCCCGTATATTTTGGTGGTTTTTAAATTTGATTATTTTGGAGATTAAACGGTAAAATGGACATTAGTGTAATCTCGGTGTTACATTCTCCTTCTACGCCTTTTGTTCTCGAGGCTGTTTACCTAACACTAGCTTGGGTAAGCGCTTACCAAGTCACATCACCTTATCGGATGAATATGGCAAGGACCAAGAATTTTACCCAGTAGCTAAGGCAAGGACTGAGAGTCTTACTCGGTAAGTAACGTCGAAGACTCTTACCACGGTTAACACCTAACGGAAATATTTTTACACAAGATACCATTTTGGTGGACCAAAATCTTACTCGATAAATAACTGATGATGTTGAATTTTATCGGTGAGCGCTTACCCGGGTAAGCCTTTGGTAATCGGCCCCTAAGTTAGGGTATTTATTTATTTTAGGGTTTTGATCTGCTTCTGCAATCCACAACCGTCGAGACGATATTTGTGTTGGGTATTTCTCCTACAATAGTGTCCCACATAGGAAAGTCTTTGAAACTTTTATAGGTTTATATGGCCATACTCATACTAGTTATCAAAATGGAGAAAGGCCTAAGTAAGGGAATTTCCTTGGGCTTTAGTGAGAGCATAACAAAGATTTAATGGTCAAAAGATTAGGCCTTAGGCAAGGTGCATAATTTCTGTTCATACTTGTTTTGTTTGTAAGTTTTTCTTTGTTTTGTTTGTTCTATTTCTGTTTATCGTGAGATTGGTTATATCAATCTAAGACGAAATTTTGTTTCTAGATAATAGAAACAAAATGGACCAATCGACGATAATGAAATCCCACGTTGAGAAACCCAAAAAATTCAAGGGTTCAGATTTTCGACGGTGGCAACATAAAATGCTTTTCCATCTCACAACGTTACATGTTTCGAACGTGCTCATGGAGGAAGCACCAACGGAACCCGTTGCGGGAGAAGGCTCAAGTGTGCCAATGCAAATCCAAATGGCGACCTTTCAAAGATCGATCGAGACTTGGAAAAGCAATGAATATAGTTGTCGAAACTGTATCCTCAATGCTTTGGAAGATTCCCTATATGATATTTATTCAACCTTTAAAACCACAAAAGACATATGGGAATCGTTGGAAACCAAGCACAAGATCGAGGTTGCCTGTTTGAAGAGATTTGTCGTTGGAAAGTTTCTAAACTTCAAGATGAGCGATGCAAAATCTGTTGTCAAACAAGTGGAGGACCTACAAGTTATCGTTCATGAACTCGAAACGGAAGGTATGGGCATCAATCCGAACTTTCTTGTTGGTTCGATTATTGAAAACTTGCCTCCTTCTTGGAGAGATTTCAAATTACATTTGAAACATCTAACCGAGGACATGTCTTTTGATCAATTGGTTCTCAAACTTCGAGTTGAGGAGGACAATAGGAAGAACGAGAAGACGGAAGCAAGCTCTTCGGAGCCAAATGCAAATCTCGTTGGAGGAAACACCTCGAAGGCAAAGTTTCAGAAATTTAAGGGAAAAGGTATTGCTGTCAAACCTTCTCCCTCAAACATGAAGTATCCACTCCAACCAAACAAAAAGCCATTCAAAAAGCAAGTGGTGAATTGTTGGGTGTGTGGTCGACCCGGTCATAAAGCAAAGGATTGCCGATTCAAAAGAGACCACCATGGGAGCGGAGGAGCCGGAGGCTCGAACCAAGCCAATTTGGCTGATTCTGAAACGCGATTCGTGGGAGTTGTTGAAACACGCTTTGTGACCAACGAAGTTGATTGGTGGCTTGACACCGGTGCCACTAGGCACATATGCAACTCCAAGGATTTGTTCTCTTCCTATGTCAAAGTCAACGATGATGAACCGATGTTTATGGGGAATTCAAGAACCGCAAAGGTGCAAGAGAAAGGAAAGGTGGCATTAAAGCTTACTTCGGGGAAAGAGCTTGAACTCACCAATGTGTTACATGTGCCGGATATGAGCAAAAATCTGATTTCGGGTCCTATGTTGAGCAACAAAGGATTCAAGATTGTGTTGGAATCGGATAAATTTGTAGTCACAAAGGGTGGGATGTATGTGGGAAAGGGCTACCTGTCTAAGGGGCTCTTTAAGTTGTCCATTGTAAATACCATAAAAATGATGTACATATTGCTAATAATGATAATGCAAGCCCTAATGCTGCTTCTACTTACATGGTTGATTCCTCTAACTTATGGCATGCTCGGTTAGGTCATGTCAACTTTCGGTCCTTACAAAGGATGATGAATCTTGGCATGGTACCTAAGTGTTCAATGAACAAAATGACTAAGTGTGAGACTTGTGTAGAGTCTAAATACTCTAGTCATCCCCACAAATCTGTCGAAAAATCTAACCAAGTTCTTGGTCTAATTCATACCGATTTATGTGATTTTAAGTCAACTCCAACCCGAGGGGTAAAGAACTACTATATATCATTCATAGATGATTGCAGTAAATTCTGTTATATATACTTAATCAATACCAAGGATGAGGCTTTAAATATGTTTAAAATCTATAAAGCCGAAGTTGAAAATCAACTTGAAAAGAGGATCAAAATTCTAAGGTCGGATAAAGGAGGGGGATATGAATCTCATGACTTTTCTGAATTGCGAGATGGTGGTTTTTGTTGTTCCCGCGAAGCGAGGATGATTCGACCAGCGAATGAAGTGGGTCAATTTTTTGTCATCTGCCAAAAACTTTTTCTCGCTGGTCGAGCTTGTTCCTCACATGGTATTGTGCATCAAACCACGACACCCTATACCCCTCAACAAAATGGGGTATCCGAGAGGAAAAACAGAACTCTAAAGAACACGATCTACTCAATGTTGATCACGTCGGGGGCTCCACACAGTTTATGGGGTGAATCCTATCTTACTGCAAATATGATTTGAATAAAATCCCTCATAAGAAGAGTAGTCAATCTCCCTATGAGATATGGAAAGGCAAAATGCCTTCCTATAAAAGAATGAAAGTGTGGGATTGCTTGGCTAAAGTATAAGTTCCTCTACCTAAAAGGACGAAGCTAGGACCAAAGACTATAGATTGCATCTACCTTGGCCCTGCCAAGAATAGTGCAACCTATAGATTCTTGGTATTTAAGTCCTATGTAGAGGATGTACACACAAATACTATAATAGAATCTGCTGAAGCAGAATTCTTTGAAAGCATATTCTCATATAAGGATAAGGAGAAATCTATCCTTAATCCAAGGAAAAGAGGGAATGAAGATGCTACAATTGATACTGAGTTAGACCAAAGTACGAATACAAATGGTGAAGGTACTTCTCAGGTTCAAAAGGAAGTAGAACCTCGAAGAAGTAAGCGTGGGAAGGTGGCCAAAGACTTTGGACCAAACTATGTGACCTTTAATGTAGAAGGAGAACCCCTAACCTATAAGGCAGCGATGGATTCTTCGGAAGCTCCTTATTGGAAAGAGGCAATCCAAAGAAAAATAGATTCCATTTTACAAAATAACACTTGGAAATTGGTGGATCTCCCTCAGGGACATAAACCAATAGGACATAAATGGATCTTTAAGAGAAAGCTTGGACCCGACGGTACTATAGAAAAGTACAAGGCTCGGTTGGTAGCCAAAGGGTACCGTAAAAAAGAGGGTCAAGATTTCTTTGATACCTATTCACCGGTTACAAGGATAACATCTATAAGAACATTGATGACGATAGCCGCGATTCACAATTTGGAAATACACCAAATGGATGTGAAAACCGCGTTCTTAAATGGTGAATTAGATGAAGAAATTTATATGCAATAACCCGAGGGGTTTGTTGTTAAAGGTCAAGAAAATAAAGTTTGTAAATTGGTTAAGTCCTTATATGGACTTAAACAAGCTCCAAAACAATGGCACGAGAAACTCGATAACACTCTTTTATCACAAGGATTTCAGATTAATGAATGTGATAAATGTGTATATGTTAAACAATCTAATAATGCTTATGTCATAATATGTTTGTATGTGGATGATATGCTGATCATGGGGACTAATATGGATATAATCAACCAAACCAAGAAAATGCTACATTCCTCATTTGATATGAAGGATTTGGGGGTAGCCGATGTCATACTTGGTAACAAAGTTCAAAGAACTACTGAAGGATATATCCTTACCCAGTCCCATTATATAGAAAAGGTCCTTAGAAAGTTTGGACACTATGATGATCGACCGATCGTTACCCCATTTGATCCTTCTAGTCACCTTAAGAAGAATCAAAGAGATAGTGTATCTCAATTAGAGTATACTCAAGTACTTGGAAGCTTGATGTATATTATGAATTGCACACGACCGGATCTAGCATATACAGTGAGTAGATTAAGTCGATACTCACATAGTCCGGGTAAAGATCATTGGTATGCATTAGTCAGAGTACTCCGATATCTTAAACATACAATGTATTATGGTTTGCATTATACTAAGTATCCTCCCGTGATAGAAGGATACTGTGATGCTAATTGGATTTCCAATCACTCGGAAATCAAGTCCACAAGTGGTTATGTGTTTACCCTTGGTGGAGCATCAATATCTTGGAAATCATTAAAGCAAACGGTGAATACCCGTTCAACTATGGAGGCTGAGTTTGTCGCACTAGACAAAGCTGTTGAAGAAGCCGAATGGCTTAAAAGCTTCCTTAAAGGTATTCCGTTATGGCCTAAGCCTGTGACGGCCATTTGTATACATTGTGATAGTATGACTGCTATAACTAGAGCAAAGAATCAAATTTACAATGGCAAATCAAGGCACATAAGGCATAGACATAATACAATCAAAGACTTGCTGAAAAATGGAATAATCTCCATTGATTATATAAAGTCAAAGGAAAATATAGCAGATCCTTTGACAAAGGGCCTAAATAGAGAGCAAGTCATGTTTACATCGAGGGGAATGGGCTTAAAGCCAATACAATGAGTCGATACTTGGCGGAAACCTAACCTTGCAACATTGGAGATCCCATGGTCTAGATTCAATAGGCAAACTAGTTAAGGAAGACTCAAGCGGGAACAAACACAAGGTATGCCTATTCCTATGATGTCCTCAATTGTGTTTTTTCGTTGACGTTTAAGGATTGAATTCTAATTCTTAATAATGCTAATAGCTACTATAGCGGAACACTACGGAATGTTCTTGATTGGCATTACCTATGTGAGATCGATGTGTGGTCGCATCTACGGGAACCGAGATGGCTACGTTCTCTACAAATCTCATGAAGAAAGGATATCGTTCACGATCGAAATGAACAAACTGTAAGAATCGATGTGTGTATAAATATGATGTATGTGATACATTTTGTCTAGATTTACTATCAAACGTGGTTAGTTCAAGACTTTGTTCACTACCTACAAAGTAGATCCGATTTGTATTCACTAAGGACGGTTCAAGTCCAAAAGACACCTTTCCTGATGTATATCATATTTAGCTTCATGAATAGCAAATAATTTCCTATGTGTTTTATCTTATTTTCTATTCAAATGTGGGGTATTGTTGGAAGTTTGAATATAAAATGTGGGGTATTGTTGGGTATTTCTCCTACAATAGTGTCCCACATAGGAAAGTCTTTGAAACTTTTATGGGTTTATATGGCCATACCCATACTAGTTATCAAAATGGAGAAAGGCTTAAGTAAGGGAATTTCCTTGGGCTTTAGTGAGAGCATAACAAAGATTTAATGGTCAAAAGATTGGGCCTTGAGCCTTGTAATCCAAACAGAGGCTCCCGCGGCTCTCCGCGCGGGTCAATTTACGCCGCCACCCGCGCGGGTCTCTGGAGAAGTTTGGGAGGTTTCCCTCCATATTTTGACACGAAAAATCAGTATTTTCTCTATGTTTCCTTCTCCAAAAACACTTGCTTTCACGAAACGCAATATCGATTCGATGGGATTGAATTGACGTGCATCAATTCAATCGGATAGTTGTATCCTCTAGACGACGTCCGAAATCGAGCACGATTGGGGACGAAATTTCGTCTTAGGACACTGCGTTGTCATGCCTCTATCCATATCAAACACGTTCAATCCGGTAATATCATCGAAAAGGTGCATAATTTCTGTTCATACTTGTTTCGTTTGTAAGGTTTTCTTTGTTTTTTTTGAAAGGCAATTGCATTTCGGGGGTATCCTGAACTTAGTTCAGACTAATCCCCCTTCGACCCGGCCACGATTCGGCCCACGACCCGGCCCAAACAGTAGGCCCACAATCCGCCCCTTGATTCGGGGATACCTCCGCGTGATCACCACGGGGTTTGAACCCAGGTAGTAAGGGCTTCCACCACTTACCCTCCCAGGATGTTACCAAACCACTAGGCTACAACATCTTTGGTAAGGTTTTCTTTGTTTTGTTTGTTCTATTTCTGTTTATCGTGAGATTGGTTATATCAATTTGCTGACTTGGGCTATTTTTCAAACTATTGGTTGAGAATTATGATTGTCGGTATAGACAATGGTTGCAGAGAATATTTTGTTTTATTTAGCCAAGGTGGAGTTTGCTGAAGATTGTTTGGCTAAAATAAAATAAAAGCTAATTTTGAAAGGGTTGTCCCACATCGGTGGAGCAATGAAAGCTGAGAGAGATTTCAAGCCTATAAAAAGGGGTCCAAGACCTAGGTTTCAAATCGTCCCAATAAAATACACTTTTAAGTATTTTTTTTCTTTCTTGTTCTAGAGAGTAGAAAGGCGTGAGTTAAATTTTTGAGAGTCTGGGTGTTATTGGGTGAGGCTTGAGAGATTAAAGTTGTGTGATTGTAACAACTTTTCACATAGTGGATTTTCTCTCTGGGGCCCCGTGGTTTTTCTCCAGTTTTGGAGTTTTCCACGTAAGTTCTTGTCTTCTTTTTCTTCTATAATTGTTCATTGCTTTGGGTTGTTGGGAAACGTTGAGGCCAATTTCCCAACAACGCGATCTTTTCATGAATTCATCGTATTTTTTTGTTTGTCGATTTTGTGTGCAGAAGTTGTATTCTGGCCGGTGTTCATAGTGGCAACGTTTGCAGCGGTGGTTGGAAGTCAGGCTGCGATTTCAGCCACCTTCTCATTCATAAGTCAATGTTGTGCGTTAAACTGTTTCCCTCGTGTTAAAATCGTTCATACGTCAAGAAAAATATACGAACAAGTCTACATTCCGGAGGTGAATTGGATGTTATTGAGCCTGTGTTTAGCTGTGACAATTGGATTACGAGACACAAACATGATCGGCCACGCTTATGGTATTCATCTTCTCGATTCAATCAACTGTACCATGTTTATTGACTTTTTGAGGTCAAACGTAGACTTGTATATTTCTATCTTTACATGGATTTTATGATGAATTCAACATAAAAGAGGATCATAAATTGAAGCGATTAGCATGAATTTCAATGGGTTTGTTAAGATATCTTAAAAAAATTCAAAATTTTGTAGTGATTTGAAGTTAAGAGTTAGTACTTTTGACCTCAAAAGTCAAAACTAGGTTCAGTCAAGAGTCAAAAGGTACCTTGTTCATTGACTTTTGAGGTCAAATATAGATTTGTAAATTTCTATCTTGAAATGGATTTTCTAACAAATTCAACATAAAACACGATGAATATGAAGCGATTTGCATGAATTTCAATGGGTTTGTTCAGATATCTTAAAAAATATAAACTTCACAGTAATTCGGAGTTTAAGTGTTAGTCCATTTGACCTCAAAAGTCAAAACTATGTTCATATGCAAGAAAGAGGGAAATACTTTCGATTTTGTAGGGCTAGCGGTGACTTTGGTGATGTTCGTAATGACGATTGTGATGATAATCGTGTGAAAGCAACAGATCATAACCGCAGCTGCGTTTCTCGTCGTTTTCGGGTCGACCGAACTCCTTTAACTCTCAGCCGCTTTCTTTAAAGTTCCGAAAGGCAGATGGACCCCCTACTCCTATCATTAACCTTCATGTCTGTAATGTTCGTATTAGATTACGACAAGTTAAAGAAACACAAATTCGACTTAGAAAAGAAGGTCTCAATGAACCGAATATTATCGTTAGGTCCAAGCCTCGGGATGGCCCGTGTTCCCGGAATTGGGCTCGTTTACATGAATCTCGTGATGGGAATACCCGCAATCTTCGGTCATTTCGTCACCAATTTACCGGCTTTCCATCAAGTTCTCATGGTCGTGTGCGTAAAATCCGTTCAAGTCCCGTATGTTGGAGCCGAGGAGCGGATGCTCGTGGGTCGGGTCGGCCCACAAGAATTTCATATGTTTAGATGCATCGTTAGATACGGTTATAAATACGTTCATCATGAAAACTACAATTTCGAGACCGGTTAGTGGAGGCACTCGAGTAGTACGTTGAAAACGAAGGAAAATCGAAAGACGAATGTGGCGATAATCTTGACGACGATGACATGGCGCCGCAACACGCGTTTAAGCTCCTGGATCACGAAAAGAAGATGGTTCGGTTGTTCAAAGATATCGAGGAGTCGTTTGTGGGTGTTTACAAACTCACTCGACTCTTAAATATGAATCGATTCAAATACTCAAAGCTCGGGAAGTTGGGATTGCATACATACTCGGCCATTTGTAGGCAAAAGCGAAGAAATCTTCCTCGATATTCCTGAAAATTAGCGATCAATGTTGTTTACTCGTTTTTGAACCGGAATTGCGGAGGAACCAATGTCGTTCTGAACGTGCCGCCTACTTCACTGCTCGAAGTTGGTATGATTTACTATGTTTGATCGTAAACTAGTGTCGGAGTTCGAGAATTGAAGACGGTTTAGATACGTACATTTATTTATGCTTGCATTAATCAAAAAATTTCCAAGAGAAGAACACTAAAAAACACATAAAAGAGGGCCCTAATTAAAATGAAGATTCAAGAAATTTAAAGCCCAGATACATGCAAGATTAGACCTGAAAATTTTGGGGCCTCGGTCAGAATCCCATGATATTTATTTATGCTTGCATTAATCAAATGGACTTTGGCTTAGCGGTATTAGTAACCCATCGCTTTTAGAGGTCAAAGATTCAAGCATCATCAAAGGTCAGTAATCTGTGTGAGTTCAATTTCGAAGTGTGCAAACCCGAATGATCTAAAACCCGAAACTTGAACCGAAAATAAGGTGCTTGTGCAAAACCTGAATGCCTTGAAATCCGAAAATTCAAAACCCAATATAGTTATACATATAATTTTTAAATATTATTTATATATATTTATTTATCTAATTATCTTTCGAAAATCCTAAATCCTAGTCGACATTACTTTTTTCTAACTTCTAAACCCTCTATCTATTTCATCAATCATCTCAATCGATTGAATTCAACCTCAAAATCAATTGAATTTAGATTTAGATATATATATATATATATATATATATATATATGCATGTAACTATACTTGAACCCGATTGACCCCAGACTGGCCCGAAGCAATCGAACATCAGAAACCCAAAATTTGGGGCTTGGTTTTCATATACGAACGGATTTTAGGTTTGCCCACCCTAACCCGCCTGACCCGCTCGATGCACAACTCTAGTTCAACTTGCCTTGTATAAATATCATATACTTAAAAAGGTGTAAATTATGTCTTCTTTCTTATGGTTTGTTAAAAATAGTGAATTTCATTCTTGTGGTTTGCAGTTAATTGCTATTTTCGTCTTTGGGACTAATGTAGTAACCCATATTCTAATTATTTCATTTAAGAAAGTTTAGGGATGGTTTTTGAATCTGACAATTCTTTAAGGGCTAATATTGTAAACATTCGGTTAATGAGAGTGAATTCTCTCATTTCATTCTTCAGATCCTGAGAGAAGGCTGTGTGTGTGAGAGGTTCAAAAACCGAATGTTTACAATATATGATAGATTAATTTTAGAGTTTATCCCCGATTAAATTACGTTAATGGTTTTGTGGAGTAATAAGTTAAGGGGTAAACTTTATTTTTATTTTGGAAGTTGGAGGGTATGTTTTGCCAATCAAATGAAGTTTGGGGTTTGTTTGGTTAAATGGTGGGTGAGGTGTCAACACCCCATCAAAAGATTGGATTAAATGAGGAGGTGTCCTCATTATTTCATTTTAGTCATCAAATTTGTATTTGGTGGGTGTGTGTGTTGAACGACGCAAGAGAGAGAGAGAGAGAGAGAGATAGAGCTAAAATGGAAAGAAGGAAAGACAAGGAGAAGAAGGAGTAAACAGATTGCTATCATCTGGAATTTGTGGTTAGTTTGTGGAATCAAAAAGGTAATCATCTTACATAAATCTTTCTTTTTATGTAGATTGAGTTTCTATGGATTTTAGAAATGGGTTTTGATATGTTTTGATGATTATGATAAATCTGGGTTTATGATTATGTTCCATTGGTAGTAATAAACGTATCTGCAAGTTTATAGAAACATGCATGGCTTAAAACTAGAGATTTCTGGGTTTTTACATTTTTTAGTTAGTTGAGATATTCATGAACTCAGTTAGTTGCGACAGTTATGAACTCAGTTAGTTGCGACAATTATGAATTTAGTTGGTTGCAATATGGTGCTATGTCTCAACAGTTGGTTGCGATATGGTGCTATGTCTCAACAGTTGGTTGCGATATGGTGCTATGTCTCAACAGTTGGTTGCGATATGGTGTTATGTCTCAACAGTTGGTTGCGATATAGTGTTATGTCTCAACAGTTGGTTGCGATATGGTGTTATGTCTCAACAGTTGGTTGCGACAAGTGAGGAGTTATCGCAATAGTGGGTTGCGACAAGGTTTATTGTAGCTAGTTGATGGCGATAAGTGTTGATAATTTTGGTTATTTTAGGATTCTTAGTCTTTAAGGGTCCTGTACAGCAGATTAATACTAGTACATTATGTATATGAGTATTTCAGATCTCTGTGGAGTTGGTGACGGAAATTCCTTACGCTTTGAAAAAGGAAAAGTAACTTTTCTGCTATCAGGTGAGTTCATTCTTACCTTACCTTTTTATAATGTTTTAAATTATGGTAAGGTGCATTTTATAATGAACTGTTTTGAATGAATTTTGGATGGATGATTATACGAGTTTAACGATTGGATTTAATGGCCAAGTGGGTTGAAATAATATTTATATCAAGGATCGTGAGTGATGATATAAATGGTTAGACTTATGTTATAAGAAATTGACATATTAAATGTGATTTGCTTATACTGAATGATATGAGAGATTTATAAAGGAAAGTTGCTCATACTGAATGTTATGAGAAGTCTATATTAAGAAATAACCGGTACGAGTACAGTTAAGTGTAAGGGATTTATATACACTAGTTTTTTTTGGATAACGTAGGATAGGCAAAGTATAACTGCTAATTCTTGTTTGTATTGGAAAGTAATGAATATGCAAGGTAAAATTGCTATTCATGATTGAATGATTGGATAGGCAAAGTAGAATTGCTATTCATGTATAAAGGAGGAATAGGCAATGTATAATTGTTATTCCCGTGTATCCTTGAAATGAATGAATAGACAAAGTAGAATTGTTATTCATGTGAATGATTGAATGGACAAAGTAGAATTGTTATTCATGTGAATGATTGAATAGACAAAGTAGAATTGTTATTCATGTGAACAGTTGAATAGACAAAGTAGAATTGTTATTCATGTGGAATGGTTGAATAGGCATAGTATAATTGCTATTCAGGTGGAATGTTTGAATAGGCATAGTATAATTGCTATTCAGGTCGAATGAGTTAATAGGCAAAGAAGAGTTGCTAATTATATTTGAGATGTTGAAATATGAACTAGACGAAGTGTAAGTGTTGTTTCCTGGGTTTTCGATGGATTAAAAATAGGCAATATATAAGTGCTATTTCTGTATCCATTTCAAGAAGAATGTATGACGTTTGAATGTAAGTCTGTAGGATTGATTTATAAACTAGAATCCGTGATGATTCATAGTGGACTATTGAGTATGGTGATGTGACTTTATGAATGATAGTCATACTCATGGGATTGAGTATGATTCAGTTGTTATGAGATGAGTATGAGTATGGTAAGAACGAGTGTAAGTCAAGTTTGATAAACCTTGTTTACATTGATTTAAAAGTATTATTTTGAAACTGAATGTTCTCACTAGGCGTTAGCCTAATCGTTTCAAATTATATTTTCTTACCAGGTATGAGCTCAGGGAAGTAATGAGATGAGTGGAGAGGTTATGGTGACGACAAGTTAATGTAAATTGACTCTTGTCATTATTTTCACTCATTAAGAATGTTTATGTTATGGATTTTAGATGAGTAAACCCTTTTATTTCAGGTTTAAATTTACCCTGATTTTTAGGGTGTTACAATGACGATGTCCAAAAGTCTTACCCGGTAAGTGAGTGTAATAACTCTTACACGGTAAGCACTTACCAAATAAAAATGTTGCATATGATACCGTTTTATAAAACTAAAATTTTACTCGGTAAGTTAAATGAAAGTGTTCGACCATTACATATAAGCACTTATTGGGTTTGCTTTTGGATAACAGCCTCTAAGGGGCCGTTTACCAAACACTTACCCGGGTAAGCGCTTATTAAGTCACATTACCTACCGGATTGATATGGCAAGGACCAAAAATCTTACCCGGTAAGAGCGAATGAAAAGACCGAGAGTCTTACCCCGGTAAGTGATGGCGATGACTCTTGCCACGGTTAGCGCTTACCGGGTGAATTCTTGCAAACGAAACCGATTTGGCGGACTAAAATCTTACCCCGGTAAGCAAGTCATAGTGTTAAATTTTACTAGGAAGCGCTTACCCGACCGGTAAGCATTTGATAAACAGCCCCTAAATGTTCACAGCACTATTTTGGTTTGTCTCAAAATAATGTCAACTTTTAAAAGTAAGTTTTCAATTTCTCATTCTACTCTTGATTACGAGGAGGTAACAGTCATTTGATTATTTTAAAATGTGTATGATTCTCATTGTTGACATTTAAAACGTTGTTTGATTATTGTAAAAATATAAGTAGTACGTTTAATCTGCAGTCTAATTCCATGTACATTTAAACTTTGTATCATCTGTTATCGTAACATTTACACTAAACCTAATTATCCGCTAATGCTCGAACCCCGTGCGTATTCGTATAACATATACGCATATATCTACGTATCTCTACCATCTTCGATTCTCAAATCCCGACACCATTTTACGATCAAACATAGTAAATCATACCGACTTCAAGCAATGAAGTATGTGGCACGTTCAAAACCACATCCGTTCCCCGGCAATTCCTGCTCAAAAACGAGTAAACAACATCAATCGCTAACTTTGCAAATATCGACGAAGATTTCTTCGCCTTCGCGTACGAATGCCCGAGAATATACGCAATCCCAGCTTCACGAGCTTTAAGTATTTGAACCGATTCATCTTTAAGAGTCGCGTGAGTTTCTAAACACCCCGCAAACGACTCCTCAATCTCTTTAAACGATCGAACCATTTTCTCTTCATGATCCGGGAGCGTAAACGTGCGTTGCGGCGCCACGTCATCGTCGATATCATCGCTTTCGGAGTCTCCAAATTCGTCTTTCGATTTTTCTTCGTTTTCAACGTAGTCCACGAGTGCCGCCACTAACCGGTTCTCGAAATTGTAGTTTTCGTGATGAACGTCTTTATACCCGTATCTAACGATGCATCTAAACATGTGAAATTCTCGTGGGCCGACCCGGCCCACGAGCATCCGCTCCTCGGATCCGACGTACGGGACTTGAACGGATTTTACGCACACGAACACGAGAACTTGATGGAAAGCGGGCAAGTTGGTGACGAAATGACCGAAGATTGCGGGGATTCCCATTACTAGATTCGTGTAAACGAGCCCGATTCCGGGGACACGGACCATTCCGAGGCTTGGACCTAACGATAATATTCGGTTCATTGAGACCTTGTTTTCTAAGTCGAATTCGTGTTTCTTTAACTTGCCGTAATTCCATATGAACATTACGGACATGAAGGTCAACGATAGGAGTAGCGGGATCCATCCACCTTCCGGAACTTTAAAGAAAGCGGCTGAGAGATAAAGGAGTTCGATTGACCCGAAAACGACGAGAAACGCGGCGGCGGTTATGATTTGTTGCTTCCACACGATTATCATCACCATCGTCATCAAACACGTTGTTACGAACATCACAGAAGTCACTGCTAGCCCTACAAAATCGAAAGTGTTACTCTTTCTTGCATATGAACATAGTTTTGACTTTTGAGGTCAAACGGACTAAATCTTGAACTTTGAATTACTGTGAAATTTTTATTTTTTAAAGATATCTTCACAAACCCGTTGAAGTCATGCGAATAGCTTCAAATTCGTCGTTTTTTATGTTGAATTTGTTAGAAAATACATGTCAAGATAGAAATTTACTAATCTATGTTTGACCTCAAAAGTCAATGAACAAGGTACACTTTGACTGAACCTAGTTAGCACTTTTGAATCAAAAGTACAAACTCTTAACTTCAGATTACTACAAAATTTTGAATTTTTTTAAGATATCTTAACAAACCCATTGAAATTCATGCTAATCTCTTCAATTTATCATCGTTTTTTACGTTGAATTTGTGATAAAATCCATATCAAGATAGAAATTTACATGTCTATGTTTGACCTCAAAAAGTCAATGAGTAGACTGAATCGAAAAGATGAATACCATAAGCGTGGCCGATCATGTTTGTGTCTCGTAATCCAATTGTCACAGCTAAACACAGGCTCAACAACATCCAATTCACCTCCGGAATGTAGACTTGCCCGTATATTTTTCTTGACGTATGAACGATTTTAACATGAGGGAAACAGTTTAACGCACAACATTGACTTATGATCGAAAAGGTGGCCGAAATCGCAGCCTGACTTCCAACCACGGCTGCAAATGTTGCCACTATGAACACCGGCCAGAATACAGCTTCTGCACACAAATTCAACAAAAAAACCGATAAAATCTTGAAAAGATCGCGTTTTAGTCATTTGGGTTCCTACGCGATTACGTAGTTTCTGCACAAAAGCTCAACAACCATAAAAAGAAAGCATTTTTTCATTATGGGAACTAGCTTCTTGCCTGGTATCGCTTTATAAAAGCTTCGTTGGATATCTTCGTGATGCCTTGACAAAAATGCAGCTTCGCCCAAATACGCAAGAACCAAGCAAGGATACACAAGAAACGTGAACGCTATCTGAAATATAAATATTTATATACCTTCAAGATTCTTTTCATTCGTTTATTCGTATTTTGGAAGTTGAATAAATGTATTATAAACATTGAGACCTTAACGGATAATGTTGAAAAATGGCCTAAATCAGCAAACATGGTCTCCACGCCTGTGATTGAAAGAACGACTCCACCTAACGATAGCCAGCCTTCACGACGAGTCCTTTTCAGTAATTTCACCATGTAAATAGGAGAAAGAGCATGAAATATTTGCGGGTTCCATTGAATAATGTTATATATTCCAATGCCAGCAATCGATAGCAGCCACGCTGTGACGATTGGAGCAAACAAGAAAGCAACTCGGTGTGTCCCGTGATGTTGAATTGAGAAAAGCCCAACTAAAAGAACACATGAGATCGCAACTACATAATCTAGAGAAGAAAAAGAACAGAGATTAGACATAAATGAAGAAAGAAACTTGTCAAAAAACCAAATATTCATTATGAATATTCATGGTATTCATTATGAATATTAATGTATATTCATGTAATCCATTATGAATATTTTGGTTCCTCGGCTCTCAAAATATTTACGAATGATCCTGTCTCTAAATAAGCTGACTTACTCTCGTGAAGACCTGTAGCTTTAATTCTAACACCCGAAACTGCAGAAAGAACTGAAAGGGAAGATCTTGACACAGTTAGAAAGAATTTTTCAAGTTAAAAATGATAAATCTTTGATAGTAGGCAATTACCCGATATAGCAGGAGTGAATACGCCATCACCAATTGTCATACAGGTTCCAAGAAGAACAAAGATCAAAAGCCCTTTTCGGAATTTCGTGTGTTTCTCAAAGAAAGACTTTGTAGCAAAGCTTTGCCAGGTTTCTGCCGTTCTTTCAACACCATATGCCGATAGTTTCTCATCGGTTTCTTGTTGATTTGGAAGCATACTAAGTTTTGCATGCCGGCAGAGTAACGAATACAACGCAAAGGTACCACCTTTAACACAAACCACACCTCAAATGACTATTTTACCCCTTGGTCTAGATTAAATACTGACAATCGGTTCTTGTGCTGAATAAACAGCCTGAATGACATAAATGACTATTTTACCCATCGGGTTAGATTAAATACTGACGTTCGGTTGTTGTGTTGAATAAACAATTTGAATGACAAAAATGACTATTTTACCCCCAAGTCTAAATTAATCACTATTTAAAGGAATGACGGAGATGTACCTTCGCCATTGTCATCGGCCGACAATACAATGAAGACGTATTTAAGGAGTGCGATTAAAGTGAAAGTCCAGAAGATGAATGAAAGCACACCGTAGATTTCTTCATCATCTTCGTGAAGACTAAGCTTCCCCGAGAATGTGGTCTTATAAACATAAAGCGGGGAGGTACTTAGATCCCCATATACGACTCCAAGACTCTGATAAGCCAAACTCAACACCGCTGAACATGATGCCTTATTCAACTTCTGTTTCAATTCAGCCACACCCATTTAGCCATTTAGAAGGAAGAAATTTGATGATATGTGTATCTTGAACAATCCAGATATATATTTTCTATCCAAATGAGGAAAGAAAAACTAAATGCAATACTAAACCAACTGTCCCAGTAAATCCCACTTGAAAGTAGGTAGAGGTCAGGTCCAGCAGACCTGCGTACTAACTGCTGCGTAATGACTGCAGAGTACAGCAGACCTGCTTACTGTTTGCAGTACGCAGGTCCGTACGTAGACCTGACCTCTAAGTAGCATCATTTCAAAGGGATGAACTTTTACAAAACTGAATTATATCTCTAATAAGAACAAGAAACCTCATTTGAAGGTCTATTAAGGTTTGAAACAAGTGTTGGAGTCGAAAGATACTTTTACCACCCGCCCATTAATGCATTGTTCAACGTCCGTTATCTGTAATTCGTCGTGTAATTGGACTTGAAGTTGACAAATCTTGAAATGTAGAACTTGTTAAGATATAACTCAACGGTAACAAACAAGAAAAATTACCGTTTACAACCCTTTTCTACATGTAAAATTTGTTTTCATCCAACATAAATACAAAATCAAGCATATGTAAAATAACCGCCATTACTTAGTTTGGGTGAATGGAGTCGAGATTTAGGAATTCACTTTGTACATTGTGTAATGGTCAAATCAAGTCAACACCCGTTGCGGTTCATGCTCAAAAACATCTAAAATGAGCCTAATACACACACAAAATTCGATCTTTACTAGCCATTCTTGAATCTTGATAACTCGTTTCAAGAAAAGAAAAGAAAATTGTAGAAAACAACTCTCACCCATGAAGTAAAAACCACAAATGTGAATATAAAATTGACAATGAATAATAAAGAGGTAAATTGGTATAAAGTAGGTTTAATTTTTGCATAGAAAAACCTAATTTTAAGAGGAATTCCCTCTCTGCTTTTTGTAAAAAGCCAAATCTAATCAACACCCATTGCAATTCAAACTCAAAAAAGAAGCACAAAACAGCTCTCACCCAAAACAGATCAATTGGTGGTTTTTGATAGCCATATTGATAAAAAAAATAGCTGGTTTTTTAGGAATCTTTCTGTGCATTGTGTAATATTACAATCCACACTAAAAACATCCAAAAATAAGACTAATAGATACAAAATTTGCAAGCCATTCTTGAATCTTGATAACTTGTTTCACAGAAAAGAAGAAGTAGAAAACAGTGAAGAAAAAATCTCATAGAGAACAAATATAAATTGACACAGAATCACATAGATGGGGAAACTCATTTAAAATGCACAAAACAATATATAGTTTTAGGAAATGTTTCTATACATTGTTTAATACTCCAATATAATCAATACCCATTACAAAAATTAACATTAAAAACATCCAAAAATAAGCCTACTACATACAAGATTTCCATCTTTTACAACCCATCATTAAATCTTGATATAACCAATCTACAAGAAAAAAGAAAAGAAAATGTACAATAACAACTCACACCCATGAACTAAATTGTCTCAAAAACAAAAAGAATCAACAAGAAACCATATGAAATCAACACAGAATAGTTTCAATTTTTTTTCTTTTCAAGAAACCCATATGAAGAAAAATAAAAAATAAAAGATACCTGGTTTTGAAGGCCATATTCCAAAGATTCAAAAGAAGGTCTTGGATGAAACATGGGTTTAGAAAAAATGGGGAAGAAAGCAGGAAGAAGAAAGGTTGAAATGAGTAAAAGAATGAGTGTGGGAAGTTAAGAGGAATGTAGGATGTGGGCAGAGAAGTAAAGAAATAAAGAAAGTATGTATATAGTCAACAGAAGGCATGTGTGATGCTATGTGTTTAAATAAGAAGTTGAACAATCTTTTTTTTCACACCCTGTTTTCTTTCTCGTTTTATCCGCCACGAACCCCCAATTTATTGGATGAACAAAATCTTCATGAACCAATTACTTTTATTAATCAACATTTTCATATAATGTATATTCCTTTAAAACCCATTAGTTTAAGCTTACAATGAAATTACTGTGATTTTGTTGGGGCATTTTTCTATTTGTTGGCCAAAAATTGGATCAAAGAGCATCTCCATTTCTTCATTTTAGAGAGAACAGAATAATATGGTGATTTCGGGCTTTATTTATCTTTAAAATTATCTATGAAGAAAATAGAAGATAGAAGAAGTTTTTTTTAAATATGGAGATCATCCAAAAATAATTATTAAATGAGAGCATAAATATAAAACTTTGAAAAAAAATATTTAGAAGATCTCCAACAGTTATGCTAGAATAGAAAAAAATGAGTTTTTAACAATTTTTTGCTCCAATAGCTATGCTATCTTGTATGCTAAAATAAAGAAAACACGAGAGAAAAGAGAAAAAACTCCAAACTTGGACAAAATCTCTATAACTCACTTTTTTAGAAAGAGAAATAATATTTTAATATTTCCACCAATAAGAAGCATTTAAGAGCATCCACACACGTCTTGCACAAGGCCTTGCACAATAACATGGCATGCCATGTGGCTTGCAAGTTCCTGCAAGTGTAGCAGCTCCTTTCACAATTAGAAAGGCCTTTCATAAACAAATATATATTAAACAAATCTATTTTTGTTTAATTTAATTAATTAGTTTGTTTGTTTAAATATTAATAAATTAAATTTAATTCATTTATTAGTTTATTTGAATATTATTTTTTTATTACTTTTATTAAAATTTCTTACCCACGCTTTATTTTAAAAAAATAATATTTTTATGCAATGTTTTTTATTTAAACTACTAAAATAAAAATACATTAATATAAAAATTACGAAAATACAAATATTAATAGATAAACGTAGACAAACATCAAAAAAATTACATAAGTAAATACAACATAAATATTACATTATCATTCGTTTAAAAGCATGTGAATTACTAAAGTAGTTTGGTCTTGCATGTATTTTATTTGTTAATTAAATTATATTTACACAAAATATAGTAAAAGAAAACAAAAGTAAAATTTTCGTTATCTATATTTTATAATTAATTTATTAGTTATATTATAATTATCTATATTATACTTTATTACTTTAGAAAGAAGTTTGGTCTTGCATGAGTGTGAAAGGTATCAAATCATGTGTAGCCCAGTGGCAAGGTAACATCCCTGGGGGGTTAGTGCTGGAAGGCCTAACTACTAGAGTTCGAACCCCGCGGTGAGCATGAGGCGATATCCAGACTTTGGGCCGGGTTCTTTGGGGCCGGGTCCGGGGCCGGTTGGGTGGTCCATAGGGCCCTTATACCTGACCTGTCGGGTCGATCCATTGGGTCGGCCGGGTCGACGGGGATTAGTCGGGTGGCACCCTTAAGTGGGAGCCCGGATACCCCAGGAACGTGTGTGTGTTAACTTGCCGTTAAAAAAAAGTGTGAAATGTGTTATTGCAAATCTGATGTGACACTTTAGAAAGAAGTTTGGTCTTGCAGGGGTGCAGATGGTATAAGTAAAATGTTTAGCAGATATAATTAATACTTTATTAATTTGTTGTTTATTTTAATAATATAATCAACACTACAATTTCTAAAATAGCATAACTGTTGGAGTTAGAAATGATTTTTTTAGAGATTTACAACTTTTGATGCTCTATTTTAGAAAAAATATAGCATAGCTCTTGGAGATGTTCTTAGAGGGAAAAATAATATTTTAATAGATTAATGAAATATTTTGATATTATAATCAATGTTTTTTCTCCGAAATGGGAATTTGTTGAAGATGAATGTAATTTCTTTTGTAGATTTTGACTTTTAATTTTCTATTTTGGAGAAATTTTGAAGAATCTATTGGAGATACTCTAAGAGCATCTCCAACAGCTTCCCCAAAATGGGGAAAATGAAGAAAATGCGGATTTTTGGTTAATATTTTGCTCCAACAGTTTCCCAAAACTATCCCCAAAATGAAGAAAGTTGGAGAGAGAATGTTTTTTTTTCAAATATAGAGATCACTCCAAAAATGATTACCAAGTGAGAGGACCAACAAGAAACTTTGAAAATAAATATGTACATAGAGAAATAATATTTTAATATTTTAATTAATGTTGGATTCTTCAAAATAGGAAAGCTGTTGGAGATGAATATATTTTTTTAGAGATTTTGGCTTTTGGTTCTTAATTTTGAAGAAATTATGAAAAATCTGTTGAAGATACTCTAAGTTATCAACCGACAACCTCTATAATCTTTGGTCTTTGCATTAGAAAGCATTAGTAATCAATCATGTTGGAAATCCGGAAATTAAAAGCTAATCATTTGCTAAAACGATGTTATTGAATCTTTTTACAAAATTATTGTCGACTAAGATGTATGTAACGTGTAGATGTAATATTACTAATAAAACCATTTATAAATAATTATAACAAAATTTAAGATCGAGTTGATACAATAAGGAATTACATAATGCATTGAAAACGACATATATTAACAATTATGGAATTAAACATAAGATGTGATAGTGGCCTACTTTGATAGTAGCCTACTAATAAAACAAGTGAAAATATAAATCATTTGTACTTTTATAACCATTATAATAATTAATTAGTATCCATTTTTAGTTGACGATTATAATATTTAATCGATTGAAAAACTTTGATCAATGTTTGATTGTAATATCTAGGAAAAAAGTATTTGGTTGTAACTTCATAGTTCATAATAATATCTAGAGTAAACTACACTTTTGGTCCCTGTGGTTTGGTGTTTATAACACATTTGGTCTCTACAGTTTAAAAATTACACTTTAGCCACTACAGTTTGCCATTCGGTCCGGATTTGGTCCCTCATTCTTTAAGTCCGTTTAAAAACTCAGTTTAGTTAAGGGGTATTTTCGTCCTTTTCTTTTAGAGGGAGAAGTTATACAATTCTTTTAAAACTATAGGGACCAAATTGTAATTTTGTCTAATATATATTAATATTCTATATATATGCAGATATACATATACATATGACACAAACCCCTCACATCTTCTCCGGCAGTCCGACACCCTCCTCCGGCAACAACAACACCACGTCAGGCAGTCTCCACCCTCCCCATCCCGCTCCCCTTTCTCTTTTTCGACGAGAGAGAGAGAGAGAAGAGATCTGTTCCATATCTAAGAGATGAGATACAGATCGAGATCTGAGAGAAGAGAAGGGATGGATCAAACAAATAGATGCAAGTTTAATATAACGAAATAAAATCAGCAAACAACATACAAAAGCACAAAACTCCACACACTGTACAAAAACAAGATTGCTCCACAAGATTATGCCTCTTAATCTCCTTTTCTCTAACCATTTTCAATGTATCCGAAAAGTCGAACTGGAAGCAACAAATCTGACATTTTTTAAGAAACAAGAGTTGTCTTTCGGGCACCGGAACATCCTGAAACATCGGCAAGACTTCAATGGTCGGTGTTGTCGTCGGAGCAGCGGTTGTTCCGTCGGAAAACTTACCGGCGGCGGCAACAGCGCCTTTAGAATTGGAAACAGGACCAGAATTCTGATTTACATAAGCATCGGTGTCGGATTTCGAGGGCTTCCGTGAGCCACGTTTCATAAATTTATTCAGCATATTTCTATGGTGTAATAAAATGAAATTAATTCAACACAAACACTAACCCTAGTTTCTAGGATCGTCCTTACTTCAGATAGTCTTAGATCAGTCAAAAATTGGGGAGAAGATAAACCCTAAGTGACGATGGTGGTGGGATGGTTGACCATGGACCGACTGAGAAAAGTAAAAACAGTAGAAAGAAGAATATACATAGTTATAAATCCTCCATTTTTTCAAACTCCCTATGAAACGACCACCTCCACCGCCGTCGACACCTGCAACTCTGCCACCCTCGTCGGAGACCAAACTTGTCGGAGCTTCGTCGATACTCAATTCTCTAACCTCTATGTCCCGGTACTTTGCTTTATTTCACTTGTACACTACAACAATTAATGTCGATCTCCATATTTAAGTTTGCTAATTTCTTCTCTCTTTCGAGGTGGTGGGGGAGAATATTATACATATATATATATATATAATATTTTATTTTACTTTATTTTAGCAGAAAAAGACAAAAAAGGTATAAAAAGACTAAAGTACCCCTTAGTTAACTGAGTTTTTAAACGGACTTAACGATGAGGGACCAAATCCGGACTGAATGACAAACTGTAGTGGCTAAAGTGTAATTTTTAAACTGTAGAGACCAAATGTGTTATAAACACCAAACCACAGGGACCAAAAGTGTAGTTTACTCTAATATCTATAAGAAAGTATTTGACTCTAATTTTAATAAACACTTTAAGGTATTATTTGGCAACATAAGGTAGTTCATTTTTTTAGTTATTAACATAAGTTAGTTTATTAAAAACGTTAGGTAAAGTAACGTTGTAGAGGTGCGTTTGGTACACTGGACAAGACAAGACAGAACAAAACATAGATCAATGTCCCATGTTTGGCAGGACTATTATGTGGAACAGACAGGAACATAGTGGAACAAGCTGGAACAGGCATGTTCCACCCCCACCCCATGGAACAAGCTAGAACAGACTTATGTTTTTACCAATATAACCTCAAAATAAAATCTAATTCTCTTCTAAAACATCAAATGCACGCTCTATTTTATATTTTATTCATTTTTTTTAAAAAAATATTGTATTTTATATAATGTTATATGTTCTGTTCTGTCTAGTTCTATCTACCAAACGCTGAACAACTATTCTGTCATGTTCTGTTCTGTTTTGTCTCGTCCTGTCCTGTTCTATCATGTCTGCATACCAAACGCACCCAAGTCTTTTTTAACATTTTTTCTAATTATAAACTTAATTAATATTAGTTATTATTTATTACTATTAATTATAAATAAATATTAATTTATAGTAATTATTATCAATTGAAAATCATGAATTAACTTTAATTATACATTATATTTTAGTAGTAATTAGTAGTTAGTTAGAAATATTATTAATCAAATTAATTGTCTTTATATTATTATTTTTTAATTACTATTCAACATCCACTTCCTTTACAATAAGATTCCGGTTATTATAATACCTCCCCCTCAAAAGGATTATGTCCTCGGAATTCCATCATCGAACAAGCTTGGGTATTTGGACCTCATGTCTGCCTCTATCTCCCAAGTTGCTTTCGGTTCTTTGGTGATAACACCACGGTACTCCCACAAGGCCAAACCCCTTGGTCCTCAACTCCTTGACTCTAAGATCAACTGCTTGTCGCTTGCATTTCTTGTAGAGTTGTCGTCATTCCAACTTCCAACAATTGCTCTCTATAATAGAGGCATGAAATTAATTATGAATTCTCCAAGTCTCATCGAGCACAACCAGATCATACACTATCCCTCCATCGCCTTCCATAATTTTTGACGGATCCAAAGAAAACGTGGTCCAATTCCACCTTTCACTCGAACGCCCCACCCCTTTCTATGGGGACGTCTTCCGCATCAACTGCCCCCTCCTCAAACTCAAGGCTCAGAAGTCTTATGCTTTTGAACCAAATCAACTTAGCTCCACTCAGTTGCCCAAACCATTATGATTAAAATCATTGTCGTACCCGATCCTTCGACAACGTCCCTCAATTAATCACCAATTCTTACGACATATCACCTCGTAAGACATACTTGCAACCTCTCCGATTGACTATACCATCCGTAACATCCCAGGCCAACCGTACCAGATAATGCTCGTTTCGTCCACACCTGGACTCACGGTTTTTAAAAAAAACGCGTCCAATCATGGTTTTTCTCGAACAACTCCATTTCCATAAAAGAAGGAACTTTGCTTAATCCCATGCCACAATAAAGTGAATACTTTACCAAAAATAACCACTCAACTTGCCAACTCGGCACAAGGTCAGCCTTGAATATCCTAATAAACCCACTATCAAGAGTTCCCTCATTGGATAGCATGCAATTCTAGATTACTTCCCCAATACGACTTACGTGCAACGTAAATAGTACTTTCTTTCCCGAATTACATTGACTACGACTCATTGATGATAACCAAATATTCACACACTCCCACCACGTCAACATACCACACTTATCCATAGCTAAAAGTAGGGAATCTCCACAATCCATCATCTGAACTATCCGCCAATCCACGTTGAGCCAATCCTGAAGACACGTTCAAATTCTCACTGAATCCAACAATCGTCCAACCATACCTGAAATATATTCAAGTTTCACCCGTTCAACGCAAGGGGTGAATATGCCCACACAAAACTATTCCCAATGGGCTTAACATTGAAAGGTAAACTCACTTGGAACCTTCCCACGACCATGCCATGCCTATTCCAATGGTCCTCCATTCCCAGCACCACTTTCCACTACCTTTCCCAATATCTTCTCGAAGACATCATCCATCCCTCCAAAGAATGGCTCACCAGTAGGTGCACGCTTTTGACCAATCACATGAGTTAGCTTTCCACAACCCTCGAACCATAACATATATACAACTCCTCTTTTCATACTCTCACTGGGAGTTCAGGTACCTACTACTGACAATAACAATCTGTAAACGTTGCTTCACAATTTCGGTGTCACTTACCAAACTTCATAATTCTAGTTTACTCACTTATTCCAACATACCTTCTCTACCACCTCTGGCTAGTATGGAACATTGCCCACTCTATTTTCCGACCACACCAAATGCGCCGATAACACATAATCATGGCGATGCCTAACCAAACGGTCTCACCGCCACTCTCACTAGAGAAATTCAACTACGTCATCCCGAAATAACACCAGTGTTCGAAGCCACCACACACTTCTTATTTCCCCAAATTGTTGCCTTCTCAAAGAATTCCTTCGTACACAAGGAACAATTCACATTCCTTAAAGATTTTGTATCTACTACACCACATTGTAAACTAACCAATCCAACATCTCCATCAATCTTTCAATGATCCCAAAATATACTCACTCAACGACTCACGCAACTAAAAGCACATGGTTCCCCTTTTGGGTAACCACCAACTACCACTCCAACCTTTTATTCCGAAATAGCCATATCATAACGCCAACTTACAATCCACGCGTCCCAACAACATGCTTAACACTTTGTATAACTCATCCGAAATCTCTGAAAAGGGCTTCCAATTGTGCTTATCCTTCTTTAACAATACATTACCATATCACTGGCTTGCACATCTACCTTGGCAAAAGATGCCACTAACTTATCCACACATTCTCCACCCACAACATCACACCGCAGACCAGGTTCTCACGGTCATTTGCATACGAAACACATTTGCTTTCATGTTCACCTGTATATATATAACCGAGTCTATCTCACGACTTTGTCTTTCCCTTAATCTGGATAAACCACAACTCACGATTTCCGAATCTACTCAAAAGTATTCGTTCCTTGTTGGTTCATTGCGATCTCCAAGAAACCATTCCAAATGACAAGGCATATTCCCTCAATGCACCCACTTCGGTTGTGCTAATGACCTCATCCTTTTACAAACCGTCCAAACCTCGTAGGAAAATATTCTTCCAATTAGCAATCTTCCACAATCATAATGCCCACACGAGGTGGTCCAACGTCATGCAGGTATACATCTTTCTTGAACGACCTCCTACGTCTACACACACCAGGGTGATTTTGTAACACCCTCAAAATTGGAACGAGCAACTAACTTTAATGTCAATAAAATAATCAAAAGTAGATAAAATCATTTCTACAAATCATTCCTGAAAATACCTCGGAATTTAAACATCATAATTTCCACCATTAATAACTTAAGACGAGCGTTACTTAACACAACACCAGTTGCTAATCCCAAATAAATGCAGAAGACTTCACTAATCAAAGTCACCTCTCGTGCACTATACTAGCACTCGCCACTTCACAGTGTAGCTAAATCTACTCCCAACCTGAGCCAGTTGCACATGCCGACAAATAAAAAGGGTTAGACTAACGCCTAGTGAGTTCAAGAGTTTCATTATGACCATATAAATTCATAAATCGAGAGAGATGTAGTTTTAGTCATGAGTTCAAAAGAATTTACTTTAGATGCAAATCACCCATTTTCCAACTCACACAAATCTCGTGCTGAGAACTTTAATATAACAAGATTCCCAAAATGATTTGCATTAAATATGAAGACAATCTGATTTCCAAGATTACGTATTTTAGACGATGGCAACGCCACGTAAAATATTTCTTTGCGATGTAAGCTCAAACCCAAAACTAACCCAAAATGTGAATAAACATTAAATTCCCAAATGGTATAAACGTGAATAAAACTCCATTATTCAAAACATCCCAACCAGGATTAAACATAATACATTGCCCATAAATCATGGAAAACAATCCTTTTAGATATATAATTACGTCACCAAAAACATGGATTAAAGTAACTACCCAAAACAACACCTCTCGGCGACGGGGGAGACCCACTTACCAACGCAAGTAACGGAACACAAAAGTAAGCCACTTGACAAGTTGGTAAAGCCAAACACTTAGTAAGACATATAACGGATGCCGAGTGTGGCCACTTAAAACCACACCCAATTTGGGGCAACATCCTTAACATATTCGCACGTAGGACTTATACCATACCGTCGATGCCTAACCGTGCCGCGATGTGGAAAACTATCGTCCCATCATCGGCATAATGACTAAAACGTATTCGCACGTAGAACACTTACCATACTGTCGATGCCTAACCATGCCGCGATGTGGAAAACTATCATCCCATCATCGGCATAATGACTATAGTGCTTATGGATCCATTGCATTACTAATATAATATTACATGACCCCAAACGCATGAACTAGCGCATTCAAAACATGTAATTCTCAAATAAGATGCATTAGATGCAAAACATAATCAAACGCCCACCATCGAGCTATCAAAATTGGACAAATGTCCTCAAGACTCAACGGAGTCAAAAACTGAGCCAAAATGCTCAATAGACCCACAAATAACGGTCATCATAGCTTAAAATGCATTTAAATATCGATTAGGTAAACAAGTACCACAAAATCATTAATAACCCAAAACTCGACATGGGTTAAACAAAAGGGGTTTTCCCAAAAGGACTCATAACCTTATAATTCTCAAAATGACCGATGACACTAAAATGTGCATTCTCCCAAATGGTTTATAAAATCATTTATATTGATATGATTAAACCATTAAGTAAACTTCCTTTTGAGCAATAAATCTTTAAGGATATATTTATAATTCCTACACATCAAATATCCAAAATCCCAAATATAGGCGTTTTACCACATTTACCAAGTTAAGCCTTTCAAAGGTTAAAACCCACCAAATAACCCAACATTAGATAACTTCCATGTAAACACATAAATACTTGGAAAATAACATTTTGGCATGTACAAAGTTTTCACAAAGTAACTTGAACTCACCTTGCTAGATTTAGGCTAAATCTAGATTTTTCCCCAAACGTATGCCCCTTTGATGTACATGAATCCTCAAGCCAAAAACCTCCAAAAGCCTAGATCCATAATTTACCAACCATCAATAATCCTATTCAACCTTTTACAAACATTCCCCCAAGATTTATCATCCAAAAATCTCATCATAACAAAACCCCAATCTTCATAAATGAAGAAGGTAAAGATTATCTCCACAAATCACTACCAAAATCGTCCAACAATATCCCAAAGTAGAAGGAAGATGAAATCAACAACAACCTAGCATTTGGGTAGAGAAATATTACCTTTATCACATGAATCTCCAAACAAAGGCTTCTAATCACCCACAAAAGCTCCAAGCTTCCATACCTTCAACAATGGTGGGAAGTGGGTTTAATTTGGTGAAGAAATGAGGAAGAAGAGGGGAGGGGTTTGTGTTCTTGAGAGAAAACGGCCGAGAGAGGGAGAGAAAGATAGAGTTAGGGTTTTGAGAGTAAAATGAGGAGAGAGGAGGAAAAAGGGTTTAAAATACCCAATTCAATCCATCAGACAGGTCGCGGACGTCCGCATGGCGCTTCGCGGACGTCCGGCCTTGGCCGAACCAAAATCCTCCAAAAGTCTCTGTTGCTTTCGCGGATGACCTGTGGATTTCCGCGACTCGCGGACGTCCGTGGCCCAAACTTTGGTTCTTCAATTTTCGGGGTGTTACAGATTTTCTCAAATTCCAACCTCTTGACAATGCCTTCAGCTTCAGACATCTTAAATAGTTGCTAACTTCAACATCAATAGACAACATGATGATGCTTCCATAACCTTCCCGACAACAAGGATTCCTAACGGAACCTACTTCTTCCAATGTATCATAATCAACTTTATACCCCGCCGTCCTCACTTGAAGAAAATTCGAGACTTACTTGGTGCGAGGTCAAAATTACAAGACCACCCCCAATTCTCAGGATCAACGCCGACAATATTTCATCGATGAATCTCAACGCTACATAAAACTAGTAACTAAAATCAATACCTTGACGACTTCAAGTCCTTCCCCCGGACATAACCGTCCAACGACAACCGCATCTCAAGTTACCAAACAAGAGTACAAACTACCATCATACAAACAATACCAAAGTTCATTTTTGACATTTCCAATATTCACTTCTCTTCCTTAATAAGAATACTAAGATCACAAATCACCCGCCACCGACTTGATCGACACATCTCCATTCTCGGAGCCCTTCCTTATATTTAAATGTAATAATCTTCACGACCTAGTGAGTTCATAGCCTTCATGCATGACGACACGACAATTTAAATCATTTTACACATTTGAACATTCAAAAAATACATTGAAAACAACTCGAGTACACATGACCCAACACTCTCATAACTTCAATGTCATGCACTATGATCTCGAGAATCGTTCGCACATAACTTTTCGGTAAAACATAACCTTAGCCAACCAAAACGATGTCGTTATCTCAGAAACATACTGAATGGAACCTTTCCTATATGACTAGAAAAGTTCTGAACGAAATCACTTACACGAAGTAAATTAGTCGGCTCCCACGCTCATTTATATGATATCAACGTGTCAATACTCATTTTGGTTATAAAAGCTTTGCAGTCAAACGTTCTCATGATTTTCGCAATGAATATTATCCCAACGTGAAAAAAGGTGATATAATTCGCAAATCACTAAGTTCAAAATTTTATTGTGCAACGTAAATAGGTTTGTCTTTTTCATGCTTGCACGCTTCGACTTATTTCCAAACAAGAAACTCGCTATTTACGCATATACTTTTAATCATGAAAGAGCTCATGCAACACATTTAAAGACACAAAGCATGAAACTCAACTTGCAATTGAAGGCTATTCACTCTAACAAGGTCAACCGTTGTACCCACACAACTATCGTTGCCACTATACTTTTGACCAACGATCGCTCTCTCGTCCTTGCAACAACTTGTTGTACAGGTGTTTCACAGCCTACCTGATTGACCACCCTACACAGTTCTCGTCTTGAGCAATGATATACCATTCATACGGTTCCAATCTTTGACCCCTACAGGTCGATAAACCACCAGTTTTCTTCACATTCCGCTCTTCCAATTAATCAGTCCAATCCCGATATCTTCTCCCCAACATCCCTGCCACACTACCATTTGATTGGAGAGTCATAGACTCACTTCTTTCACCCGATCTTTGAGTTAAAGCTTTCAAAACCCTAAGCCAGTCCTCTTCTCCTGTTCGAAATGATCGTCGCCACAACTCCAACAATGGGGACTCACCAGAAACTATGAGTTTAACCTAAACCAGCCATGCATTACTGTAACACCCTCAAAATTGGAACGAGCAACTAACTTTAATTTCAGTAAAATAACCAAAAGTAGATAAAATCATTTCTACAAATCATTCCTGAAAGTACCTCGGAATTTAAACATCATAATTTCCACAACTAATAACTTAGGACGGGCGTTACTTAACCCAATATAAGTTGCTAGTCCCAAATAAATGCGGAAGGCTTCACTAATCAAATTCATCTCTCGTGCACTCTACTAGCACCCGCCACTTCACAGTGTAGTTAAAGCTACTCCCAACCTGAGCCTGTTGCACATGCCGACAAATAAAAAGGGTTAGGCTAACGCCTAGTGAGTTCAAGCATTTTATCATGACTATATAAATTCGTAAATCGAGAGGGATGTAGTTTTAGTCATGATTTCAAAGGAGTTTACTTTAAATGCAAATCACCCATTTTTCCAACTCATACAATTCCCATGCTGAAATCTTTAATATAACATGATTCTCTAAATGATCTGCATTAAATATGAAGACAATCTGATTTCCAAGAATACGTATTTTAGACGATGGCAACGCCCCGTAAAACATTTCTTTGTGATGCAAGTTCGCACCCAAAACTCACCCAAAATGTGAATAAACATTAAATCTCCAAATAGTATAAACATGAATAAAACTCCACTATTCAAAACATCCCAACAAGGATTAAACATAATACATTGCCCATAAATCATAGAAAACAATCAATTTAGATATATAATTACGTCACCGAAATCATGAATAAAAGTAAATACCCAAAACAACACCTTTCGGCAAACTATAAAGTATTCGCACGTAGGGCTTACACCATACCGTCGATGCCTAGCCGTGCCGCGTTGTGGAAGACTAACGTCCCAACATCGGCATACAAACTAACATGTTCGCACGTAGGGCTTACACCATACCGTCGATGCCTAACCGTGCCGCGATGTGGAAAACTAACGTCCCAACATCGGCATAAAACTAACATATTCGCACGTAGGGCTTACACCATACCGTCGATGCCTAACCGTGCCGCGATGTGGAAAACTAACGTCCCAACATCGGCATAAAAACTAACATATTCGCACGTAGGGCTTACACCATACCGTCGATGCCTAACCGTGCCGCGATGTGGAAAACTAACGTCCCAACATCGGCATAAAGACTATAGTGCTTATGGATCCTTTGCATTACAAATATAACATTACATGACCCCAAACGAATGAACTAGCTCATTCAAAACATGTAATTCTCAAATAAGATGCATTAAATGTAAAACATAATCAAACGCCCAACATCGAGCTATCAAAATCGGACAAATGTCCCCAAGACCCAACGAAGTCAAAACCGAGCCATGGGCTCCATAAATCAAATGACCATTAGTAAAAGTCATAAATGAATTAAACGTAAGCAACACACGTTTAAGCGAATACCCGTTTTAAATTCATGAATAACCCAAAACACAACATTGGGTGGGACATCCCATTTTCCAAAGGAACTCATATCGTTTACACTTTCAAATCGTCCCATAATATAACTTATGCATATTTCCAAATAAGCACTAGAAGTGCATTTTCACCAAATGATCTCCATTTATGCAATAAATCGTCAAAACATTTTTGTTTATGATTTACTATCAAGTTTCCCCAAAAATCCCAGATATGGGCATTTTACCGCATTTACCAAGTTAAACATTTCAAAGGTTTAAAACCCACCAAATAACCCAACATTAGATAATTTTCATGTAAACACATAAATACTTGAAAAATAACATTTTTGGCATGTACAAAGTTTTCACAAAGCAACTTGAACTCACCTTGCTAGATTTAGGCCTAATCTAGATTTTCCCCAAACGTAAGCTCCTTTGATGCAACACGAATCCTTAAGCCAAATCTTCCAAAAACCTAGATCCATAATTTCCAACCATGAATATTCATATTCAACCACTTTAAAACCATTCCCCAAACATCTTATATAAAAATCTCCATTTTGACCAAAACCCCAATATTAACCTAACTTCCCCAAAATCACCCAAACCGAAATTAGGAGAAACAAAACACTAGGAGATCATCAATGGAACATTTATAACTCATATGAAAGTATAGAAGCTAGGAGGATGGACTCACCACTTACGTTTTGATGAAAACCTAGAAAATCCTAAAACTCTTTAGTGTTGTGGATGAAACTTGCTCTTGCATCAATAAATGAAACCACTAGCATAAAATGGAGAAGGAACACATTAATCTCCATGAAAAAGCCCCAAAATCATTTAGGGTTTGTGAGGGAAAGAGGGGAAACGATTTGGAGAGAAGAGAAGAGATTTGAGAGTGAGAAATGAGAGACTTACCACCACCAAACACCCTTGAATCTTCCAATGAACTTCAAAACTAACACTTTATCCTTGAAAAGCTCTAAAAATTGAAACCATGGCACTTTGAATCGTCAAAAACGGAGGTGAAATGAGTGAGATATGAGGAAATGAAGTTTAGGGGGTGATATTCGTGTTTTAAGCTCATCAGACGCGGTGCGGACGTCCGCGAGCACCATGCGGACGTCCACGAGCACCCACCCAACTTTCTGCTGCTTCCGCGGAAGCATACGCGGACTTCCACAATTTGCGGACGTCCACGAGACCCTGGTTTCCCGATTTATTTCCCGATCGCTGTTTTGGTCATAACTTCTTCGTTTTAGTTCCGTTTTCGCTCCGGAAAGGCTCGTTGGATTCGTATTTGAATTCTCCATCCAACAAGATCATAAAATCTAGGATTCAATCCAAAATCCTATTTTCTTATATTTATCTTAAAAGGTCGATTCCTTCCAGAAATTGGGGTGTTACAATTACCTTCGAATCAAAGAAGTTATACCTCTAGACGGCTCATAACGTTCCGAACAACACCTCTTCTAGAAGATATAAACATTATATCATATGCTATCTCTCACGATACCTCAACCCTATGCTATCATTGCCAGGTCAGAACTCACTACATATTTCTACGCTCATTGATCTTCTCAACAAGAGCAATTGAGCACACTCATGTACCTGTAAATTCGCGATTACATTGGCCAGATGTAATTTCAAATATACCTTACAGGACGGTCCTCACTACCCTATCATTAGCGCACTATAGTGATCTTTCCTAAAAGCATCCTATATCTCAGATGTGTTCCCTTCTACTTCACAGTTTAAGTTTAGGTCCATCCGGTCACCTAAACCCCTTAACCTATGGCTCTGATACCATCTGTAACAACCCAGATCCAGAAATAAAGCTTGAACATTTAATCATAAAAATACTAGCCAAAACGGCCCCACAATTCAGCTGTAATCAACCACTACATGTAAGGTTTGCAGAAACAACCTATACACAGCTGAGAGATTTCTAAACAAGACTAGAATTAATAAAAACAATAAAACTATAAGTTATTCCTCGCCTCTCGCTTATGCCTTCTTCTTGCCCTTGCCCGAACCTCCTACTAACTGCTTTCCTGAAAATGGGTTTAGTTTGAAAATGCGAGGGTTAGACCATGAGGTCTAGTGAGTTCCCTCTATAATCACTTTCTCTTAATAAACAATCTAAAGAAGTTTATAAACATACGTAAACAACTTAATGCTTTAAAACAATACTCTTCCAACAGTAAGACAACAACACATGAAATGGCACACTGAAGTCCCATACACCGGTGGCAACGTGTCAGTCTCACACTGCCTTATTTGGAACACACCCTCCATGGCATAAACGGGACACACACCCCGGTATGAGCACTGGCGGGACACACCCCCTGACTTAGCCGTATCATGTCCACTTTCAGATGTATGCATACATAATAATATAACTTTATCAAACATTGCAAACATGTAGTTTCATATACAAAAGGTAAAACATGCAGTTTCATAATATCTCATGCTTTTAAATAGCATATCAGTCAACTCATTTTCAGTTAGAAAGACTCACCTGATGTCTTTATCCAATTTCTTCTTTACCCCAGACCTCTAAATGAAATACCTACGATAAACGATGAGAGGATAAGCTACCTGAATGTTTTGACATACACACTTAACCCTTACACAAAATTCCTCACTTCCACGTATCTTGCAGAAAGACTGAACCTCAAGAACGGAACACAAATCAGAGGCCAAATAGTCGGACTTCCCGGATACCGACTCACCGGGTATCGACTTACCGGGTATCGACTTACCGGGTACCGAGTTACCAAGTATCGACTTACCGGATACCGACTTTCCGGATACCATTCGCCAGGACAACACTTTCCGGGTGTAGTCCGTCCGGACACTACTTACCGGGTGCAGTCCATCCGAGCACTACTTACCGGGTGCAGGTCCGAAAACCTGCACCAAACCAGCAGATGGCGACTTACTGGATACGAGTTCTCACGTGCAGAAACCTCCACTAATCCACGCCAAAACTCGAGTTCACAACTTTAATGGATTAATACTAGGACTTGGCCATTTTTATCATTCCCTTTACCGCTAAACATATCGATAATACCCAAAAATCCATTTATAGCATCATTATCAAATATTCTTCTACAAGGGACCCAAATAGTCTAATTCTTTCTATAAGATCAATGAACGAGAATCAGAACAGGAGATTACTTGAAAGAATCAATGCAGAAACTAGTTCCAAATCCCACGCCTCCTTGATTTCTTCCGATTCAAAAGTCGATCGATGCTCAAAGTCTCCCATGTCTTCTCCAAGCCCCGCTCACACAATATGAAAAGAAAAGTAGGGTTAAAAGAGGGTTTTATTTCTTTCACTTATTGCACAAAGGCCCTTTATCTTATTTGCTTTTAGGTCCTCAAACTTGAGTTTCAATCAAAATTCCACTAAACATCCACTTCCTTTACAATAAGATTCCCGTTATTACACTCTAATTGTTTCAGGTGGTTTGTCGGCAAGACAGGAGATGGGGTTGGGTGGGTGTCAACCGGTTTTTGGGGGTGGAGAGAGTGGCGATTTAGAGAGAGATAGGATCCAAGTTATTTATGGATACAATGTAATCATGAGAGATGGGTAAATTATGGGGTTAATTGCTAAAAACAAATTATTACTAAATTACTGTTTTTTATTATTCAATAAATAACATAATTATCTTAAATGAGTGGATCACGTTACATCTCACGATTATTACAAACTACCGAGTTCTCATTTGATTACACACACACACACACACACACACATATATATATATATATATATATATATATATATATATATATATATATATATATATATATATATATATATACGTGTGTGTGTGTGTGTGCACGCGTGTGAAAGATCGTATGAGAAGTTGAGGTTAACGTGAGAAGTAGATTTGAACCGTTGATCGCTTTTAATCAAATGTCCTCCCATGAATTGTGGCTTTGAAAAGAATTAATCTGGTGTATCTTATCCTAATATGCATCAATTTCTCATTCAACGGTTGATAACCACTTCTCATGCTTCTCGCGTTAACTCAACTTCTTATTGAAACCCAACCTTATATATATAAATATAAATATAAATATAAATATAAATATAAATATAAATATAAATATGATGAATTTTTAAATTAAAAATATATAATGATTTATTGTTTCAAAATAACTATTTAATGTTTTTGTCCTTTTAGATCTTTAAGTTTAAAAAGCATCAAAAAGTAAAGTGGAGTGAGTGACAAGCTTTATTAAAAAATACATTTTTAAAGTTTTTCATATATCTATTTTCACCTTAAAAAGATCGATAAAAATGTAAATATAGTAATGTATATATTTGTATTGTAACCTTGTCAAAAAGAAAAAAAGGTAGGACTTTTTAACACCTTATGTTAATTAAGTTTGCTCAACAACGTTTCAACATAGCATAGCAAAGACATGTAAGAAATCGACGTTTATTGAAACAGCTTTCGGCCAAGTTCAACATTTTTTGTCGTTGAAAGACAAATTCTCGTTTTAAAGGATAAATTGGTCATTGTCATGTTAAGAAAGCAATCTTGAGACTAACAATCGCCTTGGTTCTTTTAAGGTTAATTTATGTCTAATTAGAAAAAGACCGGCCCTACAGGACAACATTGTCTTTTAACTTATTGTTCCAATTGATTTGGACATCAACGTTTATATTGTGGGAGTTTCATTTATATGGTATAGGACAACATACATTATTATTTGTTCGTTTACAGCTCTGCAGCTTTTGATACTTTTAGAACTCTCATTATATCGTTTCTTCTACTGTTTCTACTAACTTGAACTACAAAATAATTAGCAAACCCCTCTACAGTTAATAATTTATTTGATGTTATAATGAAATAAATAGGGTGTCAATGCCATGTGGTCACGAGTGCAACCATTTTACATTTAGACCTCTAAGCTTTTGGTGTTTAGAATTAGACCCTTTCATAAATTATATTTCGTTTACTATTTTATATTGGAAAAAGTTCAAAAACACCCAACGAACTATCCCATTTTGAATGATTAAGTCCTTAAACTACTTTTTTGAACAAAAAAAACCATTAAAGTTTTCTCATTTTGAATGAAAAAACCATTAAACTTTCTCATTTTAAATGATTAAGTCTCTGAACATTTAAAAAAAATCATCGAACTTTAAAAATTGGGTACGTACATTATTTTAACAAAAAAAGCTACTTGTAAAGGCCTTGGGGGGATGTGGCTCAGAAACCCATCTACCCCGGGTTCGAATCCAGGCGTTGGCAACTTGTGGCCACTGAGGAATTATCTCAGCGCTGCATGCTTAGCAGTGAATCAGTGTCAGGGATTAGTCTAGGCAAAACCTAGGATACCCTTTAAAAAAAACTGATTACGAAGATTTTAAAGTAAAAGAAAAATCTAAATCAGTTTTACCATTCTCAAACTCTACGCCATTTAAACCCCTCTGGCAAACAACGGTATCGCTCCCCCTCGCTACTCTCCATCACCCCATCGTTGTCTGTTCTCCATATCACATATCTCGTTGTTGACCCCGTTGTTTGCATCGGGTTTGAATGACGTGAGTTTGGAAACGGTAAAATTGATTTTGGTTTTATTTTTACTTTAAAATATTTATAGTCAGTTACATGCAATTTCTAAAAGTTTGATGATTTATATATTCAAGAAAAATGTTCAGGGACTTAATCATTCAAAATGAGAAAGTTTAATGGTTTTTTAATTCAAAAAATAGTTTAAGGACTTAATTATTCAAAATAAGAAAGTTTAATGATTTTTCTGTTCAAAAACATAGTTTAGGGACTTAATCACTCAAAATGAAATAGTTCGTTGGATTTTTTGAACTTTCCCCTTTTATATTTTACCCCCACAACTCTTGTTCCTCACATTTAAATCCCATCTCTCAAACTTCTATTATTATTTGAAGTTTTGAACACAGCATTCATTTAACACCCTCCTCCACCTCTTCACCCCCCCCCCCCCACACACACACATATATATATATATATATGACTTTTATAATTCACTTATAGGCCACCAAACATGTGTCTTTAGAGCATCTCCAATGGGTTGGTTCATGAACCCACACGTCATCCTCAAGACCGGAAGATGATTTTGACCACGATTGGGAAGAACCACTTTCCATCCACGTGGAAGAGAAAGGCTCTCAATTTAGGACCGGTTTATATCTCATTTGTGGGACCATTATAGATGAAATGCCATTAATTAAATATTTTTAGTTTTTGAAAATTGAAATGGTATTATTTTTTATATGGTGAAATATAGTTTAACTACTAATAAACTTATTTTTTAAAAAATATGTCAAATTAATTAATTATTAACTTTTTACCTACTCAAATTTAATACAACTTCTACCTACATAAATTAATTACACAACTTGTAATAACCAAGATCAAATTAGTAAAGACTAAAGTTTTGTGAGAAAATTTTAAAGTCGAAAGTTCAGGGGCTATTTTTGTAAGTTTTGGGGTAGGTATAAAAAGCCCCAAATAGGGCTCAAAACCCTAGAAGACTATTTTACTCTTGTTGGCGGCTTGAAGGGAGAGCAGGAAAGAAGAACCCGATTTTCAATTTGCAAATTGAAAGAGGAAGTAGCATTGGAGTTCAATTCCTACATTGATTCTATCACGTAATCCCAAACTCGAATTCTTGTTATATGTTCAACTAGATTGTTGGTGGATTGTGGAGTTTTGATGTAAAAGTTGAGAATGATGTCTAAGAAGAGGATTAGACATCATCATTGTGTTTTGATAGCTAAGGGGTTTGATAAGAATTGAAATAAGCAAGTTATGATTATATTATCAGCTCAAAATCGCTGGATTAAGAGCTTGTTAGCAGTGTTTCGATCCCAAAAATGGCATCCAGCCGTCATCCGGTAAGCCTGGGCATGTTACCGGGTAAGTTCCCGGATAGCAGAAGTTTCCGGGTAAGGTAGTTCCTGGGTAGCTATCCGATCATGGTGTTGTCCGGGTAGGGCAGTTGTCCGGTAAGTTGGGGCATCCAGTAAGTTGAGGTACCCGGTAAGTGGTGTCCGGTAAGTTATGTTGACCGATAAGTAGAATTATCCGGTAAGTTGAGTTACCCGGTAAGTCGTGTATCCGGTAAGTCAAGTTGTCCGGTAAGTTAGTGATAAGTGCCAATTTCATATATATTTATACGTCAATTTCCCCATCATTTTGCAAGAATTGATACTCAAAGAACCCCATTTCGTTAAGTTTGTTATTTTATTACTTGTGATTGCGTTTATTTGTATAAATGTGCTTTATAGGTGTTTTTTATGAGAAAATGATGCACACGTCGAAAAACGGGATCGCGAAACAGAGAAACGAGCAAAAAACGGCAAAACGTTGCAAAACGAACAGAAGCTGGCGCCGATGTTTCGGCGCCGATGCATCGACACGGAGCAATCGGCGTCGAACACCTGTGTGAACGCAAAATGAATGCCTGATTTAAAGGGCTGCAAAGCTTTTCTTTCTGCAATTGAGGCCGACTTTTGACTGCTTGAGGAGCCGATTATCCCTGGTATTAGGGTGTGGAGGCATGCTTTTTCCTTCCAATGATGAATCTTGAGCCCATAAATAACACTTATTAGTTGTAGTTTAAAAAAAGATATCTCAACATCTCTTCCTATAAGATCCCAAGAAGAGTTCTGGTTGAAGGTGTGGTTATTTTTCACTGGTGATTTTTGGTTTTGGAGAGCAAAAACAGAGCACTTCTTCCAGCCTTGTATCTTACATTTTGGTAATCTCTTTTCAAGTTTACATTAGTTAAGTTATGAGTAGCTAAACTTTCTTTCCTAGCGATGAGATTGTAACTATTTCTTTTTATGAATATTGTTGAGGTTTGATCTACCTTTGTTATCTATCTAATTTCATTTATATAAACCTTGTCTAAAGCATGTTCTTCATTTGTTAGGTCTTTGATTTAAGACTGATCACTTAAATCTTACATCTAATCTTGAATCGCTAGTTAAGATTTGGAATACGTAATCGTTCTTAATCTCATTTTAAGTAGCAAGATAATACATCAATTGTGTTAATCAATTGATTTGTATTATGGGATTGTATAATCTAACTTTAATGATTGGGCTACCGATCATTAGTTAGGATTGGTGTTTGTTTGATTATATTGCAATTGACAAGATAAATTTGAGTTCGTAACCAAACTAACCTTAGTCAATTAGGAACTACATCGAGCTTCTCATGATAGTTTATTCTTAAGACAAACGGAGTGTATGACGCATGTCAAACACTTACGACCGATCTAAAATTAATGGTAACAAATGTACTTCTATTCAAATCAATGATATAAGATTTCAACAAAAGATTGGTTATACTCATCACTAGGACCTTTCTCATTATTATCTCATCTTAATTCAATTTCGTGTCTAGTATTAATCAACAACTTCAAAACCCCCCATTTTGTATTTTATTTAGAATTCCGATCTTACATGAATAGGTTTTGGTTCTACAATTAACAACGAGTCCCTGAGGAAACGACCCTACTTATCATTATCGCAATTTATTGTGTTTAAGAGATAATAGGCTAATCATATAAACTACTTATTATTTGTCGGATTCGATACCCGTCAGTTAGTGTCCGGAATGTTGGTATTAGGGTCTGAGCAGTTTATATTTCATCCATTTCTCAGGTAACTCGATTGTAAGTCAGAAGCAAAGTAACGAAAGATGTTAAACGCATCAGGTGAGTTTTTCTAACTAAAATACGTGACTTTTAACGTGTTTTCTAAAGTAAGTACATGATGAGAAATGCCATGTTTTATTCCTATGCTTTTAACTGCATGAAAGTTCATTTAAAGTTTTATATGAGATGTATGCATACATTGTGGTAGACGTAAATTGGCTAAGTCGGGGGGAGGTTCCGCCAGTACTCACGTCGGGGGGAGGTTCCGTTTATGCCATGGAAGGGAGTATCCAGTAAGGCAGCGTTAGACTGACTCGTTGTCACTTTCGAGTGACTTCAGGGTGCCATTTACGGGAGCAGATTTATCCGTGAAAGTTTTACGTAAAGTTATATGATAGTTTCATAAAAAGTTATGTGAAAGTTTTATGCAAAGATATTTGAAAGTGATGAACTGCTTTTAAATGATTTTGAGAACTGTCATGAGGGAACTCACTAGACCTCATGGTCTAACCCTCGCATTTTCCAAACTAAATCTTTTCAGGTAAGCAGTTAGTAAGAGGCTCTGGTGAGAGAGCATGAGCAAGATAGAGCACAGATGCAGGTAGAGACAGTGCCACTCATACTTTTAGTGGTAGTTATTCTCAGTTGTGTATAGGTTGTTTCCGCCAACCTAAGTTATGAGACAGATGTACGAAATTTCTGGGACCCAGTATTGTAATTCCTTAAATTTAAATGTGGTGTATGCTTTATTTAGACTGGGTTGTTACAATTAGTATCAGAGCGATAGTTTAAGGGATTTAGGTGATCAGACGGGCCTAAACTTAAACTTTGGGAGTAGAAATCACAACTGAGAATCAGGAAATGCGTTAGGAGGACACTATCATAGAAATAGGACTAATAGGGTACCGAGGACGGTCATGTAAGGTAAGTTTGGGATTACACCTGGCCAGTGTAATTGCGAACTTACAGGTACATGTATGTGCTTAATCTGTCTTATTATTCCGAAGATGTAGTCTTAAACTAGTTTATATGTCGTGTTCAGGTAATCTAGAATGTCAGCAAGATCCCTGAGGGGTAGAGTGAGACCCATTGTTGGGAAATTATCGTGAGAGATCATTTATGATGTGATGTATGTATACATCGTAGAGAAGAAATGTTGTATAGAATGTTATGAGTCGTCTAGAGGTAGATCTTCGTGGATTCGAAGAGGATAAATGATTGATTTTGAGTAAGACTCCTGGTTCTGGAGAGTCCCAGTTCTAGAGGGCGTAAAATAGATCAGTTGTGTTGGTAAGGGGGAAAAGTGTCGAGATTTTGAAAGCCTCAATTCAAGAGCGAGTTGAGAATTAAAACCCTGACTCTTTAGTCGAGTTGTTCAGTGGCAAGATCAATAAAGGAAAGATACCCGTGGTGGATTGAAATGTGTTGAGGTAGAATGTGAGATGAATTGGTCAAGGCGAAAATAGTATAAAATGGTTGAGTAAGTGGACCGTTGATTGTATGTATAGCAAGTTGTTGCAAGGCCGAGAGGGCGACCACTGGTCGAAAGTAGAGTGTCAATGATAAGTTGCGTGAGTAAAGCGATTGACCTTGTTTGAGTGAGTAGCCTTCAATTGCAAGTAGAGTTTCATGCATTGAGTTCGTATATGTGTACATGAGATTTTTTATAAGTAAAGTAAATGTGTAAATATCAAGTTTGATCGGATATGGGTCGGCGTGTGTAAGCGTATGTTTAAAGAAAAAAAATGCAAATCCATTTACATCGCACAATGAAATCTTGAGGTTTACGATTTGCAAAATATTCCACTCTTTTCATGATAAGTTAAATTGTTGCAAAAAGTCAAGGAAACGTTTGATTGCCAAACTTTTATAACCAAAATGAGTATTGACATGTTGAAGTTATATAAATGAGTGTGAGAACCGACTGGTTAATTCGTGTCGGTAATTCTTTTCAGAATTTTGTCGTATGAAAAGATTTTCATCCAATATATATTTCCGTCGTAACAACATATTTTTGGTTGAGTAAGATTAAGTTTTACGGAAAGTTGCATGCAAACGATTCTCGAGATCGTTGTGCAGGGCATTGGAGTTATGAGAATGTTGGGGTCGTGTGTACCCAAGTTGTTTCCAAGTGTCGTTTCTTTAAAATGATAAAAAATGTGAAATGATTTATTTATCGCGTTGTCATGCATGAAGGCTATGAACTCAGTAGGTCGTAGAGTATTACATTTTAAGATAAGGAAGGACTCCGAGAGTGGAGAAGTGTTGGACAAATCAGGGGAGAATGTTTGTAGTTTTGGTATTGGTGTTCAAGGAGAGAGGTGAACAGTGGAAGAGCCGGAAGTGGATTTTAGTGTCGGTTGTGTGAGGGACTGTACCCTTAATTCGGTGGTTGGAAATACAGTTGCCAAGGGACGGTTGTGTCCAAGGGAAGGACTAGAAGTCATCAAGGTGTTGGTATTAGTAACTCGTTATGAGTAGTGTGGTGAAGTAGGAATGAAATATCCTCGACGTCGAATAAGAGTTTTAAAGAGATCTTGTGATACTGACGATGCACGAGTGAGTTTGAATGAGGACGACGGGGTGTGAACTTGATTAGGATATGTTGGAAGGATTAGGTTCAGTAAGGGACCCTTGTTGAAGAATAGGTTAAGGAAGTATCAACAAGTCAACTATTGACGTTAAAGTCGGCAGTTGTGTAAGGTGTATGAGGCCGAAGACGTGAATCAGAAGGTTGAAAGTTGAGGGACCACCTTGTAGGGGTGTTAAGACGGTGAAAGACTACTGTGTTAGATAAGCGTTTTACTTACGAGGTGGATGGTTCGTAAAGGATGAAGTATTTAGCACAAACGAAGTGAGTGTATAGATTATGTCGATCTGTGAGGAAATGTACCCTGTCGATGTAATGGTTTGAAATTGCAAAGAGCTAGCAAGAAACGAGTATGTTAGAGTTAATCAGAAACTCGTGTGTTGTGGTTCAACTAGAGCTGGGGAGAGACAATGTAGCGAGATAGACTCGGTTATTTATGCGGGAGGTCTTGAAGATAAGTTTGAGTTGTGTACGAACGACCATGAGAGACCTGGTCTGCAGTAAGATGTTATGTGTAGAGAATGTTCAGATGAATAGTGGCATCAATTGCCAAGATAAATGTGCCAACCAGTGTGTGATGTGATGTTAGAAAGAGGAAGCATCAGATATAAGTCTTTTCGGGGTTTTCGGACGAGGTGTACGATTTGTTAATCAAGTTGTTGGAGCACGTGGTTTGTAAGTTGGCGTTGTGATATGGATATCATCGAAATAGAATGTCGGAGCGGTAGTGGGTGGTTACCCAAGTGAGAAACCAAGTGTTTTTGGTTGTGTGAGTCGCTAAGTAAGTATATTTTTGGAATCTTTGGAAGTTTAAAGATTGATGGATGGGTTAGTCGAAAATGTGGTGTAGTAGATGCGAAATCTTTGAAGAATGTGAATTGTTTCTTATGTGTGAAGAAATTATCCGAGAAGGTAATAGTTGGATATCAAAGAACGTGTAGTGACTTCGAACACCAGTGTTAATTCGAGATAATTTGGTTGGATACCTAAAGTTAGAATTTTGGGTGCAACCGTTTAGTTATGTATAATAATGAGAAAGTGTTATCAGCATATGGAAAGATCGGAAGAGAGGGGCAAGTAACGTTTGGTGGGCGGTGCTCCACGCTAATGTCGGGAGGTAAAGATAGTATGTCGGGACAAGTGAGTAGGATGGAAGCTGTAAGCTTGGCAGTAACGCCAAAAATGTGGAGTAGTGTGTGTAGATTGTCATCGATAAGTGTGCGAACTCCTGGAAATAGTATAGAGGGAGAGGATTGTGTATGTTTTAATCCCGGGAAAGAAGTGGGAAAAAAAAGATAGTTAAACGGGGTGCTCAGAATGTAGAACCAATGGATTTGGGATTGTTAATGTTGTGAGAAATGTTCAAACGAACTGGTCGTTCAGTGATAAGATGTTGGGAATAGTTTTGTGAAAACTTGATTACTCCTCCTCGTGGAGCGAGGGTAACCGAAGTTATGTCATGTATGACTGGACGCTTGCAGAATGCAACGAGAATTGGAGTGGCTTCAGGTTAAGTTCAACCCAGATAAGTGAACACTTCAATGAGAGAATATGGAGGTTTCCTACTATTAGTCACGCTAAGTGTGAAATGATGAAGTGGTGAGAACGTACGAATTAGGGGTCGAGCTGTAGCCGATGGGATTGGGGAAAGGAGTAAGATCTGCATAGATGTATGCCGGTTGGAAGAAGTAATCGGGAATTACATGCAACCCAGGAAGGGAACTCTCACGTGTGAGTTCGTCGGGATGTGCAAGGGTGGCCTTATGCCAAGTTGTCAAGTGAGTGATTATTCCTAGTCTAAGATTTTTGTTGTTGTGGCGGGAATTTCCGCCAAAACTCTTTCTTTTAAGGAAGTAAAGAGGTAGGAGGGACCGTAAGTAGACGTGTTTTAATACCGTGAGTCCCGACGTGGGACGAAAGCGAGCAAATAGAGGCGCGGTTGGCCTTGGATTTCCTAGTGGTATTTAAGCGAGTATAGTATTCGGAGAGGTTGCAAGTAAATAGTACAAGATGTCACGACATAGCAAAGTGGTGACTCGCCGAGGACGGTTCCAAGGTATGGTGTACGGTTATGTTTCCCATCAGAACGGTTTGGGGTGACCGAGTAGAACTGAGTTGGTTGGATTGAAAAACATAAGACTTTTGAACCTTGAAGTTTGAGAGAAAGGTAAGGTGGACTAAGTCTGTGGATCCGTCGAAGTTATGAAAGTTGAATAGATAGTGCACGATCTTGAGGTACTCGATGAGATTTTGAGAAGAAATTCATAGTGTGATGCACGTCTCTTTTGTGGAGAGCCGATGTGGGAAGTGAGATGATGGCGACCTTGCAAGAGATGCAGACGATAAGAAGTTGACTTTTGTCATTAGTGAGCGAGATAGAGCAGCGGCATACAAGTAAGACTGGTCAGAGGAATTAAAGAGTGTTCGCCCGACATTTCATGTCTCGGACTTAATGAAGTGTTTGTCAGATGCCGAGGTGGCTGTTCCTTTGGGGGACATCAGTATGGATGAGAGGTTGACTAACATAGGAGAACCGATTGAAACCATGAGCAGTAAGGTTTGCGAAACGAGGAACAAAGAACGGAGGCAACTTGAGATGTGGAAGCGGATATGAGGTCCAAGTACCCCGAATCTTTACAACAATGGAATTCCGAGGACGGAATTCTTTTGAGGGGGGAGTGTTGTAATAACCAAGATCAAATTAGTAAAGACTAAAGTTTTATGAGAAAATTTTAAAGTCGAAAGTTCAGGGGCTAATTTTGTAAGTTTTGGGGTAGGTATAAAAAGCCCCAAATAGGGCTCAAAACCCTAGAAGACTATTTTACTCTTGTTGGCGGCTTGAAGGGAGAGCAGGAAAGAAGAAACCGATTTTCAATTTGAAAACTGAAAGAGGAAGTAGCATTGGAGTTCAATTCCTACATTGATTCTATCAGGTAATCCCAAAATCGAATTCTTGTTATATGTTCAGCTAGATTGTTGGTGGATTGTGGAGTTTTGATGTAAAAGTTGAGAATGATGTCTAAGAAGAGGATTAGACATCATCTTTGTGTTTTGATAGCTAAGGGGTTTGATAAGAATTGAAATAAGCAAGTTATGATTATATTATCAGCTCAAAATCGCTGGATTAAGAGCTTGTCAGCAGTGTTTCGATCCCAAAAATGGCATCCAGCCATCGTCCGGTAAGCCTGGGCATGTTACCGGGTAAGTTCCCGGATAGCAGAAGTTTCCGGGTAAGGTAGTTCCCGGGTAGCTATCCGATCATGGTGTTGTCCGGGTAGTGCAGTTGTCCGGTAAGTTGGGGCATCCGGTAAGTTGAGGTACCCGGTAAGTGGTGTCCGGTAAGTTATGTTGACCGGTAAGTAGAGTATCCGGTAAGTAGAATTATCCGGTAAGTTGAGTTACCCGGTAAGTCGTGTATCCGGTAAGTCAATTGTCCGGTAAGTTAGTGTCCGGAATGTTGGTATTAGGGTCTGAGCAGTTTATATTTCATCCATTTATCAGGTAACTCGATTGTAAGTCAGAAGCAAAGTAAAGAAAGATGTTAAACGCATCAGGTGAGTTTTTCTAACTAAAATACGTGACTTTTAACGTGTTTTCTAAAGTAAGTACATGATGAGAAATGTCATGTTTTATTCCTATGCTTTTACTTGCATGAAAGTTCATTTAAAGTTTTATATGAGATGTATGCATACATTGTGGTAGACGTAAATTGGCTAAGTCGGGGGGAGGTTCCGCCAGTACTCACGTCGGGGGGAGGTTCCGTTTATGCCATGGAAGGGAGTATCCAGTAAGGCAGCGTGAGACTGACTCGTTGTCACTTTCGAGTGACTTCAGGGTGCCATTTACGGGAGCGGATTTATCCGTGAAAGTTTTATGTAAAGTTATATGATAGTTTCATAAAAAGTTATGTGAAAGTTTTATGCAAAGATATTGAAAGTGATGAACTGCTTTTAAATGATTTTGAGAACTGTCAGGAGGGAACTCACTAGACCTCATGGTCTAACCCTCACATTTTCCAAACTAAACCTTTTCAGGTAAGCAGTTAGTAAGAGGCTCTGGTGAGAGAGCATGAGCAAGATAGAGCACAGATGCAGGTAGAGACAGTGTCACTCATACTTTTAGTGGTAGTTATTCTCAGTTGTGTATAGGTCGTTTCCGCCAACCTAAGTTATGAGACAGATGTACGAAATTTCTGGGACACAATATTGCAATTCCTTAAATTTAAATGTTGTGTATGCTTTATTTAGACTGGGTTGTTACACAACTTAATTACTAACTTCCAACTACATCAATTAATTACCAATCCATATATGCCTACATTTTCATCACAACCCACACCGAATGCACCGAATAAATTTTCTGAAATCCCACCATTTTCTACCCAAGAAAGTTTAGAAAATAAAAATCTTGACGAAAAGAATCATTCAGAAGCATTAAATAAAGGAAAATGGAGCCACAAAGAAGATGAATTAATGATAAGTGCTTGGCTTATCATTTCTACCGATAGCGTGGTTGGCATCAATCAACAAAACAAAGATTTTTGGAAAAGAATTGCGGAGGTGGAAGCTCCATTAATCTTTCAGGAAAAAAGATCGAAGACCTCGCCATCAGGTACTTACACATCATCAACGGATACTCATGCAAGCATCAATACCAACGATGTTGAAGTAGAAGTTCGACCAATTGGAACAAAAGCGACCAAGAGAAAAGGAAAAGAAAAATCACATGCACATGACAGAGTTCATGCCATTCAAGAAGAATTGAAGAATCTGAGCACAATCCGACATTCAAATTTGGAGGCCATTAGAGAGGAGTTAAAAGACCTAAATGAAAACCTCAAGATCAACAACCAAGCAAAACAAGAGAAGCGAAAAAGAGATGATTTGTTCGTCCTTACACAGAATACTAGTCATATGACATCGCAACAATTATCCATCCATAACATGTTGTGTGCCGATATCAAAGCAAAATACGGTATTAATTGATGTAATTTTAATTTCAGTAATTTTAATTGATGTAATCTTAGTAATTTTACCCCTACATATAGTTAATATGACCACCAACTCCACCAACCTACATTTACCCCTCAACTACTACCAACCTACATTTCAAATGAATTATGACTTTGTCATTGTAATTTTTTATTATTGTCTTTTAATTATTATAAGTATATTTTAAGTATTGTTGCTTTTAACTATAATAACTAAATTTTAACCATTATAATTTTATTATTATATTTTTTGTTATATAAATCATGAACCGTCTATGATTGGGAGTGAAAATTTTATAAAATGAGTAGAAAAGAGAAAACTGATGTGACAGAGTCATGAACCTCTGAAGAGGTTCATGACTGGGGATGCTCTTAGTATTTGTCTCCGTAATATACTAAAAAATCAGCAATAAACTTCTTAAAAATACTTCTACGTCCTAAATTAAGTGTTCATATTTTTATTTTAGTTTCTCTTAAAATATATAAATATCAAAATTTTAAAAATAAGTTTTTACTTTGCAATGCTACCCTTAATTACGGATGGAGAAAGTTTATCTCTATATCAAGGATAAAAGTGTCACTAGTTAATTAAAAAGTGTAATAATTACATATTTCTAAAATTATATGCCATTTTTATTGTGGGAATTTATTCTAGGACAGAGGGAACATTTATTTTCATAATTTTTTGTCCCAAAAGTTCCGAACCCAATTTCCATTTTAGGAAGTTTATTTTGAACGATTATTACACTTACAATGTATGTCTTAGGCATCGTTTGGCCAAAAAAAAGCTAGCTTATAAGCTAGTTTTTTTCTTGGTATATGTTTGGATGACCATAAGCTAGCTTATAAGCTAACTTTTTAAAACATTACTTGAAGTAGCTTTTGTAAATATTCCAATATTGCCCTCATTAATATCAATTATTATTTATCATATAAATTATTTGTATATATATTTTTAATATTAATTAATATATTTTAGGGAATTTAATTAAAATACCCAAAGTTTGACTTTGATTTGCCAAAATACCCATTTTCTCGACCAATTTGCCGAAATACCCATTTTTTCCGCGGTGGGACCCGCGATCGCGGGACCCACAACCACGTGGCACCACGTGACACCGAGTTTTGCCATTTCTCCCGCTATTCCCCCTCAAGTTTGCCCGCGGCTACAAAAATTACCCTGTCCCGCGATCGCGGGATTTTTTTGCCACGTGTAGGGCTGGGGTTGAAACCCTAATTTTTTATAAGTGTTTAGGGTTCCCCCACCCTCCAATGTCAGCTATAAAGAGAAAGGGTGGGGGACCAATATCCGGCCACCAAACTCTCTCAATTTTTAAATAATCTCTCCAAACTCTCTCAATTTCTCGTGTCGATTACGCGCTCGGTTTGAAGATGTCACGTTTTAGGGATGTTGTAAGTCATTTTTCTTAACTTTTTGTAGTTTGTTGTTGTTATTTTAAATTTTCAAAATATATGATATGTAAACTTTGTTGGTAAAATATGATATGTAAACTTTGTTGTTTGAACTTTGTTGTTTAAACTTTGTTGTTTAAACTTTGTCGTTTGAATGTTGTTTAAACTTTGTTGTTTGAATGTTGTTGTTTAAACTTTGTTGTTATCTTAAATTTTTGAAATATATAATATGTAAACTTTGTTGTTATAAATGTTAAAGTGGTTTTATAAAAAATATGTTAGTGTTTTTTTATTAAAAAAAGATGAGTGTATTTTCCAAAAATAAACGTTAGGGTGAGTTTATAAAAAATAAGTTAGTGTTTTTTTTAAAAGTTTGTGTTATTTATAGAAATAAATGTTAATTTTTTTTTATAAAAAAAAGTAGGTGTTAGTGTTTTTTTGGTTATAAAAAGAGAGTGTTTTTTTAAAAATTAAATGTTAGAGTGAGTTTATAAAAGGGAAATTAATTAAAATACCCTAAGTTTGACCATTTCTTACCAAAATACCCTAAATCTCTACCGGTTTACCAAAATGCCCTAAATTTCCGCGGTGGGCCCCGCGATCGCGGGCCCACACTCACGTGTCACAAAGTTTCGGCTTGGCCCGCGATGGGCCCGCGATAGGCCAAAATCGTCACCGTGAGCAGGGACCAAACTTGTCACCGCGGCCATAGTTGGGGGGCTCCGCGGGACATTTTGCCCAAACCTGGGTGACACGTGGGCTGGGCCCGCGATCGCGGGGCCCACCGCGGAAATTTAGGGCATTTTGGTAAACCGGTAGAGATTTAGGGTATTTTGGTAAGAAGGGGTCAAACTTAGGGTATTTTAATTAATATGTGTTTATAAAAATAAGTTAGTGTTTTTTTTAAAGTTGGTGTTATTTATAGAAATAAATGTTAAAGTTTTTTAATAAAAAAAGTAGGTGTTAGTGTTTTTTTGGTTATAAAAAGAGTGTTTTTTTAAAAAATTAAATGTTAGAGTGAGTTATAAAATAAATGTTAGTGTTTTTTTTATAAAAAAGTTGGTGTTATTTATAGAAATAAATGTTAAAAGTTTTTTTATAAAAAAAGTAGGTGTTAGTGTTTTTTTTTTAAAAAGTTGGTGTATGTGTAAACAATGGTGAATGACAACTTAGGTCCCTAAACTTTAGTGAATGACAACTTAGGTCCCTAAACTATGGTGAATGACAACTTAGGTCCCTAAACTTTGGTGAATGACAACCTAGGTCCCTAAACTTTGGTGAATGACAACTTAGGTCCCTACACTTTGCTAATTTACAACTTAGGTCCCTAAACTTTTCTAATTTGCATGAGCGTCTTGACAGATTTAAAGTTGAGGTGCCGGAGTTCTTTAGACTGATCGGGGATGTGGACCGTCGTGAAAAGTCAGTGCACTTCCGTCACAGGTTAGCCAATGTGGTAGATTTACACCCTTCCTGCACCGAAGATGAGGCCAGGGACTTTCGCGTACATATGGCGGAGACCATTTATGTGCATTGTCAAACACAACAACATTAGGTTGTTTATGTAACATTAAATAATTGTTATTTTTAGTGTTAACTTATTTTGTTAAAGTATTGTGATTGAAGTTATAATTTTGTTTATTATTTTGTTAAAGTATTTAACTTGTAGCCTAATAAGTGTGACAAAAACAGTAAAAACATGCAACAACACTTTATTATCTCTTCTTATGTGGGACACATTCCCACACCCATTTGGTTTTTGCTAATTTCATCCAATTACTCAACTTTGAGTATCGATATCTCATTCACACATACTCCGTTTTGGACGCATTATATATCGTTTCGAAGCTCTCATATAGGAGAACGTAAACCCACTAAGAGTTAGTTATATATATAACACACACACACACACACACATATATATATATATATATATATATATATATATATATATATTTTAATGTGTCCAAAGTTTAGTAAAAACCATATTTTTACTAAATTTTTCCAACATCTAGTAAGTAGGTTTATGAAACTTGCGGTAATCCTAATACAGAGATTATTGGATGAACAAGCATTTATTTCTTGATTCACATGTGCATTAATCCTTAGACTACTTAAAGACTACTTTTCAGCCTATTGAAAGACCTTTATTCATGAGCAGACTTCCTTTTGCAGACGAATCTTGCAGTTACTTTTTCAGTCGAATCTTACAGGCTCTTTTGCAGACGAATCTTGCAGTTACTTTTTCAGACGAAATCTTTGACCATATCCACATCCCTGATGAAGAACATACATTTTCACGGCTATAAGTAGATGGCATGATGAAGTAGTAATTCACAACTTGCTATCTATCTTTTATACATTCTTTTACACCGTTTACAAACATTTTCTCGCTTTTCTTAACACTATGGCTGGAGGTTCAAGATCAAGGGGGAACAAGTCGGCGAATGGGGCTGGAACTTCACGTTCGGCGGCCTACCAACCACTGAACGATGGAGCTCGTCGAAGTACCTGGAAGGTACCGGAAACAGACGAGGAGTGGAGAAACTATGGGCGAACTGCGGCCGATTATCCATTCACGGCTGAGGAGGAAGAAGACTGGGAGATGGCATGCGACAATTACCACTTCGATAATGACGGAAAAAACCCACCAATGTATCATTGTACCCAGCCAACGGTTCCACAAAGTCAACGAATTACTCCCTTAGTGCAAAAATCCATTGATGAGGCGAACGTCGGTATCGAAGAGGTAAAAGGTATGTGGAACCATAACAGGGGGATTCAGCAGGGGAAAATGGAGTATCTAGCGGAGAAGAAACGAGAACTGGCCATGACTAGAGCTCACGTTCGGGAGCTGCAACGACAGATTAAGGAAGTAGAAGAGGAACTACAAGAAATCGAAGACGACTACACGGGAATGGAGGACGTCATCAAGGAAAATGTTAACTTCATCACCGGAATCCAGGACGCATTCCAGTCATAGATTTCTTTGTTTACCTGCACTGTATCTGTTTCGTTTGGGAAGATGATTTGCCATAACTGATCTTTTAATTAATTTCCTTATTAAATAACTTAAAATGGGGAAAACATTTTCTTTAATTAATTTCTATATTAAATACATTAAAATGGAAAGGAAACATTACATTAAAACCTCAACTACATAAAATGATAACCTAAAAAAACTATAAGGACCATTTATGCTTTTTTAAATTTGCCCCAAACTGGAGGTGCCAAAACTGTAAATATCAGAAAATCGCAGGACTATCGCGGGATAAAATCGCGGGACAGGGGCTAAAAGTAGTCCCGCGGGCAAACTTGAGAGGGAATAGCGGGAGAAATGGCCAAACTCGGTGCCACGTGGTTGTGGGTCCCACGATCGCAGGTCCCACCGCGGAAAAAATGGGTATTTCGGCAAATTGATCGAGAAAATGAGTATTTTGGCAAGTCAAAGTCAAACTTTAGGTATTTTAATTAAATTCCCTATATTTTAATAACAATTACTATTATCGTTTTAATTATTATTTGATTATTTTTTCATATTATATGTAATGGTTATTTAAAATTATAAGTTAATATATATTTTTTCAAAAACTTGTTTTAACAAATTTAAAATTTATAGTATTTTTTTTGGATCAGCAATGCACTAACACACCCACACGATCCCGGGGTATCCGGGCTTCCCAAAGGGAGCCACCCGACTAATCCCCGTCGACTGGATTGAACCTATGGAACAATCCCACCGGAGCCGACAACCCATTACGGCTGAAAACCGTCCACCCGGCCCTGACCCAGCCCCAAAGGACCGACCCAAAGTCTGAATCCTAGGCCCAGACATCCAGGCCCAAGATGGATATCTCAGAAATGCCTCCCCCGTGGTTCGAACCTGGTAGCTAGGCTGTCAAGCACTAACCCCCCAAGTCTTGCCACTTGAGCTACATATATGTTATAATAAATTTTAAATTATTTTAGTTAACATGTTATATTATTTAATTTTTATTTACTACATTATATTGCTATTAATTTGTTTTAATTATATAATTAAATATTGGAATTGATAATATTTTAAAGATATCCTTTTTGGTGACTTTGCATGTTATAAGCTAGTTTTTGCCAAACATGATTTTTTCATCAGCTAGCTTATCAGGTACCAGCTAGCTTATGAGTCAACAACTAACTTATCAGCTAATTTGCCAAACATAACCTTAATACTAGAGTTGCACATGGGTTAGGTTGACCATATTGAAGGAATTTGAACAATCCAACCTAATTTTTGTGTTTTAAAAAATCTCAACCCAACCCAACCAAAGCAAAACTACAACCCAACCCAAATCGTGCAGGTTGTGCTGTGTTCGTCGGATTGATCAAGTTGAAACTTTGATACATTATTCTACAATCTAGCTAAGCATATGCGTTTAAATGAAGTAAAATAAAATGAGAACATACAAAAATGGTTAACAAACTCAAAAAAAGTTTGAAAGTTAATATAAAGGAAAATGTAAAATTATTCTGAGGTTGTAATATAATTTAAAATATAACTAATTACGGATTGGTCTAATGTCTAATGTACATATATTAATCAAAGAGTTAACTATCATATGTCCATAATATAGAAAGTCATCGGATTTGGTTGGGTTCGAATAGCGCTAACCCAATTTCAACCCAATAGATGTGGTTTGACATAATTTTGTATCAACTATGTGTCGGTTTACCTCGGATTGAGTTTTTCTTTTCTTCCAGGTTGGGTTGGTCTGGTTAATCGGGTTTTTAAGCATCCTTACTTAAAACAGTGTTTGACTGTTTTCTAATCGAGTTAGACGTAGACATGGTTGCTATGTTTTTTCTTGTAGTAGCAGTGGTGGTAGATGTAGTTACACTCAACTGTATTCTGTTTAAAGTTATTCTATATAAGAAATTTTAAGATCATATTTCTTATTTCAGTATTATGGAACGGGCTAGCATGTATATATCAATAAATAAAAAAATTATAAATTTTTTAATATTTTAAAGACATTTATAGAAAAGAATAATAAATTCGAAGGACCATCTTTCTTTCAATCCTTTCTAGACTCCATTAATTTGTTTGACTTTTATTGTTTATTTTGGTCCATAAATTGGAGTTTTCTGAAAACAGAGGGGTTAGATTTAAAATATGGCAGTTCCCTTTCCTCTTCAATTATTGGTCCCAATTTTTCAATGGTCCTAAAACTGAACATATTTTTAAGAGTAAATTACACTTTTAGACCCTGTGGTTTGTTGAATTTTTTATTTTTATCCTTATGGTTTTGAAATTAAGATTTTCATCCCCATAGTTTACAATTCATCACCTTTTTTGTCCTTAAGATTTACGTTTTATTGCTATTTTTATCCCTATGGTTTACAATTCATTTCTATTTTAGTCCTTCATACTTAAAAGTGGTGTTTTAACCTCAGGGACGAAAATAGAAATGAATTGCAAACCATAGTGATGAAACTGGAAATTTCAAAACCACAGGAACAAAATTCGCAATTTTTAGCAAACCACAGGGACAAAAAAGATAATTTACTCTTTTTTTAAATATAATTTTTATTCGGTTTACATTTTGTTCAAAAAACATATGTTAAAATACAAAATCGCTCCTAGATACATCATTAGTGATTAATCTCTCAATTACAATAACGGAGTAAGAGATTCAAAACAACTGAATCATACCGACTTAAAAATTGGTTCGAGGTTAAATAAAAGTATGAGCATTTATAAATTTAGAGTTTTTAATGTTAAAATATAAATTTAAAATGACATTATGCCAAATCTGATATGAAAATAAACTATTTTGTTTCTGGTATTCAGTCAAACCAGATTATGGATGCACGAAAATTGAGAAACAAACCTTTGATGGTTTCTTCCTGGTCTAATTTGGTTCTTCGGGTTTATTAGTCAGAACTGATTTTTGTGCATACCTAACCGCCTCGTGTTGCATCAACGAATCGACTTATTAAAATTCATTTTGTATATTGTGCACTTCAAGTATCGCATATTAATTAGTATTCTTCGACTTTTTATATTAAACTATTTATTTGATGTAATTGTTGATTTTTTTTCATGATCAATGTCGTTTTCACTTTCTATTTATATGGTTTTTTAATTTGTTTTCTTGTTTGATTTATTTACATGGTTAACATATAGAATGATGCTAGAAAAAATAGACATTAACATGAAGTTTTAATTTTAGAAAGGTTGTTTATTCAAATTTATTTAATTATTAAACAAATGAAATAATTTATTGAAGATGATCTTTTTCCATAAACATCTAACAAAGCATGCATAGATATAAAATTTGAATAAAACTATAATTTTAGTCCTGAAAACTTTGAAAGTTGTCTTTAACCTTCAATAAGTATGGAAATCATTCTCGTAGTTTTTATTTTGGTTTAAAAATGGTCTCTAAGCCTAATACGGTTAGTTGGAGTGTCGTTAGTTAAGGACGTTTTGATCATTTTGTATTTTTTTTTCTTTCTAAAATTAGTGTACAATTATACAGGCCTGTTCCTGACATTTTTAGGCCCGGGGCGAAAGGTTAAAAAGGGGCCCCCGATAACTATGAAATTATTTTCTTGTTTATATCATCGTAAAGAACATTGAATTCAAGAAATACTAATTATTCATTAGCACAAGATTGATCAATAACTATTTCTAAATTAATATTATCTATCATATCATTTTTACATAATATTGTCATATCGTTCCACCGTCAAATGCATCTTATGATATACTTTTAATATATAAATTGACATCATTTGATGTCACTATGTTGACATCATTTGGGTTGAAAAAATTCATATCACTTGAGTTTTTCATGTCACCAAATGTTAATGATTTTCATCATCATTTTGAACTTTTAGGGCATTTCCAACCCAACCACCGAACATATAACACTAAAAATGATGGGTCTTTTGAACACTAAAAAAATTACAACTCCTTCAACACACTAAAAATAAAATGCTAAAAACATCTTTAATATTATAATAATAATAACTAAATTATAAAGTTACTATAAAATATTATTTAATATATTAAACTATTAATCTATATATATGTAATTATAAAAGTTGATTAAAAAATAAATATATGATTATAGAGACTTACTTTATTGACCTTCAAATATAGAGGTCTACTTAATTGACCTCCATTTTTTTGTATTTAGTGTTGAGTTGGAGATGAAAACATCTTCATTTTTGTGTTTTTAGTGATGGGTTGTAGATGGTCTTAGGGTTGAAAAAACCATCAATCTTAAATCAAAAGTTAGTGTTGGTTATAGCTGTTTGGGTAAAAATCCACACCTCACGACCGACGAAGAAAAATAAACATGACATTTACGTAGGACAAATCTTGTACTAAGATAAGGTCCTGTAGACTACTTACGACTGCATCCTCCGTCGTACATTTCGGCGATGGACGTAAGATTCTTACGACCGAAAATCGTGACTTAGAAACGGTCGTACGACCATACTAACCGTTAACAGTCAACAACCGTTTTCTTTGTTTAATTAATGCAGATCCAGAAGCAATCATTGCCCAACGGTCATAACGGAAGAATCATTAATGACAATTAAGGACCAACAGCGGTTACGACAATCATCAAGACACATTGATTACTGCCGAAGGCTATATAAACAAAGGCTTGCACCACACTTGGGACAATAGTTTTTTCACATACAACAGTTTTCACATACATAAATCATCAGAGCATTCGAGCAATATCATTTACGAAAGCTACTCACGACATCAGTTTTTACGCACGATAAAACATTGTTACTCACGACGCACGACATTAGTTTACGATCAAGTTTACTTTTATTCCTATTGTAACATATTGTACTCACGACACTTGTTACTAAAGGACGTCGTCCCTGTTTGGCGACCATAGTGCACCGTCGACTTCTATAGTCGACCGTGGTTTTTACCCTCAACGGGGTTTTCCGCGTCACCAAATTTCTTTTTCTTATTTACTTTCCGTCGACGATCGTACTGTTTGTCTTGAGATCATTTTCTTTAGTTGTTAAAGCTCCACACCGACCTTAAGTTATCCTTTGGGTGATTTTTGGCATTAACAATAGCTTTAGATCTTATTCTTATTTTAGATATAGGAGAGTACTTACAATGTTTATATAAGTTGGATCGTCTCATATAGTTGGTATTTTTTTAAATGTATGAGTTTTCTTAGTTAATAATAAGAAATCTACAATATTCTAACACAAAATTAGAATTCATACGGGTGAAATAATCAAAAGAGTATCAAGGTTTCTAGGCAAAATAGTTTTAGATATTAGTACTAGACAGTGGCGGATCCAAGATTTTTTCGTACTAGGGTCCCCTTTAAGATAGCTTAAATGCCCGTAAAATTGACCGATATATATTTAGTCTAATCCAACGTTTCGAGGGTTTTTTAAAGTTTTTTTTGGTAGATTTTAAGAGATTTTTAAGTTTGTTTTTGTCAATTTCGAAGGACTCTTTTGGCTTTTTAGTCGATTTCGATAGTAGTTTTGGTTTTTTGGTTGATTTCGAAACATTTTATTTGGTTGATGGGGTCCCGAACGAAACCTACTAGGGGGACATCAGGGTAAAAAGTTGAAAATCTGTATTTTTAACCTAAAATTTTTAATTTTTTTTGTTTTTAGTGGGGTCCCATCCCCCTCCCCTAACCACACACTAGATCCGCCAATGGTACTAGATAAAAAAACCTTTATAGAAACAATAAGCAACACTATAAAATAGAAGATCAGTTAACTTTTACAAATTTTCTTGTCCAATGTAGTTGCATAATACATATTTGGGCCCTTTAATATTATGTAAAATTCTTTTTAGGTGCTACTAAATACTATTTTTTTTTTGTAATTTGTATTTACTAATATTTTGAATTACTACTATATAGTATATATTAAAAAAAAGTTGGGCCCCTACAATTTTTGGGTCCTGGGCGTACGCCCGGCCCGCCCTCCCCAGGGACGGCAGTGCAATTATGTAAAGCTTGTATACAAATGTACTAGCATCTAGAAAGAAAGAAAAAAAAACTTTTTTTTATCCCTCACCCCCCTCCCCCCTCCCTCCTCCCTCCTCCCTCGTTTTCTTCTGCAACCCTCTTTCCATATCCTCCCTATTTTGTCTTTCACCCCTTCTCTATCAAAATTGCAATACACACTATATAATATGTATATTCCATAAAAAAGACACACGATAGGAGGAGGGAGATGAAAGATTTCTCCATCAATATACATTACAATAAACCACAAGGGTTGTGGCGTACTGGTTAAGGCTCTGGGGGATGTGGTGGAATATCCTATATGCCCGGGGTTCTAATCCAGACGTACACTCTGGACACTCACGACTTTGGCCACGACTTAAAGTGGCGGAAAAAGTCGCGTAATCATATATGATTTTGTACGTGAATCATATAGGATTTTGTACATAGGGGATGCTTTCTTAAATAGTTAGTGTTCTAGTATGAGTTTTTGTACGTGACGACTCTTACCACGCAATCACCTATCGAATAAGTTATTGTATACAATACAATTCTAATAGACTACAATCTTACTTGAAAAAGTAAAAGGCTAGGCATTTAGTGAAAGTCCCTAAGAGGCTGTTTGGTTGGTTTTCCATTAAGTCCTGTATGAATAAAGTTGTCTGAGTGGATTAATCTGTCTGTATAGATTGGAAAGGGTTTTGTTTGGTAGAGTGTTTTCATAGATGGAAGGACCATGTTTTTAATTGGGAGAGACTGGTTTGGACAAAACTTGACTTTCTGCATAAAGCTCTCTCCTAAAATCTTAATAAATAAGTCACTTTCTATATCATTAAGCCACTACCAAACAATCATGTATAGCTGACTGAATAAGATATGTGTCTCATTAAGCTGCTAACAAACATGCCCTAAGTATATATAGTTATTAAGCACTTCATTTTGCTCTAATTAGGGCTGGCAAGGGGTAGGGTATGGGTAGGGTAAGGGTTAATCCGTTATCCAATCCATTTAAAATAGCGGATAACGAAATGGGTAATTATCCGTCTCATAAAACCCTTATCCATATCCTACTCTACCCATTAAAAATACCAGGTAACTGGTAATGGACAAATGGTAAAACAAAATTTTATTTTAAACTATAATTGATATCGTTAAATCTCAAATATATAAGTAAAACATAAGCTCAAAAATATAGTTACTATTTTATATCTAATATATATACTAAACATTTTATTATTTTCAAAGAATAATCATAGTATAATATTAAAAAAATATATAAATTATGAGACTAACACTTTTTATTGTATTTATTTACTTGAACTCGTCTTGTTTCTTGTTTAATTATCATGAAATCTTTTACGCGATAAATATAAAAAATAAATTAAAGTACATATTAATATACGACAACATTATAAAAATATTAATGATATATAATTATGTATATATATACACACTGATATTTAATTATATATATGTATATATATATATTATATCGTAACGGGTAACGGGTAATGGATAACGAAAAAAATCGTCTATCCATACCCTACCCACTAAAATTTCGGGTAAACGGGTAACGGATAAGTGGATAAATGGATAAAATTTTCTTATCCATACCCTTATCCAATGGATCGAAACATAACGGGTAACGGGAGCTTGATGATTCTTGTGGCACAAAGAACCAGCAGCCCACGATGGGAAAAGAAAGAAAGATGAAAAAAAGAGATATGCATTAGCCCATGTCCAGTCGTCCAACAACAGCCCAGCGAAAAAAAAAACAGCCGTCGCAAAGCAAAGCTTCACGTTCGAACGACGGCAGCAAAATTGACGACGTTTTCTTCATGCCGCGAGTTTTCCGGCGGCCAGACCCGCGCCACCGGCTGCGGGAGCTTCTGTTCAACCCTCGGCGCGGCCAAACTCGCGCTGGCCATTTTTCAGGAACCAATTTTGGGATTTCATATTTTGGAGCGGTTTTCACATTGGGGTATAAAGATGACCAGAAACCGTCGTCCATGGCGGAGAGAATTAGATTGGAGAATGATTTTTGGAGAGCAAATTCACAAGAGGAGAACGATTTTCAACTTCTTGGTGTGGATTTTGGAGACAAATTCTAGGGTTTTACATCAATTTTCTCCATTTCAATCATTTTGTAAGTATTTATGTATTATATAATGAGTAGCTAGTTTTCTTATTTCTAGCAATGGGTAGATGATTGACTTGCAATTTGGATGAGTTGAGACTCAATTTGGTTCTATAATTCATTTGATTTCAATTATACAATCTTTATGTTTCAATGTTTATCGTTTTTAAGTTGGAAATTGTAAGTTGGATCCCTTACTTTGTCTTTCTTAATTTCGATTTGCTAGGGGAATTTTAGAATCTTAATTGTTCTTGGATTCCTCTTGGTAGCAAGCAACACCCACTTGATAATGTGTTGGTGAAAGTGTTGTAAGGTTGTATAATCTAACTTAAACAATCGACGCTCGATTGTATGGTTAGTTTTGGTATTCGTTTATTTTTAATGCGATTGGCAACCGAATTCTATGTCCGTGACTAGGTTCGATTAGCTATATAGAGACTAGTTATAGGTGTTCGAGGCTAGTCAAGCATTTGCACGAACAAAGCATTAACGCGTGTTGATGTTTTAGCCAATTTGATTTCTTTTGAGAAAACGGTTTGAATAAGTCGATGATACGTAATCCAAATGATTAGTTAATTAATGCTCATTGCTAGTCTCGTCTATTATTTTTCAACACTCTAAAATTATCATTATTATTTTTGCATGTTTAACTTAATTATAAAGCATACAACCCCCTCCGTTTTTATTAATTGTTTTTGACGCACGGTTAACGTTGTCCTTGAGGAGACGACCCTACTTATCGCTATCATAATCAATTATGTTTACAGGTAATATGATTAATTTTAATTATTTATTATTTGCAAGACTCGACACCCGTCACTTTAATTTAGAAAATAATTTGAAGATGGTGTAATCAATTCATCTAGATATGGACCAAATGGAAGAAAGGAAAGAAAAAGGCCCCCCACCATTCCTCCTCCATTGATCTCCTAACTAATTGGTGTTCTTTCAACATCAACCAAAATTAATGATATCATACCTCCCACACGTGCACTTCACTGAATCCCCCACCCTATTCCTCTTTCTACTCCCTCACTTCCCTTTCAAAATTTCATCATCATTCAATATTCCATGCAAGTAAAAAAAAACTTGAAACAGATGAAGTTAACTGAAAACACATCGGACAACTTTGCAGACCTCTAATTCAGCTTAAAGATAAATCATTGGGTCCGCCCATAGTACCGGTTATCTAGTTCTGGATATTTGTACTTGAAGTTGTCCATATTAATTGAAGTTTGGTGAATAATAATAATGATGATATTGATAGTAGCCAATGGGTTCCATTTTGAAACATAAATCAATCAGAAACAAACATATAATGCAAACTTCCAACACTCGTATATATTTAACACAACTCATCATCATCACCCAACAAATCAACTTTTTTCCGCAACATAAAAACACTGATTGCATAATATAACTACTAACCTCCCTCCCTCTTCATTTGCTTCAACTTTTGGAACCACCAATTGGAGCCTCTTCCTTCTTCTCTGAATCTGCTGTTGCTACTGCTTCTTCTGTCTTGGGTTCATCGGATGACTCATTAGAGAACTCTTTGCCCTTTTTATCATCAACGCTTAACTTCTCAAGCAGTCCAGCGGTACTAGAAGCTTCTTTCTCGTCCTCCTCTTGTTGCGACTCCGCAGCCTCTTGCACTGTTTCCTTGAACTTTTTGCAATCTTAAATCCACAACCAAAACATAATCAATACAAATAAAAGAATAATAATAATAATAATACTATATATAGATGGATACATTCTAATTCTACTTCTTTAGTCTTTATCCATATCTACCAATACAAACTCAAATATATGAAAGATCTGATGCAGAAACCAAATATCATATAGAAAAATTTACAAGTCATTTCTTTTATGTTGTAGAAAATGGAATGCAAAAAAGCCAGACCATAGAGAATAAGGGAGTTTCCAGTTTATCCAAAGATAATACAACAGAACACGAGGTCCCTTGCAAAAGTTTAACACTTTAACATGCAACTATTTAAGCCGTACAAGTGAAATAAAAAAATAAATGCAAACGTTTTGAGTTAGTTGTGGATAATAAAGCTAAAAGATTGCAAAATTGAGAGCTTTACAACCAAATAGTAGAGCTGTTCACTGCGAATACTCAAGAGAAAATTTTATATGCCTCTTTAGTTGTTATTAAAAACACTAAAAGCATCATGAGAAGCTTTAACATTCCTTCTCAAATGTGATGGAACGACTAAATCCATGAATAGTGGAATGTGAGGAATTCAATTCCATTCCATAGGTAAACCAAACGCCAGAACGAAGTTTGGTCAATGAAATTGATCATTCCAATTCCTTCAAATTTCGTCGAAATCCTATGAACCAAACTCCCCCTAAGTAAGCAGCAAATGCTAGAATCTGCACTACCCTTGTACACTTCACCAAATGTACTGTCTCACAACACAAGATCCTGCTCGGCCTTCTACTTATGACATCATACGATCATTTGTTTCGAGACATGTTTATCAATTATAAACTTGAAATAAACAAACAGATTGTTAGCAGCATTAAGCAACTCTAACCTAAACAAAAGGGAGAATACTTCAAGAAACAAGAAGAAAATAACCAAATAATACGACACCACAACACTTTTTTAAATACCTGAGGTATCAAACACCTTTTGCCAAACTATTTCACAAGATCCATGCAAAACATCCCTTTATGTCACCCACATAAACTCTAGGTCATTTAGCTAATAAATATGTCCCCAATGAATATATATCATAGTGAAGAAGTTGCAGGTACCAACCAAACTGGTAGGTACTGTAGAAAAAGGTAGTTATCAAACACGTTGTTCACACTCGATGAAATTCCCAAATCAATCTTCCACGAAAAAACCCCAATAAAGATATACAAATCAAGTTCACAAGTCTTCTTACAACACTCCTTGCACCTATTTATATAAAATATAATACAAGTCAAACAAACCTTAATATTAAATAACTTTCTTGTCTCTTAGACTTCCACAAAAAAAGAGTATTAAATGTTAAATCCTAAAGGCTTATAATCTCCTAGACTTCTAAAGAAAGAGTTATTAGATAAGTCATAATATTAAAAAAGTCTACTCAATTCTCATATCCTAGAACTTCACTTCTCTCTCACGACTTTAAATCCAAAACTTCTTCCTCACACTTTAAACCCTTCTCTTTTTTGTTGCTGCATTGGAGGCTTGTACTTACTGCATTGTAGGCGTGTACTAGTCAAGACCTTATTGAGATATGTTTGTTATTACTACTTTTTAAAAATTCAAACTGAATGCTATGTGTGTCTATAGTATAAGATGTGCCTCGCGTTCCTGAGGCCCGCGCCGCGCGCCTACGCCCCAGGACCCCTTTGCCCTTAAGTGCGCCATGAACCTTGGTGTATACGATTCAGGAACATCTCTAAAGCCTCTCGCACCTATTTAACATAATACTCCTACTACTTTTCCATTTTTACCCCTTTAACAGAATACTAGCAATTCCAAAATTACCCCTGCCCCCATTGACTACTGCTATTATATTCTTATTAAAACAACTAACCATCCTACCCCTTTACTCCTTCTAGCCAACTCCTTGTCAAAACCTAACAAGCTTGTATCCTTGATTCCCACCAACATTAGTCCAGACTCCAAAATCATAAGCCACTAGTATGCCCTTCTTTGTAGCCTCTTCTAGACAAACCAAAAACTTTTTAATATCAATTGGAATGATAATATCCCTTTGGAAGCCAACACTCTTATGCTTCTCATTTTGAGAATCTTTTATCATAGTGGAATGCTCAAAGTCCAACCTAACATGACATCCATGTCCCAACCAAAATATACCAGTCTTTTTTGAACTGTTGCAGCTGCAAATGTTGTTCTTGCTGCTGTCCTTTGGAGACTTGGGACGACTTTGCCCTAGCATGAGTGCTTTGACTTGGTCGAAATTGTGTTGCAATGTCGACGCCAACATATATTCTGCCATTATAAACCTCTTTTCCATTTAAGCAAGTGAACTCATAGTTTTTTCATACTTCTCCTTGAGTGGTACATGAATCATTGGATTATTTGGATCACTGAAAGAGCTAACAACAATACCAGACCCAGCAAAGACCAAAGGAGAAAAAGATTCATCACATTTGTCAAGCAGTCTCTAATTTCTATCTTTAAGATCTTTCTGAAAGGATGACCAATTCACTGTTCATGCCAAAGCTGTTGCTAATCACCACAACGATAAACTGAACACCCCCTTGAAAAATCCCAAGCAGATGTTTTTAAGGTATTCCAGATCAACATCTAACTCTACTAAAAACTGCATCCAACGAGGTTCTTTAACAACCTTGATTGTTGTCAATGATGGTACGATTTCTGGAATGTATCGTGAAGGCTTGGTTGAGGAGAGAAAGAGAGAGTGTCGGTCAAAGTGTTGCTTTCCCCAAGCCAAATATGACCTGATCAAGATGAACTTGAACGATCATCATTAGGTTTGTCGAGCAAGACCCTCTCCCTCTTTAAATTCTCTTTTTCATTCTTCTCTATTCTCTTCCCTCTTCACATCGTGAAAATCCTAGACCTCTCATCATCATCTTCTTCTACCTCAAATGTGAGAGTCTTCATCTTTAATGACTCTTCATTTAATCCGATTAGTTAGTTTGTCCATCATCTGGTTCATAGTCTCCATATCCTTTCTCAAGGATTTGAAATCTTCCTTCAATGATTTCATACCTTTATTGACTACTATTATTACATCCTTATTATAACTACCCATCCTACCCCTTTACTCCTTTTAGCAAAGGTAGCTAATAGCATTCCACCGAGGTATATCACTATCATAGCTGGCAAGTATTAGTCATTTAGGTTCCTTTACATTCAGATTTAGTTCCTAGGCTAGCCGGTTTTCTGCTTTGAACTCTTTATTTGTGCAATCCTTTGTTAGCATATAACATGGTTGTAACTTCTTGTTAACTGCTTGTAAGGCTATTCAATCAAGTCATTCTCTCGGATTTCTTAAGCAAGTTATATATTTTTTATTCTTAACAATAGCATCATGCTTCTTCAATCGGTAACCACCAAATATGACTTAATAACTTCCAGAAAATGATGCCTTCCTACCTAAGAAAGTAAGACCAGAACTAAGCACAAAACAATCTAAACTCGATTTGAACACATCATCAAATAACCTGAACTCATTTTGCACCAATTTGCTCTTAACACAAGATAAACAATCACAAATCACACATGATAATTAACAACTACACACAATGAGGACATATCGGGTCAGTATGCAAAGCAACGTAATGTATTTCTGAAACAGTAATATAAGAATAACTAATTCGGCAACCAGTGTAGAAGCATTCCCTCAGCATTTCCACAAACACTTCGTATGAAGCTACTTTTGGATATGGACTTAATGCAAACAGCCACACAATTACCAGCAACACGATAAAATGATCATCTGAATGCAGCTATCTATGAACAGTGAACTTAAATACGACACATACACTATACGAATGGCTTAATATACTTTATATCTACAGAAGCAAACGCAAACAATTGGAAGTACTTACTTTCAATTGATCCAAAACGAATACAGAAAAGTTCATCCTTCAGTTCACCGTCAGAAAAATCAGCAGCGTGCCACACACATGACTTATCGTTGCCAGCGTGTTCTTGAATGGACGTAGTAGGTATAACTACAACGAGGATAACATATTCAAATCAACAATAGTACTAAGCATGTAAGCACATATAATCGTTTAATTAAATCCAACACAAACACAATATCTTCACATACCGAGATGATTGGCGCAGATCTTCAAAGTTTTAGATTGACGCATGACAAGACGAACTTTTCCAGTTTCTTTGTGCTTTAAAAGCTTAACTGAACCAGCGCCTCGTTCTTTCCACTGTTTTCCATCCTTATCGAATCGATATAATTTCGCTTTACTGAAAGTTCAAGAATCAAAACTAAAGTTATCTCAATACACAAAACGATTAAACGAAGATCGTGATTGAGAATATTACAGATCGAGAATAGCATCCTCATTTTCTTCACCAGTAGTGACGGCAACTTCCTCAAGCTTCACAATCGGAGCGACTTGTGCTCCGGTATCCTCATCTTCAGCGGCGGCGGTTTCCTCCTCGTTATGCTCCGGATCGGTGCTTGCCATTGTAGCTAAAGAATGAACAGCCGGCGTGATTGAAATCGGAGCGTCGGAAGTGAAATTCGGAAGGGGTTATATACAACAAAGGCAATGAAGGGTTTTTATATTATAACGGCGATGAAGGGGTTTGCGTTTCCGATTTGGGCCCTAGAGAATTTGGGTTGTTCGGTTGCAAGCAATATCATGACCTACTTGGGTCTTGGGTTGACCCATATGGGAAGGACATAACTAGTCTCTATATTTGTACTTAAGCCATATTTGGTCCTTCTAGATTCAAATTTGCAATTATAATCTTGAAAAACATATTTGTCTTCCATTTTAGTGTTTGTCTATGTTTTTTTTGTGATGAGTCCAAGTAAAATTTAAGGGCTGCTATTGTTTTCCGCATGATTAGACACGAGATGTTCATGTATTTTTTTGCTTGTTTCTTTAATTTGTGTCTTGTATCTTTTGACCGCCGAGTATGTCCCTGTTACATTTTATTTCATTCATTTGTTTGTTTTAGGGATTATCTAAAATGTGTTACAAACCTAATTATCTATTACTTTGGGTTTGTTTGTTTAGGAGCTTACTTCTTGTTCAGTCATACTCGATTGTATGTTACAGTATATTTTTTTCAACTATAAAAAAAATTGTTATATATGTTTAGCAAAAAAAATTGCATATTCCCTCCTCTGTTTCTTGTCACCTCTCTACTATTTGCTCTTGTCTCCCCTTTTATTGCTCTTCGCCCCCTCCGTTGTTGTTACTCTTGACCTTTCAGTCTGTTACCCTCCTCCATGTTCGGTTAATATGTTTGTGACTTTGTTTCTTTCTTTCAGCTCTACTCTTCTATTGATCTACCGGAAATCTATATTTCCTTATATTGGTTGCTTATTTTTTCTTGGGTTTTTTTTTGCTTACTACATTATTTACTTCATGATTTGGAATATTATTATCCGTTTTCAATTCACATATTACTATCTAAATGGTTTGATTATTGAAATTACTCAAGCAATAAGAAGTAAATATATATATATATATATATATATATATAGGAATGGGATCAATATATATATATATATATATATATATAAAAGGGAGAGAGTGCTAATCTTTTTGTGATGTTATTAGGGAATATGATATTTCATCATTTCGTGATAGAAGTCATGCACTTATACGTTTGATCAAATGCCTAGAAGAACTCGCAATGTTTTTACTTTTTTGTATCTCAAAAGATGGGTTTATTTATAATGGGACTCAATTGTTAGGTATTGATGTTTATAAGGTTTATTATGTTAGTATTTATAGCAGTTAGGGTGTGTTTGGTACACTGGACTGGACAGAACAGAATAGAACAGAGATCATTGTACTATGTTTGGCAGGACTTTTATGTGGAACAGACAGGAACATAGTGAAACAAGCTGGAACAAGCCTGTTCCACCCCCACCCCATGGAACAAGCTGGAACATGGTGGAACAGACTTATGTTTTACCAATATAACCTCAAAATAAAATCTAATTTTCTTCTAAAACATCAAATACACGTTCTATTTTATATTTTATTCATTCTTTAAATTTTATTTATTGTATTTTATCTAATGTTATATGTTATGTTTTGTCCAGTTCTGTCTACCAAACGTTGAATAGTTGTTCTGTCATGTACCATCTTGTCCTGTTCTATCCTGTTTGCGTACCAAACGCACCGTTATATACATGTACCATTAGCCCCAGGGGCGGACCTACCCTTCCGGCGGGGGGGTCACGTGCACCCGCTCAAGTCCGTTTCGTAAGAGGGATTTTTTTACCGGATGTATTTGTGCACCCGCTTAATTTTGAAGTGTGCTCTCATATGTTTTAAAACAGAACTTAAAACAAAAGTGAAGGTTGGTGGAATGGTTGGAGCACTACTTTTCTTACTATTGGTCAAGGGTTCAAGTCTTGTTGACAATCAATTCTAGTTTTTTACATTTTATTTTTTTTACTAAGTTGATGAGAATGGTAAGAGGCATAGTTTTATTATACAATATAAAAAAACAAAACAATAACAATTATTATTGTTATTAAATTTATGACTATAACTATTAATAATAAATTTTAATTATTATTATAAAGTTATTAAGTAATCATCATTATTATCAGGTCTACATTATTAATTATATTGATTTGTTTCTATTATTTATTTGGTTGTCCTAAAATTGGTATACAAATTATATTTACGTGAGTTTATTGTTTATATTATTTATTGATTTTTTTTGTTATATCAGTTAAAAAATTATAAATGAAATCAACAATAAAAAACATCCCTCGAAATCAGCTGTAGAACTTAAAAAGACCCCGGAAGGTGGAATTCGGCAAAAAAACACATCAAACGGCTTTGGAAAACATTTGATCCAGGTGCACCCGCTCGACGAAATTCCTGGGTCCGCCACTGAGCCCTATCCAATAGTCGACAACTCATATATGTATATCCACGAGTAGTACCAAGTACTCTAACACATCAGTACAAAAGAATCTATGTGTGACAGTTGTTATGTTCCTTGTATCACAACATGAAGCTAATTCATATTAGACTATCAGCATCCAACCCCATCTAACCCACATTTTTTCACTGCCACATCAGCGCCACATCATTTTTCCCTTCCAACCCATTCTAACCCACAAACCCCCACATCCATCCCACACCACCATCCCATTTTATTTATTTTTATTTAATCTAAAAAACAATAAAATAACAATAAAATAACAAAAAAGAAAAATATGGTGAATTATGATTGGTTTATTTTTCATTGTGGCCCACATCCATTCCAACCCCATCAGGGTTGCCCAACCCCATCCAACCCCATCCCCATCCAACCCCAAATGGTGTGATGGTTGTTAGACAACCTAAGGGGGGTAAGGTTGTATTTAAAATCTTTTACTTTCAAAAATTCTTTTACAAATAAATACAGTACAGAAACAGTATAAATAAATCAGAGTATACAAATAATAAATATACAACAATTATATAAACAGATATAATTAAAAGCACAGCGGAATAAATAAAGAGATAAAGGTTAGAGATACTTGACACGGAGATTTACTGATTTACCACCAACTGTGATAAACCAGCAGCCGAGACACTTCTCGACACGATCCAATAAATGTATTCTTTACGGTAGAAATACAAACCAAGTACAAAGGTAACGTAATTGATTCTCAAGCTTCTGCTATGAGATGTACAGGATCACACACCCGTTATTCAAATGCTTACAAGAGGAGTATAACTCACAATGGGTAATCACTCTTGTATAATATCTCACACTTGGATATTTTATAAAAAATGTTTTATAAAATATATATATATAAAATAAGTGAGAGTGAGAGAGCTGAGAGTTTGGATTGTTGTTGTTGCTGTTTGTTTGTGTTCTTTCTTCTTCATCACCAGCATGCTTCTTTATATATCAGCATCTCCAACGGATATATGAGGCGCGGTATACCGCGGTGTCCTTGGCGGTATACCTCCTGACAAAAAGTGTTCTTCCAGCCAATGAGAGATGCACAGCTTTTCTTCTTCAATAAATGCATGAACAGTAACCACTTCTTGATATCTGATTTGAGAGCTGAGTTTGACAAATATTTCAACTGCTCCTTTTCAATTTGTCAAAGAGCAAAAAAAAGCAAAAGCAATGATGAAGATGATGTCTCCATGCTTTATACTTTTTATATATATATATACGATTTATATTTTTTTAATATAAAAAAAATATGTATTATATATATATATATATTTGATTCAAATATATTTATATAGATACGTAATATCCAAGTGATATATTATTTTAGGGTGTTTATCATTATAAGATATATATAAATAATGACGACGTAAAACTTCCGTCTTGAACCCTTCAGATAAAAACTTCGTGTTCTTCAACAACTGCACACTTGGATTAAATTGTTAGACAAACAATAATACGGTGTGTTTGTAATCATCAAAATAAATATATAAAATATATAGAGATGTGGTACACTTGCACCAACAATCTCCCCCTTTTTGATGATGACAAACACAACCGCTAAGCATGAGCATATGCGGTTTCTCTCCCCCGTTTGTCGAAACAAAAAAGGGTCAAGAAAGACGGTATGCTTCCCCTCGAGAGATGCTCCCCCTCAAAATATGCATATAATTGAGGTAGCATAAACTCATGGGTAAAAGATAAAAAGCTCCCCCTCAAATTAATAACAAATTATAAAATTTGAGGGACAAAAAAATATGCATAAAAAAGCATATAAATGACATGAAACAAAATAACCAAAAAGAAACACTTGCACCAAAAAGGATCTTAAGGCTTCGATTTTCGGTTAATTTTATGTGAGCAAAAATTACCACGTATTATGACCTCGTCAGGGAACACGTATTATATCCTCGTCAGGAAACCACGTATTATAACCTCGGCAGGTAACCACGTATTATAACCTCGGCAGGTAACCACGTATTATAACCTCGGCAGGTAACCACGTATTATAACCTCGGCAGGTAACCACGTATTATAACCTCGGCAGGTAACCACGTATTATAACCTCGGCAGGTAACCACGTATTATAACCTCGGCAGGTAACCACGTATTATATCCTCGCCAGGAAACCACGTATTATATCCTCGCCAGGAAGCACGTATTATATCCTCGCCAGGAAACCACGTATTATATCCTCGCCAGGAAACCACGTATTATATCCTCGCCAGGAAACACCTACAAAAGGTAAAGAAAATTTTCGTGGTACCCTTTTCATATGGGTCCTTTTAACAGTTAGTATAAAACATAAACTGCAAAAATAAATAAAGAACATGTTGTCGACATAAAATAAAATACGACAACATATAAAACCATAAAAATGGTTTAAAACCATAAACGCATCCCACCGGGATTGTCAACATTAAACATTCCTTTCGGAATCCATTTTCTAACCATTTTAATTTTGCGATTGTATTTATCATACACGTAAAAAGAAGTATGCGGATTAACATTTTTCTTAGGATTCGCAAACTTATTATTATACATAAACGCATGTGATTTTCTCGACATATAATTCACATAATTCATTTTAGGAACATACGGAGGTTTTTGCGTTTTATTTTTAACAACAAATTTAGGTTTTTCAAAAACCTTTTTAATTGGCATACAATCACATTTTTCAATACACGTATTTGAACCAATGCCTTTTCGGCAATTTATACGATTTGATATATTAAGCATTTTAAGCACTTTATCATTGCTACTATTAAAAGCATTTGCTAATAAGTCATTTTTCTCATGCGATTTACATTTAGCATTTAAACATGCAATTTCATTTTCAAGAATCTCGCATTTTGTACATACAACATTTTCATGTGTCTTTTTATTTAAGCATGCAATTTTATTTTTTAAAATATCACAAGATTTGCAAATATCTTTTTCACTTAATTTATTTTCTAATTTAGTGATAATATCTAAATCATAAGCAGATTTTTGTTTACCGTCATCTATTTCCTTTTTATATGCGGATACGGTTTCTTTTAAATTAGAGATTTCATCTTTATACCTATTTGCAAGAGCGGCCATATCATGAAATGATTTATATAATTCGTCAAGATTATTTTCATCGTCACTATAATAATTATCACTATAATTACTATCACAATTATTTTTAGAAGAATATGATGAAGATACCTCATTATCATGGTCGGCCATGAAACAAAATTTTTTGGCCTCATTTATGCTTGCGCTCAACGCGCCTCCAACGAGAGCTTTTGGTGTGTTGATTTGTTTTGCTCGTTTTGGACACACACTTGCATAGTGATCCTTATCACCACACACATAGCAAAAGCCTTTCTTTTTATTGGCTTTTTCATCGTCGCTAGATTCGTCATATTTGTCTTCACTTTTATGGACGTTGCGACTTTGGTTTTTACCACCACGACGGTAGTCTCCATTTTCTTGAAACCTATCATTTTTGGCAAACTTTCTGTTAGATAAAAGTTTAGAAAGTTTTCTTACCAACTTGACTAAATCGTCAAGATTTTCGGGTTCATCATCCGAGGAACTTGCATCTTCCTCCTCTTCTTTTTCTTTCTCATCTTTAGAGGCAACGGCTTCTAAAGCTATGGATTTCTTTTTGACTTGCTCCCGGACCTGATTTCTTTTTAGTGCAATTTCGTGCACTTTAAGATTGCCGATGAGATCATCGAGCTTCATAGTTGCGAGATCTCGGGAGTCTTCCAAGGATGTGATTTTTGCCATCCACTCCGAAGGAAGTGCTCGAAGAATTTTCCTTACATAATCCTCATTAGGATAAGTACGACCTAATCCCTTCAAAGTAGTCATAATGAGGTTAAAACGTTTAAACATTGAGTCGATTGACTCATCTTTTGACATTTCAAATAATTCATAATCATGAACAAGAATATTTATTTTAGAGCTTTTAACTTGAGTATTTCCACGATGAGTGTCGCTCAAGCTTTGCCAGATTTGATTAGCAGTTTTATAAGTATAAACTCTTTCAATTTCATCAGAGGTTAAAGCAGCATATAATATATTTTTAGCTTCAAAATTTAAACAATAATGAGATTCTTCAGCGGGAGTCCAATCTTTTATGGGTTTATCAACAATAAGATCATTTTCAACTTTGGTTGGTCTAAAATTCCCATTTTCTATAAAATCCCAAATTTTTTGACTTTTGCCACGAACGTGACATTCAAATAGCTCGGCCCAAATGCCAAACTTTTCAGTATCTATCAAAGGAGGTTTAGAAAACACAAAATTAGTTTGTTGAGCCATTAAAAAAATATTTAAACAGAAAATTTTTGAAAGACCCGCTCTGATACCAAATGTTAGACAACCTAGGGGGGGTAAGGTTGTATTTAAAATCTTTTACTTTCAAAAATTCTTTTACAAATAAATACAGTACAGAAACAGTATAAATAAATCAGAGTATACAAATAATAAATATACAACAATTATATAAACAGATATAATTAAAAGCACAGCGGAATAAATAAAGAGATAAAGGTTAGAGATACTTGACACGGAGATTTACTGATTTACCACCAACTGTGATAAACCAGCAGCCGAGACACTTCTCGACACGATCCAATAAATGTATTCTTTACGGTAGAAATACAAACCAAGTACAAAGGTAACGTAATTGATTCTCAAGCTTCTGCTATGAGATGTACAGGATCACACACCCGTTATTCAAATGCTTACAAGAGGAGTATAACTCACAATGGGTAATCACTCTTGTATAATATCTCACACTTGGATATTTTATAAAAAATGTTTTATAAAATATATATATATATATAAAATAAGTGAGAGTGAGAGAGCTGAGAGTTTGGATTGTTGTTGTTGCTGTTTGTTTGTGTTCTTTCTTCTTCATCACCAGCATGCTTCTTTATATATCAGCATCTCCAACGGATATATGAGGCGCGGTATACCGCGGTGTCCTTGGCGGTATACCGCCTGACGAAAAGTGTTCTTCCAGCCAATGAGAGATGCACAGCTTTTCTTCTTCAATAAATGCATGAACAGTAACCACTTCTTGATATCTGATTTGAGAGCTGAGTTTGACAAATATTTCAACTGCTCCTTTTCAATTTGTCAAAGAGCAAAAAAAAGCAAAAGCAATGATGAAGATGATGTCTCCATGCTTTATACTTTTTATATATATATATACGATTTATATTTTTTTAATATAAAAAAAATATGTATTATATATATATATATATTTGATTCAAATATATTTATATAGATACGTAATATCCAAGTGATATATTATTTTAGGGTGTTTATCATTATAAGATATATATAAATAATGACGACGTAAAACTTCCGTCTTGAACCCTTCAGATAAAAACTTCGTGTTCTTCAACAACTGCACACTTGAATTAAATTGTTAGACAAACAATAATACGGTGTGTTTGTAATCATCAAAATAAATATATAAAATATATAGAGATGTGGTACACTTGCACCAACAATGGTGTTTCATCCAACCCCATTCAACCCCATTCAACCCCATCCTCCCGATGCGGGTGGTCTTAGTTGTTACACCACTAAGACGATAATTTTGATAATGTAAATGTATCGTATATGATTTTGTCCTTAATAATTGGATTTGGTGTTTTCTCATATGGCGCCATCAAATGATGCTGAAAAGTTTATAAACGATCGTGTGAGAAGTTGAGGTTAATGTGATAAGGGTGAGAAGTGGATCTGAATCGTTTATCACTTTAAACAAATGTCTTTTCATGAATTGTGGCTTATAAGAGAATTGATCTGGTGCACCTCGGTGCATCTCATTCTAATGTGCGTCCATTTCTCCTCCAATAGTTGATAATCACTTCTCACGTTAACTTCAGCTTTTCATCGGAACACAACCATATATATATATAGAGAGGCTCCGTAAAATGCAAACCTTGCATTTGTTGCACCCCTTACAAACCACAGTCTGCATATGTGCAGACTGGTTCTGTACATATGCAGATGAATAGGTGCAAGAATATACATATAATGGACATACATTCATATGGGACAATGCATATATGCAGAACCTAGGCATGGCAACGGGGCGGGTATGGGGCGGGGTTCCCCATCCCCGGCCCTAGCCCCGGTTTATGATAACGTCCCCCGGCCCCGGCCCCGGGCGGGTACGGGGATACCAACCCCGTCCCCGGTCAACTTTCGGTCAAGACCCGGTCAAGATATATAATATATTTAATAAATATATAAAATATATAATTTTTTTAATAAATATATTTATACCGGGTCCGGGACGGGTCGGGGGATGGTCATCCCGGCCCCGGTCGGGTCGGGTGGACCGGATTCCCCAACGGGTCGGGCCAAATTGCCATCCCTAGCAGAACCAGTCTGCACATATGCAGACTGTGGTTTGTAAGGGGTGCAACAAATGCAAAGTTTGCATTTAATTTGTACCCTATATATATATATATCAAATACAAATCGCTTAAATGTTACACACCATACAAACCAATATATCCCCTTGATTTTGTGTATTTTAAAAATTTTAGGTAGTCATCAAATCTGTTGCAGATAAGGTTGAGAGTAAAATTTCGGAATCAATTTAATCCACATTGTTGACATTAATTTGATAATTTGCATAGACACTTGAGATTTGTTTGTAAGGTGTGTAATATTTATACAACTTGTATTTGATTTGGCACATATACATATATATATATATATAGATATATATATATAGATATATATATATAGATATATATATATATATAGAGAGAGAGAGAGGGGGGGAGAGGAGAAATCATGCTAGAAACAAATTTAATTTATGATAAATGAGAAGAAATCTGAGCTATAATCATTTAATTATAAATATTATAAATATAAAATGGAATATAATTTATAGGAAGGACAATTATCATTTAAAATTGGATATATTCTTAAAAATCACATGATATTTTTTAGATTTACTTATTTTAACTTTAGTTGATTCACAATTTTTTATCAAAATTATATATAAAAAAATTCTAGATACATTTTTTATATACAAAATAAAGTTTGCGATTTTAATCAAATATTACATGTGTCATCTACAATCCATTCATTATCTTTTTTATTTTATTTTTCTATTCTTTGTTCGTATTTTGAATCACATGTGATTAGATTCACTTGACATATGATCTATTACGTATCACATATGATTCACTGTGTGAATTTTTGTACATTTAAAATATGATAATATACGTCTGAATATAAATAACGTATTGTTACATATAATAATATTTACATCACAAAAAGATCTACAAATATATACATATATATATATATATATATATATAATCACATGTGATTAATAAAAATATATATAATTATCACATATGAATTGATTGTGGGTAAGTGGATAAGTAACACATATGATATTCGATAAAAATTATGATTTTTTATCAAAGGTATATATATATATATATATATATATAGAGAGAGAGAGAGAGAGAGATTTTACAAACATTCCAAAAGTTACAACCATACAAACAAGGGCATATTATCATGTTAACAAATTCTTATTGTAGGGATAATTATCTTCCTTAAGTATCTTATAAAATATTATTTTTATCGAATTTAACTTAAAGTTATACTCTTCCTTGAAAGTCTCATTGTCATATGTAACCGATTTCCTCACTTCTTTTCAACCATCTTCAATTTAGTCGTTATTTTTTTCTCTTATGAAACCAAATCAGTTACCGGTTCTCATATGAAATAATAACAATTTTTATCACCATAGTTTTACACCAGTGGAGTATCCTATGGTTTCATAATTTGCTTTTGTACTAAAAACCATAATATGATTTGCCATAGATGAAACATCCAAAAATCAGGATAAATTTAAACCTCAAAATTTATCAAAGTTAACCATAAACTCATCCAAACTTTTATACATAAATGGAGAATTAACTATGAGTGTTCACATATACACTTTGAACTTGTCAAAACAACTTGCTAATCTAATCCTAATCATCAAGATCAGATTATGCTAGTTGTTTAGACAATTCACCAAAACATCCTCGTATATGCTAATGTTCCATTTCAACACCAAAAGTTGGATATCTGATATCACTCGTCACTCTTCCCATTACTTTCCGAGCTCGTACCTGGTAAGAAAATTTAATTTGAAACGATTAGGATTACGCCTAGTGAGAACATCCAATTTCAAATTAAAACTTTACAATCTTTGGAAACCAATGTAACAAAGCGTATAAACAAACATGGTTTGTCATCAGTCTTACCGTACATATAAACATCTTGCGATGACGGGAGCATACCCGATTCCATGATTATGACTAATACTCAGTAATTCATATCATCACGTTCGAGAGCCTACTACGAAACATCACAGATTCGAGATCATTGCTCATGTCCAAGAAATTACAATTTACTTTATGCCTATTTCTTGGAGTGGAAGTAGAGATTACAATTTACTTTATGCATATCTCTTACCTTCCCATTGAAATCAGGAATTGTGATTAACTCACGCTTATTCCTAGATTTCTCATCACAATACGAAATGGGAATTACAATTTATTTTATGCCAATTCCTCATTTCCACGTCAACGGGAATTACGATTTACTTTATGCATATTCCACGTTTCACGTCACACTATGAAATAAGAATTATAATTTACTTTATGTCTATTCCTTATTTCACATCACCTTACGAAATGGGAATTACAATTTACTTTATGCCTATTCCTCATTTCAAGTCAACGGGAATTACAAGTTACTTTATGCCTATTCCACGTTTCAATTAATGCAGTGCATATGGATCCATTACACTTACTAGCATACGTGCATATTTACTCGAATGCACAAACATTTCATATCATATTCTCAATTGTCCCCCTTCGACGACTTAGCACGGGGGTTCTGCTAACCGGTTAGCGGATGAGGTCAAGGGGCAGCGCCCCGAGAAGATTTTTTAGAACAACTTAACCAGATAACACATCCAGAAACTATATCCGGAACTATCCGGAAAACTCACAATTATCTGGAATATCAGAAGTATCCGGAACATCCAAAGTATCCAGATAGGAATACTATCCGGTCAATTTGTCCGGAACTGATACCCGGAAACCAACGAAGTCCGGAAACACATACAATCCGGATGGCGTCTGGATACCATCCGGTAACTATTTATCCGGAAACTATATACTTACCGGATGATTCCATCCTTAACACTTTTACCGGACACTACCGATATGAAACTTACCGGACACTACATACTTACCCGGATACCTTCGACCTGCCCAGCAAAATCCAACCCAGATCAATATCTGTTCCGTCCAACTTATTTTGCAAGTACCCATTCATCCCCAATACAGTTAATACTAACATCTTACTACTTAATTTAATGAAAACATTACTTTTAAGAAAGATGAACTCACTTGTATTGAATTTCAAAGTCGATAACCCAAATCCAAGATCCAGCTTCACTTCTTGTCAAGAACCCAAATCAGAAACCTAATTACAGATAGAATATAACTATCAAATGACAAAGGATTATCAAACAACTCTGAAATCCTTACCAATTAAATCAACTCTTCTTTCTTCCTTTTTCTGCTCTCAACCGACTTCAACCCAGAAGCATTTCAGATATTTTTCTTCAATTAGCCGACTCCTCCTTTATATACCAACACAACTATCACTAATGACCAATTCAACCCTGTAGTTTTTATAATTCCACAAATAGATTCCACTTTGGTCAATTACACTTTGACCCTTCAACCATAAATCGTACACTTTGTTTAAAAATAACATCCCTAATACTTAGACGTTTCCCCCCAAAATGTACAATCATTATGAAAATTTCGAGGTGTTACAATAGAGTGTACATTTGATCATTGTATCATTAACTCATTAAGTTGATGTTTGTTTGTTTTTCTATTTAAATCGGGCATAGATTAAAATAAATTGTTTGAATGACATAAATTATCATTTTATCTCTCGGTCTAAATTAAGCGCCAAATGATTAACAATCTTATATACGCATATATACCCAATTTTTTTTTGAAAGGCAATTGCATTTCGGGGGTATCCTGGACTTAGTCCAGACTAATCCCCCTTCGACTCGGCCAGGATTCAGCCCACGATCCGGCCCAAACAACAGAACCACGAACAACCCCTTGATTCGAGGATACCTCCGTGTGATCACCACGGGGTTCGAACTCGGGTAGTAAGGGCTTCCACCACTTACCCCCTCAGGATGTTACCGAACCACTGGGCTACAACATCTTTGGTGCATATATACCAGAATGTAAGGAGTTCTACCAATGTCGATTACACACACACACACACACACACACACATATATATATATATATATATATATATATATATATATATATATATATATATATATATATATATATATATATATATATATGGAGGAGCCTAATTGTAATAACCCAAAATAATGTATCATATTTTTTAAAATGAAACTTAGGGATGACAATTGTTTATTACGAAAAGGTATGGAGTTAAAATTGAAAATTGGGAAATGATTCCCCTTGATGCGCCGTTTTGTGGAGAAAAGAGGGGACAAATCCTATTTTGGTTTTAAGGTTTGATGAATGTGGCTGCACTTCGAGAGAGAAGAGAGAAGAGAAAGAAAGTGGTGTGTGTGTGTGTGTGCTTTGTGTGCACCGACAAGTAGCAGCAAGAGGGAGAGAAAGGACGCCGAGAGAGAGAGAGAGAGAGAGCGGGAGAGAGAGAGCTGCGAGAGGGAGAGAGAGACGACGAAGGAGAGAGAGACGAAGGGAGAGAGAGGCGACGAGAGAAAGAAGCTGGTGGCTGTCGGGGGTGGTCGCCGGAGGTGATGGGCGCCGGAGGTGGTGGTCGCCGAAGGTTTTCATGCGAATTGAGAGGAGGAGGAGAGGAGTTCTTAGCAAAGTTCAGGTATATAATCTAAGCCACTTTCTCCTTAGTTTTCGTTCATGGTGTTTAAGATTTAGTTTTGGGACTCTAAATGATAATCAAAGTGGGTTTGTTGTTTTAATTGAAAGCATTGGTTTATTCAAACCTTGTTGGATTAAAAGGTAGTTGAAACGGGATTATGTAAGAAAATGTGTTTAAGGCTTAAAACCTCATCAAATGGAATGTTTAGGAATAATTGGTTGTTAGAAACATTTTATAAATCAAATGTTTAAAAGGGGTAAGTTGAGTAAGGAATCGACTATGATGTTTAAATTGTAATGAGGACCTTGGTAATCACTCTTAAGGCTGTTCCTCGTTTAAGCTAGCGAATTAAAGTTTTAGATCGAGAATTCTAGTAAGAGCAAGAATGGGGATAACTTTAATTAAATGTCTTAATTAATTCTAGAGATAGAATGGAATAGCTTGTACCTGTTAAAAAGAAGAATTTTGTGTCAAGTTGTGTAGAATTAGAAGAATGGCAAAGAATGTGGGTTTTGCTCGTAATTGCCGGTCTTCAGGAATCGTGTGTACCCGAAAGTCGGTATGTTCCGAAAGTTGACCCGTAATTCAAGTTGGGCCGATTTGAGTGTTGGGCCGAAAGAATTATTAAGTCCTTTGGGCTTAGTTATTAAATTTGGGTTTAGAGTATTAATAAAGTCTATAATTAAATTAAAGGCCTGGTACGTAATTGGTAGCTTAATTAATTATTTAAATTTGGGCTTGGGTGTAAGCGAGTTAATCTAAGGTCCGGTTTCATATATATATATATATATATATATGGGGTTCGTTTATTTTGAGACTGAGATTTATAATTCAGTATTTTTACTGGTATGTTGAGAATCTAGAGTTGAGTAAAGGAAATGATCCGGTGTAGCATTTCATTTGGATGGGTAAGCAAAGATCCTTAGTTGTAATTTTTGGACTAGAAGTGTAATATACCAATTTAGATAAATTGGTGTGGAGTTCAGGATTTAACTCGATTAATGGTTGAGCGAATTATGACGTACGTTATTAATATAATAGGTGTTCCACCTAGAGATCGGAAGTGTAAGTGAGGAGCTTTGGAGCAAGCAAGCCAGGTGAGTTTTCTAACTAAAATACGTGCCCTTTTTAAAGTGCTTTTAAAGTGATTTCATGATGACAAATGCCATGATTGTTATTATGCTTTTAATTGCATGAAAGATGTTTAAAGTTTTATATGATATGTATGCATACATTGTGTTAGACGTAAACTGGCCAAGACGGGAGAGTAGACCCGCCAGTGCTCGTGCGGGAGAGTAGACCCTTTATGCCAGGGGTAGTGTGGCCCCGATATAAGGCAGCATGAGACTGACACGTTGTCACCTTAGGGTGGCTTCAGGGTGTCAGATTACGAGGGGCGGACCGTTATCCGTGGATGATTTTTATCATCATATTTTATGAATGATTTACATTGAAAGTTTATATATCTGAAAGTTATGAAAAGTTTTTAAAATGATTTTTAGAACTGTCAGGAGGGACTCACTAGACCTCATGGTCTAACCCTCGCATTTTCCAAACTAAACCTTTTCAGGTAAGCAGATTGTAGGAGGCTCATGTAAGTGAGCAAGAGCATGATAGAGGACAGATGCAGATAGAGACAGTGTCACTCATACTTTTAGTGGTAGTTATACTCAGTTGTGTATAGGTTGTTTCCGCCAACCTAGGCTTTGTAGACAGATGTAATGAAATTTTATGGACCCAGTTTTGTAATTATTTAAAATTAGTGCTATGTATGCTTTATTTAGACTGGGTTGTTACAGTTGGTATCAGAGCCATAGTTTAAGGGATTTAGGTGACCGAACGGGCCTAAACTTAAACTTTGGAGTAGAGATCACAACTGAGAATTAAGAAATGCGTTAGGAAGGCACTATTATTGACATAAGAAATGCGTTAGAAGGACACTATAGTGAAAATAGGACTAATAGGGTACCGAGGACGGTCATGTACGGTAAGTTTGGAATTACACCTGGCCAGTGTAATTGTGAATTTACAGGTACATGTATGTGCTTGACCTGCCTTATTATTCCGAAATTGTAATCTGAAGCTAGACATGTGTCGTGCTCTAATAATCTAGAAGGTCAGCAAAATCCCTGAGGAGTAGACTGAGACCCCTTATTGGGGAAGTTTCATGAGAAATCATTTGTGATGTGAAGAATGTTTACATCGTAGAGACGAGATGTTGTTTAGAATGTTACGAGTCGCCTAGAGGTAGATCTTCGCGGATTCGAAGAGATAAAATGATTGATTTTGAGTAAGACTTTTGTTTCTAGAAAGTCCCAGTTATAGAAATCGTGGGATAAGATCAGTTAGTTTGGTAAGGATTAACAGTGTTGAAACCTTGAGTGTACCAATAGAGCCCTGACTTCTTAGTCGAGCTTTTCTTTGGCAGGGTCTCGACTTTTCTTTGGCAGGGTAAATGAAATAAAATACCTTTAGTGAAATGAAAGCGTGTAGAAGTAGAAAATGAGATAGCTGGTCAGAATGAAAGTAGTAGGAAATGGTTGAGTAAGGGAGATGTAGAACGTATGTACTACAAGTTGTTGCAGGACCGAGAGGACGACCCTTGGTCGTAGGTAAAGTGTCAAGTATAAGCAGCGTAAGTAAAGCGGTTGACCTTATTAGAGTGAGTAGCCTTCAATTGCAAGAAGAGTCTCATGCATGGAGTTCTTTTATGTAACATAAAATTTTCACGATTGAAGTTAAATGTGTAAATATAAATTTTGATCGAAAATAAGTCAGAATGTACACGCGTGTGTTTAAGAAAAAGGTGATTTCGTTCACATTGCACATTGAAATTTTGAGCTTAACGATTTGCAAAGTATTCCACATTTTAATGATAAGATAAATTGTTGCAAAAAGGTCGGGAAAATGTTTGTTAGCCGAAACTTTTACAATCAAATGCCTATTGATTTATTGATATCATACAAATGAGTGTGAGGACCGACTGACTTACTTTGTGACGTAATTAATTCAGAATTGGGTCAAAAGAAAAGAAATATATTACTGTCGTAATAACATCGTTCAGACGGAGTAAGATTGATCCTTGCGGACAGATGCATGTACACGATTCTTGGAATCGTTGTGCAGGGCATTGAGGTTATGAGGATGATGGGGTCGTGGGTACCCAAGCTAGTGCGAAGGTGGTTTTTTTTATAAAAATAATAATAATAATAATAATAATAAAGTGTGCGAAATGATTTATTTAATGCGTTGTCATGCATGAAGGCTACTAACTCACTAGGTTGGGAGAAATAGTATATTCTAAGATAAAGTAAGATTCCAAGAGTGGAAAGGTGTTGGACAAATCGGGGGAGGACGTATGTAGTTTTAGTACACGTGTTCAAGAGGAAAGGGGGACAGTGAAAGAGTCAAAAGTGAATCATAGTGTCGACTGTATGAGGGTCTGTACCCTTGTTCGGTACCTGGAGATACGGTTGTTGGGGGCGGTTGGGTCCAAGGGAAGGACTAGACGTCATCAAGATGTTGATTTTAGCAACTCGTAAAGAGTAGGGTTGAGAGACAATAGCGAAACGTTTACGTGTTGGGTATGAGTTTCGTAGTGAGCTTGTATTATTGTTATTGCAGGAGTAAGTACAGAATAGAGGGAGACGTATTATGGAAGTGATAAGGATATGTTGGAAGGATTAGGTTCCGTAAGGAACCCTTGTTGAAGAATAAGTTAAGAAATAGTTACAGGTTGTCTATTGTTGTAGAAGTCGATAGCTAGGTAAGATGGCCGAGGCCAAAGACGTGAACCGGAAGGTGGAAAGTTGATAGAACACCTCGTAGGGTTGTTAAGAGGATGAGAAGTTTTCAATCTGAATAAGAGTTTTAATTGCGAGGTGTGGAAGGATATGTAGAATGATGAAGCATATGGCCCAATCGAAGTGAGTGTTTGGATTTCTTCAGTCAGTAAAAGAGGTATTGTGTCTAAGTAAGGGGCTCGGATCGCGAAGAACTAGCTAGAATGGTTGTGATGAATTAATTGAGAACTCGTGAGTTGGAAAAGAACTACTTAGTGAGATAGACTCGATTATAGTGTATGGGAGAAAATGAAGGAAAGTGGGAATTATGTATGAATGACCATGAGAGATTTGGTCTGCAGCGTGATGTCATGAGTGAGGAATGTACAGTTATGCAATGACATTAGTTGCCAAGTTAATGTGCTAGCTAGTATCGCAATGAGGTGATGTTAGAGAGAAAGAAAGTATCAGATAGAAGCGGGGTTTATAGAGGAGATGCACGATATGTTAACCAGATTGTTGGAGCACCTAGAGGGTAAGTCGACTTAGGGCGCAATTATGATCGGGATGGAAGGACGGAGTAGTGGTGGGGGGTTTCCCAAAAGAGAAAACCAAGTGTTTTGGTTGTAAGAGTCGCCAAATAAGTATATGTTGAGATCATTGGAAGTTTAAAAAGGATGAAGCGTGTGTTAGTCTAATTGTATCATACTAGATGTTGAACCTCTAAAGAGCATGAATTGTTTCTTACGTGAGAAAGAATGATCCTAGAAGGAAACAGTTAGAAATTTGATTATATTTAAAGAATGGCAAGATGATGATCTCGGGCGAGGTGGTAGTATGACCATTAGTTGTTTTGAAACGTCATGATAGAAAAGTATGAATTGCATCTAAATTGGAGTTTATCTTGTGAATCGAGTGGATAATTAAAATTGAAAGGAGTTGGTCAAGTTAAAGTTGTTGGTGATAAAGAGAAGTATTGTATTGTTTTTGTGCGATAAGGATCGGTGGTTATTTTGCGCCAGCCAGGAAGGCAGTTGAGTTCGGAAACTGTTAATGTGGTCGTGAATCAGATAAGGATAATTAGAGAGTGGTGAGTATTGAGATGCTGACAACCTTTGTGCACATATTATAATTTATAAGATGAGTTACGAGAATTCATGGGAAAATGTTATTGAGATTAACACTGATCGGTAGGGAATTATTTGAGGTAAATCTAAGTAAGAAAGCCGGGATGACTTTATTTATTATATCTACCTGATTTTATGGTCATTGTGGTTAATCGAAGAAATTTTAAAACCCGAGTTTCGTGGTGTTCCTGAAGTAATAGATTCGATTGGAAGATGAAAGATAGGATGATCGTATGTTTCAGTTATAGCAGAGATTGTGAGTTTAATCAGAATTGCGCAGCAAAGGCGTGAAAGTATATTGTTATTATTTGTTTGTTAGAAAGATTTATTTCGAGAGTTGAGATTCAAGTTTGATAACCAATGGCACCGGTTAGTGCTAGAGTGAATTCCGGGACGGAATTCCATTAAGGAGGGGAGATTGTAATAACCCAAAATAATGTATCATATTTTTTAAAATGAAACTTAGGGATGACAATTGTTTATTACGAAAAGGTATGGGGTTAAAATTGAAAATTGGGAAATGATTCCCCTTGATGCGCCGTTTTGTGGAGAAAAGAAGGGAAAAACCCTATTTTGGTTTTAAGGTTTGATGAATGTGGCTGCACTTCGAGAGAGAAGAGAGAAGAGAAAGAAAGTGGTGTGTGTGTGTGCTTTGTGTGCACCGACAAGTAGCAGCAAGAGGGAGAGAGAGGACGCCGAGAGAGAGAGAGAGAGCAGCGGGAGAGAGAGAGCTGCGAGAGGGAGAGAGAGACGACGAAGGAGAGAGAGACGATGGGAGAGAGAGGCGACGAGAGAAAGAAGCTGGTGGCTGTCGGGGGTGGTCGCCGGAGGTGATGGTCGCCGGAGGTTTTCATGCGAATTGAGAGGAGGAGGAGAGGAGTTCTTAACAAAGTTCAGGTATATAATCTAAGCCACTTTCTCCTTAGTTTTCGTTCATGGTGTTTAAGATTTAGTTTTGGGACTCTAAATGATAATCAAAGTGGGTTTGTTGTTTTAATTGAAAGCATTGGTTTATTCAAACCTTGTTGGATTAAAAGGTAGTTGAAACGGGATTATGTAAGAAAATGTGTTTAAGGCTTAAAACCTCATCAAATGGAATGTTTAGGAATAATTGGTTGTTAGAAACATTTTATAAATCAAATGTTTAAAAGGGGTAAGTTGAGTAAGGAATCGACTATGATGTTTAAATTGTAATGAGGACCTTGGTAATCACTCTTAAGGTTGTTCCTCGTTTAAGCTAGCGAATTAAAGTTTTAGATCGAGAATTCTAGTAAGAGCAAGAATGGGGATAACTTTAATTAAATGTCTTAATTAATTCTAGAGATAGAATGGAATAGCTTGTACCTGTTAAAAAGAAGAATTTTGTGTCAAGTTGTGTAGAATTAGAAGAATGGCAAAGAATGTGGGTTTTGCTCGTAATTGCCGGTCTTCAGGAACCGTGTGTACCCGAAAGTCGGTATGTTCCGAAAGTTGACCCGTAATTCAAGTTGAGCCGATTTGAGTGTTGGGCCGAAAGAATTATTAAGTCCTTTGGGCTTAGTTATTAAATTTGGGTTTAGAGTATTAATAAAGTCTATAATTAAATTAAAGGCCTGGTACGTAATTGGTAGCTTAATTAATTATTTAAATTTGGGCTTGGGTGTAAGCGAGTTAATCTAAGGTCCGGTTTCATATATATATATATATATATGGGGTTCGTTTATTTTGAGACTGAGATTTATAATTCAGTATTTTTACTGGTATGTTGAGAATCTAGAGTTGAGTAAAGGAAATGATCCGGTGTAGCATTTCATTTGGATGGGTAAGCAAAGATCCTTAGTTGTAATTTTTGGACTAGAAGTGTAATATACCAATTTAGATAAATTGGTGTGGAGTTCAAGATTTAACTCGATTAATGGTTGAGCGAATTATGACGTACGTTATTAATATAATAGGTGTTCCACCTAGAGATCGGAAGTGTAAGTGAGGAGCTTTGGAGCAAGCAAGCCAGGTGAGTTTTCTAACTAAAATACGTGCCCTTTTTAAAGTGCTTTTAAAGTGATTTCATGATGACAAATGCCATGATTGTTATTATGCTTTTAATTGCATGAAAGATGTTTAAAGTTTTATATGATATGTATGCATACATTGTGTTAGACGTAAACTGGCCAAGACGGGAGAGTAGACCCGCCAGTGCTCGTGCGGGAGAGTAGACCCTTTATGCCAGGGGTAGTGTGGCCCCGATATAAGGCAGCATGAGACTGACTCGTTGTCACCTTAGGGTGGCTTCAGGGTGTCAGATTACGAGGGGCGGACCGTTATCCGTGGATGATTTTTATCATCATATTTTATGAATGATTTACATTGAAAGTTTATATATCTGAAAGTTATGAAAAGTTTTTAAAATGATTTTTAGAACTGTCAGGAGGGACTCACTAGACCTCATGGTCTAACCCTCGCATTTTCCAAACTAAACCTTTTCAGGTAAGCAGATTGTAGGAGGCTCAGGTAAGTGAGCAAGAGCATGATAGAGGACAGATGCAGATAGAGACAGTGTCACTCATACTTTTAGTGGTAGTTATACTCAGTTGTGTATAGGTTGTTTCCGCCAACCTAGGCTTTGTAGACAGATGTAATGAAATTTTATGGACCCAGTTTTGTAATTATTTAAAATTAGTGCTATGTATGCTTTATTTAGACTGGGTTGTTACAGTTGGTATCAGAGCCATAGTTTAAGAGATTTAGGTGACCGAACGGGCCTAAACTTAAACTTTGGAGTAGAGATCACAACTGAGAATTAAGAAATGCGTTAGGAAGGCACTATTATTGACATAAGAAATGCGTTAGAAGGACACTATAGTGAAAATAGGACTAATAGGGTACCGAGGACGGTCATGTACGGTAAGTTTGGAATTACACCTGGCCAGTGTAATTGTGAATTTACAGGTACATGTATGTGCTTGACCTGCCTTATTATTCCGAAATTGTAATCTGAAGCTAGACATGTGTCGTGCTCTAATAATCTAGAAGGTCAGCAAAATCCCTGAGGAGTAGACTGAGACCCCTTATTGGGGAAGTTTCATGAGAAATCATTTGTGATGTGAAGAATGTTTACATCGTAGAGACGAGATGTTGTTTAGAATGTTACGAGTCGCCTAGAGGTAGATCTTCGCGGATTCGAAGAGATAAAATGATTGATTTTGAGTAATACTTTTGCGTGTAGAAGTAGAAAATGAGATAGCTGATCAGAAAGAAAGTAGTAGGAAATGGTTGAGTAAGGGAGATGTAGAACGTATGTACTACAAGTTGTTGCAGGACCGAGAGGACGACCCTTGGTCGTAGGTAAAGTGTCAAGTATAAGCATCGTAAGTAAAGCGGTTGACCTTATTAGAGTGAGTAGCCTTCAATTGCAAGAAGAGTCTCATGCATGAAGTTCTTTTATGTAACATAAAATTTTCACGATTGAAGTTAAATGTGTAAATATAAATTTTCGATATTCTTTTACGATTTTCGTTTTTCCATTTTGTTCGTTTATCAACTCTTCAATCCCTATATATACAACAAGAAAAAATAATAATTAATGTTAAAAACATTCAAGATAAACTTTATTTAGGGCACGATATGCATAACTAAAAATTTTAAAAAAACTTTGGTTTTAAAAATTCTGGTTCGGTTTCGGGTTTTTTCGAGAAAATCCTGGTACCGAATACCGATTTTGAGGAATGTTTAGAACCGAATACCGTACCGAATACATTGTACCGGTTCGGGTTCGGTCTGGTACCTAGTCGGTCCTGGTTCGGTTCACGAAAACGGTCCTCGATGCTCATCCCTACTCAGAGTCGCCTCCCATAATCACAATATGTTTTTTTTTTTCACGGTTGGAGTTAATATTATCGTCGATGAAATCGGAGACACCACATTTTTTTGTTTCATTTTGTCTTCTACGATCGATCATAATATGTTATCTTGAGTTCACAATGGCTTAGAATGTGTATATAGTTGGTATCACATCGTATATCTTAGGGTATCACAACGTGTATATAGTTGGTATCACGATGAGTGCACATGTGTAAATGGGTATAACACTGTGTATCTTAGGGTATCACAACATCTGTACAGCTGGTATCACATCGTGTATCTTAGGGTATCACATCATCTATATAGTGGGTATATAGAAAGAGAACGATCATAATTAATGTATCACAATGCATATAAAGTAGGTATCACGTTGGAATGTTCACGATGGAGGAGAGAGAGAGAGAGAGAGAGAGAGAGAGAGAGAGAGAGAGAGAGAGAGAGAAGAGAGATAATATTTTTAAAATACCTGAAAAGCCCTTTATTTAAAAATCTAAGTCAAAATTACCAAAATTGTTAATTTCCTAATTTAACCTTTTTTGTGGTTGAGATTGGATCTCACGGTTATGACAAATGTAACAACCCAACCCAAGCATACATCATATAACACCATTTACATCTCATCATAAGATAACAAAGATACATATTATATCATATAAGGTCTCTTGGTCCCAAAACTATAGAATACATATTCAGTACAAACTTTTCACTAATAATTTGCATTATAACTAACGAGACTATTGATACAAAACATGTTATGAAATTCCATAAACACACTGCTTCCAAAAGTAGATCATCATTTATCTTTTCCTCCGCTCTTACTTACGCCTCGACCTGGAATACATATTTTTGAAAACAAAATGAGGGTTAGACCAATTGGTCTAAGTGAGAAAATCCCTGTCAGTTAAATAATCATTTTGTAAAACACAGATATACAACAAGTATATATGAATACCAAGCATGACTCGTATGCATCATGTACAATTGTTTCACATGACCATATTAGTTGGTTGTGCTAAACCAACTAATCAATTTACTCCGCTGCACTAAAATACATCCAACTCTGTTGTCCCTCCGTATAGCCAAACTCCACCGGCCTAAGTCCGGCCAACGTGCACTCGTGTAGTGTAATGCTCATATAAATACAACATCTATCTCAATATATCATATTTCAATTATAAGCACATTATCACACTACCTACCACATAAGTATCCAATATATATGTATTCCAGTTTGAAAATGATTAAAGTAAAACTCACCCGAAAGCAATACCGCAACTAACACCTTTTATTGAAAACTTGCAAGAACCTTACTTTTCTATCAACTTCCCAAAATCTGAATTACACAAAATACATATAACCATTTACCACATAAAACTCAATTACAGGCTAAGAATCCTAAATAAGCCTATCATTCCCTTACCCAGAAAACATTCACAAATGCCCCCATCCGGAAACTATCCGGAAAATCCAAAGAATCCGGATAAATCGAAAACAAACCCAAAATCCATCGAACTCAAATAAGAATCAAAATTTGAGATTCTAACCCGATAGAAACTTAATACTAACGATTATAAACACAAAATGAAAAGAAATTATACCTCAAACCGTCTCAATCGAACTTTATCCTTGGCCCTAATCGACCGATAACCCCTCTGCTTACTTTCTTCTTTCGGCTCAACACACAGACACCAAAATAGAAACCGACTATAATGAAAAATCAAAAGGAGGTGATTTCTATTTATAGGGATGCCAAATTGCGATTGAAGGTTCAAACTTTACTAAAATGATGGATACGTCCTTAAACTTATAAATCAATCCAACTCGCCCTAAATTAATAAACGAACTTATCCGAGACATTACACAAAATACTGAGTTCTCCCTTGAATGCCCCCTATATATGGATATATATATATATATATATATATATATATAGACGGTAAATCATTTGCAAATCCTCCAAATATTACAAACCGTAGATACATATCTAGACCACCCTTTTTTATTAACAGTTAATGCGAATTGAATAGAATTTTAAATTTGAAATGATGGAAAATTAAGAAAATAGTAGTTTTTGAAGACAACCCGTCCCACTTAGATAAAGCAAATTGATTTGTGAGTTTCTTATGAGCTCAAAGTTGTGGGTTATCAATAACTTTTATCATGATTTTTCATGTTCTAAAAAACTTGCCGCACAGCCGCCATGGCATCAAGACTTGTGTTCCAATCAAATCTCTCGAGGTTCTAGTCAAGATCGATGGTCTTTCACGTCTGGAGATGGTGGATCGTCGTTGTGGTTTTCTATTTGGCGGAGAAAACCGACTGCAAATTGAGAAAACTGACTGCAAATTTTACGGACCGCTTCGGAGAGTCGGCGACGGTTTAGGATTGGGAAGGGGAAAGAGTTAGGTTATATATTTGATTTTTTATTTTTGAGAAATTATGTATCTGATTTAAATTTTAATAGAATACAAAAAAAATATAAAAGACGAAAATACCCTAAGTTAACGGAGTTGTTTAACGGATGTTAGCTTCAGGGACCTTCATCATAACAAAGTGAAACTCCAAGGACCCTGGCCATGAATTTTAGGGACCACCATTGTAACTTGGGTCAAACCACATGGACCAAATTTGTAATTTACTCAAAAAATAATGTTTTGAACATTTTATTAGTATTTCTAGAGCCAATATAATTATTACAAGACTATATATGTATTTGTTTTAGTGAATGAGCAATAACCATACAAACCACAAAGTTAACTATTGCATCAAGTAATGGACAACGAGTATCATGCCACTATGAGCCAGTTTCATGACCCGTTAATAAATAGACGACGACAATTAATCTCCTTTGAACATGATTTTAATAATACCAACCTAATATTATTCCTAACAATATAATAATATTAAATTATTTCTTTCTAAAAAACTACATTATAAATATATTGATTAATACTAGTTTTATTAGAATAAACAAAACATTTAAGTTGGTATTCAAAGAATAGAAACCCAATAAACTATTGTCACCGTTAATTCCTCCTAACACGATGAAAAAGAATTTGGAGATATTGTCTGGTACCACACATTACTACTTCAACAATAATCTTATTTAGTTTTTTTAAAGGGATGACAACGATACTTGAAATCGACAGTCAAAACCAAAAATCGAAATGTTTTAGTCGAATTTGGGGACTACTTTTTGGGGGGCAGGGCGAGGCGGGGATCAGGGACGAATTTAGGGATTTTATCGGTTTCGGGGATAGGGATGGGGACGGTTATCACCGGCATATACACGAAGGATCGTGTGATAAGAAGCGTAAGAAGGAATCTGAACCCTTGATCACTTTTAATCTCAAACCCACTTATGAATTGTGTTTGATACGTAAATGATCTGGTGCATCGAGGTGCATCTCATCCTAATGTGCATTCAATGGTGGAGATCTCTTCCTACGCTTCTCACCCTAACTTATCTTCCCACTAGAACTCAACCCTATATATATATCCCCGCTATTATCGTCTTCTTGTAAGTATTCTTTTTTAAGCAACGAAGTACTTGTAAATCTTATTTTTTTTACTATAGTATTCCTATCTTCACGGCCTCACCTTAAAATTCCTCTCCGGTCAATTTTGATTCTGGGTTTGGTGGTACCTAACAGTGAACTAGGAATCAATGAAGCATGGAGATTTTTAACCTTAACACACGGGTTCCCCAACGATAATTTGCAAAACCACAAGGATCGATGAGGATCCTCGTTAAGATCCCCGACAGGTCTCAGTGTGGTTATGTGGACAATTTTGGTTATTAACTTGGAGGATAAAAATACTAATAACTGGTCTGAACTTGGCTCGTTGCCATCCCTAGATTATTACACTAGATAACAAACTAGTGAAATTTCTCACACATTTGAAAATATTATTATGTGATGGACTCTTTTTGTACACAAAATGGACAAAAAATTGAAAGAAAGGTGGTGAAATAATTGGAGATGAATTTACAAAAACACCCATGCATTTGATTTCTAGACGCATGTTGATTGTTTTGTTTAAAGGATAATTATGGACATAAAAGCAAAGGAAAGTGCAAATTCATGGAATCGAGCCAATAAAGGATCCGAATAATCGAAAAGCTAAAAAGAGTAATGTTTTTCTTTTTTTGTCAACCAACCTAATTAATAAATAAATTGTTATGTCTATAATTTATCCAAAATTAAAACACGGGTTATAATGTTCTCTAAAAGCACCGCATTCTTTGGATTCACGTTGCCAAAGAGAATATCAATCCGAAACACCCATATAGACCACAAAGTGGTAAGCATAACGGGCTCAAAGCACCAAAAAACATATTTCTTCAACATAATTGAATCAATCCAAAAGACCAAATCCGAATAAGAATAGAGCTTCAGAATATCCATTTGCCACCATTGACCAATAAGAACCCATAAGTCTTTAGCGACGGGACACGAAAAGAAAAGATGATTGCAATCCTCCACCCCCGTATCACAATTAGAATATAAAGGAGACGAAACGTCGATACCTCTTTTATCCAAATTTAGTCGAGTAGGGAGTCGATTAAGATCAACCGCCACGCAAACACGTCAACTTTGATGGGAACACATCAACTTTAATGGGAACACGTCTAGTCCATCTAGTAGGATGAGAATCCACATCCAAAAGACAAAAATCAATAAAAACACCTAGCCGAAGTCATCGAATAATCACCCGACGCGTCTAACAACCATACCCATCTATCATTTTGACTCAAGGGCACAAAGGTAGACAAAATTTGTCGTAGTTCACAAAATTGGACAACCTCTACCCCACATACCCACCTCTCGATGCCCTTCGAAAACACACATCCCAACACCCTAACTCCAAACGAGACTTGACATTCATCGATTTATCCAATTCTAAAATGTAAACTCTAGGAAATTGAATTTTAAAAAGAGAATTCTCAAGCCAAACATCCTCCCAAAACGTGGTCAAAATACCATCACCCATCTTTTTCTTGCAGAAAGAAAAAAGATAGAGTTGATCGATTATATAATAAAGACCCATGTTGAATCTGAAATTTGCCTAGGCAAATTCGAACCAATTAGACACTTCTCGCCGTAGATGGATTTAATAATTTAACCCAAAGTGCTTCATCTTCCAACTAAAACCACCAAATTCACTTAAAAAGCAAATCACAGTTAAACGCCATAATACTACCAATACCAAGTCCTCTAAATTTGAGACTAGCGATAACTTTTTTCCACTTGATCCAAGACATTTTCTTTTCATCCATATCGCCACCAATAAATAATCTATTTTGCAAAGATTCCAAGCATTGATCAACTCATATTGGGATTTTGTAAATAGACGGGAAGTAAGTAGGAAAGCTCCCCAAAACGAACTTTAAAAGGGTTATCCGACCACCAACCGAAAAGGTTTTAACTTTCCAATTGGAAAGTTTGGCCAAGAATTTATCGAACACCACCTTCCAACAATGATAAAACCTAAATACAAAAAAGGAATATTCAATCCACGACACCCAACACAAGAGGCCATACACTCTGTGAAAAATACCAAGTTTTGTTGTATTTTACACAAATTGACTGAGCAATTGTCAAAGGAATTTTGCATTTCGATCTTCCCACTATGTTAGAGGTATACAAATTTCTTTATAAATATGAAAAATATATTTGAGAATCGTCAACAAAATGTAGTATTGTAAGTATTAGTATAAACATTCAAAATGTAGTAACCCTAAATATATCTTCTAAAAATATGTTCATTAAAATAAGAATAGAATATAAAAATATTTTTAAAAATAATTCTAAAAAACATTTTATCTATACTATATTATTTTAAAACTCTTAAAAACAACCCATAAAACTTCATGTACCGCTATTTAATGTACTTACTTAAAATCTTTTAAAAACAACTAATTAAATTTTATGTACCGTTTTTAATGATAATTAGTTGATTAATATTTATCTCTAACAACTTTCAAAACCTTAAATCGTGGACTTTTATTAACTAATCTGTATCTCTAACCATTTTCAAATCCTCAAATCATAAACAGATAAACTCCTCAAACCCACACTTTAAAATAAATTAGAACATTAAAATCAAGATATATCGCGTTACATTACGCGAATAGACTTCTAGTAAATATTTAATAGTGAAACGGTAAAACTAGTGTGATCGTTTTCTTGTAAGTTAAGGGAGACTCCCTCGTTCACCATATAATTGTCCAAAAAGTCGATCATAAAGCAAAAGCATTAATTTTATTTTTATTTTTACTTTTTTATTTTCTCTATTATTTGTTTTATCGGCACGTTAATCCAATTATTGATTTTCGTGAATCTTATAAACCAATTAAATTAGATATCTCAAGACTAGAAGTGAGCAGCGGAACTGGGTACCCGTCTTTGGAATCGGAACCGCTCTGGAACTGCCGGTTCCGGAACCGAAACCGATGCGACTGGTTCCGGTTCCGGTTCCTAAATACGAAACCGATTAAGACTGGGTCCGGTTCCGGTTCTCATTTTTTAGAACCGCTACCCGGTCCTGCTGGGTACCCAGAACCGGAACCGCTGGATACCCGGTATATTTTAATATAAAATATCTACGTATTTAATATTTATTACATATAAATATTTAATTTAAGTAAAAAAATTAATAAAGTAACAAAAATTACTTTTTAGGGTTACTGACTTTACTCTCTTGCATATTTGCATTCCATATTCATTCACAAATCAAACCACAGTCGCCACACACAGCCACACACTCACAACGCACACAACGACGCCACCGACCTCATGAAGGTCTGCTCAGCCGCCATCCGCCGCAGGCCGCACCGTATCTCTGCGCACACAGCCGCCGCACCGTGCCTCTGCTCCAGCCCTCCACTCGATTGAACGATATTTAAGGTTTGTGAACTCATTTTGCTGTTAAACTTAGTTTCACCACTTTGTAGGATAAAGTTTATCAGATAAACCAATTAAGTTGTTGGATTCCAAGTTTGTTCTCGATTTTGTGAACTTAGTTTCATCATTTTGTTGTCTGCATTTATTCGATAAACCAATTAAGTTCACAAAATTATTAGATAAACCGGTCTATGAATTTTTCTCAAATGCAGATTTTTTGAGTGTCTGACCAAAAACTTAATTAGCAGTTTTAGGAGAGTTGCATGCAGATTCTTCACACATGTAAAGGAACTTATGAACTCAACCATCTTTTCTTGTTTTTGGCTGTTGTATCATGTCTTGTAAAAAAATGTTAAAAAATAAAAAAAAGTTGTCAGCGGGTACCCGGAACCGGAACCGGTTCCTAGCGGTTCCGGGACCGGTTCCAAAAAAAAAGAACCGACGGGAACGGTTCCAGTTCTTTCTTTCTAGGAATCGTCGGTTCCGGTTCCGATTCCATGAAAATAGGGGGATACTCGGTATTGCTCACCCCTACTCAAGACCAATAATAAAGCTTAGATACAATGTACTTCAACTTTTAATTTTACTAATTTATTTTTATCAACGGTGAATTACACTTTTGGTCCCTCGTGAACAATTGCTTTTTGGTTTTTGTCCCTCAAAATCATAAAGTACAATGGTGGTCCAAAAATCATGTTTTGAAGCTCAAACTGGTCCCTCCACTAACGCCGTCCAAAATGGTGTCGTTAGAAGTTAAATGTGCCCTCACGCGAGGGACATTTTAGTCTTTTTACCCCATCTTTCTTCCTCCCATCTTCATCTCTCTCAATTCAAGAACATTCATACCAACCACCATCATCAACCACCGGCCACTGCCACCAATCACCACCGCCACTGCCAAATACCATCTCCACCCACCATTAAAAACATCCAAAACATTCATCACCACAACTACCCTCCTTCACTTCTAACCATTGTCCTTTACCACTAGGAAAGAAAAATTAAGCATCGTCATTGTGTTTGAGCAACAACCACCCTCCTTCACTCAAGAAACTCATCAGGCAAGAAAAATCAAAATCAACTGATAAAACTAAAAAAAGATCAAAATCAACCAAGCTCTTTCGATGTAGTGGTCCTCAAACGATCAAGTGGTTCTTGGTCGAAAACTATTGTTGCTCAAACACAATGGATCCAGAACTAGTAAGAAAACGAAAACCAAAAACAAAAAATCAAAAAACAAATACAGATATGGGTTGCATTTGGTATTTTTCTTGGTTATTGAACTCGATGTTGTTCTTTTTGAAGCTACATATGCAAAAATCAAAGGGGTTTGGTTTCATGATTCAAACCCTAATTTCAATAAATCTCGAATAGAAACAATATAAGTAGGTCTAAAATCAAATCCCTAAAATCTATGAAAACCCTAAAACTAACAGGAAGAACCTCATCTAGAAATCGAAGCTCTCATCTGGAAATTGAAACAAGACGCTCATCTGGGTGGCGGTTTCACAATTTGCAAGTGTTGGTTTCACGATTTCCACCTCAATCTTGGTTGCGGTCTCATCTGGAAATCGAAGCAAGAACTCTGAAACTTCCTCCACTCCGATGGTGCGTGAGTCCCATCCACCACAATCCTTCTTTTTCACATTCTCTATAATACCCACTGTAATACCATCTTTCTTTTTCACCTTCTCTAATGGGAATCTGAAATCAAATGAGATGGGAATGGGATCATTCAAGAAGATGGAGGGCGGTAGCTTTGGGAGGTGATTTTCTCAATTTAGAAAAAGAAGAAAAAAAATCTAAAATAATTAATTTAGTTATATATTTTAAATTAAGTAAAAATAGGGGTTAAAGGACCAAATTACCCCACACGTGAGGAGCGCGTGACGGGGTTAACGAAGACTAAACTATCGAAGTTAGTGAGAGGGACTTATTTGGGCTAAAAACATGATTTTTGGACCATCGGAGTACTTTATGGTTTTGAGGGGCAAAAACCAAAAAACAACTATTCACGAGGGACCAAAAATTGATTTAGTTGTTAGGAATTCGATTCGAGAGAACTATTCCATAATTTGGCTTGAATTTGTATGCCTGGGGTGAGAAATTGGATAGAGATATACCAAGTAAACCTTAGTACTTGTTTTGCAATCTTGTTCTTGATGAATTTATGAATTCTTAGGTTGAGATCGAGAGATAAAACCTGCGTTTTCTATAAATAACTTTGTTGTTGCTCGAGAGAGAATAACAATTATTTATGTGATTGTGTATTCACTTGATTGTATTAGTCTGATAATTATCATAAGTAAAGTGTTCTTTGTGAAACCGTTGGGATTCCAACCCTCAACTACATTTCTCCCGAAAAATCCAAATTTGTTCTTTGCTTTTACTCTAAAGTTTATTTATCTAATTTAGTTATTAATCGATTATATTACCAACAACTCTTCCAATCGGATCGTCCAGTTAATAGTGAGTATAGTCATTGTGATATTAAGTTCCTAGTTCTCTTGTTTCGATACTCGTACTTCCAAGTACATATTACTTGATTCGATTCGTACACTTGAGGTTAGAGTAGGAGGGTGTAAACCCGCCTATCAAAGGACCAAAATACCCCTCACGCGAGGAGCGCATGACGGGGTTAACGGAGACTAGACTAACGAAGTTAGTGAGAGGGGCTTATTTGGGATAAAAAAACACGATTTTTGGACCATCGATGTACTTTATGATTTTGAGGGACGAAAACCAAAAGAGAACTATTCACGAGGGAACAAAAGTGTAATTCACTCTTATTTAAATAGAGGCTATAAGTTTCAAGAAATAAAATATGTGTATGATGTGGAATATATCTAAAAATTAACAAAAAAGATTTATGGATCAAATGATATTTTTAGTTACAACAATAAAATCATGTAGAATAGATATTTTTCTAAATTTCACACCTCTATTTGGGAAATAATCAATAAGGATTATTTTCTTAAATTTAATTATTCAATTTATGCACAATCAACTAGGAGAATTTGCCAAATTTTCGTTTCATTATTTTTTGCCATTTATCAAAAATAGGTCCGCCTACAAAAATGTCCCAGTGTAACCTTGATTAGTCATTAAATAATATTAATATTTTGACTCACGTGTGTGAAAATATTGGATGTGCATTTGTTCTTCCATTAAGCGTTAGAGCTCGTTAATATCTTGGTGGTAATCGATATAGATAAGTCATAGTAACAACACAAAGGTGAAGGTTATGGTGTTGAAAACATGTGGTGTGTATTTGATGATCTCACAACCAAATGTCACAAACCAACACTTAAACCATGCAACGTTTAACAAAATATATATATATAAGTTTACCAAAACGGCCCAGAAACATCTAATCGATATTGCAATAACATCCCAAGTCTGCGGAAAAACAACCACCTCACAGTTGAGAAATCTAAAGATAAACAAGTCAAGAAAGTCTAAACGAGAAGCTACAAAACTTCCTTCTATTCTCTAGGCACCGAGCTCACATCTTTTCTTTACCTTTGCTCGAGCCCTCACCTACTTGCTTACCTGAAAAAGGTTTTCAATTTTATAAAAGAGAGGGTTAGACCGAAGGTCTAGTGATTTCCCTCAAGTATCAAAATCACGCCACAAGTATCATTCAAAATGAGTTATAACATTTATAAACAATTCACACCTTTTAAAACTAACATGCACACACAACACACGTAGATGGGCACACGCTAGAGTCACACACACCTGCGACAACACGCCGGGGCTACACCCGCCTTCAACCGAATCACATGAAACGAATTCATGCATTACGAATGAGTCACACCCCTATATAAAACCATCACATGTTGTAACACCCTAAAAATCAGGGTAAATTTAAACCTTAATTCTAACAAGGTTAAACATAAGATCAGCCAAACTTTTATACATATCAGAGAATTAACCTTGAAGATTCATATATATACACCAATGCAAATTCGAAATAACCTATTAATCTAATCCTGTCGACTAAGATCAGATTAAACTGGTTATCTAGGATTTACCAATACTCCTCACTAAGGCTAACTTTTCCACTTTCCACAAAAGTATGTACTCGAATGCACTCGTCCCACAACCCTTTACTTTCCCGAGCTAGTACCTGGTAAGAAAATATAATTTGAAACGATTAGGCTAACGCCTAGTGAGAACATTCGGTTTCAAAATAATACTTTTAAAATCAATGTAAACAAGGCATAACAAACCTGGTTTACCCTTTTCTTACCATATGTTTCAACATCTCATGATGACGGGGTTAAACCCGATTCCATGAATAAGACCGACACCAAGTCAGTCATGATATCATGTTCAAGAGGCCACTACGAATCTCCACGGATTCTAGATTAATGCTCATATCCAAGAAATCACAATTACACATGTCAATTTCTTGGAAAGGAAGTAGAGATTACAATTAAGCCATGCCTATCTCTTTCCTTCCTTAGAAATCGTGAATTACGATTAGTCCACGCCTATCCCACGATTTCTCATCAATGTGAAATAGGAATTACGATTAATCTACGCCTATTCCTCATTTCACCTAAACGGGAATTACGATTAGTCCACGTCTATTCCACGTTTATCACACACACTGGAATTACGATTAATCCACGCCTATTCCATGTGTTCATAAAAACTAGTGCTTATGGATCCATTACACTTATTTGTACTCGTGCAGGTTATTATAAATCATTTTCAAATAACGTCAATGAAGTTAAGCAAAACCATTAATTTCAAGATAACAAATTTTGCTTTGTATCAAAACTCATTCAGGAAACATTCATTATAAAATATACCTTACCATAAATTGAAATGCGTTTATAAAAAGGGTAAGGTAAGAATGAACTCACCTGACAGCATTAGCGTCACTCTTACTTTACTTCTTAAAGCTGTAAAGATTTCCGTCACCAAACTTCACAAAGTCTGAAATACCCAAATACATATTGTACTGGTATTAATCTACTATACAGGACCCTTAAAGACTAAGAATCCTAAATAATCAAAATTCTCGACACTTATCGCAACCCACTAATTGCGACAACACTTGTCGCAACCTATTACTTGCGACACAATACTTATCGCAATCCACTGTTGCGATATTCCCTTCTTATCGCAACCAACTGTTGCGACATACATCTTATCGCAACCACCTGTTGCGACATACATCTTATCGCAACTAACTGTTGCGATACAACAATCTTATCGCAACCTACTGTTGCAATATAACAATCTTGTCGCAACCCAAAGCTTGCGACATTCATCCTTATCGCAACTATCATTTATATCGCAACTTACTGTTCATCTTTATCTCAACTAACTGTAAACGTATTCAACTTTACTTTTAAGCCATAATAATTTCTACAAAAGTGCAGGTATGCTTAATATCATTAGTAGAAGAGACCTATGAACTTAGATTTTCCATATCTTCCAAAAACATCATAACCCAAAATATAACCCAATAGAAAACTTCATAAACATAAGAGAACTAAATCAAGTGAAGATCATACCTTTGTTTACACCAGATTGTATCCTCAATTTACTGCAAAAATCTGATTTCTTTCTTCCTCTTCTTTCTTCTTTCTTGGTTCTCTCTCTCTCTTGCCGTACGAAACACACACACACACACACACACTTAAGACACACAAAGTGACCAAAATGAGACACCTCGCCCCTCTTTTATCTAAAAGAGGCGGTGGTGTATAAGTGGTTTCACCACGTGTCCAAAACAGTCCCTCTACTTTCATTAATTGACAATTTCCACCCTCCAACTTATAAATTAAAATTAAAGTTTACCCCTTAACTTATAACTCTGTAAAACAAATAATGTAACTTACTCGGGGTAAACTCTAAAATTAATCTATCAAATAATTATACTCAAATTATTTAATAAACCAAACGTAACACTTTATAAAGAAAATCGAGATGTTACACATGTCCCACCCCAAATGAATGCACAAACTTTGAATTTCCACACCAACCAATCATACATTATGCCATGGTAAAAACATGCATTTCAATTAAACATCATGCGTATTGAAAGTTGTACGTCAGGTAAAGTAAGTTAGGAAAACTCACCTATCGTCTGCGCTTAATCTCACTCTTGAAGCTACGAATGTCCAAACCGAACACCTAAATTACACAACACACAATTGAAGTTAAACCACCTTAATACTCCCTAAAACCATCTATAATAAACCCCAAGACAATTCTCTAATCGATGCTTCGATCCTAGCCCCGAACGAGAAATGAAACACAAAACGAACTAAGACCAAACAGTCCTTTGCGCGGCTTGGCCCGCGGTTTCAGGTCGCGGCCTAGCCCGCGCAAGTCGTTGGAGTCCAACCCCTAGGTCTGCACAACTTTTTTTTGTCAAAAACCCTCACATCCTCCCAATCCCAAACTTTCCAAAACCGATTTTAAGTCTCCAAATCAAGGAAATCAATGTCTTAAACCTTTTATACAACAACTAAACATCAACACTACAATAAATCCATGGAAATCCAGCCATTGAAGAACCCATTTTCTCAAAAAATCCATATGATGATAAACCCTTGAAGGATAAAACAAATAATGGTGGTTTTTGACCAAAAGTCCAAGAAAACCATTCATTTCTCAATCAAAATTCAAAACTCTGTAGGGTTTTAATCCAAAACACTTCAAAGGTGAAACCCCTAAAATCCTAACCATAAAACTCACTAGAAATCGTAGAAGACATTAGAGGAGATGATTACCTTAGTGAAGATGAAGATGAAGATGAAGATGAAGATGAATCCACCCCAAATCAGCTTCTTTCTTTGTTATCTTCAAGATCACACACACCAACACACAATGCTCTCCGGGACCCTCTCCAGCCTCTTAATACGTTTGATAAGAATGAGAAGGGTTTTGAGGTTTTTACTCTCATTACCCCTTAATTACACACTAGTCCCTACGGTTTGAGAATTTTCAAAAGCTTACCCTTAACTCTTACTAGGTAAGACACTTGGTCTTTGCCTTAACTCTTACCGGGTATGATTCTTGGTTCTTGTAATATTCATCCGACAAGTTAACGTGGCTTGATAAACGCTTACCCGGTTAAGAGTTTGATAAACGCCCTTAATTGGATTTAACAGAAAAAGTAACGGGCGTTAGAAGGAGAGAGCAAAACCAAAACGAAATGACAAACATGAGAGACTAAATCCGAATTTTGTTAGTTTAAGGGAGGATATTCATTAAAACTGACAAACGTTAAAAAACCAAAAGTGAAGTTACCCTATAATTTAAAATCCTAAAATAAATATATAAAATTACTTTGGGTTTATGGTCAACATAACCTACTATATCCACGAGGGTGCCAAATCGTTACCCACCCACCACTCAAAACGACTTTATACACGATTCTGCCAACATTTTGTCAATCCAAAAACTTATTATTAAAACAATATATATATATATATATTATAAAAGAATTAAAACTATATATTTTTCTTTATTTAATTAAGTTGTTTTTAAAAATATATATTCTCAAATTAAATAAACATGTTTAATTTTAATTCAACTTTAAGCTGATTTGATTATACTTGACAAAATGGTTAATTAGCTAATTGATAAATTTTTAGATGTTATTAAAACACTATGTCAAATAATATTTTAATAATTTATCAGTTAGTTTTGTTTTATCTAAATTAATTAATATTATTTTATAATACATTTTTAAAAAATAAATAAATTAGACATGACTTTTATACATATAAAAGTATAAAAGAATGCAGTGAAAATGGAATATGTAAGAAGACTTGGCGTACAAGTAAACCAATGCGTATAGTAAATATGTTGGATAAAATTTAAATTATGGAACAAATTCTGCATCAATACATACATACAACAACTGTATCTATCGACAGTGTCTTTATAGCTCCAAATGCCTGTTGTACCCTGTGCATCGTTGCTTGTACTTTCAAGATTATAATCATATCCGCCATTAGAATCTGTATATTCCCAATTTACCCTTCCACTTACACCTGCTTCCTCATCGACGGAATCAGCATAATCCGACGTCGTTTCAACTGTTGTGGTAGTCGTCACGTGCCTCACCACCTCCCAACCTTCTGATTCCCAATTTGCCACTGAGTTCGAAGCCAATACACCAATCCTCTGTTTCGCGTTTGAGTTTTTTGAATCCAGTTGATAAATCTCGACCGTTGACTCCTTTGAGGAGGTTGAAAAGGACCAATCGAATACGCATCTGGGTGATAACTTGGATGTGATCTGCGGTGGTGATGGGGTAGAGCAGGATAATAAAAATGGGTGGTGTAGCAGCTGATCACAGCTCCACCTCTCACTTCGCTCTCTCCTCAAACACTTGTCGAGAAAATCACGTAAATCCTCCGGCGAGTGAGCTGGCAACTCTGGTAACTCATCGGAGTACCCGATTTGACGCAAGGTGTCTGCTCCTCTATCTTGCCACGCTGGCTTTCCGGTGAACATCTCAATCACCGTACACCCTAACGACCACACGTCAGACTCCGGTCCTTGATACTCGCCGCGAATAACCTCCGGCGCCATCCACAGTGGACTGCCACGTGTCCCTGAAACCCTAACGCCCAATTCAATCGCCGATCCGAAGTCGGCAAGCTTCGCCGTACCGGAAATATCTCCGACCAACACATTCTTCCCCTTCACGTCACAGTGAACAATGTTTTTACCGTGAATGTAGCTCAAACCCGCCGTGATACACCGCGTGTAACTCCGGAGATTCACACCAGCACCAGCATCATAATCATGTTTTGCCACGTCAGCAACTGTACCACGTGACATGTATTCCATGTGTAAATTCCGGTACACCACCACCGACGACGATGAAAACTCAGACGTGACGTCATCTCCGAGATACCCAACGATGTAAGGTGACGTCAGCGATTTCAAAATCCGAATCTCGTTCTCCAAACACCGAACAAACGGACCAGAGTTATTCTGTACAGATTTAACGGCGAACAGAGCACCGTCATATCGATTAACGGCAAGATTGACGACTCCAAATGATCCTCTACCGATGCAATTGCCACGAACCCAGTTGGATTTAGAAGCATAATTGTTCATTTCTTTTTTTTTTTTGATGAGATTTGGAATTGTGGGTTGGATAATAATGGGGTGTGTTTATATATAAGGTGGAGTGGGGTAAGTGGAAGGTGAATAATAAGGGAGGAAGATGACGTAGAGAAGAATTGAATTGAATTGAAGGGGTGAATGAAATTAGCGGCGAATGATACCTGGTTTTATCCCTATCCATTCCATGTGGATGATGCTATTGCTAGCCAAGGTTACTTGGCAAAGTTGAGGTTTTCTTGTTGTCGACCGTACTTGTTCAATAATAAATAATCCCTCAACTTTAACGGTTTCTCTTTCTCTTTCTTTGCCTTATCATAACTTTTAAATATCATATATATCTATATTATATTATACTAGTAGAGTACCCGTGCAATGCACGGAGTGAGAAAGGTGTTGAGTGACTTTTTTTCTCAAATACACAATGCGATGGGATGCCAATTTTTTTTATAAATTGAGAGTATGACGTTTATGATCTTTATAAACTTTAAAGTTCATATATGTCGACATAAATCCTCATGGATGTCATTGTGAAATAAGATCCCTTTTATTACAAATTTTCAGCTTTGTCATGTATATTAATCATTCAAATAAATGTGTTAGAAGATGCAGGGGGTGTTGTCCATGTATTTAATGTTGATGAATTTGTTTGTTTACAAATGGATATGTACAAATGTGGCTTAGGAAAATTTTTGGTCCTTACCAAATGCTTACCCGGATAAGTGCTTACCAAGTTGTATTACCTTACCGGATGAATATGGTAAGGACCAAAAATTTTACGCGGTAAAAACAAGGCAAGGACCAAGAGTGTTAATCGGTAAGTGAGGGCGACGACTCTTACCACGGTTAGCGCTTACCGGGTAAATTGTTACATGTGATGCCATTTTTGTGGACTAAAACCTTACCGAGTAAGTAAGTGATAGTGTTGAATTTTATCAATAATCGCTTACCGGGTAAGGGTTTGGTAAACGTCCCCTAACTTCTTAAGGTGATAGCTTTTATTCTTCATTTGTAAGGACCAAAAATTTTCCTAAGCCACATTTGTACATATCCATTTGTAAATAAACAAATTCATCAACATTAAATACATCATGGACAACACCCTGCATCTTCTAACACATTTATTTGAATGATTGATATACAAGACAAAGCTGAAAATTTGTAATAAAATTACATTTATATTGTATCCTAACATGTGCCAAAGACAATGATATTGATGTTGTCTCCTAACAACATTTGTTATCTTTGTTTCATGGCAATTTGGACTCCACAAATCAAGACCCTTTCATCCTACACAAACCATCAATTATAAAACCATGTGAAAATTATGTCAAAAGGATTACATACATGCTTATTGACTAATGTGTAAATTTTCAAATTCCTGATTGTTATGAATTTCATCCCAATCTGTTTGAGACTATTGCATTTGTATTCAAAGGTGAGTCTTGTAAATACACTCTTTATCCTAGGAACCCACAGATCAAATTGTAGCGATGAAGCCGTTGGCCATGATTTCAGAGACCCAAACTCGTACATTCTCGAATTTTGAAACCAAATCGTAACCATTTGATTTGTAACCGGGCATGTGGACATCTCACTGTTGTCACCATCTTCTAAAATCGATTGCAGTTGTAATAAACAACAGACCTATCGTGCAACAACAAATCGATTGCAATTCAAAACAAAATGAGCAATTCAAAACAACTATTAGATCCACAACAAAAAACTTGCTTTACAATATTAAGCAACCTGATTTCAGATATCTAACTTAATTTCAGATGCTTGTGTGCTTTGTGGTATCATCCTCATGGTTCCATGTCCTGACAAACCATAAGCAAAAAGTGGTCAAAGCCATTTAGTAATTTGGACAAAGCCAAAAAGAAATTTAAGAATATTTAAGGCTCAGCATCAACACAAGGCATAATCATTATTCGACCGCATTAAGCTAATTGTGGTGCATTACACAAAGGCCCAACATCAACACAACGCTTGGGTTTTATGAAAATACAGAGCTGAAATCTAAAGCATGAAATCATATTAGACAATTCACATGAAGTAATTCTATGTTCTAATTGCATCACTTGACAATGATTTTTCAACTTGGTTAACTTCATTAATTGAACCTTTCAATATAGCAGACTTAGGGGTTGTTTACTTACAGCTTAATGAGCTTAATGGTTTGGGCATTTATTCATTCAGTGAGTGTTTCTTTAGCTTAATTGTTACGCCATTAAGCTAAAATGAATATATGGAATAAGCCAGGCCCCCTCACTTGTCCCCATTAAGCTACCAAAAACAAATTAATACCAATAATGCCCATAAATAATCCAACCCTCTCTCTCGTCCCTCATCAAAAAGACAAACTCACATCTTAATCCATTCAAGGCTTAATGTAAAAGAAAGTAAACAGTCCCTTAAAGATGTTACAAGTAAAGGAACTCAAAAACAATATGCTGATAGGGAAGGATTTACCTCTAAAGTGCCCCTGCATTTTCAACAACTTTCTGCTCAACATTCAGTATTAGACAAAAGGTAAACTCACTGGTATTGTTATAACCCAAAATTGCCTAAGAAAAAAGATCGAGAGCTAGGATTAGGAGGCATCCAATATACAGCATTCCTGTAAAAAAATCCTTATGTTCCATTACAATATGTAGATATAAAAGCCACAATGAATTAATAGCCATCATATACAAGAGAAGACTGATGTGTTTTAAACTTATACCGCAAGCGTACGGGAAGTGTAGCATACGGGTCGATCACAGGGAGGCAATGGACTAACACGAACTTGTTCTAAACTATGTCCTAGCTACGGGAAATCAATTGGTGATTTTGATTTTTTTGATAAAATAAATGAAAAATAACGAGACATAAAAAATAAAAGCTAACGCAGATCGGGTAATGTCGTTCTCGGATTTTAGTGATGGTGAGTATTTGTTGTATAAAAATACGTTAACCCTCTATCGAGGTGAAAAAGATTTTCTAATCAAGATACATATTTACTTTCGCAATATGTGTACATTGGAAAGAAACATTATGATTTAAAACGAATAATTTTCCCAATCAACGCCCCTAACTATTTTCATGTTAGGACCGTTGTCATTGATCAATTCAGTCTTAAGTTATGATCAAACTATCGTTCGTATCAAAACTTACAAAATCAACTAAAGACGTTTTATAAAAACCGGTTCATCAAACATTAACTTTCGTTATATGAAAAATCAACCAATTTAAAACTCAAAGTTTATTATAAAAACAATTGATCAATACCACAACGTCAATCCAAAGTGACGATTACACAATAAACGGAAGCTAAACCACTAAAGAAAACATAAATCTAAACCAAACAATAAAATTAATCCAAGGAGTGTCACTCTCCAAGAATCGTTTCTAACCTATGAAAGCAATAAAATTAAATTAAAAGGGGATGCAAGAAATTAAAAGGTGCAATAATAAATATAAGGAGAAAAACATTAACAATAGATAAATATAAAAGTATGGAGAAAACGAAATGTTACAACGGGTGTCGAATGTGGATGAGAATCTGTCACATTCCATCTTCATCTTCGATCAGTCACAACATCACATCTTCTTCACGACTCCATACACTTAAGGAACAAGAAATTATAAACCTAAATCTAAATCTAATCTAAAAGATTGAACAAAACTAAAACCTAAAAACTAAATAAAAAAGAAAAGGAAAAGAGAAACTGACGTGATCGTCAGTGGGGGAGAGAAAGAGGAGGAATCAACAATGCCTACAATTCATATTTAAATATGTAAGTTTTCAATTCAACCCCTCCTCTTTGCAACTTCTTCAAAAATGACCTTCTAATTCCATTTATTTCAAAAATGCTTTTGCCAAACTTCTTTCTTTTAAAATTGCTCCAACTTTGAGTCATTCTTGAATTGCTCCATCATATGAAGAATTGATCAAGTGCTCCAAAAATCCATCATCGTCCATCTCTATGTTTCGGCACAAAATACCTATCAAAATACGACGAAAACACAAAAATACCAATGTAATATCCCCCAACGATAATTATAAGAAAACTAACTAAAAATATAAATAAAACTACATGCAAACAATCAAACTAAATGCAAAAATGCAATTATAAACTAATATGAATGCAACACAAAATGCACTTAACAAAGACCCACACAGATTGTTTTGCCAATTTCCCGCAAGTCGATGTACAAATAACATGCTCAGCTAGTTAAAATTATATGGCATGTCAAATTCCACCACTATCAGACTTGTTGAGATGGCATCATTGCAACAAAGAAAAGCAAAAGTGAAGTTTACCCCCTTGGAAAGTTGTTGAAGAAGCAATCCATTGCCAGTTCCAACATCAAGTACGCTCCATGCTGCTAAATCAATTCTCATTGTCCTGATGATGCACTCATGTCAGAAAAGAAATTAAAACATCATTTACAATATTCATTTAGCACAAAACCATTCAAAAAGCACAAACACGATTATGAAAATATTTCATTCAAAAAGCACAAACACGATTATGAAAATATTTCATTCAAAAAGCATAAACAAGTTTACGTGCTGCCAATGGTGGTCGACGGAGACACAGAAATAAAAGCGATGGTGGTCAATGGAAAAATCAAACCACGTCTGAAAGCAATTAAGAAATCAAAATCAGTGGATGAGATCGTGATACATCAAACCTCAGAGAAATTAAAATCTAAAGTGAAATGGAAATGGAAATGGAAATGGAAATCTAAATCGATAGCATACCTTGGAGAAATCTCTAGGTTTTGAAGAACCTGTGAAATCAAAACCTTAAGAGGGAGTTATATGTATCAATGAGGTCGTGATACATCATATCGATTTGAAGAAACTATGTTCGAGGCTGATACATCAAAACCAAATCGAGATGGAGAAAAGCAAGAAGAACACTCTGATCTTGGAGAAAGCTCTCTTACATCTGAATCGGCACCCTAAACCCTCATTTGAATCTAGGAAGAAACCCAAATCTGAATAAGGATTTGAACCTGGAATGGATTGCATAAAAACCCTGCAATGGGAGGAGCTCGAAGCGTCGTCTTAGAAACCCCAAATGGGAGTTTGAGTCGGGACAGTAAAAATGATCACGGATTGCATGTTAAAGCACGCTTAACTTCTCACTCTAAAAATTAAGTAATCCTGCATTACATAATAGTACACAAAGCTTAAATGGTTGTATTTAAGAGTTTGGGGGTTATTTGCTTTATAATATAGTATAGATATTTAGATGAAAATTCTTAATTACAACTTCTAAGTCACAAGGTACTTCTCTTTTATGCATAAATTTTAAAATTTTCTTAATTACAACTTCATATGTTCAAGGTACACGTTGTTGATGCATTAAAAACACCTCACTACCACCAACCACTGATTAAGGACATTTTAGAGTATCTTTCTTCGAATAAAAAAGTTTTCCTGGTTTGCAAGATTCTTCTGAATACCTTTACCCTGACCACATCCGGGAGGTTAGAGGAAACCTCCCTAATTTCAGGTCTCTTGACTGATTAATCGTTCAAAATCAAGTGCATTCACGCTTCTATTTCCCTCAAATTTGTTTCAAAATTTGAACATCAAGTTTTATCAATCGAGGCACTGTTCTCTTTTCTCTTTCTTCAAAATCAGGCTCCGTTCATGCTCTATTTGTTATTCGCTCATTTTCCAACCACTTGGACTTCTTTCTCTTCCCCAAGATAGGCGATTCACATGTTCTTGGTAAGATTTTATCTTCATTATGGCTCAAACATTCTGGATACCCGTTTGATATTCAACTCAAATACGGAAACAAAATTCTTTGCAATGCATACTTCCTTAGATGACGCAGTAGGATTATGCGTGGAACGAATCGACAATCGTCAAATCCAAATAACGAATGAATCTACAAGCGTAGAACTCAGAAACAATGAGAAAACTCTCAAACTTAGAGATGAAACTCTAAAAAGGTTTATTGATCAATAATAATTCATATTCTAATAACAATGAAACTTAATAGTCCTATTTATACTAAACTAATTAAGATAATTAAGGAAACTAATCCTAATCCTAATCCAACTAGAAAACTAAATAATTATTAAACTAAGTAATAATCCTAATAATAATAATTATTATTATTATCTTAAAGATAAATCCTTATTGTAAAAAGAAACTAACACTTAAAGCAAATCAGCTACGAGAAAGAAAGCTGAAGAACCAGGGGGTTGCGCGACTTGTTGCGCGGCTTTAGGTCGCGACTCAAGTCGCGTAAGTATCTGTTTCATCTTTCTTCGATGCCATATTCCAAGCCTTTTTCGAGCTCGTTTTCTTCGTTTCCCGAGATAGAAGAAACACGTTAATAACCCTGGAATTCTCCCTACATCAGACACCCTCACTTGAAAAGAACTCGACCTCGAGTTCACTTGAAAAATAGCTTCACTCGACTCTTGAGACTTGTACGTTTTGGTTGTAGCTTTAGGAGGTTTGTACGAACCACAAGATCAATTACATGTCGGTTGTGTTGTAGGGGTGGCGACATATTAAAAGGATCCTTTGCAAGCACCCCTTCGAACTTTTGCAAGAGTGGCTTGACTTGAATCGAGCTCTCCAATGTTGGCGTTTCGGGAGTGTTTTCGGGATCATCCTCTTTGAATTCTCGCACCACTGGTTTGATCTGATCTAGAGCCTTAGGTGCTGGAATGATTGAAGCATCATCTTCGGGACCATCGTTTGGTGGCTTGGGAACGTCTTCTATTGGCTCGCTTTCGGCTTCTTTGACCACTAGTGGGAAATCCGTGGCCGATGCCTTGGGACCGGTACATGCCTCTCGTTGTGATTCTATTACGATGTGGATGATCTCTTTATCATCAGATTTGTCGGGCAAGACTTCGTTTTTTTCTGGAGGTTTCTCCGGAATTGGCGGTTGAGTGAGTTGAAAAGGAACTGAACTGATAATACGGTGGTCATGGTTACCTTTGCGTGGAACCCTAACTTAATTATTTCTTCTGTCTCTTCGCCGATGGTTTCCATTGTTGTTGAGGGTGTTTGTGACGTCCGCTATCAGATTAGCGAGTGCCGTGGTAACAGCCGCAATCATCTCTTCTAAATCTGCTTTGGCAGCGAGTCGGTCGGCCATTGTTAATATAAGAGACGGGAGAAACCTGTGGCTCTGATACCAACTGACGCAGTAGGATTATGCGTGGAACGGATCGACAATCGTCAAATCCAAATAACGAATGAATCTACAAGCGTAGAACTCAGAAACAATGAGAAAACTCTCAAACTTAGAGATGAAACTCTAAAAAGGTTTATTGATCAATAATAATTCATATTCTAATAACAATGAAACCTAATAGTCCTATTTATACTAAACTAATTAAGATAATTAAGGAAACTAATCCTAATCCTAATCCAACTAGAAAACTAAATAATTATTAAACTAAGTAATAATCCTAATAATAATAATAATTATTATCCTAAAGATAAATCCTTATTGTAAAAAGAAACTAACTCTTAAAGCAAATCAGATACGAGAAAGAAAGCTGAAGAACCAGGTGTAAGGTTTTGAGTAAACATACAACCACATGATATAGGCAACGGAAGCATATTTTAATTTTTATCATCAATGGTTATACAAACTATCAACCTATATGAATACATGCGTTCTAGATAATTAACTACAAAAGATTGAATCAAGAACACTTACTTGTTTATTGCGATTGTCGAAAACCACAATGATGAATCAAACCTTTGATCTCGCTTCTTGGATGTTAAGGACCAATAGTATGAATCCCTCTAGTGGCTCACACTTAAGAACACCAAAATACCAACAACAGGAAGATGCTTAATCACTAAACCCTAAATTAGGGTTTACGATTTTGGGAGGGGGAGAGGGGAGATCGACGGCTCCAAGAGAGATGGAAAAAAAACTCATTATGGTTTAACCCCTAGCAGTTTATTTATAACCCTCTATTTTACACTTAGCCCCCTTGAACCGATAAGCTTGTTAAAACTATTTTAACCAATTAGTCCCTGCACTTTATATAATTAATCTAATTAATTATATTGCAACTTATCATCAATTGAACTAATTGCTTTAACTCCCTTTTATTCTTCTGATTGTTTATTTTGGGTCTTAAGGGCAACCCAAAAGGACCCTGCTATTATTAGAAATATTACCAATAGTTAATGACTCTGGACACTATATCCAACAGTCTCCCACTTGGACAAGTTATTAACTCTATTTGGTTTTAACACTTTCAATAATCAGCAGAGAGCAAGCCATCCAATGCAGCTGCCGAACTCTGATAAAGATTCGGTCCTAAGATAAGTGATTTGATGTTCCTTTGTTCTACAAGATATCATATGAACCTGAGACATGGATAAATGTCTATCTCATGGATCAAGATTATGTTTCCCGATTTCCGATATGTGTTAAATTCATCAGACTACTCAATTGAACACATCAATTCTAGTCAGGGTTTGGCCAAACACTTAATGTCAACACCAAATCATCGAGGGGCCCATGGATATCGCTTCTCCTGTTTAGGCAGAAGGAACAAATAAACTTTGACTACACCGTTCATTTCTACTCATCATATTATACATGGACATACCATGTATAGCTGCCAGTTACGGTCAGCGTTGGAGCACACCAAAGCATAACAGAATCCTAGAGCAAAACTTTATGTATCTCCGTTTGAAGAACATAAAATATTATCATCTCAAAATTACTCTGACTTAATCCATGAAGTAAACTTTTGAGTGCGGGTTGTTCCAATACCTAAATCACCATTAAGTACTCATGAGCGTTAGTTGCATTCTCTATGCTTCTAACACTCCATGACAGTCTTGAATCACTACTTACTTCCAGGAGTATGCCTGACTGTGGAGGTTTAAGTAAATTAATACTCAGGAAGTTGGTTCTAAACATGCAAAACAAAACACGATAATAAATTAAATGTAAATGGACGCAATCCAGCATATATTATAATCTCCATATAATAATCTCCAAATCAAATACAATTTATTACGTTTTTAATGCATCAAACTAACAACTAAAACATTCAAGGTATATTGATAATTCTAACACCTATGGCTTCAGTATGATACTCATGTTTGGGTCGAGTTAATGCTTTCGTGAAAGGATCCGCCAGATTTTCTTCAGTCGGCACTCTACTCACCACGCTCAAAGCAAATGAGACATCATGTCTAGTACATGTCATGGCATACATGATCGATCCTATAGCAGATGCATATGGAATTCGACTCATTCTGTCCAAATCTTTACTAGTGTTGGGACATTGATCTTTACTCAATCTTATGCCATGTTGCATGGGCAAATACCCTTTCTTGGATTCACTCATATTGAATTTCTTCAATATCTTATCCAAGTATGTACTTTGGCTAAGTCCAATTAAACGCTTGGTTCTATCTCGATAAATTCTTATTCCAAGTATGTATGTTGCATTTCCCAAATCTTTCATAGCGAAACATTTCCCGAGCCAGACCTTTACATCTTGTAACATCGGAATATCGTTTCCTATGAGTAGTATGTCATCAACATACAAGACTAGAAATACAACATTACTCCCACTAGCCTTAACATATACGCAGGACTCATCTTCGCTTCGAGAAAATCCAAACTCCTTGACCTTTTCATGAAAACAAAGATTCCAGCTACGAGACGCTTGTTTAAGTCCATAAATGGATCTTTCAAGCTTACACACCTTATCTGGATACTCGGTATGTACAAAACCTTCAGGTTGTGCCATATACACATCCTCATCAAGTTTTCCATTGAGGAAAGCGGTTTTTACATCCATTTGCCATATTTCATAGTCATGAAATGCAACTATGGAAAGTAATATCCTGATAGACTTAATCTTTGCTACTGGTGAGAAGGTTTCATCATAATCAATCCCTTGAGTTTGAGTGTAACCTTTTGCAACCAGTCTAGCCTTGAATGTGTGCACATTCCCATCCATGTCGGTCTTCTTTTTGAAGATCCACTTACACCCAACTGTCTTGCGACCTGGTGCATGATCAACCAATTTCCAAACTTGGTTATCGTACATAGATTGAATCTCGCTCTCCATGGCCTCTTTCCACTTGGCAGCCTCAGGGCCTGCCATCGCTTCCTTGTAGTTGGATGGCTCATCCGCACTATCAAATGTTTTATCATTGACTAGTGTATCTCCTTCCTTTGTAATATGAAAACCATAATAAAAATCAGGAGATTGATTAGCTCTACTATCTCTACTAGTTCTGCGAAGAGGTGGTGGAGGTATGTCAGTTTCCTCAACAGGTGGTTCAACCTCATGTTGAGGGCTAGTGTCAACTATAGGTTCATCATTGGTTGTTTCTTGAATTTCTTCAAGATCAATACTGCTCCCACTATCCTCTTTGGAAATGAGGTCCCTTTCTTGGAAGACTCCCCTTCTAGCTACAAACACTTTGTTCTCAGAAGGTCTGTAAAATATATATCCAAAGGATTTGTAGGGATAACCAATTAACCGACACTTCTCTGCTATAGGTTATAGCTTGTCGTTAGTTTCGCGCCGAACGAAGACTTCACAACCCCAAACCTTTATATGTACTAACGAGGGACGAGTCCCAGTCCACATTTCAGAGGGTGTCTTTGCAACCTTCTTAGTTGGAACGAGGTTTAAGATATGAGCTGCAGTTTCTAAGGCATAGCCCCAGAACGATATTGGAAGTGTAGCTCGACTCATCATGGACCGAACCATATCAAGTAGCGTTCGATTTCTTCTCTCAGCAACACCATTGAGTTGTGGTGTTCTGGGAGGAGATAATTGCGAAACTATTCCACAATCCCTTAGATAGTCGTAGAATTCATGACTCAAGTATTCTCCACCCCTGTCGGACCGGAGCATCTTGATCTTCTTGCCCAGTTGGTTTTCTACTACGTTTTTGAATCATTTGAACACTTCAAAGGTGTCTGACTTGTTTTTCATCAAATAGATAAATCCATATCTACTGAAATCGTCAGTAAAGGTAACAAAGTATCTCTCACCGTTTCTCGTGGCAGATCTGAACGGTCCACATACATCTGTGTGGATTAAGTCCAACAGATCCTTACCCCTTTCCATTTTTCCTTTGAAAGGTGCTTTTGTCATCTTGCCAAGTAAGCAAGACTCGCATTCTCCATCCGACTTTAAGCCAAATGGTTCCAAGATCCCATCCTATTGGAGCTTGGCGATGCGTTTCTTGTTTATGTGGCCAAGACGATGATGCCATAACAACGATTTATCCAATTCACTATTGGAGGAACCAACATTTAGAGTTAAGTTATTATTATTTCTACCAACACAAATCACACTTTTATACACACCATTACAAGGAGAGGCTTTAAAATAAAAACAACCATGTTTATAAACCAAAATGCAACCATTATTATTATCAAATTGAAATTCAAAACCATCCTTGTACAATGCATGAAAAGAAATAATGTTTCGAGCCATTTCTGGCGAGTAGCAACAATCTAATAACTTTATTGAAAAACCACTACTAAGCATGAGCTCAAAATCTCCAATCTTGGTAACAGCGGCAGTCATCCTGTTTCCCAGGATCAGATTCAGCTCCCCATGCTTCAACGTTCTACTTCCCTTTAGTCCCGGGAAATTAGAGCAAATGTGAGTACCACATCCCGTATCAAGGACCCAAGAGTTAGAAATCGAAGTACTATGGAGTTCAATTGTAAAAATACCTGAGGTGCCACACCCTTTGACCTTGTTCATTTTCAAGTCCTCCAGATATTTTGGGCAGCTTCTCTTCCAATGGCCCCTTTCTTGACAGTAAAAGCATATGGTCTCTTTAGGGTCACTTATGGGTGGTATGTCAGAAGAATCAGCTTTTCTCTTATGGCCTTGATTGCGAGGAACAACTTTAGCCTTTCCCTTCCCTTTGGGATGAGAAACTTTCTTCTTCTTACATCCACCTTCCCTAATGGCCAGGACGGTAGCAGTTGAGTGAGCACTTTGGGTCTTACCCATACTTGCTTCAGCAGATCTCAACATGCCATGGAGCTCCATCAAGGTCTTGTCCATATTGTTCATATTGAAGTTCACTATGAACTGTTTATATGCCCCACTAAGAGAGTTTAGCACCATGTCAATGGCAAGCTCTCTTGGGAAATCGACACCTAGATTGCCTAACCTGTCAATGTACGCTTTCATCTTTTGCACATGCGCACATACAGGGGTACCGTCCTGTTGCTTACATTCCATAAGCGATTTTACGACTTGGAACCTTTCTTGCCTCGCTTGCTCCTGAAACATTTCACGAAGCTGCTCATTTAGTTCATACGCCCCCATGTTCTCGAAACTCTTTTGAAGTTCCGGGGACATGGACGCCAACATGAGACACGCGACTTTTATGGATTCCGCGAATTGCTTATTGTATTCAGTTACTGCTTCAGGGCTTGCATCGTCATTAAGTATAGGAAGATCCTCGTCGAGCAAATACTCTTTGTCGTCGTACCTCAAGGCAATTCTCAAGGCACGAATCCAATCCAAGTAATTTGGCCCAGTCAGCTTATCTTTACTTAGGATAGAGAGTAACGTAAGGTTGGATGTTGAGTGAGTAGGAGGAGGAGGAGGAGGAATATTTTCAGCCATCTGTAGATATAGTTTTATTTTAGTTAGTTTGAAATTTAACCTTTAAAAACAATTATCCAAAATTATTTAACAAGGCTAGGATCCATATTTTACTCTATGATGTGAAAAGGGATGTCGTAATCACATCATAAAGTTATTTAGGTAAACAAATGCTATTTGTTAATTTCATTCACTATGAAACTCCTAGTTCTTTTGAGATTCACCGACTTATGTCAATGGCATGTTAATCTCGACTATGCTTATCTTCTATTTGTGACTAGGATGCCGAGGATCACAAACTAGATGGTGAATCGACCATGCAAGAACACATGGACCCATCGGCTCAAGTACGCTTGAGAATCACGAACGCCACATCATTTTCGACTATAGTTTCACATTAACGTGCCGGCAAACCGCACACGCTCCGTTAACAAACTATAAGAATATGTGTGTTCTTTTCATGGGTAGCATAAGACTTTCACATTTCTTAGTATATCTAAACGGGATTTTGTTTTTATACTTCATAGTTAATACTTTTAACTTGTCACATTGACCTATCAAACCTTTTCGGTAATTCCACTAGTCCACACAAGAGGCGGTGAGCATGGTAACGCAGGGCGTTTTAAAAACCATTGACTCATTCGGCAACCATATTATAGGTAACCTCCTTAAACCCCCTTAGAGCGCTTATAGTGAGTACGCTTAGTCTCGGTTTGACTATCAATGTATAATTTAATTTTATATATATAATTAAGGTCTAATATATATATATATAAATAAATTAAATGGAATTTTAAACAATTTAAAATTATGATTATCTAATTAATTTTAATTAACCATGTGAGGGCACATTTAATAATTAATTTAATATATTGTTTTCATAATTAATTGAATGGAATTTTAAACAATTTAAAATTATGATTATCTAATTAATTCTAATTAACCATGTGAGAGCACATTTAATAATTAATATAATCGTTTCCATAATTAATTCCAATTAAACATGTGAGGACACATGCTAATAATTAATGTAAATATTTGACATACAATTTATATTCACTATATAAATAATGTTAATGTTTATCTTACAATTTTATTCAACTTAAATATATTTATATAAGATAAGATAATATGTAAGATTATCTATTTAATATTTGCCAAAATTGTTTATTGTTGTGTTTTAGGCAAGTTAGGAAACTAGCCAAAAACAATTAGGGTATAACATTGCATAAAAAAAGACTACCCTATACCCTTTAGGGATTTCGATAAAACTTAATTGCTAATAATACAAACATTTTATTCAAGTAAAAAATTAGTTTCCAAAAATTATGTTTTGAGGTTATGACCATGAAACCCTAACTTAGGGATTAAGCAATCCAATGGCCACAAAATTTTAAAATCGATTTTTTTTGTAACCTCAAACCTAAAATTTCGAAAAACCCTATTCAACATAAACAGTTTTGCAAATCAAATTGAAACACTTTTAAGATAATATCTAAGAACAATGACTCTGATACCACTATAAGGTTTTGAGTAAACATACAACCACATGATATAGGCAACGGAAGCATATTTTAATTTTTATCATCAATGGTTATACAAACTATCAACCTATATGAATACATGCGTTCTAGATAATTAACTACAAAAGATTGAATCAAGAACACTTACTTGTTTATTGCGATTGTCAAAAACCACAATGATGAATCAAACCTTTGATCTCGCTTCTTGGATGTCAAGGACCAATAGTATGAATCCCTCTAGTGGCTCACACTTAAGAACACCAAAATACCAACAACAAGAAGATGCTTAATCACTAAACCCTAAATTAGGGTTTACGATTTTGGGAGGGGGAGAGGGGAGATCGACGGCTCCAAGAGAGATGAAAAAAAAACTCATTAGGGTTTAACCCCTAGCAGTTTATTTATAACCCTATATTTTACACTTAGCCCCCTTGAACCGATAAGCTTGTTAAAACTATTTTAACCAATTAGTCCCTGCACTTTATATAATTAATCTAATTAATTATATTGCAACTTATCATCAATTGAACTAATTGTTTTAACTCCCTTTTATTATTCTGATTGTTTATTTTGGGTCTTAAGGGCAACCCAAAAGGACCCTGCTATTATTAGAAATATTACCAATAGTTAATGACTCTGGGCACTATATCCAACACCAGGGGGTTGCGCGACTTTAGGTCGCGGCTCAAGTCGCGTAAGTATCTGTTTCATCTTTCTTCGATGCCATATTCCAAGCCTTTTTCGAGCTCGTTTTCTTCGTTTCCCGAGATAGAAGAAACACGTTAATAACCCTCGAATTCTCCCTACACCATTAGAGGGTTTTGAGGGTGAACTTATCTTGGTTTCAAATACCACTTTCTAATTTGTTTGCCCCTTTCTTACACCTGTTGGAATATGCTAGCTTCATACTCATGATTGATGTTATTATTGGTTGTTTCCAAGTTTGGATTGGTTACATGTTTCTGTGGATCTCTCATTAGAATAATAGCAAAGAATATGAGAAGGCATTCAAACAATTACAAACTCTATTATCTAGAGAGGTATTTCCCTACTCCTTCTACCTCTCAATGCGATAAGTGTTGTAAGCCTACTTGGTTATAAATCATGATTTCTTTGATGAAGCCATATTAGTTGCTTAGTTTTACAAGTTTTGTATACCAAGTATCACTAAAAAGTATAAATGTTTCCTTCTTCTCTGAGGTACTATTTACTAACACTTGACATGGAAATTTAAACTTTTGAATGCTTTAGAATTTAAATTATTGGCGAGAAACTTCAGAAAGGGGTGAATTTTTCTCAGTTCAAGAACGACATATTTGAGTTTCAATGTTGAATCATTTTGGAGTGTTGAGTGGTATTTAACACACATTTTGTATTCTAATGAATTGCATCAACAGACTTACTCAAGTTGGTTTCAGGATATGAGTTCTTACCTCGTGACAAATTGAAAAAGGTTTAATTATTTAGGTATTAATCACATTTTTGGTTGGTTTACACTGATCCACAGGTTAAAACATATTTTATGTCGGATTGTGCAGTCGCAGGGATCAAGGAATCTGAGTATGTCCCCGATGTAAATCCATCTAAGTTGATACTAATGAGATACATCGACTGAGTTTCATATAACAATTTTGGTTTTCTTCATATTTTTTTGTTTACGTTTTAGTATATTAGTTTTGTGTATGGGTGGCATATGTAGTTATAAATGGTCTATGTATGTAGGCCGACTCCAATCGTAAACCAATTTTAGCGTTTTGCCCGGTTTGAACTTCAATCGATCGGCAAAGAGATTTTAATTTTGCCAATAATGAGAGAAAAACGCCAAATGTCGTCTTCTACTTGAAATGGTATAAATGTCATGTGCTTGGAGTTGAGGCAAATTTTTGGTGTCTATGGCCCCGCCATTTTATTGTTTTATTAGTGATATGGATGGAGTTGCTCTTATTCAGACAATTTGAGGTTCACATTGTATGAATTAATGTATCAACTTCTGTATTTGAGCTAATATACCCTTATGATACTATATTTAATGTGTTATGAGTGTGTTGTGACTTTGATTGTAGTGGGTACAACACGGGCTGTTTGGGGTTTATTTAAAGACGGGCTCATACACTCACAAGAGTCATTTGTGCCTTTTTTTTGTTACAAAGTGTAAACACACATGTCAATTGAACTTCTATGTGATGCTTTGAATGTTGTATGACATCTTTTGCTTTGAAATTAATTATATATTTTTGCATATGAACTTGTATGTTATGCATTCAATATTGTATGCCATGTTTTGCTTTGAAAATATTTATACACGTTACAAGATTACACTATGTGCGGTTCCTAAGTCATAATATTATGAATGTTTGGATTGCGAGATATAATGTTTCCAAATTAGAATTGTACTCTTTCTCTAGAACTTTTAGAAATGGGTTTGTTAAAAGGTAAAGTTTTTATACCAATCTTGTCATCTTATAACTTATTGAGTGTGTTTGTGTTATTCTCAGGAAGTTCAGGGGGTAGAATTGAACATTGTCAATTGTTGAGGGCTAGAAGGATTGTGCCTCACTTTCTAGGATAATGCAGGGTTAGCGGATCAATTCATCAAAGTTTGAGGGACTGAAGTGAAAATGTGGAGGACCGTATATAAACGCGTTGTCACCGTTCATTTCCTTTGAACGAGTTCATTTTTCTCATTCCAATTTTAGATTAGCTTACATATTTCTCTCTCTCTCTCTCTCTCTCTCTCTCTCTCTAGATTAGGGGTTTTCTTCCTTTTCTAGATTAGGGTTTGTAATCATCTTCAATCCTCTTGAAGTTGATATTAGTTTCAGATATTAGTTTGTATTGTTAATTTGTTGATGAATATAATTTGAATATAGTATCAGAGCCTTGATCTCGATCTGCTCTGTCCATTCATCGACAAGTTGGTAAGCTTTTCATCTGTTCTTCGTTCATTCTGTGTTTTCAAAATCTGAAACGTCTGTGTTCGTTTTTAGAAAGTTTTTTTCTTCGAGAGATTTAATCCTCGAATCTGTTTCATCTTTGTTTTTGTCTTCATAGAATTGAACTTGTTCTTGCTTTTACTCGAAGATTTGGTTCTTGTCTTCATAGATCTGAACTGATTATTTGAGTTATTTCATTTATACTCGTTTGTTGTTCTTATCCCTTTAGATCTGGACACAGTCGTGGTGTTATTTCATTTACTCATAAGTTTTGTTCTTATCTCTTTAGATCTGGACAGATCAGTGAGGTTTGTTTCATTTTCTCATAAGTGTGTTCTTATCTTGTTAGATATGGACATATTTGTGAAGTGTTGTTTGTGTGGTTTCGTTTTCTGTACTCGTTATTTTAGATCTGTACGGTTTTTTGGTTTTAAATACATGTGTTGTTAGATTTAGTTAGATACATGTGTTTTCTGGTACATCTGGACCGTGTGTGTGTTTAGATCTTGTCTCTCTTCATTTTGTCCTTTTAAATCTTAAATGCATGCCGTTTAAATATCCGTTCAAAGTGTGATTTCAAAATTTTTCAAAAAAAATTTGTTCAAATCTTTTTTCCTTTCGTTACATCTGTTGTTCAAACCTAACCTGTTATATCTAAACGATAACAACTCTTCGATTTAACCACAGACATTTCGGTTTGTAGAGTTGTCCTTGTGAGTTCGTCGTTTAGTGCAAATCTGATTTGCTCCTTTTATTCCTTTATCTGTTTAGTTGAATCCTTGTGACTCTTCATTTTTTCTATTAAGTTCTGTTATATTACCTGGTTGTATCTTCTTTGTTTTCTTTGTCTTGTACTAGATCTGGTCAAGTACCTGACTCTGTGGTGGTTGTGTTGACGTTTGTCCTCCACCTAAGGTTCAGATCTTGACCTCTTCTGTTTTTGTGGTCTGTTCAGGTGTTGTTCTAATCTTTGATTCGTTAGAAGTCTGTGACCGTGTTTCCGATGTGCTCTTCATATAAGGAACCTACTGTAAGTTTTGTTCCTTCCTTTTCACAGGTAGTTGCAGGCGCCTTGGTAAGGCTTTCTTCCCTTCTCTCTTGTGTGCCTCTGTCTTATTCTTCTCTTTTCTTTTTGGTGACTGAGAGATTGACTTGATCTACCACCTCTGAGTGGCAAGAAATCCTGCTGTATAGTCTCTTAGGTTTCACATTGTGTGTTCTTTTTTCAATTGTTATCATGACCGGTTGAGAGCCATCCAAAGATCCAGAAGAGCGATCTTTGATTGCTAAACTGGATTGTGGAGATCTTTTATATCTTCACCCGAGTGATACTTCTGGTGTTTCTATCATGAGTATGAAGTTGAGTGGTACTGAGAATTATAAAGTGTGGTCGTGTGCCATGATTCTTGCTTTAGAAACCAAAAATAAACTTGGTTTTGTGAATGATTCTGTTATTCGTCCTACTAATAATGAAATATTGGGAAAACAGTGGGATAGATGTAATTCTGTGGTGTTATCTTGGATTCTTGGTTCTATTTCAGAAGATCTATTTGTTAGTCAAGTGTTCTCTAAATTTGTTTCTGATGTTTGGGACGAACTTAGAGAAACTTGTGATAAAATCGATGGTTCTGTTACTTTTAACCTGCATCAGAAGATTAACTCTCTAAGTCAAAATGGTGCTCCTGTTTCTGAATATTATCACAAATTAAATGCTCTTTGGAAACAATTTGATGCTTTAATAAAACGGCCTTCATGCTCCTGTAATGTTGCTCTTGAGTTTTCAAAACATAATCAGCTCTTGAAACTAATGTAGTTCTTAATAGGGTTAGATGACATGTACATAAATCAGTTTCTTAAATCAGCATCAAGTAATGCTTGCATTACTGGTGGTTTTGGCCGTGGTCAGACTTCTTCCACCTCCCTCTCTAAAGAGCAAATCAACAAGTTGTTGTCTCTAATTGATCAGAAACAATCTGAGGGCATTTCTGTCAATATGGCTGGTATGTTTTCAGCTAATATGGCAGATATTTCTGGTTTTTCTTCAAGTTTAAATAAGTTTGGTTGGATCATTGATTCAGGTGCCAACCAACATATGACGTCTTCTGTATCTTGTTTAGATAACGTGGTTGATATTTCTGATTTAAAATTAAAAGTAACTCAACCAAATGGAGACGAGACTAATCAACAAAATTGGGAATTTTAAACTGAATAATAATGTTACTCTATTTGAATATTTGATGTCCTTGTTATTCCTGATTTTCATGTGAATTTATTGTCTGTGAATAAAATTGCTAGAGATAGCAAAATCTTTGCGGGATTTAATGAATATAAATGTTTTCTACTTTAGGATTTTCCTGCAATAAAAATTGTGGGGACTGGTAGTGAACAAGGAGGTATGTACTTTTTTGATAAGGTTACTAAAAATGAGCCTTTTGTTTCTAAGTTTTCAAATAACATTGTGAATAAGTCAAATATGTCCATTTATTGCAATGTGTCCCACCAACTCTGGCATAGTCGTTTGGGACATCCTACTGATCAAGTTCTTGGTGTCTTAAAAAATAAGTTGAACTTAGGTAATGAACAAGTTTATGTTCCTTGTGATGTTTGTCATAAGGCCAAATAGGCTAGAGATAAGTTTAAGCTTAGTGAACATACTACCAAGAGTCTTGGTGATTTAATACACCTTGATTTGTGGGGTCCTTATCGTGTTGCCAGTAAGGAAAGTTATCGATATTTTCTAACCATAGTTGATGATTTTACTCGATCCGTGTGGGTCTATTTGTTGAAACATAAGGATTAAGTTTATAATAATGCTATTGCTTTTCACAGTTTGCTGTTCACACAACTTGGCAAACATGTAAAGATGTTCCGAAGTGATAATGGGTCTGAATTTGTGAACAATAATTTAGGTGAGTTTTTTAAATCTAAAGGAATTATTCATCAAACTTCTTGCGTACATACACCTCAACAAAATGGGGTTGTAGAGCGTAAGCATAGACACTTGTTAAATTAGGCTACAGCTTTAATGTTTCAAGGAGAAATTCCATTCAATATGTGGAGTGAGTGTATACTCACTGCTACATATCTTATAAACATAACTCCTTCCTCTGTTTTAAATGGAAAGCGTCCTTACGAACTTGTGTATGGGTTTGCACATGTTCTTTCGTATTTGAGAAACTTTGGATGTCTTTGTTTTGCTATCAAACCTAATATTTCTGACAAATTTTCTTCCAGAGCTGAAAAATGTGTTTTACTTGGTTACTCTAATTCAAAAAAGGGATATAGACTGTACAGTTTAGATTCCAAACAAATCATTGTTTCTCAAGATGTAAAGTTTTACGAAACAATATTTCCTTTCAAAATGTGTACAAACAAACAAGGTTTAGACTCTAGTAGCATAAATACTTTAAATTTCTTTGATTCTATATTTGTTTAGACTAATGATTTCACTTCTGGAATACCCGATGATGAAAATAGGGAGAAAACTCAAAATGAACCTAATTCCATTAATTCAGAGAACGATAGTAACCGTGATCATCTGAGTAGCCCATATAGAGCTACTAGAATTAATTCTGGTAGTACTAGTGAGATTAATACTTCCAACAGGGTTGTCGGGTCTCAAGATCCAGGTAGTACTGAATTGGTTGCCGATGATCAATGTGCTGCTGATTTTAGTCCCTTAAGTGTTCACCATCATGATGATCATTTGAGTTCCCCTCCTGAGGGTAATTCTTCTTCTGACCCTAATATTACTTCGGTTAGAAAGTCTACTCGTCCTTCAAATTTGCTTCGTCGTTTTAGTGATTATGTTGTACAAGGAAAAGTCAAATATGGGTTAGAAAAAGTTGTTAGCTATTCTTTTCTTAATCGTGAGAATTTTTGTTTAATTGTTTTGTTTCTAATTTAAATAAAGCTGTTGAACCTAATAATTGTTTTGAGGTTGGTAAAGATCAAAATTGGGTTACAGATATGAATGATGAAATGGAGGCTTTGTATCGAAATGTAACTTGGGTTTTAACTGATTTGCCTCCTAGTCGTAAACCAATTGGTTGTAGGTGGATTTATAAAATAAAATATAAATCTACTGGTGAAATTGAGAGATACAAAGCCAGGCTTGTTGCCAAAGGCTATTCTAAAAGAGAAGGTTTAGATTATGAAGAAACTTTATCTCCTGTTGTGAAAATGGTTACTGTTCGTTGCGTAATTTCTTTGGCAGTTCAACATCAATGGCCTTTGTGTCACCTTGATGTAAATAATGCCTTTCTTTATGGTGATTTAGCTGAAGAAGTTTATATGTGTTTACCTCCTGGTTATTTTTCTGCTAATGATAAACATGTTTGCAAGCTAGTTAAATCTCTTTATGGCTTGAAACAAGCACCTAGACAATGGTACAAAAAATTATCTTCTTGTTTAATTGATAATGGTTTTAGTCAGAGTTCTAGCGATTATTCTTTATTTACTAAAAGTACTGGATCTATTTTCCTTGTTTTTTGGTTTATGTTGATGACATTGTGCTGACAGGAAATTGTACGTCTGAAATTAAGAAGGTAAAAGATCATTTACAGTCAAACTTTAAATTTAAAGATCTTGGTGAGTTAAAATTCTTTTTAGGAATAGAAATTCTAAGAACTGAAAAGGGAGTTTGTATGTCTCAACGTAAATATTGTCTTGAACTGCTTAATGACTTTGGATATTTAGGAGTTAAACCTATTAATACACCAATGGATATGAATTTAATAGTTACAGATTCTTTTGGTTATGCTTCCAAACATCCTCTTTTAAAGGATTTTACTGGTCGTCAAAAGTTTATTGGTAGATTAATTTACCTACTAGCTACGCGATCAGATATTGCCTTTGATGTTCATTGTTTAAGTCAGTTTATGCATTCTCCTAGACAGTCACATTTGAAATTAGCTCTTAGAGTTTTGCGTTATTTGAAGTCCTCGCCAGGTAAAGGTGTAAATTTCTCTATTTCTTTTTCTGATTTTAAACTCTATGTGTTTGTTGATGCTGATTGGGGCAAGTGTCTATCAACAAGACGTTCAGTTACTAGTTATTGTCTTTTCTTAGGAAACTGTATGATATCGTGGAAAAGTAAGAAACAGACTACTGTTTCTCGCTCTTCTACGAAATCTGAATACAGGGCCATGGCCTCTGCTCTTTGTGAAATAATATGGGTTCTTAGTGTTCTGTCATATTTGAAAATAGAAAATTATTTCCTGTAAATTTGAACTATGATAACAAATCTGCTATTTAGATTGCTAATAATCTTGTATTTCATGAAAGAACAAAACATATTGAGATAGATGTTCATCAAGTGAGAGAGAAACTAGCTTCTGGAATGTTAAAAATAGTTAAAGCTGTCTCAACAGAAAATCCAGCTGATATTTTTACAAAATCACTTGGGGTGAATCAACATAACTATCTATGTGGTAAATTAAACATGTTGGATTTGTTCAGATGTCAAGATTGAGGGAGGGTGTTAAAAGGTAAAGTGTCTATACCAATATTGTCATCTTATAACTTATTGAGTGTGTTTGTGTTATTCGCTGGAAGTTCAGGGGGGGGGGGGGGGGAGAATTAAACGCTGTCAATTGTTGAGGGCTTGAAGGATTACGCCTCACTTTCTGGGATAATGCAGGGTTAGTAGAGCAATTCATCAAATATTGAGGGACTGAAGTGCAAATGTGGAGGATCGTATATAAACGCGTTGTCACCGTTCATTTCCTTTGAACGAGTTCATTTTTCTCATTTCAATTTTAGATTAGCTTACATGTAAGAAGACATTTCAGACCTGACTTAGCAATTGAGGCTGGAGGAGAGGTTCAAGCCCGTCTCCTACACGTGTTGTGTATTTGAGTAAAGCAGCTCAACCTCTTTGCCAAATGAGCTACACAATAAGGTTTTCATTTTTCATTTACGATAAAAACTTGACACTTTGCTCAACCAGTGCATTGCACGAGCACACTCTAGTATATATACTTATTCTTTTGTTAACTAAACCATTGGTGTGAACTATTTGAGCCGATCTTGACCATTAATCTTTAAGATCTACGAATTAAATTGATTGATGGCATTTTTGTAATAATTGTAAAAGTGGTACGTACTAAACAAAGGTGAACACTGGTGAACAAGGGTATTTTTTATAAATACACCGAAGAATTGTTTAAGGAATCAAGTCCGTTCCCGTAATCACTCTTTCATCATTTTGAAACCGACGTTTGTTCATTAATTACTACATTATCAAAACGTGCAAATCAATTGAATGTTTAAATCATACACCACAAACAATGTGAGCAAGTTCAAACGAGGCATCTGTGCACATACCTATGAACACAATGTTTTCGATATGAACACATTTGTCAATAGATGAAACATGTGTTTGTATATGAGCATGTGATTCATACGTTTGCGTAATAACACAAACATATATTTCCTGAATCATCGATGACTTGTTCATGCATGAACAATTTACTACAATCATGAATAATTTTGTCAGGTGGATCTTTTGCTATCGCCTAATGATCACAATGACTACAATCATGGAATAATTAAAAAAACGTAACTGTCCATTCCTATGCATTAATAGAAAGATCAGATAGACAATTACATTCTTACTCTCATTAACCATGTGAATTAACCAAATGTTGAACTTGTTTATGATAGGCAAATCGAGGTTTGTAAAGCTAACCTTTTTTATTGGTTAACAAAAGATCATCTCTCTCGCTCTCTCTCTCTCTCTCTCTCCCTCTCTCTCTCTCTCTCTCAATATATATATATATATATATTGAAGGGTTTAAACGAGAACCTTGAGTTTATGAAAACGCGAGAACACTTTTTTGCTACAGTCAATCACATGTGATATTGTAGTCCATCACATATAGGCATGTGAATGAGTCCCGACCCTTTAAAGAATCTGATGTACCCGTCTTAACTGGGGCCATAGATTCTCCATAAAACCGAAGACCGGGAATGGGGACAGGAATCCCCAAAGTTAAAAATCAGGGACGGGACCGAATAACATGATCCCTGACATGATCCATCCTCATATATTAAATATATTATATATTTATTGATAAATATATTAATTATAAAGAATAACATATAGTATCTTTTAGATTTAGAAAGAGTATTTTGAAGCTTTTTTTTCTATTTTGATTTTGCCGAATCATTGTTAATATACTACTTTGAATCACATGATGTTGATCGTAATTTTGTTTCAATATTTTTGATTTAATGATTTTGATTATTGATAATGTTGATTTGGTTTTGTTTGAATTTGAATATTGGTAAACCACAATTGACACTTTTCAATGCCTATTTTGTTTGAAAATTGATTTTGTAAAAAGAAACCTCGATTCCCCGTTAGGGACGGGGATGTGATCGTATTCCTCAATGGGGATGAGATCTGGGACGGAGATTGGGGGATTAGGTATGGGGTGGGGATTGGGGTTCCCGCCCAATCTCCATGCCTAATCACATATGATACATATGTGATACTAAATCAGCGACACATGCGGCCTTTGGCGTGACGTAGGTTGCAGACCAAGTGGCTCACACACCTGACACCACTAGTCCCCGTCTTGTTTATTATTACATGTGGTTAGGGTGTTTCCATTGTGATACTAAATCAAAGAGGCAGACAACCTTTCACTCGACCTAGGTCGTGGGCCAAGTCATTTGCACACCACCAGGTCCCTCACGTGAATTATCACATGTGATAAAAACGTTCTCTGGTTTTCGTAAAATAGAGGCGTTCTTGTTTAAACCTCCACCTATATATATGACACATGTTAATATGTGGGATTACTATAGTTTATTTAAAAATAATTAAAATATTAAATATGATGATAGAGAAAACGCTCAACTAAAACCCTAAGTTTGGTTGTGAACCTGGGTGTAAGGAAGAGCGCATCATTAGCATCATATATTCATCGGTTATTCATCATGTTTGATGCATCATATATTGAATGGTGTATCAATATATCATGGGTCATGAATGATATATTATTCACGATGAAGGATATATCATTCATCATTTATAGTTCACGAATGTCACGCTCATTATTTATGATGAATGTGGATAACCAGAGACACTTGTCGCACTCTCATATGGTCATCAATTCACGACAAAAAAATGTATGCAATTAAACTTTACTCTATAATGATACAAGCTAAATATCTTTAAAATAATGATTTAACTTTTTTTACAAACACTCTAAAGGTAATAACTATTTAAGAGGTTTTTTAGGTAAACTATATATGTACATATTAAGGTGCGTATATGAATTACGATAAATCAATTTTGTCTTGTATTTGAAATTACAAAAAATGTTATTTTTACCTTTTAGTCTAGTATCGAATGACATGTCACATATACATGTATAAAAACCTTAAACTTTCTCTTACCCATTAAATTCATAGAAAACAAGACGGTGCAGGTTATAGCATCATAGTTTACATTTTTAGAGAAAAGATCATAAGGAGAAACAAAAGGGTGATGGCTAAGAGCTAGGGTCGATAATGAGGAAGTATCAGGCATCATCAGAGGGCCCAACGTTGTTGAGGCAACAATCGACAATGATGCGGTAATAGTAGCAACAAACTGCGACGTGACAAAGGCAATAACAATGGATTAAGACGGAGACAAGAGAAAGTAGTTGAAGGGATAGGTGAGAAAGAGGGATGGTATACATGAAATAAATGGTTGAGCCCATGAGTCCATACAGGTTAGCTTTTTTGGCTGAAAGATTAAGCGACGATCTTAACTATGAAGTTGTAGAGAAACAACTAAAAAACCTTGAGGACCAATTCGACTAATAAATAAAGGTTAGGAATTGGGGCTCCTTCCCATAAGTTGCCCGCTCGAGCATCTTCAAGGCCACCACGGATTTTCCTGACAATTATTTTCAAGAACCCATATCATCAGCCGTGGTGCACGTGAATTGCTTTAGACAGTCACAATTACTACAAAAAGTGAAACAAAGACTAAGGCTATGTTTGACAAACTAGCTGATAAGCTAGCTTATAACTTATAAGCTAGCTGGTAGCTGATAAGCTAGCTGTTGACTTATAAGTTAGCTGATGAAAAAGTCACGTTTGGCAAAACTAGCTTATAAGCATGTAAAATGACTAAAAATGACATATTAAAAAAATAGTAAATAAATAATACTTAATATTAATAAGGGTATTTTTGGAAAAAAAATCAAAGCAAAATAAGCTCCTAAACGCTATTGAGACTAACGTTTTGATAAGCTAGCTTATGGTCATCCAAACATGTACTAAGTGAATATGATATCTATACCATTGCGACGCACATAAACAACTCTAAGTACACATTCTATAACTCTTATACCGTTTCATTTGTTTTTTTAAATCTTACTCATTAGACTAGTATCGGTAAAATAAATTTATTACCTTCTTTACTTACAGAAAACACGCATCCAAACTCCCCTTAACTATGTTCTCAAATTTATTTAAGAGATTGAAGTAATGACTATTAAATTTCTTTTTTGATCACATACACAATAATATCTTTATTTTTTGTACTTACACGTTTACGACAAAATAACCTAACCTTTTGTGTTTTAGTTATTATTATGAACACTTTCCTAGTTTGGCTCGTTCTTGATATTTAGGCCAAAGACTCTTGGTCCGTATCAAATGCCAACAAAGTATGATGTATACTAATCAATGAAGTTATATATAATGTTGAGATCGTAGCAAATTCACAAGGGCCATACACTTTACTTTACATCAAATGCAAGTCTAAATGATTCCTAATCAATTCATTACGAAAAACTTTACATTTAGCAGACTAAGAGCGTCTCCAACACTTTATATTGAAAACCCAAAAATTTTAATTTTTCTTTAAAATAGAAAAGCTATTGAAAATGTTTTTAACAAAATTGTAATGTAGGACTTTGTAAAATAAAATTTACTAGCTAGATATTGAATTAGTTGACTTTTGTAAAATTGAGGAGTTTGACCTTTTTTTTCTTATTAATTATTCAAACTTCCATTTATGTGGTCAAAGAGGGTCCAAGGAAAAAACAAAGAAGAAAAATTCGGTAGTCCAGAACACATGAAGATTTGGTTATATTGTGGGCCCCACGTATGACATGGCGACAAATGGTAGGTAGGTCCATGTTGGTGGGAAATGAGTAGCACTATCGGTTGGCGCCGTCCAAAGGCCAAATCCCCGTTTCCCGAGGTATGGATAAAGTTTAAGAGCATTTTTTATGGAGGCATAATAAAAAAAAAATTGTATTTTTTTATTATATATTTACAATAATATAAAACATTTATTAAAAACTTTTAAAACAACCCTAAAAGCTTTATATACCGCTATTTAATGTTAATTACGTAAAATATCTTAAAAACAACTAATGAAGCTTTATGTACCGCTTTAATGATAATTAATACTTATCTCTAACAACATTCAAATTCTTAAATCGTGGACTCTTATTAATTAATCATCAAATCATGAAGTTCTTAAAAAACGTCATTCTTTAAACAAATTATAAAAAAACATGACCGTTTTCTCAAAAACACACATAAAAATAAATTAGAACATTAAAATCGAGATATATCGCGCTACATTGCGCGAGGAGACTTCTAGTCTTTTTAATCCATCAAATTAAACATTTATATAAAAATCTAAAATTGTAGTTTTTATAAGTATTTCTTTTGTGGGTTTTCACAAATTATATCATTATAATTGTTTCATCATCAAAACCTTCAAAACAACCTTAACTTATTGATCTGAAAACCCCACTATCGAGCGAATCATTTTCAAGTTTTTTTTTGACTAATTGACCATATTTACTTTAAATTTATATGCGATTTTAAAACACATAAAACCACAAAATGACATCGTGTATTGAAGAATAAAACTGAACATGAAACAAGATTATTTCTATCGAGTTCTCGGCTTTATATTCAAAATGGTACGCGCCACATTGCGCACGGGTATTTTAAATTTAAAAAACAAAATATTTAAGAAAAATTAGTTAATATCTTATATTAAATTAGAGGATATTAATTTAAAGCCTATCATACTATAGCATCTCCAACATCATTCTTAAAATTAAAAAAATGGGTTTTTGTTTGCTATTCTTTTCTAACAGTATTGCTATTTGTAAAAATATGCATTGATTAATATATTTAAGTTAAACCATGATTATGTATTTTTAGGATTATAAGGGTGTAAAATGAAAATGAATAATTTAAGTTAAACTATGATTATGTATTTTTAATATTATAAGTGTGTAAAATGAAAATGAATAATATAAGGGATACTTAATGTATCAATAAACGATACTTAATGTATAAAAGTTTATTTTTAACAGTTTTTATCGACAAATTATAATCTTTCTAAGTAATATGTATCAACAAATAATACTTGATGTATAAAAAATTATTTTTAACAGTTATTATTTATACTTTATAATATCATATAGATAATTTATGAAAAAAAAAACTTACATTGTCATATGTTATATAATCATATATAAAGTAAAAATAAAAACATAAAAATTAAAAAAAAAAATTAAATATTTAAATAACATAAATAATTAAATAACTTGTTATAAAATTATAAAAATATAGTAAAATATAACTATCTGTTAAATTGCCAAACATATATGATAATATCAAGGAAAAGGTAGTAAATGCCAAGTGGATGCGCATGTGATTACATGGCCATGGAGACGTGCGCAATCAATCTCCATGAAAATATTGTAGTATTTTTGCATTTTATTGTAAATATTTTTTTATTATAATGTTAACATATTTTTATGATTGTATTTCGGTTGTTCGTTTTTTAACAAATAATTCCGTTTCTTAATCAATTGTTTTTTTTAAGGTAAGCACATTTTATTCCATTGTACAAATTTACAAATGTACAAGAAACACAACTGAACTACTCGTTTATTGGCTATGAATAATTCATAACAAGGTTGTGGCGTACTGGTTAAGGGCCTCGGGTATGTGTTGGAATATGTCATTTGTCTAGGATTCTAATTCAGGCGTACATAACAATTGTGGTCACTGAGGTTTAATCAGAACTGATGTCTTACAGTCATAATTTGCCAAAGACTTAGTCTAGGACACCCTTCAACAAAAAAAAAACTTATCAAAATTTTTTATCTTTATTATATATCTATTTATATTATTATTTTATAAACTAGTAGCTTTTACGAAAATAACAATTATGATCTACAGGTATAAATTAGTTATGCATACATTTCAAAAGTAAAATCTTACTTTTTAATGAGGTTTATTAGATGAGTTCGGTTTAGTTTTGTCGTATAACTAAACAAACTATGTATTTGTTTCTATTTTTGAATACCAGAATGGGATGTTTTTATTCATATTTTGAGAACATAAATTTGGTAGTTGGTCTTTAAAATGCAAAGTTTTGAGAGTTGATTTTTTAAAGAAATATTCTGCAAGATTGTTATCCATAATATCACTTAGGGGCTGTTTGGCAGTTGCTGAATGGTCTGGTGCAGAATGATTAAGTGGTCAGAATGATTAAGAGGCTCTTATAATATAGTGTAAAATGAAATATGGTTGTTTAGTAATTGTTAAAAATAAAATTAGGGGTCTGAATGGTTAAAGGAGGCCCAAGATACAAAATCATTCAGAGGGTTTTAGAACCATTAAGAGGCGGACTTTTTTTGCCAAACAATATTCACCTCTTAACGATTCAGAGGTTGCCTCTTAATGGAACTATTAAGAGGCAAACAAACAGCCCCTAAGGGGCTGTTTGTATCTTCAGGATAACTTCTTAATATCTCATAAGTCTGAATCGGTCAGACATGTTTACGTTCATATTGTTTTTTTTCCAGATTTCAGAGGTTCTTTAGTCTAAAAAACATTTGAAATTAGAAGAGGTAACCTAATGTCTTATAACCTCTTAAAACACCACCTCTTATTAATTAAAAATGAAATAAGACTTCAGACTTTAGACCTCTTAAAAACAATCGAACGACACCTTAAAGTAAATCTGGTTTGGTTTTGATTGTCTTGGATCAAGTCTCTTAATTATTTTTTAAACAAATAAAATCTCTAAATTTATCATCCAAAAATAAATCCTTTAAGTTACTATAACCAAATAAACAAAACCACCTTCCAAATTCTGGAGGATTAAATTCCCAGACTTTTTTTTGAAACAAATAAATTCTTACATTTAGAAAACGAAAGAGATAATTCATGCCTTTGTCAATGTATCAATAGATCAGTAATAAAATAAAATAAAGCAGTAAAATAAAAGTTTATATACCCATTTTATTCAAACATATAAATCCATTTTATTAAAAGAACAAAAAATTACAAACTGAAAAATAAGAATTAATCTATCAGAATGAAGAAGATATATTCAAGAGATTTAAAGATATCTCTCAAAACTAAGAAACCCTAAAAATGAACAGAGAGAATATGGAGAGATGGAAAAAAATGAGAAGAATGAATTGTATCGGTGAAATGAAGTAAATGAGAGTTTAAATACTCCAAGTCACAATTTCCATATCAGCCCCTTCAACTTCAAGAGATTTGCTCCGCTACCCTTTATGTATCTCCAAATGTGAAGCGCAACCCTTCTTATCCTCAACTATCATCACTTGTCAATTTCAGTCCTCCTACTATCTACATCTAGACATAACCAAACAGATTAAGTTAGAAAGTGTCAAGATTGGTCATGAGAAAAGTTATATATTTCAACACCATCCCTCAATCTTGACATTGGAACAAGTCCAACATATAATTTAGAAACAAGATAATTATGTTGATGTACACTAAGAGACTTAGTAAAAATATCTGCATGATTTTCTAAAGATGGAACTTTAATAGTTTTCATCATCCTAGATTGTACTTTATTTCGCACTTGATGTATATCAATTTCAATGTGCTTGGTTCTTTCATGGGAAATTGGGTTATTAGTAATTTAAATTGATGATTTATTATCACAATTCAAAAATACAGGTAACAAATTTTCTAATTTTAAATCTGTAAGTATGCTAAGCCCAGATAATTTCACATAAAGCCGAAGCCATTGCTCTATACTCGGATTCAGCAGAGGAGCGAGAAACAGTGGACTCAAGAAGAGACAATACCCGGTTACAGACCTTCTTGTGGTCAAACACTTTCCCCAATCTGCATCAACAAATGCATAGAGTTTAAAATCTGATTTATCACAGGAAGTAAAATTTACACCCTTACCAGGAGAGGCTTTCAAAAACCTCAGAACACGAAGTGCCAGTTTCAAATGTGACTCACGAGGAGAGTGCATGAACTGACTTAGACAGTGAACTGCAAATGCGATATCTGGTCTAGTTGCTAAAAGATAGATGAGCCTACCGATAAGTTTCTGATAACCAGTAAAATCTTTAAGAAGAGGATCCTTTGATTCAGACCCACATGAGTCTGTTACAATCAAGTTCATATCCATAGCAGTATTGATAGGCTTACACCCCAAATATCCAAAGTCATTTAATAGTTCAAGACAGTATTTCCTTTGGGACATACAAACTCCATTTTCAGTTTCAAGAATTTCAATACCCAAAAAGAATTTTAAAGAACCAAGATCTTTAATCTTAAAATTAGATTGCAAATGATCCTTAACTTTCTTAATTTCTAAATCATTGTTTCCAGTAATAACAATATCATCAACATATACAAGAAGCACAATAAATACATTACAAGAAACCTTAGTGAACAAAGAGTAATCACAAGTACTTTGAGTGAAACCATTATCAATCAGATAAGATGACAGTTTTGCATACCACTGACGTGGTGCTTGCTTAAGTCCATATATGGACTTAACTAATTTGCACACACGTTTGTCATTTGAAGAAAAATATCCAGGAGGAAGATTCATGTAAACTCCTTCATCTAGATCACAATATAAGAATGCATTATTTACATCTAACTGACATAAAGACCACTTATTTTGAATAGCCATAGCAATTACACACCTAACAGTGACCATCTTAACAACAGGTGAAAAAGACTCTTCATAATCTATGTGTTCACGTTGACTATATCCTTTAGCTACTAGGCGGGCCTTATATCTTTCAATTTTGCCAATGGATTTATATTTAATCTTATAAATCCATCGACATCCTATGGGTTTTCGGCATGGAGGTAAGTCAGTAAGGACCCAGGTACCATTCCTATACAAGGTGTCTAACATTTGGTATCAGAGCGGGTCTTTCAAAAATTTCTGTCTTAATTTTTTTTAAATGGCTCAACAAACTAATTTTGTGTTCTCTAAACCTCCTTTGATAGATACTGAAAAGTTTGGCATTTGGGCCGAGCTATTTGAATGTCACGTTCGTGGCAAAAGTCAAAAAATTTGGGATATTATAGAAAATGGGAATTTTAATCCTACTATTATAAAAAATAATGTTATTGTTGATAAACCTGTTAAAGACTGGACTCCCGCTGAAGAATCTCATTTTTGTTTAAATTTTGAGGCTAAAAATATATTATATGCTGCTTTAACTTCCGATGAAATAGAAAGAGTATATACCTGTAAAACTGCTAATCAAATCTGGCAAAGCTTGAGTGACACTCATCGTGGAAATACTCAAGTTAAAAGCTCTAAAATAAATATTTTAGTACATGATTATGAACTGTTCGAAATGTCAAAAGATGAGTCAATCGACTCAATGTTTAAACGTTTTAACCTCATTATGACTACTTTGAAGGGATTAGGTCGCACTTATCCTAACGAAGACTATGTAAGGAAAATTCTTCGAGCACTTCCTTCGGAGTGGATGGCAAAAATTACATCTTTAGAAGACTCCCGAGATCTCGCAACGATGAAGCTCGATGATCTCATCGGCAATCTTAAAGTGCACGAAATCGCACTAAAAAGAAATCAAGTCCGGGAGCAAGTCAAAAAGAAATCCATCGCTCTCAAAGTCGTTGCCTCAAAAGAAAAGGAAGAGGAGGAAGATGCAAGTTCCTCGGATGACGAACCCGAAAATCTTGACGATTTAGTCAAGTTGGTAAGAAAACTTTCTAAACTTTTATCTAACAAAAAGTTTGCCAAAAATGATAGGTTTCAAGAAAATGGAGACTACCGTCGTGGTGGTAAAAACCAAAGTCGCAACGTCCACAAAAGTGAAGACAAAAATGACGAATCTAGCGACGATGAAAAAGCCAATAAAAAGAAAGGCTTTTGCTATGTGTGTGGCGACAAGGATCACTATGCGAGTGTGTGTCCGAAACGAGCAAAACAAATCAACACACCAAAAGCTTTAATTGGAGGCGCGTTGAGCGCAAGCATAAATGAGGCCAAAAATTTTTGTTTCATGGCCGACCATGATAATGAGGTATCTTCATCATATTCTTCTAAAAATAATTGTGATAGTAATTATAGTGATAATTATTATAGTGACGATGAAAATAATCTTGACGAATTATATAAATCATTTCATGATATGGCTGCTCTCGCAAATAAATATAAAGATGAAATTTCTAATTTAAAAGAAACCGTATCTGTATATAAAAAGGAAATAGATGACGGTAAACAAAAATCTGCTCATGATTTAGATGTTATCACTAAATTAGAAAATAAATTAAGTGAAAAAGATATTTGTAAATCTTGTGTTATTTTAAATGATAAAATTGCATGCTTAAGTGAAAATAAAAATGAAAGTGTTGCATGTACAAAATGCGAGTCTCTTGAAAATGAAGTTGCATGTTTAAATGCTAAATGTAAATCGCATGAGAAAAATGACTTATTAGCAAATGCTTTTAATAGTAGCAATGATAAAGTGCTTAAAATGCTAAATATGCCTAATCGTATAAATTGTCGTAAAGGCATTGGTTCCGATACATGTGTTGATAAATGTTCGTGTAAACCCATTAAAAGATTTTTTGCATCTCCTAAAGTTGATACGAGAAAACCTCCATATATGTCAAAAATAAAAAATGTGAATTATGGGAGGAAACCGCATGCTCGTATGTATAATGGTAATTTTTCTAGACCTAAAAATAATGCGAATATAAATGCTTCATTTTATGTGTATGATAAATACAATCGCAAAATTAAAATGGTTAGAAAATGGATTCCGAAAGGAATGTTTAATGTTGACAATCCCGGTGGGATGCGTTTATGGTTTTAAACCATTTTTATGGTTTTATATGTTGTCGTATTTTATTTTATGTCGACAACATGTTCTTTATTTATTTTTGCAGTTTATGTTTTATACTAACTGTTAAAAGGACCCATATGAAAAGGGTACCACGAAAATTTTCTTTACCTTTTGTAGGTGATACCTGCCGAGGTTATAATACGTGGTTACCTGCCGAGGTTATAATACGTTGTTACCTGCCGAGGTTATAATACGTGTTTCCTGACGAGGATATAATACGTGTTTCCTGACGAGGATATAATACGTGTTTCCTGACGAGGATATAATACGTGTTTCATGGCGAGGATACAATACGTGTTTCCTGACGAGGATATAATACGTGTTCCCTGACGAGGTCATAATACGTGGTAATTTTTTGCTCACATAAAATTAACCGAAAAATCGAAGCCTTAAGATCCTTTTTTGGTGCAAGTGTTTCTTTTTGGTTATTTTGTTTTATGTCTATTATATGCTTTTTTATGCATATTTTATTGTCCCTCAAATTTTATAATTTGTTATTAATTTGAGGGGGAGCTTTTTATCTTTACCCATGAGTTTATGCTACCTCAAATATATGCATATTTTGAGGGAGAGCATCTCTCGAGGGGAAGCATACCGTCTTTCTTGACCCTTTTTGTTTCGACAAACGGGGGAGAGAAACCGCATATGCTCATGCTTAGCGGTTGTGTTTGTCATCATCAAAAAGGGGGAGATTGTTGGTGCAAGTGTACCACATCTCTATATATTTATATATATTTATTTTGATGATTACAAACACACCGTATTATTGTTTATCTAACAATCCAATCCAAGTGTACAGTTCTTGAAGAACACGAAGATTTTATCTGAAGAGTTCAAGACGGAAGATTTACGTTGTCATTAGTGTTTATTTTTTATAATGATAAACACCCTAAAATAATATACCACTTGGATATTTCGAAAACCAATCCCAATACTGTTTTTGAAATAATTAATCTTTTAATATATATATTCAAAAGTTATATATATATATATATATATATAAAGTTTTCAAAGTAACATCATCATTACACATATATATATATATATATATATATATATATATATATATATAAAAGATTAAAGTTGAGGGGAACATAATCATTACATATATATATATTATATATATATTACCGTTTGAATGAACAGTAATCTCATTCTCATGCAACGGATCTTTCTCCTTGGTGCTATATATATCTGCTGAATATGAAGAAGACTTTACACCACTGGATCATAAAACTCCATTCTCTCAACCTAGCTATTCATCATCCTCTTAGAGAGTTTTTGTGAAAATAATATTGGGTTTATATAACTCTCAAAAATATCCAAGTGCTATACTTTTTACAAGAGTGATTATCATTGAGAAATATACAACATTGTAAGTATTTGAATAACGGGTGTGTGATCCCTTATATCTCAAAAGCAGAAGCTAGAGAATCGTTTGCTTTACTTTGTATTTGGTTTGTATTCTACCGTAAAGAATACATTTATTGGATCGTGTCGGGAAGTGTCTCGGCTGCTGGTTTATCACAGTTGGTGGTAAATCAGTAAATCTCCGTGTCAAGTATCTCTTACCTTTATCTCTTTATTTATTCCGCTGTGCTTTATTATATTTGTTTATATAAACTGCTTTGCATTTATATTTATTTATATAATCTCTGTGTATTTGTTTATATTTACACTCTTCTTTATTATTTGTATACTCTGATTTATTTTTACTGTTTCCGTACTGTATTTATTTATAAAAGAATTTTTTGAAAGTAAAAGATTTTAAATCCATCTCTATATATTTATATATATTTATTTTGATGATTACAAACACACCGTATTATTGTTTATCTAACAATCTAATCCAAGTGTACAGTTCTTGAAGAACACGAAGATTTTATCTGAAGAGTTCAAGACGGAAGTTTTACGTTGTCATTAGTGGTTATAATTTATAATGATAAACACCCTAAAATAATATACCACTTGGATATTTCGAAAACCAATTCCAATAATGTTTTTGAAATAATTAATCTTTTAATATTAAATTCAAAAGATTTTTAATATATATATATTATATAAACGTATTACGTATATATATATTATATATTTTCTTTGTCATCATTACTTCTTTTTTATATTATATATATATATATATATATATATATATATATATATATATATATAAAGTATAAAGCATGGTAGTCATCATTGCTTTTCAACTTTTGTGTTTGACAATTGAAACAAAGAATGCGAGGTTTGGCTGTGCATCTAAACAGCCGCGGTATACCGCCTGGCTCCTCGCGGTATACCGGCCATTTAGATGCACAGCCAAACCTCGCATTCTTTGTTTCAATTGTCAAACACAAAAGTTGAAAAGCAATGATGACTACCATGCTTTATACTTTATATATATATATATATATATATATAATATAAAAAAGAAGTAATGATGACAAAGAAAATATATAATATATATATATACGTAATACGTTTATATAATATATATATATTAAAAATCTTTTGAATTTAATATTAAAAGATTAATTATTTCAAAAACATTATTGGAATTGGTTTTCGAAATATCCAAGTGGTATATTATTTTAGGGTGTTTATCATTATAAATTATAACCACTAATGACAACGTAAAACTTCCGTCTTGAACTCTTCAGATAAAATCTTCGTGTTCTTCAAGAACTGTACACTTGGATTAGATTGTTAGATAAACAATAATACGGTGTGTTTGTAATCATCAAAATAAATATATATAAATATATAGAGATGTGGTACACTTGCACCAACAATCTCCCCCTTTTTGATGATGACAAACACAACCGCTAAGCATGAGCATATGCGGTTTCTCTCCCCCGTTTGTCGAAACAAAAAGGGTCAAGAAAGACGGTATGCTTCCCCTCGAGAGATGCTCCCCCTCAAAATATGCATATATTTGAGAGAGCATAATCTCATGGGTAAAAGATAAAAAGCTCCCCCTCAAATTAATAACAAATTATAAAATTTGAGGGACAAAAAAAATATGCATAAAAAAAGCATATAATAGACATAAAACAAAATAACCTAAAAGAAACACTTGCACCAAAAAAAAAGGATCTTAAGGCTTCGATTTTTCGGTTAATTTTATGTGAGCAAAAAAAATTACCACGTATTATGACCTCGTCAGGGAACACGTATTATATCCTCGCCAGGAAACACGTATTATATCCTCGTCAGGAAACACGTATTATATCCTCGCCAGGAAACACGTATTATATCCTCGTCAGGAAACACGTATTATATCCTCGTCAGGAACCACGTATTATATCCTCGTCAGGAAACACGTATTATATCCTCGCCAGGAAACACGTATTGTATCCTCGCCAGGAAACACGTATTGTAACCTCGGCAGGTAACCACGTATTATAACCTCGCCAGGATACAATACGTGGTTTCCTGGCGAGGTTATAATACGTGGTTACCTGCCGAGGTTACAATACGTGTTTCCTGGCGAGGATACAATACGTGTTTCCTGGCGAGGATACAATACGTGTTTCCTGACGAGGATATAATACGTGGTTCCTGACGAGGATATAATACGTGTTTCCTTGCGAGGATATAATACGTGTTTCCTGGCGAGGATATAATACGTGTTTCCTGGCGAGGATATAATACGTGTTCCCTGACGAGGTCATAATACGTGGTAATTTTTTTTTGCTCACATAAAATTAACCGAAAAATCGAAGCCTTAAGATCCTTTTTTTTTGGTGCAAGTGTTTCTTTTAGGTTATTTTGTTTTATGTCTATTATATGCTTTTTTTATGCATATTTTTTTTGTCCCTCAAATTTTATAATTTGTTATTAATTTGAGGGGGAGCTTTTTATCTTTTACCCATGAGATTATGCTCTCTCAAATATATGCATATTTTGAGGGGGAGCATCTCTCGAGGGGAAGCATACCGTCTTTCTTGACCCTTTTTGTTTCGACAAACGGGGGAGAGAAACCGCATATGCTCATGCTTAGCGGTTGTGTTTGTCATCATCAAAAAGGGGGAGATTGTTGGTGCAAGTGTACCACATCTCTATATATTTATATATATTTATTTTGATGATTACAAACACACCGTATTATTGTTTATCTAACAATCTAATCCAAGTGTACAGTTCTTGAAGAACACGAAGATTTTATCTGAAGAGTTCAAGACGGAAGTTTTACGTTGTCATTAGTGGTTATAATTTATAATGATAAACACCCTAAAATAATATACCACTTGGATATTTCGAAAACCAATTCCAATAATGTTTTTGAAATAATTAATCTTTTAATATTAAATTCAAAAGATTTTTAATATATATATATTATATAAACGTATTACGTATATATATATATTATATATTTTCTTTGTCATCATTACTTCTTTTTTATATTATATATATATATATATATAAAGTATAAAGCATGGTAGTCATCATTGCTTTTCAACTTTTGTGTTTGACAATTGAAACAAAGAATGCGAGGTTTGGCTGTGCATCTAAATGGCCGGTATACCGCGAGGAGCCAGGCGGTATACCGCGGCTGGATGTCTGGTGTCAGGAGCTTGCAGGTTTACGTTTCTTGTCAGATCACCTTTTCAGGCGGCATACCGCGTGGAGCTAGGCGGTATACCGCGGTTTGCATATATCCGTTGGAAGCTTCATGCTATATATTTGCATGCTGATGGTGAAGAAAAAAAAGACCACACAAACAACAACAGCAACCAAACTCTCAACTCTCTCATCTAATTAATATATATATTTTATAAAACCTTTTTTTATAAAATATCCAAGTGATTATTATACAAGAGTGATTACCCATTGTGAGTTATACTCCTCTTGTAAGTATTTGAATAACGGGTGTGTGATCCTGTTTATCTCATAGCAGAGGCTTGAGAAACTATTACAAATTCCTTTGTATTTGGTTTGTGTTCTACCGTAAAGAATACATTTATTGGATCGTGTCGAGAAGTGTCTCGGCTGCTGGTTTATCACAGTTGGTGGTAAATCAGTAAATCTCTGTGTCAAGTATCTCTATCCCTTATCTCTTTATTTATTCCGCTGTGCTTTTAATTATATCTGTTTATATAATTGTTGTATATTTATTATTTGTATACTCTGATTTATTTATACTGTTTCTGTACTGTATTTATTTGTAAAAGAATTTTTGAAAGTAAAAGATTTTAAATACAACCTCCCCCCCTAGGTTGTCTAACACAAGGCTTCCATCTCATCATTCATAGCAACTACCCAATTTTGGTCCTTACATGCCTCAAAGAAAGTCTCAGGTTCAAATGATTTATTTAAAGTTGAAACAAAACAGAAATTATGTTTGTTAAGAAAAGAATAATTGACAACCTTTTCAAATCCATACTTAACCTTCCCTTCAACTATATAATCATCAAAACGACGAGGAAGATTAGAAGTACGATTGGACTTATGTACAGAAGACACAATTTGATCAGAAGATTCACCCTCAGAAGAGGACCTCAAAATACCATCATCATTATTTTGAACATGTAATTGTTGAAAATCTGTAGTCTGTGACTCTCTGGCAGTCATGTTAGTGCTACCAGGATCATTTGATCTGGCACCTCTGTTGTTAACATTTCCCATTTTAGTACTACCAGAGTTTTCACACTCAGCAGCTCTAGTTTGACTACCAAGACATCCACTACTACTGTTGTTATCAGAAGTAGAAGGGACACTTTGATTTTGAAAATTTTGGTTTTGAGAATTCACTCTAACATCATCATCGGGTGGATTGGCAACAAAATCATTAGTTTGAGGATGCACAGTATTAAAAAAATTCAAAAAGTTTATATTACTAGAGTCAGAACCTGGTTGATTTGCACCCAACTTGAAGGGAAACATTGTCTCATAGAATTTCACATCCCTGGATACTATAATTTGTTGAGATTCTAAACTTTTGTAAAGTCTATAGCCTTTTTTTGAATTAGAATATCCAAGATGAACACATTTTTCTAAACGTGTAGAAAATTTATCAGAGATGTTAGGTTTAACAGCAAAGCATAGGCACCAAAAATTTCTAAGATGATCAAGAACAGGTGCAAATCCAAAAACCAGTTCATAAGGACTTTTTCCATTTAATACAGAAGAAGGAGTGCAATTAATAAAGTAAGTAGCAGTTAATATGCACTCATTCCACATATTCAAAGGAATATTGCCCTGAAACATTAAAGATCTAGCAACATTGAGAAGATGTCTATGTTTTCTCTCAACAACTCCATTTTGTTGAGGAGTATAGACACACGTAGTTTGATGTAAAATACCATTAGCCTTAAAAAACTCACCCAGTTTGTTATTAGTGAATTCAGTACCATTATCACTTTTGAAGGTTTTTATATTTTTTCTAAATTGTGTGAACAGCAATCTGTGAAAAGCAACAATGTTGTCAAAGACCTCATCTTTGCTCTTTAACAAATATACCCAGACATATCTAGTGTAGTCATCCACAACAGTCAAGAAGAACCTATAGCCATCTTTAGTTGGAACACGATAAGGACCACAAATGTCTAAATGAACTAATTCTCCAAGAACTTTGGAAGTGTGGATGCTATGATTGAATTTGTCCCTAGTTTGCTTGGTTAAGTGACAAATGTCACAAGGTAGGGACGCATGGTCATTTCTTTACCCTAATGTATCTTTTAGGACTCCTAAAACCTGATCAGCAGGATGACCAAGCCTACTATGCCACAATTGACGCGATACATTGCACAAACAGACAAATTAGGTTTATTTAAGGGATGGTTTGTTAACAATTCACCTTGTGAACCCAAAAGCTCACCTTTGGACAACTTATCAAAGAAGTATAAACCTCCTTGTTCGCTACCAGTCCCCACTATTCTCATGGGAAGAGAACCCTGAATAAGGTAAGATTTGTATTCATCAAACCCCACAAAGATTTTGGCATCTCTAGCAATTTTATGCACAGAAAGAAGATTAACTTGAAAATCAGGAACAACAAGAACATCAAATAAGACAACCCTATTATTAAGTCTAAAATTCCCAATTTGATTAATTTTAGCTTCTTCACCATTAGGTTGTGTGATTTTAAGATTCAAGTCAGAAACATCCAAAACATTTTCTAATTGATTAACAAAACAGGTCATATGTTGATTTGCCCCAGAATCAATTATCCATCTAGAGCGTGGTGAGTTAGCAAAATTTGAAGAAATTTTAGACATGTGAATCATATTAGCAGAGAACATACCTGCCATATTGACAGAAATGCTCTCATTTTGTTTTTGATCTATAAGAGACAACAACCTTGTTATTTGATCCTCAGTTAAAGCTGATGAAGTATTATGAGTTCGAATAGGAGGATCAGTAGAACAAGCATTGCTAGAAGTTAACTGAGACTTAAAGGATTGACTAGTTTTAGATTTTGTGAATTGGAAATCTTTTGGAAAACCAATGAGTTTATAGCACCTCTCTATTGTGTGACCATTTAGGCCACAATGCTTGCAAACAAGAGGAGTTTTACTGTTCATTTTCTTCCTATTGTCATTAGCCTTTCCAAAATAAGCAGTGTTTTGAGCTTTAGTATCAGAGGATCGAGTCACACCACGATGTGACTCTTCTCTAGATACAAGAGAAAAGGCAGTTTTCACACTGGAAGAGGATCTGTTGTTAAAATATTACTTCGAACATGAACATAAGTATCATCCAGACCCATAAGAAACTGCATGAGTTTTAAAAGCTGATTATGTTTTGAAAAATCGTGAGCAGCGTTACAGGTACAAGAAGGCAGTTTGATCAATGCATCAAACTGCTTCCATAGGGCATTCAACTTATGGTAATAGTCAAAGACCGTAGATCCATTTTGAGACAAAGAATTAATTTTCTGGTGAAGATTGAAGGTAACAGACCCATCTATTTTATCATAGGTTTCCTTAAGTTCAGTCCATACTTCAGAAGCAACTTTGGAAAAGACTTGGCTAACAAATAAGTCCTCAGAAATGGAATTAAGTATCCAAGACAACACAACAGAGTTACATCTATCCCACTGACGAGCCAAAACATTATTATCAACAGGACGAATCACAGATCCATCAACAAATCCAAGTTTATTCTTGGTTTCAAGAGCAAGAGTCATAGCACAAGACCACACTTTGTAATTATCTGTTCCACTTAATTTCATACTTAATATAGAAACTCCAGTCGTGTCACTGGGATGGAGATACAGTGGATCACCAAAGTCCAGTTTGGCAATCAGAGATTGTCTTTCTGGCTCTTCGGAAGATGATACCCCCGCCATAGTGAACACAGAACAAGGAGCAACAAGATCACACAAGGGAAAACACTAATTAAGAAGCTTAATAGACATGATTCCGTGCCACTCAGAGGTGGTAGGTCAAGCCCACTACTCAGTCCCAGGAAAAAAGAGATACACACATAGGAGAGAAAGGGAAAAACTTACAGTGGGTGCAGAAACCAAGGTGCAAAAGAATAGACTTACAAGGATCCAACAGAGGTGAACACAGCGGAAAAAAGGGCAGAGAGCATTACCACAGGTTTAGGACAAACCTAAACACAGTATCTGCAGATTGATATCTATCATGTAGAAGAAAAAAGGAGCCTCAGATCCAGCGAGGCACAAATGGATCCAAAACAACTAGATCACTGCACAAAAACAACAGGAAACAGAAACAACAGAGATCACTTATAAGAGTGATTGATCATCAACGTGCATATAAACAGATAAAGTCATAATACTAGATCTGATGCAACATATCACAGATCTAAATAAAGAAAAGAAATATTGCACAAATAGACAGGAGAAACAGAGTCCTTGGTGAACACATGATCAAGAAAACTGTTCAGATCCAGATCACTTCACAGGAGAAATACTACAATGTGCAGGAAAAAACGATTTATTTTGAAGAATAGCTACGGATCAACATGCAGAGGTGACAAAGGCCAAAAAAAAATACACATGATTTTAAAAACTTTTGAACAACACACAACTCCACAAATCACAGATCTATTTTAGATCTTGTTTTCAGGAATGAACCAAATGATATTTTGAACATCAAGTAGATCTACAGAATCTGCTACATGCATTTAAAGACAAGGAATATATCGCAAGAAAAGAACAAGTTTACGTCACACAAGAAACAAATGAAACAAACTAGATCTACAAAGATCAAGAGTGTTAATGAGCAAAACGTTTCCAGAAGGAGATACACCAGATCTTTGAAGACCAAATGCATCAGTCAACAGAAACGTTACATAAGAGAGAGAAAACAAACATGTGAGGTAAATGACAAAACATATCTAAGAAAAAAACTCAGATATGAAACTCATATCAGCCCCTTCAACTTCAAGAGATTTGCTCCGCTACCCTTTATGTATCTCCAAATGTGAAGCGCAACCCTTCTTATCCTCAACTATCATCACTTGTCAATTTCAGTCCTTCTACTATCTACACTTAGACACAACCAAACAGATTAAGTTAGAAAGTGTCAAGATTGGTCATGAGGAAAGTTATATATTTCAGCAATTTTCATTATTCATTACTTATTATCAATTTAAATGACAACGATAAAAGAAACTAGTAAATATTTATTTTTCAAATTCAAATGATAATTATAGGATCATAAGTCACAATTAACTATCACACGTGATTGTCGTTAAAATATGAAAAATAAACAATAGTTAATAAAATGGTATATTTCTTTAAACATGGTAACTTTTTAAAAAATGAATAACATGTGTCAAAAGAATACATATATTAAAAAGAAAAAAAACGTCATAACAAGTCAATCAAATCCGACCCGTTTTTACCTGTAATAATATCATAACAATAGTCCACCAATTCATTCATTAAATCTATCAATTGTATTGAAATAAACCTGAAACATTTTACAAAAACAGTTTAAATTTTAACTAATGACCCGTTTATCAAACACTTACCAGGTAATATTTTAGTCCATAAAAACGGCATCGTATGTAACAATTTACTCGGTAAGTGCTAATCGTGGTAATAGCAGTCGTCCTCACTTATCGGGTAAGACTCTTGGTCATTGCCTCTCTCTTACCAGGTAAGATTTTTTATCCTTACCATACTCATCCCGATTAGACAATGCAACTTGATAAACACTTACCCGGATAAACATTTGGTAAACGACAGCTAAGTTTAAAATGGAATATGATTGATAAATGAAGGTATCTGTCTACCACGAAGTTAAAATGTGGACCAAAGTATTAATTAGGTAAAGATTTGAGATAAGGCCATGAGGCATGTGGTCGGTCAGGATCAGGAGTTTGGGTGCATGCATACTCGGACCATTTCTTAACTATTTCTATATTAATTACATTGTTTAACCATAATTAATCTTATATCTTATATATTCCCCAATTATTGATCTACTTTTAATTATATCCAACTTTTTGACTTTGATTTTGCATTTTGATCAATATATAACACTGAATTTGTTCAATCCAGATGTAGCCACTCTAGTTGCGTTCACGTTTGATGTTACAAGAGTACTGTTTCAAATCGTGGGCAGTTGATTGAGTACGTGATATACGTGTTATTAAAACTTTAATAAAATATCACATCGATGTGAAAGTTTGGAAACTTTAGATAAAATCATTAGACGGAATTACTTTTTTGATCGGGACGCGTTTTATTGAATAAACGGGTAGGTCATCGGGTCCCTCAACAATCTAAATTCCAGGGATGTTAGAGCATCTCCAATGAAGGTTCTTACAAGAACCTCTTTTTTGTACTTTTTAGTGCCACTTCATTTCCATCATATTAAATTGAAATTTTATATAAAAATCCACAATGGTAATTCTTATAAGAACCTCATTTTTATAGGTCCCATATATTTATCAACATAAAAAACAATTATATAATTATAAATAAATATCAAGTATTTAAATTAAATACCATATAAAAATCAAGGTAAGAACCAAGGTTCTTGTTTAATAACCTAGAGGAGGTTGGGTTCTTATAAGAACTCTCCACAATGGTAGTTCTTACAAACCACTACACTTTTTGTTTGTAAGAACCTTGCATTGGAGATGCTCTTATCTTGTGATGATTCAACCAATCGGGTCAGGCCTGAAAGGAGTAATGCACTACAACAAAATTAGATTCAACTCATCTTTATGTAGTACATTTCAAGACACTTGCCCTACAAAACTTGTCAAAAGGTCTACAAATGTCAATTGTAACACTTTTATATAAGACAGTGTATAGTTTAGGACGTTTAGACACTGTAACTTTTAAGTGTCTTATAAACCCAATTTTATTATAGTGATTGAAACGTGTTGTAAGTCCTGGGATGTTAATATTGAACTGAATTACTATATATCTAGCTAGTACACTAAGATAGGAAAGAATGGTTACTTATTCATTTGGTTTCAGAATGTAAAAATCAAAATATTTAAAATAAATTCAATATCTGGTTTTTATAAACCAATAGCTTTGATTATGATCCATATAATCCTTTTATTTTAGTGTATTAAAAAATTATGAGTTTGATTAATCGTAAGATTTGTTTATTGTCTAGCATACCAGTTATTTAACCCAACATACAATATAATATACACATACTTTAGGGTGTTAACACGATTCAAGCACTTAATACGCTACTCGAAGTCGTTTATCTCTAGCACGAGCTTAGACTCTCTCAATCTCGAACACAAAATAAAGTTCAATTAACAAAGTGAATCGATCGAGCTCCCTGACTCCAATATTCGACTTTGATCGTTCGAAAACTCAATTAAAATTTTCGACAAACTCTACGCCCATATTCTTTTTAGAGTCGAGCATGCACGTTCATACGATCAAAATTTAAAAAAACTTATTAATCGATCTTGTAATTATAGATCTTACATTATCCAATCTTCTTAACTTGATATAGGTCCAGATGTTACGGGCTCATAACACGGAATCCGTGATTGACGTTCACTTTAGCTATATACTTTGCTCTAATGACATAAATTGTTGATGTCGATATCTTAGAAAACTGAAAGAAAAAGTAGGTTATAATTATTATAAATACAAATGCTTGATTTAAAAACAATATTTATTTATGAAAACGACAAAATTGAAATATTTAATGATCCAATAGATAAGTTACAACACTATCCAGAAGTTCTTGAAAAGAAAGGGGTTCTTCTTGGCCACATGAACAATGCTTGGCCACCCAATATATTGAGGTTGGTAAAACATGTTATTAAAACATAATGTACAAGTTTGTATTGCATGTGTTTTTCCTTTTTGGTAGCGATCGGAACATGTCGTTTAGTGGTTCATGAGAGAATGCCTTTTATCATGGGTGAACATCAGAAGTTATCTGTTTGAAACTGTATACAATTTGCATAAAAGACATCGGAAATGATTTTCAAAATAGACAGGTTTTGTATATATGGTCCCGTTATGGATTGAATAACAGTAAATTGGATTCGTACAAGTTAATATAAATGATGTATGTAAAACCAAGTTTTAATATTTATGGCAATTTCAATTTAAGGTAAGAACAATTACCAAACAACCCTTAGAATATTTTATTTGACGTGATTATTGGTGATGATAATAAAAAAAAGGGCATGCACATTAATTAATATTAGCGTCGTCATTGGGCACTCATGGTGGCATGATGTCAAAACCACAAACATGCATGATTCCACCATCCTACAACGCCACATCTACCTAATTCATTGTATACTTTTATCTCACTGGTGTGTTCAATTATTAAAATCTTAAGACTTAGTTATATATATATATATATATATATATATATAGCCATAGGTTTAAATATAAAATACTAAGTGTGTGATAAATAGAGAAGTAGTCCTAGTCATTTATATGGTCAATATCGGATTTGACTGGTCAAGAATTCCGACTTTGACTGGTTAAAAGTTGCGGCTATTCCAAATATAGAAGGACAATTTGGTAACTTTTACAAATACGCGGGACGAGTTCATATGTGAATCTGTGTGATTCAGAGATGAACTATATGTTCATATGTGAACCCGTTTAATTCACATATTAACTCTTTTTAACTGATTCACGTATGAACCTTTGTAATTCATATATGAACTAATTAAGTGATTCACATATGAACTAATTAACTGTAGGTTCATATGTGAACTAGTTGAACGAAATAACAGATTCACATATAAACTAAGTAACTGATTCTCATATGAATTAATTAACCGTTTCACATATGAACATATAGTTTATATGTGAATCACACAGGTTCACATATGAACTCGTCCCGTGTATTTTACGAAACTACCCCTCTATCTTCTACAGACCACACAAGGAATTATCCGGTGCTTAACAGTCAAAGCTGCAAATGTTGACCAGACGAAGGGCTAGGATCATATCTCTATTTCTCACACACTTAGCATTTATCATTTGAACCTCTCCCTATCTATATTATATTATAAAGCATTTATGAAAAACTCTTAAAAACAACCCTTAAAGCTTCATGTACCGTTATTTATTGCTAATTACTTAAAATCTCTAAAAAACAACTAATGAAGTTTTATGTACCGCTTTTAATGGTAATTACTTTATTAATACTTATCTCTAACAACCTTCAAATCCTTAAATCGCGGACCCTTATTAATTAATCTTTATCTCTAACCACTTTCAAATCCTCAAATCATAAACTCCTCAAAACCACACATTAAAATAAATTAGAACATTAAAATCAAGATATATCGCGTTGCATTGCACGAGTAGGCTTCTATATAGGGACAAGTTCAAACGAGAAGCTAAATCTTATGCACATGGGCAGAACACAAGCTTTAAAACCGCATGGACCGGACCTTGTAAGACCAGTTTGTCATTCAAACGCACCTTGTAAGACTAATGTGTTGCTTTTGAGCGGGTGCACAAATAAAAAGCTTAAGAAATTGTTGTCGTTATGTTTTTAGCCGAATTCCTCCTTTGGAGGACTTTTTAAATTTTTGGTTGATTTTGAGAGATTTTTTTTTCCAGTTTTTTGGTTGATTTCGAGTGATTTTTTAAGTTTTTGTGTAGATTCGATGGGTTTTTTTTTTTGGTTTTTTTGCGTTGATTCGAGAGAATTTTTTGGGTTTTTTCTATTGATTTCAAGAGATTTTTTCGATTTTTTGGTTGATTTCTAGAGTAAATTTTGGTTTTTTTGGTAGTGACTAATATAAAAACTCAAAACAAATAAATAAATTATGTAATCAAAACAATGAAATCAAATTTAGGGCTATGACTAATTGTTGGGTCATCATAGATTTGAAGATGACCTCCTGATCTCTTTACATTCTTTGAAAAACATCTTTATACTCAAAGAAATTTTAAGTTCTTTGTAATAGCTTAGTCATGCTGTCAAAGTTCGGTGATGTCAAAGATCAACCGAAATCAAGAAGAAATAAATCTACCAGTGCGGATTGAAGATGGACTTCTCAACCCAAACTAAGTTATCTCACCGATTTTCTCCATGACAAATCGATGAGATCCTCACAATAGGAGAATCCTTCCTTATCTCCTTGCTAAGAAGATTCTCACCTATGTTGTCTATGACAAATCGGTGAGATCCTCACAATAGGAGGATCCTCCCTTGTATCTTTGCTAAGGAGATTTTTCATCAAAGAAGAAATATCTGGTATGGGGGAAAAAGGTTCAATTGTCCTTTTTCCCATTCTTAGATATTGTCACCATCAAAGCTTTCTTAGCACCATGAAAAATAGGAAAAGACACTTCAACTTTTGAGAGTCAAACCTGACCTTCAAATGACAAAGTGACAAGTGTCACATGCATTAAATGCTCATGGCACTATTTAAAGATTAAGACTTCTCCATGTAGAAACGAACTCTTGAATATTTCTCTATGCTCAAGACATTCTGCTCCTCTCCTCCTTTGAACTAAAATTAACTTTTAATCTTTGTCTTTTAGAAGTTGTGTTGTTTTTCAGTATTACTTTGTGAAGATTGTTAGAATAGATTTCATTTGTTCTTTCCGCAACAATCTAAGTGTTCTATGTGTAATTCTTGATTTTATATATCAATAAAAAAATTAATTGAAGTGAAAATTTTGTGTATTGTATTCAACCCCCCCTTCTACAATACTTGTTCTTATTCTTATTAGCCATCTGGGACTAACAAGTGGTATCAGAGCAGAAAGTTTAATCTCAATAAACTTGATCTGCAATGGCTGCTTCCTCCTCAAACAATATTGTTTCTTCCCAAAACACTTTTTTTGAAAATGGATCTATTGCTAAACCTCCTAAGTTCAATCCAAACAACTTTTCTTTGTGGAAAAGCAGAATGATGTTTTTCATGGAAGGAGTGGATAGCAGATACCCTACTATTCTCAGTGAGGGACCTTTTGTCCCTAGAGTTTGGGATCACTATGAAACTCAAAAATCCGGCAAAGAAAGTGTTGGTCAAGATGATTATGATGATTCATCTTTTGAGGAAAAATCTACTGTTATCGGTCGTTAAATTCTTATGAATCTCAAGAATTATACTGATGAAGAAAAACATATTGTGTCTTTAGATTCCAAAGTCAGGACCATCATTGCTCTCTCTCTTCCTGATGAAGTGTACCACTCTCTGGTAAATCTCTCTACTGCCAAAGAGATGTGGTCCACTCTGTGTGTTTTGTACGAAGGTACATATGAAGTTAAAAAGAGCAGAAAGATTGCTCTTGTTAGAAAATATGAACTCTTTTCTTATGAGAAAGGAGAATCTCTCTCCAACTACTATAACCGCTTTAACAGTCTTCTTAATGACTTAAAGCTGTTAGGTAGAGTGTATGACAATGAGGAAGTCCTGTGCAAGTTTATGGACTGTCTTCCTGATTTTTGTGAAAATATCTGTACTTGTATAAAGACCACCAAGGATCTTGATCATATGCCTCTCACTGTTCTTTATGGAACCCTTTTCAACTATGAGCAGACTAAACTGCAAAGGAAGTCTGTCATCACATATATAAAGAGCTCTTCTCTAGCTCTCTTAAGTGACTCTTTCAAAAGAACTAAGTGTATTCTAAGAATCACCAACCCATCTGACTCTGACCATGATAGTCAAGAAGATTCCAATGAGCATTCAGAAGCATATCTTAGTGATGCTGACGATGAATGTGAGGAAACTTCAGTTGACAAATTATCAGATGGGATAGCCATGTTGGATGGGTATTCTAAATAATCTCGTTTCTCTTCTGGAAAATATAAGTTCAGTCGAAAATCCTCCTATTCTCTCTCCAAACACTCCTCTTCGGACAAAACTAACGAGGAATGTTTTAACTGTGGTAAAAGGGGTCATTTTGCCTCTGAGTGCAGAAGTAAACATCTTGAAAGATCCAGAACTTCTTCCTCAGGCCGATTTCCTCAAAATCGGGAAGATCCAAATATGATTCTATCAATCTCTCCCCTTCCCAAAAAGTTCGGCAAACATCTCTTGTAACACCCCAAAACAGGGGTTAACAAAAACTTCCATAAAACGGAAGAGTGGTACTCATTACTAAAGCAAATGTATACATAATTATCATTACTTAACCATTATTACAAATATTTAGTTAATTATAACTACTAATGGGCCACTAGCTTATTTGATCACTACTATAGCAATCAAATATCAAAAGGATGACGGAAAGTTCTATTATCAATCTTCCAATCTTTAACTCTCCAACAATGATCCCATGCTCACAACCCCGTTCTAGACCTTCTTGTCCGGAGCCACTAAAATCTGTAACACATTAAACACATAGCAAGTGTTAGGCTTTTAAAGCCTAAGTGAGATTTACACATAGCACATAGAGCATAATGATAGCATGCAGGAATAACAATTCGATACATTCACAAATTGGATTCCATGGAGAAGGCCCATATTGCTACCAGTTACATCATAATCGAAGATATCCAATGATCGGTACCCCACGGTAGAGTCACAAGACATATCACAACGGAAAACCCCACGGTATCCGAAGGTATGAATCCATTACATTTACCCCACGGTATGTAAGGATATATCCTCCAATGCATACTAGGTGCTCCTCCAATTATGTGAATACCAAATATGTTAATCCTAATAATATTCAAGCATATTCAGTATATAACAATGGTCCAACCATTTTAACATAACAATGGTCCAACCATTTAACATAACAATGGTCCAACCATTTAACATAACAATGGTCCAACCATTTAACATAACAATTCTACTTCCATGTAGTTCATATACATCCATATGTAATAAATCATATTCTATAAGATATCAAGCATATTTAACACATATCAATGGTCTAACCATTTAACATAATCAATACTACTTCCATGTAGTTCATATACATCCATATGTATTAAATCACTTTCTATATGAATTCAATAATAAACCACCATGTTTACAACTCAGTAATAAGTCCATTTTGACCATTAAGCCATCAATTCATCATTAAGACATCTATTAAGCCCTCATCAAAATCACTTCCTATTGATGTATAATCAAAGCTAAACTCTTAGCATCAACATTTAACATGACATACTAAGCCATAAATACAATTAAGCCACCATGACTTACTTGAAATCTTCTTGTTTCCCTCTCAACCATTAAGAGCTTATTCATCAAGATTTCTCATTAATCATACCAAATCAAGATAAAATGGTAAATAAGTATAATACAATCAATTAGATAGATGTTACTCACCTTTAAATCTTCAATTGAAATAACCCTAACTTGATGATTTGAACTCAATCACCCCAAGAAGAAAGATGAAGATATATTGCCCTAAATCAAATTTAATTGGTGAGATTCATCTAATTGTTGTTTGAATTGAACTAGGATTGAGAGAAGTGGATTTACCTTAGTTTAGATGGAAAATCGCCTAAGAGGTATAGAGCAGAGCAAAATATCAGATTTGAGAGTTCTAATTGAAGAAAGGAATGACTAAGGACTAAGAGGTGGGTTTTAACCCCCTTTCAACACGTCAGGTGCTCGGCGCCAGCGCCCGCGCCAGTGCATCGGCGCCACCATCCGCGCCAACCTCTGTTTGGTCATTTCTCAATTTCCACTAATTTGGCCGTAACTTCTTCGTTCGAACTCCGTTTTTGCTCCGGAAAGAACCGTTGGACTCGTATTCAAATTACCCATCCAACTAATCCATAAAATCTAATATTTAACTTTATCATCTATTTTTCATTAATTTCCTTAAGGAATAAACTTACGAATTTCTATCGGAAGTTCTCAAATAACAAGTAACAATCACGTAAATTACTTAGGAATTCAATTATAATCTAAGAAGTCAAAATATAAAGAAATAATAGGACTATTATTACTCACAAGGATTTTCCGGGTGTTACAATTCTCCCAACCTTAAAACGATTTCGTCCTCGAAATCTATATCCTTTACAACCCAAAGTCAACCGACTCACTGTCGACCAAAATTCAACAATTCCTAACGGGAATCTAAATTCCATCCACACGGTCTATAAAGACAATTCCTCGAACAATTGTTTATTAACAAAGCCCCTACACATACGTTGTACTTATGTACGGATAAATGTTCCAACCATAGAGAAACTCCCAACCATACGACTTCAGTCGTCTCCCAACCTTAAAATGTTCTATACATCTTGATTTCAGTTTCAAACTCTAAATCAATTTAAGGCTAAATTAATACTGAGACCAACCGAATCTCTAATTTCAATTGTCCCTATCGTTAAAGGCCATTCACATCCAAAGAGCTCTAATAGATTCCAAAATCCATCTCAATAATTAATCATCAAACAGACAGGTTCATTAACCATACACAAAGATTAGTTCACTAAAACCACTCATCACAAATGAGTATCTTAAGGTTACTACTACCATCACCATCACCATCATTCCTTTTTTTTTTAAAAATCGGCTACAATTCCCCGATTACACAAAAGGTGTTTGGCCTTAAGCCCAAAAGTTGACACCTAATTATCACCAACCTTTGCACTCTAACCAAACCCACACATGAGTTCCCTTCACATATAAAAATCTAGAAGGAACAAGGATTCGTCTTTCATATTTCCTGAACCTTACTTTTTTCCTCATTATCCGCTCCCCAACTTAGATTTGTAAGCCTCCTTAAAGTAACCGTTTATCATTAAACCTTTATCCGACTATTGCTTGGTCTTCAATACCGTCATCATTCACATCTCAATCTCCAGGTCTCAAAATAACATTAACGTATACCGCTTGAAAATCTATACTCACTTTAAATTGAGCATACTCACCACTTTTGAATACTTCTATATCTACGACACCCATCTCTACATCCATGACCCATACGTTTCTTCAGTATAAAGTACTACCACTTCCTCACATCAATATCGCATTACGCGACCACATTGCAACCAAACACTAAAATATTATATAACAAAGGTGATATTTCCATTGAACGTGTAGTATAACTACATTCTTAGGTCCGACCTTTCTATCATTACTTCCTACGTTAGCATGAAGTACTACCCTTCAATCATTATTTGTCTCTTTCTCCCAACTTTTCCACATACCGATAACACTTTCTCATCTTTATTAAACTTCCTACGATTCAAAATCATAAACTTATTTAACGACTCACACAACCAAAATCACTTTGGATAAACTCACACTACGTTCGACATTCTATTCCAATAATAGCCAATTCACTACACCATCTTACAACCACATATTCCAACAGCTTTATTGACAACTAGTACTATTCATCTGAAATCCCCGAAAAGACTTTCATCTAATGTTCCCTCTTTATAACTTCTTATTACTGGTTGACACATTTATCTTGACAATTAATGCCACTACTCGTTCGTACATTCTCCACTCATAATATCTCACAGCAGACCAGATCCCTCATGGTCATTCGTACACAATTCAAATTTACCTTCATGCTCTCCCGCACAATTAACCGAATCTATTTCATTACTTTATTCCTCCTCAACTTTAGTTTGAACTACAACTCACGAGTTTCTAATTAACTTAAACTTACTCACTTCTTACTAATTCTTTGCGACTCCAAACCATTATATATACAGTGCACACTCCATCACAAATCGACATAGTCCATACCCTTACCATGTTCGTGCCTAATTCTTCATTCTATATAAACCATCTACATCATAAGTAGAATGTTCATCTACAACAATAGTCTTTCACTATCCTAACACCCCCCACAAGGTGATCCTTCAACTTTTAATCCTCCGATTCTAACTTAACATTTATACATGTCCTCAAAGGATAACCAATACATTCACATCATGAAAGTTTCAGTTATAATACAAAGGAATAACCATAAGAAATGGTTATACGAATATAGACATACTAAACGTACTTTACCGATCATTAGTCACTGTAATAATTTAGAAACAAGCATGCTTACGTAACAATATATTCATAATAACAGTAGCTAACTGGAATTGTGAACATATTATACATGAGAATTCTCATTACCATTGTCACAGTACTAATTTCACGTATTTCTGTCAACTATAAGACTATCCCGTCTTAGTACTTCTACCCATATCTCACAAATCATAACTTAACTCATCACAGCTTAAGTCTAAGTACCTCCTCAACATACTTAGTTCACTTAAGCTAATGCTCTGATACCAACTTGTAACACCCCAAAACAGGGGTTAACAAAAACTTCCATAAAACGGAAGAGTGGTACTCATTACTAAAGCAAATGTATACATAATTATCATTACTTAACCATTATTACAAATATTTAGTTAATTATAACTACTAATGGACCACTAGCTTATTTGATCACTACTATAGCAATCAAATATCAAAAGGATGACAGAAAGTTCTATTATCAATCTTCCAATCTTTAACTCTCCAATAATGATCCCATGCTCACAACCCCGTTCTAGACCTTCTTGTCCGGAGCCACTAAAATCTGTAACACATTAAACACATAGCAAGTGTTAGGCTTTTAAAGCCTAAGTGAGATTTACACATAGCACATAGAGCATAATGATAGCATGCAGGAATAACAATTCGATACATTCACAAATTGGATTCCATGGAGAAGGCCCATATTGCTACCAGTTACATCATAATCGAAGATATCCAATGATCGGTACCCCACGGTAGAGTCACAAGACATATCACAAAGGAAAACCCCACGGTATCCGAAGGTATGAATCCATTACATTTACCCCACGGTATGTAAGGATATATCCTCCAATGCATACTAGGTGCTCCTCCAATTATGTGAATACCAAATATGTTAATCCTAATAATATTCAAGCATATTCAGTATATAACAATGGTCCAACCATTTTAACATAACAATGGTCCAACCATTTAACATAACAATGGTCCAACCATTTAACATAACAATGGTCCAACCATTTAACATAACAATTCTACTTCCATGTAGTTCATATACATCCATATGTAATAAATCATATTCTATAAGATATCAAGCATATTTAACACATATCAATGGTCTAACCATTTAACATAATCAATACTACTTCCATGTAGTTCATATACATCCATATGTATTAAATCACTTTCTATATGAATTCAATAATAAACCACCATGTTTACAACTCAGTAATAAGTCCATTTTGACCATTAAGCCATCAATTCATCATTAAGACATCTATTAAGCCCTCATCAAAATCACATCCTATTGATGTATAATCAAAGCTAAACTCTTAGCATCAACATTTAACATGACATACTAAGCCATAAATACAATTAAGCCACCATGACTTACTTGAAATCTTCTTGTTTCCCTCTCAACCATTAAGAGCTTATTCATCAAGATTTCTCATTAATCATACCAAATCAAGATAAAATGGTAAATAAGTATAATACAATCAATTAGATAGATGTTACTCACCTTTAAATCTTCAATTGAAATAACCCTAACTTGATGATTTGAACTCAATCACCCCAAGAAGAAAGATGAAGATATATTGCCCTAAATCAAATTTAATTGGTGAGATTCATCTAATTGTTGTTTGAATTGAACTAGGATTGAGAGAAGTGGATTTACCTTAGTTTAGATGGAAAATCGCCTAAGAGGTATAGAACAGAGCAAAATATCAGATTTGAGAGTTCTAATTGAAGAAAGGAATGACTAAGGACTAAGAGGTGGGTTTTAACCCCCTTTCAACACGTCAGGTGCTCGGCGCCAGCGCCCGCGCCAGTGCATCGGCGCCACCATCCACGCCAACCTCTGTTTGGTCATTTCTCAATTTCCACTAATTTGGCCGTAACTTCTTCGTTCGAACTCCGTTTTTGCTCCGGAAAGAACCGTTGGACTCGTATTCAAATTACCCATCCAACTAATCCATAAAATCTAATATTTAACTTTATCATCTATTTTTCATTAATTTCCTTAAGGAATAAACTTACGAATTTCTATCGGAAGTTCTCAAATAACAAGTAACAATCACGTAAATTACTTAGGAATTCAATTATAATCTAAGAAGTCAAAATATAAAGAAATAATAGGACTATTATTACTCACAAGGATTTTCCGGGTGTTACATCTCTCTTCTGTAAATTCTGAACGGCCTAAAATATACAAAGAAAAGTACAAGAGAGAAAAGGAAAGACTTGAAAGACTTGTCAGAAAAGGAAACGTCTGCCTGCTGAAACTCATGATTTGGCAGATGAACCCACATCTGAAAGCGAGAATGACACGTCAAATGTGTGCTTCATAGCCAAGATAAATGACACAGATGATCCAGAAGGTCACACCCCCTCAACTGCTCTAGTATCAGCTAAGTGCTTCTCCTCCTCATCACAGGTACATCCTTTTCACTCTCTATCTGACATTGAAAAGATTGAAGCATTTGATTCTTTAACCATTTATTTCTATGATGCTAAAAATGATAAGAAAAAGGCAAATGCTCAGATAAAATCTCTTTCCTCTTAACTTCAAATATGTCTCTCTCAACTGAAACACTTTGACAAAGTTAAGGCAGAGCTTGAAGATCTAAAATCCATCAACTTTATTCTTGCTAAGGAGAAAAACAAAATATTTAAACGTTATGAAAAGGAGCAAGAAATTGTAAGAAAATGGACAAGCTCTTCCAAAAATCTAGAAAAGATTTTTCAAGATCAGATTTCTTGTGATGACAAAACTGGTTTAGGCTTTGGAAAAATGGAAATTAATCAATTTTCAAAAGCTAATGCTCCCACTTCCTGTGTTTCACCAACTTTTTATGAAACCTCCGAATCTAGTTCAATTGGCTATGTGTCCATGAATTATGGTGATTTGTCTGAAGCTTTAAAATTTGGCATGTTTATAAAAGCAAAAGATCCCATCTCCTTTCCAAATGAAGAAGCTCAAGATTCACATGACTCTTCCAAACCTATTCATGACTTTTTGAAAACCTTGACTTTAGATGAAGCATCCTCCTCTTCTAAAATTCTCAAAAGAAATGTTTCCAACTCAAACAAAATATTTTCTACATCTGAAAAATGCAAGTCTTTGGCTGCTGACTTTTTCTTAAAAAGAAGATCCTCAAATCTTTCCAAAAATACCTTTGTGGCTTCCTCTACCGATTTTGTTCCCCGATCAGTGAACATCAAAATGTCTAATTCAAAAGAGAAGTTTCGTTTCCTCCCAAATTCTGAAAAAGGAATCTTAGGTTCTGCACCCCAAATCTTTGTTACTTCATCAGGGTTAACAAACACAACCCAAAATTTAACCTAAACCAACCTTTTCTTCTTACCCTCTATAAATTTCGGTCACATACTCTCTAAAAAATCACTTCTCAAATTTATCTCTCCTTCCTAAATATCCTCCACCGATCTCCCTTCCTCCTTTGCTTCCTATCGGCACCGCCGATCCCACTCACCCTTATTGAAAGCCTCAGCCGAAAAGGCATCATCGGCTGCCCCTTCTGCCGAGTCTGCGACTTTTCTCCTCCGAAACTAGGCTGCCGAACAGTAGTTTGCCGATCCATCTCTTTTCGTCGGCCAAACTGCCGCCGACACCATCTTCTTGTTGCCGAAATTTTCGCCTATCGACGATATTCTCTTCCTGCCGATCATATAAGCGGCTGTCGCCTACCGATAGCTGTTCCTGCCAAAACCTAAACAGCCCGTAGGTTATTGTCTCCTTCGCGACCGACACCCACCGAAGCCGACGCATCCACCACTCACTGCCGACACCACCCATATCAGCCACCCCTTTTTCTGCCGATCATCCGAAGACCATCAATCTGCTAACCTGTTGCTGCCGACTTCCAAGGCTGCCGAACCCCATCACCTTCAGCCGACAGCCTCAATCGGTTGTGTTGACCGAACCCAAAACCCCTGGCCGATTCCTCTCCTTCCCAACGTTTAAACCCCCTCACCCACACAGACATTTATAAATACCTTACCCACATTTCCCTTACATCTCTTCATCTTCAACCTCTCTCCTCCCTTTCAAAAACTTACCTGCTACTCAATCTTCCTCAACAATGGCTTCATCAACACCATTTCAAACTACAAAGATCACTCACCCATCTCCTTTTTCTTACAAAAGTCTCCAACTCCAAACCTCCATGAAAATACTTCCCAAGTACCTCATATTCACATCCACCAAGTATTCCCTTCTCATCCACTCCTACCGATTTACCCTTTTCCACTCCTGAAGATTTTCCTTATGCCATCTTCCACTCAACCGATTTTCCAACAACTGTGGACTACCTATTTCTCCAAAACTCATTTCTGATCAGCATGATTCTCCACCTACTGATCTATCTCAAAAAAAAAATTGTTCCTGCCGATATTTTGCTAACTCCTTCGAAATTTCGGTGGGTTTCCTAAAAAATCGGTGGCTCTCTAAAAAATAAATGGCTTTCTTCTTGTGTTGGTTAAGGATCTCAATTTACTTCACCAGACCCAACTCCCTATGTATCATTTTCCCAAGATATTCCCTCTCATATTGGTGATCCTCCCACTTCACCAAATTTCACTCTTGATCAGCAACCCAACTTTCCTTCTATTCAAAACCCTCCAACTACATACTCTCCTGAAGATGTTATCCTAAATCCTTCTCCTCAAAATATTCCTCCTACTTCTCCTCAAAATATTCCTCCCCAAAACCTCCCCTCTTAAAATCCCTCCGATTTTGTAACATCCCAAAAATACAACAGGACATAAACAGCATTAAATCATAACATTTACAAATAGGGTCCCAAAATTCTCTTTACATCAGTCCCAAACTAAGGTTGGCGGAAACAATCTATACACAACTGAGAATATTCTAGCTTCTATAGATAGCACTTGCACTGTCTCTAGCTGCATCTGTACTCTATCTTGCTCTTGCTCAGTTACTTGAGCCTCTTACTACTTGCTTACCTGAAAATGGTTTAGTTTTGAAAAACGAGGGTTAGACCAAAAGGTCTAGTGAATTCCCTCCGAAAACAACATATATAAACAGTGGGAAAATCGTTTATAAAATTCATCATCAAACTTCACATAACATCAAACATGGTACTGCACCGTGTAATGGATCACATAAACATTCCGCGATCGGGGCCCCCAGTAGACTCCCCTCTCGCCTCATATCGGGGCCCAAGCAGACTCCCCTCTACCCGAATAGGAGGGAAACGAGTTCCATCCTACCGGTCTGTCATACATATCCAAGGGATCATCGGATCCCGAGGCTCTCTGATCCCACAGTGCAGATCGACTAAAGAAATTCGTCCCCGGAATTCCTCAATGGAAAAGATGCAGGTATCTTGCCCACACCAAAACTGACGCTTCCCCAAGGTAATGCCACTTCTGACTCAGTCAACCACCTCATTAAATTCGGAACATGGAACATTGGTTGCATTCCCTTTAGTTCTTACGGTACTCTAACTCGTAGGCTACTGTTCCTACTCGATCGATCTTGACAATAGAGGATTAAATAAGGCTTCTCATGCATCTATACTTCCTTTAAGGAGGGGCTTGGCGGAATCTCCCGCTACAACACGAGATCCTCCTACCAAGAAACAATCCCTCACCTGACAGCTTGGCACAAGGCCAACCCTGTACATCCCGACAATTCATAATCCAGAGTTCCTTCATCGTAATACAAGCAATTCTAGATTACTTCCCCCAACCAACAATCGTCTAGGCAGATAACATTTCCCTTTCCCGGACCACCTAGACCACAGTTCGTGAATCATCTCTCACATCCTCACTACTTCACCACCATACTTATACGTAACTAAGAGTAGGAACCTCCAAACCCCTCGTTGAAGTGTTCACCTACTAAAATTAAACTTATCCTGAAACACATCAATTCCTCGCTGAATGCCACGTTCGCTCAGTCATATAAAACATAACTCCGGTTATCCGCACTCAACTGGGAGGAGTAACCATGGTCACACCATACTATTCTCACTAGCTTAACCACTGCCCGACCAATTCGTTTAAACATTTCTCACAGAGACACTAACTTAACTCATTCAGTTGTCTTATCCACTTCTTTCCTGCACAAAATCATATAAAATTTCCCTTCCTCAATACTCTTTCCAAAAGTTCGTACACTTATCATTGACAATCTACACAACCCTGCTCCTTTCGGCATTACTGTCAAGCTTACTACTTCCAATTTACTCACTTATTCCGACATACTATCTTCACCTCCCCACGTTAGCGTGGAGCACTGCCCACCAACATTACTCGCCCCTCTCTTCCGACAATTCCCATACTGAAAATACTTTCTCATTATTATACATAACCAAATGGTTGCACTAAAATTCTAACTTAAGGCTTTCGACCAAATCACCTCGAACTGACACCAGTGTTTGCTGTTACTACACATTCTTTGATCTTCAACTATTACCTTCTCGAATAATCCTTTCACCCATAGGAACAATTCTCAATCATTAAAGATTTCGCATCTACTACCATACATTTTTGACTAATTCATCTACCATCTTCTTTAAACTTCCACTGATTCCAAGATACACTTACTTAGCGACTCACACCTCAAAAACAATTGGTTTCTTATTTGGGTAACTACCCACCATCACTCCGTCATTCTATCCTGAACACAATCATATTACAACGTCAACTTACACCCTACGTGCTCCAACAACCTGGTTAACAAGTCGCACACCTCATCCGAAATTCCCAAAAAGACTTCTATTTGATGCTTCATCTTTCTAACATCACGTTACTACAACACTAACTGGCACATTTAGCTTGACAATTACTGTCACTACACATCCGTACACTATTTGCCCATAACATCACACTGCAAACCAGATCTCTCATGATCATTCACACAATTCGAACTTGCCTTCATATCCTCCCGTATACCTAATCGAGTCTATCTCGCCACTTAGTCCTTTCTCAACTCTAGTTGAACTACAACTCACGAGTTCCCAATTAGCTCAAGCACCAACGTTCTTGCTAGCTCTTTACAATCCGAGCCCTTACATAAGCAGGGCACAGTCCCTTACTGAACGATAAAATCTTAAACACTTGCTTCGTTCGCGCTACTTACCTTATCCTTCTACGAACCTCCATGCCTTGTGGATAGAACGCTTATTCAAAACAATAGCCTCTCATCCTCTTAACACCCCTACAAGGTGCTCTAACAACTTTCAACCTTCTGGTTCAAGTCTTCGGCCTCGGCCACCTTACACAATTGTCGAGTTCTACAACAACAGACAACCTGTAACTACTTTCTTAACTTATTCTTTAACATGGGTTCCTTACGAAATCTAATCCTTCCAACATATCATAATCAACTTCATGATATGTCTCCCCCTTTTCGAAACCTACTCATGTAACATCAACATTACAAGCTCACCTCGAAACTCATATCCCCGCGCCATGGACATTTCATTCTTCCTCACCACACTACTCTTAACGAGTTGCTAAAATTAACACCTTGATGACTCCTAGTCCTTCCTCCGGACACAACTGTCCCTTGACAACCGTACTTCCAGTTACCGAACAAGGGTGCAGACCCTCATACAACCGATACCATAATCCACTTCTGACTCTTCCACTGTCCAAATCTCTTCTTGAACACATATATCAAAACTACAAACGTCCTCCCCTGATTTGACCAACCCCTCTCCACTCTCAGAGTCCTTCCTTAGCTTAAAATATAATACTCTATGACCTAGTGAGTTCATAGCCTTCATGCATGACAACGCAGTAAATAAATCATTCCACACATTTTATCATTTTAAATAAACAACATTTGGAAACAACTTGGGTACACACGACCCCATCACTCTTATAACTTCAATGCCCTGCACAACGATTCGAGAACCGCTTGCATGCATCTTCCCGTGAACCTTAATCTTACTCAATCTGAACGAAGTTATTACGGTAGTAATACATTGAATGAAAATCCTTTCATACGACAGAATTCTGAAAGAAATTACTGACACCAAGTAAACCAGTCGGTTCTCACATTCTTTTGTATGATATCAACAAGTCAATACTCATTTGATTGTAAAAGTTTTGCTGGCAAACGTTTTTCTTGACCTTTTTGTAACAATTTAACTTATCATTAAAAGTGTGAAATAATTTGGAAATCGTTAAGCTCAAAATTTCAATGTGCAATGTGAATGAAATCACCTTTTCTATAAACATACGCGTGCACATTCTGACTCATTTTCGATCAAAAATTATATTTACACATTTAACTTAAATCGTGAAAATTTCATGTTACATAAAAGAACGCCATGCATGAGACTCTACTTGCAATTGAAGGCTACTCACTCTAACAAGGTCAACCGCTTTACTCACGCAGCTTATCCTTGACACTTTACCTACGACCAATGGTCGCCCTCTCGGTCATGCAACAACTTGATGTACATGTGTTCTACATCTCACTTACTCAACCATTTCATACTACTTTCGTTCTGATCAACTATCTCATTTTCTACTTCTACATGCTTTCATTTCACTATAGGTATCTTATTTCATTTACCCTGCCCTTGAAAAGCTCGATTAAGAAGTCAGAGCTCCATTGACACTTTCAAGATTTCGACACAGTCTTTCCTTACCATCCTGACTGATCTATCCCATTATTTCTAGAACTGGGACTCTCCCGAAACAGGAGTCTTACTCAAACTCAAACTCAAACATTCTTCCTCTCTGAATCCATAGCTACCTCTAGACGACTCATAACACTCTATACAACATTTCTTCTCTATGATGTATACACACATCACATCATAAATGACTTCTCATGAAACTTCCTCAACAAAGGGTCTCAGTCTACCCCTCAGGGATCTTGCTGACATTCTAAAGTACTGGAACACGACATAAACACTAGCTTCTGACAACCACTTCGGAATAATAAGGCAGGTTAAGCACATACATGTACCTGTAAGTTCGCAATTACACTCGCTAGGTGAAATCTCAAACTTACCTTACATGACAGTCCTCAGTACCCTATTAGTCTTATCTCTATAATAGTGTCCTCTTAACGCACTTCCTGTATCTACAATAGTGCCCTCCTAACGCATTTCCTGATTCTCAGTTGTGATTTCTACTCCAAAGTTTAAGTTTAGGCCCATCCGGTCACCTAAATCCCTTAAACTATGGCTCTGATATCATTTGTAACATCCCAAAAATACAACAGGACATAAACAACATTAAATCATAACATTTACAAATCGGGTCCCAAAATTCTCTTTACATCAGTCCCAAACTAAGGTTGGCGGAAACAACCTATACACAACTGAGAATATTCTAGCTTCTATAGATAGCACTTTCACTGTCTCTAGCTGCATCTGTACTCTATCTTGCTCTTGCTCACTTACTTGAGCCTCTTACTACTTTCTTACCTGAAACTGGTTTAGTTTTGAAAAGCGAGGGTTAGACCAAAAGGTCTAGTGAATTCCCTCCGAAAACAACATATATAAACAGTGGGAAAATCGTTTATAAAATTCATCATCAAACTTCACATAACATCAAACATGGTACTGCACCGTGTAATGGATCACATAAAATTCCGCGATCGGGGCCCCCAGCAGACTCCCCTCTCGCCTCGTATCGGGGCCCAAGCAGACTCCCCTCTACCCGAATAGGAGGGAAACGAATTCCAACCTACCGGTCTGTCATACATATCCAAGGGATCATCGGATCCCGAGGCTCTCTGATCCTACAGTGCAGACCGACTCCACATAGCATACTCATTCATTTCATAAAACATGCAACTTAGAATCTTTGTAAATCATAATTCTCATTTCATCATGCCAAATATTCTTTTAGATAAAATAAGTATTTCATGAGAAACATGCACATCAGTTCGTAAATATTTCATGCTCGTAAAGAACCATATTCAGTTAAAAGCATTTAACATCTTACGTCGTAAAAAGGTTTTAGGGAACTCACCTGGTGCGTTTAACATCTTGCTTTACTTTGCTTCTGACTTACAATCGGGTTACCTGAGATATGGATGAAATATAAACTGCTCAGTTCCCTTACTAACTTTCCAGACATAACTTACCGGACACCAACTTACCGGATACTATCTTACCGGACACCAACTGGCTTTCCGGACGAAACTAAACTCCGGACGTCTGAACTTTTCGGACGCACAAACTACCGGACACTCTACTTTCCGGATGACTATGCTATCCGGATGTCACTCATCCGGACAACCCCCCCTTATCCGGACAGTTATTCCATCCGGGTTCTTTATCCTATCCGGACACATTGTCCGGACACTTTGCCCGGACACTTTGTCCGGACACTGGTCCAGACTTACCGGACGACGACTGCTAAGCTTATTTGGATCGAGATTTGCTAACAAGCTCTTAACCCAACGAAAATACGATACAATCAGATTAATAAGCATACTTAGACTTTTCTTTACTAACTCGTTGCTGCTTAAACACAAGGGTGATTGTCTAAATCCCCATTAGAGCCTTATTTCAACTTTTAACTAAAAACCCTCAAACCAAACCAACAATCTAGCTGAATCATCTAAAACAACAATTGGAGCTTGGGATTACGTGTTAGAATCACTTGTAGAATCGAATTCCAGATCCACATCCTCTTCCAATTTTGTTGATTGATGATTCCTTCTCTTTAATAGCACTTGAAACTCCAAAAACCCCTTTTTCTTCTCTCTAATTCCTTCCAGCCGCCAACTATCACCAAATGATTGGGAAACTAGGGTTTTGAGCTCTATTTGTATCTTTCACAAATTGCACAAAGGCCCCTTAACTTAACTTTAAATTCTTAGACTTTAGCCACTAAACTTTCCATACACACCTGAAATTCGGGTTATTACAGATTTCCTACTGAATTTTTGGCCAAAACCTTATAAATTTTGGTGGGATGGCTTCCAATTTCGGTAGGTTTGAAAAAAAACTCTTCGATTTTCCTACCGATTTCCTACCGAATTTTTGGCCAAAACCTTGTAAATTTCGGTGGGATGGATTCTAATTCGGTGGGTTTGCCACAAAAAAAACTCCCTAATTTTCCTACCGAATTTTTGGCCAAAACCTTGTAAATTTCGGTGGGATGGCTTCCAATTTCGGTGGGTTTGCAAAAAAAATTGCCGAAGTTTCCCATTTTTCATGGTGTTTCTTTTTCGTCGGACGCTGAGGGGGAGAAACCATCTGAGGGGGAGCATTACTAGCGACCAACTCGATCAACACCAACCCTCAGTACTCATATTCAACGTCCAACTCAAATTTTGGTCAAAGAAAAGGGAACCGGCGAACCAACCTAGGGGGAACAGATCAATCCGGCCAATGTAACTAAGGGGGAGGCAAACAAAGACAAAGGAAAAAGAGTGATGATTGCCGAATAGGAAGCTGAAGATGCTAAGAGAAAGAAAGAAGCTGGAAGATATGGGCAGAGGCATCCTTAGGCTAATTCACTCAAACTCAAACCTCCCTCAAAGATTGTCACCGATTTGGGTCTGGGCAGATCTATTTCTTCTATGATGGAAGTACATTCTTTTTCATTCATATTGTTAATTCTTTAATCTTTATTCTTTATTCTTTCATTCATTTGTAAATATCATATTTACAAACAAAAAAAAACAAAAAAAGGACTATGTGGAAAGGAACCTAAAAGAGTAAAACAGGGTCAACATGTATTATTCATTGTCTTACTCATGTTTTTCTAAGTATGGATGTCATCCTCAAATAGGGGGAGATTGTTGGGTCATCAAAGATTTGAAGATGACCTCCTGATCTCTTTACATTCTTTGAAAAACATATTTTATACTTAGAGAAATTTTAGGTTCTTTGTAATAGCTTAGTCATGCTGTCAAAGTTCGATGAAGTCAAAGAGCAGCCGAAATCAAGAAGAAGTAAATCTACCAATGCGAATTGAAGATGTACTTCTCAACCCAAACTAAGCTATCTCACCGATTTTCTCCATGACAACTCGATGAGATCCTCACAATAGGAGAATCCTTCCTTATCTCCTTGCTAAGAAGATTCTCACCTATGTTGTCCATGACAAATCGGTGAGATCCTCACAATAGGAGGATCCTCCCTTGTATCTTTGCTAAGAAGATTTTTCATCAAAGAAGAAATATCTGGTATGGGGGAAAAAGGTTCAGTTGTCCTTTTTCCCATTCTTAGATATTGTCACCATCAAAGCTTTCTTAGCACCATGAAAAATAGGAAAAGACACTTCAACTTTTGAGAGTCAAACCTGACCTTCAAATGACAAAGTGACAAGTGTCCCATGCATTAAATGCTCATGGCATTATTTAAAGATGAAGACTTCTGTATGCAGAAACGAACTCTTGAAGATTTCTCTATGCTCAAGACATTCTGCTCCTCTCCTCCTTTGAACTAAAATAGCTTTTAATCTTTGTATTTTAGAAGTTGTGTTGTTTTCAGTATTACTTTGTGAAGATTGTTAGAATAGATTTCATCTGTTCTTTCCGCAACAATCTAAGTGTTCTATGTGTAATTCTTGATTTGATATATCAATAAAAGAATTAATTAAAGTGAAAAAAAATTGTGTATTGTATTCAACCCCCCTTCTATAATACATGTTCTTGTTCTTATTAGCCATCTGGGACGAACACTAATATCAAATTTAGGGCAACAATTAAAATCAAATTTAGGACAATCTACTAATAATCTAATATCAATTTTTGGGCAAAAACTAAAATCAAATTTAGGGCAATCAACTAGTAATCTAATACCAAATTTAGGGCAAACATTGATCAATTAAACAACTTCCCATATGAACACTATAATAGCAAATTTAGGGGAGGGAGGACTGAGGCCCTAAATAGCTAATCAAACAATTTCATATGAACACTTCAATTTCAAAGTTCAAACTCAAACAAGTAAATAGATAGACAAACAATTTCAAAGTTCAAACTCAAACAACTAATGACTAATGAGATTATGAGCAATTGAGCAAATTAATCACCAATGGCACTTTAAAATTAAAAGTTGAATAAAATGAAGAAAAAACCCCAGTGATTTAGGGGTTGTTGGATTTGGAAGATTATTTGATGAAGATGAGATTGAAATCAGTGGGATTGTTTTTGTATTTCTCCCCTGATTTAGATGTTGGTCTTCCTCTTCCATTGATTGCAATTTGCAGCCCTAAAACCCTTGAACATACTATAGTTCTTATCGGTTTGTTGCTGGTTGCTGATTGCAGTAGCTTGCTGCTGATTTGAGCTTCTCAACCGGTCTCTCAATCAGCTTCGAGAGTGACTAAGTGAGAGACAGAGAGAACCGAGAGGGAGATGGCGAGAGGCGAAGAAAGGCGAGATGGATAGGGCGAGAGACAGAGAGCTGATATGTTCGGATGTTCCTTCACAGTTCGCACGACATGGTCAAAGGTTTTGGAGTTTTGGGTTGAACTATTGGATTGGACTTCAAGAGTGGGGGGCCCAACTCATTTTTTTTACACTTCACCAAAAATATCTGCTACTTGGACCAAAAAAAGCCCAGGGGGTCTGGCCCCCAGTAGTCACCATTGTGGTCTGCCCCTGCTTATGCGAGAAGACGAAAAATATGATATCATATATGATACACAAACTTAGGGGATGTTTGTTTATGGCTTATTGAACTTAATGGGATGGTGAGATTATTCGCTCAACCATACCATCATGTTTGTTTGCATCTTATTGATAAAATTGAAGGCTTAACCACTACCCCTGGTAAAAGCAAACCCTCTTTTCTCGTGCTCTAGCCTCCAGCACCGACTTCTACTACTTCATTGTTGATCGATTTATAACTTCTCGTGCTTCAACTTCGATTTTTGCTACTGTTGTTTGATCTTCTCATCGTTGGTCGATCTTGCTCGTTCTCCGGCATCGATTTCTACTACTACTGTTGATATTGTCATTGTTGGTCGATCTCTTAACTGCTCGTGCTCCACCATCGATTTGTAAACAAAAGTCATAATTTTGCTTTCGATTTTAGGGTAGTGTTTTGATTTTAGATCTTGTTTTTTAGCTATAAATGATGATCAAGTGAGAAATTGTGACCCTTTCAAATTCATAGGGTTTAAGTTTAGACGATGAAGACCAATTAAACAATTGGATGAATGAATATTACCTTTGTTTTGTTTTAGATGGATGAAGATGGAAGGTGTTCCAAAAGTTCGTCTGATGTGTTCTTATGCAAAAGAGTTAATGCCCATAAACTATTTGATGAAATGTTTCAAAGAATGTGATTACTTGTATGTCATGTTTGTTAATCTGGATAGAGGGTAAAAATGTAACACCCCGAAAATTCTAAACTTTAATTTGAAACTCTTGTACTTTGGGAATGTATGTTTTAAGCTCTATTTTACTTCGAGAAAAGGACCTTGAAAGCACGGCATCGAAATAGACTTGACCGGTAAAAAATTGGCTGGAAAACAGGTTCGGTACAGGGGTCGTGACTATGCCCAACGATTGTGGCATGGTCACTCTCGCCAGGGCAATGTCGCGAGGTATGTACCGTAAGTGGGGGAGGCCCAACGACTATGCCATGCGATTGTGACATGGTCACTCTCGCGGTGGCAAGGTCGCACGGTATGTACCGTGTGGTGGGAAGAGTGGGCGACTATGCCTCGCGACTATGCCATTGGGAATAGCCGCACGTCAAGGTCGCGGGAGCTGCCGGGGGGGGGGGGTATAAAAAGGAGACTTACGGGTTTTTAACTCATTTTTGGACTTGGAACACTTTGGTAGCCGATTTTCCTCCTCTCTCAAGGTAGGGTTTCATCATCCATCCTTCCCCTTCCATTAATTTTGGTTGTTGGAGCATTTATGAACATTTTTGGTGGGTTTTTAGGGTATCAACCTCATTTAAGTACAAGGGTTCTACTTCTCATCCAAGAACCAACTCCATCCATTTCATTCTAGGGTTGTACTTCAATAAACCCTCTAAGGTGAGTTTCTTTTCAAACCCAACTCATATAGATGTTTATACATATATATTCCAGTCTAAATGATGTTTTCTATCTTCACTCTACATGACTTCTACTTTTGACCTAAAATGGGTTTGATGAGATTTTAGGGTTTTAATTGGGTAAAATGGTTTGAAAGGTTTAAATACTCACATTCTTGGTTTACTCATGATTGTTCGCCTATGTTGATCATTTTGACGAATAAAATGATTTTGACCATTTTAGGTCAAAATCTAGGGTTTGATAAATTTGGGGATTTTAATGTAAACATTATGAAAAAGAGATTTGATTTTGGATTATGGATTAAATACCTACCTTGAAATTTTGATACCCTAATATCTAATATTGTATCTTGATGAAGGTATCCTCACATGTGATAAGTGTTTATTATTATCCATGGTTATAAAGTTTACTTGTTGATAATGATGATATTGGTTTATTGAGAGTCTTGGCTTGTAATTTGAGTGTAATGGATCCATAGGCACTAGAGTCGTAGCACGGAAGAGGCATCGGGATTCATGATAAGTAAGATGTGGGCCTATATGGTTGGGCATCGTCTCATAAGCAGTAAGGTGTAATTCCAAGGTGCTTGTTTGTGGATTTGGAGTGACCCAATGTATAGACCTGGAGTGGCTGAAATTGGGGGCTCACAAGTTATGGACCTTTCGGGGTTGCGCTTGTTTCCATCTTATTGATGTTATGTGATTATTACTACTAATGATTATGTTGGTGCAAGTGTACCACATCTCTATATATTTATATATATTTATTTTGATGATTACAAACACACCGTATTATTGTTTATCTAACAATCCAATCCAAGTGTACAGTTCTTGAAGAACACGAAGATTTTATCTGAAGAGTTCAAGACGGAAGATTTACGTTGTCATTAGTGTTTATAATTTATAATGATAAACACCCTAAAATAATATACCACTTGGATATTTCTAAAAACCAAATAAATGATTTTAATTAAATATGGTTTATTGAAAAAGATTGGTTGCGTCCTGGAAGCTGCCTATTCTGACGCAGGTATACCGCGAAGAATGCCCGGTATACCGCGGGTACATACTGGGCGGTATACCGCGATGTATAGCCGGTATACCGCGGCGGCTTGATGTTACCTCTGATTGATTGGAAGTACTTTTGTCTGGGCGGTATACCGCGATGTATAGCCGGTATACCGCGGGTACAGTTTCCGTTTGTTTTTGCAGGGTTGACCTTTCTCTTCTGACACGTACTTTATTACTGCACGGTATACCGCGTGCTTTTGGCGGTATACCGCGGATGCTTATATCCGTTGGAAGAGCTGCTATATAAATGCATGCGAAGGTGGAGAAGAAAAAAAAATACAGATACAAACCAACAGCCATCTCCTCATCTGATCTCTCCCAACTAATATTCCATACTACATATTATCACTACATATTTATTTTATAAAACGTTTTTATAAAATATCCAAGTGATAAATATTATACAAGAGTGATTTCCATTGTGAGTTATACTCCTCTTGTAAGTGTTTGAATAACGGGTGTGTGATCTTGTATATCTCAATAAGCTAGAGCTTGAGAGCCTATTGCTTTCCTTTGTATTTGGTTTGTATTCTACCGTAAAGAATACGTTTATTGGATCGTGTCGGGAAGTGTCTCGGCTAGTGATTTACCAAGTTGTGGTAAATCACTAAATCTCCGTGTCAAGTATCTCTATCCCTTATCTCTTTATATTTCCGCTGTGCATTTAATTATATCTGTTTATATAATTATTGTATATTCATTGCATTTATACTCTGCTTTATTTACTATATTTATACTATCCTGTATTTATACGTATCTGTTGTGTTTTCATATACTCTGTTGTATTTACATTATTAAGATATTTTTATAAAAGAATTTTTGAAAGTAAAAGTTTTAAATACAACCTTACCCCCCCCCCTAGGTTGTCTAACAATTGGTATCAGAGCGGGGCTTTCAAAAATCGTCTATTTAATTTTTTTAAATCCGTTTTTGTTATGGCTCAACAAAATGCTTGTTTTTCTAAATCTCTTCTTATTGATTTCGAAAATTTTGATCTTTGGGCAAATTCTTTTGAACGTTATGTTCGTGGGATAAATCAAAATATTTGGGATATTATTATTAAAGGAAATTTCAAACCCACAAAATTTCAAAACAACAAAGTTGTTGAAAAACCTAGCTCGGAATGGTCCGACGAAGATAAGGATAATTGTTGTTTAAATTATGAAGCCAAAAATTTTCTCTTTTCGGTTCTTACTAACGATGATATTGAGCGTGTTTATCTCTTTGAAACTGCTCGTGATATTTGGGAGAACTTGAACATCACCTATGGTGAAAACTCAAAAGAAAAGAGAGACGAAACCCGAGATCAAAGAAATGAAGAAACTTGTCTCATCGTCGACTGCGAGAAAGAGGTATGTACTTCATACTCAAGTTTTTCTAGTTGTAGTGATAACGATGATGATATTGATATGTTAAATGTCTCTTTTCAAAAATTGATTGTTCTCGTAAATAGTTATAAAAATGAGAATGCTAAATTAAAAGAAGAATTATTATTATGTCAAAATGAGTTGAATAATTGTAAACAAACCATTGCATGTGATAATAAAATCAAAAATGAGTTAAATGATAAAGTTATCACTTTAGAAAAGAAAGCATGCGAAAATATTGTTTGCAAATCATGTGATGTTTTAAATGAGAAACTTGCATGTTTAGATAAAAGAATAGAAGAAAATGACATATGTGCAAAATGTGATATTCTCATAAATGATAATGCTTGTTTAAAAGCTAAATGCGATTTATATGAAAAAGATAATATGTTAGCTAAAGCATTTCAAAATAGCAATGATAAAGTGTTAAAAATGCTAAATATGTCTAATCGCATTAATTGTAGAAAAGGCATTGGTTCTAATACATGTATTGATACGTGCTCGTGTATTCAAATTAAAAAGTGTTTTGAACCACCTAAAGTTGAAACGAGAAAACCTTATGTGCAAAAACCCCCATATATGTCAAAAATGAAAAATGTGAATTATGGGAGGAAACCGTATGCTCACATGTATAATAGTAATTTTTCTAGACCTAATGCGAATATAAATGCTTCATTTTATGTGTATGATAAATACAATCGCAAAATTAGAATGGTTAGAAAATGGATTCCGAAAGGAATGTTTAATGTTGACAATCCCGGTGGGATGCGTTTGTGGTTTTAAACAAATTTTGTGGATTGTATGTTGTCATGTTTTATTTTATGTCGACAACATATTTTAATTTTTTTTGCAGTTTATGTTTTATACTAACTGTTAAAAGGACCCATAAGAAAAGGGTACCACGAAAAATTTTATTTGCCTTTTGTAGGTGTTTCCTGACGAGGATATAATACGTGTTCCCTGACGAGGTCATAATACGTGGTAATTTTTTTGCTCACATAAAATTAACCGAAAAATCGAAGCCTTAAGATCCTTTTTTTGGTGCAAGTGTTTCTTTTTGGTTATTTTGTTTTATGTCTATTATATGCTTTTTTTATGCATATTTTATTGTCCCTCAAATTTTATAATTTGTTATTAATTTGAGGGGGAGCTTTTTATCTTTTAACCATGAGATTATGCTCTCTCAAATATATGCATATTTTGAGGGGGAGCATCTCTCGAGGGGAAGCATACCGTCTTTCTTGACCCTTTTTGTTTCGACAAACGGGGGAGAGAAACCGCATATGCTCATGCTTAGCGGTTGTGTTTGTCATCATCAAAAAGGGGGAGATTGTTGGTGCAAGTGTACCACATCTCTATATATTTATATATATTTATTTTGATGATTACAAACACACCGTATTATTGTTTATCTAACAATCCAATCCAAGTGTACAGTTCTTGAAGAACACGAAGATTTTATCTGAAGAGTTCAAGACGGAAGATTTACGTTGTCATTAGTGTTTATAATTTATAATGATAAACACCCTAAAATAATATACCACTTGGATATTTCTAAAAACCAAATAAATGATTTTAATTAAATATGGTTTATTGAAAAAGATTGGTTGCGTCCTGGAAGCTGCCTATTCTGACGCAGGTATACCGCGAAGAATGCCCGGTATACCGCGGGTACATACTGGGCGGTATACCGCGATGTATAGCCGGTATACCGCGGCGGCTTGATGTTACCTCTGATTGATTGGAAGTACTTTTGTCTGGGCGGTATACCGCGATGTATAGCCGGTATACCGCGGGTACAGTTTCCGTTTGTTTTTGCAGGGTTGACCTTTCTCTTCTGACACGTACTTTATTACTGCACGGTATACCGCGTGCTTTTGGCGGTATACCGCGGATGCTTATATCCGTTGGAAGAGCTGCTATATAAATGCATGCGAAGGTGGAGAAGAAAAAAAAAATACAGATACAAACCAACAGCCATCTCCTCATCTGATCTCTCCCAACTAATATTCCATACTACATATTATCACTACATATTTATTTTATAAAACGTTTTTATAAAATATCCAAGTGATAAATATTATACAAGAGTGATTTCCATTGTGAGTTATACTCCTCTTGTAAGTGTTTGAATAACGGTGTGTGATCCTGTATATCTCAATAAGCTAGAGCTTGAGAGCCTATTGCTTTCCTTTGTATTTGGTTTGTATTCTACCGTAAAGAATACGTTTATTGGATCGTGTCGGGAAGTGTCTCGGCTAGTGATTTACCAAGTTGTGGTAAATCACTAAATCTCCGTGTCAAGTATCTCTATCCCTTATCTCTTTATATTTCCGCTGTGCATTTAATTATATCTGTTTATATAATTATTGTATATTCATTGCATTTATACTCTGCTTTATTTACTATATTTATACTATCCTGTATTTATACGTATCTGTTGTGTTTTCATATACTCTGTTGTATTTACATTATTAAGATATTTTTATAAAAGAATTTTTGAAAGTAAAAGTTTTAAATACAACCTTACCCCCCCCTAGGTTGTCTAACAGATTATGTGGCCACCTTGTCTTATGCAATTGCTTTGGTTAACAAGTTTTCCATCAACTCTGGAAGCGTTGGATGTCAAGTGACTTCTACCTTGGGGTTCATTATGATTTCTATTGCACCTCCATTCAATCTTATTATTATTAATTGTTAGGCTTCTACTCTCATCGTGTTAGACTAACACTTCTTCTCTTGGGTGTGTTGATAGGAATTCCAAGAGGTGGGGCTCCTCGGGTTTGAGTGAAGAGACGTGATGGAGGATAGCATTTTTGGAAGTATATAGAGGCGTACATGACACATTATCCATATTAAATTTTTGGTAGCAGTTAGACAACACCCGAATGTAATCTAAGGCTTATTGGTTTAGATTATTAGGTTGTTGGATTCATAATTTGCTCGTTATTGTTGCATTGTAAACGCCATACTTTATTTTCCCCATTTATTGGGTGATTCGTCTATGTTAGCTTCACATTTCTGAAAATTCCGCAGGTTTTAAATTTTACCCAGTTTTTAGGGTGTTACAAAAATGGTCATTTTTATCTTTTAGACAGTTTATTCAGCATGACAAACAAACAACAGTTTTACTTAATACTTACAGACAACTTTGGCAATACAGACAACTCTATCCATACAGGACTTAATTAAAAAACAACCAAACAGCCCCTTAATCATATATGATGTAATAGCCGAGGTTCAATTTGGAAAGATCAAGTCTTTGTGAAAATTTTAGTAAAATTGTAAGTTCAGGGGCTGAATTGTAATATGTTAAGAGAGTATAAAATCTCTCATTTAGGACACAAAACCCTAGACAATCATTTATTTCCTTGTGGACGGCTGGAGCGAGCGAGAGAGAGAGAGAGAGAGAGAGAGAGAGAGAGAGCAGAGAAGGAAGGGATTCATCATTCAATCAACAAGTTTGGAAGAGGAATAGGAAGCTTCTGCATCAATCAAACGCAAGGTGTCCCTTCTAGAGACCGGAAGCTTAAGTGAGAAGTCTTGAAGCAAGGAAGCCAGGTGAGTCTTTCTAACTAAAATACGTGATTTTATATATGTTTTTCAAAGTAAGTGATTGAGTGGAATGCCATGTTATTTTACATTATTTTCACATGTTTGAAAGTTATATGAGATGTATGCATACATTGTGTTTGAAAAAACTGGCTAAGTCGGGGCCGGGAGGAGTGACCCGTTTATGCCATGGAAGGGTGTATCCAGTAAGGCAGCGTGAGACTGACTCGTTGTCACTCTTGAGTGACTTCAGGGTGCCATTTACGGGAGCGGATTTATCCGCGAAAGTTTTATGAAAATATATGTGCAAGTTTTATATGTGAAAGTTATAAATCGTTTTTAAATGATTATTGAGAACTGTCAGGAGGGAGCTCACTAGACCTCATGGTCTAACCCTCGCATTTTCCAAACTAAACCTTTTTCAGGTAAGCAGATAGTTGGAGGCTCTGGCAAGTGAGCAGAGTATGCTAATGAATAAGTGCAGTTAGAGACAGTGCCACTTTTATTTCAGTATTTAGTTTATTCTCAGTTGTGTATAGGTTGTTTCCGCCAACCTAATTTTGAAACAGATGTAATGAAATTTTGGGATCCAGTTTTGGAATGTTTTATATTTTACGCTATGCATGCTTTATTTTAGACCGGGATGTTACATATGATTAAACACAAGTTACATTGGCAATACATAGACGTTTAATCATATATGATTAAACACACCCAAATATCATGTAATCATATATGATATCACACTTCTCACATAATTTTTAATTTCTCGCATGACCCTTATATATATAATAAGAGCTATAATGTGAAGTTAAAAAAAATCTTCATTTACCTTCCACTAATTTTTTTTAATTTACTTTTATTATCATGATTTAAAACTTTAACAAATTCATATGTGATTAAGGAGCTGTTTATCAAAACTTTACCCGGGTAAATGTTTATCGGTAAAAACCAACACTATCACCTACTTACCGGGTAAAATTTTTGTCCATCAAAACGGTATCGTATGTACCAATATTCCCGGTAAGCGCTAACCGTGGTAAGAGTCTTCACCATCACTTATCGGGTAAGACGGATCCTTGCCTTAGCTCTTATTGGGTAAGATTTTTTTGGTCCTTGCTATATTCATCCGATAGGATAATTTGACTTTGAAAACGCTTATCCATAAGCGTTTGGTAAACGGCCCCTAAATGTATGTAAAAGTTCGTGAATGGAAATAAAAGTAGCTTAAGGTAGTTCAAAGAAAATGAAGTTAGATTAAGAAGTCAACTCATCCAAAGGCCAATAAATGTTCTCACCATTCACACCATAACAATTATTCTCACACGATCCCACATCTATCTATCTATCTATCTATCTATCTATCTATCTATCTATCTATCTATCTATCTATCTATCTATCTATCTATCTATCTATCTATCTATATATATATGTATATAATCAAACAAGAACAAGGACAAAGATAAAAGAACACAAGAATGGAAAAATCACATGTAATTTTGCACTGAAATCACATGATTAGGCCATCCGTAGCCCAGCGGCTTCGGGCCCGGGTTCGGAAGGCGGGTTGGCGGGCTCTGGGTACGACTTCGGCGGGTTCACGCGGGTACGGGTGGCGGGTAAGGGGCTCGGGTTCCCCAGCCCGCATACCCGACGAGTTTATTTTTTTTTTTATAATTTTTTAATTCAAACGGCTATAATTCAAACGGCCATATTTTTTTTATCAATTTTTTATTTTCCAATTTAAACCCTATAAATCATCCTCAAATCTCATTCATTTTTCACACCAAAATTTAAACACTCATCTCAATCCTTAAATATTTTCTTTCATTTCTTTCAATCCGATATAAACTTTATGGATTCGCCACCCGTTTCATCGTCCGGTTCTTCATCATCCATTGACACCGACGAGGAATTCGGTCAACTATTAAATCGTTATGCAGATTTGTTGCAACAAGCTGTAGCCTCATCGTCAAGAAGACCGAGGTCCGGGAACATAGAAAGAGGTCAGGTAGATGCTAACGACCGGCTTTTGCAGGACTACTTTGGCGAAAACCCGGTGTATACTTCGTATTTGTTTAGACGGCGGTTTAGGATGAGCAGGCAACTATTCGAACGGATAGTTCAAGATTTATCGGGAGTGTATCCGTATTTTACACAACGGATTGACGGACTCGGGTTACAAGGTTTCTCTCCGATACAAAAGTGTGTATCCGCTGTTCGACAATTGGCGTATGGAGTAGCTTCCGACGCACTTGACGAGTACTTGAGGATGGGAGAGAAAACGTCACGAGATTGTCTGCACACTTTCTGCACAGGTATTATTGAACTCTATGGTGGAAAATATTTACGCAAGCCTACTTACGATGATATTCAGAAGTTGTACCACAAGCATGAAGCTAAACACGGATTTCCCGGCATGCTCGGCAGCATAGACTGTACTCATTGGTCGTGGGCAAATTGTCCGAACGCATGGCGAGGTCAATTCATGAGAGGTGATCATGAACATCCGACAATCATGCTAGAAGCGGTGGCCTCCCAAGATCTATGGTTCTGGCACGCATTCTTTGGTGTTGCCGGTTCCAACAACGACATCAATGTTCTCAATCAATCGCCCATCCTCAACGATGTCTACGACGGAAAAGCACCCGAGTGCCCTTTTGAGGTTAATGGAGTCACCTACAAGAACGGATATTATCTAACGGATGGGATATACCCGGAATGGGCAACTTTTGTAAAAGCGTTTACGTGCCCAAATGATGCTAAACGAATAAAGTTCAAGGCCGCACAAGAATCGGCACGTAAAGATGTTGAACGAGCTTTTGGCGTGCTTAAACAACGTTGGCATATACTTAAGTACCCGACACGCGGATGGCATAAGAATAAATTGGCGAATATTATGTACGCTTGTCTCATATTACACAATATGATACTCGAAGACGAAGGTCATGCCATTTGTGCCGATGGAAACGTCGTGGTAGCGGATGAAACACAAATCACTGAGGCACAACGCGCAACAAATGTTCGAGAAGTCAAAAACCGAGAGACTCATAATAACCTTCGGTCGGATTTGGTCGAACATATTTGGCATATCCGACTACCCAACAACGACGACGAGTAGATTTTTAATATTTTGTAATTTTTAATTTTATTTTGTAATTTTTAATTTTATTTTGTAATTTTATTTTTATTTTGTAATTTTATTTTTATTTTGTAATTTTTAATTTTATTTTGTAATTTTATTTTTATTTTTATGAATGTTATGATTTTTTATTAAAAAATTAGATGATGTGGCATGAGGGTTCAAAAGGTTCAAAAGGTTGGGGTACGGGATTAGAGGGTTCAAAAGGTTGAAGAGGGTTCAAAGTGGAAAACTGATGTGGAGCTGATGTGGCACTGAGGGTTCAAAAGGTTTGAACCCTGGGGTACGGAAGGCCTTATGGAATACAGTCAAACAAGGTTGTGTTGGCGACTTGGTACGTGAACTAGCTCACAACCAAAGTCGTGTGTAATCATATTACATGTGAGTTTAGTGTAAAATCACATTTGATTTAACCATTCTCGTATTCTTTTATTTGGTCGATGTTCTCTTTTGAACCCCCTCCCCCCCTCTCTCTCTCTCTCACACACACACACATACATTAGTTTTATCTAATTGGCGGGTCAACATTTCTATTCTAATTTGTCCAAAATAAGTGTCCACCTTCTTATTTTACCATTAATATTAGATGTAGAAAAATTACTTTATATTATTAAGGGTAAAAGTGTCATTTAGTTAATTAAAAAGTGTGATCACTTACACATTCATAAAAATGTATGTCATTTTTCTTATTGTAGACATTTATTCTAGGATGGAGTGACTATATATTTTTCTTTCTAAAATCACATATTTCTAGACTCGAAAGCGTAAAGTTAATTTGATTTAGATGGAAAAACGTTTTTACATAAATACATAATTAAACGAATGACGAATGATCACGTAAGAAAAAGAGTTAAGGTGAGAAACGTAAGAAAATATCTGAATCACTTATCACTTTTAATCTTACACCCACCCATGAATTGTGCTTCTCACAGGAATTGATCTGATGCATCTCATTAGTGTTGATCCATGGGTCCAGATCCCTTCTTACATTTTTCACAATAACTTCCCTTATCACCAGAACTCAACCCTAAAACCAATTTGGTAATCCAACCATCATGTTTAAATATTGGCCCGTTAGGACTACAACAATTGTTATCATAGAGTAATAATACGACTGTTCAAGGTTATACGACTAACAATTGTATATATTATACAAAGACATTAAAATAATTTAGAAGTTACAAGTTGGGTGGTCTAACAACTTTTATCATTACAGAATAAATTTATAAAATTTCTATTCGATTATGTTATAAACACGACTTAAAAAGTTAATCGAGCTATTAGTATTTTTAAAGGACACTTCTTGAAATGTGTTATACGACGATATTCTAAAAACAATCACTAATTTATGCTTTTATACTTAAACTAGTATTTGGTACCGCGCGATGCGCGGTGACGAAGTTTATGTTAGGAAATGCGTAACCAATTTAAGATGAAACATAATTTGATAATAAAATGTAATATAAGACGATGAATGTACTAGAGTATTTTTTTTTATTAAAATAAAGCAACATGCGCGGTGACGAAGTTATGTTAGGAAATACGTAACCAAATTAAGATGAAACGCCATTCGTTAACTGTCAAATAATAAAATGCAATCTCCTGTGACCCGGTGTGGTTCAAACGACTAACATTCTCTAGTCAAATAACTATTGTGCTATTCCTTTTTCTCAATAAGAGATCTACTTTTGAACGAAAATTATTTCTTATTTACAATTTAATTTATATTGTTTTGATTAACAAAGAGACCTTCATATTTTTTTTGCATTGTTACAATAATAATTCCGAAAAGATCCAACATAAGTAAAAAGTCCTTAAGGAAAATGTCCATGAAGAACTTTAGGTACATGTTAATATGAAGATAATGGAGATAATGAAATACAACCAAAGTTCGTAGCAATTGAGTTTAACCTGGAAAAGAGTCAACATAAAATAATTACGATATATGGTTGTTTTAAATGGAATTTTCATGAAATCCACAACAATACTGAAAAATGTTTGACTACTAAATGTTTGAAAATCGAAAGAAAAAAAGTTATTCAAACAAATATTGTTTTACCGTTAATTAGTTGTGAATTTTTTAGCAACCAATAGATAACCCACTAAGATTCCAACAAAAAATTAAAAAAAACATATCATGAACATAAAAAGTAAAACCCAATAGAGAAAAAGAAGTTGAGAGATGGATAAAGCAAGAACTCTAGAGGAAATACCAAGAGAAGATGGATATGTTGTAGATTAACCATATACATACAAAATGTATGCAAAATTACCCAAAAAAACTCCACTAACTGTTACATATAGATTCGTTGTATATGACAATGGTCCTCATAGCCACACTTGCAAGAGTTTACATGTTAATCTATTTCTTTTGAAGAAAGTGGGCAACAGACAATTATTTTCTTCTCCGTCACTCATAATTTCCTTGGAAAATAACACAAAGTTTACCATAATATGCATTTACCTATTACATTTCCAATCAAATATAAATGATAAAGAAATAAAAATAGGAAATAAAAATTAAAAACAATAATAAAAAAAATTAAATTTATAAATTTTCAACGATTCCTCATTCAAATTGTTGTCATCAGACACATTTTTAAGATAAGTAGAGACAGAGAGAAAACAAAGCAAGTATAATATACACCTTTAAAAAGTAAACCTGAAATACGATGAATAGAGAAGATTTATAAGAGATGAGCGAAGTTGGAGAGTTGGATGTTAAACATAGTCTTGCAATTAAATTACCAAGAGAACAACAAAATTATAATGAAATATAATTTTTTCATAAAGAATAAGAATTTGTTTTAAATTTTTTAAAAAGTAATGAAAAAGTATACCTTACAATTGTTTCATATCCAATATCACAAAAGAAAAACTCATGTTCCAAGCAATCCTAAAATGACAACACAATTCTTGTGCCCTCTATATATTGATTGATATTGATTGTAACAATTATGCATTTGTATATATTAATGATTCATAATTGGAAAAATGAAATGTTTTTTGAATTTATAAGTGGCTTTAATTGTTGAAAATAATCAATATATAATGTAATATTTTTTAAAAAAATAAAAGAATTGCTTTTATATATATATATATATATATATATATTAACAATTGTAGTAAAGAAATATAAGCATGGTTAGATTAAAAAGATTATATATATATTGATTGTTAGCTTACAAATAAATATAAAAAGTTAAATAAAAATAAATTCATTTAATAAAAGTATATATATATATCTTATTGATTAAATAAAAATAATAATAAGTTTATAAATTTAAATAAAAAATGTTGGTTTCATTGTATAATTAAAAATGAAAGGTAAATAATATTTTATATAATAATAAATATATATTGGTTAGGGAAATTAATTAAAATGGCAAAAGTTTGACCTCAAGTTACCAAAATGCCACAAATCTCTCCAGGTTTACCAAAATGCCACAAAAGCCCGCGATGGGCCCCGCGATCGCGGGCCTCAGGCCCACGTGGCAAACTGTTTCGGCCAAAAGCCCCGCGGAGCCCCCCAACTTTGCCCGTGTTGGCAAGTTCAGTCCCTGCCCGCGATCGCAGCCCGCGATGGGCCAAATTTTACACTTTTGGTCCCTGAAAAATTACACTTTCAGCCCCTGTACTTGGACGAATCTTGCATGCTTTTACTGTTTTTTTCCACAATTATTGTACTTTGAAGACAAATTTGTGGTTGAAATTCATTTGCATGTTTGAGATTTCATCCATAAATACCAGTAAGATGCAATTCACAATTCACACTTCCTCTTGCTTTCTTTCTTGATTTCTCTCTTGCTTTCTTTCTTTGAATTGTTTTCTCTCTTGATTTCTCTTCTCTCATTTCATCCACAAATGGCATCGTCATCAAACCCTAAGTCTACTCCTGAAAAAATGCCACCTCAAATCGAGGTCGCCATAGCAAAAAAGGAAAAGGAGATAGATGAACTAACAGAAGAGTGGAAAAAAATTATGGACAGGAAGGCAGTCCATTTGAGAAAGATCGAAGAGGAAGACAGGGAGATCAAAAGGATGAAAGGGGATATAAAAGCTAGGGAGGCTCGTGTTCGTCGAGAACAAGAAGCAATTCACCATATTCTGAAAGACTTCGCAATTATTCAAGCGAAGGTAAACGAAAAGCAAGCTTGGATTGATGAAACTAAATCAATTTTTAAGTAGGTGGTGGTTGTTTTAGTTGTTTTGTATTTTTTTCTTGTTTTATATTTTTTTTACTGTGTTGTTGTTTTGTATTTTTTTGTTGTTTTTTTACATCATGCAAGGTCAAGTCAGAGGTTACCTCATTCGGATAAACAAACATGGGCTTTTTTTTTTGTTAATGATGCTAGATTTTGGTAGCCGTACTCTATCCACGTGGGCCCACTCCTCTTGTAGAATATATGACAACCCTCAACTCATTTGCTAAAGTGTGTCCAGGTTGTGGTACACAATGGCCATACGTGGTTGCAAAAGCAGAAGCCGTTGAAGAATGGTCAGAAAGATTGAAGATGAAGAGCCTGTTGGATAGAATACAAACTAGCTGTGTTATCAATGTTCATTTAGAAGCATATGTATGTGTGTATATATATAATATGAATATATAAATATCATTTACAAACTAGCTGTGTTATCAATGTTCATTTAGAAACATATGTATGTGTGTATATATATAATATGAATATATATATATATATATCATTTACAAACTAGTTGTGTTATCAATGTTCATTTAGAAGCATATGTATGTGTATATATATAATATGAATATATATATCATTTACAAATTAGCGTTTAGATCAACAGTATCATATGTGTTTGTTCCATATGGTTCAAGCTGTTACGGGCCCGGGGTGTGACTGACTGAATGTCTCCTTGGCACGGTTGAAGGGGCGGGATTTGGACACTCTCCACGAGTGTGTCCTACGCATTGGCACTGAGTACATCTTCGCTGTATCGAACTTTCACCACGTGATGGACGTCGGTCGTTCTTTCTCGGTCTCCCGACTCTATTCTTATCGATTAAAGGTGGATAGCATGGCGGAAGCGGGTCGGGTGGATACACCCATGCTGCAGGGGGTCCAGCTGGGTTTATTACCTCCACGTAAGTTCTCCGGTAAAATTCGGACGTGAAGAAACAAACAGCCAAGTCGCTGCAATCTCTACGACCCGTATGTCTTGCTGCAGCGATGGCATGGCCGCACGGTAACCCAGATTTATCCCATTCGCGACACGAACAAAGGCGGTCTTCCATACTCACAATCGCGTGAAGATAGTCATCATGCACCTCGTACTTCCCATACCCGATTGTTCTTACCGGCCATGTCGCCGCACGACGCGCCCTGTACTGAACGATCTTCTCCGTCGTTGGTGTGAGTGCATTTTGCATCTCAGCTCCTTTTAGGCGTCGAATTTGGTACCACTCTTGTTGAAAGGCCCTAAAGTAGTCCATAAGATTAACAATCGGACATCTACACGCAAAACGGGAGAGTGCATTCACAGACTCTGCACTATTCGAGGTCAGAATGTCATACCGTTGTCCAGGAAAATGGGCCGCGGACCACCTCTCCGGTCCAGCATCGTCAAATACTTTGGCTGCTTCGTCGGCACTATGTCGTAGCATATTCATGTACTTGTTAACCCGATCCGTATATGCTCTGCATGCCGCCCAGTAGACATTCTTGTTGGTCGTAATACGTTTGTCCTTGGATTTGGCGTTCATCTCCAAATGTCGACAGCATATGGCGTGAGGGGCGTTTGGGTAGATGGCAGAGATTGCTGCGCTTATGGAAGGAGCCCTGTCGGACATAAACACCAACCCTTGCGGGTCTCCGATAACTTGTCTCAACATGGACAGAAACCAAGTCCACTCGTCCCCGGTTTCGGACTTGCCTACGCCGAAAGCTACTGGAACGATGGAGTTATCCCTGTCCATGGCAACCGCCAGGAACATCATACCCAAGTAACGACCCTTTAAATGGGTTGCGTCTATTATCAGGACACGACGTAGATTTGCCACAAATGTGCGGATCTGCAAAAACATAGGTGGTTTTCCTTTGTAAATGTTATAGTTTATAATGTGTAAACATATGACGTGTTAAAATACGTACCGCGGGTCCAAGGGCCACGAAGCACATCTCAAACCGTCGATGTGAATCGGTCCGTAGCTGCGTGACAGTACCAGGGTTCTGCAGCTGCAAATTATATAAATATGTCGGGAGTCGTTTATACGACTCCTCGAACGTGCCTCTCACCATAAACTGTGCATGGCATCGCGCACGCCAAGCTTGATGGTAATCAATCGTGACGCCGAACTGCTGGTGAACATCGTGGACGATGTCCTTTGGACGCAATGACCTACTAACATCAAGATTTTTTTTTCAGTATCGCACCCAAAGTCTTTTTGTTGGCTTGTTTGTGGTGGGGTTTCAGTTGCGTCCTCGTACAAGTGTGTACGTCGTCCAACTTTCTAATAATGAACGCCCCTCCTTTGCCACCCATTTCAATCGCGTACATCCTCCACTCACAGTTTTTTCTGGCACATTCAACTATGTATCTAGTTTTGTCAGATTTCGACGTGCGCCTTTCGAAACCCTCTTCCAAGAACTTAAGTCTGACCTGACTTGCCAAGAGATCCTTCGACTCGAATATCTGACTTACATGTAACATTTCACTGCGAATATAAGGTGTAGGTTCGTAGGTTTGTGTCTGGGTATGGGAGTCTGGAAGAATAGGGGGCATATCAAAAAAGTCATCTATCTGACTACATGATTTTCTACTAGGGGTCTGATCATCACTATTGGTGTCTGATCTGTCTATTTCAGAATTACCCGTTCTGAAAACGTGGGTTTCGTCATCAGCAACTCCAGCAGTACGCCCTTCGTGTGGTTGTGGTTGTTGTTGTTGCATCTCCGGAACCGTTGGGGCGTTGGACGCCTGAAATTGAGAATCAAGCTGCTCTATTTGGAGGTTTTCGTCATCACCGTCGTCGTCGTTTTCGTCGGATACGCCGGGATACACAAAAAGTAATGGAGGGCTTTCTGAATCGACTGCAAAGTGCAGAAAACCAGAGATATCCCCATCGTTGGATAAATCCACAAATGACCCATCACCATTTTTAAACACTAACTTGCAAACATCAGAAGGGTCGATTGCACATTTTTGCATGGCGTATGCAACAAACTTCTGATAAGAAAATTTTACTGGTAATTTTACACCATGCTTAGATTTATAAACAAAATTCCACCCATTGTTGTCTTCCACCCATTCACCATCGTAACAGAAAAATAGCTTAGCTTTTGCAACAGATGAACTCATTTTTTCAGTAGTATCTCAAACACAAAATATTGCAGAAAGAAATCAAGAAAGAAGTATGAAATCGGTGTGTGGATTATGGATTGCATTTTACATCTATTTATGAATGAAACAACCAACATTGATGACAACCAATCTCTCATTTCATCCACAAACTGGTATTCCAAAAACACTGATTTAACATTGATTCAAACATGCAAATGAATTTCAACCACAAATTGGTCTTCAAAGTACAATAATTGTGGAAAAAAACAGTAAAAGCATGCAAGATTCGTCCAAGTACTGGGGCTGAGAGTGTAATTTTTCAGGGACCAAAAGTGTAAAAATTAGGGTTTGAGTCTTCAAAAAAAATTTAGGGTTAACCCTGGGCCGACACGTGGCGGGTTAGCCTGCGATCGCGGGGGCACAACGCGGGCAGGGACCAAAACTGCCAACACGGACATTCTTGAGGGGGGAAAGCTGGGCCACGGGCATTCTTGAGGGACCAACGCGGGCTATTTGGGCGAAGTTTGGTGACACGTGGGCCTGGGGCCCGCGATCGCGGGGCCCACCGCGGTTTTTTGTGGCATTTCGGTAAGATGGGAGAGTTTTGTGGCATTTCGGTAACATTGGGTCAAACTTGTGGCATTTTAATTAATTTCCCTATTGGTCAATGGTTTTTAATTTAAATTAAAAAAAGAAAATGAAAAGTTTAAGCATTTAATGTGTTGAAATCAATTAAAAATAAGTCAAAATTATAACAAAAAAGATAAAGGGCCATGGAGGCCTCTCCTTAATTCACTATCTCACATTCTCCTTTATATATATATATATATATATATATATATATATAGACTGGGTATCAAATACAAACCAGTTAGTTTGTACAAACTCGTACAAACCATACCTAGCTTCATGATTTTGTAAATTTGGCTTCATGAATATATATATATATATATTTTGGCTTCATGAATATATAATTTGGCTTCATGAATATATCATTTGGCATTTTTAACTAATTTGTTTACAAAAATACCCTTATTTTTGTAAAAAAATTAGTTAAAAATGCCAAATGATATATTTATGAAGCCAAATTATATATTCATGAAGCCAAAATATATATATATATATATATATATATATTCATGAAGCCAAATTTATAAAATCATGAAGCTAGGTATGGTTTGTACAAACTAACTGGTTTGTACCCGATACCACCTATATATATATATATATATATATATATATATATATTGATATATTGATTGTTAGCTTACAAATAAATATGAAAAGTTAAATAAATATAAATTCATTTAATAAAAGTATATATATATATAGTTATATACCTTATTGATTAAATAAAAATAATAATAAGTTTATAAATTTAAATAAAAAATGTTGGATTCATTGTATAATAAAAAATGAAAGGTAAATAATATTTTATATAATAATAAATATATATTGGTTAATGGTTTTTAATTTAAATTAAAAAAGAAAATGAAAAGTTTAAGCATTTAATGTGTTGAAATCAATTAAAAATAAGTCAAAATTATAACAAAAAATATATATATATTGATTTATAGAACACATTTTTTTTAAGGGAAATGATTGCGTCACGAACGTGCAACGGCCTAGCAATCACCCGAACGGAACTACCATGGTATCACAGAAATAGGACACAAAGGTCATCTGCCTAAAAGGGATTTAGAGCCACAAAGGGGTTTAGAGCCTAGAAACCCTAGAGACCATTTATTAACTACAAAAACAGGAGAGTGTGACTACATCGATCAAGTAGTCCTCTTGACTCCACCTTGAGTAGGCTTCAAGGATGAAAACAAGATGAACCTTCTTACACGGGCTTTTGGGGAATTAGCTTGTTAAACGATACATGTTTCTATGGAATACTTCAATGGAATTAGTTGTAATAGTTATACGAGCTCAAATAAACAAAGCATATATAGCAAGAGTGATAGTGTGATTTATGTATGTTTGGCTTGGCGATTCTTATATGATTCTTTTGGCAAGTAACTACTAAATATGTTAACTCATACAGTATTTGGAAAAATCTTTATCTTTCTTGGACACTGGTTGTTCTTATTTAGTTATGCTAATTTTTTGGTCAAAATAATAAGATTTTACACCCCGCTTTAATCGGTTGATAAAATTTCTCCGAAAGAAACCGAAAAACGAGCATATACCTTTCATTTGTAATGGTCCATGGAAACAGTGGTCATTGACTTCATGCTAGACCAACCATTCAACCAAAAGCCGAACACAACAAACAAGAGGAAAAGACAAAAAGACCCCCTTGATTTTTTTTGATAAATATAACAATGTCGAAAACTTAGGATATAATAATAATAATAATAATGATATATAAATTAAAATGCATAGAAATTGTTTTGATAAATATAACAATGTCGAAAACAAATCAAAACATGATACACACCTGAAAATGTTTTGGTTTTGAAAACAAGGTTTGGACGAAACGTCTCTGGTAAATTACCGACCCACATACGCCAAAGTCTTTCATGCGTGCATATTCAACATTTCGCACTTCACAAACTACAAGCAGATACACAAATATTGCATGCCTGTAAATTAATTGATAAACATTTCGTTTACTATTTACAACTTAGGCCTTCCAACCAAGAAACATGGCTAAAACCAAATCATCCTACACTTTCATTATAATACCAAACTTGGAATTGTGTTATTTATCATAGTGTATTGAAGAAACTGAAAGGCCTCTCAAAAAGCGTGTAGACCATGGTCTTGAAAATTATATATTTATTGGGAAACATGTTATAAAAAGAATCAATTTTTGCTCAGAATGTCGCATCATTCGTTTTAATGTCGATAGCTTTTCTAAAATAGAGAAATTGTGTAAATAATATGACGGCTTGCCCAATAGGGAGCCTAACGCTATGTATTTATAACGGAGAGGGTACATTAGGGTTTATACATTTACATAATGACCCCTATAATTACAATCCTTTACAGTTACACTATTACGCCCCCTCAATCTGAGCGGGGGAAAGCACGTGCAGATTGGTACGAAGAAATTCAAAACGTTGGCCAGTCAGGCTTTTTGTAAAGATGTTTGCAAGCTGTAACTGAGTAGGAACATAGCGCACCTGTAAATCACCATGAGCAACGCGTTCGCGAACAAAGTGGTAATCGATGGAGATGTGTTTGCTTCGATCATGGAGAACCGGATTTACCGTTAAATACGACGCCGAGACATTGTCACAATATAGTCGAACAGGTTGCTTGAGTAAAATGCCCAATTCTGCAAGAAGTGATCGGATCCAGATTGTATCTTGGACAGTATAAGCTACCGCCCGATACTCAGCTTCGGTTGAAGACTTGGAAACCGTGGGTTGTTTCTTGGACCTCCAAGAAATAAGGTTAGGACCGAGAAAAATAGCATAACCTGTCGTGGATCGTGCAGTATTTGGACAACCGGCCTAATCCGCATCTGAGTATGCAATCATGACAGAGAAATCTCGTGTAGGACGTATCCATAATCCATGATCAGAAGTTCCCTGCAAGTACCTGAATATGCGCTTGACAACAAAAAGATGAGAGGTGCGAGGTGTATGCATAAACTGAGATACTAAGTGTACAGCGTAAGCAATATCGGGTCTAGTCATGGTCAAGTATTGTAAAGCACCTACCATACTGCGATACTCAGTGGGATCTGCTAACAGCTCTCCATCAGAAGGAGAAAGGGTGGTACGAGACGAAAGAGGAGTGCACACCTACCATACTGCGATACTCATTGCTTTTGACAATTGTTTTCTGGGCCTATAAGTCTAATCTCCTTGCCACTTTTTAAGAACCATTGGTCATCATCTGAAAACACTAGCCAAGCTATCCCGTTCACATTTACTCGTTATATTCATCATCTTTTGAGAGAAATCTTCAAACACAACACTCATCTAATTAGAGATTCAAATAACTGGAATCACTTATATTCTAACTTGACGATGATTCTTCTGTAAGTGTATGTTTTATTTGAACGTGTGAAAAAATCCATATAAAGTTCTACCCAAAAGGAAGAATGTGAATAATTGATTGTACAAATGGTTTTGTTCTACTTCTACATTTAAAGAACATGAATAGTTGGTCGTAGTCTCTAGGTAGGCCGTGCAAACCACTCCAAATTTCGGTATCATATATCTAATTGAAACTGTATTTATTTTTGCGTTGTTTTGTTAGAATTGGTACATTGTTGAAAGCCCGGATATATTGTGCCAAACAACATTCATCCTCAAGACCGCACTAACTATTATTTTTTAATTCTAATTATTTTATTAAAAATCAAGTGCCTTTGTTATTATTATATATTTATAAACCCATATAAATAAATAAGTTAAAATTAAAATACATAAAATATTTAATTACTTTACGTAACACCTCATTTGGACCTAAATGATATGAAAAGTGAACGCGAAGGACCAGATATGCTCGTATATTTGTATATGCAAGAATAATGAAGAACTTGTAAGATATTCGTGATTGTAAGAAACAATGAATCAAAGCCCATAAGATTTTACGTGAAAAGAATAAGAAACGAGAAAGAGCGATATGAGAGAGGTTCAAAAAATTTCTAAGTGTTGACTAAGAAACTTAAGGTAAGATTACACGCCAAACTTGTAACTCAACATGTATTCAGTAGCACGTGATGTTGTAAAGGAGTTTGGCGTAGAGATAGAGTCAAAATGGAGACCACATGACTGTTGGTTCGATAAGAAATTGCATTACATATACTGATTGTCGAGCGGAAGAAGAATAAATGAATTGGAGTAGTATGTTTCAAGTTAAATCCTTCATTAAAGTGCTATATCATAGAAATTAAGAGCATCTCCAACAGATTTTACAAAACTGGAAATTTAAAAAAAGATTACGTTTAACTTTATCAGATTCTCAATTTTAGAGAATATAGCTATATATATTATTAAAATACTTTATGTATGTAATAAAACAAAATCTCTTTCATAAACATTTAACATCAATGATTCGAGTCGAAACCTTTCTGAATTTAATTACAAAAGAATTCAATTGCTTTGGACGTGTGAAGGTTCTCGAATCTTTTTCGAAACAAATATCATGTTAGTGCTATACACTGACGAAATTAGGGCTAGAATAGGGCGAATCTCATATGATTGTTGAAAATGGCTTTCGAGAGGCCATCTCTCTCCCAGAGCTCCCGCTCAATTACAAATTGACAAATGAACAGAATGCCCAAACTCAACAAACTCCTCACACTAAAAAGGAGTTCCCGCCCATTATTCTTTAGCTAAAATCCCAAAACTACCCTCACTTATTCTATTGACCATAAAGTGAGAAAACAATACCAAAACAACTAATAACGGAACTATTACTTATTCCGCCTTCTGAAAGTAAAACGTACTGGAGGTCTAGCAATACTCCCCCCCCAAAGCCTTCACCTTGTCCTCAAGGTGATCATTTGGAAAACGCTGCTGTAAGGCTTCGAGGTTTTCCCAAGAAGCTTCAAACTCTGACATGCCTCTCCATTTTATCAACACTTCTAACTGACCTGGATCACCATTCTGCAATGGACGGGGCATCCAAAACAGCTTCTGGTTCCGCCTGAATAACCAACTCCTCAGTCAATTGTGTGGGTAAGTCCTTAGTTGAAGCACACTCGCCTACAGCCCGTTTCAGCTGGGATACATGAAAAACGAGATGTATCTTGGTACCCACTGGTAATTCCAAGCGATACGCGACCTTGCCAACCTGCTCCAACACTTTGTAAGGACCATAGAACCGAGCCAACAACTTCGGACTATTACCTCGTATTAAAGATTTTTGACGATAAGGTCGCAGTTTCAAAAAGACCAAATCACCCACCGCAAACACCACATCTCTCCTTTTAGAATCCTCATATTGTTTCATTCTACACTGAGCTTTTAATAGATGTATACGAACTTCATCCCATATCTCATCACGCTCCAATAATTCTTGTTCAACCGTTTGTAACTTAGTAGATGCCACCTTATAACGAACCATAGCTGGTGGAACTCTCCCATACAGCACCTTAAACGGTGAACACTTCAAAGAAGAATGAAACGAGGTATTATAAGATAATTCTGCCCAAGCAAGCCATTTGCTCCACTGCTTTGGCCTATCCGAAACCCAACAACGGAGATATTGCTCGAGGCACTTATTCACCACCTCTGTCTGCCCATCAGACTGAGGATGATAGGCTGTGCTGAATTGCAACCTCGTACCTTGCAATTTAAAGATTTCCTTCCAAAATTGACTCTGGAAGACCTTATCCCTATCAGACACAATGGACTTTGGAATTCCATGCAGCCTTATAACTTCCTTAACGAAAACTTCAGCCACCGAATGCGTAGTAAAAGGATGATGTAGACCAATAAAGTGCGCAAATTTGCTAAATCTGTCTACTACCACCATAATAGAGTTAAACCCATTCGACATTGGAAGGCCTTCGATAAAATCCATGGATAACTCTTCCCAAACTGTATCCGGTAAAGACAGGGGCTGTAATAGGCCCGCTGGTGACCCACTTAGTGATTTATTGCGTTGACACACTTCACAACGTTTGACCATGTCATTGATGTCGTTTCTCATGCCAACCTAAAATACTTCAGATGCTACTCTCTGATAAGTACAATCTTCTCCCGTGTGACCGCCTATCGGAGATGAATGGAATTCTTCCAACAGAATAGGAATGACCGACGATTTTCGGGGTAGCACTAACCGACCCTTATACAACAATACCTCTTGTCGAACCTCAAAGTTCTTATGCGATAAAGGATCATGAAGAAGATCATTTTTAATTCTCTTCAACAATTCATCTTGATCAATCTCCTGTTTTAAAACATCCCACTGACGCCATTGCGGTAGAACCATATTCGAACATTCCAAATCCTCCATCTTCCGTGAAAGCGCATCAGCTGCTATCCTACTACCAGGTTTATACACGATCGAAAAATGGTAGCCAAGAAGCTTGCTGACCCATTTTTGATATTCAGGCTCTACTACACGTTGTTCCAACAAAAAACGGAGACTTTGCTGATCACTTCTCACCGTAAAACGACGCCCCAACAGATATGGCCTCATTTTTTACCGCCAACACAATTGCCATCAATTCCTTTTCATAAATCGACTTTAGCTTTGCACGATCACCCAAAGCTTGGCTGAAATAAGCAATAGGCTGCTCATTTTGCATTAACACCGCACCCAACCCAAATCCAGAGGCATCGGTCTCGATGACAAAATCTGAAGGAAAATTAGGAAGTCTAAGTACCGGAGCTGTTGACAATTTTTGTTTCAACTCATCAAACGCCTTTTGAGCCTCGATTGACCATTGAATTTTTTTAAGCAAATCCGTGAGTGGAAGTGCTATTAACCCATATCCCTTAATAAACTTCATGTAATATCCGGATAGTCCCAAAAACCCCCTCAATTCAGTCACATTCGATGGAACTTTCCAGTCCAGCACCACCTTAATTTTCGTTCCATCCACCTCGACACCTTTTCAGAAATGACATGACCAAGATAGCCCAATCGAGACCTTCCAAACTCATATTTCTTTTTATTCGCGTATAAATGATGCTGAGCCAATAATTCAAAAACCTGTCTAAGATGAATTATATGCTCTGCCATGGTTTTACTGTAAACCAAAATATCGTCGAAAAACACGAGTACAAACTTCCTCAAAAACGGATTAAAAACTTCATTCATCAAATTTTGAAATGTCGCTGGGGCATTCACTAAACCAAAAGGCATAACACGGAATTCGTAATGACCTTGGTGTGTTCTAAAGGCCGTTTTCTGGATATCCTCATTTTTCATACGGATCTGATGATATCCGAATTTCAAATCCAACTTTGAAAAAATACGAGCCCCATAAAGTTCATCCTAACAACTCATCTATAATTGGAATCGGGAACTTATCAATTATAGTTACCTTGTTGAGAGCCCTATAGTCAATACAAAAGCGCCAACTGCCATCTTTTTTCTTTACCAACAAAACCGGGCTGGAGAAAGGACTTGAACTTGGTTGAATTATCCCCGCACCCAACATTTCCTTAACCAATTTCTCGATCTCATCTTTTTGGTAGTGTGGATAACGATATGGTCTTACATTTACTGCTTCGGTGCCCTCCTTTAGCAAAATTCCATGTTCTTTACCTCTTAATGGAGGCAGACCATCCGGCATATTGAACACACCTTCAAACTCTGATAAAAGTTGTACCAATTCCCTCGACTCTTCTAAACAACCTTGCCTTTCCACAATACATACTCCCAACTCCACTAACACCCCATGTCCTTCCTGTTGTAAAAAATTTCCCATAGCCTTTAACGATATCTTCGATCGTCCTAATGACGGATCTCCTCTTAAAGTAACTGATTTACCCTCCACATTAAATTTCATAATCTGTAACTTCCAGTTAGTAAAGGTAGATCCCAAAGTCTCCAACCATTGCATTCCAAGAACGAGATCACTATTTCCGAGCTGAATCGGCAGAAAATCTTCTCTGATTTCGAGCTCTTGTATCGAAAGTATAACATGTCTACAAACACCCCAGCCTTGAACAATGTTCCCCGTACCCATTGTGATCGTATAATCATTAGTGGAATCTATCTTCAACTTCAATCGATTCACTAGAAATAAAATTGTGCGTAGCTCCATAATCAATGAGTACCACAACTTTTAGATCATTGATCATACCTTCCATCTTCATTGTTTTCGGATTAGAGAGACCAACTACTGAATTTAAGTGAACCTCCACATTCTGTCCAATCTCCTTTACATCTGCGGTATCCAGAGTTGTCTCATCGCTCTCCATAACAGTTTCGTCAATAATCTCCTCTTGAACCACTAACACGTTAACTTCTTTCTTTTTACATTTATGGCCTGGAGAATATTTTTCATCACACCTGTAACACAAACCTTGTGCTCTTCTCTGTTGGACCTCCTGATCTGATAACCTTCTAAACTCAGATCCATTCTTCGATTGTGTCACAGATGAAGAGGACGAACCTGTAAAACTAGACCTGTTTTCTGATGAACCTCCTGTGTTCCTTTTTGAACTGAAAGAAACGCGATCCTTGCTCAACAACTAATTCTTCAATTCAATTTTCAGCGCAATTTCCATTGCTTCACTTAACGAAATAGGACTCAGCAATCTCAATTCCGCCTTAATAGCATTTTCCAAACCATTTATGAATTGGCTGAGAAACACTTCCTCGGGAATCCCATCCAACGGCGCTGCTAATTCAACAAACTTTCGGCGATATTCATTAACAGATCCCTCCTGTTTGACGGCTAAAAACTGCTCACATAGCGATCCTGCTGTCAACGATCGAAATTGACGCAGGATTAGACTTCTCAGTACCTCCCATCGTGTAATCGGATGTCTCTTGTTCTCCGACTGGAACCACCGTAAGGCATCACCTTCAAACGCTATGAACGAAACATCGATCTGCTCTTCTGGAGACAATTGATTAAGAGAAAAATACCTTTCTGCTCTCAAAATCCATCCATCAGGATCAGTTCCATCAAAGGTTGGAATCTCCAGTTTCCTACCTTTTACCGCTAGAAATCGATGTGGATCGTGATTGCCATTCATCGTTCTCACAACACCACCAGATCCCATCGTTCTATCGCGTTCTCCTGATAGTGACGCATCCGGCTTACTCGCTACTTCTTCCTTTTGCTTCCCGAATTTCTCCAACTACGCCATAATCGTTTGCATAGTATTCTCGATCGAATTTACTGATTTCTCCAAATCATCGATCCTATTTGTCGTACTTCTGGTCGCCATCGCTGGATCGAACTGCTCTGATACCAAAATTTGCTCTGATACCAAAATTTGCTATACACTGACGAAATTAGGGCTAGAATAGGGCGAATCTCATATGATTGTTGAAAATGGCTTTCGAGAGGCCATCTCTCTCCCAGAGCTCTCGCTCAATTACAAATTGACAAATGAACAGAATGCCCAAACTCAACAAACTCCTAACACTAAAAAGGAGTTCCCGCCCATTATTCTTTAGCTAAAATCCCAAAACTACCCTCACTTATTCTATTGACCATAAATTGAGAAAACAATACCAAAACAACTAATAACGGAACTATTACTTATTCCGCCTTCTGAAAGTAAAACGTACTGGAGGTCTAGCAGTTAGCTCTTCGTTTTCCACCATCAAGTCCGCGAATGTCATTCACAAATATAAACATATGGACACAAAATGTAGGAACAAAGTATAAAAAGAATGAATGAATTATAAAAAGAATCTTGTTACCAGGTACGGGAAAAAAAGAATCCTAAAAGAATGTTAATCGGTGAATGGGTTTTAAATCAAATCAGATCTAAAACTCGTCTAATCGATAATAGACACAATACAAATAATCTATACAGTTTTAACGTTTTCCATACAATATAATTCAATAAAAGAATCGTCTAATTCCTTCATATCCCATATAGGTTTTGTAAGTGATGCGGGTCTTGATGGAGATTTCACGAACAAAACCGACGCAATTGAACGATCATGACACTAGTATCATCGTTCGATCCTCGAGATGTAGAAAGTTCCACGAGCTTCTTGCAAGCCAAAAGGGGTTCTAATTTGTCGTTTTCCACACAGAAAGGTCGAGCTAAATCGATGGCTTCCTGATTGCTGACTTTATCCCATAACCCATCGGAAGCCATGATCATGAACTCGAATTCCGGCATGATTTTAAGGATTTTTGATTCGGGTTCAGATGTTATCCATTGCTTTAGGGCTCGATCGCCAATCCCTCTTGAAACGGCTAGTGATCCAAGAACTCTTGGAACACCACGGCTACAATCGACATATCCACCCTACAAATCAAACCAAAAAGTTTCAGAAATGAGAAATCAGTAAGCAAAATGAAGCACAATGTGAGAGCATCTCAACAGGTTTGCTATAATTTTTCTAAAATAGAGAATCAAAATGAGTTACATTCATCTCCAACAGATTCTCTATTTTAGAGATTTTAACACATGTTATGTTAATATAATATTCTCTAATTTATCTTCCCAATGCACTTTAAAAAAAAACTTAATATAAAATGATAAAAGTTTAATGTCATGGGGGGATGAATAAAATCATTATTTCTCTCCCCTACCATCAATTTTTAGAAAAATTCTCTAAACTTGGAAATTTTTTAAGTTTTCTCTGTTATAGAAAACTAGATAACAAAGTCGTTGGAAAGGTTTAGGAAACAAAAGCTTAATTTTTTCTATTTTAGCAAAGCTGTTGGAGACGCTCTAATTTGAATTTTGAGTTTTGGATGAAGATGGTTACCAAAGATTCGATTCTGAGTTTTTCATCTGGTCTTGAGGGGCGGTGATCGGTGGTAACTGGTGTAGCAACGCCACCGCTGCTGACAACCGCACGGCAGTCACCCGCGTTTGATACAACGAGGTTGCTGTCTCTGATAATGGCGGTCAAACAGCAAGCACCACCGCGGTGATCTTGATTTAGAAATTCTGAGTCCGTGTTCATGTAACCTTGTTTGATTGCTTCAATTATTTCGATTTCACCCCTCTTTTCCACTTCGTTTATAATGTTTTTATCGAGATTTTCTGCTGCAAATTCAGCGGCTTTTGATCCACCATGCCCATCAAAAACACCAAAAAATGCCTGAAAAAGAAAATCTGAAAAATTACTAAATGACTTATCTATTTCATTTTGTAGTGTTTGAATTGGGAAAAAGAAAAACTGCTTACGACTTTTTGTCATCGCAGATAAGTTGTTTTTAATAAGTTAGTCCATACCGACTTATCCACCTATTTGAAGTAACTTAAGACTCTTTTTGGTTATTTTACATGTATATGCAATCCCAAACACCCTAAAATAACAACTAGAGTAAATTACGTTTTTCATCCCTATGGTTTGCTAAAAGTTGTGGATTTCGTCCCTGTGGTTTGCAATTCATTTATATTTTCGTCCTTTAGGCCAAAACACTACTTTTAAGTATGAAGTACTAAAATAGAAATGAAATGTAAACCATAAGGATGAAAATAACAATTAAATTTTAATATAAGGACGAAAAAAGTGATGAATTATAAACCATAAGGATGAAAATTGCAATTTCAAAATTATAAGGACGAAAATAGAAGTTTTCAACAAACCACAAGGACTAAAATCGTAATTTACTCTAACAACTTACTACTCCCTCCGTCCGTCCCAAAACAAATGTATCTACCTTATTTTGTTTCTCCCAAAATAAGTGTCTACTTTCAAAATAAATTTCCATTTTCCCTGTGTGATGGAGAAAATTTCTCTGTCTAAAATTATGCGTAAAATTGTACTTTGTTTAATTAAAAAGTGTAATAATTACTCTAACCTAAATCTATGCGTCTTTTTAATTGTGACATTCATTTCGAGAGGGACGAAGTAACTTATTACGTTTTGGTACCACAATAAACTTATGACTTATTTGAAACAACTTGTGACTATTTTGGTTATTTTACATGTATAAGCAATCTCGACCACCCTAAAATAACAACTTGTTAACTTATTACGTTTTGGTACCACAAGCTAGTCAAAACATTTTTATAAAAATCCTTTTTATCACTACACAAGTCGATAAACACTTAAAAAAAACATAAGTTGTTTTAAACAAGCAATCCCAAACAGCAGCCAAAATCAAGAAATCTTTGGAAAAAAAAACCCCTAGAAATACCTGTTTATGTTGTCCATTAAACTCAACTACAGCTTTGAATCGATCCTCCATGACATCTCTCTTCCCTCTCTTACAATAAACCCAATACCCATCTCCGTCAACCTCCACCTCCTTCCACCGATCCTCCACCGCCGTCACCGACGGCGCACCCCTGCCGGAAAATCCAAAAGACGCAACCGGAATAGCCAATTTACCGGGTCTCTTCCTCTTCGAAAGCGTCGAGGAATTAGTGGGTCCTCCGTCGTTAGAATCCCTAACGAGCCCACTCGCCGGCGGCAGCGGCTTCTGAAGACGAAACTTGAACGCCGATGAGGGAGACGAAACCAAAGATTCCGGCGATGATTTGCAGTAAATTGAAGAAGAAACTGGGGAAAATACCGGCGAGTTTGGGATTGCAACGGTAATCATTTTTATTATGTGTAACGTTCGGATTTTATGAAGAAATGTAGGTTTTGATGAATTGGAGTTGGGAATTTATAGGGGTGGGTTTTGGGGTTGAATTGGTGGTCAAAGTGGGGCCGCTGGTCGTCCGTGTTAACGGAGTGTGTGTTCGTTCGGATTTACTGATTTGATTCGAGGCGCTCCTTCCTTTTCTATTTCCATATTTATTTCATGTTTTTATTATAATGAATGAATTATTTCTTTTCCTATTAAATCGATTTGGTAATCGGTTAAAAAGGGAAAATATATATTTGGACGTATATATTAATTATTCTATTTTTTTCAGTTTCTTGAGTAATTTAAAAAATTGTCCTAAAGTTTATTGCTAAGGACCTAAGATTTTCAAAAGAGTTCATTTTTGTTATGGATTAAGGGGCTGTTTGGTTGGTTTTTCATTAAGTCCTGTATGAATATAGATGTCTGTCTAGATATATCTGTCAGTCTGGATTCTGATATCTTGTTGTTTGTTTGTTGTGCTGAACAAACGAGCTGAACGTCAGAAATGACTATTTTACCCTCATTGTGTATTAAACACTGATTAACACAACACATCAGATCAAATTGCAAACAGTCCGACTCTATGAAGTTGTAAACATCAGACCAAATCTCAAGCATAAAAAATCATAACCAAATTGAAGAGAAATTATCAACAAAAACCATCTATTATACACCTCAAAACCAGATAGAAAGATTAATTTCAAACCAGATGTGAGATAACAGACCTAATCCTCGAAATCTTAAACTCATCTCTCAATAGAACTTTGTTGCTCAAAATCTTGAATCTATCTATCTAAAGTTCTTCAAGAATCAAAGACGAGATGGAGGGGAACATGTTAGCAATTTCATCATCGTCTAGGGTTTTGATGAAATCACCACATGTAGATCTCCATTTTGCGTCCAAATTTCCGATTGGTTTTGTGAAATTTTCGTGTTTTTCACCATCGTCATCCTCTGTTTTGAGTTGTCAAGAAGAACCGTCGTTCGTTGTAGTGGATGAAGAGAATTGGGAGTTATTGCCATCATTGGTTGGAGGCGTGGAGTTTCTGCAGATGTGGTAGGGTTTTTAGGAAAAGAAACCCTTTTAGGTTTGTGAGGGTAAAATGGTAATAATGGTGGCTGAGTAGTTAAAGGCATCTCCTCTCAACTTATTCGGTAAGCTCTCCCATTTTTCATTAAGCCACTACCAAACACCCCTGTATGGCTGACCGAATAAGCCATACAGGCCATTAAGCCCATTAAGCCAAAAACAAACAGCCCTAAGTCTTTTGCCTCAACATATGTTAAAAAGCTCTAATAAGTCAACGACAAATTGGTTTTCTGAATTTTAAAAAATGTAATTCTATTTTAGTTTATACAGATTTATATAACATCCTATCTCCACTGCCTTCCCTGAAACTAGACCTGACAAACGTGTTGTGTTATGTCGGGTTCAAAGTTAAACGGGTTGAGAGTGTCTAACCTTAACCTGACTCGTTTAACAAACGGGTCAGAAAATCACAACCCAAACACGACCCGCCTAACCCGTTTATCCTCTTAACTATTAAACTTGATAACCCATTTGTCCCTCTAACCGATTTAACATTAATAAAATTAGAAATTAAAAATAAAAAATTCCCCCAAAATTACAAATGCAAAATTCAAATGAAAGCATTAGAAATCTAAATTTATAATTCAAATTTATAAATTCTAACGAAATTCAGAGCATTAAAAATCTAAAATATTAAAAAGAAAACTTATTATATATATATATAAGAAGACGTTTGCAGAATTGTGAAGGCATCAGTTTCTTCTCCACTCTTAAAAATTCTCTCTATATTTTCAGAATGTTATGTCTAGAAGAAGTTCACTTAGATTTTCTACTTCTAGATGTTCAAAATCTCTAGGTTTCCAGATTTTCATATCTCCTGATGTTTGCAAAGCTTGTCGAGAAGACAACTGTACAACTGATCATTTAATCAAAGAAGGTATCTTTTGATCATGTTTCGTGTCATTGTATTTGATAATGGTTGCCTTATTTTGCAAAATTTTGATAATATGCATTATATAAATTTATTTATTCAAAGTTATAATCCAATTAGTATTCTTAATAAAGTTACGAACTTTTTTGTTTTAAATCATATACTTCAATTTTTCGTCATTTATCAACAAGATTATCGTTATGATCCAATTTTACAAAGATCTTCCCACAATGTCTATCCACATGTTCATTATAATCTAATTTAATAAATCATGCTTAACATTACTGTATTTAATAACGGTTGTCTTATTTTAAAAAAATTTAGTCGTAATCATCATTTAAATTTTTTTATTCCAAGTAATTATCCAATTACACTTGTTAATGATCTTACAAACTTCTTTATAGAAAATAATATTATTGAAAATATTTCTTATAGTTATAAAGAACATTTAAATTATTTTTCTACAACAAATGTATTTCAAACGATCCCGCAGCGAGAGCAGAATGGTATCAGAGCCAGAAACGGTGGGAATTGGTAATGAATACTAAACTTTGTAAAAAATTTCAAGGTATATTTAAAGATAGTTTTAAATTTAAGAAAATATATTCTTTTAATATGAACTGGAGGCCAGTGTTGGTCAGCCTTTTTATGTCGGTGTTGGTCAGCCCAGTTGTAACACCCCAAAAGTAGAACAATACATACATAGCATTAACTCATAAACATTACAAATCTGGGTCCTAAAATCTCGTTACATCATCCATAAACTAAGGTTGGCGGAAACAACCTATACACAACTGAGAACAACTATTACTACAAGTGGCGCCGACACAGTCTCTAACTGCATCAGTACTCTATCCTGTGCTTGCCCACTTACTTGAGCCTCCTACTATTTGCTTACCTGAAAATGGTTTAGTTTTGAAAAGCGAGGGTTAGACCAAAAGGGTCTAGTGAATTCCCTCCGAAAACAACTTTTATAAATAATATACAAATCATTTGTTAAAATGCATCATAAATCATCACATATGGTACTGCACTGTGTAATGGATCACTTAACCATTCGCGATCGGGGCCCAAGCAGACTCCCCTTTCGCCCTCTCGTATCGGGGCCCAAGCAGACTCCCTGATACCCGTCTAGGAGGAAACGAATTCCAACCTACCATCTCGTCATGCATAACCAAGGGATCATCAGATCCCGAGGCTCATTGATCCCACAGTACAGACCGACATCACATAACATGCACATACGTTTCATAAAAACATTTGACTCCTTACAAATCATGCGCATCATTTCACATATCAAACATTTCTTTCCTTTCATACATTTCAATTCTTAAATATTGAATGCTTGTTAAAACCATAATCAGTAAAAGAATCATTTAACATTTACGTCGTAAAAGAGGTTTAGGGAACTCACCTGATAGCAATTCTCTTCCTAACCTCTTTCCTCGTTCCGACCGTACACCTAATAATTAAATTTATAAATTCATTAGATGCAACTCAACTTCGATCCTACATTTCTCCTCTTAAATCGGTCTCTGAAAGGATCACTAACAACCTTGACGATCTCTTCTAAAAATGCTAACCCCAAGATTCGTTTATTTCCAGCCCAGTTAACACTAAACCCAAAAGAGATTTACAAAACTCACGGCCCATCTAAGGTCTCAGTCCACCAAGCCAAACGGCCCAGCTATGATTCCGGCCCAAGAGCACTTCGGCCCAAGTGCATTTCGGTCCAGCACCAAGTCCCGGTATGCAGCTGCGGGAGTCTAGTCTCGGTGCTTGCCCATTGCGGGACTCAAATTCCCGGTACCCCGACTCCCGGTACCCGACTCCCGGTACCCCGACTCCCGGTACCCGACTCCCGGTACCCCGACTAGCGAACAGGGACGAACCTTATACGTTTCATTGCTCGATTTCTTCCTAATTACTTCGCTGAACAAGGTTTTTAACGCAGTTTACTTACATAAAACTTCTGTGTAACATGGTTCTTAAAGTTAATTCGATTCTTAACAACTATTAATCCGATTAAAGAGGACTAGAGTTTTCAGCGTGCTCTAAAGACAATATCCCAGACAACAAGAGGAATAACTAAGAACCCACTTATCTAGTTATTTACAGAGAAAGGAAATACATACAGATTGAATGTTTACTTACCAAGGGAGTCCTTCTTGAATTGCTCACCTTTCTCTCTGCCCACCTTTCTCTCGTCTTCCTTTCTCAGCCGCCAGAGAATAATAGAGAATGATTAGCAATCATCAACCCTAGAATTCTGGTCCCTTATATATAATCACTAATTATAAAAGTAGCCCCTTATGCCAAGTTTCCTTCTTTCTAAAATAGACACTAACTTTCAACTTGCGAGAATACGGGTTGTTACAACACTCCCCCCTTAAAAGAATTCTGTCCCCGGAATTCCTTACTGGAAAAGATGCGGGTATCTTGCCCACACCAAAACTGACACGTCCCCCAAGGCAAAACTATTTCTGACTCAGTCAACCACCTCATTAAATTCGAAACAAGAAACCTTGTGTGCACTTCCTTCAGTTCTTACGGTTCTCTGCCTCGTAGGCTACTGCTCCTACTCGATCGATCTTGACCACATAAGATTAACTAAGATTTCTCATGCATCTATACTTCCTTAAAGGAGGAACTTGGCTAAATCCTCCGCCATCTACCCAGAGACAGACACACACTCGACAGCTTGGAACAAGACTAAACCGGTATGTCCCGACAGCTCACCACTCAGAGTTCCTTTATCTCAAAACAATCAATTCTAGATTACTTCTCGGCCCACCTCGACTACAGTTCGTCGACCACGTCTCATATCCTTACCACTCCAACACTCTAGACTTATACATAACTAAGAGTAGGAACCTCCAAACCCATCGTTAAAGTGTTCACCGACTTGAATTAGACTTACCCTGAAACACAACCATTTCTCGCTGATTGTCACGTTCGTTCAATCATATAAAACATATCACCGGTTATCCTCACACAGATGGGAGGAGTAACCATGATCACACCATACTATTCTCTCTAACTTTATCACTGCGCGACTAATACGTTAACATTTCTAACCACGTCACTAACTTAACTCATTCAGTTGTCTCATCCACTTCTTTCCTACACAAGGCCATACACGATTCCCTTCCTCCATACTCTTTCTAACGGTTCGCACACTTATCAATGACACTTTACACCATACTGCACCTTTCGGCGCTACAGGCAAATTGCTACTTCCAATTTACTCACCTAATCCGACATACTATCTTCACCTCCCCACGTTATCGTGGAGTACTGCTCAACAAACAATACTGGTCTTTCTCTCTCGACCTTTCTTCATGTTGTCATCACTTCCTCACTACTTACATAACCAAACAGTTACATCTATATCCTAACTTCAGGAATTCCACCAAGTCGTCTTGAAACAAGACCAGTGTTCGACGTCACTACATATTCTTTAATCTCCAACTTTTACCTTCTCAGACATTTCTTTCACACATAAGCAACAATTCACATTCTTTAAGGATTTCACATTTATCCCACCACATTTTGACTAACACAACCCTCCTCCTCTTTAAACTTCCAATGACCCCAAAGTGTGTTTCTTAGTAACGTCCCCTATTCACTCTAATAATCCACCCCCTTGGATTCCCTATTACAAACGGATCTATTAACTCAGGAACACCCCGAAACTCGGGTTCCACAATTCTTTCGATTAACCACCATGATCATAAAATCAGACAGATATATATATACCGTCATCCCGGCTTTCTTAGATTTACCTTAAATAATTCTTTAACAATCAGTGTGTTAATCTCAATAACACTTCCCCAAGAATTGTAACACATCCTGTAATAACAAATGAACGTCATTACTCAACAAATTTATAAAATTTTAATCAACCAACCAAAGGCTCATACCTCTATCATGACATTTCAAATCAACTAATGATCATACTACCACTCCGACCCACAATCATCATCATGTCATTCCTTAAACATAACCAAAATTTCCAACTATTTCCTTCTAGGATCATTCCCTCACACATAAGGAACAATTTTCATTCTTTAACGATTTCTCATCTACTATACTACAGCTTGACTAATCTATTCATCACCTTCTTTAAACTTACTCTGCCTTCAAGAATATACTTAACAACATACATAACCACAAAGCTTGGTCTCACAGCTGGGCAATCACCCAATTTTGCCCCGACATTCCATTCCGATAACAGTCAAAATAAACACCAACTTACAAACCACGTACTTCAACAACTGGGATTGCAAAACGTACACTCTACCCGAAATCCCAAAAGGACTTCCTTCTAATTCTTCATCTAACATCGCCTTACTACATCACCGGCTGACACAGATATCTTGGCAATTGAAGCTACTATTCGTTCGTACATCCACCACTCCTATCATCACACTACCGACCAAGCCTCTCATGGTCATTCGTACACATTCCACCCCTTCCTTCATATTCTCCCGTATACTACAATTGAGTTTGTCTCGCTACTTAGTTCTCCCCCAACTTGTTGAACTATGACTCACGAGTTCACACTTAGCTCAAACACAAACATCCTAGCTAGCTCTTTATGATCCGAGTCCTTTCTTAGACACGACACATTTTCTTACTGACTGGTATAGTCTACACTCACTCCGCTTGTGTTACACACCTTGTCCTTCTACGGACCCTCCTCACCTCGTAAATAGAACGCCTATTCAACAACAACAGTCTCTTACTAATTTAGCACCTCTACAAGATATTCTATCAACTTACACCCATCTGGTTTGAGTCTTCGGCCAGGGCCAACATACACCGTTGCCGACTTCAACAACAAAAGACAACTCTTAACTACTTCCTTAACCTATCCTTTAACATGAGTTCCTTACGGGACCTATTCCTCCCTACACATCATAGTTAACTTTATAATCCGTCGCCCCTATTTCGAAACTTACTCATGTAACATCAATATTACAAGCTCCATTCGAAACTCATGGCCCACACCGTGGACCTTTCATTCCTGCCTCACAACACTACTCATAAAGAGTTGCTAAAACCAATACCTTGATGACTCCTAGTCCTTCCTCCGGACACCATCGCCCCTCGACAATTGTGTTCTCAGTCACCGAGCAAAGGTACATACCCTCATACACCTGACACTAAAATCCATTCCCGACTCTTCCAAGGTCCAACTCTCCCCTTAAACACATATACCAAAACTACATACGTTCTCCCTTGACTTGACCAACGCCTCTCCGCTCTCGGAGTTCTTCCTTAGCTTAAGACGTAATACTCTACGACCTAGTGGGTTCATAACCTTCATGCATGACAATACAGTAAATAAATCCTTTTACACATTTTATCATTTTAAATAAACAACATTTAGAAACAACTCGGGTACCCGTGACCCCATCACTCTTATAACTTCAAAACCCTGCACAACGATTCGAGAATCGTTGGCATGCATCTTCCCGTGAACCTCAATCTTGCTCAATCCGAACAATGTTATTACGAGAGTAAAATATTGCATGAACATCTTTTCGTATGAGACAATTCTGAAAGAATTACCGACACAAAGTAAACCAGTCAGTTCTCACACTCAATTGTATTATATCAAAAGGTCAATAAGCATTTTGGTTATAAGTGAATTGCAGGTAACCATTTTCTTGACCATTTTTTTGTAACAATTTAACTCATCATTTAAAGTGTGGAATACTTTGCAAATCGTTAACCTCAAAATTTCAATGTGCGACGTACTGAAATCGCTTTTTCTTTAAACGTGCACTCGTACAAGCTGACTCAATTTGTTCAAAGTTGACATTTACATTTTTATTTTAAATCGTGAAAATTTCATGTTACATAAAAGAACGCCATGCATGAGACTCTATTTTGCAATAGAAGGCTACTCATTCAACGAGGTCAACCGCTTTACTCACGCAGCTTATCCTTGATACTCCACTTACGACCAAGGGTCGCCCTCCCGGTCAAGCACTAACTTGATGTACATGCGTTCCACATCTCACTTACTCAACCATTTCACACTATTTTCGCTTTGATCGACTACCTCACTTTCTACTTCTACATGCTTTCAATTCACTATAAGTATCTTATTCCATTTGTCCTGCCAATGAAAAGCTCGACTAAAAAGTCAGGGCTCCATTGATACCTTCAAGGTTTTGATACTGTTCTATCTTACTATCCCAACTGATCTATCCCATGATTTCCACAGCGAGGACTCTCCCGAAACTTGAGTCTTACTCAAGCTCAAACATTCATCCCCTCCGAATCCACGAAGAACTACCTCTAGACGACTCATAACATTCTTTACAACGTTTCTTCTCTACGATGTCTACATACATCACATAGTAATGACTCTTACACGACACTTCCCCAAGCAATGGAGCTCGGTCTATCCCTCAGGGATATTGCTGGCCTATTCCTCAACGTACTGGAACACGACATAAACACCAGGTAGGGTAATAAGGTAGGTTAAGCACATACATGCACCTGTAAGTTCGCAATTACACTGGCCAGGTGAAATCCCAAACTTACCTTACATGACAGTCCTCAGTACCTTATTAGTCCTATTTCTATAATAGTGTCCTCCTAACGCATTCCCTGGGTCTACATTAGTGCCTTCTTAACGCATTTCCTGATTCTCAGTTGTGATTTTCTACTCCCAAGTTTAAATTTAGGCCCGTCCGGTCACCTAAATCCATTAAACTATGGCTCTGATACCATTTGTAACACCCCAAAAGTAGAACAATACATACATAACATTAACTCATAAACATTACAAATCTGGGTCCCAAAATCTCGTTACATCATCCATAAACTAAGGTTGGCGGAAACAACTTATACACAACTGAGAACAACTATTACTACAAGTGGCGCCGACACAGTCTCTAACTGCATCAGTACTCTATCCTGCGCTTGCCCACTTACTTGAGCCTCCTACTATTTGCTTACCTGAAAATGGTTTAGTTTTGAAAAGCGAGGGTTAGACCAAAAGGGTCTAGTGAATTCCCTCCGAAAACAACTTTTATAAATAATATACAAATCATTTGTTAAAATGCATCATAAATCATCACATATGGTACTGCACTGTGTAATGGATCACTTAACCATTCGCGATCGGGGCCCAAGCAGACTCCCCTTTCGCCCTCTCGTATCGGGGCCCAAGCAGACTCCTCGATACCCGTCTAGGAGGAAACGAATTCCAACCTACCATCTCGTCATGCATAACCAAGGGATCATCAGATCCCGAGGCTCATTGATCCCACAGTACAGACCGACATCACATAACATGCACATACGTTTCATAAAAACATTTGACTCCTTACAAATCATGCGCATCATTTCACATATCAAACATTTCTTTCCTTTCATACATTTCAATTCTTAAATATTGCATGCTTGTTAAAACCATAATCAGTAAAAGAATCATTTAACATTTACGTCGTAAAAGAGGTTTAGGGAACTCACCTGATAGCAATTCTCTTCCTAACCTCTTGCCTCGTTCCGACCGTACACATAATAATTAAATTTATAAATTCATTAGATGCAACTCAACTTCGATCCTACATTTCTCCTCTTAAATCGGTCTCTGAAAGGATCACTAACAACCTTGACGATCTCTTCTAAAAATGCTAACTCCAAGATTCGTTTATTTCCAGCCCAGTTAACACTAAGCCCAAAAGAGATTTACAAAACTCACGGACCATCTAAGGTCTCAGTCCACCAAGCCAAACGGCCCAGCTATGATTCCGGCCCAAGAGCACTTCGGCCCAAGTGCATTTCGGTCCAACACCAAGTCCCGGTATGCAGCTGCGGGAGTCTAGTCCCGGTGCTTGCCCATTGCGGGACTCAAATTCCCGGTACCCCGACTCCCGGTACCCGACTCCCGGTACCCCGACTCCCGGTACCCAACTCCCGGTACCCCGACTAGCGAACAGGGACGAACCTTATACGTTTCATTGCGTGATTTCTTCCTAATTACTTCGCTGAACAAGGTTTTTAATGCAGTTTACTTACATAAAACTTCTGTGTAACATGGTTCTTAAAGTTAATTCGATTCTTAACAACTATTAATCCGATTAAAGAGGACTAGAGTTTTCAGCGTGCTCTAAAGACAATATCCCAGACAACAAGAGGAATAACTAAGAACCCACTTATCTAGTTATTTACAGAGAAAGGAAATACATACAGATTGAATGTTTACTTACCAAGGGAGTCCTTCTTGAATTGCTCACCTTTCTCTCTGCCCACCTTTCTCTCTGCCCACCTTTCTCTCGTCTTCCTTTCTCAGCCGCCAGAGAATAATAGAGAATGATTAGCAATCATCAACCCTAGAATTCTGGTCCCTTATATATAATCACTAATTACAAAAGCAGCCCCTTATGCCAAGTTTCCTTCTTTCTAAAATAGACACTAACTTTCAACTTGCGAGAATACGGGTTGTTACACCAGTCGGTTGGATTAGCGTAAGTGGCGCAGGAGGTAAGCCGCCCAGCCGTACCACGACTATTTATGGGTGGTCCCTCTGATTATTCAAGAAGTATTTAAAAGAAAACGATATTCTTTCTCTTAAAACAACTTTTTAAATACATTTTGTTAAAAATATAAAGTTATGAATTTATTCGCCAAGAAACATTCTTCTGAAACTGATAACATAGAAGAAAATGATCTTACTATGAACTCTTCAGAAATTCATATTTCAAATATTGAGCAAAGTCTAACAAATTGGACAATTCCCAAACAAGATGTTAAAACAGTTTATAAAATAGGAACTTTTGATTATTTCCAAGGATATTCAATTAAAACCACAGAACAAACTGTATCAATCAATAGAGATTATAATAATCTTACCCTCTTATCCAAATCATCCATAATACAACATAGACAAAAATACAAATTTTTACATGTTGGATTAGTTCAAGTTGCTATCAAACCTTTGTTTAGATTAGGAATAGATGCCCCAGTATTATTAATACTTAGAGATGCTAGGCATACAAATTTTCAAAATTCTATTCTCGCTATGGCAGAAACTAATGTCTCAAATAGTCCGATTTACTTAATTGTTATCCTAACTTTTCAGTAGGTTTATTTGATCCAAATATATTATATACTTTAGTTCTCACTATTAAAACAAAGAATTTAGAATTTAAAGAAAACACTAAACCTGTAGCTGTAATCTACAGAGTATGTTACAAAACTATGACTTCAACCATCGAACCAAAAACTAAGATATCAAGTCCTAGAGATGAAACATTAATATTTGAAGCCAACCCTCAACATACAAAAATTCAAATTCCTAAACGACTTAAATGGAACGAAATTACTCAATCCTGTAATTGGAATCTTCAAGATATTGGTATCCCAAAACCAATAGATAATTCAAATCACATATCTAATATTATTGAACATGAAGATGGATCAGTTGATATTAATTTTAATAATTATGATAATCTCCGATCTGCCTCTTCGAGGTTATCAACATGATCAATAAGTAGAGCAAAAACTCATTCCTTTCAAAAATCTCAATCATTAAAATTCAAAAATGTAGATTTTAATAAATCAATTCCTCAAGCCTTTTATCAAGAAGGATATGAAGATTCTCAAAGTTATGTTTACGAACCTGCTCCTTCTGAAATTCAAACTGAAATTAATCAATATAAAGAACAAATATGAATGAGTCAAAAATGAATAATTCAGGTATTAATATGAAGTACCTCAAAGAAGAATTTGACTATGATTATAATAAAGAAAGAAGAGATTTTTACCATTCATCTGTTAATGACTCAAGAAATATCTGTTAACTTATGGACAAATATCTGGTTACATTAACAAAGAAGGATTAACTATCTGTTCAGATTTAAAACTTAAAGCCAAGATAAAGAAAGACATAATTAATAATAAAGAAGAACTTGGTAATTTCTGTCAACAATATGGTTATGAAAATATAACTGCTCCTATATCGTCCAAATCTAAAAGATATTCAAAGAAATATTTTAGCAAAAGGTTTAAGACAAAATATGATAAAACTAACAAATATGATAGAACAAATAACTATTATAAGAATAAACCATATAAAAAATTCAACAAAAAACCTCATAAGCAAACTGAATCAAGAGATATAATTATTTGCTATAAATGTGGTAAAACTGGACACATGGCAAAGAATTGTTATGTTAAGAAAAAGATCAATGAATTACAAATTTCTGATCAATTAAAAACTCAAATAAGCAAATTAATTCTCAATGATGAATATTCAAGCTCAGAGTATGAATCTAGCATTTCAGATTATGATAATAATGACTTAAATGTTTTAGAAGAATATTCAACTAGCAATTCAGACTCTGAAACATGTGAATGTTTAGGAAACTGTACTTGTAATAAAATTAATGTTATAACAAAAGAAGACAGAGAGATTCTCGAGCTACTAGATAAAATTCCAGATCAAACTATTAAAGATGAAGCTACAAAAAAGTTTCTCAATTATAATCCTAAAATAGAAACAAGTACTTCAACGACTACTGAGTCATTCAATATTCAAGAAGTTTTTAACAGATTTTCTCAAAAAACCAAACCAATATCAACTCAAGAACTTTAAGAAGAATTAACTTTAGTTAAAACAGAAATAAGGATCATCAAAGAACGCCTCTCAAAAATTGAAAAGGATAAAAATAATATTCAACATGAAATCCCTAAAGTTACAATGATTGCAAATGAAGAATCAAATATAAAAAAATTAAAATCCCTAAAAATATTTCATATCAAAGATGGCATACAAGTATTAATCTTTGTATAGAAAATGAATTTAAAATAACTGTCATTGCCCTTATTGATAGTGGCGCTGATATGAATTGTATCCAAGAAGGGATCATTCCTACAATCTATTATAAGAAAACTTCAAATCGTTTATCATCAGCTAGTGGATCAAAACTTGACATTTCTTATAAAGTTTCTAATGTTCATATTTGTAAAGATGATTATTGTTATAAAACATCTTTAATCCTTGTCAATAACTTAACCTCAACTTTAATTTTAGGATCGCCTTTTATTTATCAACTTTACCCAATTACTGTAACTGAAGAAGGTATTTGTACAAAAATTTTAAATAAAGAAATAATATTTAAATTTACAGACCCAATTATCCATACAGAACTGAATACCTTAAACAACAAAGTTAATCAAGCGAAATATTTAATCAATGAAATTAGCTATAAAAGAATTCTTGATAATCTACAAGATCCAAAAAATTAAAAATAAAATTAAAAAGTCAAAAGAAAGGTTTGAAAATAATGTCTGTTTTACTTTTCCTAATGCTTTTTGGAAAAGAAAACAACATACTGTTAAACTACCCTTTATAAAAGATTTCAATGAAAAAGATATTCCTTCAAAATCTAAAGCTATTTACATGTCAAATGAATTGCAAGATCACTGTAAGAAAGAAATTCAAGATTTACTAAACAAAAAACTCATAAGACCATCAAAATCACCTTGGTCTTGTTCAGCTTTTTATGTCATGAACGCAGCTGAATTAGAAAGAGGTTCTCCAAGACTTGTTATTAATTACAAACCTTTAAACAAAGTTTTAGAATGGATTCGATACCCAATACCAAATAAAAGAGATTTATTAAAAAGACTCTACGATGCAAAAATATTTTCAAAATTCGATATGAAGTCAGGATTTTGGCAAATACAAATTCATGAACAAGACAAATACAAAACAGGTTTTAATGTGCCTTTTGGTCATTATGAATGGAACGTCATGCCCTTTGGTCTTAAAAACGCTCCTTCAGAATTCCAAAATATCATGAATGACATTATTATCCCTATAAGCAATTTTGCTATTGTTTATATTGATGATGTGTTAATTTTTTCTAAATCCCTAGAACAACATTTTAAACATTTAAATATATTTTACGACCTAGTTCACAACAATGGACTAGTCATTTCTTCCACTAAGATGAGTTTATTTCAAACTAATATTAGATTTCTAGGTCATGATATTGTTCAAGGAACTATTAAACCAATACAAAGAAGCTTAGAATTTGCTAATAAATTTCCAGATGAAATAAAAGACAAAACTCAACTTCAAAGATTTTTAGGATGTTTAAATTATATTCATGATTTCTTTAAAGATCTAGGAACTATATGCAAACCCCTGTATCAAAGACTTAAAAAGAATCCATCATCATGGACTCAAGAACACACAAGTGTTGTCAAACATATTAAAGAAAGGGTCAAATATTTGCCTTGTCTTAGTATACCACAACCTAATGCTAGTATCATTGTTGAAACTGATGCTAGTGATTTAGGATTTGGAGGAATATTAAAACAAAAAATTAACAAAGATTCTAATGAATAATTAGTAAGATTCTTTTCAGGTGCATGGAATGATATTCAAAAAAATTATTCAACTGTTAAAAAAGAAATTTTAAGCATAGTTTTGTGTATCAAAAAAATTGAAGATGATTTATATATGAAACCTTTTTTATTACGTATAGATTGTCGATCTGCAAAACCCATTTTAGAAAGTGATATCAAAAATGTTATTTCAAAACAAATTTTTGCAAGATGGCAAGCATTATTAAGTAATTTTGACTTCCAAATAGAATTTATAAAAGGCACAAATAATTCTCTTCCAGATTTTTTATCAAGGGGATTTTTACAAGGGAAATGAACCAAAGAGAAGATCAAAAGATGCAAAATTCTGAGAAAAAATTGCAGCTTTCTCCCTTCAAAGCAAACACTGCTCCTACTCCCTCATCATCTTCCCTACACAAAATAGATTTGCTGCAATTACTCCTACCAAAGCTCAGCTTTCCAATTCCTCTCTAGTCCAAAAACCAGTTATCATTTCTCCAAACAATATTCCCAAAAAACCCATTGTATTATCTAATACCCAAACCATCTCTCCTCAAACTACCAAATCTTCTTCCTCTAAAGAAAATAGCTCATACTCCCCAAACCCTAATCAACAAACTATCAAGATCCTTGAAGAATACGAATTACGAATTTACAATCAAGGATTTAATTCTCTTACGGATTTCCTTTTCCCCAAAAACTCAATGTTCATAGGAAGCAGTATAAAACCAAGAGAGTATTATCAAGCAATCTTAGAAGATACAGGTTCTATCAAAGTTACTCATAATTTTAATCCTTCTGATAGATCTATCATAGCATTTAGCAAACTTCATATTCTTCATATACTATCTACCCAAGAATGGAAGGCCCGTCCTTACACAGAAAAAACCCTCTCAAACTATCTAAAATACCCTTGTTATAATTACTACGATTATCAAGATGCTTGGTATAATCTTTTTTACCTCAAAAACTATTCTCATTCATGGTTTATCTTTTTCGACAAAAATTTTGAATGTTCATACCTAAGATGGTTCGTAAGATAGTTCAAATTCTTAGGAAATATTCCAGAAACTCTTCCAAATCCCATCTTTAAAGGCTTCCAAAAGTTCAAAGAAATCTTTTATCAAGATATTCCTGAGTTCGAACATCTTCTTCAATTCTCCATCCTATTCAAAATTCCATGGATTATTTCCTGGAACTTTTGCGTTACTCCTGCAGTTGGAAGTTCTCCAAGTCTCTTACAAAGAGTTGTTAGAGTCAAATGGTGGGATAATCTCCCTTCGAATCAAGTTCAAAGAATGACAGTCCAAGGAGTCTTAGAGTTCTATTCAACAAACTACGAAGTCTCTACCTCGGCCCCACTACCTGAGACTCTTAAAGAGGTTCTAGAGGTTCAACACACAGACGATGAAGATGAAGAAATAAAGCAGTTTTTTGCTGCTAAATCCAAAGATGAAATCAAAAGATTAATTAGAGAAATCAAACAAGGTTCTTCAAGTAGCCCAAACAGGTCTCAAGAAACAGAACTATTTCAAGATTCTCAAGACTCGTATTCTGACATCAATCCTTATGATTAAATTTGTGTGTGTTTTGGTGAATTGTCTTTGCAGACAATTTCTTTATTGTTCAAATCGTGTTATTATTCATATGTAGAAAATACACTCCTTCGTATTTTCGACTTTGTATTTATCAAAAGTTTGTTCAAAGATAAATTATTACAGGTACAAAAGTCAGGCATAAAAGTCAAAAGGTGTTAACAAGACAAAAGGGTTTGTCGGCCAATAACTAGCCCATGACAAAGAAGATGCCAATGACAAAAACTAAGAAAAGCTGTCAACCACAAAAGACCAAGAAAAGTTGTCAACCACAAATAATGCATAACAATAATGCAAAAAACAGCCAGTTGCCGGTTACTCTTAATTATTCAAAAGGAAGATAGACAAATACCGGTAACACTCCAATTATTCAAGAGCCTCACAAGCCTATATAAGAAGACGTTTGCAGAATTGTGAAGGCATCAGTTTCTTCTCCACTCTTAAAAATTCTCTCTATATTTTCAGAATGTTATGTCTAGAAGAAGTTCACTTAGATTTTCTACTTCTAGATGTTCAAAATCTCTAGATTTCCAGATTTTCATATCTCCTGATGTTTGCAAAGCTTGTCGAGAAGACAACTGTACAACTGATCATTTAATCAAAGAAGGTATATTTTGATCAAAAAAAAAATATGGTCCTGCATAAGTATTAAGTGGAGCCGTGGCTAACAGGTATTACCTTTTAGCCTAGTGGTAAAGCTTATGCTTGTAATGGTATCAGAGCCTTGGTCTCGGGTTCGAATCCTGCTGGAAGCAGAGTATTGCCAATAATGCTAACGCTCAACAAAAGTAGTATTACCAATCATGTTCACGCCTCAACTCCTCCGGGGGTGGAGGATTCGGGTTCGAGGGGGTAATATGGTCCTGCATAAGTATTAAGTGGAGCCTTGGCTAACAGGTATTACCTTTTAGCCTAGTGGTAAAGCTTATGCTTGTATTCGTAATTCGTATACTTCAAGGATCTTGATAGTTTGTTGATTAGGGTTTGGGGAGTATGAACTATTTTCTTTAGAGGAAGAAGATTTGGTAGTTTGAGGAGAGATGGTTTGGGTATTAGAAAATACAATGGGTTTTTTGGGAATATTGTTTGGAGAAATGATAACTGGTTTTTGGACTAGAGAGGAATAGGAAAGCTGAGCTTTGGTAGGAGTAATTGGAGCAAATCTATTTTGTGTAGGGAAAATAGATGATGAGGGAGTAGGAGCAGTGTTTGCTTTGAAGGGAGAAAGCTGTAATTTTTTCTCAGAATTTTGCATCTTTTGATCTTCTCTTTGGTTCATTTCCCCTGTAAAAATTCCCTTGATAAAAAATCTGGAAGAGAATTATTTGTGCCTTTTATAAATTCTATTTGGAAGTCAAAATTACTTAATAATGCTTGCCATCTTGCAAAAATTTGTTTTGAAATAACATTTTTGATATCATTTTCTAAAATGGGTTTTGCAGATTGACAACCTATACGTAATAAAAAAGGTTTCATATATAAACCATCTTCAAATTTTTTGATACACAAAACTATGCTTAAAATTTCTTTTTTAACAGTTGAATAATTTTTTTGAGTATCATTCAATGCACCTGAAAAGAATCTTACTAATTCTTCATTAGAATCTTTGTTAATTTTTTGTTTTAATTTTTTGGGTCATTAGTGAATAATACAAGGTTTAAAATGGTAAATATGGGTTGATATTATCCTTAGGCAAACAGATATTTTCATTCAGCAGAAAATATCCAGAATTTAGTGTGTGTGTTTTGGGGAGAAAAGAAGCAAAAGAAGAAAGGAAGGGTTAGGGATTCAATTGGGTTCTTTGGAAGTGAAATTAAGGTATGTTCCTTTACGTTTTATGTTTGTAATTGATAATAGAAGGTTTCTATCGGAGTAGAATAATTGATTTCATGTCTGGTAATGAATTCTGTCGATTCTGGGTAGAAAATGAGCAAACTGACAGAGGTTTCCGGACACAATATGAATGTGTCCGGTAGTCGTTTTGATAGTGTCCGGTAGTTTCTTTGGTAGTATCCGGTAGTCTTCATGCTGGAGTCCAGACGAATCAAGTAACCGGTAAGTCCCTCTTTTCAGTAAGTTTCCGGATGAATTAGATACCAGATGGCATCCGGATTACTTTGGTGTCCGAATGATGTCTGGATTGTTTATGTCGTCCAGAAAGTGGTGTTGTCCGGTTTATTTAGATTGTCCGGAAAGTCATGCTGTCCAGATTGTTTGAGTTGTCCGGATAGTCTTGTGGTGTCCGGGAACCTTAGCTGTTTGGTCACTTTTGAGAATTTTGATACTTTTGAGTATCCAGGGGCTCGTGTTTTGTCGACTCTTGGATAATTTATAAATGAGAACTGAATATACAATAGACTTGACTTCAGTTTGGGTTTGGGGGACACAATTGAGGATTAGAGTTATCTAGAGTTTTTAGCTTTAGTAAGTCTTATGTGTTCTATTTGGTAAAGAGATACTTGTATCTAATTGTTTCAGATTCTGTGGATTTGGGGTGAAAGCTGTATCGTTTTGAGAAAAGATTGGAAGCATTTTGATAAGCAAACAAGTGAGTTTTACTTTAAAACGTTTTTAAACTGAAATACATATATATGTGGAATGAGAATGTGATAAATAGTGTAATAGTGTGCATATTATGTTTATATGAGTATTACACTACATGAGTACAAGTTGGCCGGGCTTAGGACCGGTGGAGTTGGCTGTACGGAGGGACAGCGGTGTTGGCTGTATTAAGTACAGCGGAGTAAATTGATTAGTTGGCTCGCAACCATCTAATTTGGCCATGGGAACGAGACAGGAAAGTACACAATGCATGAGTCCTAAGTGGTATTTATATTTGTGTTATGTATATGGTGTTTGTGCAAATGATTTCCAACTAACAGGGATTTTCTCACTTAGACCACCAGGTCTAACCCTCATTTTGTTTTAAAAATATGTATTCCAGGTCGTGGATCGGGTAAGAGCAAGTGAATAGAGTAATCGGTGGCTAGCTTTTGGGAAGACTTATAAATTGAAGACTATGACTTGTTTTGTAGTTATAACCTCGTTATCAGATATCATGTATTTAGTTAGCAAAAAGTTTGTAATGAAGTACCTTATTTTTGATTGTAAAGACTAAGGGACCATACTTGTTATATGGTGTATCTTGTTATGTAACGGCGTTACGCAATATATGTTATTTGATGCTTGTTTGGAAATCCGGGCCGTTACACGTTTAGGAATTTGAATTTTTGTATGTTGAGGGTTGGCTTCAAATATTAATGTTTCATCTCTAGGACTTGATATCTTAGTTTTTGGTTCGATGGTTGAAGTCATAGTTTTGTAACATACTCTGTAGATTACAGCTACAGGTTTTTTTTTTAAATTCTAAATTCTTTGTTTTGATAGTGGGAACTAAAGTATCTAATATATTTGGATCAAATAATCCTACTGAAAAGTTAGGATAACAATTAAAGTAAATCAGACCATTTGAGACATTAGTTTCTGCCATAGCGAGAATAGAATTTTGAAAATTTGTATGCCTGGCATCTCTAAGTATTAATAATATTGGGGCATCTATTCCTAATCTAAACAAAGGTTTGATAGCAACATGTAAAAATTTGTATTTTTGTCTGTAACATCCCAAGAACATAACAAGATAACCATAGCATTAAATCATACTCTTGTAATAAAACTGGATCCCAAATACTGTTACATCATTCCCAAACTAAGGTTGGCGGAAACAACCTATACACAACTGAGAACAACTGCTACTACAAGTGGCATCGGCACTGTCTCTAGCTGCATCGGTACTCTATCATGCTCTTACTCACTTACTTGAGCCTCTTACTACTTGTTTACCTGAAAATGGTTTAGTTTGAAAAGCGAGGGTTAGACCAAAAGGTCTAGTGAATTCCCTCCGAAAACAACATATATAAACATTGGGAAAATCGTTTATAAAATTCATCATCAAACTTCACATAACGTCAAACATGGTACTGCACCGTGATGAGGACCGCATAAACTAACCACGATCGGGGCCCAAGCAGACTCCCCTCTCGCCTCGATCGGGGCCCAAGCAGACTCCCCTCTCGCCTCGTATCGGGGCCCAAGCAGACTCCCCTCTACCCGAATAGGAGGGAAACAGATTCCAACCTATCGGCTCATCATCCATGTCCAAGGGATCATCGGATCCCAGAGCATACCGATCCCACGGTGCAGACCGACTCCTCATAGCATACATAACATGTCATACTTCATACAACTTAAAATCTCGTAAACCATATAATCATTTCATCATGCTAAATCTTCTTTGAATAAAGTATGAGCTTTCATGTAAAAACATGCATATCGATTTGGTAAACATTTCGTGCTCAAAGTGAACCATTATCAGTAAAAGAACAATTAACACATTGCGTCGTAAATAGGTTTAGGGAACTCACCTTGATTGTCGTACAATGCACTTCCTAAACACCTTCAAGCTACACCCACCGAACACCTAAGGCAAAAGATCCACATCAGGTAAATAGCTCAGCCTCATTGTCCGGATACCCTTTTCCGGATGCTATACTTATCCGGACGCTATACTTTTCCGGACACTGAATTTATCTGGACACTACACTTATCCGGACACTACACTTTTCCGGACACACCACTTATCCGGACACATGCAACATATCCGGACACATGCAACATATCCGGACACCTTCAAACGCTGGTGTCCGGAAAACGCTGCTGTTCGAACTTAGAAATTCTAAAATCGATTTAAACTCCGATTTAAGCCATTAGTTTGATTAGACAACTATAAGGGTTCATCCACCAACCCCAAACACCCACTTAATCCATCTTTAACCCTCTTAAATCGATTTATTAAGACAAAACCCAAGAAACCCACTTTTTAGGAAAAAGTGATTGAAAACTCAATGAATCTCCCCATTCAGACTTATGAATCTAGAACAAGTGAGAAAGGATTCACACAACAATAAGGAAGATGAAATTAGAATGGGTTACCTTGACGATTTCTTCTCTTTTGATTTCTTCCCCAAAATTCCTTTCTCCTTCTCTTTTCTCTCTTAGCCACCAAACACACAAAGAACACCTCCAACACTGATTTTTAGAACAAAAGGGGGGGGGGGGTTGCCCTAGGGATTTGAGGCCATACATACTATCCACTAATTGCCCTAAGGCCCCTCAAGTCCAACTTTCATTCTTTAAACTTCGGCCCCCAAACTTTCGATACTTACTTAGAATTTCGGGTTGTTACATTGTCTATGTTGTATTATGGATGATTTGGATAAGAGGGTAAGATTATTATAATCTCTATTGATTGATACAGTTTGTTCTGTGGTTTTAATTGAATATCCTTGGAAATAATCAAAAGTTCATATTTTATAAACTGTTTTAACATCTTGTTTGGGAATTGTCCAATTTGTTAGACTTTGCTCAATATTTGAAATATGAATTTCTGAAGAGTTCATAGTAAGATCATTTTCTTCTATGTTATCAGTTTCAGAAGAATGTTTCTTGGCGAATAAATTCATAACTTTATATTTTTAACAAAATGTATTTAAAGAGTTGTTTTAAGAGAAAGAAAATCGTTTTCTTTTAAATACTTCTTGAATAATCAGAGGGACCACCTTCGGAGGGACCACCCATGAATAGTCGTGGTACGGCTTGACGGCTTACCTCCTGCGCCACTTACGCTAATCCAACCGACTGGGTTGACGAACACCGACATAAGAAGGCTGACCAACACTGACCTCCAGTTCATATTAAAAGAATATATTTTCTTAAATTTAAAACTATCTTTAAATATACCTTGAATTTTTTTACAAAGTTTAGTATTCATTACCAATTCCCACCGTTTCTGGCTCTGATACCATTCTGCTCTCGCTGCAGGATCGTTTGAAATACATTTGTTGTAGAAAAATAATTTAAATGTTCTTTGTAACTATAAATAATATTTTCAATAATATTATTTTCTATAAAGAAGTTTGTAAGATCATTAACAAGTGTAATTGGATAATTACTTGGAATAAAAAATTTTAAATGATGATTACGACTAAATTTTTTTAAAATAAGACAACCGTTATTAAATACAGTAATGCTAAGCATGATTTATTAAATTAGATTATAATGAACATGTGGATAGACATTGTGGGAAGATCTTTGTAAAATTGGATCATAACGATAATCTTGTTGATAAATGACGAAAAATTGAAGTATATGATTTAAAACAAAAAAGTTCGTAACTTTATTAAGAATACTAATTGGATTATAACTTTGAATAAATAAATTTATATAATGCATGTTATCAAAATTTTGCAAAATAAGGCAACCATTATCAAATACAATGACACGAAACATGATCAAAAGATACCTTCTTTGATTAAATGATCAGTTGTACAGTTGTCTTCTCGACAAGCTTTGCAAACATCAGGAGATATGAAAATCTGGAAATCTAGAGATTTTAAACATCTAGAAGTAGAAAATCTAAGTGAACTTCTTCTAGACATAACATTCTGAAAATATAGAGAGAATTTTTAAGAGTGGAGAAGAAACTGATGCCTTCACAATTCTGCAAACGTCTTCTTATATAGGCTTGTGAGGCTCTTGAATAATTGGAGTGTTACCGGCATTTGTCTATCTTCCTTTTGAATAATTAAGAGTAACCGGCAACTGGCTGTTTTTTGCATTATTGTTATGCATTATTTGTGGTTGACAGCTTTTCTTGGTCTTTTGTGGTTGACAGCTTTTCTTTGTTTTTGTCATTGGCATCTTCTTTGTCATGGGCTAGTTATTGGCCGACAAACCCTTTTGTCTTCTTAACACCTTTTGACTTTTATGCCTGACTTTTGTACCTGTAATAATTTATCTTTGAACAAACTTTTGATAAATACAAAGTCGAAAATACGAAGGAGTGTATTTTCTACATATGAATAATAACACGATTTGAACAATAAAGAAATTGTCTGCAAAGACAATTCACCAAAACACACACAAATTTAATCATAAGGATTAATGTCAGAATACGAGTCTTGAGAATCTTGAAATAGTTCTGTTTCTTGAGACCTGTTTGGGCTACTTGAAGAACCTTGTTTGATTTCTCTAATTAATCTTTTGATTTCATCTTTGGAGTTAGCAGCAAAAAACTGCTTTATTTCTTCATCTTCATCGTCTGTGTGTTGAACCTCTAGAACCTCTTTGAGAGTCTCAGGTAGTGGGGCCGAGGTAGAGACTTCGTAGTTTGTTGAATAGAACTCTAAGACTCCTTGGACTGTCATTCTTTGAACTTGATTCGAATGGAGATTATCCCACCATTTGACTCGAACAACTCTTTGTAAGAGACTTGGAGAACTTCCAACTGCAGGAGTAACGCAAAAGTTCCAGGAAATAATCCATGGAATTTTGAATAGAATGGAGAATTGAAGAAGATGTTCGAACTCAGGAATATCTTGATAAAAGATTTCTTTGAACTTTTGGAAGCCTTAAAAGATGGGATTTGGAAGAGTTTCTGGAATATTTTCAAAGAATTTGAACCATCTTACGAACCATCTTGGGTATTAACATTCAAAAATTTTGTCGAAAAAGATAAACCATGAATGAGAATAGTTTTTTAGGTAAAAAAGATTATACCAAGCATCTTGATAATCGTAGTAATTATAACAAGGGTATTTTGGATAGTTTGAGAGGGTTTTTTCTGCGTAAGGACGGGCCTTCCATTATTGGGTAGATAGTATATGAAGAATATGAACTTTGCTAAATGCTATGATGGATCTATCAGAAGGATTAAAATTATGAGTAACTTTGATAGAACCTGTATCTTCTAAGATTGCTTGATAATACTCTCTTGGTTTTATACTGCTTCCTATGAACATGGAGTTTTTGGGGAAAAGGAATTTTACAAAGTTTAGTATTCATTACCAATTCCCACCGTTTCTGGCTCTGATACCATTCTGCTCTCGCTGTAGGATCGTTTGAAATACATTTGTTGTAGAAAAATAATTTAAATGTTCTTTGTAACTATAAGTAATATTTTCAATAATATTATTTTCTATAAAGAAGTTTGTAAGATCATTAACAAGTCTAATTGGATAATTACTTGGAATAAAAAATTTTAAATGATGATTACGACTAAAATTTTTTAAAATAAGACAACCGTTATTAAATACAGTAATGCTAAGCATGATTTGTTAAATTAGATTATAATGAACATGTGGATAGACATTGTGGGAAGATCTTTGTAAAATTGGATCATAACGATAATCTTTTTGATAAATGACGAAATATTGAAGTATATGATTTAAAACAAAAAAGTTCGTAACTTTATTAAGAATACTAACTGGATTATAACTTTGAATAAATAAATTTATATAATGCATATTATCAAAATTTGCAAAATAAGGCAACCATTATCAAATACAATGACACGAAACATGATCAAAAGATACCTTCTTTGATTAAATGATCAGTTGTACAGTTGTCTTCTTGACAAGCTTTGCAAACACCAGGAGATATGAAAATCTGGAAATCTAGAGATTTTGAACATCTAGAAGTAGAAAATCTAAGTGAACTTCTTCTAGACATAATATTCTGAAAATATAGAGAGAATTTTTAAGAGTGGAGAAGAAACCGATGCCTTCACAATTCTGCAAACGTCTTCTTATATAGGCTTGTGAGGCTCTTGAATAATTGGAGTGTTACCGACATTTGTCTATCTTCCTTTTGAATAATTAAGAGTAACCGACAACTGGTTGTTTTTTGCATTATTGTTATGCATTATTTGTGGTTGACAGCTTTTCTTGGTCTTTTGTGGTTGACAGCTTTTCTTTGTTTTTGTCATTGGCATCTTCGTTGTCATGGGCTAGTTATTGGCCGACAAACCCTTTTGTCTTGTTAACACCTTTTGACTTTTATGCCTGACTTTTGTACCTGTAATAATTTATCTTTGAACAAACTTTTGATAAATACAAAGTCGAAAATACGAAGGAGTGTATTTTCTACATATGAATAATAACACGATTTGAACAATAAAGAAATTGTCTGCAAAGACAATTCACCAAAACACACACAAATTTAATCATAAGGATTGATGTCAGAATACGAGTCTTGAGAATCTTGAAATAGTTCTGTTTCTTGAGACCTGTTTGGGCTACTTGAAGAACCTTGTTTGATTTCTCTAATTAATCTTTTGATTTCATCTTTGGAGTTAGCAGCAAAAAACTGCTTTATTTCTTTATCTTCATCGTCTGTGTGTTGAACCTCTAGAACCTCTTTGAGAGTCTCAGGTAGTGGGGCCGAGGTAGAGACTTCGTGGTTTGTTGAATAGAACTCTAAGACTCCTTGGACTGTCATTCTTTGAACTTGATTCGAAGGGAGATTATCCCACCATTTGACTCGAACAACTCTTTGTAAGAGACTTGGAGAACTTCCAACTGCAGGAGTAACGCAAAAGTTCCAGGAAATAATCCATGGAATTTTGAATAGAATGGAGAATTGAAGAAGATGTTCGAACTCAGGAATATCTTGATAAAAGATTTCTTTGAACTTTTGGAAGCCTTAAAAGATTGGATTTGGAAGAGTTTCTGGAATATTTTCAAAGAATTTGAACCATCTTACGAACCATCTTGGGTATGAACATTCAAAATTTTTTTCGAAAAAGATAAACCATGAATGAGAATAGTTTTTTAGGTAAAAAAGATTATACCAAGCATCTTGATAATCGTAGTAATTATAACAAGGGTATTTTGGATAGTTTGAGAGGGTTTTTTCTGCGTAAGGACGGGCCTTCCATTATTGGGTAGATAGTATATGAAGAATATGAACTTTGCTAAATGCTTTGATGGATCTATCAGAAGGATTAAAATTATGTGTAACTTTGATAGAACCTGTATCTTCTAAGATTGCTTGATAATACTCTTTTGGTTTTATACTGCTTCCTATGAACATGGAGTTTTTGGGGAAAAGAATTTTACAAAGTTTAGTATTCATTACCAATTCCCACCGTTTCTGGCTCTGATACCATTCTGCTCTCGCTGCAGGATCGTTTGAAATACATTTGTTGTAGAAAAATAATTTAAATGTTCTTTGTAACTATAAGTAATATTTTCAATAATATTATTTTCTATAAAGAAGTTTGTAAGATCATTAACAAGTCTAATTGGATAATTACTTGGAATAAAAAATTTTAAATGATGATTACGACTAAAATTTTTTAAAATAAGACAACCGTTATTAAATACAGTAATGCTAAGCATGATTTATTAAATTAGATTATAATGAACATGTGGATAGACATTGTGGGAAGATCTTTGTAAAATTGGATCATAACGATAATCTTGTTGATAAATGACGAAATATTGAAGTATATGATTTAAAACAAAAAAGTTCGTAACTTTATTAAGAATACTAACTGGATTATAACTTTGAATAAATAAATTTATATAATGCATATTATCAAAATTTGCAAAATAAGGCAACCATTATCAAATACAATGATACGAAGCATGATCAAAAGATACCTTCTTTGATTAAATGATCAGTTGTACAGTTGTCTTCTTGACAAGCTTTGCAAACATCAGGAGATATGAAAATCTGGAAATCTAGAGATTTTGAACATCTAGAAGTAGAAAATCTAAGTGAACTTCTTCTAGACATAACATTCTGAAAATATAGAGAGAATTTTTAAGAGTGGAGAAGAAACTGATGCCTTCACAATTCTTCAAACGTCTTCTTATATAGGCTTGTGAGGCTCTTGAATAATTGGAGTGTTACCGGCATTTGTCTATCTTCCTTTTGAATAATTAAGAGTAACCGACAAACTGTTGTTTTTTGCATTATTGTTATGCATTATTTGTGGTTGACAACTTTTCTTGGTCCTTTGTGGTTGACAGCTTTTCTTTGTTTTTGTCATTGGCATCTTCGTTGTCATGGGCTAGTTATTGGCCGACAAACCCTTTTGTCTTGTTAACACCTTTTGACTTTTATGCCTGACTTTTGTACCTGTAATAATTTATCTTTGAACAAACTTTTGATAAATACAAAGTCGAAAATACGAAGGAGTGTATTTTCTACATATGAATAATAACACGATTTGAACAATAAAGAAGTTGTCTACAAAGACAATTCACCAAAACACACACAAATTTAATCATAAGGATTGATGTCAGAATACGGGTCTTGAGAATCTTGAAATAGTTCTGTTTCTTGAGACCTATTTGGGCTACTTGAAGAACCTTGTTTGATTTCTCTAATTAATCTTTTGATTTCATCTTTGGAGTTAGCAGCAAAAAACTGCTTTATTTCTTCATCTTCATCGTCTGTGTGTTGAACCTCTAGGACCTCTTTGAGAGTCTCAAGTAGTGGGGCCGAGGTAGAGACTTCATAGTTTGTTGAATAGAACTCTAAGACTCCTTGGACTGTCATTCTTTGAACTTGATTCGAAGGGAGATTATCCCACCATTTGACTCGAACAACTCTTTGTAAGAGACTTGGAGAACTTCCAACTGCAAGAGTAACGGAAAAGTTCCAGGAAATAATCCATGGAATTTTGAATAGGATGGAGAATTGAAGAAGATGTTCGAACTCAGGAATATCTTGATAAAAGATTTCTTTGAACTTTTGGAAGCCTTTAAAGATGGGATTTGGAAGAGTTTCTGAAATATTTCCTAAGAATTTGAACCATCTTACAAACCATCTTGGGTATGAACATTCAAAATTTTTGTCGAAAAAGATAAACCATGAATGAGAATAGTTTTTGAGATAAAAAAGATTATACCAAGTATCTTGATAATCGTAGTAATTATAACAAGGGTATTTTGGATAGTTTGAGAGGGTTTTTTCTGCGTAAGGACGGGCCTTCCATTATTGGGTAGATATTATATGAAGAATATGAACTTTGCTAAATGCTATGATGGATCTATCAGAAGGATTAAAGTTATGAGTAACTTTGATAGAACCTGTATCTTCTAAGATTGCTTGATAATACTCTCTTGGTTTTATACTGCTTCCTATGAACATGGAGTTTTTGGGGAAAAGGAAATCCGTAAGAGAATTAAATCCTTGATTGTAAATTCGTAATTCGTATTCTTCAAAGATCTTGATAGTTTGTTGATTAGGGTTTGGGGAGTATGAGCTATTTTCTTTAGAGGAAGAAGATTTGGTAGTTTGAGGAGAGATGGTTTGGGTATTAGATAATACAATGGGTTTTTTGGGAATATTGTTTGGAGAAATGATAACTGGTTTTTCGACTAGATAGGAATAGGAAAGCTGAGCTTTGGTGGGAGTAATTGGAGCAAATCTATTTTGTGTAGGGAAAATAGATGATGAGGGAGTAGGAGCAGTGTTTGCTTTGAAGGGAGAAAGCTGCAATTTTTTCTCAGAATTTTGCATCTCTTGACTGTAAAAATTCTCTTGATAAAAAATCTGGGAGAGAATTATTTGTGCCTTTTATAAATTCTATTTGGAAGTCAAAATTACTTAATAATGCTTGCCATCTTGCAAAAATTTGTTTTGAAATAACATTTTTGATATCATTTTCTAAAATGGGTTTTGCAGATTGACAATCTATACGTAATAAAAAAGGTTTCATATATAAATCATCTTCAAAATTTTTGATACACAAAACTATGATTAAAATTTCTTTTTTAACAGTTGAATAATTTTTTGAGTATCATTCCGTGCACCTGAAAAGAATCTTACTAATTCTTCATTAGAATCTTTGTTAATTTTTTGTTTTAATATTCCTCCAAATCCTAAATCACTAGCATCAGTTTCAACAATGATACTAGCATTAGGTTGTGGTATACTAAGACAAGGCAAATATTTGACCCTTTCTTTAATATGTTTGTAATAACCCGAATTTCAAGTGTATGTTAAGTTAAGTGTCTAAAGTCTAAGAATTTAGAAGTTAAGTTAAGGGGCCTTTGTGCTATTTGTGAAAGATACAAATAGGGCTCAAAACCCTATTTTCCCTATCATTTTGGTGATGGTGGCGGCTGGAAGGAGTTGGAGAGAAGGAAAAAGGGGTTTTGGAGTTTCAAGTGATATTGAAGAGAAGAAATCATCCAGCAACAAAATTTGGAAGAGGATGGGGATCTGGAATTCGATTCTATAAGTGATCGTAGCAGGTAATCTTCTATTTCATTTCTTGTCTTGAAATTCAGCTGAGATTTGGTGGGTTTTGAGAGTTCTTGGTGAGAAAGTGAAAATGAGGCCTAGAGAGAGAGATTAAGCAAACCATTTGTGTTTGGGTGGCATAGAATGATAAGAAATGGATATTTAATGTTCATTAAGTCATTTAACGCTTTATCGTACGGATTAAGGGGATTCGAACGGGATTTGGTTTCTGGAAAACATTCCAGCGCCGCGTCCGGAAAGTCCCTCGGACGAATGTTACCGGGTGAGAACCCGGATGGTACCCTGTGGTGTCCGGGTGAATTAGTTCCCGGATAGGCGTCCGGTAAGTATGATTGTCCGGTAAGTATGATCGTCCGGTAAGTATGGTTGTCCGGTAAGGAGAAGTTGTCCGGGAAATGTGGTTGTCCGGTAAGTATGAGTTGTCCGGTAAGTAGTATCCGGAAAGTAGCAGGTATCCGGTAAGTGAACCCGGGTGGTGTCTGGACTGTTGGTTTAGGCATCTGAGTAGTTTATATCTCATCTATTTCTCAGGTAAATCGACAGTAAGCCAGAAGTAAAGTAGGAAAATACTTTATAAGCATCAGGTAAGTTCCCTAAACCCTTTTTACGACGTAAAGTGTTAAATGTTTTAACTGATTATGGTTTTATTTACGAGCATGAACTGTTTGTAACTATCACAAATGTTTTTCTATGAACTATACGTTTTACTTGTGAAGGCTTACTTGACATGATGAAATGGAAATGATGATTTTACAAAGATGTAAATTGCATGTTTTATGAAATGAATTATGTGCTATGTGGAGTCGGTCTGCACTGTGGGATCAGAGAGAGATCCTCGGGGTTGGAAGATCCCTTGGATATGTATGACAGACTTGTAGGTTGGAATTTGTTTCCTCCTACTCGGGTAGAGGGGAGTCTGCGTAGGCTCCGGGAAGGGGAGTCTGCGTAGGCTCCGGAAGAGGCGAGAGGGGTTCTGCTGGGGCCCCGATTGCGGAATGTTTATGTGATCCATTACACAGTGTAGTACCATACTTGATGATGTGTTACGAAATCTTTATAAATATTTTATAAATGTTTTCATACTGTTGCATGTTGTGTTCAGAGGGAATTCACTAGGCCTTTTGGTCTAACCCTCGCTTTTCAAAAACTAAACCATTTTCAGGTAAGCGTGTTACGAGTTCTTCTAGTAAGAACTAGGAGATGGCAAGAAGGATTGGAGCTTAGAGCTACTCCAAGAGTTGATTTTGATGACTATAGATATAGTACTCGACTGTGGATTTAGAGACTTCCGCTGTCATTTTGTTTAGTCTAGAGTTAAAGGGATGATAATTGAACAAGTTTATTATTGCAATTCGAATGCTTATGCTATGTATTAAATGTTATGTTTTTGGGACGTTACAAATGGTATCAGAGCCTTAGTTTAAGGGATTTAGGTGACCAGTCGGGCCTAAACTTAAACTGTAAGACGAGGAACACAGCCGAGACATAGGATTGCCTCTAGGAACGATCACTATAAATGCGCTTAGGAATAAGGTGCCAAGGACAAACGTGTAAGGTAAGTTTGGGATTACACCTGGCTAGTGTAATTACGAACCTACAGGTACATGTGTGTGCTTACAATACCTTATTATAGCAAATTTGTTGTGTTAGGTCTAACAATGTTCTAGTAATCTAGAAGGTCAGCAAGATCCCTGAGGGATAGACCGAGCTCTCCTGCTTGGAAAGTATCATGAGAAATCATTTATGATGTGATGTATGTATACATCGAAGAGAAGAAATGTTGTATAGAATGTTATGAGTCGTCTAGAGGTAGCTCTTCATGAATTCGAAGAGGTTGAATGTTGAGTTGAGTAGGACTCCGTTTTGGGAGAGTCCCAGTTCTAGGAATCATGGGTTAGATCAGTCAGGATGGTAAGGAAGGACAGTGTCGAAATCTTGAAAGTGTCAATGGACCCTTGACTTCTTAGTCGAGCTTTTCAATGACAAGATAAATGAAATAATATACCTATAGTGAATTGAAAGCACGTAGAAGTAGAAAGTGAGATAGTTGATCAAAACGAAAATAGTATAAAATGATTGAGTAAGTGAGATGTGGAACGCATGTACAACAAGTTATTGCATGACCGAGAGGGCGGCCTTTGGTCGAAGACAAGGTGTCAAGGATAAGCTGCGTGAGTGAAACGGTTGACCTTGTTAGGGTGAGTAGCCTTCAATTGCAAGTAGAGTTTCATGCATAGCTTTCCTAAATGTAACATGAAAATTTTCACGATTTAAGTTAAAGGTGTAAATATCAATTTTGATCGAAAAGGAGTCCGAATGTGCAAGCGTATGTTTAAAGAAAAGGTGATTTCATTCACATTGCACAATGAAGTTTTGAGCCTAACGATTTGCAAAGTATTTCACACTTTTCATGATAAGTTAAATTGTTACAAAAAGGTCGAGAAAACGTTTGCCAGCAAAACTTTTACAATCAAATGAGTTTTAACCTGTTGATATCATATCAAAGAGTGTGAGAACCGACGGGTTTACTTGGTGTCGGTAATTTCTTTCAGAATTATGTCGTATGAAAGGACTTCCATTCAACGTATTACTGTCGTAATAACATCGTTCGGAATTGAATAAGATTAAGGTTCACGGAAAGATGCATGCAAACGATTCTCGAATCGTTGTGCAGGGCGTTGAAGTGATAAGAGTGATGGGGTCATGTGTACCCAAATGTTTTCCAAACGTTGTTAATATAAAATGATGAAATGTGCGAAAAGATTTATTTATTGTATTGTCATGCATGAAGGCTATGAACCCACTAAGTCGTAAGATATTACATGTTAAGCTAAGGAAGGACTCCAAGAGTGGAAAAGTGTCGGACAAATCAGGAAAGAATGTTGTAGCTTTAGTATTTGTGTTCAAGAGGAAAGGTGAACAGTGGTAGAGTCAGAAGTTGATTATAGTATCAGTTGTATGAGGGTTTGCACCCTTGTTCGGTAACTGGAAATGCGGTTGTTGAGGGACGGATTGGGCCCAGGGGAAGGAGTAGAAGTCATCGAGGTGTTGGTATTAGCAACTCGTTGAGTATTGTTGAGAGGCATAAGCGAAATCTCCACGGTGTTGGATATGAGTTTTGAGGTGAGCTTGTAATATTGATGTTACAGGAGTAAGTTCAGAAAAGAGGGAGACGTATTATGAAGTGATTATGATATGTTGGTAGGATTAGGTTCCGTAAGGAACCCTGTTAAAGAATAAGTTAAGAAAGTAGTTACAGGTTATCTGTTGTTGTAGAAGCCGACAGTTGTGTAAGGTGGCCGAGGCCGAAGTCTTGAACCAGAAGGTTGGAAGTTGATAGAACACCTTGTAGGGGTGTTAAGAGGATGATAAGTTATTGTTTTGAATAAGCGTTCTATTTACGATGTATGGAGGGTTCGTAGAATGATGAGGTAAGTAGCACGAGCGAAGCGAGTGTGTAGACTTTATCGCTTAGTGAGGGACTGTGTCCAGCTTACGTAAGAGCTCGGATCGTAAAGAGCTAGCTAGAATGTGTGTGTTGGAGCTAATTGAGAACTCGTGAGTTATAGTTCAGCAAGTTGAGAAAGGACTAAGTAGCGAGATAGGCTTGATTTTATGCGGGTAATTTTTGAGGGCGAGTTTAAATTGTGTATGGATGATCATGAGAGATCTGGTCTGCAGTGTGATGTTATGGGCAAAGAGTGTAAGGATGTGTAGTGACAGTTTTTGTCAAGATAAATGTGCCAGCTAGTGTCGTGGTAATATGGTGTTAGAGAGAGAGGAAACATCAGATAGAAGCCTTTTGGGTGTTTCGGATGAGGTGTGCGACTTGTTAACTGTTTGGGCAAAAAATCACGTCGCTCGACCGCGACCAGAACAGGTAAGACGTATGATTAAAGACTATATCTTGTATTAAGATAAGGTCTCGACAAAGACCTAGAACACCATCGTCGTCCCTCATAAAAGATAAGTCGAGAGTCCCTTACGACACTCGACCATAACGTCGCCCGATCCGCACGACTATTATATAAGGACGTGCGACCTCGACCAAAGCTAATATTAACCATAACCGTTTGTTAAGTGTTTAATGCAGGAGTCAAAGTCATTAAGGAGCAACGACTATAACCGACGCAATCATTAAACAGCCGGCGACCGTAACGGACGAAGATCATTACTCCGGCGACCGTTTCCAACCGTTAAGGCCATTAAAGGAGCATTCATGGATGAAGCTAAGGACACGAAGACTATAAATATCAAGCTCAATCAACATTTCAACACATCGAATATCCGGAGATTAACAACCGAAGCAATATTCAAGAACACTTGAAGTGAAGAACCATTATTCTAAGTATCGCTCTCGAAGCACGACAACAGCCCTCGACCAGCAGTTCACACTTTGTTTTGTACACGACAAACACCTATTTTTACATTCAAACACTTGTACTTTACATTTCGAAGCATTTCCTTCATTTGTATTGTAATCTCCGTATGATCGACACCAGTATCCAAGGACATCGCCCCTGATTGGCGACCATAGTGCAGCGACGACACCCCCTGTCGTCCGCAGGTTTTTTCCTCGATTGAGGTTTTTCCTGCGTCATCAAATCCCTTGTTTCTATATTTTATTTATCGTCGCACGTCTCGTCGAAAGATTCTTTCTTTAGTTGTTTAAGTCCACATCGACCTTAAGTTGTCCCTTTGGTGTGATTTTTGGCATTAACAGTTTGGCGCCATCCGTGGGACTACATCTAGAGGAAATCCTCGACGAACGTGCATTCTACTAATAGTTTCTTGGAGTTTCTTCTGTTTTCTGTCACAGGAAAATGGCGGATAACGAGAATCCAGAACAAGCCGTTATACCAGTACACGCAAGCTTAGAAAATGCACAAAACTCCCTAGCAGCTGTCGATGAGTATCATTTGGAGGAAATCGTTCTAGATCAAAGCAAACCCGATCAAAAGATTCTTGTGGGTTCATCCCTTGATCCCCACATTAAAGAAAAACTCATATCCTTTTTGCAGGAACATGCTGATTGCTTCGCTTGGTCACATGAAGATATGGTCGGTATTGACCCCAATGTCGCAAGTTCGCTCCTGAAAGAAATAAAGTAATAAATGATGAGGTCGACAACCTCCTCAAGACAGGAAAGATTTGGGAGGTAAAATATCCTGATTGGCTCGCTAACGTCGTGGTCGTAGCCAAGAAGAATGGAAAATGGACGGTATGTATCGACTTCACCGATCTCAATAAAGCTTGTCCAAAGGATCCATTCCCGTTACCTCATATTGACGCCATGGTCGATGCAACCACGGGGCATGAGTTATTAACGTTCATGGACGCCTATTCTGGATACAACCAAATTTTAATGCACGTTGACGACCAAGAGAAAACCACTTTCATGACGGATCGAGGTATTTATTGTTACAAAGTTATGCCTTTCGGACTAAAAAATGCAGGTTCTACCTACCAACGGCTGGTAAACAAGATGTTCAAAGACCATCTTGGAGACACGATGGAGGTATATATCGACGACATGTTAGTGAAGTCGAAGCAAACGATTGATCACATTGATCACCTCAGGCAATCGTTCGACATCCTCCGGAAGTATAACATGAAGCTCAATCCGACGAAATGTTCCTTTGGCGTTAGTGTCGGGAAGTTCCTGGGTTATATGGTCACTCGTCGAGGCATTGAGGCTAACCCCGACCAAATCAAGGCCATCATTGAGATCAAATCTCCTCGAAATTTCAAAGAAGTCCAGAAACTCACCGGTCGAGTAGCAGCTCTAAACAGGTTTATCTCCCGATCTTCAGATAAATGTCATCTATTTTATAATGTCCTCAGGAAAAATAGGGGCTTCGACTGGACCAATGATCATGAACAAGCCTTGCAAAAACTCAAGGAATACATGGCGTCGCCTCCTCTGTTGTCAAAACCTCACGATCATGAGATCCTACAGTTGTATTTGGCTGTCAGCCCAAATGCAGTAAGTGCTGTTCTGACACGAGAAGATGAAAAACAGCAATTGCCGATCTATTATAAAACCCGAGTTGACAGGTCGCTTAGCAAAATGGAGTATATATCTAAGCAGTTATGACATCTATTTTAAACCCAGGACCGCGATTAAATCGCAAGCCTTGGCAGATTTTATCGCCGATTTCAGCCCTGAGTTAGAAAAAGAAGCAGAACTCAAAGTGTCCGTTGTGGCGACTCGCGACGACGTACCTTGGATTCTACATGTCGATGGATCATCCAACATTAGAGGCTCTGGATTGGGCGTCGTCTTAAAGTCACCACAGGGGGGGAAGATGGTATACTCGGTCCGATGCGACTTCAAAACCACCAATAACGAGGCTGAGTATGAAGCCCTGATCATGGGAATGAATATGGCCCACGACTCGGGGGCAACCGCATGTCAAGAGCGATTCCCTGCTGGTAGTAAATCAGATCAATGGAGAATTCGCAGCCAAGGATTCAAAAATGACAGCATATCTAAGCGTGGCAAAAGAAATTTCCAAAAAATTTAAATCTTTTTCTATTGAACAGATTCCGCGAGACCAAAACACTCAGGCCGACGCATTGGCAAACCTTGGGTCCGCTTTAGTTGAACCAATATTTGATGTTATTCCTATGATTCACCTGGCAACGCCGTCCATTAGAAACACAGACGTCATCCAGATCGAAGACGAAGAAGATGATTGGTCACGCGACATTCGAAATTTCCTCGTGCACGACCAACTCCCTGAAGACAAAATGGAGGCTCGAAAACTCAGATTCAAAGCATCTAAGTACGTCATGATCGAAAATAAGCTTTATCGGCGATCATCGACGGGCTTAAATTTAAGGTGCGTCATCAGCAAAAATCAAGCCCAGAAAATCCTTCAAGAGATGCACGACGGCGAATGTGGTAATCATTGAGGAGGTCGTAGTTTAGCTAATCGTATATCCCGACAAGGATATTTTTGGCCAACACTGCGACAAGACGCCATCAAGTATGTCCAGAGTTGCGACCCCTGTCAACAACACTCAGGTATGTCTCATAAACCCTCGGAACCTTTGCACTCGACGCTTATCCCATGGCCCTTCATGAGGTGGGGAATGGATATCGTCGGCAAGCTGCCACCTGCTCCAGGACAAAAGGTATTCCTCCTCGTACTTACTGATTATTTTTCCAAGTGGGTCGAAGCGGCTGCTTTCTCCCAAATCAGGGATAAAGAAGTCATCTCTTTTATCCAAACTAATATCATATGCAGGTTTGGAATTTCGTCCGAGATTGTCTGCGACAATGGATCCCAATTCATAAGCGACAGGACGCAACAGTTCTGCGATGACATGAATATCAAGCTAACAACCTCAACTCCCAGATATCCTCAAGCCAATGGACTTGCGGAATCGAGTAACAAAACTATTATAGCTTCGATCAGGAAGCGGTTGAAAGCTACAAATGGAAGATGGGTCGAATAACTCCCTTCGATCATGTGGGCAAATCGCACGACGCCATGCACGTCCACAGGACAAACCCCTTTCTCTCTCGTCTATGGCTGCTAAGCAGTCCTACCGGTCGAGGTCCAATTCCCAACCTCAAGGCACACTTCCATTGAACATAACTTGGTTGATCTAAGTTGCGACCTCGACGCCCTCGAAGAACTCAGAGAATCAGCCTTAATCAGAATGGCGTCGCAGAAGCAAGCGGTCGAACGGTATTTCAACAAACATGTCAAGATCAAAGTCTTTCAAGAAGGCGATTATGTTCTTCGTTGAGTGTTCCAAAACACTCAAGAACCCAACGCGGGAAAACTTTCAATCAAGTGGGAGGGCCCGTACCGTATCTCTGAAGTCGTTGGTAAGGGAGCCTATCGACTCCAGACCCTCGACAATCAAGAGATCCCGCGTAGTTGGAATGCGACGCATCTTAAAAGATATTTCTTTTGAGATTACTTCTTTCTCATACAAATTGTTACTTGAAAATAAACATCATAGGATCGAAAGATAATTACGGGAACGCACAACATAGATGCCCAAGTTCACGAATCGATCGTCTTATCACGGGGGCATCTAAATTTCGTCGTACGATTGGTAGGTTTTAATGACCTCTCAATAAAAGTTTCTAAACTTTGAAAAAATTTCATATTCATCGATGATATATATTCATGATTGTCAATACAATTCAAAATGTCTGAGTTATACTCATCATATTGCAAAGAATGCCTAAGTCGCACGATTCTTCGCTCATTTTACAGACGATAACATGTTCACAGAACGAACAGTTATACAAAGACAGACTAAAACTCATTACACACTAATAAGCTCGAGCGTAAACTACATAAAACAAAAAATGTCGAGAAGAGTGTCAGTCGTATGTTCTGCCCGGAGTCTTGACCTTCGAGATCGTGGCTGCGTCAAAACATGTTAATGCAAGGATCAAACGAGTATGTTAGGAATTGTTTTCCAGCTCCTTGCGCCATAATATTATGAGAATGTGGCTCTAAAGATTAATGTTAAGGCTGGAACATCTGTTTTCTGACGAGTGACCTCCACTCCAATATTGTTCCCGTCTTGACACACTTAATGAAAAGAAACAGAAGCATCTGTCAAATACGAAAGGAACACGTTAGCAAAACATAAAAACGAAAGAACATCGATAACACAAGTTTTGAAAGAAAAACATACAAGGAACGCCAATTCGGCTAAACACAGCCCTATCTCTTCAATAGAGATCCTTTGAAAACACTCCTCGGAAACTATGGGCTGATGTTTCCCCAGATGCGGAAGTGACTTCATCCTGACGAGGACGTAGTCAAACGAGAGGGACAGCGACAACGCAAAGTTGATCACCATAAGTTCTTATTCGTTCTCTCCCGTCTTTACACCCCCGCCCCTGTCGGCTGACGAAAGGGTTGACGTGGCAGAAGACATCGTCGCCAGGTGCGCAGAATACACAGACATTGTGTTCATCATAACCAACATCGTCAACGATTCGGGTATCGCAACCCTTGATAGATCTCCAACCACCCAAAATTTGAACAAAGTCGAGATTCTAGAGAAGGGCCTCATCAGAAACAGAAAACTTTTAAAGAAAATCTCTAAAGAAAACAACCCATTGTGATCTCTATTTATGCAGGAAATCGCAACAAGTCGAGTCCGCTGATGATCAACACGCGTCCATACCTATCCGAATCTTCGACACCTGTCCTCGACAGCTGGTAAGCATCATCGTGCGTCAGTATGACGTCACAACTTTTCAACTACTCGTTCAGTTAAAGGCGAACGGGTCTAGTTCCACGACAACCAGGTAAGTCCCTCAACCCAGGTCACAAGTCTAAGCGTTCGACAAGCAAAATTTAAAACTTAAATTTGACATTCAATTTTCAAATTTTGGGGGCAAACTGTTTGGGCAAAAAATCATGTCGCTCGACCGCGACCAGAACAGGTAAGACGTATGATTAAAGACTATATCTTGTATTAAGATAAGGTCTCGACAAAGACCTAGAACACCATCGTCGTCCCTCATAAAAGATAAGTCGAGAGTCTTTTACGACGCTCGACCATAGCGTCGCCCGATCCACACAACTATTATATAAGGACGTGCGACCTCGACCAAAGCTAACATTAACCATAACCGTTTGTTAAGTGTTTAATGCAGGAGTCAAAGTCATTAAGGAGCAACGACTATAACTGACGCAATCATTAAACAGCCGGCGACCGTAACGGACGAAGATCATTACTCCGGCGACCGTTTCCAACCGTTAAGGCCATTAAAGGAGCATTCATGGCTGAAGCTAAGGACACGAAGACTATAAATATCAAGCTCAATCAACATTTCAACACATCGAATATCCGGCGATTAACAACCAAAGCAATATTCAAGAACACTTGAAGTGAAGAACCATTATTCTAAGTATCGCTCTCGACGCACGACAACAGCCCTCGACCAGCAGTTCACACTTTGTTTCGTACACGACAAACACCTATTTTTACATTCAAACACTTGTACTTTACATTTCGAAGCATTTCCTTCATTTGTATTGTAATCTCTGTATGATCGACACCAGTATCCAAGGACATCGCCCCTGATTGGCGACCATAGTGCAGCGACGACACCCCCTATCGTCCGCAGGTTTTTTCCTCGATTGAGGTTTTTCCTGCGTCATCAAATCCCTTGTTTCTTTATTTTATTTATCGTCGCACGTCTCGTCGAAAGATTCTTTCTTTAGTTGTTTAAGTCCACATCGACTTTAAGTTGTCCCTTTGGTGCGATTTTTGGCATTAACATTAACCAGGTTGTTGGAGCACGTAGGGTGTAAGTTGACGTTGTAACATGACTAAGTCCGGGATAGAATGACGGAGTGATGGTGAGTAGTTATTCAAATAAGAAACCAATTGTTTTGTGGTTGTAAGAGTCGCTAAGTAAGCATATTTTGGGATCATTGGATGTTTAAAGAAGATGATGGGTGTATTAGTCAAAATGTGGTGGAATAGATGTGAAATCCTTAAAGAGTGTGAGCTGTTGCTTATGGGTGAAAGAATTGTCCGAGAAAGTAAACGTTGGAGATTAAAGAATGTGTAGTGACGTCGAACACTGGTGTCGTTTCAAGATGACTTGGTTGAATGCCTTAAGTTAGGACCTTGGTGCAACTGTGTGGCTATGTAAGTAATGAGAAAGTGATATCAGCATGTGGAAAGGTCGGGAGAGAGGGGCAAATAACGTTTGGTGATCAGTGCTCCACACTAACGTGGGGAGGTGAGGATAGTATGTCGGATTAAATGAGTAAATTGGAAGTTGTAAACGTGACAGTAATGCCAAAAGGTGCGGTGTTGTGTAGATTGTCATTAATAAGTGTGCGAACTTTTGGAAAGAGTGTTGAGGAAGGGAATTGTGTATGGTTTTGTGCAGGAAAGAAGTGGATGAGACAACTGAATGAGTAAGTTAGTAACTTTATGAGAAAGGTTTAATCGAACTGGTCGTGCAGTGATTAAGCTAGTGAGAATAGTATGGTGTGACCATGGTTACTCTTCCTAGTTGGGCGAGGATAACCGGAGTTATGTTGTTATGATTGATCGAGCGTGGCAAGCAGCGAGGAATGGTTGTGTTTCAGGATAAGTTTAACTCGAATAGGTGGACACTTCAGCATTGGGTTGGAGGTTCCTACTCTTAGTTACGTATAAGTATGAAGTGGTGAAGTGGTGAGGATATGAGAGATGATTGACGAACTGTGGTGTAGGTGGTCCGAGAAAGGGAAATGTTATATGCATAGACGATTGTTGGGTGGTACAGGGTTGAGAGTGGTGATACGATGAAGGAACTCTGGGTTGTGAGTTGTCGAAGTGTTCAGGGTTGGCCTTGTGCCAAGCTGTCAAGGGAGTGATTGTTTCTTAGTAAATGAATCTTGTGTTGCAACGGGGGATTCTGCCAACTTCCTCCTTATAGGAAGTATAGATGCATGAGAAGCCTGTTTGGGTAAAAAATCACACCCTCGACCGACTTGGGAAATTCCCTCAACATGACCCATGGACCTCGATTACCCTAATATCTACAAAAGTCATACCCCCGACCGACAAGGGTAATACCCATTATTGCCATATCCCCGACATACGATAGTTGGTTATTAAAAGACATCTCGGGTCAATAATCATCTAATAATCGCACCTGTCGCCAGCCACACGTCGCACGTCACTCGTCACTAGTCTTACGCCACTAGTCTTATGTTGCCAAGTTGCGTGTCGCCAGTTTCGACTCGTTGGTCCTACGTCGGCAGTCTCCTGTCATCGGTCTTATATCGCTCTAATCCTACGACATCATCATCTTGGTCTTACGACCAAATGGTCTTATGACATTTTCATCCTAGTCTTACGACTTTTTCATAAGACCATTCTTATATTAAGATAAGGTCTTACAAGACATTTACAGTCATATACATGGTCTTGTATTTCGGTGACGGACGTATGCTCCGTAAGACCGACGTCCAGAACTTAAGACGGTCTTACGATTACACTAACTATAAATGGTCGACAGCCGTTTCTTTTGTTCATTAATGCAGGTCTACAAACCATTATGGTACAACGGACAATAACGGTCTAGCTCTTAATGACATTAAAGACTCGACATCGGTTACAAAGCCAATCATCAAAGCGCATTTAATGTCGGCAGCGGTTACAAGACCAACCATTAAAGCACATTAATGACCGGCAAAACCTATATAAAGGCATGTTCCAACCTAGAGCAAGGGGACGAATTCCATCAAGCTATACAACGACATTTCACATCTACTTCTATATTTTCTCTCTCGCATTCGAGCACACGTCGCTAACGCAAGTACCGCACGACAACAGTTCAAACCGCACGACAACAGTTAAAATCGCACGACAACAACTTGTTTCGCATGTTTAAACACACGACGCACACTTTTACACACGGCTAAGTGTATTTTTACTTCATTTGTAACCTATTGTACACATATCATCTGTCACAAAAGGACTTTCGCCCCTGTTTGGTGAACCATAGTGCACTGTCGACTCTCACAGAGTCGACTGCGGTTTTTTACCTCGTTTTGGGGTTTTCCGCATCACCAAATCTCTTGTCTCTTTTACTTTTTCCTCGCAATTGTGTTATCTGGCTTGAGATACGTTTCTTTAGTTGTTAAATGTCCACATCGACCTTAAGTTTTACTTTTGTGCGATTTTTGGCATTAACAGTTTGGCGCCATCCGTGGGACCGCATCTAGAGAAAATCTCAAGCCAACACATACATCGCTCTAACGATCTTGTGAAGTTTTCACTATTCTCAGGTAAAATACCAAGATCCCAGGATTCAATTTCAATCGGAATTGAATGCAGCTCGAAGCCAGATTCAAGCCCTAAAAAAATGTTCCGTCAAAGTATCGCATGTATCGCATCATCCAGGGAACTCGGGGGCTCGGAGCACCCTTCACAAACTGAAAAATACCGCATGTGATTTCAAAAATCCTCGGAAAAAGGCGCCTATCGACTCCGTGTAACGGGTAACTGTGACGTCCCCCTTAGAACAACTCTATATATATACTCTAAGTATATTCTCCTCGTTTAATTATTTTGATCTAATATATGATCGTTGATTCAAGCATCAAAAGATCATTGGTCAAAACCAACGTCCACCCCCGATTTTACATTGCAGGCTCGCAAGATCATATAAATGCAGGTCTTACGATTTATATCGTGAGAACACAAAAGTCCCTATGACTTAAAACCCAAGTCTTACTATTCATATCGTGAGAAACAAAAGTCTCTAGGAATTATATCATAAGTCTTACGATTTATATCGTGAGAAACAAAGTCTCTACGACTTAAAACGCAAGTTGCTATTTATAGTCGTCAGAAAAAGACGACTTACATTTTTTCTTACGATCGCCAGTCATGGTAAACGCAGGTTACGATTTATAGTCGTCGATAAGAAACGACTCATATTTTAAATCTTATGGTCGTCAGTCATGGCAAACACAAGTTGAAATTCTCGGTCGCCAATAAAAGCGACTCGCATGTTGAAATCTCACGATCGCTAGTCATGACCTATGCATGACTTGTACATTGAATCTCGCGATCACCAGTCACGGTAAGACGCATATCAAAATGCAAAAGTCGCCGATAAATACGACTCGCACATTTTAATCTCAGGATTGCCAATAAAGGCAGGTCGCAAGATTAACCGTATAATGACAAGCAAAGTCTTTCAAGAAGGCGACTACATCCTCCGTCGAGTGTTCCAAAGCACTCAAGAGCTTAATGCAGGTAAACCTTTCACCAAGTGGGAAGGTCTTTATCTTATCTCAGAAGTTGTGGGTAAAGGTGCCTATCGGCTCCAAACCCTCGACGGTCGAAATATCCCACGCAGCTGGAGTGCAACGCATCTGAAAAGGTATTTCTTCTAAATCCTTTTCCTTCTTTCATACGATTTTTTATTCATCACGACGATTACTGACTTAAGCATCGGAGGGTCGTTGGCTAGCCAACGACCAACCTCTGACATTGTTTTATCGCAGGATCACACGACATAAGTTACTAAGTCTATCATATGACTTCAGTAAAATCGTACGGTATAAACAATCAGTTTTATTAGACGACTCGATTGTATAACTACATGAACACATGATTCAAGTCCATCGTATGATCAAATCACACGATCGTAAGGTCTAGCGACCCCACAAGCTAAGTTCTTTAACTTAGAAAAATTTCATGTTCTGAATGAATGCTTTGACCGCATGCGCTTATGTTTGCTTATACGATTCAAAAAGTCTTATGACTTACGTTCTAATCGTTGTATTACAATGGATGCCCAAGTCGCACGACTTCTTGTTCATTTTTGTACTTAATGAATTTTTACAGTTGACATTACATTTGTCCATGACATGTACTCAGGTTCAATAGAAAGGTATTTTTTTTACCGATTATCGCTAAAGCAAAACTTACACAATGTAACATAGGTCTCTAACGACCGTATCGGCTCGGAACGCCAGATCATAGGTCTCTAACGACCGTATCGGCTCGAAACGCCAGATCATAGGTCTCTAACGACCGTATCGGCTCGGAACGCCAGATCATAGGTCTCTAACGACTGTATCGGCTCGGAACGCCAGATCATAGGTCTCTAACGACCGTATCGGCTCGGAACGCCAGATCATAGGTCTCTAACGACCGTATCGGCTGTAAATGCTAGATCATGGGTCTCTAACGACCCTATAGTCTCTAAACGCCAGATCAAAAGTCTATAACGACCGTATCGGCTCGGAACGCCAGAACATAAGTCTTTAACGACTGTATCACAAGATTCTAAAATTTTATCTTGGTTCGATCATCTTATGATCGCCGCCAAGCATTATTTCGGCCAAATCGTCTTACGATTGTCTCCCGTCCCATATGTCTCATTTTGATAAAAATCGTCTTACGATCATCGTCAGTTCCTTATATTTTAAGGTCGTCTTACGATCGTCGTTAAATTTTTCATCCTTCACATTAGTGGATGAATGCCACAAGTACCTCGCGCATTAAAGATCATCTTTCGATCATCGCAACTTACTTAACACTATCGACTGGTCTCACGATTTTAGCTGACCAAGTCGGTTTTCTTCTAATGATCCAATTAGTAGAAATGACACGGCTCATCATTTTACTTTGGTGCGAGATCTGAAATTCCAATGGCTTTGAAATTTAGATCTCGCGGGGCTAACTGTTTAGGTAAAAAATCACACCCTCGACCGACTTGGGAAATTCCCTCGACATGACCCATGGACCTCGATTACCCTAATATCTACAAAAGTCATACCCCCGACCGACAAGGGTAATACCCATTATTGCCATATCCCCGACATACGATAGTTGGTTATTAAAAGACATCTCGGGTCAATAATCATCTAATAATCGCACCTGTCGCCAGCCACGCGTCGCACGTCACTCGTCACTAGTCTTACGCCACTAGTCTTATGTCGCCAAGTTGCGTGTCGCCAGTTACGACTCGTTGGTCTTACGTCGGCAGTCTCCTGTCATCGGTCTTATATCACTCTAATCCTACGACATCATCATCTTGGTCTTACGACCAAATGGCCTTACGACATTTTCATCCTAGTCTTATGACTTTTTCATAAGACCATTCTTATATTAAGATAAGGTCTTACAAGACATTTACAGTCATATACATGGTCTTGTATTTCGGTGACGGACGTATGCTCCGTAAGACCGACGTCCAGAACTTAAGACGGTCTTACGATTACACTAACTATCAATGGTCGACAGCCGTTTCTTTTGTTCATTAATGCAGGTCTACAAACCATTATGGTACAACGGACAATAACGGTCGAGCTATTAATGACATTAAAGACTCGACATCGGTTACAAAGCCAATCATCAAAGCGCATTTAATGTCGGCAACGGTTACAAGACCAACCATTAAAGCACATTAATGACCGGCAAAACCTATATAAAGGCATGTTCCAACCTCGAGCAAGGGGACGAATTTCATTAAGTTATACAACGACATTTCACATCTACTTCTATATTTTCTCTCTCGCATTCGAGCACACGTCGCTAACGCAAGTACCGCACGACAACAGTTCAAACCGCACGACAACAGTTCAAATCGCACGACAACAGCTTGTTTCGCACGTTTAAACACACGACACACACTTTTTACACACGACTAAGTGTATTTTTACTTCATTTGTAACCTATTGTACACATATCATCTGTCACAAAAGGACTTTCGCCCCTGTTTGGCGAACCATAGTGCACTGTCGACTCTCACAGAGTAGACCGCAGTTTTTTCCCTCGTTTTGGGGTTTTCCGCGTCACCAAATCTCTTGTCTCTTTTACTTTTTCCTCGCAATTGTGTTATCTGGATTGAGATACGTTTCTTTAGTTGTTAAATGTATACATCGACCTTAAGTTGTACTTTTGTGCGATTTTTGGCATTAACAAAGCCTTAGTTAATCTTATGTTGTCAAGTCCGATCGAGTAGGAACAGTAGCCTACGAGTTAGAGAACCGTAAGAAATGAAGGGGATGCACCCAATGTTTCATGTTTCGAATTGATGGGGTGGTTGACTGAGTCAAGAGTGGCTTTGCCTTGAGGAAGTCTCAGTTCTAGAGTGGGCAAGATACCCGTATCGTTTCCCAATAAGGAATTCCGGGGACGAAATTCTTTTAAGGGGGGAGTGTTGTAATAACCCGAATTTCAAGTGTATGGAAAGTTAAGTGTCTAAAGTCTAAGAATTTAGAAGTTAAGTTAAGGGGCCTTTGTGCTATTTGTGAAAGATACAAATAGGGCTCAAAACCCTATTTTCTCTATCATTTTGGTGATGGTGGCGGCTGGAAGGAATTGGAGAGAAGGAAAAAGGGGTTTTGGAGTTTCAAGTGATATTGAAGAGAAGAAATCATCCAGCAACAAAATTTGGAAGAGGATGGGGATCTGGAATTCGATTCTACAAGTGATCGTAGCAAGTAATCTTCTATTTCATTTCTTGTCTTGAAATTCTGCTGAGATTTGGTGGGTTTTGAGAGTTCTTGGTGAGAAAGTGCAAATGAGGCCTAGAGAGAGAGATTAAGTAAACCATTTGTGTTTGGGTGGCATAGAATGATAAGAAATGGATATTTAATGTTCATTAAGTCATTTAACGCTTTATCGTACGGATTAAGGGGATGCGAACGGGATTTGGTTTCTGGAAAACATTCCAGCGCCGCGTCCGAAAAGTCCCTCGGACGAATGTTACTGGGTGAGAACCCGGATGGTACCTTGTGGTGTCCGGGTGAATTAGTTCCCGGATAGGCGTCCGGTAAGTATGATTGTCCGGTAAGTATGATCGTCCGGTAAGTATGGTTGTTCGGTAAGGAGAAGTTGTCCGGGAAATGTGGTTGTCCGGTAAGTATGAGTCGTCCGGTAAGTAGTAGCACGTATCCGGTAAGTGAACCCGGATGGTGTCTGGACTGTTGGTTTAGGCATCTGAGTAGTTTATATCTCATCTATCTCAGGTAAATCGACAGTAAGCCAGAAGTAAAGTTGGAAAAGACTTTATAAGCATCAGGTGAGTTCCCTAAACCCTTTTTACGACGTAAAGTGTTAAATGTTTTAACTGATTATGGTTTTATTTATGAGCATGAACTGTTTGTAACTATCACGAATGTTTTTCTATGAACTACATGTTTTACTTGAGAAGGCTTACTTGACATGATGAAATGGAAATGATGATTTTACAAAGATGTAAAGTGCATGTTTTATGAAATGAATTATGTGTTATGTGGAGTCGGTCTGCACTGTAGGATCAGAGAGAGATCCTTGGGGTCGGAAGATCCCTTGGATATGTATAACAGACCGGTAGGTTGGAATTTGTTTCCTCCTACTCGGGTAGAGGGGAGTCTGCGTAGGCTCCGGGAAGGGGAGTCTGCTTAGGCTCCGGAAGAGGCGAGAGGGGTTCTGCTGGGGCTCCGATTGCGGAATGTTTATGTGATCCATTACACAGTGTAGTACCATACTTGATGATGTGTTACGGAATCTTTATAAATGTTTTCATACTGTTGCATGTTGTGTTCGGAGGGAATTCACTAGGCCTTATGGTCTAACCCTCGCTTTTCAAAAACTAAACCATTTTCAGGTAAGCGTGTTACGAGTTCTTCTAGTAAGAACTAGGAGATGGCAAGAAGGATTGGAGCTTAGAGCTACTCCAAGAGTTGATTTTGATGACTATAGATATAGTACTCGGCTGTGGATTTAGAGACTTCCGCTGTCATTTTGTTTAGTCTAGAGTTAAAGGGATGATAATTGAACAAGTTTTTTATTGCAATTCGAATGCTTATGCTATGTATTATATGTTATGTTTTTGGGACGTTACAATGTTTGACAACACTTGTGTGTTCTTGAGTCCATGGTGATGGATTCTTTTTAAATCTTTGATACAGGGGTTTGCATATAGTTCCTAGATCTTTAAAGATATCATGAACATAATTTAAACATCCTAAAAATCTTTGAAGTTGAGTTTTGTCTTTTATTTCATCTGGAAATTTATTAGCAAATTCTAAGCTTCTTTGTATTGGTTTAATAGTTCCTTGAACAATATCATGACCTAGAAATCTAATATTAGTTTGAAATAAACTCATCTTAGTGGAAGAAATGACTAGTCCATTGTTGTGAACTAGGTCGTAAAATATATTTAAATGTTTAAAATGTTGTTCTAGGGATTTTGAAAAAATTAACACATCATCAATATAAACTATAGCAAAATTGCTTATAGGGATAATAATGTCATTCATGATATTTTGGAATTCTGAAGGAGCGTTTTTAAGACCAAAGGGCATGACGTTCCATTCATAATGACTAAAAGGCACATTAAAACCTGTTTTGTATTTGTCTTGTTCATGAATTTGTATTTGCCAAAATCCTGACTTCATATCGAATTTTGAAAATATTTTTGCATCGTAGAGTCTTTTTAATAAATCTCTTTTATTTGGTATTGGGTATCGAATCCATTCTAAAACTTTGTTTAAAGGTTGGTAATTAATAACAAGTCTTGGAGAACCTCTTTCTAATTCAGCTGCGTTCATGACATAAAAAGTTGAACAAGACCAAGGTGATTTTGATGGTCTTATGAGTTTTTTGTTTAGTAAATCTTGAATTTCTTTCTTACAGTGATCTTGCAATTCATTTGACATGTGAATAGATTTAGATTTTGAAGGAATATCTTTTTCATTAAAATCTTTTATATAGGGTAATTTAACAGTATGTTGTTTTCTTTTCCAAAAAACATTAGGAAAAGTAGAACAGACATTATTTTCAAACCTTTCTTTTGTCTTTTTAATTTTATTTTGAATATTTGGATCTTGTAGATTATCAAGAATTCTTTTATAGCTAATTTCATTGATTAAATATTTCGCTTGATTAACTTTGTTGTTTAAGGTATTCAGTTCTGTATGGATAATTGGGTCTGTAAATTTAAATATTATTTCTTTATTTAAAAATTTTGTACAAATACCTTCTTCGGTTACAGTAATTGGGTAAAGTTGATAAATAAAAGTTGATCCTAAAATTAAAGTTGAGGTTAAGTTTTTGACAAGGATTAAAGATGTTTTATAACAATAATCATCTTTACAAATATAAACATTAGAAACTTTATAAGAAATGTCAAGTTTTGATCCACTAGCTGATGATAAACGATTTGAAGTTTTCTCATAATAGATTGTAGGAATGATCCCTTCTTGGATACAATTCATATCAGCGCCACTATCAATAAGGGCAATGACAGTTATTTTAAATTCATTTTCTATACAAAGATTAATACTTGTATGCCATCTTTGATATGAAATATTTTTAGGGATTTTTTTTATATTTGATTCTTCATTTGCAATCATTGTAACTTTAGGGATTTCATGTTGAATATTATTTTTATCCTTTTCGATTTTTGAGAGGCGTTCTTTGATGATCCTTATTTCTGTTTTAACTAAAGTTAATTCTTCTTGAAGTTCTTGAGTTGATATTGGTTTGGTTTTTTGAGAAAATCTGTTAAAAACTTCTTGAAGATTGAATGACTCAGTAGTCGTTGAAGTACTTGTTTCTATTTTTGGATTATAATTGAGAAACTTTTTTGTAGCTTCATCTTTAATAGTTTGATCTGGAATTTTATCTAGTAGCTCGAGAATCTCTATGTGTTCTTTTGTTATAACATTAATTTTATTACAAGTACAGTTTCCTAAACATTCACATGTTTCAGAGTCTGAATTGCTAGTTGAATATTCTTCTAAAACATTTAAGTCATTATTATCATAATCTGAAATGCTAGATTCATACTCTGAGCTTGAATATTCATCATTGAGAATTAATTTGCTTATTTGAGTTTTTAATTGATCAGAAATTTGTAATTCATTGATCTTTTTCTTAACATAACAATTCTTTGCCATGTGTCCAGTTTTACCACATTTATAGCAAATAATTATATCTCTTGATTCAGTTTGCTTATGAGGTTTTTTGTTGAATTTTTATATGGTTTTTTCTTATAATAATTATTAGTTCTATCATATTTGTTAGTTTTATCATATTTTGTCTTAAACCTTTTGCTAGAATATTTCTTTGAATATCTTTTAGATTTGGACGATGTAGGAGCAGTTATATTTTCATAACCATATTGTTGACAGAAATTACCAAGTTCTTCTTTATTATTAATTATGTCTTTCTTTATCTTGGCTTTAAGTTTTAAATCTGAACATATAGCTAATCCTTCTTTATTAATGTAACCAGATATTTGTCCATAAGTTAATTCTGCATAAGGAATTTGATTATTATATTCTTCTCTTAATTTTTCTCTTATTCTTTCTGCAAAAAGTTTTGGTAAGCCTGCAATGAACCTTTCTTTCCAAAAGGCTTCGCTACAGTCTGGTCTTATCATTACTTTTGATAAAAACATATCTTTATACTATCTGTAATCTTGTAGTTTTCTACAAGTGAGGTTTAAGAGTATTTCTGAACTCTTTTCTTGAAATAGAGATGGATCTCCTATAAAGTGTTTTACAATACTAAAGAGAAGAGTAGCGATTATATCATCTTCTTGAGTTTGAGCTTGTTGATTGTTTTCAGTTTTGATAACAGTTTTCTTTGCATTAAGGACAATATGTTTATGATCTGCTATGTAATGATCCCACCAGTTTCTTAAAATACCTGTGAAACCTGATATGAGCATGCCTGCAATTTGTTTTTCATTATTGCCTTTACTAAGATAGGAATTCGAGTCCATATTCATTTCTTGAATTATATTAAGAATTTGGTGTTCTAATAGTCCATCAATGTTCCATTCATAAACTGAAGAACCATCATATGCACTTCTATTAAGAGACGACATGTCTTCAAATTGAACATCTGGGAAAGTTGGTCTATGATAATAGTTTCTTGTTTGAGGGCGACCAGTACTAGTGGAATTGTCTTTAAAAGTTAATTTATTGGCAAATTGTTCATAAATTTGAGATATATCTTTTGATTCTCTATCTGAATCTGATTCTTGATTTAGAACATTTACATTTAAATTGCTTAATTTTTGTTCTAATTCATTAACTAATTTCTTATTATAACCTAGATTAGTATTGGAATCAATTTGGTGGGGTATGAAAATTGGATTTTTATTGTTTTCCTTGACCTTGTCTTTAGAGGGAGGAATCTCAATTCCTTTGATATTATTATTTTGATTGTTTTCTAATCTATATAGTTGTTGACTCATGGTGTTAAGAATTTCATTTGAATAATTGTTTTGATAAATAATGGTTTTAAAATTTTCATCTTTATCGGGTTTTGTAATGGCTAAAGGTGTTCCTATAAATTTATTATTTATTAAGACTGAATCTTTTGGAGGATGTATTGTAGTTATAATTTCATCATTCTTTATGAATTTAAAATATATAAACGGGTTGAATCTGGAGAAGCCTACCCGAACCGCAACCGCCTATGATCGAAGCAAACTTTCCGGTTCAGTTAGCCATATCTTCCAATCCAGTTTTCTGTTTTGACACCGTCTCTCGATCCATTCAAAGCTCTTTCTTTGTAGTTCGAAGAACGTATCTACCAACAGAGTTTTATCACCTTTGAAGACGATTTTGTTACGATGCCCCCAAATTAGATATAAGATAAACCAAACTGCGTCCGTCCAACGATTCGACTGGAAACCATTGACACCTGCGGAATTTGGCTGCACTAACACATCGTTGATTGACCTAAAGTTGGACTTATCGACTTTCCACCAACGGAAGACCTCCCGCCAAACTCTGTGCACCTCCTCGCATGACACCAACGCATGGTCTATGGACTCCACTTCCTTCTCGCATCTAGGACACAAACCGATGGAATATCCACTCCCATTTTATCGATAATCTCTCTACACGGAATACGTCCAAGTCTCGCTCGCCACACAAAGATACTCACCTTTTTTGGAACCACTTTTGACCACCAAGTTTCCACCATCTGGCTATCTCTATTTGCCTCTTTCTCTTCGACTAGTGTCTTCACTTTTTGCAAAGAAAACAGCCTGTCCTCTCCCAAGGTCCACCTCACCCGATCCTTCCTTTCTTTGACCGGTTTCCAGCCTTGAAGCATACTACCAAGGTCCTCCAATTCTCCTAATTCTTTTCCCTGTGGTTCTCTCCTCCACTCCTAACGTCATACCCACTCATCCCTGACCCATCTCCCCCTATCGGAAATTTTTGCATCCTTATTGGTCTCGAGTTGGAAAAGTCTCTTAAAAGTTTTTCCAAACTCCATACTACTTACCCAACTATCCTTCCAAAACCTCATCTCTTTACCGTTACCCACTTCAATCCCAAATGAATTAGAAAACCCAATTCCTTCTTTGTCCAAGGCGTGGCCAACTTTGCAAATATTTGACCAAACCGATGGTTTCCCCACCATTATATCGCCCTCTCCCTTTAACCCCCCCCCCCCCCCCCCTCGACACCATAAATACTTTTGACCACCTTTACCCACAAAGCTTCCTTTTCCACTCCGAACTGCCACCACCACTTACTCAACAAAGCCCAATTGGAAGTTTTGAGACTTCCCAAATTAATTCCTCCATATTTGAAGTCTCTCACCACTCTCTCCCATTTCACCCAAGACATCACCATATTTGACTCGGTCCCTTTCCCCCCTCCCCAAAAGAATGCACTTCTCACCCTCTCTAACTCTCGGATAACTCCACATGGTGCTTTAAAAAGCGAGAAATAGTACAAGGACGATGAGCCAAGAACCGATTTAACCAACGAAAGTTTACCTTCGAAAGAAAGTAACTTTGCTTTCCACTCGGACAATTTGTTTTTCATCTTCTCAATAACCGCCTTCCAATTTCGGATTTTTGACATTTTTGCTCCAACCAGTAACCTAAGATACAAGAACGGTAAAGTTCCAACACTGCAACCCAATCATCTAGCCATACTTTGGATCTCCTCTTCTCGTACTCCCACCCCAAATAGCTTACTTTTGTTCAAATTGATCTTTAAACCCGATACCTCGTGGAAACAATGTAGGATCTTCATTAGGTTTTTTAAATTTGCCGAGTTCCATCTTCCAAAAAAACCACATCATCGGCATATTGCAGGTGTGTCACCACAACCTCCTTTTTCCCAACCTTTAAGCCTTCAAACAAGCCTTTTTCTCGTGCTTCCAACATCATGACATTCAAACCTTCCGCAACAACTAAAAATAAGAATGGGGCTAGAGGATCACCTTGACGTAAACGTCGCTCCATCTTGTATTCCTTTGTCGGTGAACCATTTACCAATACCGACACCGTAGCCGAATTTAAATATGCCTTCACCCATGCGCACCATCTAGCTCCGAAGCCCATTATATCCAAAATGTCCAATAGAAATCCCCACTCGATACTATCGTATGCCTTCTCAAAATCTACCTTGAAAACCATTCCTTTCCTTTTCGAGTTCCGGATATCGTCTACCACCTCATTTGCAATAAGTACCCCGTCGAGAATGTATCGTCCTTGTAGGAATGCCGATTGGGTCTCCCCATATATTTTTTCCATTACTTTCTTGATCCTTTCCGCCAAAACTTTCGCAATAATCTTGTAGTAGACTCCAATAAGACTAATTGGTCTAAATTCGTTAAGCCCAATCGGATTAGGATTCCTCGGAATTAATGTCAAGAAGAATGCATTACAACCCATTTTTATTTCCGCCGTTTCCCAAAATTTCACCAATGCCTTCATAAGATCTCCTTTTAAAACCTCCCAATATTTATTTATGAATGTAAAAGTCATACCATTCGGGCCCGGCGATTTACTACTTCCGCACAATTTAACCGCCTCTTGTACTTCCTCCTCCGTGAATTGCTTTTCGAGGCAGCCGACTTCATCTTCCGATAGCCTTTTGATTTTGTCGCTTTTTAACTTCATACCTTTGGATTTATGGGTGGCAAACTTACTTTAGAAAAATTGGAACACCGCTTCTTTTATTGTCTCGGGATCTTCTGTCTAACTCGAACTGACATTCAAACCACGGATTCCATTTACTCTTATCCTCTTCTTTATTGCCGCATGAAAAAGTTTGGAGTTCTCGTCCCCGTCCTTGGCCCACTTGATTTTCGCCTTTTGTCTTGCCATCTCCACTTTCTTACATTCACCTTCCAACCAATTCATTCTACATTCAATCCAACGACCCTTTTCTCTATCATTCAGCTGTCTTTTCTCAGCTTCGGATTCAAGATTACACACCTCTTTCTTATTCTTTACGATATCACCCTCTAGCTCACCTAATTTTTCATTGCACCATTTCTTTAATGCTAACTTGACGTTCTTCAATTTGTCTTTGAAAACCTCATCTGGATTCCTTGTGCTTACGGTTTTACTCCAATTTTCTTTGATCACCGAATCGATCTTCGACCCTTCTAGCCATACGTCAAGGATTTTGAAGGGTTTAGGTCCGAAATCTTGCTTATTATCCGCAAGCATAATCGGAAAGTGGTCCGACCAAATTCTCGAGCGCCTTTACCCCCATGTTATTCCATCCTTGATAGAAGCTATTGGATACTAGAAACCGATCCAACTTACTATACTTTATCCCATCGTCACTTACCCGCGTAAATTTTTGTCCCCCCATCGGAACTTCCACCAACCGGTTGTCTCTTATAAACGAGTTAAATTCTTCCGCACCCCTTTCATTTGCGACTGAGTTGAGCCTCTCTTGTTTGTTTCTCACTTCGTTGAAGTCCCCAAATATACACCACCATACCTCCTCCTTCTCACACAACTTTTCTAATTGTTTCCATACCTCCATCCTCTCTTTAACGTCCCTTGGGCCATACACATTTACCAACCCAACCTGCCCAGTTTTACCCCTCCACTTTCCAATTACAGCCACAAAACTTTTTTCCACCACAATATGTTCACACATGAATTCTTTGCTGTCCCAAAGTAGTAGTAAGCCACCCGAGTTCCCCACGGCTTCGGCTTGCACGTAGTCAAATTCATCATAACCCCATAAGTTCGCCACTTGTCTTACATCCCAATGTTTTTGTTTCGTTTCTTGTATTCCAAATGCACACACTTTCTCTTTAACACAAATGTTTTGTATCCAGTTCCTTTTTACGGTTCCTCCTAATCCTCTTATGTTGATCGATACAATCTTCATAATCAACAATTTAAAAACGATACTGTGATATTAGGAGACTTACTTTCGTCCAGTTCCAGCCTCGCCTCTTCCATTCTTCTTTCTTTCACAATCCCTTTCTCAGACAAGTCCCAATTTTCCCCCAAAGTCAGTCACGCTTTCTACTGAGTCAGCACTTTTCATTTTCTTCATCATTGCTTTCTGATTTTCCGAACAGCCCGACGAATTCTTCCTCTTTTTTCCTTTATCTGTTTGGTTCTCGTCTCCGACATTTGCTTTGATTTTCTGAGCGTTTTTCTGAGTATTTGATCTAGCCATTTTTTTGATGAGATGAAAACTCATCTTACCCCTGCCTAGAGTGCTCGACTCTCCTCTCTTCGTCTTTTGTTTATCGCCATCACCTGATCTTGTTTTTCCCCCATCTCCCTTTTAGTCTTTTTTTTTCTTTCACACTGAATACGCTATGAACTGGATCTCCCCCTTCTTTTCCTTCGCCATCGATTCTTTCCTCTACATCTACGGGCTTGTTACAATCCTTCTTTATTGGGCTGACCAATGTCACAGGCTCCAATACATTTTCTGAAGTTTTTATCGAATTGGGCCTGGAATTAAACAGCCCATCTATACTTTTTACCTGCTTTTTACCTTGGACAGCAGCCTGCCCCAGTCCATTCTTTTGATTTTGAATATCTTCTTTTTGGAAATCATCAGCCGTCGCCATTGGAATCTGAACCGTCACAGGGGTCTCTTCGACTACCGTTTCCTTGGAGATTTCGCCGACGGTTGTCATCTTCTCCGACGCCTTTTCCGGTGACTCTCCCCCACTACCATTTTCTGCAAATTCCTCCCCTAAGCGTACATTATCTGTCAATTTTACTTCATTTCGTGACCTCTCGTCGTTTATGTTTTGGTTTTCGCCAACTCCCATCATCCCTTCAACCCTACTCTCCTGTACCCACTCTCCGTCCTCCGCATCCTCCTCCGACCACTCCTGTGTCGTGTCAGTTTTTGTCAGGTCTGGCTATAACCAGCCACCACTGTCGAGCATCTCTTCCCCCTGATTTTCTTGTAAACCGACTCCCAACTACTTTTTCCAACAAACCTCCCTCCCTCCCCACCCTTCCTTCTTCCCTTTTGTTTGTGAAGTACCCTAATGCCACCACCTCGCTTCCCTCCCCCACTTCACCATGTATAAACCAAACTACCACATTGGGCACAGATAAAGGCATGCTGGTGGTTTGAGTTTGGTTTTCAAGTTGACTCACCACTTGTGTTACTTTTTAAACCTTCTATTTAATTTAGAGTTTGATGGGTTTGGGAATGGCCTGATATAGAACAGCCTCACCATCATTACGTGCAATCAATGTGTTTCTGACATCGATAACTCACAAAGTTTTTATTTTTATTTTTATGGCGACTAGAGTAGGTATCACATATTTCATAGAGTATGATGGGTATTTCGTTCTCCCATTTCTCCTTATTTAAAACCCATATCTGATGGGTTTGGATGGTAATCTCAAGCTGTAACACCTCATGTCCATAAATTCTGAAATAGTTAGAAGTTTGGGGCTGAAGTGTTAAAGGTGGAACTTCAGGGATTGAGGAGCAATTTAAGGGGAATAAAACCCTCCTAAAACCCTTATTCTTGGAGAATACGTATTGTGGAGGCTAGAGAGAAATCAGAGAGAAAGAGACTTGATTCTTCATTGAAGCTTGGTGTAAGAAGGATTCAAGGATAGAACTTCATCTTCTTCAAGGTAAATCTCCTCTTTATTCATCTCATTGCTTGGGTTGGTTGGATTTGTGATTGGGACTCCATTGAGTAATCCATTTTGATGATTTAGCTCATTCTTATTGGAAATATAATGTTAGATGGTGTTCTTGTTGGTTTATTGCTTTCTTTTGAGAAACCTTTGCCATTTCAATGGTGGTTTTTGTTTATGTCAAGGATTGGATTTTTTTTGGATGATAAAGAATGAATCATATGATGGAATTGGTGGGATTAAATGTAGTTTTAAACTTTTAATGTTAGTTTTTGGTTCTCAATGCTTAAGGGTTCAAAACTATCAATTTAGGAGGATTGGAACTGATTTGAGGAAGTTTGGGTGTGTGAAACCCTTGGAGAATTGGAGAAAAGTCGTGCAGGGTCGGACCAGTGTCTTGCGCGACTTGTGGCGCGGGTAAGGGCACGCCAAAGGTCGCGCTAAGCACTAGTGTCCCGAAACTTAACTTTTGCTTCGATTCCCGTTTGGGGCTAGGACTGAGGCACTATTTGGTGGATTGTCTTAATGATCTTTAGGGTTGGTTTTGGGGTGTAATTAGAGGATTTAACACCTTTTTTATGGCACCCAATTCAGCTGTTCGGTTTGGTCGAAAATAGGATTCAGAGTGTGTGTCGAATTTCCAAAGCTCAGGTGAGTTCTCTTAACTCCTTACGTGCAAATGAAATGTTTTCCTTACGCTTCAATAACTGAAATTGGTTTTGGTCATGATGTTCTGGTTATACGTTTTGAAAAGTTTTGATGATACATGATGTGAGATGTTTATGAATGCATGCTCGTTGTTTACCTTTCGCCTATGAAAGTTGGTATGTTGAATTAGAGTCGGGTTGTACAGTGGGATTAGGGTACCTTGGGATTGCGAATATCCCTTGGGAGAGTGTTTCTACCATGTGCCTTGAATATGTTTCTTGTGCACACGGGTTTGGCATCTACTATGGGGCCATGGGGATTTACTGGGGGCCTAAATGCGGATATCACGATGAGGTGATGGTGGACTATAAACACTGTGCAAATACCCAAGTATGGTATCGTTTTATCTAATCATTTGTGGATGGTCTTATGGCAATTCACTTGTTTATGTCTTAAATGTTTTAAACTACTTTAGGAAGGAATTCACTAGACCTTATGGTCTAACCCTCGCTTTCCAAATCTTAAAAACCATTTTCAGGCAAGAGCTTGGTAGGTGTTCATCTAAGGGTAAGGAGAAGGCTTAAAGTCTAGAGGCGTAGAGCTAGAGACCGTCACCCTATTTCTTTTTTATCTAGTTAGATATCTCGGTTGTGGTTGTATGGAAACCACTGTACTTTTGAGAATGCTGCTAAATTTTGAATTGTTGGGACCCTTATGGGCTTTGTGTTATGAATTTGATTTATGGTAAATTTTGGGTTGTTACATAAGCTTTTGAAGAACTCGTGTGCAACAATCACCACTTTATGCAAATCGGTTTTGGGCTTTGTTTTTTAGTGTGGGTTTGAGTTTGTGTTTTAACTCTGAGTTCGATTTTGATTTAAATTTTGAGTTTTGGATTTTGGATTTAATTTTGATTGATTTGGTGTGTGTTCTAAATGATAGGGGCATGGAGTGGTGTGTGTTTTTTTTCATTTTTCTTTTGCTTTATACACATGTTCAAAATACATTTAAAGTTGCACATACATTTTTTATTAAAGAAATAAGTAACTGTTTAAAATATCTATGATTTAACAAATACTATTTAACATAACCAAAATGAAATCACGGATAGCTTAGTCATTAAGTTTAGGTTGAGAAAGCTTTTTCGTAACTAGAATAAAACCACATGAACAATATTTGTAATTTGCTCTGTTTTTCTTAATCAAATCATTTGTGAATATAATATATGCAAATATCATTGTGTAATTATTACTTCATAAAGTATATAATTTGGTGAAACATATAAAATCTCTTATGTAACAAATAAGAAAAAAAATTGAAAAGTATATTAGAAATTCGTTTTTGTGATATTGTTCAATCTGTATATTTAGTCTAATTTTGTATTTATTGTATTTTTATTGTCTAAACCTGATCTTTATAATGACTTAGTCCTCTTTAAAATCAAAATCATGCTTAATTATTTGTTAAAAATAAGGATTCAGTTAGTCTCCACCCTCTTCTTTAACGAATCTTGTTTCACATTTTATTTGTAGAAAAAGACCAAAACGTATAATCTAAATTTGCTAGAAAAAATGATTATGAAAAGAAAACGAAACGAAACGAACAATTGATTAATTGAGGATTAAATGATTACTAAACAACTAGGTTATCGAATAGGTTTATCTTTTTCACCATTGTTAATCTAGTTTGAAAATTCTCTCACGAGATGAACTTTTGAGTTAATCTTTTCGCTTCTATAGGGTAATTAGATATGTTTTTTTAGAATTACCAAATAATACAAATAACTGATATTTTGATTTCGTCTATTCGGTAATATCTTAGAGCATCACTAATTGATTCTCTAAAATAGAAAAATCAAAGTTATGGGGATTTTTTTTGTTCTAAAATATGAGGAAAAAGATAAAATTCTTCAAATTTAGAGCACTTCCTAAAAATGATTGGAGTGGGAGAATTATTATATTATTTCACAAATAAAAGTCTTTGAATTTAAATGTTGGAAATGAAATGATATTTTATTAAACATATTAAATATTTTAAATAATTATATTTGGTGTTGGTACACGGGTGATAATAAGTGGGTCAAACACGTTATGGATGTAAAGTGGGCTTGCAGTCATTTGAATATTATTTGTTTGCGTGTATTTACAGCTACAAGTAGCATGCATCTTCTACAATTATATAAGAAAGTTCCATATAATAAAACACGTTTTTTTTCTTATCAAAATTACATATAATATATTAAAAATAAATTGGAATATTAATAGTTTTTTCGTATTTGTATAAATGATCAGCTCAAAGAAATTGAAGTAAATAAAATTTTCTGTTAACATCAGAACATGGAAAAAAAATCTTGTAAATTGTAAAATTATAAGGTTTTTGTCGATTTCCTGAAATCGCAAACCAACGACACATATCATTTCGTTCATGCTGAATTTCTTTGACGATTTGGATGGTCATTTTGTGCAAATATAGAAATCTTGGTTTTGATTTATCTTGCCCTAAAAATCATATTTATTACATTGTTAATTGCCAGCTTTCGTTGGTAAATCTGATATGTAAGTTAAAAAAAATACATAATTTGATGTTTTTAGTTCAATTTTTTGTTCTTAAAACCAATCACCAAAAAACGATATTGCTTATGAGGTTTTATCTTTATTTGTAGGCAATGATTAATTATATCGAAGACAAAGAAGACCGGAAGTGAGAATATGTCTTGGTCTAGATGTCACCACTATCCATACCAATGACGAGGATTACATGATAATTTTTAGTTGTCATGGCATGACTATTTGACCTAAAGCAGGACCTGATTTTCGTTTCCATGTTGGATTCAATGAACGTGTTTTTGGCTACGTTTGAATCGACTCCAATCAGATCACATGGTCGATAATTGCAACGACCCAATTTCCATAAAATAACATTAAACAATATTACAATCAAAAACGGTCCCAACACAAGTAATTTACATAAGTTCTACTCTAAACTCGCAGCGAAAACACCTTCACAACCGAGATACTACAGGAAGCCCGACGGTAATCTACAAGTCTTCACTAGCCTCTAGCTCTTCTACCACGACACGACCTTCCATCATCATCAGATGAAACTCCATACATGACTAACACCTGAAAATGGTTTTAGTTTTTGAAAAGCGAGGGTTAGACCATGAGGTCTAGTGAATTCCCTCTTTAAAACAGTTCCACACAAACACTAGTATAAAACATTCAACCGTTATAACAATAAACGGAAATTCCAATTCAAAAGCTCAACTCCACATAAGGGTATTGCACAGTGGTCTCAACTTTCATCACCTTATTAAGCCAGGTACGACATTCACCTTACAAAGCCAGGCACGGCATTCATCACCTTACAAAGCCAGGCACGGCATTCGGGCATCAATAATAGTTTTCCACTGTGCAACCCGACTCCACACATAGCAACAACATCCCAACAGCATGCATTCAACAATTACGCAGAAATGAACGTATAAACAACTCGCATGCTTTAATGAACGTTTTCACATCACGTAATATAAAACCTTTCAAATAGTTTAATCAGGTCAACATGCTCGTAACCATAATCAGTTATGAAAACCTTTCGTAAAACATTTCATTCACACAAAGAAGGTAAGGGAACTCACCTTAGCCTTAGCACCTCGACACACGCTCCGGGATACACTTTAGCTTAAACCGAACACCTGAATTGGCGCCACAAAAATGGTGTTAAACCATCTAATTACATCCCAAAACATTCCCAATAATCCCTAAGACCAAACCCCCAATCAACGCCTCGATCCTAGACCCGAACGAACGGCGAAACGGAAACAAGGTTTGGGGGACAGGGTTTGGCGCCCCTGGTGGCGCGCCTCCAGACGCGCAGCTAGGCGCGCAAAGCACTGGTGTGCCCCCTTCACGAGACTTCTTCCAAAAAATCAAGGGTTTCTCATCCCCAAACTTTTCCAAACCAGTTCTAAGTCTCCCAAATCGATATTTTAGCTACCATAAACATTAAGAATCAATAACCAGCACTTTAAACAACATAAAACCCACCAATTCACCCAATGATTCATCCCTTAAACCCCAAAATCATATTCTTGACAAAACTCAACTCTACCATTGAAATGATGGATGATTCTCTAAGAAAATCTTGCAAACCATACAAAACTCAAACATAGCAATCTCCTTTGGAGCATTCACCCCAAAACATTAAAACATTAGAAAAATCTTACACCACACTCTTCTCATTAATCCTTTCAATAGAAGAAAACATGAGAGGGAATGTTTACCTTGGAGAAGATGAAGAATAACCTCACATTCAGCTTCCAAATCCAAGCTCTCTCTTCAAGAAGCTTCAAGACCCTCCAATTCCTCCTCTAGCCATCCCCAATACGTATGAACCATAAAATAGAAATAACCTAGGGTTTTATCCCTTTCTATACCAATTCACAATTTCAGATTTTGCAACCAAGCCCCCAAAGTTGAATACTTCATACCTTAGCCCCAAAAACTTCATTTACTCTAACCTTGCAAGAAGAATAAAATATGGGGTGTTACATCACCTCCCCCTTATTAGAATTCCGTCCTCGGAATTCCATTGTCAGGCCCATGCTGCAATAGGAGTTAACTTCCGACTTCCAATACTTATATTGCCCCAAAAACTTAGGGAGTTGCAACTACATCTCTACAAGACTAACTTCTTGTCTTTCAAATTCTCAACCATCCGGCCCAAAAGATTGTTCCTAACGATACAACAAAATCTGACTCCTCAATTACTCACACCGTCTGCGAAGCTACACCAAACTGCTTTCCAACCAACATTCCCTAATCAAGGATTAAGACATATAAAAAACGCTCCAAATTTTCACCAAGTGCCTCTAAATCAATCAATAATTCCCAATTCTTTCGAAAACTGCCATTAATCCGTCCTACACGGCTCAACTCAATTTCTTGTTGAACCACACTACTCCAATCCATGGGACTGTTTTCCATCTAACTGAGTCCCACGACTTGAGATTGAAAAGTACTCATACTTTCCAATCCACTCCAATCCTCTTAGTCCCATTCACTTATCCTTCCCTTTCTGACCAGAACCGACGACGCACGACTTTCCTTGCAATCGTTCCTCGGCCAACTACAACGTCCTAGAGCAGTAACATGCCAAACCATACACACTTGCAATCTCTTCGATTAACTACACTACTCACACCAAAATACCCTCTTTAGGAGAAAACGACCCTATTTGAGTCGACGCCGCAATAGCCCGAATCTCTAAACGGACACTAACCACACCCTTCATCAACATCACCCAAGATCGCCCTCATATCGGTACTGCATTCTCACCACCGCATAACATTCATATCAAAAGGAAGAACGCCATCCTACCAATATAGCGTTCGCGTGGCACAATCTGCGTTTCCCCCAACTCACACCGATCATATGTGCCACAACAATTACCAATCAACGGTCCAAACTCACAACAATCACTAAGCCATAACTCGTTCCTATACACAATTATATTCCTCGCCAAATCCCCTGAATGGTTCCACTAAATAGGAACTACCACCAAAAATCACTTGCCCTCCCACAAAGAGGAGTGACCAAGCTCACTCAAACTATCTCAATTAATCGAACACTGAACAACACACTCCCGTGAAACATTCTCCCCGACAATACCGAATCTAATCCAAAAGTCTCTCAACCAGGGCACCACATCCGACCACCTGTTTCCATTCCAACTTGAAAACCTTAAAGATGCTTTAAAAGAGTGACTCGCTAACACGATCCAGTTTTTAAACCGGCCGCACGAATTTAGCCTTCCCAACTCTTTAACCATGCCATACACAACGATCCCTTTTCTTATGCCCTTCAAGTAACAGTTCTTTAATTATAGTCCACCTTTCTAGAGTCTCCTGCCTTTTTTTTCGCCGCAAGCCTGTCTATACTTAATCTACCATACCGTCATCATTTTCTCTCGTGCCTACACGGAACGCCCATCACACACCGCTACAGTCCAAAAGGACGGTTTCTCCAACATCATCCGACAAGACTTTCAGCCCAATTCTCGTAAAGTACTTAGCACCGGGATCTACCACGAGCTCCTAACTTTCCAACACAGTCGTCCCACTTATTGCATTTCTTTACATCCACGGAATACTCCCACGCTCCTGGCTAAACTTCTTAACGAAGCACCATAGCTTACAGTATCCTCCTCGACAATCAAGTGAAGTATGAAAACTCACTTAAAATTCAATGGAATTAAGAAGAATAAGGGTTCTCCTTTCATCCTGCCACCAACCGCAACTCAACTCAATCGGACATACTCACCACCTTTGACTACTTCGATATTACGGCAAACCATCATTACATCTATGACTTACATGCTCCTTCGGTACCATGTACTACCACTTCCTCTTGTTACTATCGCACCATGCGACCATATCGCAACAAGCTAACATGATGCCTTTACACACACAGAAGATATTACTTCTTTCATGCCACCCATAGCTCAATTTCATTTGAAGCAAAAACGTTTCCCGACTTTGCCTTTCCCGGGTCTCGACGAATCACATGCCAAGATCATCTAATCAAAGCATGATAACGCCACCTTTTGGCGTTATTTTCGGTTCTCAAACCAATGAGATTGGCTTGTGTTCCTGCAAAAAGGCGAAGTTTTACGGTTTATTGAGTGAAATGTGCAGGTAATCTAAAAGGAAGACAAACTTCGAGAAAAGAAGCGGAAAAGAGCCCAAAACGAGTCCCAAACGAAGCCAACGGAAGCCCGAGATCCAAGTCCAAAACCGCGGCACACAGTTCCCAAACCGCGGCCCAAACCGTGGCACACACTGTTCCATGCCGCGGCACACTGTTCCCAAACCGCGGCACACACTGTTCCATGTCGCGGCACACTGTTCCCAAACTGCGGCCCAAACCGCGGCACACACTGTTCCACGCCACCGCGCGGTTTGGCACGCGGTTTACAAACCGCGGCACATACGGTTTTGGCGTTTTTAAGGCAGATTTTTCAGATTTTAGGTTATTATCGCGATACCACTTTTCGGAGGACGGGAGCAGCAGCTTTAGGGGCGATTTTCAGAGCCTTTTCGGAGACTTTGGAGACACGATAGAGGACGATTCGAGGAGACGTTCACGATACGAATTGGATTAAAGCGGATAGAAGGGAGTTCATCATTACATCTTTCAAGTTCACGTTTATCATGTTTTCACACACTTTTTCATCTCCTTTTCTTACATTTTTATTCCCCAACATCATGAACTAACTTTAAGATGTTGGGGGTTGGATTGTATTAGGTTTGAACATATGAACGGATGACGAATGACTTTTATCAGTTTTTCTTATTTTAATGAAGCTTGTGATTTAGTTTTTAATGCTTTTGTGAATTTGGCCAATTTACATCTGATTTGTTTGTTTCAATTAAGTTCGAGAGAATTAACTGTTACTTAGAACTATAAATTGCATGCCTAAGGTGAGAAACTGGTGATAGAGATATACCAGGTAAACCTTGGTCCCGTTTAACATCTTGAACTTAATGTGTTTTGAAATCCATAGGTTGAGATCGAAAGATAAAACTTGCCCTTTTCAAAATAAAACCCGTTGTTGCTCGAAAGAGAATAATGATGACTTTTAAAGATTGGGTACTCATTAAGGGAATAACTGGTAATCGTTTTGAGTATGATATTCGTATGTGAAAACCTAAGGAATTCCAACCCTCAACTGTTTTCTCTATCTGAAGTTTCCAAAGCTGTTTCCTGTCTTGTGTTTGATTTAATTTCTGCAATTAAGTAGTTTATAAACCAACCTCTCAATTTGCAACCGTTCAGTTAATAGTAATTATAGTCATTGTGATACTTAGTTCCTAGTTCCCTGTGATTCGATACTCGTACTTTCTAAGTACTATTACTTGACTTCGACCCGTACACTTGCGGTAAGATTTAGGGGGGGGGGGGGTGATACCCGCCTATCAAGTTTTTGGCGCCGTTGCCGGGGAACTAGTTGCAACTGATAGCACTACCAACTATAAGCGCTATTAGATTGAACATTTTTTTTATTCTGTTATTTCATTTTGTCACTTTCATTTTCTGGATTACTAACTTTGTCTACTTTCTTTTCAGGTACTAATTGGTTTACGCCAAAGAAGACCCGAGGGAAGGAAATCGAGCCACTTGATCCGGAGATTGAGAGAACCGCCCGTCGGCTACGAAAAGCATCTAAAGCGCAAAGACAGTTGAAGATGGGTGACGAAATGCCCGTCAATAGACCGCCTGGTAACAACCCACCTCCACCTCCTCCGGCGAGAGTTCCGATGCGGTCATTTGCCAATCCAAACGTGGCAACCGCACGGATAGGCATCCAACCGCCCGCCACTGCAGCAAACTACTTCGAGATTAAGCCGAGCACCATCGTAATGGTGCAACAAAATCAATATGGAGGAGCACCGACCGAAGATCCTCATGCACATATCCGTGCATTCGAGAGGATTTGCAGCACATTCAAGATTAATGGCATGCACGAGGATGCCGTCAAGCTAAGACTGCTCAGCTTCTCACTCAAGGGTAGAGTTGAAATCTTGATAGAGAGTTTACCACCGGACTCAATCACCACCTGGGCACAATTGAAAGTTGCGTTTCTTCAGAAGTTTTTCCCACCGGGAAGAACCGCGCAATTAATGGCTGACATTACTCATTTCGCGCAATGGGAACAAGAGACCTTATACGAGGCATGGGAGCGATACAAGGATATGTTGAAGAAGTGTCCTCACCACGGGTTACACGGCTGGGTAATCATCCAGACATTCTTCGGAGGCCTTCACCCGCAATTCAAGAATGATATCACTGCTGCAGCGGGTGGAGCACTGATGGATAAATCTTATGAAGAATCATGTGAGCCGATCGAGAATCTGGCCGAGCACAGTCTTCTACCCCAAGATCAGTCGTAAGAAGAGTCGCGAGCGTTCAAGAAAATGATGAGCTGAAAGAACTAAAAGCTCAACTAGCCTTTATCACGAACCATCTGAAATGAGGTAATCCGGAAGCACATGAACAAGTGCAATTTGTGCAAAACTGGAACAATCAACCGAGGAACGACCCGTTCTCCAATACATATAACGAAGGGTGGAAGAAACACCCCAATTTTTCGTGGAGTCAACCCGGTCAACAACAAGGTAATTTTTCTAACTCTTCTAATTTTTCTCATACTAATAATGTGTACCGTCCTTCAGGTTTCAACCAAAGGAACGAAGGACCATCCGGGGAGAAGAAACCAAGGTTAGAAGACATGATGATGAAGTTTATGGCAAAGATGGATAGCATGGTTGGAGAGTTGGCGAGCACGGTGAACACGGTAAAGGCGGCCACGGATCAGAACACCGCATCCATCAAGATCTTGGAGAGGCAAGTAGGGCATATTTCGGAAGCACTACAAACCCGACCTTCCGGTACATTCCCGAGCATGACTGAAAGGAAGAACCGAGAGGAGTGTAATGCCATTTATCTGAGAAGTGGCAAGGAGCTGAATGGGGAACCTACACGCGAACCGTCATCAAAGGAAACCGAGCCTAAAGAGAAAGAGGTTGTAGATGTGGATGAGCTAGAGGTTGATGAAGAGGTGGTGAGTGAAGAGAACTTAAAGGTTGAAGAGAGCAAGAAGAGTGAAGCGACGAAACCAAAGCAACCACCGGTCAAGCCGGTGGTACCGAGAGTGCCTTATCCGAGCAGACTTAAATCACATAAGGATGATGTTAATTTTTCTAAATTTCTTGACATATTTAAAAAGTTGCATATTAACATTCCTTTTGCAGATGCTTTGGCACAAATGCCCTCCTACGTGAAATTCATGAAGGAGATTCTATCCAAGAAGAGGGCAATCGATCACCAATCCACCGTTGCACTTACTGATGAGTGCAGCGCAATTATTCAGAACAAGCTTCCCCCGAAGCTCAAAGATCCAGGGAGTTTTTCAATCCCTATTCAAATTGGGGAGTTTTCTTTTGATAAAGTTTTATGTGATTTAGGGGCGAGTATTAACTTAATGCCTCTATCTATTTTCAGGAAGCTCGGATAGGGGGAAGTGCAGCCGACATACATGACGCTTAAGCTCGCTGATAGATCGATCAGATAACCATATGGAGTGATAGAGGATGTACTCATCAAGGTGGGTAAGTTCTACTTTCCAGTCGACTTCGTGGTCATAGACATAGATGAAGAGGTCCCGTTGATATTGGGACGACCATTTCTGGCCACGAGCAAAGCTCTAATCGATATGGAAGAAGGGGAGATGACACTAAGAGTTGGCGGAGAGAAGGTAGTGTTCAAGATGTTCGAGAGTAGAAGGCGTAATGAAGCTGACGGTCATAGAAGGCCAGATGTGGAAGAATCCGCGGGGAGTCGCAGGTGTGGGCGATTTGAGTCCGTGGATACCGAACCAAGTTGAGAGCCACACAGTCGTGCCACGACTTTAACTACGACGCTGGGTGGGAGGCAACCCACCAAGGTGTGCGTTTCTTTATTTTATTTTTCAATTTTTGAATGATTTTATTTACCAAAAAAAAATTCGCAAAATCGGAAAATGGACAGAGGCATACGCGGTATGCTGCGCGGTTTGCAAGCCGCGTGATAAGTCGCGGGGTCCCTCTGGGCAGTTTTGTGAAACAGTAAGTTACGCAGGATGCGGCGCGGTTTACAAACCGCGGCACAAACCGCGGCACAAACCGCGGGGGTCCCCTGTTGCCTCTGAGTGTTTTTCGTGCAGTTTTTGTTCTTCTGCTTTGTGTGTTTCATTTTCTTGCATTTTTCGTCTTTTGCTTTGTCTGCCTTTGTTTCTTGTGTGTTTTTGCTTTCCCTTTTCCGCCTTCTCCGGTGTCTCGCAAATGATCGATCCAACCTTTCAAGGAATCGTGTTCATCTGGGCAAACAGGTACGTTCTAACTCCGTAGGTAACGAGTAGTGTATGTTGTGTACTTCTTAGTCATACGAGATGCAACAAACCTAGGTTTCACTTAGGTTTGGGGTGCCTAATTTTTCAACATATACACACTCACTTGTAATCCTGTGCAAACCTCGGTTTCACCGAGGTTTGGGGTTGGCGTTTGTTTTGACAAACATATAACGAAGGGTGGAAGAAACACCACAATTTTTCGTGGAGTCAACCCGGTCAACAACAAGGTAATTTTTCTAACTCTTCTAATTTTTCTCATACTAATAATGTGTACCGTCCTTCAGGTTTCAACCAAAGGAACGAAGGACCATCCGGGGAGAAGAAACCGGGGTTAGAAGACATGATGATGAAGTTTATGGCAAAGATGGATACAATGGTTGGAGAGTTGGCAAGCACGGTGAACACGGTAAAGGCGGCCACGGATCAGAACACCGCATCCATCAAGATCTTGGAGAGGCAAGTAGGGCATATTTCAGAAGCACTACAAACCCGACCTTCCGGTACATTCCCGAGCATGACTGAAAGGAAGAACCGAGAGGAGTGTAATGCCATTTATCTGAGAAGTGGCAAGGAGCTGAATGGAGAACCTACACGCGAACCGTCATCAAAGGAAACCGAGCCTAAAGAGAAATAGGTTGTAGATGTGGATGAGCTAGAGGTTGATGAAGAGGTGGTGAGTGAAGAGAACTTAAAGGTTGAAGAGAGCAAGAAGAGTGAAGCGACGAAACCAAAGTAACCACCGGTCAAGCCGGTGGTACCGAGAGTGCCTTATCCGAGCAGACTTAAATCACATAAGGATGATGTTAATTTTTCTAAATTTCTTGACATATTTAAAAAGTTGCATATTAACATTCATTTTGCAGATGCTTTGGCACAAATGCCCTCCTACGCGAAATTCATGAAGGAGATTCTATCCAAGAAGAGGGCAACCGATCACCAATCCACCGTTGCACTTACTGAGGAGTGCAGCGCAATTATTCAGAACAAGCTTCCCCCGAAGCTCAAAGATCCAGGGTGTTTTTCAATCCCTATTCAAATTGGGGAGTTTTCTTTTGATAAAGTTTTATGTGATTTAGGGGCGAGTATTAACTTAATGCCTCTATCTATTTTCAGGAAGCTCGGATTGGGGGAAGTGCAGCCGACATACATGACGCTTAAGCTCGCTGATAGATCGATCAGATAACCATATGGAGTGATAGAGGATGTACTCATCAAGGTGGGTAAGTTCTACTTTCCAGTCGACTTCGTGGTCATAGACATAGATGAAGAGGTCCCGTTGATATTGGGACGACCATTTCTGGCCACGAGCAAAGCCTTAATCGATATGGAAGAAGGGGAGATGACACTAAGAGTTGGCGGAGAGAAGGTAGTGTTCAAGATGTTCGAGAGTAGAAGGCGTAATGAAGCTGACGATCATAGAAGGCCAGATGTGGAAGAATCCGCGGGAGTCGCAGGTGTGGGCGATTTGAGTCCGTGGATACCGAACCAAGTTGAGAGCCACACAGTCGTGCCACGACTTTAACTACGGCGCTGGGTGGGAGGCAACCCACCAAGGTGTGCGTTTCTTTATTTTATTTTTCAGTTTTTGAATGATTTTATTTACCAAAAAAAAAATTCGCAAAATCGGAAAATGGACAGAGGCATACGCGGTATGCTGCGCGGTTTGCAAGCCGCGTGATAAGTCGCGGGGTCCCTCTGGGCAGTTTTGTGAAACAGTAAGTTACGCAGGATGCGGCGCGGTTTACAAACCGCGACACAAACCGCGGGGGTCCCCTGTTGCCTCTGAGTGTTTTTCGTGCAGTTTTTGTTCTTCTGCTTTGTGTGTTTCATTTTCTTGCATTTTTCGTCTTTTGCTTTGTCTGCCTTTGTTTCTTGTGTGTTTTTGCTTTCCCTTTTCCGCCTTCTCCGGTGTCTCGCAAATGATCGATCCAACCTTTCAAGGAATCGTGTTCATCTGGGCAAACAGGTACGTTCTAACTCCATAGGTAACGAGTAGTGTATGTTGTGTACTTCTTAGTCAGACGAGATGCAACAAACCTAGGTTTCACTTAGGTTTGGGGTGCCTAATTTTTCAACATATACACACTCACTTTTAATCCTGTGCAAACCTCGGTTTCACCGAGGTTTGGGGTTGGCGTTTGTTTTGACAAACCTAGGCCACGGCCTAGGTTTGGGGTGACCATATTGAAAGTTTTTAGAGTAGCTCTTTGATGTTTCTTGTTATTATTCTGTCTTACCTGTCTGATAACTGCCATAACTGCACAACGACACTTGTCTCATTTGGTGTCGCCTGAACCGACACTTGGACATTGGGTACAATGTGTGGGTAAGGTTTGGGGTTGCCCAATCGGGCCCACGTTATGCATGTAGATTTCCTGCGCTTCTGAGTATCTAGATCGCTTTAGCTAAATTTTTTGTTTTGAATGATTGAGACCGACCATTGTAGGAAGAATCTTGTGATAGTGACGTGACCATTAGGGAAGGACCGGGAAAGGACATGACTAGGGACATTAGTGGAGACCACCCAATAGTGAGTTTTGGGCCAAAAAGACGTCTTTCATTTCGAGGGATTCATACACCTAATTCACATACACTTTTCGAGTTCCTTGTCGTGAATATAGAATGATCTCGCTATATTATTGCCTTGAGTAGCAAAGACGACCATCGGGATATTGGGTAAGGGTATAGTAGACCATATCGTGTGGACCTTGAGAGATGATTCCAGGCATTGTGTGTTTGTTTTAACCTGTGTTTAGCTATCACACCGTTTTACCCATTTGTGTGTTTCCATAACCCAGTTTGCAGCCAAACACTCACCTTTTTCGTTTCTAAACCCACCAAGAAACCCTAGCCAAAAGCCTTAGACAACCCTGATCCGAAAGTGTGTCAATCAGAAGCAGTACAGGCCGGTTATGAAATAGGAAGAAAAGAGGGCCAATGTAGCCCTAATTTGAATAAAGAGGACCAATGAAGTCCCAACTTAAAAAAAATAAAAAAATAAAAATAAAAATAAAAATTATAGAAAATACAAAAAGAAAATAAATACAGTATTTAGATAGTATCTATAGCAGTTAAATAAGATAGTCAAAGCGACTCCAGTAATGGTAAAGAGGGCCAAAAAGATAGAATGTGAAGCACAAAAGTTCAGACTTGCTAATGATTGACACACCGAGAATTTTTGATCCTTTTACCCTTCGTTTCTTAACCATAACCCTAGCCCCGTTACAACCCTTGTAAAGACCTGGATGATCTTCTGGAAAACGTGATTAGTGTTTACGACCACCGTTACTGATATTCCCTGTCTTGCTACTTGATTCTTTCTGAGATCAATTTTTTTGGACACTTGTGCGTCTTTCTTTAGAGTTGTCATGTGATTATTGAGTATTCTTGCACATAAATTCCTATACATGACAACATGTGCGATAACCTAGGTTCGAGTGCAATGAGAGTATCCCGTGAGGTAGGGTCGAGGCGAACTGTTTTCCCTAGTATGTTTGGACCTAGTACAACCTTAATGGAATCGGCGATGTCACGAGTTCAACTCACAATGGAAGTCCATATATCAAACGGAATAAGGATGAGGCGAGAGTAAAATAGGCATTCACGAGTATGGGAAATCACAAGTGCATTACTTGGTACCGATTGGGAATTGTGCAGTTATCATTTCACTGATGTGTGCTTTTAGTCTATTTTATCGCTAATTTGCTTGGGGACAAGCAACGCTCGGTTTGGGGTTGTTGATAACGCCACCTTTTGGCGTTATTTTCGGTTCTCAAACCAATGAGATTGGCTTGTGTTCCTGCAAAAAGGCGAAGTTTTACGGTTTATTGAGTGAAATGTGCAGATAATCTAAAAGGAAGACAAACTTCGAGAAAAGAAACGAAAAAGAGCCCAAAACGAGTCCCAAACGAAGCCAACGGAAGCCCGAGATCCAAGTCTAAAACCGCGGCACACAGTTCCCAAACCGTGGCACACACTGTTCCATGCCGCGGCACACTGTTCCCAAACCGCAGCACACACTGTTCCATGCCGCGGCCCAAACCGCGGCACACACTGTTCCACGCCACCGCACGGTTTGGCGCGCGGTTTACAAATCGCGGCACACACGGTTTTGGCGTTTTTAAGGCTGATTTTTCAGATTTTAGGTTATTATCGCGATACCACTTTTTGGAGGACGGGAGCAGCAGCTTTAGGGCGATTTTCATAGCCTTTTCGGAGACTTTGGAGACACGATAGAGGACGATTCGAGGAGACGTTCACGATACGAATTGGATTAAAGCGGATAGAAGGGAGTTCATCATTACATCTTTCAAGTTCACATTTATCATGTTTTCACACACTTTTTCATCTCCTTTTCTTACGTTTTTATTCCCCAACATCATGAACTAACTTTAAGATGTTGGGGGTTGGATTGTATTAGGTTTGAACATATGAACGGATGACGAATGACTTTTATCAGTTTTTCTTATTTTAATGAAGCTTGTGATTTAGTTTTTAATGCTTTTGTGAATTTGGCCAATTTACATCTGATTTGTTTGTTTCAATTAAGTTCGAGAGAATTAACTGTTACTTAGAACTAGAAATTGCATGCCTAAGGTGAGAAACTGGTGATAGAGATATACCAGGTAAACCTTGCTCCCGTTTAACATCTTGAACTTAATGTGTTTTGAAATCCATAGGTTGAGATCGAAAGATAAAACTTGCCCTTTTCAAAATAAACCCCGTTGTTGCTCGAAAGAGAATAATGGTGACTTTTAAAGATTGGGTACTCATTAAGGGAATAACTGGTAATCGTTTTGAGTATGATATTCGTATGTGAAAACCTAAGGAATTCCAACCCTCAACTGTTTTCTCTATCTGAAGTTTCCAAAGCTATTTCATGTCTTGTGTTTGATTTAATTTCTGCAATTAAGTAGTTTATAAACCAACCTCTCAATTTGCAACCGTTCAGTTAATAGTAATTATAGTCATTGTGATTGTTAGGACTAAAAGTCCTATAAAATAGAAAGTGATATAAAGAAATAGTTAGTGTTATTTATTGGTTTGTAAAGCCTCTCAAGATAATGGGCTTTATGGCTAATGGGCTTGGGCCTGTCAAGCCCTTGGTATTTAATGTGTGATTAGGGTGGAAATTAGGTTAGAGAAGTAGTGGTGAGATTAGCCGTGCGCTTAACAGAGTTTAGAGAGAGAGTTTGTTCATCATTCTAATCTTGTAACTCTCTGCATTCAATCAATAAAGGATTAATCGTTTCATATTCATTGTTACTTGTTAATCTGGGATCCACAATTGGTATCAGAGCAGAGGACAAAGCTATCGATTCAAAGGTATTTTTCTGGTTTTTTTCTTGATCATTCAAAGTTCGTACTGTGTTCATCTCAAGAATTTTTGATTGCTTTGAATTTGGTGTTAAAACCCAAAATTGAGGCTTGATAAATTCTTCTCATTCGTTTTCTAAGATATATCTGCGTTTTTCAAATCGTTTGGTTGAGTAAAAATCCCTGATTTTTAAAATTCTTGATTTGGTTTTTTTGCTCCCTGTTCGTGAAAATTATCAATTTTTCTTGTCAAAAGTACTAGTTGATTCGATTTAGTATTGTTTTCGTGTATTTTTGGGCTAGTTTTCTTGTTAGTACTAAGTTCTTGCAGATTATTTCTCATCAAGACTGCAGAAATTCATCGAACCGGGTAAGTTTTTCTTGTATCTGATTTGTTTTCGAAGTCCCGGTATTTTTGGGCTAGTTTTCTTGTTAGTACTAAGTTCTTGCAGATTATTTCTCATCAAGACAGCAGAAATTCATCGAACCGGGTAAGTTTTTCTTGTATCTGATTTGTTTTCGAAGTCCCGGTATTGATATCTCCCGGTAGTAATAACTCCCGGTGCTGATATCTCCCGGTAGTGAATAACTCCCGGTATAGTTATCTCCCGGTAGTGATAACTCCCGGTGCTGATATCTCCCGGTAGTGATTACTCCCGGTGCTGATATCTCCCGGTAGTAAACAACTCCCGGTATAGTTATCTCCCGGTAGTGATAACTCCCGGTGCTGATATCTCCCGGTAGTGATTACTCCCGGTGCTGATATCTCCCGGTAGTGAACAACTCCCGGTATAATTATCTCCCGGTAGTGAACATCTCCCGGTATTCCATCTCCCGGTACTCCATCTCCCGGTATTACATCTCCCGGTACCTAATTTAGTCCCGGTATTACTCAGTTGTGGGACTTGGTTTTCCAGTCCCGGTATCACAACTCCCGGTATTTCTCTGTGACTTCCCAGTTGCGGGACTTCTCAATTGCGGGACTTTCCTTTTGCGGGACTCTAATACTGGAAGCTATAAATTTCGGATTTTTAGGTTTTGTGATTTTTGAACTTTCATAACTTCAAATCATCATAACTCGCTCAAAAATCAGTATTTTGCAATGAAATTTTACAGGGTTACTCAAAATGTGATTCTGAACATATTCTCTGGAATGTTTTCTGCTAAAAACATCTACAACTATGAGTTCGATCACACCACAGTAAACTGAACATGCTTTCATTTCCGGATCAGTAAACCCTGTCTGCTTTTGATCGATATCTTGAATTGTCTCACGATCACTTCTGTCAAGTAACAATGTCTTATCCGACTTACTCTGAGCTCAAAGAGAAAGTTTCTCTTTTAGAAGCGCATATCTCTAAACTAGAAGCCGAGTCTAAATACAAATATGATGCCATAGGCAGGCTAGCGATTGAAAAGGCTGAGGACAAATGTGTGATAGAAAACTATCAAACTGAGTGCTCGGCCTATTCAGAAAGAGCTAAACTCCTCGACACCCAAATATCTGAATATACTCAAAAGTTAGAGAAGTCTCAGGAGGAGTATTCTAAAAGCATCTTAGTTCAAGAAAATGTTTTAAAAGAAAATGAAAAGTTGACCACTAAGCTTAAGGAGTTTGAATCCAAACTTTACAAACTTGGTCAATCTGAACAAACCATCCACTTGAACAAGCCTAAGGAGTTCAAATATTACAACTCGCTTTGGGGACTCGGATATGATAATCCGTGCTACCTAAAGAAAGTCTTGTCGAAGGTCCCCACTCTTTATGAATTTGATTTCATGGGCTTAGACAAGATATATCCAGAGTACAAAATCAAGTGGACTAAGGCATCTAAGGAAGATGAGGAGTTTGAGGACTTTAAAAGACAAACCGCCATACCTCTACCTCCAATAGAGGCAAAACCTAAAACGGATAATTCCTCTTCGGAAAATAACACGAAATCGGAAGATGCGCCGCCTAGGAAGAACATAAATGTACAAATTCCTTTCGTGTACGAAACGCTTAATGCATCGTATTTAAACAGCAAAATTCCTTATCTCCCCAATGACTATTTTGACATCTGCTCTCTTGCCAAAATGGTTGAGACTCCGCCTCCTGTTCCGGCAACCGCAGATGAAGACTCTAATGATCAAACAGAGTTGAAACGTTATGTTCCACCTCTGATTTTGGAAAATATTATTTTTAAACTGGAAGAGTCAATTGCGAGAGATAAGGTCATTTATGAAACCGAAAGGATTGTACTTTTAGATTCTATTGAAAAGCTCAAACAGACTAAACCCGAGACACTACCCGAATCTGAAAGAGCGATCTATCGAACCGAGATTGCTAAGTTGACCTCTCAGCTGTCCGTGCTAGCGACAGAAGCTTTAACGCTGAGAATGGCTAAGGGGAATTCTGTTGATACTCCAATGACGTCGGTCACACCTGAAACAATCTCGTTTGACGAAGCTCCGATCTATTCAGATAGTTCCTCGTGCAAAGCCTTTATCGGAGTGTCTGATGCCTCAAATGACAAGGATTTGAGCTTTAAGGATAAAGGTAAGGCCATCGAACCCGATTCTGTTCAAAAGAATCTTTTTCCGATTTTTGATAATCCCTTTGCGAATGACTCCTCGTCTGACTCTGATGGCGACACTCCACCTGATTCTGCAAGAAGATTTTCTGAGTTTATGAATTCCACTCCTTGTCATGAAGATGATTTTTCTAAGATTGATGTTGCTCCTAAGCTTGCAAGTCACATTCACCTTCTTGAGAAAATGCCTTCACCGGTTAATTTTAAAAAGGGAGAATGTTCCAACTCCAAATATGTTTCTAAGACCAATTCTTCAAATTCAAAATCTAAAAGACGGTCAAAGAAACGCCTGAAAACCGGTAAGTCTCACAAAAGACAATCTTATTACTCTAGTTCTTCTAACAGTGAGCTTCATGATTCTTCAGATAATCATGTTCTTAGAAAAGTAAAAATGGTTTGGAGAAAGAAATCAACTACAGAAGACAGTGATGGAAACAAGTCTCATAATTCTCCTGTAGTTGATACAAAGTCATTTACTTCCAAGACTGGCTCACGTGCTCATGTTTACCCTATAGCTAAGCTAATCAGTCTAAACCGAGCAAAGATCTGCTGCACTTATTGTGGAAAAAGTGACTTTGTACATCCAAGGTATGTGAACAACTGGTATGGTACCTATAGCATCCCCAATCCCCATATTAAAGTCAAGACATCTAACCACCAAGCATCCCCGAACTGGCCCGTAGACGTGTGTCGGATCTTGATGGGAGTAGGAAGGGGCCGCCTCATATGGATCGAAAGGGGGCGGCTGATATCGATCGGAAGGGGGCGGCTGGTATCGATCGGAAGGGGGCCTCGCGTCGTCTTCCTCATCTTCGTCAGATGAGGAACCAGACCCAGATGGGGAAGGAGAGGGACGTCGAACCCTTGCCGCCTCTCTGTCAATAAAGGCCACGTTGTTTCTGTACCAAGGCGTGTCTCTCTCGTAGGCAGTAGGAATAAGGACCCCGAAAGGCGTAAGCGGCGGCTAAATATATGGTAAAACACAAAAAATTAATAAGCAGGACTAACGTATGCAACATTGTAAACATAGTAAAAGAACTTACATGTCTAGATTGGCTGAAGAACTCAAGCCAAGTCTGCCTATTTAGGGAAACACCCCGGTCCCAACGGGTTCCCCTGTGTAATCTGTCGGTGCGCTTGTTGAAATATTGAACGACTACTGGAAACATCTCCAAGATCCATATCTGGAATTACACAAGAAGAGCAAGTACGTAAAAAGGAAAGACAAACAGTTTGTATGTATTATTATTTATGTTATACTACGTATCTAACCTTTAAGGCATATGTAAATCCACAAAGATTCATCTTGGCAAGTCGATCGGGGCGTCTGGCAATGGCTCGGTGCAAAATAGTGTAGCTATGTGTCCAGATGTGGCTACCCCACGGGTACCTGTTAAACAAATCCAAGTCCTCGACGGCCCTAAGGACCGTCTCGGAAGCAGTCTGGCTCAACTCACGGCCCATGAAGCCCATATCCACGATCGCCACCAAGCATACACGGACAACATCCTGGTCGCTTAGGGCCCTAAGGCCCTGTTTCATCGTCTCCACGACTGTCTTCAACTTCAAACGAGATGCTGACACACCCCAAACCCTACGAACGAAGGAAATGTCTGCTAAGGGAGGAAGGGGGGAGCCTCTCCAAAAAGTGGTCCTGTAATTAGACAGAACTCACGACGCCCAAACCGCAATTGATGCCTGAAGAAATCAAAATACATCTCCTCCGGATCACCATTGGAGACCTCGACCTCCAACTGTAGAAACATGTGGACTAGCGTGGGGTCGCCACCAGGGTAAGTCAGATCCATCCATGGACCGAAAGGTGTCCCTCTAAAGATGTCCTCAAGGGTAGCTGCGCGATCACCTAATTCCACGAAGCGGTCTCTCAACTCCACCATGTAGCCAACGCGGCACTTTAACGTCAAGTCGATGTGAAAGAAATCCCTCTACATAGTTATTCACGGATGTTATAGTTAGTGTTATATATAGATGTTTTTGCTTGTTTGGTTTATTGTGTTGATAATTATTCGTTTCTTTTAGTTTTAGAAAAGAAACCACTCAATCTATTGGACTTCCAGGTAGCAGGAGAATCACAAGGATTGCTTAAGTCCCCACATACCTTAGGGCAATTTACACCCGTTTGACAAAATCCAAATAGATATGTTGCGGTTTATTTTATTTCAATATATAATAGTGTTATATATAGATGTTTTTGGCAAGAGGCCAAAATGAATTTTAGTGTGGCATGTGAAGCCAATTTAATATTCATACCATTTATTTATCAAAAGAAGTTAGGGACCTAAGTTGTCATTCACCAAAGTTTAGGGACCTAAGTTGTCATTCACCAAAGTTAGGGGACCTAAGTTGTCATTCACAAAAGTTTAGGGACCTAAGTTGTCATTCACCAAAGTTTAGGGGACCTAAGTTGTCATTCACAAAAGTTAGGGGACCTAAGTTGTCATTCACAAAAGTTAGGGGACCTAAGTTGTCATTCACAAAAGTTAGGGGACCTAAGTTGTCATCCACAAAAGTTTAGGGACCTAAGTTGTCATTCACCAAAGTTTATAAAAACACACTTAAATCTTTTTTTATAAAAAACACTCTCAACATTTATTTTTATAAAAAACACTTTAACATCTTTTTTATATAAAAAAACACACTCTTAACATCTTTTTTTTATAAAAAACACTCTTAACAATTATTTTTATAAAAAACTCTTTAACATCTTTTTTATATAAAAAAACACACTCTTAACATCTTTTTTTTATAAAAAAACACTCTTAACAATTATTTTATATAAAAAAACACTCTTAACATCTTTTTTTTTATATAAAACACTTTAACATCTTTTTATATAAAAAACACACTCTTAACATTTTTTTATAAAAAACACTCTTAACAATTATTTTTATAAAAAACACTTTAACATCTTTTTTATATAAAAAACATACTCTTAACATCTTTTTTTTATAAAAACACACTTAACATCTTTTTTTATAAAAACACACTTAATCTTTTTATAAAAAACACTAACATTTATTTTTATTAAAAAACACTCTTTAACATTTATTTTTATAAAAAAACACTCTAACATTTATTTTTATAAAAAATACTAATCTTTTTATAAAAAAAACACTAACATTTATTTTTATAAAAAAACACTCTTAACATTTATTTTTATAAAAAACACTAATCTTTTTATAAAAAAAACACTAACATTTATTTTTATAAAAAAACTCTTAACATTTTTTTTTATAAAAAACACTCTTAACATTTATTTTTATAAAAAACACTCCGCTTTTTATAAAAAAAACACTAACATATGTTTTTATAAAAAAAACACTCTAACATCTTTTTAAAAAAACCACTATAACATCTTTTTTTAAAAAAAAACTCTAACATCTATAATAAAGACAACATTTACCAAGTTAGGGACCAACTAGCCTGGTTACAAACCAACTTTTTTGGACATTAGAATCGTTTTAGGACCGACGTATCCTAACTGAAACCGATTTTTGGTCATTTGAGTATAGGAAATAACTTTCTATACCGATTGAAACAACCCAAAACCTGGAATAACAAATATTCATAAAGGAAAGCTCGACCGACAATATAAAATATGAGTACAAAGGTTTCTCAAGACATCTCAAAGTTTGCAGTGGGTAAACATACATCCACACTTTAGAATTATTACAAATCTAAAGGTTAACTAAGCCTCATCCTCTATTCCAAGCCTCAACTACCGCATCACATCTTCCCGTTCCCTTTAGAAGAACTTTCAACAAAACATCTACCTGAAAATGGTTTAGTTTTGAAAAGTGAGTATTAGACCAAAAGGTCTAGTGCATCTGATGAATACAACATCAGTAATAAGAGCATTTAAAAATAACAATAAGCATTATTGTGGAAATACCATCATCAAATAAGAAGCACATTCCCAACACACAGACATCGCACAACGTTTGTAGCCACACCGTCACACTTCGGTGGCATTCATAATTAAGACCCCCGTAGATGCTTATCCAATGTGCGCGAGAAACGGATTCAAGGCACTCGGATAATCACTCCCAAGAGATATTACTATCTCAAGGTATCCTACGCCCGTTGTGCAATTCCACTCACCCCACATTGTCACATATTGCTCGATAACATCCAAGGCGTAACAAATTGCTTTGCATAAAAGATTACCAACAGATAGAACCATGATTAGTGATTAAGGGTATGTTTGTTTATGGCTTAATGGGTTGTGTGGTAGATATGGCTGATTCACACAACCATATCTACCTGTTCGGTAGCGACTTATTGGCTCAGAAAATGGCTGATTCGGTCAGCTAGAATACGGGAGTCCTTTGTGCTCAACCACCATTATTCCCTATCTACCCTTCTCCCAACTACCCCCATTAAACAAAAAGAAACCCCTACCATCGACCACGCTTCTCATTTCTTGCAAACACCATCACCGCTCTCCCTCCCTCTCTCCCCGACCATCTTCCTCACAGCATCGACGAACTGCTTAGTGCTTTCGATGATCAACGAACTCCCCGACTGTATGAAGCTGTAGTTTTTTATGTGGTTTCTCCTCTCACTGTTTCTCACTTTCTCATCAGCAGTCAATTTATATTTTAATTTTAAACAGTTAAAATTGTATAAAATAGTAAAATACCATTGTTAATCACATACTCATAATATTGTTTGTTATTGGTACCTTTATTTAACACCACATTTCTTACAAGTTCCCTGCAATCACCTACTCATAAAATACCACTGTTCCCTAAAATCATTATTGGTTGAACATGATGTTTTACCTTTTCTAATCCCCATTTGTGCACTTTTTTGTCTAAATTGATTGACCTTTTTTTGGATAACCCTCTGTTATTGTGATGCCATATTTCTTTTTCAGTGGAGAAGTTTCATAGTAAAAGTTTTGAGTTTGCATGTGGACAATTTTGGATTCAGGCTCATCATCTTAATGACTTCATGTAATAGAATATATTAACACAACTATTATGATACAATTGTATTTATTTAAAAACGTTTAAATTGATATTTTTTTATAATTATAAGTCGTTTATTTAACATTTTTATCAAAAAACAGTTATTTTATTCAGACAAAATTAAATACTGGGAGTAAAATGGTTATTTCTGACATTCAGACTGTTTATTCAGCCCAACAACCGAACACCAACTTATATGTTAACACCCAAACAATTACATCCACACAGACAGTTATATCCATACAGGTCTTAACAGAAAATGAATCGAACAACAGCTAAATATCATTTAGAAAAACATGTGCACTTTATAAAATAAATAAAATAGAACTCACCTGGTGTCGCGCACCTCCCTACAGCCTAAACGGCTAAATGTCCAAACCGAACGCTTGAATTAACCCATAAAAGATAAGTGTTAAACTCACCCAATTATTCCAAAATTCATATTTTTTACTCTCTAAGGGGGCGTTTGGTTCGCAGAATGTTTTTGGATGGAATGAAATCTGTCAAAGGAATTTGACTTTGAAGGAATTGGAATGGAATGTTGTCAGGTTTGACCAGCTGTTTGGTTGACAGAATTGGAATGGAATCTGTTGAAGGAATTGGAATCTGTCTGTTTGGTTCACAGAATGTAGCTTTGGAATTGGAATGAAATTTGGGTAAATGACCAAAATACCCTTTTGTTAATTTTATTTTTTTTAAACAAAAAATGCTTTAATCAAATCATTGTTATAAGATCATTGTTATAAAAAAAAGCATTCGCTTCCTATCTCGTCGGCCTCTCCACCTCCGTTTCGACGGTGAGTTACAATCAAATCATTGTTATAAAAAAAGCATTCGCTTCCTATGTGCTTAACTTAACTTCATATCTCATCTGATAATAGGCATTTAGGTTTCTTCGATTTGGACGAAAAAACACATCACGAAGTGAAGAACAAAGCCAGCTAGAGACGAAATACCAAATCGATTTATTGGATTGAACCAAAGAACAAAGACACGAAGAGCATCTCCGAAGAATAAAGTCACCAATCACCAGATCGATTTGTTGTACGGTTCATGGTTCACAGGTATTTCGAGTTTCAGATTTAAGTTCTTCGTTTCTGATTTTTCAGTGTAACTAGGGCAAGGGTAATTTTGGCATTATGAAAAGATTCAATTCTATTCCTTTAAAATCATTTGTATTTAGGATGGAATGTTTAAATGGCTATTTGATGGAATTGGTTGGAATTTGAGATTCCATTCCTTTAAAAACCTTGAACCAAACAATGGAATTGAATCTGGTCAAAGGAATTTGAGATTCCAATTCGATCAAATTCCTTTAAAAACCTTGAACCAAACAGCCCCTAAGAAACCCTTTAGAACATTGCTTCGATCCTGACCCGGAACAAAAAAACGGACTAAACGAAAACTCATTGAAATAGTGGCCTAGGCGACTTGTGTCATGACTTAAGTCGCGTGACTCTCTGTTCTGCGTTGATTTGCCCCTATCCTTCCCAGACGTGCTCTACACAGTCCAAACCGAAATGCATACGCTTTCAACTTCAACCAACATATAAACATCTCAACAATATCCCTAATCAACTCAACAAATCACTCATCATGTACTAGAGATGAAAGCAATGAAGCGAAAGTCTCACCTCCTAGCACACACGCTAAGAGTGTGTTTGGTACACTGGACATGACATGACAGAACAGGATCACTGTTCCACGTTTAGCAGGACTTTTATGTGGAACAGAGTGGAACAAGCCTGTTCCACCCCACCCCATGGAACAAGCTGGAACAAGGTCGAACAGACTTTTATTTTGCTAATATAACCTCAAAATAAAATATAATTCTATTCTAAAACATCAAATACATATTCTTTTTATATTTTATTCATTATTGAAGTTTTATTTATTGTATTTATGTTTTAAATATTCATTTTAATGTCCTCAAAATAGTATTTTTATATTTTTCTATGTTTTGATTAATTTATGTGAATTATTACATATTTAATAGTAAAAATATAGAAAATGTTAAAAAATAAGGAATTGAAAAGTACGTAAACTTTTTATTTTTGGGTCACATTAATCGTTTTGAACAAAACTTTCTAACAATATATTGTGTTATAAAAAATATTTATTTCATTATAATTTTATAAATTACATAAATAATCAAAATATATAAAATACATAAACAACTTATTAGGGGTAAATTGGTCATATTATATGTTATGTTTTGTCCAGTTCTGTCTTACCAAATGTTGAACAACTATTCTGTCATTTTCTGTTTTATCATGTCTCATCTTGTCCTATTCTGTCTTGTCTGCATACTAGACGCACCCTAAAGAACTAAAGGAGCCGATTAAATGGATAGAATGAGAGAGACGTCTCTCATTTACGATTTACCTTTTTTTGTTTCAGTTCCAGCATTTGAAAGAAGGAAATTTTTACAATTTCGACCCAGACTTTCATCTAACCAACAAATTCATTACCCAAAGGTTATTCCACCGATCCAGGCCCAATAATAAAAAATGGGCTTTTACTGCCCACATGAATCAAACCAGCCCATGACCAAGACCCAAATAGTGAAACCCGAAGCCTGGGTTTCCAAATCCCAATTTGTAGGTTTGTGTAATGAAATAATACAAAGAAATTAATAATTTGTTAATTTAGTTTATATTTTGTTGTCAATGTTGAAATTCTTGGAAAACTTGTATTTAAACAATTTTCACCTCATAAATCTTTTTGTTAGATTTCATATTATTATTATTTTAATTTATATATGTTACAATCATATTTAATTCATTAACTAATTATAAATTAGGAAATGTAGATTAATTATTAACAAGTCAATCCAACGATAGTAGGTGAGAAACCTCGCCCACCAACTATAAAGAGTGATAAAAGGTACGATAGTTAGGGCTTAGGGGTGAGCAAAACCCGACCGACCCGTTACCCGATCAACCCGAACTTTACTTACCCGATGAACCGAAACCCGATTTGGCCCGAACCTGATCAACCCGAACTTCACTTACGGTTCGGTTTGGGTTGGGTTTTTCCAAACCCGAACCCGTCCGAAACCCGAAATTTTTAAAAAAATATAATTTTTTTTATTTAATAAATCCTAAATATATATTTCTAATTTCTCCTGGAAATAATTGTTGTAGATTAGTTGATATCTCTCCTGGTGTTGCAATCCTTAGTCGAACCAGTGGACCAAATGTATTTGAGCTTTTCTTAGGTTGCATTGCATGTAGGACACTCAAATTACATTGATTGTGGATGGAATTTTAGCCGTTTCTTGAAAGATTGTGGTTGCATGTTGCTTACCAAAGAGCAGGGTCGAAATCTGGGCTGAAAAACACGAAAAAGGGCTAAAAACATGGCCGAAAAACTGGGCTGAAAATGGGCTTGGATCAGGCCCAACCCGATGAACCCGAAACCCGATTAGACCCGAAGTCTGAAACCCGAACTTTACTTAGGACGGGTTTCGGGGCCTGTTTTGTCCACCCGAAACCCAATCGGGTTGGGGGGTTTTCGGCAAGAACCGACCCGACCCGACCGATGCTCACCCCTAACGATAGTATCGACCTAAACCCGTGTTGATATGTTATCCCACTTGTCCAACTCATCTATTTTACCATCTCTAATTGAAACATCACTCTACGATTTAAATTTTCAAGCAAAAACTTCCTCTAATAATGTTTTAACCTCATTTTTACCATGACGATATAAATTAAAATATAACATATATTATTGTGGTTCCTATTTTAGAGAACATACTCTTAAAATGTTGAAATTCTGTCACAAGATTTGTGATGAAAAAAGTCAAGGCAAAATAACCGGCCGAGACCGAATGAGGTTTAGGTTAAACAGTTCTGTTATCTGAATAATGACACTTTTCAAATTGTTCGTTTTTTGGTTATTATTTTACCAATTATGTCAATCCGAATAACATGTTTTACCCGGTTTCCGACCCGAATAAACCAAAAGTTGAATAAACCCAAAACCGATTAAAGTAAACCTTATTCAACATAGTTATTTGTAGGTTGGAAAAAGTTAAAACCCCGATTAACTCGAATCAAATAAACCAAAAACCCGTTTAATTAACCGATTTTTAAAATATATTGCATTTTCAAAATTGGTTTTCTGAAGTAAATTCCAAAAAGAAAAAAAAAGGTTACATGTACATTTTGTCTTTTTGTACTAATTGTCTTTAACACATGATGCATAGACACAATGGTGAGTCATATTCTTGTTGGTATTGTCATAATGTTGACATAAAAAGCGTGTCAATTGAAAATGGGAAAACAATATTATATATATTATTAAGAAGAAAAATATATTTTGAGAAAAAATAGTTATTTTTATATTAAATAAAAGAATTTATGAAAAGGAAATTTTCAAAGAATTTCCATAGGATTTGGACAAGGGATGTCCATGATCCAATTTGGATCGATAAGAACAAAGACCAAAAAGATTTTGACCCTAAAAAGATGGTGAATTTTACATAAATGTTTATGTACATATATAAAATAGTGTATATTCTTTTATTATAAATTATAAATGATAGTAAGGGGCCGTTTATAAAACGCTTATCCGGGTAAGTGATTACCAAGTCACGTTAGCTTACCGGATAAATATGTCAACGATCAAGAATCTTACCATGTAAGAGCGGAAGCAAGGACCGAGAGTCTTACCCGGTAAGTGAGTGCGACGGCTCTTACAACGGTTAGCGCTTATCGGCTAAATTGTTGCATACGATGCCATTTTGGTGGACTAAAATCTTACCCGAGAAGTAAGTGATTGTGTTGAATTTTACCGGTAAGCACTTACATGAGTAAGTGATTAGGTAAACGGCCTCTAAATGTTTTTTTATTGATTTTGTGTTGATGTGCTCTATTCATACTCCTATAAGAGGATATTTAAGTGAAAAGCGACATTTTTTTTGCCAATTTAGCCCGACTAATTTCATTTTTTTGCTACTTTTGGAACCAAATTTTATATTATCGTTAAAGTTTACATAAATGTCTTATACATTTGCATAAAGTCTTTTTTTGAATTAAAAAAATTAAGCAAAAACTTGAATTTGCAAATTTATGTAAAGATATATATATATTTTAATCTAAATATCGAGTTTACGTAAGATATTTGAATAAACTCTAACTAAAATGAGGATTTAATCAGAAAAATTATTATAAAATGAATTAGCTTGAAAAGATAGATTATTTTAACCATTTTCCATTAAAAAAATGAAGTAGCATATGAGTGAAAAGGGTAAGGGGTTGTTTGGCGGTTGCTCAATAGATCATTTGGGTGGGATTAGAAAATTATGTAAAGAGGACCTGATCGGTGAAAGTACACTAAAATACCTAGGGGGAGGCAAGTTCTGGTAAATTTCAAAGCTGAAGAAAATATGAATCAAGTGTTGAAAAACAAGACACATGCTCTACATTACTGGATTAAATGTCTAAGAAAATGGTCTCAAGGCTACTGCTCAGCAGAGAGGATCACGTGGATAAAGATCTCAGGGGTGCCGTTACATGGATGGAGGGAGGAGATTTTTCAGGAAATTGCAAGCAAATGGGGGGGGGGATAATTAAATCGCTCAACTGTGATCTAGAGTCGGATAGCTTATCGTGGGGGAAAGTGCAAATATGCACATCCATTAGAACAAGAATAAGTGAACCGAGGTGTATCAAAATTGGGAACCTTTTTTACAGAGTGTGTATAGAGGAGGAGGAAAGCGTAATAGAACTGGAACTGGAGGAGTCCACAGATGACGGGGGGATCACACAAAGAATAGGAGGATTAATCGGTGCCGCCATTGTGGTCGGAAGAAGGCGGCGAAAGTGGATGTGAATGGGGTATTGACGCGACGTGGTCACAGGGAGGAAACGGGGACAATATCGACTGTGTGGAAGAAACGGTGGAACGAGTGTCTGAAAATGAAGAGGGGGAGGTAGGCAAATCGGGCGTGATTAAGGAGGGCCCGACGTTACCGGTGAACAATCTACCGGAAAAAGAGAGAAGTGGGGAAACCGAGGGTCGAAATAACAATATCGACGGTGTTGCTCCAACAACGACGACATTCACGAAAATTGTAACATTGCCGGAGAAAAATCTATGGCCGGAAATAGGTACGGCGGTGCTTGCTGATGACGATAACGAAATTCAAAAACCAACGATGGCGACACAAGAATCCGAGGAAGTGGGTAGGGCAAACGTGGGGGGAACACGTGTGGAAGGCATGGTCCACTCCAAGGATGGGAGTGTGGGCCGGGTGGAGGAATACAAAAATTCAAAGGGCCTTACACAATTGAAGAGTGTGGCACCTGGCAGTCAAGTTGGGCCTACAACCCACATTGAATTACATATAAATGACAGCACTTGCAGCCAAAATAAATATGATGGCCCAAATTCTACCAACTCTGATCACCACCCAGTTCAATTGTCAACAAAAGGCGATTTTATAACAGAACCTACTGTAACTCAAAGCGATCGACACCATTCACAAAAATCGCAGAAATCCATGGGAGAAAAACAGAAAGGAAAAAAACTTGATAACCTGGGTTTGGGGTAGGGTGTAACAACCCAAAACACTTAACATGGAATATAAGTCCAAAAAGCCCATAAGGGTCCCAATTTACATCACAATACTTGATAACATACTCAAAGCTTAAAGTTCCCAAACGATTACAACCGAGATGTTTAAACTAACAACAGCTGGATCATGACGGTCTCTATTCTCGCACATCCGCCTTAAGCCTTCTCTTTCCCTTTGAACGAAGCACCTAAGCCTCCCTTTCCTGAAAATGGTTTTTAAGTTTTGAAAGCGAGGGTTATACCATAAGGTCTAGTGAATTCCCTCCTAAAAACGCGACCACAAAACATTTTAAGAAAACACGTTTCCTTGCAAACAGCACGTAACAAGTTTGAGCTCAAACATGGGTGTACACAGTGGCATGGACCAATAACACCTTACAAAGCCAGACACGGCAACTCAACACCTTACAAAGCCAGGCACGGCAACTCGACACCTAACAAAGCCAGGCACGGCAACTCGGGGGTCCTCCACTGTGCAACCCGACTCTACCACAGGCATAAACATTAAAACATGTTTTAAAACTTACTCGAGGATAATCCTCCTTCCACTTGTAAGATAACACTTTTCATGCATGAGAAGACATAAATTCATGATGATCAAGTAAACTCATTTTCAGTCATATCAATTCTTCGCAATTCATTTTAAAAGATAGAAATAATGCATAAGGGAACTCACCTGGTATTCGGCTATACGACACTCTAATCGGAGCTCACTTAAACACCAAACGATCACCTGAATTGGGGTTAACAAATGAAGTATTAGACTCCCCAATTATACTCTAAAACATTCCCCATAGTGTCTTAAGACAAACCCCTAAACCACGCCTCGAATCCAAGCCCGAACGACCAACGAAGCAGAAACGAGAATTTCCCAACAGAGACTTACGCGGTTTGCTACGCGGTTTGCAAACCGCGTGAAAAGCCGCGTAACTCTCTGGTCGAGCATTCTCAGTTCTGCATCCCAGGGTCAGCTCGAAAACCCACTTAACTCCTCCAAAAATGATTCCAATCGATTGATAACTTCCCAAAACAAACTCTAAAACTATTTATACATTAAGGAAACAATCCTCATTACTTAAATCAATCAATTCCTCAATCAACCATCATGAACTACTCTTTTGAAAACACAAATCCTTTCTAAAATGAATCAACTTAAGAACCTCCATTGGAAAGGTGGAATAACACCAAGAGTTCACAAACTCCTCAAGGGAATCATCCAACACACCCTTCCAATTGGTTTTGTCTCAAAATACTTGAAGAAGAAGAGAAATCAATAAGAATCGTACATCTAAACTCCATTTCCAAGACAAATCAAAGAGATGAAGATGAAGGTATACCTTGGTAGCAAATTCCTTCAATCCCTCACTGAACCACCTTCTCCAAACCTTCCACTGTGGATTTCTTGAGCTCCTTCTCCCTTCTTGAACTCTCCAGCCGACAAATGAGGACCAAATAGGGTTTTAGGAGAGTTTTAACTTAGCTAGCTTTTCTTTTTCACAACTCAGCCACAGAATTTTGAGTTTTTCTCAAAAGAGCCCCAGAATTTCTTATTTCTGCACTAATACCACAAGAGTTGAAATATGGGGTGTTACATCACCTCCCCCTTAACAGGATTCCGTCCTCGGAATTCCATTGCCGGACGTATGCTGCAATTTGGAGTTAACTTCTGACTTCCAATAATCACATTACCCACAGAATTTCTTAAGGAGTTGCAAATACAATTCTAGAAGATCAACTTCTTTGTCCCTCAAATTCTCGACCATCCGGTGCCAATATTTGTTTCTAACGGTACTACAAAATCCGACCCCTCAATCATTCGCATTACTTGCGAAGACGCACCAAAAGTTTCATACTTCCCCGAGAACCTTTAATTCATTCACTATCTCCCCCAATTCCTTCTATAACTGCCATTACTTCATTACAATATAGCCCAATTCAATCTCCTGTTGAAACACACTTGCAATCCCTTCGTCCGAACATACTACTCATCCAAATTACTCTCCTTAATAGAAAACGACTCTACTCGAGTTAACACCGCAATAACCCGAATCTCTAAACGGAGACTAATCACTCCCTTCGTCGACATTACACACTATCACTCTCATATCATTACCGCATTCTCGCCACCATATAACATTCATATCAAAGGATGAACGCCCTCCTACCAAAATAGCGTTCACCTGGCACAGTTGCGTTTCCTCAAAGTCACACTGATCACACGTGTCTCAACAGCTACAAATCAACGGTCCAAACTCACAACAATCGCTAAGCCATAATTATATTCTATACACAATTATGTCCTTCGCCCTAATCCACCGAATGGTTCCACTAACTAGGAACTGCCTCCAACGTTCACTTGCCCTCCCACACGGAGGAGTGACCAAGCTCATTCAAACTATCTCAATTAATTGAATGTTGAACGACACGCTCACGCGAAACATTCTCCCCGACAATACTGAATCTAATCCCAAGGTCTCTCGACCACGACACCACATTTGACGACTTGTTTCCATCCTAACTTGATACATTAAAGATCCCTCAAAAGAATGACTCACCCACAAGAACCAACTTTTAGACCGGTCGCATGAACTTAGCTTTCTCAACTCATTAACCATGACATAAACAACAATCCCTTATCTTATGCCTTAAAAAGAACAGTTCTTCAACTATAGTCCGCCCATTCAATGTCTCATGACATCTTCTTACCGCGAGTCTGTCTATACTTGATCTTTCATACCGTCATCATCTTCTCTCATGCTTACACAAACTTTCCATCGCACACCGCTACAGCCTAACAGAACAACTTCTCCATACTTATCAGTCAAGACCTTTAGCCAAGTTCTCATGAGGTACTTAACACCAAGAACTACCAAGAGTTCCTAACTCTCCAACACCGCCGACCCGCTCATTCTAATTCATTACATCCACGAAATACTCCAACGCTCTTGACTAAACTTCACGATGAAGCACTACAACTTAACGGGTACAATATCCTGCTCGACAATCAAGTGAAGCATGAAAACTCACCCAAAATCCAATGGGATCGAGAAGGACAAGGGTTCTCCTGTCATCCCGTTACCAACCGCAACTTAATCTCTTGATCTCAACCTAGTATTAACGTATACCGCCCGCAAAACCACACACTTCAACCAGGCATACTCATTACCTTTGACTACTCCATTATTACGGCAATTCACCATTACATCTGAGACATACACGCTTCTTTGGTACCAAGTGCTACCACTTCCCCACGCCACTATCGCACCCCGCGACTACATTGCAACAAGTTAACGTGATGCCTTTACATACGCAGAAGATGTTACTTCCTTTATGCCGCCCATAACACAATTTCAAACGAAGCCAAAACGTTGCTCGACTTTGCCCTTCCCGGGTCTAAACGAACCACATGACAAAGTCAATTACTCAAGGTACACCCGTTTCGATTACCCTAACCTTTCGTTCTTATATGGATCATCATACCCCATAAGAAAATCACTTAAGCAATCACGATCTCTTACTTTTGTACACTCACACAAGGTGGTCAAACGTCACGTCGGATACCTACCTTTCTCCAAACAACTTCTTACCTCTTTGTAAGAAAACTCAACAAGATAGCCACACTATAGTTACTTCTCCAATACCAACCTCCCGACAACTATCCAACAAAACGGTCACTGATTCGACATCGACAATCGACATGCAATTGTCCAGTCGCCTTACGACGAACAAGGATTCTCGAAAGAACCTATTTCTCCTAACTCCCGAACCAGTTCTCGTTCCTCGTTAACTCCTCTCAATCTATCTCCGCTGTGCTAGACACCTTACACACAAGCTAATCATCCAAAACCTCAATGGACATTACATTCACATTGGTGGTCTTCCGTTCTCCCAATGCCCTCACAAGGTGTTCCTATACCATATCCTTAACACATTCTCGAACAACCTCACTCGTTCGCCCGCAACGGGTTCATTCTCACGTTTCAATCTCCTGACAAAACCTCCACATTAATGGACTACATGATGATTTCATTCTTTCCTGACAATCTAGGATTCCTAACATAACCCACTTCGTCCTACGCCTTATAACCAACTTATACCCCACCGTTCTCCCTCGAGAGAGACTAAACACAAGATCTTTCTTAGCAAGATCTAATTATCAAACCATCTCAGTACTCCAACTCGAAACCGAAAACATTACATTAGGTAACGTAACGCTACTGATTTCTATTCCACCAACAGAAACACTTTGGCCATTTCAACTTTACCGCGATTAAAACTATTCTCACATATCCCGACAATAGTTCAAACTACACTCATACCAACATTCCAGATTCACTGCCCAAGACTCCAGGTATTCACCCACTTACTCTAACGGAACACTATGGTCATAACTTGACCACATCTTATACAACTAGCAATTTAACTCCCAAAGCCCTTTCCTTGGCTTAAATCGTAACATCCTCCCCCGACCTAGCGAGTTCATAGCCTTCATGCACAATGACACAACGATTGAAATCATTTTGCGCACTTTTAAGAAACACGATAGATGCAAAAGTATAAAGCGAGTTTGAGTATGCATGAAACAACATTACTCAAGATGAATAGTAAAACACAACGATCGCAAAGATCACTTACAGGCACACTTACGATAATTCGTAACCCTGTCCATCCAAATCGATGCCGACACTACGATTGTCTCCAATGAAACCCTTTCGCATATGACCGGAAAATTTTCGAACGAAATTACTTACCCAAAGTGGGTCTGTCAACTCCAATACTCGTTCTTATAATAATAACAAGTCAATACTCATTTTGTTTATAAACAAAACCTCTCAATAAAACGTTTTCAATATTTTCATAACGAAGATTCTCTCCCCAAATAAAAGTGTGAAGTAATTCGTAGATTTCTAAGTTCAAAGCTTTATCGTATAGTGAAAACAAATTTATCCTTTACCAATAAAAAAAACACACACTTGCGAGTGTCAACTCATTTCTCAAAACAAGGAAAGTTTGTTATGCACGTACATGCCTTTAACATGAAAGAACTTGTGTAATAAGTTTAATGACACAATGCATGAAATTTAATATGCAATTGAAGGCTATTCACTCTAACCAAGTCAACCGTTGCACTCACTTCAACTCTTCACTGATACCTCACTAAGACCAACAATCGCTTTCTTACTTATGCTACAACTTGTCGCACAAGTGCTCCACAATCCACTTGATCGACCGCTCAACATGGTTTACCAAACTAACCAGTTATCTCACCTCCTACTCTTATTCATACTTCAAAACAACACTGATCTCCTTCATTCAATAACCTTGCCACTCAACCGTTTGACTAAGGAATCCAGAACTAAATTCCCTCCCTCAATCTTGAATTGAAGGTTTTCACGATGCCAACATAATTCTCGCTTCCTATCCCAGAGAGTTTACCTCTAGACAGCTCATCAACATTCTAGACAACACTTCTTCTAGAAGTTACAAACACCACATCACAAGGGATCTCCCATGACACATCAACTATTTGCTATCAAACACAAGGTTAGAACCTTCTACATACTTCCACACTCACCACCCATCCGGACAATAGCGATTGATTACACCCATGCACCTGTAAGTCCATAATAGCATTGGCCAGATGCTATTTGAATTTACCTTACATGAGGGTTCTCACTACCATTGTCAAGACATCCTACGATTAAGGTCTTTCCTAATGGCTTCCTATATCTCGGTTGTGTCCCTATTCTCAAGTTTAAGTTTAGGCCCATTCGGTCACCTAAATCCCTTAAACTACGGCTCTGATACCATTTGTAACAACCCAAAACACTTAACATGGAATATAAGTCCAAAAAGCCCATATGGGTCCCAATTTACATCACAATACTTGATAACATACTCAAAGCTTAAAGTTCCCAAACGATTACAACCGAGATGTTTAAACTAACAACAGCTGGATCATGACGGTCTCTATTCTCGCACATCCGCCTTAAGCCTTCTCTTTCCCTTTGAACGAAGCACCTAAGCCTCCCTTTCCTGAAAATGGTTTTTAAGTTTTGAAAGCGAGGGTTAGACCATAAGGTCTAGTGAATTCCCTCCTAAAAACGCGACCACAAAACATTTTAAGAAAACACGTTTCCTTGCAAACAGCACGTAACAAGTTTGAGCTCAAACATGGGTGTACACAGTGGCATGGACCAATAACACCTTACAAAGCCAGGCACGGCAACTCAACACCTTACAAAGCCAGGCACGGCAACTCGACACCTTACAAAGCCAAGCACGGCAACTCGACACCTAACAAAGCCAGGCACGGCAACTCGGGGGTCCTCCACTGTGCAACCCGACTCTACCACAGGCATAAACATTAAAACATGTTTTAAAACTTACTCGAGGATAATCCTCCTTCCACTTGTAAGATAACACTTTTCATGCATGAGAAGACATAAATTCATGATGATCAAGTAAACTCATTTTCAGTCATATCAATTCTTCGCAATTCATTTTAAAAGATAGAAATAATGCATAAGGGAACTCACCTGGTATTCGGCTATACGACACTCTAATCGGAGCTCACTTAAACACCAAACGATCACCTGAATTGGGGTTAACAAAGGAAGTATTAGACTCCCCAATTATACTCTAAAACATTCCCCATAGTGTCTTAAGACAAACCCCTAAACCACGCCTCGAATCCAAGCCCGAACGACCAACGAAGCAGAAACGAGAATTTCCCAACAGAGACTTACGCGGTTTGCTACGCGGTTTGCAAACCGCGTGAAAAGCCGCGTAACTCTCTGGTCGAGCATTCTCAGTTCTGCATCCCAGGGTCAGCTCGAAAACCCACTTAACTCCTCCAAAAATGATTCCAATCGATTGATAACTTCCCAAAACAAACTCTAAAACTATTTATACATTAAGGAAACAATCCTCATTACTTAAATCAATCAATTCCTCAATCAACCATCATGAACTACTCTTTTGAAAACACAAATCCTTTCTAAAATGAATCAACTTAAGAACCTCCATTGGAAAGGTGGAATAACACCAAGAGTTCACAAACTCCTCAAGGGAATCATCCAACACACCCTTCCAATTGGTTTTGTCTCAAAATACTTGAAGAAGAAGAGAAATCAATAAGAATCATACATCTAAACTCCATTTCCAAGACAAATCAAAGAGATGAAGATGAAGGTATACCTTGGTAGCAAATTCCTTCAATCCCTCACTGAACCACCTTCTCCAAACCTTCCACTGTGGATTTCTTGAGCTCCTTCTCCCTTCTTGAACTCTCCAGCCGACAAATGAGGACCAAATAGGGTTTTAGGAGAGTTTTAACTTAGCTAGCTTTTCTTTTTCACAACTCAGCCACAGAATTTTGAGTTTTTTTCAAAAGAGCCCCAGAATTTCTTATTTCTGCACTAATACCACAAGAGTTGAAATATGGGGTGTTACACAAGGTAAGGTGAGCTTTCACATACTCAAGCAAATGGCGAGGGGAAGCCACAAAAAACCAGGCCAAAAACGAGGGACAGAGGGGAAGGCAGAAAAACCAATCAAAAGGAGAAATAACGACAGGGGCGGACCTACGTATACGGGAGCGGGTTCCGTGCACCCGCTCACTCGATTATCGCAAGAGGAAAAAATGAGAGGTTAAAATAGTGTACCCGCTTAATTATAAGTGTGCCCTTAAAATTTTGAAAGATAAAATTAAAACAATAAAAGTAGATTGGCGAGTTGGCTTGAAAGGTTTGCTAAACGTGTGCCTCCTATCCAAGAGGTCTTGGGTTCAAGCCTTAGTGTCTACTAGTTATGCTTATTTTTTTTACCTTTTCTCCTAAATTGTTTTAATTTTATTATTGACCGTTTAACTTGTTTTTGAAAGTATTCTTTTTTAGATATGAAAGGTGCATTTGTTAAGTTTTTTAATGGTTGGTTTTGTTATTAAATATCTAAAATAGATGTATCTTTTATCCTAAATTGCATTAATTTCATTATTGACCGCTTAACATGTTTTCGCAATAAAATAGATGTATCTTTTATCCTAAATTGCATTAATTTCATTATTGACCGCTTAACTTGTTTTCGCAAGTACCTTGAAATCAACCAAAAAATCGGAAAAATCTCCCGAACTCGACCCAAAAAACGGAAAAAAGGTCTATCAAAATCAACCAAAAAACTTAAAATCCTCAACGGAATTCGGTTAAAAAAAATTGGACGACTTTGCGAACCTATGATCTACCTTAAATGTGCCCCCACTCGGCAAAAATCCTGGGTCTGCCACTGAATAACGATACAGAAGCGACGATTCCCACAAGTCAATCGTCAATGTCAAATGAATTGAGAGGGAAGGATAGCTCGGAGGCATTGGAGGATTTCGGAAAAAAAAAAATCGGCCTCAAGTGGAATGAAAACAAAGAAGCAGTTTCAGGATCAGAAGGGGGAGCAAAACGAAATAATCAGTTCTGCTAACGAAGGTGTGGTTCGATTATATTGGTTCTTTTAATGAAAATGCTCTCGTTAAATATTAGGGGATTGGGAGCTTTGAACAAAAAAAAGCTGGATAAAAGAACTTTGCAGGAGAGAGAAACCTAGTGTTTTGGGAATACAGGAAACAAAAACTAGGAGATGGTCGGAATTGCAGGTTGGATCTTTGTGGGGAGGGGAGGACGGTGATTTTGCACAGGTGGAAGCATTAGGGAAATCGGGGGGGGGGGGGGGGGGGGCTCCTAACTATTTGGGATAAAAATGTTTTTAATTGTGAAGCCGTGATTGAGGATGAGTCGTTCCTCGCAGTGATTGGCAAATGGAAAAATATAGATGGGAGGCTTGGATTAGTAAACGTTTATGGGCCGAGAGACGTGAAAGAGAGGAAAGACACTTGGGAAAAATTGGAAATAATGATATCAAAAGAGGACGTCAAATGGTGTTTGTTCGGAGATTTTAATGAAGTGAGAGGAGAACACGAAAGACTCAATACGATCACAAATCAAAGAGGAGTGGAGGATTTCAACGAATTTATTAATAGGAGCAAATTGCTAGACATTCCAATGGGAGGGAAGAAATTCACAAGGGTAAGTGACGACGGCCTAAAATTTAGCAAGTTGGACCGATTCCTTGCCTCAAATGATTTTGTACGTTATGGAAAACCGTGAGTGTTAGTGCGTTGGAGAGAAAGTGGTCGGATCATACCCCGATTATGTTAACCGAGGACCATCATGATTTTGGGCCAAAACCGTTCAAACTCTTTGACTCGTGGCTAAAGGAGGAAGGTATGGAGGAAAGAGTCTTGGGGGCTTGGAGTGTAGTAATATCGTCGAACCGACCGGATTGCATATTTAGAGACAAGCTAAAATATGTCAAAGAAAAGTTGAAAGCGTGGAGCAAAGAAAGGTTCGGCAACTTGGATAATGATTTAAAAGGGTTAAAAGAGGAAGTAGCAAAAAAGGAAAAGGAAGCGGAAGAGAGCCGTTGGGACGAGGAGGAACGAGTACGTTGGGTACAAGCAAGGAAGAGATGGCTTGAGATGGAGTAAAAGAGAATTGATATGGATAGACAAAAAGCAAAAGTGAAATGGATCGTTGAAGGTGATGAGAATTCAAGGTTGTTTCACGCGGCGATAAAATATAGAGAGAGAAAAAAATAGTATGAGGGGCTTGAATATAAATTCGGAATGGACGGACGATCCTACAAAAATCAAAAACCATGTCTTTGAATTCTTTAAAGATAAATTCTCGTCGCAATTAAGAAGGGGGAGGCCGACCGTGCGGGGGGATAATTTTGAAAAAAATTCAAGAGTTGAAGCCGAATGCTTGGAAAGACCTTTCTCGGAGGAGGAAGTTTGGGGGCGGTAAAAAGTTGTGGAACGAATAAAGCACCCGGTCCGGACGGTTTCACCGTGGGATTTATAAAAAAGTTTTGGGGAATTATAAAAGAGGACTTGCTAAAGGTGTTGCATTGGTTTGGGGAGAAGGAAGAAATTAGTTGGGGTTGCAACTCATCCTTCCTAACTTTGATTCCTAAAGTCAAGAACCCAACGGGGTTAGGGGAATTTAGACCAATAAGCTTGATAGGTATTTTCTATAAATTGGTGTCTAAAATTTTGGCGGAAAGGATGAAAAACGTGTTGGGAAAAGTGATAAGCAAAGTTCAAAGTGCATTTATAAAAGATCGCAACATTTTGGATGGAGTGTTAACCGCAAACGAGGTGGTTGACTTTATAAAAAAGAGTAAGAAGAGCGGTTTGATCTTTAAAGTGGATTTCAAGAAAGCGTACGATACCATGGAATAGACGTTCCTTTTGGAGAGTTTAGAGCTAATCGGATTCGGGAAGAAATGGAGAAATTGGATCATGGCATGTCTAAAATCCGCAACGATGTCGGTTCTTGTAAATGGGTCGCCAACCAAAGAGTTCAAAATGGAAAAAGGGTTAAGGCAAGGAGACCCGTTAGCTCCTTTCCTCTTCCTAGTGGTCGCCGAAAGTCTCCACGTTTTAACAGAGGAGGCGGTGAAAAAGGGCCTTTTTGAAGGAATTAAAGTTGGAAAAAATGAAGTAAATGTCTCGCATCTACAATATGCGGATGATGTGGTTTTTTTCGGTAAATGAAGTTTAACAAATTTAAAAAACCTCATGAAGATTCTTAGATGTTTTCAAGAGATCTCGGGCTTAAAGATTAATGTGGGTAAAAGCAAGATATACGGGGTCGGGGTACGTGATGCAGAGGTTCAATTATGGGCAAGAAGCTTGGGATGTGGATGGGGCACCCTACCTTTTATCTACCTCGGCCTTACGGTTGGAGCATCGATGAGCCGGTTGGAACATTGGAAACCGGTTGTTGAAAAGGTGAAGAATAAACTCGCTTCGTGGAAAACAAGAATTATGTCGATTGGAGGTAGATTAACTTTGATTAAATCGGTACTCGGTAGTTTGTCGTTATATTTTTTCTCATTGTTTCGAGCTCCGCGAGGAGTGATTAAAGCGTTGGAGAGAATTAGAAATAATTTCTTTTGGGGAGGGGCGGGAGAGAGAGAAAAAAAAACATGGCATGGATCAAATGGGCTAGAGTATTGGGACCGTTAAAAAAAGGGGGGTTGGATGTGGGTTCACTACAATCGGCTAATTGGGGACTCCTATCAAAGTGGTGGTGGCGATTCAAAACTGAAAGTGGGTCGTTGTGGGTTAATGTTATAAAGAGTCTATATGGGGAAGAGGGTGGGCTTAGGGGACAACAAGCGGTAACGGGTCAACGTGGGGGAACATAGTTCGAATAGGACCGGAATTGGAAAACACGGGGGTGGACTTGGAAAACTCGTTCATTAAAGAGATTGGGGATGGGACGGATACGAAGTTTTGGAGAGACACATGGGTGGGAGTTGGAACTTTGGAAGACACCTTCCAAAGATTGTATAGGTTGGAAACTAACAAAAAGGCTTTGGTATCGGATAAGGGGGAATGGACGGAAAATGGGTGGGTGTGGAGATGGAATTGGAGACGGGAGCCTAGGGGTAGGGTGTGCGGGGAATTGGAACAACTAAAAGCAAAACTTCAAGAGTGGACACCGGTAAGAGATCGGAAAGATAAGATGGTTTGGGTGTTGGACCCGTCAAATACCTTCAATGTAAAGACGGTTAGGAAAATAGTGGACGACTCGGCGGAAGGAATAGGAGGAAACTTTATAGAGACTAGATGGAGTACGTTGATCCCAAAAAAAGTATGTATCTTCATTTTGGAGAGTGAGATCGGGACGTATCCCAACACGATCGGTATTAGATAGGATGGGATTGGACTTGGACTCGGTTCTGTGCCCAAGGTGCGGAGACATCACCGAAACGGTGGATCACGCACTTGTGGGATGTAGAGAGGTAAAAAAATCTTTGGAATCATACCGGAAAGTGGTGGGGAAGGAATGTGAGAGATGTGGATTCGATACAAACGCTGCTTCAAGAGGATCAAAATCCAAGGGGTGACAAAAAGAAAAGAGCATTATGGGAAGCGGTGTGTTGGAGCTTTCTATATCTCATCTGGGCACATAGGAATAAGATTGTGTTCCAAAGAGAGAAAAGTAAGGTAGAAGAGCTATTTTTTGAATTCCAAAGGATAATGTTCGAGTGGATTCAGAAAAGAAATATAAAGGCAAGTTTGGATTGGGGAATGTGGTTGACATCTCTTTCTGGGTAAGTTAAGTCGAAAAAATAGTTGCTGTTCGAAATGGACAGATTCTGTTCGGTGTCGACAATCTTAAACAGCTGATGTGCAACATCGACAGCCCCCTGTTTTAGCTGCCGGTCGACTTAGAATACACATTAGTATCGAGGATGTTCACAGCGAAGATCGGATGTTGGCGATAACGGGATGACATGCAACGCCAACGACGGTTTACATCTCGCAAACATGTCCTCGGCCGGTATAATTTTCGCGATCAGATGTCACTTTTCTCTAAACTGAGTTGTTGTAACTTAGCAGACTTATGTTTACTGTTGTTTCCTTGTACTTACAGCCCCTCTTAAGTGGGTGATGATGACTTTAATAAAATGATGATGCCTTTAAAAAAAACACGTCTTGTCGTTGTCACATATAAAGTAACGGGACATATGCTTGTAATTTTATTCATTGTTTTTAAAGTAAATTACATTTTTTTTTGTTTTTTTTTTGAAACAATTACATTTTTTGTTGTTGTTTGCAAATTCTTATGCTTTTCATGCCTATGATTAACCCTTTTAATTTGATTTTTTTAAATACCTCTCATATTAAGTTATTCTTGTATTTTACCAACTTGAAGGAAAAAAAACTCCTCTCCTCCCCCACATTGACCCACTCCCCCTTTGGCGCATAAGTAAAACCCTTGCCTCTCTTCATCTTCCCAAATACGTTTAGAAGTGGATATAAGAAGCGCCGAGCGGAGTCCTGTACATCCGTTGAGCTTATTTTTGCAAATAGATTTTTTGTGTATGAAAGATGCACCAGCTGTAAGAAATATCAACCAAAAGATCAAACAAGTCCCTGAGGGTGCGTTTGGTACGCAGACGGGACGGGACAGGACGGGACATGATAGAACATGACTGGACAGAACATGTGTTCAGCGTTTGGTAAGACTGGACAGGACAAAACAGGATCGGTTAAATGACCAATTTACCCCTAGTGAGTTTTTTGTTTTTTTACCAAATGATTGATTTTTTGTTGTTAAGCACTGATTCTTCCTTTTGCAACTGAAAGACCTCCGATTAAACTTATCTAACTCATGAAGCAAGACTGCAGCATGGTGGTTCACCAAAAATTAGATGATCGGAAACCTTTTTTCTCTCTTAAATGTTGGATTGTATCGGAATTCTTCAAAAAATGTTAGTATGGAAGTCTTCATAGTTTTCTGCCTCCTCTCTTAACCATTTGTATCCTCCTTTGAACTGTTATCGAACAATATGTTGGGTTTTGTTCAAAACTCGATTTCAAAAATCATAATATTAGCAACGGAAGCTTAAAAATTTCGAACAACATTAAAACATTTTAACACCCACCAAGGATCCATTTGCATGAACATGAAAGATTAAAACCATACATAGGGGGTTTGTAGAAATTATAACCTTTGAAGTCATTTGATAAAACCTTTTAGTATGATGGATGAAGATGACAAGAACTCAAGAAGAATTCCTCTAGAGAAGTCCACCAAGCAAGCTCCAACACTTTGATGTATGCTAGTACCTTCTTGAACTTCGATGCAAAGAGAACTCCTTAAAACAAGTATACAATAGACTTGTATTTTAGAAGAACAAAAACACACACCAAGTGTGTGTTTCGGCCGAACTCAAGGAGAGGGAGAGAGAGAGCCTTTTCTTAGTGTTGTGTAATTCAAAATATGGTCTCTCTTTTTACTACAAGTCAAGAGACAAGGGAGCATTTTCTATTGGACCACAAAAGGGTCCAATGAAATGCATATTGCCACCCAACATGGCCAATGAGAAAAAGGAAGGCCATGCAATTTTACAAAATAACCCTTGTAGTTTTAAGATGGTTAAAATCATATTTTAACTATCTTAAACTTTCTCCTCAAGTCCCTCCTTGCAATTTTAGTTACAAAATAAATCCATCCCATGTATTATTTTATATAACCAAAATTTATTATTTGCATCTAATATTATGAATCATATTCATTAATATTTTCAAGAATTAATTAATATTTATCAAGAATCAAATTCTTATAAATATCAATTCGGTGTCTACTTGCTATATGGTGTGACCCTATAGGATCATATATTACCGGTAATATTAGTTTATAATCATTCTTGAGCACACGGAACCAACACAATAACCAAAATCGAGCAGTAGCAAAAGAACCAAAATCGAACAGTAGCAAAATCGAAAACCTAATGAAATCAAAAACCAAAACCGAAAACTTGATGAAATCGATAACCAAAATCGAAAACCAAAATCGAAATCTGATGAAATCGATAACCAAAATCGAAAACCTAATGAAATCGATAACCAAAATCGAAACCTGATGAAATCGATTTACAAGTCTGGAGAAGTTTGAAGATGAAGACGACTGATACAAGGGATTCGATTTACTAGAGAAGGTTGAAGATGAAGAAATCGCAGGTATAGGATTCGATTTACTCTAGAGGCGTGGATGAGATATGAGTAGGGTTTAAAATTTTGTCTTTTTAAGGGTATCTTGGTCCAAGTAGTGGTGTTCCACTTAGTTCCATGGGTAACTATAGAACAAGCTTGTCCAAAGTTAGTTCCACTTAGTTCCACATATGGTCACACCAAATATGGGACAAGTGTGGCATGTCATGTCATGTCCTGTCCCATGTTGTCCACCCTACCAAACGCACCCTGAAAGACATAAATAAATCTCTCGAAATTAACAAAAACTGCAAAGGTCTCTCAAAATCAACCAAAAGACATAAATAAATCCCTCGAAGTGTAGGAATTTGGCTAAAAACACATGAAAAGACTCTATGAGCCTTTAATCCAACTTAAAGTTGCATCTGCTAGATAAAAATCTTAGGTTTGTCGTTGATTACATCATTTAACCTCTATAGATCTGGTGTTAGTGACAATAATGCTCCCATTCTTTCTTCTCTAATGTACCCTTCCATCTGACCTAAGCTTCTCATCTCCCTCTCTCCTTTCTTCGATATTCCTCATATGAAACTTCCCCGTCAACCTAAACCATCTTAGAACACTTGAAACTATAACATAAGCTACTTTCCATTGCACACCTTTTTCGATTCTAGTTTCTCCAGAGATGTAGCCTCAAACCTTGTTTCATTCACTAGAGTCAAACAAGCTTACTAGGTTTTTCATATTGAAATTCACAACACCTGACTTTTTTTGTTTTTCTTCACATGATTACATGGTTCTATGTTCATAATAGAAAGGCTAAAATCGTAGTTAAGTTTTGATAGTTCTTTTTTTTCTTCATTTTCTAGGTTTTTCCATTATTCAAAACATTAATTAGGTAGTAAAATGCTATAATGAAACGCACCCTTGTCACCCCTTTTGTGGTACTTTTTTAATTTTATTATAGTGGTCCTAACTTGGTTTTAGGGTTTCATTGTACTCAGATTTTGGTTTCTTAAAAAAAGGTATGCAACTTTACATAGAAATTGAGGTTCGGATTGAAGTCGGAGCAACACCAGACTGAGGGCAGATTATAGAATTTAAGGTCAGAGATGGAGATGGAGATGGAGGTCGAGAATAGAGATGAAGGTTGATCGGTGGTGTCTAAGGGAGGAGGAGGAGGAGAAGGAGAAGAAGGAAGAGAAAAAGGGAGGAGGAGAGAGGAGGGAAGGGGAAGGGAGGGTGGGGATTAAATTTATTTAGTTTTTCTTCTTTTTAAATCCTAAATGCATGTTGATGTGTATCAAATACTTATATAAGAAAAATTTATAAAAGAAAACGAAAAAAGGATTAAAATGCTCTCACACAAGACCAACATGTGTTGGGTACTTAACACTTCTTAAACCAAGGACCAAATCTAAAAGGTTGCAAACCATGATAATTATCAATATAATAAATAAATTATAAGGACAAAATCCAATTTTTTTTTGACGTATGATAGGGGACCAAAAGTGTGATTTACGGGTGTCTACCAAACGCTTATTTGGGTAAGTGTTTACGAGTAAAATTCAAACACTATCACTTACTTACCGGATAAGATTTTATTTTACCAAACGGTATGTAACAATTTTCCGATAAGCGCTAGCTATGGTAAGAGTCTTCGCCATCACTTACCATGTAAGACTCTCTAGACCTTGCCTTAGCTTTTACCGGGTAAGATTTTTTGTCCTTGCCATATTCATCCAATAAGGTAAGGTTACTTGGTAAGCGCTTACCTGAGTAAGCGTTTGGTAAACGGCCCCTTACTCTTGTTTTACAAATAAACTATTTTTATGTTATTTTTACAATTAAAGCCCCAGTTCTTAAAATATTATCAATTTTATTAGGGATTGTTTGTTAAATTCTTATTGGGTAAGTGTTTATTGGATATCACTTATTTTATTATGACCATGTCAAGGACAAAGAATCTTACTAAGTAAGAGATATATGATAGCAATGACCAATAATCTTACCCGTTAAGTAAAAGAGAAGATCTTGCCTAGTAATCACTTACCACGTTTAAGACGTTTATTGCAATCCATTTTAATGGTTAAAAATATTACCCGGTAAAATAATGGACGGTTGTGATTCCGTCTCTGAAGATCGAACAAGGAGATTACTGCCGGTTCAAAAAAAAAGTAAGAGTAATGACACATGTCAATAAACTGTTACTCTGTAAACGTTTAAATATCAAAACTTAAAATTACTATAATTTAATAAGTTGTTACTTCAAACTTTTCAATTTCGTTCTAATAAATTAAAATTCCATGTTGAACTATTTATTTAATGCAAATCTTAAAATAATTTCTTTCTTGAAATTAAATAATTATTTAAAGTATGTAATTAAACAATTATATAATTATTTTATTGTAATTATAAAATATTTTTTTAATTAATAAAAATAATTGACTAGTATACTTATTTTTGCTAAAAATATCCATGCGGCACATCACTAATTTTATAACTAAATAAATCAACTTGTATTTTTATTAAAATTTTATAACTAAATAAATATCAAAAAAATTATAAATATTAGCTTTTGATTCTTTTAGAGCATTTGTTATAACATTACTAATTTCTAATTGATGATTTATACTTTAATTAATAAAAAGTTATAGGAGTATATTACATTTAATAATAAAAATATTGTTGTAATAATCAAACTAAAACTGAAAATTTCGATTTTTGAGAGAATGTGACTATCATATTATATAATAAGAAATGATCGTGTGATAATAACAGTTAAGGTTTGAGGATAAAAAATGATCTAAACCTTTTATCACTTTTATCTCACTCCCACCACATAAATCCAGTTTGATATGAAAATTGATCTGGTGCATCTCGTTGCATCATCTTAATGTGCATCCAATGGTGAAGTTCATTTATTACCTTTCTCATTATAACTTTCACTCTCACAAGAACCCAACTCATGGACGGACCTCAAGTGGTGCACACGGCGACACGTGCCACTGTATTGTTTCTGGGCCGTAAGGTAAAAAAATTAGGTTTGTGAAAGGTGCAACCATTCGTTTTAGAATGTGCAGCCATATTTTTTAGAAATGCAACAATACCTTGTAATCAACAAAAAACTCTTGGAATCAACCAAAAAACTAAAAGAAATCTCTTTAAATCAACCAAAAATACCGGAAAAATCTTCTAAAATCAACAAAAAATACCGAAAGAAATCTCTCGAAATCAAGCAAAAAACAATAAAAATACTTTGAAACGTCGGGAATTTGGCTAAAAACACATCGGACGATATTGAACGTTAGTAAAAAGATGAAGACACGTCGATGTAAAAAATTTCTTTTATTTCATTCTGCTAATTACTTTTTATATAATAGCAAACAATTTCTTTTATTTCACTCCGCTTTGAAAATGTATTTACAAACAACCACTATTATTACATCTGTTTTCAAACAGCCGTTTCACATTTTTAGGTGGTCCAAGATTTCAATTTCGTGAAAACGATTCTTTTTGATGAACTCGTAAAATCTTACCGAAAACAATAGATAGATAGTTTATAAAAATTGTTGTCAACTTTTATATCTTTACGTTACCTATAAGAATAATTTTCATCTTGTTTGTCTTTATTATCTATTATATCAGGATCGCCACATCATTTTACATCACTACCCACAAGACATTGTTTATTTTTCAACAATAACTTTTAGAGTAAATTGCATTTTTGGACCCTCTGGTTATGTGTTTTCTTTGAAAGGGGTACCTAAACTTCAATATCTCAAATAGTGGTCCATGAGTTTCCAATTTTGCTCCAAATGTAAGACCTGGTCACTAACCCCGTCTATTTGATCCGTTAGTGCCAGGGGTACTTTCGTCCATACAACTTTTCCCTCCCAAATTAACCAAACCCACAACCCACACTCGACCATAAGAACCAAGACACCTGCTTTCTTCCTTCTCCCACCTCTCTCACACTCTCTTTCTTCATATTCTTCCAAAAATGGTGATATGCTACTGTGGTTGTGAAGCAAGTTTAAAAACATCTTGGACACATGCAAACCCTGGACGCAGGTTCTATTCTTGTGGAGCTATGGTAAGCCCTCTGTTTCCTCCAATTTCGTAACATTTCATGGATTTTCTAGTTTGTTACCACCAAACTCCAAAATTCTCCCTATTTTCACTTGTACATGGTAAAAGGTGTTCCTGTTTTGGATGGTTTGATCCACCAATCTATGTTAGGGATATAGATGTTGTCCCTGGGTTACTGAGGTCAAAGCACAAACTTGAAGAAACTATCAACTCAAGAGAAAGTGAGATTTGGAGATTGCAGCTGCTTTTGGTTCTTAGTTGGGTTTTTTTTCGGATTTACATGTATAGTTGTATGAAGTAATTGCAGTGAAGTTAGTGTTGGGATTTTGGTTTAAGATCAATGTAAAGCAGTGAGTAGATGTTAAGTTAGTTTTGGGATTTTGGTTAAAGATCGTTGTAGCCACTGCTTTGTTTATGATGTAATGGTAAGTGCAAATTAGAATCAATGAAATGCTTTCTGTTTGACACAATAGCCCTTGTTTTGAAATGGGTTCTATTTGGAAAATGCACAAAATGGTACATTGACTATAATAGCAACACATAAACAATACCAATATACTGACAATACCAACACATAAGTACCAAGATATTGATAATACCAAGACATAACTACCAAAAGACATCAAAAAGAGGCTAAACATAACTACCAAAATACATTAAACAGGCTAACAGCCTTGCATACCATACATACACAAATATTGTTTATCAACCATAAAAAACTACCACCAACAAGTACCAAAAACACATTGTTTATCAAACATCAACCATCAACCACCAAATACATTGTTTATCAACCACCAAACAACCACCTAAACTACTTGCGTTGTTCATACAGGAGGCTGTGAAGCTCCTTCCTTCCCTTTACATGTCCTTGAATTGTGCCCCAATTGTTTACACTTATCACAAGTGACTTTGATCCCTTTCCTTGATAACTTGCCAGTCCTCCTCTGGCTCTGACTTTGAGACATCTCTTCAGCTGTCTTCCTCCTCTTTTTCTTTGGTCTGCCCACTTGTGTGTGATGATCTGGTGGAACCAAAGTTGTTATGCAGTTTGATTTGTCCCAAAGCATGCATCCATTGATTGGCTCAATCTTAAAGCTGTACATGTCCCTCCATGTGCTAAGCCTGTATGATTGGTGCACCCATGATTCAGAGTCTTCATTGATTCCATTCTGTGCCATATTCCAGTTAGTTTCCACTGCATGCTTGCAAGGAATTCCTGTTAATTCCTACCTTCTACAAGAGCATGTCCTTGCTCTAACATCAACTATGCACTGATCATTCCAAGGTCCAGATACATGTCATAACAACAGTATCAAAAGCAGGTTCATGTGCATGCTACAACCATGAGACAAGTATAGGGCATGTGTTTGTAACATACCTGGTATCTATCTCCTCCATTGTACACAACCTGGTATTTGCTTGCTTCCTTCTTCACACTGTCCATTATCTTGTTTGCAGTTGGGGTCAATGGTCCATCACAACCATCAATGACTTTTAAAACATTTACAATTCTCTTCATAAGATACACTCTAATGTACTCCAAGCAAGAATGAATTGGTTTGTCCCTAGCAGCAATGATTTGCCTATTGAATACCTCACACATGTTATTTAGAAGCACATCAGAGTGACATCTACATGTATGCATCAAAAAACACATCAATGTGTGTGTGTGGGGGGGGATCTTATTCAACAATTCAACCATTTAAGAGTTATTTACCTGTAAAGTGTGATCTGCTCCATTGTTGGGGGGGGGGGGGATCTTATTCAACCAATCATAACAATCCTTATTGAATGCTTTCAAGTTCTCCATTGTTGTTCTGAATTGGGGGACAGTAGGAGCTGTTGCACACTGCCACAAATGATCCTTGTATGCCTTACCTTTCCAATGAAGCTTCATATTCTTCTGTATGTGCCTAAGACAGTATCTATGTTCAGCAGAAGGAAACAACCTTTGAATTGCTGGAAGAATGCCCTATATGCAAATTAAGACAACAATTAAGCACAATATTTCCAATTAAGACAATCTATGCTTAATAAGACAAAATTATGCAAATTCAGTCCCTCTGCAATTAAGACAAAAATTAAGTAATTAACACATAAAGTAAGTAGTTAAGACAGGTCATACCTTTTGCCTATCACTGATGAATGTGAAGTTGGAAGGCTTCAAGACCAAGGTCATCTCCAAGGTACTCTAAGAACCACTGCCATGAACTAGTTGACTCAGACTCCACCACTGCATAAGCCACTGGGTAGATGCCATGGTTGGGGTCAATACCTACTGCTGTCAATACTTGTCCAGGAAAAGGGCCCTTCATAAATGTCCCATCTAATCACAAGAAGTCCCTGTGTCCAGCTCTAAACCCCCTTTTTAAAGGTCCCAAACAAATGCAAACCCTTTTGAATTTTCTCCTATCACTGTCAGGGTTAGCTTCTGCCTCAACTTCGAACTTAACAGTGGTATCTGGGTTGCACCTTTTCACCTCAGACAAATAAATCCCTCAACTGACTATACTGTAATTCATAGTCACCCCAAATCCTCTTGTTGGCTAACCGTTTTACCCTCATTGGTTTGGCTAGTGATACCATAATTTCAAACTTCTCAGACAAATGGGATTGAATTTATTTCAAAGGCATATTTGGATCTAGCTTCAGCTGCTCTGTGATATGCTTGGACAGATAACTTCCAGTAGCCATACCTACCTCTCTTGTTTGGAAACATTTGTGAGTGGAGAATTAGGTTTTGACTTTCCAAGTTATTTCCTTTTTAAAAGTTGAGAGGTATAAAACCCATGGATAAGTGGGCCCATTGGACTTTCTCCATTTACTCTTTCTGCCTTTTCCAAGCCCACTAGGCACACCTTTATCTTTTGAGTAAGGTAATGTACCCCTGCAAACTGCCCTGAGTCTGTATCGATCATTTTTTACCACAACTATGTCTCTCCTAGTCTCAATTGCATGTTGTTTGATTATAGCCTTGATTGTGTCTTTGTTACCAAATGACTGTCCTAAGTAAAAGTCAACACCCTGCCCATTATTCTCTCTATGGCCATCTCTTTTGCATTGACTAGCTACATCAATTTCATCTTCAGAATCAAAGTTGTCAATGTCAAAAGGATCTACATCACCAAAAACATTCTGGCTATCACTTTCTTCTCCACCTACTCCCATCCAGTCTCCCTCTGTATCCACGTAATCATCTGCTAATGCATCAAACTCATCAAATAAATCATAGCAATTGCTATCATGACTCTCAAGGTCCCCATGGTTCCCACTTCCCTGGTTCATATCATTGTTCAAGTCAACTACATGGTTCAAGTCAACTACATGGTTGACATCAATGCCATTGTTTGGATTAAATCAACCCCCTGCCCCAACTGAACCCCCTGACCTTGTCCTACTTCTGGTATCCCCTGGCCTTGTCCTACTTCTGGTAAATCAGATTCCAATCCAATGAAAGGATCAAAGGAAAAGTGCAAATTATCAAAACTTTGGTTCAAGTCAATCATTTCCTCACCATTTGTTTTGTGATGTTCAATGTAAACCTCAATCTCTCTGACCATAGGGACATACTTTAACAAGTTTATTATATCATCATCATTACTTAAACCTTGCAACCCAGTATCAAGGTTAGTGGATGGAAACAAGAAATGGTAAAACATTACCTCATCCTTGTAACCTAATGCTCTCATCATATCATGGAACTGATGAACCGCAAGGTGATCAGTGTTAATTAAATCAACAAAATCAACCTTACCATTTATGTATCTTCTTTCAGGAGCACTTGTAAACAAACCTCCATGGTTGATCTATGCTGTTATCAACGTTGGGTAAATACCTAAGACAAAAAAGAGGAAAAATCGGGTTACAAAATGCATGTATGTAATACCTGAAGTCATTACTCAAAACAGAGCATAATGCTTACTATAAACATCTGTTGGAGTCCAATCTTCATCTAGCTCAGTTCTTAGTATCCACGATGATGACATTTCAGAGGGTTGTTGTTGATGATTATCCGTTTGCAAGAGTAGTGAGAGTGAGTTTTGTTAGATTCAGTGGGGCATACAAAACGACTTACTTCCTAAATTAATGAGATAGGTTTGGTTAATTTGGTAGGGAAATGTTGTATGGACGAAAGTACCCCTGGCACTAACGGACCAAATAGACGAGGTTAGTGACCAGGTCCTACATTTGGAGCAAAATTGGAAACTCAAGGACCACTATTTGAGATATTGAAGTTTAGGTACTCCTTTCAAAGAAATCACATAACCACAGGGACCAAAAATGCAATTTACTCTAACTTTTATAATTTTTAATGTACAAAAAGCAATAGTGGGTTCACAATGTCTTTTTTTCCTTCAAGTATTTTAACTGTTTAATTATAAAAAATTATATGCAAACTTCATATTCATATATATATAATTATATACTACATAATACTAATTTGGCTTATTTAAAAAAAATACTAATTTGGTTACATGGTTGAGTTCGGGTGAGAAGTGCCAAATTTGATGAGAAGTGCGATAAGTCGTTATCAACTGTTGGATGAGAAATGATCGAACATCAGAATGAGATGCCCCGAGATAAGATACACCAAAATGCACCAGATCAATACTCTTTTAAGCCGTAATTTATGGGAGAGTATTTGATTAAAAGTGACTAACGGTTTAAAAGTAATTCTCACAAAAAATAACACTACTCACATGATTTGATACCTTTGGTTAGGCCATGAGTAGGGCCCTCGGGTAAGGTAGCGGGTTCGACCGAGGTGGCACATCGGGTACGGGGGGGTTTCATCGGGTAGGGGTAAGGGGGGGGGGGGGGGGGGGTAGGGAGCTCAAGGGGAGTGGGTTCATGAACCCGATCAACCCGTTGCAATTTTATTTATTTATTTATTTTTAAAATATTTTTGAAACAATACCGTTGTAAAACGGCTAATTTTACAAATTCATCCCGGGGTTCAAAACGTACCAAACCTTCCGATGATGACGAGGTCGAGCAACTTCAACGACCCATCGGGAGAAACAAAGGCAAAAAAACATCAACGAGTAATACGACCGGGTCGAACCCGGACGAAAGTGTTACTCAGTTGTTGACGACCATAAGCTCGTTCAACGAGCAGATTGAGGGTACAATGGAGTACAAAATGAAAAAACTTGAACTCGAACAACAAAAGTTGGATCTCGAACGAGAAAAACGATATCAACAAGACTTTGAGTTTTTCATAGCCCCGCATGATCACTTTTCGGGAGATGTTTTGAGGGCTACTATAACGAGAAAAGAGAAAATTAGAAAATATCATAATTTTTAGTGTTTTGTATTTTGTAATTTTTAATTTTTTAATGAATGATATGAATTTTTATTTTTATTATTTATCTTATTTTTATTTATTAAAAATATATAAATATTTTTATTTTGTTAAATAATTAAATGTATAAATAAAAGAATTAAAAAAGATGAGGTGACAAGTGGGTTCATTGGGTTCATTGGGTAGTGGTACTCCACTTTTGGGTAAGGATTGGATAAGAAGGATAGGAAAACGAAAAGCTGATGTGGCGCTGAGGTGGCAAGTGGGTTTATTGGGTAGCGGTACTCATGGCCTTATAAGGCTCTAATAAAGATAAAGTTGTACGTTTAGTTTGATAATAATTCTATTTTAAAAATAAATACTTTTTTAATATAATTATTTGATTTTTCAAAAAAAATTATAAATTTATAAAAAGAAAAAGAATAAAAAGAATGTGAGATAAATCAAAATAAAGGAGCGGCGTCCATTTTCCGCCAATCTCAATTCTCACCCGCTTTGTTGGAGTTCCTATCTTTTCGTTCACCGCCTTTTCCACATTTTTAAATATAAAAATGGAAACTTCTAGATATTTTTAAAATACGAAATAGGTTAATTTTAGGAAAGTTACCGTAAATAGTTGTTTTGACATATCATTTTTTACCTCCTAGTTATTATTTTTTCTAAACTTATAATTTTGCCGATACCTTTGTAAGTGTCTTTGTTGTAATTTGTAAAACGGACAATTTTAAAAAAAATAGAGTCGAGTTCTTTAAGTGATAAAATTGCAACTTGCGTATACAACAACAATTGAAATCAAAATCAGTCGATTGTAGAAAAAAATAGTGCATACCCGCAATTGACAGATAATAGTTGTGGATGGTGTTTTTAAACTGAACTCTTTCCCTGCCGTTAAGGGTGAGCATCGGAACTGGGTACCCGTCTTTGAAACCGGAACCGCTTTGAAACTGCCGGTTCCGGAACCGGAACCGATGTGATTGGTTCCGATTCCGGTTCCTAAAATACGGAATCGATTAACATTGGTTCCGGTTCTGGTTCTCATTTTTTTGGAACCATTACCTGCTGGGTACCCGCCGGTTCCGGGACCATTACCTGTCGTTAAAAAAAATTGATAGCGGATACCCGGAACCGGTTCCAAAATATAGAGAACCGATGTAAGCGGTTTCGGTTCCTTCATTCTAGGAACCGCCGCTTCCGGTTCCGGTTTCATGAAATTTAGCCGGGTACCCGGTTATGCTCACCCCTACCTATCGTAACATGTGACAGTTCCGTAAATTACGGTTCTATCACTTACGAATCCCGTTTAAATTATCTTTTTTTTAACACAATGAACAGTCCGCAAATAGCGGCACTTGCGACAGGGTTGATATTTTAATAAAAATGAGAGAGTTAGCTAGGAGGTGAAAACGTCAATTGATTTCACTATTTATAATAATATCCTTTAATTTTAATAAGTTTTACTTTCTTCCTATTTAATATACTGATAATTTTTTAGTCAGCATAACCTATGCTTGTTTTTCCCTTTTATATTTGTTTGAACAAGTAATTAAGTGAAATTTTGTTATTATTAGTAACATGGACATTAAATCGTCAAATTATACTTTAATTCATCAATAAATTGAAAAAGGTTATTTCGAAATGACCGATGTTATATAAGTTAAAACTTGTTTATCATGTAAAATAAATATAAAATTTAATGTTTATTATATTAATTTTAAAAAATCGTTACTAAGGGGCTGTTTGGCCGTTGCTGAATGATTTAGTGCAGAATGATTAAGTGGTCAGAATGATTAAGTGGCTTTTATGATATAGGGCAAAATGAAATATGGCTGTTTGGAAATTGTTTAGAATGAAATCAGGGTGCTGAATGATTAAGGGAGACCCATAATGCTAAATCATTCAGAGAGTTTTTGAACCATTAAGAGACAGACACTTTTTTTGCCAAACAGAATTTACCTCTTAGCGATTTAGAGGTTGCCTCTTAATGGAACCATTAAGAGGTAAACAAACGGCCCTTAAGACAAATTTGTTCATATTTTCTTACGTTTTGTTAGTCACTAAAACGCTATTATAACAATTTTAGGTGATATGCTTTATAGTTTAGTTCCAATAAGTTATGCATTAGAACGTTTAGACATTATAAGTGTCTTATAAACTCAGTAATGTTAGACTGATTTTTAAGTTAAATAAAATAAATAAAATATCTATTTTCAAATCTAAAATATTTATATTATAATAAAAACCTATATGAAACAAGTTATACATGAAAAAAAATTCTTTAACTCAATATCATATCACAAAAGTCATGACCAAACATATCAGGGCAGTTTGCGAGAAGCAAACGCACAACCCTGAAAAATCGAAATTGTTACCGTATGAAAAAATTATAACCATTTTAATAAAAAAAATATTTTAATTAAAATTTTATTTTGTCAATTTACAATAAAATACTATATTTCATCATCAAGTATATATTTAATAGGGAAATTAATTAAAATACCCCAACTTCAAAGATGACTTACCAAAATACCCAAAAAAAATTCAAGTTTACCTAAATGCCCAAAATTTCCGCGACGAGTGCTCGTGATCGCGGTCAAGGACTGAAAGTGAAAATTTTTGCGACTTTATTTACATTTTCAGTCCCCATCGCGGGCCTCGATCGCGGGCCATCGCGGAGGACCATCGCGGGCATCATCGCAGAAATTTTGGGCATTTAGGTAAACTTGAATTTTTTTTGGGTATTTTGGTAAGTCATCTTTGAAGTTGGGGTATTTTAATTAATTTCTCTATTTAATACTATCATAACATTATTATTTATTATTATCATTCAAAAATAAATAAATGCATATATATAAATAAATAATAAAAAAGGTGCAAGGTGCCAAGTGCCAACTATCGTCTACCGACGGAGAGAGATAGCCATAGTGGTCTCAGCCCGTGGTTGGAACTTGGAAGTATGGGTTTCGACATGGGCCGAACAAATCTTTTGTCCTTTTCATTTTATTTTATTTAGATTTAAATAATAGATAATAAATAATAAATCAATAAATATCAAAATCCACCTCAGTAAAACATCCTCTTTTCCCTTGTAGTTATCCAAATCCAAATTCAAATCCATATATATATATATATATATATATATATATATATGAGAATTTAATTAAAATACCCCAAGTTTGACATTGACTTACCAAAATACCCCAAAAAATGACAAGTTTACCAAAATGCCATTTTTTTCCGCGAAAAAAGCCCGCTATCGCGAGCAGGGACCAATTGTGAAATTTACCGCAAGATATATTTACACTTTCAGTCCCTGGCCCGTGAACGAGGCCCGCGATGGGGACTGAAAGTGTAAATAATGTAGTAACCGTGTCCAAAATAATAAGAGTTTCAAGTCTTGTGGTGGAAGTTTAATAAATGAAAGCTGAAGGGGGGTATTTTGTAAATGTGGGATAAGGTATAAAATGGGCACAAAACCCTAGGAGAGCCATTTTCTCCTGAAATTTGTGTGAATGTCGGCTGATTTGTGAGAGAAGGGAGAAAAGGAGCTCTTGAGGGTTTTGGTGCATTGGAGGAGAGGAGTAATCAAATCTTGGAAAACAGAAGAAGGATTTGTGGTGGAATTCGTTCTTGCAAGCATTCAAGCAGGTAAACTCTCAATCCATTACTCCATTTAATCAGGTTGTTGATTGTAGAGTATTGAGAAGTTTAGTTTGAGAAAAGTAATGTCAAAGCTCTTGTGGAAGGTTTAAACCCCTCTAGTATATGTTTAATTGATGCATATTGTGAGAGTTGGTTCTAGAACGTTTCTGGTAGTTGTTTATTGCTTAATCGTTGCTTTGGCGGAGCTCAGGACGGGATTTCGGGTGAAAAACTCGAACAACGCCCCGTCCGGAAACCTTCAGCAGAAGAAGGTGTCCGGGTAAGCACCCGGAGAGCAGGTTGTCCGGGTGGGTAGGTTGTCCGGATAGGAGTGTGGTCCGGATAGAAGTGTTGTCCGGGTGGGTAGGTTGTCCGGATAGGCGCGATGTCCGGATGGACCTGTTGTCCGGATGGATCTGTTGTCCGGATAGCTGTGTTGTCCGGATAGATGAGTTGTCCGGACAATTGCTGCGTCCGGATAAGTTGGATGACTTAGCTTATATTTTGCCTGTGCGTTCAGGGAAGTCGTTCGGGAGTCGGAACCAGCTTAGGGGAGAGAAGTAAGAGCATCAGGTGAGTTTTTCTAACAAAGCTTGGTGGTACTTGTTGTTTCTCGTACACGCATGCTTATCTAAGTTGCGTTGCATATGAATTTATTATGCATGATGTGATATATATATATATATGGGGGGTGCCCCATATGATGCGGTGGTTTATATATGTATATGGGGGTGTGTCCCATTACGATGTTGTGTGCTATACAAGGGGGGTGTGTCCCATATGCATGATGTGTTATACATGGGGGGTGTGTCCTATATGAGATGGTACGATGTACATGGGGGGCGTGTCCCATGCGGCGGAGTATGCTATATATGGGGGGGGGGGGTGACCCATATGATATAGCACGATTTATATTTATGGGGGTGTGTCCCATATGACGTGTTGAACGTGGACTATGTGGTGGAGGTTATTCGCCCAACTTCTTGTTGATTTATATATCTAACAACTCCTTTATATGAATGTTGTGGTGTGGTTGTAACTGAGGGACCTCACTAGACCTTATGGTCTAACCCTCGCATTTTCAAACTGAACCTTTTTCAGGTAAGCAGGTTAGAGGCGGCTCCACTAGTGGGAAGGAGAAAGCGTGAACGGACGTGGATTAACTTAGTAGACCTTTCCTTACTTTTCTTGTTTAGAAACTCTCAGTTGTAACTAGGGTTATTCCGCAAACCCAGATTTTGAAATTTGTTGATGTAAACCTTGGGCCAAGTTTTGGCGTTTTTTCTTTTGTAATAAATGTCTTGTTTTGGCATTTTGGAGTGGGCTGTTACAGTTGGTATCAGAGCCGTAGTTTAAGGGATTTAGGTGACCGGATGGGCCTAAACTTAAACTGTAGATGTACAACTGAGAATGTAGGAAGGCCTAGGAAGACCTCACTGGGAAGCGTGGATAATGGGGTGGTGAAAACTATCATGTAAGGTAAGTTTGGGATTACACCTGGCCAGTGTAATTGTGAATTTACAGGTACATGACGGTGATCATTCTTGCCTTGTTATTTTAGGACGGTTGTTAATCTATCTTTGGTGTCGTGTTCCAGTACTTGAGAACGTCAGCAAGGTCCCTGGGGGGGATTAAGACCCTTGTTGGGTAAAGTCTCGTGGGAAGTCATTTATGATGTAAGGTATGTGTACATCATAAAGAAGAAATGTTGTAACGAAGTGTTGTGTAGAGTGTTATGAGTCGTCTAGAGGTAGATCTTCGTGGATTCGAAGAGGATGAATGAATGATGTCCGGGTAAGTCTCCTGTTGCTGGAGAATCCCAGTTCTAGAAATTGTGGGATAGACCAGTTCGAATGGTAAGGAAGGGCAGTGCCTAGATCTTGGAGTGCGTGGAGTCTAGTGGTGATCAGTGTGTGGGGAATATCGGCGGTGTGTAAAGTTTAACCTTGCCATGATGGCAACGGTTAGGTGTGATGTGTAGACTATCCTCGGTGTGATTGGTGATCCTACCTAGAAGAAGCATTGTTGGAAGATTTGGTGTGAGAGTCTGTGTGAAGTAGAACCTTAGGGTTCTTAAGGAAGATAATTGACTGAAGGTGAGCTCCTAATCTCTAATGAGTGTTTATTCTAGGAGTCTCCGATGTCGGTGAGTTAAAATCTTGAGAGTTGCAACTCAAGGATCGGATAGTAGAGGTGTGCTTTCTTACTCTCTAGTTAGTGGAAGAGCGACAAGAGTGGTTGAGAAGTGATAGATGTGTGAATTGATATCACGGGTGTCGGTTAACTATTTTGGGACCGAGGTGAAGTCGTATGTTTTACAAATTATTAGTCAGGTGGTGACTGTGGGGGAAGTACCGGTACCGAAGGTTGTTTCGAATGTAAGAACCTGATGATGTAGGGAGAAGTAGGGTGTCGGCGTGGATTTGTTAACCCTGTTTGAGCGAGTAGCCTTCATGTAAAGTGAGTCATGCATTACGTTTTAAAAAAAAACGATTACATAAGTCCTCCAAGTCAAAATGTGTGAGTGTGTGCGTGTGCCTTGTAAACTTCTGATTTTTGAAAATGAGTTGGCGTGTGCAAGCGTGCTTGAAGAAAAAGATAAATTTGCTTACATAGTGTAATAAATTTCGAACTTGGAGAAATGGTGAGTTACTTCACTTCTTTTGCGAGTGAGTTAAACTTTGTTGTAAAAATCGTAATAATATTTGATCACATGATTTTATGAATGAAAGCGATATGAACACGTGGTTGACATATCAGCAAGTGTGGGAGTCGGTCGACTATCCCAGTATGAGTGATATTGCCGTATTTTTAAAATTTTTGCATAAAGGGAGTTTCAGTGAATGTATTTCCAAATGATGACGAGGTCACGAGTGAGCGATCCTTGTGACCTGCGTGTACGGTTGTTCTTTATAAATGTGTCGAGCCATGTCTATCAAACCCTGTTTGTGGAAGGTGTCGAGTGCGTAAAACGATTTAAATCGTTGGGTTGTCATGCATGAATGCTATGAACCCGCTAGGTGGTGAGAGTTATCGCGTTTAAGAAATGGACAGAGTCTTTAAGGGTGAAAAATGTGGTTGAGGCGTCGATGGTCGATTCATGACCTTGGTATTACAGTTTAGGGAAGGAGACGTCTAATGATAGTCTCAGATTTTGACCTTAGAAAGACGTGTGTGATGGTAGTCTTTACTCTTGCTTAATAAGTTGAAGTTTGGTTGTCGGCGGGGGGTGTGCACAGGGTGATTCGAAGTAGGCAAGATACTTCGAAAGGTAGCGTTGTAGTACGTGGATGAGTCGGTATCGGCGTAGAGCCGGAGTTGAGGAGAAATTTGTATTTAGGCTAATTGCCAAGATTTGGCGTTGAAGCCAACGACGGGTGTTGAGTCGTTGTCGGGGGGTGTGAAAGTTGAGAGGTTAGCCCTGGTGTGACCATGTGGTCAATTGTGTGGTAGAATGCATGTTTAATGTGTGTGAACGTGCTCTGGCGTTGTCAAGCTATGGGGGGTGTGTCCCATATTAACTATATATATGTGAATTTGTTTCATATATAGCGAGTGTGGTCTTTGGCGCTGTCACGGTGTATGTGACTATAGCGTGTGCCAGTAGCAGGTGTCAAGAGGTGGTCGTCAGTTTAAAGTGTGTGCTGTTATGATTCATATGAACCCTCTCATAACTGGTTTATATTATGATGTTTATGGTGTGATACATGGGGGGTGTGTCCCATGTGGATTTTTGCGAACGAACTCAGTCTATTCTCAAGGGCGGGTGTGTGCTCTAGATCAGGTTACAAGTGGGTAGTGACCAGGCAGAAATCAGTTATGTGTGTATGGATGTTGATTTGCAAAATTAATTATTACTGGATGTTTTCGCAAACTCTTTCAAGTCTATGTTGCGTTGGCGTGGAGGAGGCTTGGTCTAGGGTGTGCACAAATGATCGTGAGGATTGAACCCCTAGTGTGTGAGGTTGTGTGGATAAGATGGCGATAACTTATAATTAGTAAGCATGCGAGGCATGGTGGCAATGAGTTGTTGTGAGGATAAGTGATGGACTGGTGTTGGTAGGGGGTGAGCGTAAATGGAGATCCTTGCTCGGGATTGGTTGATAAGTTGTTCAATGTGGCAAAAGTTGTGTGTGGTGCTGTTATCCGAGAATAAAAGAATGGGGTGGAAGTTGGTGGCTACCTATGAGGGAAATGGTGTGATCTTGAATTGGGTAGTTCATGGTGGTTCGTGGTGGATACGAAATCCTTAGGAATGCTGAGCTAATCCTTGTACATAAAGGAAATGTAAAGGAGTGAGTTAATATCGTTTGAGAATTGAGAAAGGTGGTCGCTTCGAACATCGAGTGTGATTTCGGATTGACTTGGTGGAATTTCTCGTATGAGATGTAGTGAAACTGTTGGTTGGGCATAGTAACCGTTGAAATTGCGTGTATGGAGCGGTAAATGTTGGATGAGAATGTCCGTGGGTAATTGGGACGGTAGCTTGGAATGAGTGTGTAAGCGGGAAGTAGAAAGTGTGGCAAGTGGCAGAAAGTGGAAGCAATGTTTACAGAACGTCACCGTCGGGTGCATGAACTCCCAGTGGGAGTATGAGGAAGAGGATTTGTGTGTAGGCGTTTGGTTTACAAGCCAAGGAAACCAGCTTGTGCGGTTGATCAAGGGTGTGCATCTTTTAGTGAGCCGTTCTTTGGAAACGTGTTTTATGTTGAAAAGCAAGTGGCAGGAAGTAGTCGAAGGTAGTGTCGGGAGAAGGACCATTAGATTGGACTTGGTAGTAGTGTGATAAATATTCCAAGTAAACTTTGTCGTTCAGCGTTAAGCTAGTAGGAACAGTGTTGTGTGAGCATGCTTGCTCCTTTCTGTTGGTGGGTGAAACTTGAATTATTTCACATGTGGATGGACGACTGTTGGATGCAAGGAGAATTCAACGGTGTGTCTTCAAGATTGGTTCGGAATGGATTGATGGGTGCTTCAAATGTTAAAGTGTGGAGGTTTTCTACTTTTAGCTCTGTTTAGTGTGGGGGTGTTGTTGTGGTGGAAGCATGTGAATTGACTTTTATCGATGGATCGTGGGCAACACTATTCAGGTGAGAAAGTGTTATCTGCCTTAGACGTATATTGTGATGGGAAAGCGATTGTAGAATTGTGTGTTATCTGTGGAAGAGGATCATATATGTGAGTTAAGGTGATACTCGAGGTTGACCTTGTGCTAGGTTGGTGAATTGAGAGTTCGTTAAGGAATTTATGTTGTTGTGACGTTAACCGTTGTAAACTTGTTCTGTCACGGAAGAGAAGTTGTGGATGAAAATTCTAAATTCGTTGCAACCGTGCGTTTAGGTGTGTAGACGGTATCGTGTACCGTTGGCCTGAGACGTCATAGTTGTGGTACGCGAAATTACCTAGGATAGGAGTTTTAATTAATCGAGAGTGTGGAAAGTGTTGGTGTAAGCTTTGTTGTTGAAGGGTTATGCAAAGTGGAAGTAAGAGGGTCCTTAGAGAAGCAAGGAGGTTGGCATGTGCAGTTATCTGCGAACCTTCCAGGAGTAAAGATGCATCGCGGGAAAGAAACGTTGTGAGACCGGAGGTCGCGAGGTCGGCCACTGTTAAGCCATCCAGGTTCGCAGGAAGTTAAGGGTGGCTCTAGACCACCAAAGGAGACGTTTGGCCGAGTCGGATGTGACTATTCCGTTAGAAGATGTCAGTGTCGACGAGAATTGATGTACAAAGAGGAACCAATAGAGGTTGTGGACAATAAAGTGGAAAATAGGGAATATGGAGGTTCGTCTGGTTAAAGTCCAGTGGAGATCATAAAGGGATAGAGGCTATGTGAGAGGTGGAATCGGAAATGATGTCCAGGTACCCTCATCTTTTTGAGAATGGAATTCCGGGGACGGAATTCTTTTGAGGGGGAGTGTTGTAGTAACCGTGTCCAAAATAATAAGAGTTTCAAGTCTTGTGGTGGAAGTTTAATAAATGAAAGCTGAAAGGGGGGTATTTTGTAAATGTGGGATAAGGTATAAAATGGGCACAAAACCCTAGGAGAGCCATTTTTGTCAGTATCGATTCCAAACAAGAATAATTATACTTAGAAATCAGAATTAAAGAATCTTGCGGAATAGAACTTTAATTCAAACACACTCAATGAACAACTAATCAGAAAACACAATCTGTTTGTATTCAATACTTCAACTCACAAGTTTACAACCAAACCTCAATCTTGTTGAACAGGCTCAACAAGACGACTTCTACTTCTCTAGAAATAGGGTTCTAAACCTTGAGGTTAATTCTCTCTAAAACAAAAACGAATTCTCATGAAATCTCTCTTACGGAATAGCTATCTATCAACATCTATTTATACTAAATAATTACAAGATAACTATCAAAACAAAATTGATCTTCAGAATATTCTTTCATGCTTATCTTCAATCATTCTATCTTTATCTCCAACATTCTCGCATTCCATAATTATGATCACAAGCAGCATTAACATTGTTATGCACAAGCAGTACTAACATTGTTCCAGCAGCATTAACTTTTACTTGCAGTACTAACCTTGCTCTAGCAGTAGTATTGTTGTTCTGGCAGTACTAACCTTGCTCTGGCAGTAGTATTGTTGTTCTGGCAGTACTAATGTTGTTCTGGCAGTACTAACCATACTTAGCAAATCTTCAGTTCCCAACAATCTCACCCTAACTTGACTTTTTAGGTTGAGAAGTCAAGTTCTTCAGATGATGCTTCCAAAACCTAATCATGAACACATAAATCAGGATCCAAACCCAGGCTTTGATTGATAATCCTTCTCACCAAGTATCTTCCCATTTCAGAATCCTTGTTGCAAGCCAACTTAGCATGTAGCATTCCATTCAACATTTTCTTGCTGTGCTTGTATGCAACATCCACCAAATAATACTCATGATATGTATAGTCAAGTGTGATGAAAATTTCAATGAGCATCCAGTTGGTAATGGCTTGAAAATTTCTTTCTATCATATACTGAACTGCTTCTGGTTTGAACATTAGGCACATGTATTCAAGAACCATTTTGATGATAGACATCCCTTTCTCATTCAGCATATTTCCATACAGCTTCATTCCAACCTTGTACATCTCCTCTACGTCAGATCTAGAGCACATTCTGATAAGTCTTCCCCATGTAGAACAGACCTCAAACTTCCCATCTGCTCTTTTGACTCTAATGTACTCCTTTCTCTGATCTACCAAGGTATCCCAGAAGATGATCTCAGGAGGCATGGAAGATAATGGGTCAACTTTGATTGGATCAGTATCAACCATAGTGATATACATATCACATTGAGCATTACTTGGTTGATCTGATGGAGTTGCTACTTCTTCTTCAGCAACCTTTGTATCATCTTTCTTTTCTGGAACATCCTCTTCTTTTTCTTCTTCTACCACTGGTTCTACCCTAGGTTTCTTGACAACTTTCCTCTTGGTAGCTATAGACTTGGTTCTTGCTCTTTTCAGTGACACCAACTTTTCACCCAGGGTTTCTTCTTGCTTTTTAGGAGTGTCATGTTTGGCTTTAATCAAAGCCTCTGCAACTTCAACTTCTTCCAAAGTAGGCTTTTTAGTTTCTGTTGCTTCCTTTGTTTCTGCTGCTTCTTTTGTTTCTGCTGCTTTCTTTGTTTCTGCTGCTTCTTCCTTTGTAGATACTGTTTCTGGCATGGTTTCTGCTGCTTCTTTTGTTTCTGCTGCTTTCTTAATTTCAGCAGCATTAACCTTTTCTGCTGCATGATCAGTTTCTGCTTCTTTCTGAATTTCAGCAGCATTAACCTTTTCTGCTGCATGATCAGTTTCTGCTTCTTTTGCAATTTCCTCAACACACTCATTCTCCCCCTTTTCCTGTGCACTCTCCATGTTGAATTCAACTTCTGACTCCCCCTTTTTGGGAGCATCATTGTTGGGTCTTCTTCTTTTAAGAACATACTGAGCTTTCTTCTTCCTGTGCATCAACTTTGTAATCAGCTTCTTATGCTTCTCAAGCTGTGTTTGTTGATATAGGACCACTTTCTTGAGTCCATCTATCTCCTTTTGCTGACTTACAACATCTGTGTTGATATTGGCAATGGTTTCCATCAATTCCTCATATGTATATCTATCCTCACCTTGTTTAGGAGTTTTTACTTCCTTTAAAGGATCACTGGAAAATTTAGTAGGTGTCTTTTGCCTAGCAAAAGCACTGCCTACCCCCGTGGTTTCTTGGCACCTGGGACCTCTGAATGATTTCTCATTCTGAGTTGCCGTGAGGAAGGTCTTAGTTATGTTACCACTGTCCTTCTCTGTGCTAGCAGAAGTAGTGGCAGCCTTGCTGTAACACCCCGCTTACCACGACACAATATTGTCCGCTTTGCCCCACTGGCTCACGGCTTTGTTCTTGGCGACCTGGCAAGGACTTCGCAAGGACTTCCCAGGAGGTCACCCATCCTGGTACTACTCCCACCCAAGCACGCTTAACCACAGAGTTCCCAAGGAACCCGCATGCTTGTGGCCCCAAAACGCGTTGTGTCTGGTAAGGCCAAGGTTTACTAATATACCCAGCATCTCTCCTGTCCACGGCCGATGTGGGATATGCCTAAGGTGTTACACACACCCCCCTTAGGGACTCATTGTCCTCGATGAGGTTTGCCCCACCATCCCGAACGGCACAGGAGTGGCTCTGATACCATTTGTAACACCCCGCTTACCACGACACAATATTGTCCGCTTTGCCCCACTGGCTCACGGCTTTGTTCTTGGCGACCTGGCAAGGACTTCGCAAGGACTTCCCAGGAGGTCACCCATCCTGGTACTACTCCCACCCAAGCACGCTTAACCACAGAGTTCCCAAGGAACCCGCATGCTTGTGGCCCCAAAACGCGTTGTGTCTGGTAAGGCCAAGGTTTACTAATATACCCAGCATCTCTCCTGTCCACGGCCGATGTGGGATATGCCTAAGGTGTTACACTTGCTACTCACATGCTCAACCTTCTCCTTAGTGAGCACCTTCTTGGGGTTGGGAGACACCCCTGTGGTTTCCCTTTCGATATTCTCTATTGGAGAATGCTCCAATAGAGGGCTTAAAGGCTTTGGGCTTGTAGGAGGTACATCAAGGGAAGGAGCCTTGTGTACCATTCTTCTTGTAAACTTTTTGGTTATGTGAGGAGTGGGTCTTTGAAGAATGGACTAAGGAATTTCTTTGGTGATTGAAGGTGGGGTTAGGCTATCAGTGGGTTGGTCTAATGAGGGCCTTGACCCTGATGCCATACCTTCTTGTGTGTGGGACACACCCATCATTGTAGAGAACAATGGAGTGTCAACTCCTTCCGAGTCCCTGGAAGTTCTTCTCATATTTGAGAAGACCTTTCCTTTAGGGGGTTTAGGTACATATACCTCAGTAAATTGAGGCAAATCCGTCAATTCCTGAGTAATCACTGCTTGGACAAACCTTGGGTACATATAAAAACTCTTTTTGGATTCCAGGTTTGACACAAGATCATTGAAAATCATTTGTGAAAAATTAAACTTCCTGGCAGTGGCCAAGCAGACCAGGGCATAAGCAATGGGACTGCTAAACTCACTCCATCCAGTAGTTTTCTTTGAAATGCAATGCATTAAGGTATGAACAAAGAATCGCCATTGTGTAGAAAATTTAGACTTGAAAAACTTAAAGATTCCAATGGGACCTTCATACCCCATTCTCGTTAAAGTTGAGTATAGATCGTCATTAGGAATAGACGTCATACCTGAGGCATCATCCAATCGAAGAGTGATGCGAATAAGCTCCTCTGTAACATTCAAGGGTTTGTCACACACCCTTGTTTTGATGATTTTCTGCCCATCTTCAGACACCACGGTGGCATTTTCCCAGAACTGCTTCTGATGCTCGGTGTAGATTGTCGGGGTCACCGTTAGGGCATAGGATATATGCGTGGACTTGAGAAAATCCACAATGTCGTGAAAACCTGCGGACTGTTTTGGCTTCTGGAGCATGGCAATCTCGTTGTGTTCGTCGATAAACTCCATTGTACCTGAGGATTCTTGACAGAAAACAGAGATTATTGGGAGAGAATAGTCAGAAAGAGAGAGAGATGAATAGAATTCAAAGAGACGTTATGAACTTTGGCGGGCTGAAAGAGGTATTTATAGCAGTATTAGCCCTAATTTTTCTTTTAAAGCAGTATTAATGACACATGCAGTATTAAGTACGAAGCAGTATTAACTATGTACTGGCAGTAGTAACTATGCACTGGCAGTAGTAACTATGCACTGGCAGTAGTAACTATGCACTGGCAGTAGTAACTATGCACTGGCAGTAGTAACTATGCACTGGCAGTAGTAACTCTGCACTTTTCAGCACTTGTCAATCTGAGTCATACAGAAGATCCTGAGAAAAAAAGTTAGTAGTACCAAATATAGAAGGAAATACAGGTATAAAAACTGAAAATCATGAGTTTATTCAAGGTTGATCATGCCCACACTTGTTACCAAGAAAGTGAATCTACCCACATCAAAAGCTTTTGTGAATAGATCAACAAACTGGTCATTGGTATGAACTTTAGCAACTTGAATTAATTTCTTTTCATTACAATCTCGAATAAAGTGATACCTGATCTCTATGTGCTTTGTTTTTGAGTGTTTGACTGGATTGTTAACAATGCTAATAGCACTGTTGTTGTCAATGAAGATTGGAGTGTGAAGAAATGTTACCCCATAGTCCAACATCTGATTCTGTATCCATAGAACCTGAGAGCAGCAGCTTGCAGCAGCTATATACTCAGCTTCTGTTGTAGATAAGGACACTGTGGTTTGTTTCTTACACTGCCAAGATACTAGTCTTGCACCCAAAAACTGACATCCACCTGAAGTAGACTTCCTATCCATGTTAGCTCCACCCAAGTCACTATCTGAGTATGCAAGTAGATCAAAGGATGATTCATAAGGATACCAGAGACCTAATCTAGGTTGCCCTCTTAGGTATCTAAATATCCTCTTGACTGCATGAAGGTGTGATTGCTTTGGTGTAACTTGGAATCTGGCACATACACATACTGGAAACATAATATCTGGTCTAGAGGCTGTGAGATACATGAGTGATCCAATCATTGATCTGTAATGATGGACATCCACATCCTCCCCCTCAAGATCAGCATTGATCTGTTTGTGTGTCTCCATTGGTGTGCTTGCTGGCTTTGAGTCTGATAATCCAAACTTATCCAGGATGTCTTTCACATATTTGGATTGGCATATAAAAATCCCATCCTTCTTCTGTTTCACCTGAAGCCCAAGAAAGAAAGTAAGTTCACCCATGGAACTCATCTTGAAGCACTTGTGCATTAACTCCTCAAAGTCTTTACAAATGTGATCATTTGTGGATCCAAATATAATGTCATCCACATAGATCTGAACAAGTAGGGTGTCCTTCTTTTTCCTTTTAATGAATAAGGTCTTATCAATGATTCATCTTTCAAATCCATTTACCAAGAGATAGGTAGACAGGGTGTCATACCATGCTCTTGGGGCTTGATGTAGACCATAAAGTGCCTTCTTTAATTTGTACACTCTGTCAGGATACAATGGATTCTCAAATCCAGGGGGTTGACAGACATACACTTCTTCATCTATAGTCCCATATAGAAAAGCACTTTTTACATCCATCTGGTAGACCTTGAACTTCATATATGAGGCATAGGCTAGAAACAACCTAATTGCCTCAATCCTTGCAACTGGAGCAAAGACTTCCTCATAGTCTATACCCTCTTCCTGAGTATACCCTTGTGCAACCAGCCTGGCTTTGTTCTTGATCACAATTCCTCTCTCATCCTTCTTATTTCTGAAAATCCACTTGGTGCCAATTGCCCTATGACCTTTTGGAAGGTCCACCAAGTTCTAAACATTTTGTAGCTTGAACTGTAGCAGCTCCTCTTGCATTGCTTCTATCCAACTAGGATATTTCATAGCATCATAAGCCTTTTTGGGCTCAATTTGGGATAGAAAGCAAGTGAGTACAGTATTAACTGTATTTTGCTGATCTTGTAGCTCTTGAAGTCTGCTTTGATTCCTAGTCATCATGGGAGAAGCAATGTCTCCAATTACCAACTCAGGAGGATGATTTTTCTGAGTTCTTGATGGATGACCAGATTCCTCTTGTAAGTTCACATCCAGATTTGACTCATTTAAGTCTGGATTTTCTTCAGCTTCTTCAGTCACTTCAGACTCTCTGGAATTTGGACTTGAAGGCTGATTTTCCTCTATTCTTCTCTCTTCTTCATTCTGAATGGGTTCAGCTTCCTTTTCTTGTTCACAGAAGTCAATAGGATCAATGGTAGGGAGAGGAAATATCACAGACTGAATTCTGTGATATGATGGTGGTGCATCCCTTTGTCCTGCATTTACATCACTACTGATACCCAAAGAATTAGTGAGTGAATCAATGTCAAATAGCCAATCAGGACCTGAACCAATAGGATTTGGTGTGTTCTCATTGCATTTGACATTGTCACTTTCTTCAATTATTCTAGAAGAGGTATTAAACACTCTGTAAGCCTTACTCTGAGATGAGTAACCAACAAGAAAACCATCATCTGCTTTGCTATCAAACTTACCTAAGTGAGATTTGGTATTGAGAATTGTACAAGGACACCCAAATGGTTTGAAAAATCCAATAAATGGTTTCTTTTTCTGAAAAAGCTCATAAGGTGTCTTGTTTTTAGGCTTTATTACTAAAACTCTGTTTTGGACATAACAAGCAGTATTAACTGCTTCTGCCCAAAAAGTAGTGGGTAATTTTGAATCAGCTAACAGAGATCTAGCAGCCTCAATCAGTGTCCTATTCCTTCTCTCAGCAACACCATTCTGTTGTGGAGTTCTAGGAGCACTGTATTGTCTCTCAATTCCTTTTTCCTCACAAAAGGTGTTTAGATCAAGATTTTTAAATTCAGTCCCATTATCTGATCTAATGACTTTCACTTTTTGATTTGATTGGTTTTCAATTCTAAGAATAAAAGATTTGATCAGTCCACTTGTCTCATCTTTAGTTCTCAGAAAATATACCCAAGTAAATCTAGAGTAATCATCAATAATAACTAAACAGTATGACTTCTTGCCAATGCTCATGACATTTGTAGGGCCAAACAGATCCATATGCAACAACTGAAGAGGATTTGAGATAGTGTTTATCTCTTTGGACTTATGAGAAGTTTTGTGTTGTTTGCCTTTGAGACAAGCAACACAATGATCATCACATGAATAAACTTTTGATGGTAAACCCCTAACAAGATTATTTTTAACAAGTTTATTCATTGTTTTAAAATTCATGTGACACATCCTTCTGTGCCAAAGTGATGATTCATCCATTGAAGCTTTTGATACCAAACAGTTTAGGGATGAATCAGATGAAACACTTTCTAAATCTAAACAATACACATTATCCTTTCTAGGAGTTCTCAATAGTATCATGTTTTCATCAACTACTTTGAATCCAGGAGCAAGAATAATGCATTCAGAATCAGTAAATAATATACTATGTTTCTTGTCACAGACCTGTGATACACTTAACAGGTTGTATCTCAATTGCTCAACATAGTAAACATCCTCAAATGTCATCTTACCTTTTGATACATCACCTTTACCACTTATCTTACCTCCTGCAGGATTATTCCCAAAAGCAACATGTCCTCCATCAATTCTTTTGAAATTCTTGAGGCAGGCTATGTTACCTGTCATGTGCCTGGAGCAACCACTATCAACATGCCAGATGCTCTTCCCCTTGAGCTGTTGGTTGCCCTGCACATAAGATAAATCAATTAGTTTTTATTGGGAACCCAAGCCAAAGTGGTCTTGGGTCTCCCTTGCTCATCAAAGTACTTACATTCAGTTTGGATAAGTTTTTCAACCTGAGGAACTTCAGTACTGGAGTACTTTGTCAAGATGATTGGTCTAGCAGCACAAACACTAGAAGCAATATTATCTTTAGAAGAAGTACTAACAGTGTTAGCAGTACTAACACTGCTAGCAGCAGTATTGCTTCTAGAAGAAGTACTAACAGTGTTAGAAGCACTAACACTGCTAGCAGCAGTATTGCTTCTAGAAGAAGTACTAACAGTGTTAGAAGCACTAACACTGCTAGCAGCAGTACTATCTGAGGCAGCAGTACTAACACTAGTGCTTTTAGGAACCCACATTGTGACACATTCTTTTTCAGTCTTTTTCCTCATGTGGCTTTTGGATTTAGCTTGTTTCTTAGCCACATGGTTTCTTACAGGCTTCCTATAACCATTTGATTTTTGAAAAGTTCTTTGAAAGTTTATCCTTTGGTTAATAGGATTGAAATAACAGTGTTTGGCAAGGTGATTCAATTTGCCACAGATAAAACAAGGTTTTGGTCTGTTAATCCTTTGCAGATCAACTCCTTGTTTTTGAGCCCACTGATTATTCCAGTTTCTTTGATTTCCCCTCTTTTTATCATGTTTTTGGGGCTCATTCTTTTGAGAATTCTTGCAAGAACAATGTTCACAAGTATTGGAATTCACAACAGTGGTCTGTGTATAATGAACTCCCTTTCCTTTTTCAGATCTTTTCATCTCATTGTTCTTATCCCAGGGACTTCCACCTTCCTCATTAGTCTTGATGTAATTCTCTAAGGGGATCTCACCACTGACATTCTTGTTCCTTTTCTTAGACTATTCTTTTTCAGTTTTATCCTCAACAACAACTTCATCTAATGGATCTACTTTAGTAGCTCCTTCAGGTAAGTCCTTCCTATCCTTGGTTTCTAACAGGTCTGACCTAGGAGGGATGTATGTGTTGTTGTAGGGTGGGGGTGTGGCATTGTACCCTATGCCTGGTTTCATCTTACTGTGGATTTGAGCATTTATTATGGTGTCCATGACTTTAGAAGCACATGAAAACTTTTCAACATCAAGTTTTACTTTCTCAAGTTCTCATTTTAATTTCTCACATTCCTCCCTAGACTCTTTCAGTTGGAACTCCAGACCATTCTTTTCCCACTTCCAGTAGTTTGTATCATATGAGTGTTGAAGTTCATTGGCTTGAAAAGCCTTAATTTGTTCTTCAAACCTCTCAACAATCACTACATAATCTCTTCTATCCTTTTCTAATCTCTTAAGGTCATCACACATTCCCTGGTTGTGATCTCTATACCTTTTCACAGTGTCTATACAAGCTTGAGAACAGAGATTAGATTTTACCTCAGTAGGAAGATCTGAGACTTCTGCCATGAGTGCATGATTCTGAATTGCCTCTTCTACTTGATCACTCCAATCAAATCCCATTCCTTGTTGAGAAACAAGGGCTTGAACAGAGTTTCTGTTCTGGTTGAAGCTTCCAGTCTGAGCTTGTTGATGGTTGTTTTGAGATACTCCACCTCTGCATTCTCTGGCAAAGTGTCCCATCTTATGACACTTGTAGCATTCCACCTTAGACTTGTCAAACCCAGCACCATCTTCTCTTCTTTGGGAAAAGTTGTCAGGATCGATTCCAAACAAGAATAATTATACTTAGAAATCAGAATTAAAGAATCTTGCGGAATAGAACTTTAATTCAAACACACTCAATGAACAACTAATCAGAAAACACAATCTGTTTGTATTCAATACTTCAACTCACAAGTTTACAACCAAACCTCAATCTTGTTGAACAGGCTCAACAAGACGACTTCTATTCTCTAGAAATAGGGTTCTAAACCTTGAGGTTAATTCTCTCTAAAACAAAAACGAATTCTCATGAAATCTCTCTTACGGAATAGCTATCTATCAACATCTACTTATACTAAATAATTACAAGATAACTATCAAAACAAAATTGATCTTCAGAATATTCTTTCATGCTTATCTTCAATCATTCCATCTTTATCTCCAACATTCTCGCATTCCATAATTATGATCACAAGCAGCATTAACATTGTTATGCACAAGCAGTACTAACATTGTTCCAGCAGCATTAACTTTTACTTGCAGTACTAACCTTGCTCTAGCAGTAGTATTGTTGTTCTGGCAGTACTAACCTTGCTCTGGCAGTAGTATTGTTGTTCTTGCAGTACTAATGTTGTTCTGGCAGTACTAACCATACTTAGCAAATCTTCAGTTCCCAACAATTTTCTCCTGAAATTTGTGTGAATGTCGGCTGATTTGAGAGAGAAGGGAGAAAAGGAGCTCTTGAGGGTTTTGGTGCATTGGAGGAGAGGAGTAATCAAATCTTGGAAAGCAGAAGAAGGATTTGTGGTGGAATTCGTTCTTGCAAGCATTCAAGCAGGTAAACTCTCAATCCATTACTCCATTTAATCAGGTTGTTGATTGTAGAGTATTTAGAAGTTTAGTTTGAGAAAAGTAATGCCAAAGCTCTTGTGGAAGGTTTAAACCCCTCTAGTATATGTTTAATTGATGCATATTGTGAGAGTTGGTTCTAGAACGTTTCTGGTAGTTGTTTATTACTTAATCGTTGCTTTGGCGGAGCTCAGGACGGGATTTCGGGTGAAAAACTCGAACAGCGCCCCGTCCGGAAACCTTCAGCAGAAGAAGGTGTCCGGGTAAGCACCCGGAGAGCAGGTTGTCCGGGTGGGTAGGTTGTCCGGATAGGAGTGTGGTCCGGATAGAAGTGTTGTCCGGGTGGGTAGGTTGTCCGGATAGGCGCGTTGTCCGGATGGACCTGTTGTCCGGATGGATCTGTTGTCCTGATAGCTGTGTTGTCCGGATAGATGAGTTGTCCGGACAATTGCTGCGTCCGGATAAGTTGGATGACTTAGCTTATATTTTTCCTGTGCGTTCAGGGAAGTCGTTCGGGAGTCGGAACCAACTTAGGGGAGAGAAGTAAGAGCATCAGGTGAGTTTTTCTAACTAAGCTTGGTGGTACTTGTTGTTTCTCGTACATGCATGCTTATCTAAGTTGCGTTACATATGAATTTATTATGCATGATGTGATATATATATATATGGGGGGGGGGTGCCCCATATGATGCGGTGGTTTATATATGTATATGGGGGGGTGTCTCATTACGATGTTGTGTGCTATACATGGGGGGGGGTGTCCCATATGCATGATGTGTTATACATGGGGGGTGTGTCCTATATGAGATGGTACGATGTACATGGGGGGCGTGTCCCATGCGGCGGAGTATGCTATATATGGGGGGTGTGACCCATATGATATAGCACGATTTATATTTATGGGGGGTGTGTCCCATATGACGTGTTGAACGTGGACTATGTGGTGGAGGTTATTCGCCCAACTTCTTGTTGATTTATATATCTAACAACTCCTTTATATGAATGTTGTGGTGTGGTTGTAACTGAGGGACCTCACTAGACCTTATGGTCTAACCCTCGCATTTTCAAACTGAACCTTTTTCAGGTAAGCAGGTTAGAGGCGACTCCACTAGTGGGAAGGAGAAAGCGTGAACGGACGTGGATTAACTTAGTAGACCTTTCCTTACTTTTCTTGTTTAGAAACTCTCAGTTGTAACTAGGGTTATTCCGCAAACCCATATTTTGAAATTTGTTGGTGTAAACCTTGGGCCAAGTTTTGGCGTTTTTTCTTTTTTAATAAATGTCTTGTTTTGGCATTTTGGAGCGGGCTGTTACAAATAATCTTGCAAAATTCTTCACAATTGGTCCCTGCCCGCTATAGAGGGATCCCTCCGCGGAAAAAATGGCATTTTGGTAAACTTTTCATTTTTTGGGGTATTTTGGTAAGTAAATTTCAAACTTGGGGTATTTTAATTAATTTTCCTATATATATATATATATAGGGGTGGGTTCAAATAAAAACTCAAATTCAATTGTAAACGTGAGGACAAATCACAACCGTTGATTAAAAAAACAGTGATTAGATCAATGAATAAAAAACGTGGTGGAAATTTCGTAAATAACTTGAAAACGATGTCCGTGGCTTACTGAATATTTAGCGCATAGGGGTAAAATTGGAAAAACGAAAAGACGGTTCAAAATCTGACATATAGCCATAATCATAATTCCGACGGCATATTCATCATTTTTCGCCGATTTTCTCTCACTAAAAACTCCATTGTTGAATACTGAAGAAAGAAGAAGACGATACTGAATAGTCAGGGTTAAAATCATCAACATCAATGGAAGACAAATCTGAAGATTCTAGAGATAAGCTTCCATTAGCTGAACTTCGTAAAAAACGTAAGTTTAAATGTTTTAAAATCGTCGATTCTGAATAGTTAGGTTTTTTCTTTAACTCTAACAGATTAACAATGATTCAAAATCTGAATAGTTAGGGTTTTTATTTAACAATGAAGAACACAAACTATCTGATGAATAAATGATTCAAATGACGATTAAAACTAAGATTATTGTTAGATTTTATTTTATTATTGTTATTAGTTATATTCAGACTGAATAGTTAGGGATTATATTCATACTAAATAGTTAGGGATTATATTCAGCCTGAATAGTTAGGGTTTATATTCAGACTGAATAGTTAGGGATTATATTCATGCTAAATAGTTAGGGATTATATTCAGACTGAATAGTTAGGGATTATATTCAGACTGAATAAGTTAGGGATTATATTCAGACTGAATAATATGGGATATATTCATTAAAAAGTCATATGGATATATTCAGACTGAATAATATGGGATTAAAAAGTCATATTGATTATTATTGTTAAGATGTTTGGGAGCAGTGATATTCATACTGGGAATAATGGGAATAATCCCTAACTATTCAGTCTGAATAATGGGAATAATCCCTAACTATTCAGTCTGAATAATGGGAATAATCCCTAACTATTCAGTCTGAATAATAACTTCAACTTCATAATATATTCCCTATACATCCAAAATGACTATTCAGTCTGAATAATAATCAGTCTGAATATAACTTCAACTTCATAATATAACTTTATTATTCAACTTCAACTTCATAATATATTCCCATTATTCAGACTGAATAGTCATTTTGGATGTATAGGACCTTTATTCAGACTGAATAAAAGGTAAATATTCAGTCTGAATATAACTTCAACTTCATAATATATTCCCATTATTCAGACTGAATAGTTAGGGATTATATTCATAATATATTCCCATTGTTAAGATGTTTGGGAGCAGTGATATTCAGTATGAATATAACTTCAACTTCATAATATATTCTCATTATTCAGACTGAATAGTTAGGGATTATATCAGACTGAATAGATAGGGATTATATTCAGACTGAATAGATAGGGATTATATTCATGCTGAATAGTTAGGTATTATTTATTCAGACTGAATAAATTATATTTTTTTTAATTGTTTTAATTTTAATAGAAGAGAAGAGAAAGCAAGAAGATGAAGTTTCTTCATCAAACAAAAAGGCAAAAAAGGACAAAAAAGGTATTATTATGATTCATTTTTCATATATTGATAGAAACTAAATGAATACATATACTAATCATTTTTGTTTTGAATATAAAAAATGTTTATAGATAAGCAGAAGAAGGGCCTTTGACCTAGCGGCGGTATGTGAGCTTTGGTCAAAGGCCATTTTTGTTTTGAATATAAACCGAAAAAGATACCAGTTAACAGTTGGGTTGTAGAAAATAGATTATGTATTTTGATCGTTTCAAGTGAATTGTTAAATTGTTATAATTTACAATCCTAATGTATTCATTTAGCCTTTGTAATTATTGAACATGATCAAGTATACTAAATGTGCTCTTTTTTGCTGCAGGGTGAACCAAGTTTCCATTTATTTGGTTTTATTATGTGTCTTGGTGCTACAGCTGCAAGAGCATTAAAGTCGGTGCTTCAAGGGATTTTGCTTTCCTCGGAAGGGTAATTTCACTCTCTCAGCTTCTTATAGCTAAAACATTTTAGTTATATTCAGACTGAATGAATATAGCTAAAACAATTTAGTTATATTCAGACTGAATACTAAAACATTTTAGTTATATTCAGACTGAATGAATATAACTAAAACATTTTAGTTATATTTTATTCAGTCTGAATAAAACGTTTTAGCTAAAACATTTTAGTTATATTTTATTCAGTCTGAATAAAACGTTTTAGCTAAAACATTTTAGTTATATTCAGACTGAATGAATATAACTAAAACATTTTAGTTATATTCAGACTGAATACTAAAACATTTTAGTTATATTCAGACTGAATGAATATAACTAAAACATTTTAGTTATATTCAGACTGAATATAACTAAAACATTTTGGTTATATTCAGACTGAATATAACTAGACTGAATACTAAAAAAATAAAAACTGTAAATGATTATTATAACTAAAACATTGTTAAGATGTTTGTAAGGGGTGATATTCATACTGAATATATACATTTAATCACTTTATTCAGTCTGAATATTGCATTATGTCAAATCATGTAATTTTATATCACTCTGAATAAATGTTTAATATCCAAACTGAAAATAATTTGTTCTGCATATTGCATTTTATAAATGGTTTATAAATATATTTCATACATAATGAATATAAAAATGAAATTCAAAGAAATCAGCTTATGAAATTGTTTTTTTTAACAATATTCAAAATGAATAAAAAATCAAAACTATCACTATTAACTAAAAAGCCCCTACTTACTAACATCATTTCTCGATGGGCAATTGCGTGAGTCATGGGTAGAGAAGTTTTTACACAACCTACACAATCTCATTCCCTTTTTACTCTTTTCGATTGCTTTTTCTTTACTACTCTTCAACCTCTTGCCCGTACCACAACCTTTGTTTCTTATCGGTTTGGGATTGTGAATATCAACAACTTCTGGTTTTGACACGCCAAGCAACGACTCCATCACCTCTTCGGTACTGCGATGAGGAGCACTACATCCACTAGCCTCCAAATTACTCTTCAATTCTTGAATTTTCAAAACAAAGTCTTCAAGCTTGTCAATATCATCAACTACCAGACCAATGCAGTAATCAAAGGCAGCTTGAGCATCATTTTCTAGTTTCTCACGACGCTCGTTTCTTTCTCCAACCCAATGACGTTTCTTCAACAATTCAGAAGAAATGAGGTCTTTTCTCCAACGCTTCACTATATATTGCAAAGGTATCTCTTCAATGCACATATTCTTTAATACACAAAAAATGTGACGAAATAGCAAACCATAATGATGGTAAAACAAGCAGCTACAGTCAAAAGAACCCGTGGTCTTATTATGCACAACCTGAAAAAAAATCAAATAACTTCATTATTCACAATGAATACTAAGTTATAATTAACATACAACCAAAAACAACTTTATTCAGTCTGAATACAAGGTAGATATTCAGACTGAATATAACTTGAAATTTTAATGTATACCTATTATTCAGACTGAATACAAGGTAGATATTCAGTCTGAATACAAGGTAGATATTCAGACTGAATATAACTTGACATTTTAATGTATACCTATTATTCAGACTGAATAATACAAAACAAAAATTAAATGATTATTATTATGAATAACTAAATGAAATACAACTAACCTTGTGATCAGACTCTTTTACATATGATTCAAGATTTGAACTGGATGCACCATCTTTCTTTTTAGCTTTAACCTTCTTCTTCTCAACAACAACAACAACATTAGAACCATCTACGACACTGACAGATGATTGGAAACACGACCAAACCAATTTATTTATCTCATTCTGAACATCTCTGAATACATCACGAGTATATATCTTAGAAGCATGAACCTCAATTGGAAGTGGTGTACTAAACTTTGGTACAGTTGTTTTTGTCTGATGATTGAGCAACCTATGATTATTCCGTTGTTTGTCCATAGCAGAATCAAAAGAGTCAATGAAAGCCATAAGGTTTGCACCGTGACGAAAAAATAGTGAAAAGAATGAATTTTCACTCTCAGATCTTGAAGTCGTTCTCATTAGCCGAGCCATAGGAATATCTCTATAAAATGATGGAATCCACCTATTCCTATTATCATACATATAAGACAACCACTTGTGCCCAACAAGATTAAAGCCACCAATTAAAGATTTCCATCTCTCTTCAAATTGAGTAGCATCAATGTGTTCATCCCATATAAGAGCATGAAACCTTTTCTTGAAATCAGTATTTGAAATAATATTGGAAGAAATATGACAACAAAAAAGATAAAATGCAATCAACATGAATACTTATACTATTCAGTCTGAATACTTATACTATTCAGTCTGAATACTTCAATATTCAGAATAAATACCTTAACTATTCAGTATGAATAAAGAAATACCTTCAAAGGCAATTTAGTACTAATATGCCACATACAAAACCGGTGTCTTGAATCTTGAAAGACTTCAGAAACAGCTTGCTTAATAGCAGGACACTGATCTGTAACAACCAACTTTGGTGATTTTCCAAAAGATTTCAAGAAAGAACGAAGCAACCATTTATAAGCTTCAATATTTTCACAATCAAGAAGGCCAGCACCAAGAGTTACACAATTCTTGTGATTGTCAATTCCGGTGAATGGGACGAATACCATACAGTACCTAAAACAAATATAAATAATATAAGTTATACAAAAACACAAACTAAAATAACGTATAAAATAAAAAAAGCAAAATACTTACTTATTTGTCCGGAAGGTTGCATCAAATGAAACAATGTCACCAAACTCTTCAAAGTTGTGTTTAGCTGTTTGGTCGGCCCAAAAAACATAATTCAAGAGACCTTCATCGCATTTATATTCAAACGAATAATTTGGAACATACAATTTTCTATTATTCATTTTCCTAACAAATAAATTTGCATCGCTATCTCCAATGAAACAATTACGACCCCGTTGAAAATTCTTATACTCAACCTTCGTTCCACCAACCATTTCATAACCACCCTTCAATTGACAAAGAATATTGTGTGCTTGTGTAGCACCAATATTTGCATTTGACATCTTAAGAATCCACCTTTGCTGAGAATAGTCTAATTTCCGACTACTTTTCAACAAGTGCTTCGAATCATCATCAAACAAACAATGGTTATGCTTCTCTTCAAATGCATATAATATAAATGAAATTCCACCAGGAACAACTTTGAACTTCACAGATGCATCACAACCAGTTCTTTGAATGCTAGTGTTTCTTTTCTTTTTCGAATCCAATGTATCGACCTTGACAGATTCTGGAAAACCAGCCCTATTGCACACAACATACCTTAAAACAACCATAGAATATGCATTTTTTTTCAAAGAAGATAGTCTGACATCAAATCCAGCTTTTGCAGCATACTTCTTATACATTTCGATACCTTTGTCCAATGACTCAAAAACTGTACCAACAACAGGTTTCAAATCTTCTTCTACATCAGGAATCCAAAACTTCATTCCATCACAATCAACTTCAGTAACAGAAAGCACATCTTCATTTCCCTTATGAATTTGATCTATAAAGTATATTAAAATTAATATTCAAAATGTATACAATATAAATAAAACATTCGACATAAACAGTTTAAATATTCAAACTGAATAAATGATTCTTTTTTCATATCTACATTTATTCAAACTGAATATATAAACTTATTCAGACTGCATACTGGAAAATATTGTGTGAAAAAAACAGATTTAAAACATTAAATAAATTTGTATCACATAAACAAATAAATAATTCTTTTTTCAAATCTACATTTATACAGACTGAATATATAGACTTATTCAGACTGAATAAATGTAAATATGAAAAAAGAATAAAACGTAAACATTTATTCCTGCCAAATATATACGTTTATTCAAGCTGAATATATAAGCTTATTCAGACTGAATATATAAGCTTATTCAGACTGAATATATAAGCTTATTATGAAGTTGAAGTGATATTCAGACTGAATATTTACCTTTTATTCAAACTGAATAAAGGTACATATTCAGTATGAATATCTCTGCTCCCAAACATCTTAACAACAATAATCAATATGACCTTTTAATCACATATTATTCAGTCTGAATAACATGAATATATTATGAAGTTGAAGTTATATTAATACTGAATATTTACCTTTTATTCAAACTGAATAAAGGTACATATTCAGTATGAATATCTCTGCTCCCAAACATCTTAACAACAATAATCAATATGACCTTTTAATCACACATTATTCAGTCTGAATATAACACAATCATTAATTAAGAATGTCTAATACTCATAAAAAAGAGATAATAACGATTAAACAAATTTAACAGATAAACAAATAATAAAAAATAGATTTAAAACATTGAATGAATTAGTATTACAGAAACAAATATCAATTAAGCAAAATATCAATTAAACAAGACAAAACTTACATATTAATGATTCATCCACATTCGATAAACTGGAAAAAACAGAAAAGGAATCATTTTGATCGATTCTTGAATCAAGACGATCATCTTCTTCAACAAAATTGAATGTGTCATCAACAAAAAGTGTAGAATTCTCAATCGCAACCGAATCCATAGAAACAGAGTAATAACCTAATTAGAAGAAATCAATAAAATTTTAAGAGCGATCGTGATGAGAGAAATTAGGAGAAGATACAGAGTAATAACCTAATTAGAAGAAATCGAATCAGGAAGGAATGAATCGATCGTGATGAGAAATCAAAGATATTTAAAGAGCGATCGTGATGAGAGAAATTAGGAGAAGATACAAAGTAATAACGAGAAATATGGAAAGGATATGAAATAGAAAACAGAAAAATTAAAAACTGACGAAAATACCCCTAGAGCCGAATTTCAGGGGCGGCTCAAATATGGCTCGGATCAGTGGATGAGATCTGTCCTTACGTTTACAACTGAAATTTGGTTTTTAGATGAACTTTCCTCTCTCTCTCTCTCTCTCTCTATATATATAAATATTTTGTTAGAATTCAATAATTACCTTATATTTTATATTGTTTGTATTTAAAAGAAGATGTTTATTCTACATTTGATTATGTTTATCCATTAGTTATGAATTCAAAATTCAGCTTGAAAAAGTTGCACTCTGCATCATTACTTATAATCTTGAATTTTAAGTAATATTTATTAATAAGTAATGCATAAAAATTTGTTTTTAAGAGTTTTTTTTTCAAACGGTAAAAATGATTTTGGTTTTATGTTTAATATAAGAGAATTAACTTTCAAAATATTTGAGGGTAGAGTCGGAAGAAAAACTTTTTAATATTTTATTTATTCAAACGTATTACATAAACAATTATAACTTTTTCAATGTAAAAAATGAGTATTTAAAAAAATACAAGCGTTATATGAAATTTTCAGTTACTAGTTAAAGCTTCTATCCGAATTGGAAGAAATCCATAATACCTTCCATATTTGCTACCTTCGGAGATGCCTGGCAGAAGAAGAAAATGTTATACCATTGTCTGAAATAAAAGTGGATAAGAAAAGTCATTGCGTGGAGGCACCTGAAGCAAGTTTAGAAAGGACGACTAAGAAGCTACGATATAAGGATGTAATTATGGATAAAGTACAGTGAAACATCATAAAGGTGCTAACGTGATGTGGGAAACTGAAGAGGATATGAAGAATAGATATCCTCACTTATTTACTAGCTTTGATTTCGGGGACGAAATCATTTTCAAGTTGGGGAGATTTGTAACACCTCGAAAATTTCCACAATTAATGTACATTTTGGGAAAATGTTTAAAATATTAAGAGACGTATTTTAATCAAAGTGTATGATTTAATGTTGAAGGGTCAAAGTGTATTGGCCGAAGTTTTTAAGCTAAATAGTAAGATTATGAAACCTTGGGGGTTAGTTTGTCATTTGTTGTAAGTTGGAAGTATAAAATGTGAAGGTCGGCTGAATTGAGATTTATCTCAATTGCTGTAACGACCCGGAATCCCATACATAGTTCAAATAGCATACATTGCATAACGTCGTTAAAACAAGAGATACATTATATAACACATACGGCCCCCTAGTCTTTACAAACATTCAGTACATCATTATAAACGTTTACATAGTAAATTACATCATTAACAACATGTTATATCTACTAAACACATCATAGTCTTCCACTACATAGTCCTCCCAAAAGCTATTCTCGGTTTAACCTCCTTATCTGCTCTTACTCGATCCACGACCTGGAATACATATTTTTAAAACAAAAATGAGGGTTAGACCTTTAGGTCTAGTGAGAAAATCCCCGTTAGTTTAAAAACCATTTGCACAACATCATACACATAATTCACATAAGAATACCAATTAAGACTCATGCATCATATATCTTTCCATCTCGTTCTCTTGGCCATATTAATTGGTTGCGAGCCAATTAATCAATTTACACCACTGTACTAAATACAGCCAACACCACTGTCCCTCTGTACATCCAACATACACTGGTCCTAAGCCCGGCCAACTAGCACTCATGCAGTGTAATACTCATATAAACACAATATGCACATTATTACACTCATTCACAAATGTATTCCAGTTAGAAAACATTTTAAGTAAAAACTCACTTGTTTGCTTATCCAAAACTCTTTCCACAAAGAACTCAGCTTTCACCTTCGATTCACAGTATCTGAAATAATTAAACACAAATATCTCTTTACCAAATAGAACACACACGTCTTACTAAAGCTAGGTACTCTAGATAGCTCAAATCCTCAAATGTTACCCCTAAACCCGAACTTAAGTCGAGTCCATAATGCATTCAGTCCTCATTCATTCCCCATCCAATAATTAACAAGACACAGGTCATTGGATACCCAAAAGCATCTAAACTCTCAAAATTGATCAAACAACCAAACTATCCAGACAACACAAACTATCCGGATAACAGACATTTCGGACAACACAGACAATCCGGATAACACCCGGACACCAAAGCAATCCGGATACCATCCGGTATCTCATTCCACCCGGAAACCTTAAGGAAAACCGGAACTTACCGGGTACTTGAATCTTCCGGACACCTTTAGAACATCATCCGGACACTAAAAACAAAACTACCCGAACACCTTTAATCTATCCGGAAACTACTGTCAGTTCATCCCATTTTCACCCAGAATTCGACTGAATTATTACCAGAGGTGTAATTGACTATTCTAATCCGATAGAAACTACCTAATAGCAATTACACACATAAATTGTAAAGGAAACATACCTGAATTCAGTTCCAAGTGCACCAATTGATGTCTTAGCCAAAAACCCTTTCTTTCTTCTTTTTACTCTCTCAAACACACACACATACACTAAACTGATATTTTCTATTTCTGGAAATATCTGAAATCTGAAGGAGATAATATCAAACCAAATTTACCATCTAGACCTTGAATTTCTCAATAATGACCCAACACCCCTAAACTTATAAATTTACTCAAACTTACCCTAAACATCCAATTTTAAAGTTAACTTTATTTAACGGAAAGGGAATTTAACTAACGAACTTACCCGTGGTATTACAATTGCTTTTGGTTTTGAAGTCGGTTTATAGCAGGCGAGAGAGAGAAAGAGGAACGGAGTTCAAATTGGTAAGGGTTCCATCGTTTTGTTTGATCAATCCTTTTCAAATTGATAGTTATGTTCTATCTTTAATTAGGATATCGATTCAGTAGCAAGAAAGGATTGAAAGCTTGAGATAGTTTATACCAATTTCGGATTCGCATCTATACAGGTGAGTTTATCTGCTTGTTTTTGCTTAATAAAATCTATCTGTGAATTGAAATAGTTTATTAAGCTTATGGCTATGTCTGAGAAATGGATACAAATCGATTCTGAAATTCTGGGCAGAAAACGTTTGAAACAGGTTAAAATGTGATGAAATTCGGAAGACGAATATTCCGGATTCCGGATAATTTTCCAGATTGATTTCGGATACCGGATTGTTACGGATTCCGGATAGTTGTCCGGATGGAGATACCGGATACCGGATGGTTTTCCGGATTGGTTACCGGATGTGATTCCTGGATAGTTCCGGACTTGGAGTCCGGATACTTTTCCGGGTGTTACCGGATTCTTGGATTTTCCGGATGTTTCCCGGATAGATGTTCCGGATTTGAATTCCGGATATTATTCCGAACTGTTTTTTCGGACTTGGTTCCTGATTAGTTACTGGACAAGTTTTCCTGTATATTTCTGTGTAATGTTGTACTATTCAAATGTTTTATGAAAACAAAACATATTGTGATTTTAACAGTACGAACATAATTATAACTCGGCTGAGAATATGATACGAGTTATTATGTGTATTGAGTGGATACACACATATGTTACGAAGTGTAATGGATCCATAGGCACTAGTATTATGTGAACACGTGGAATAGACGTGGCGCTAATCGTAATTCCCGTAGATTTGATAAATGAGGAATAGGTCGGGCTCTAATGGTAATTCCCATTTAGTGTTATGATGTGATAAACGTGGAATAGGCGTGGCGCTAATCGTAATTCCCGTTGATTTGAAATGAGGAATAGGTCGGGCGCTAATGGTAATTCCCATTTCGTATTGTGATGTGAAATCATGGAATAGGCGTGGCGCTAATCGTAATTCCCGATTTCTATTGGAAGATAAGGGATAGGTCGGGCGCTTAATGGTAATTCCTACTTCCACTTCAAGAAATAGACATGGCGCTAATTGTAATATCTTGGACGCGAGCAATGATCTAGAATCTGTGGTGATTCGTAGTGGCGCTCTGGAACATGAGATGACTTACTTAGTGATTGTCATACTTATGGAATCGGGTATAATTCCCGTCACTGAAAGGTGTTATGTGTACGGTAAGAAAGATGACGACCATGTTAAATTATATGCTTTGTCTACAAATTGGTTTTCAAAGCTTATAAAGTTTTTAATTTGAAAACTGGATGTTCTCACTAGGTATAAGCCTAATCTTTTCAAATTAAATTTTCTTACCAGGTACTAGCTCGGGAAGGGATACGAAGGGATGAGTTTCGAGGAGTACCAAAGTTATATTTTGGAGACGCTATTGAGAATTTAGTGGAACACGGATTGTTTTGGAGATATTATAGACAACCTGTATAATCTGATGTTATTGGTTATGAATTAGATTAGTCGGTTGTTTATAATAGATCAGTTGTAATTATAGACCTTGTCACTATTCCTCTATTTGTAAAGGAAAACTTCTGGGAAGATGTTGTAAATTATTGTGATAAATTAAGGTTTAAATTTATTGTGAATTTTAGGGTGTTTCAAATTTACATGTAGAACAACATCAATCTCATTACGTAGAAATTGCACCTTCAATGTTGTTTTACCATATATATGATCATTAACATCTTCAAGATAAAACTTATGTATTCTATTGATATAACAACCCATCCCAAACAAGAATCATTTACCATATAACATGTACATTCATAGTAAACTTCATATAAGGTCTACACCTTCAGTCCCAATATTTTACAATGTTTACAAAAACACAGTACTAACTTTTTCATTTACAAAGATACATCACAATGCTCTTAGTGAGATATCTAACTTGGATACAACTATAAAAAATATCTTCCTTGATCAAAACAAACATGTCCAAGCACATAATCACATTTTCCCCTTTCCCCTTGTCTGCTATGATACCACTTGTTGGTCCGGAAGGGTTATCAAGTATTAAGTTTGTAGAAGGGGGTTAAATACAAACACAAGATTTTTATCTTTCTAAATTGTTTTATTGATAAATCATTCAATTTACAGTTTGTTGCGGAATAAGACTAAGTACAAGACTCAATATAAACAAACTATGATAATCACTAAGTATTCTTGCACTAAGAATAAGAAAGAAAGAAGAAAAGAAAATTAAGAATAATTTTCTAAGACACAAAGTAGGTTCAGGGATGACCACCTTCGAAATGAAGGTGCATTCCTTCTATTTAAACTACATGCATTTAATGCATGTCAGGAGGACTTTACACGTGTCACTATTTGGTTGGATACATGCTTCTGACTTTTGCAAACATGCTTTGGGCCGCATGGTGAACAGTGTAGTGGCAGAGTGGTTTGTACGATTCTGGACAAAGGCATGTCCTTCTGACAAATCGCACAAAAGTGTGCAAGGGGATAAGACAAACATTTCTTGTATAGCAGGCTTCATGATCAACGATCGCTGAGTTGATCTTCATCAGTGAGACCTAAATGAAGGTCAGCTATCGCTAAAGTCTTCTACTTGAAAAAATATCGCGTGTTGTGGACTTGTGTTGGTTTCACTGATATCCGCATCAAATCATTAGTAGACTTGTCACTTGTTCATCAGCTTTGTCTTCGATTCAGCGATGAACTCCTTTGTCACGAAACTTGTCTTTAGGGATTACAAGCAAACATTTACAAATAATCAATCTGTGATCATCAGCGAAACCGAACAGGCTCAATTATCACTGATGTACATTTATCACTGAGGAATAATGTAACGACTCACACCAAACAAGCATGCCAAAGCTACTAAATTAAATATAAACGCCAGAACGGCCCAATCATAAGTCACGCATTCGAGATTACAAAGCTAAGGTTCGCGGAAATAACCCTAATTACAGCTGAGAGATGTATCTAAATTGTTAAAAAGGAAAGTCTTCTAGTTCCACCAGACGCAAGTTTCGACTCACATCTTGCCCATGCCCTTACTCGAGCCCTTACGCAAGTTTACATTTTGAAAAGTGAAGGGTAGACCACGAGGTCTAGTGAGATCCTTCAAGATATCAATATCATACCATACATGTCCAATAAAAGAGTTTATAAGAAATTGCGAACAGTTACGCCCTTATCAGTTTTAAACAAACACCTATCTACTGATGATCCACACTTTGGTCACGAACACACTTGTGACAACGTGTTAGGGCACACACCCGCCCTTAGTAGTTATATGAAACATGTTCATATATTTCGTATGGGACACACTCCCCATATGGCATCATAATAAACCACCCCTAGTCCCGACCCAATGCATACCACAATATAAATAACACACCTTCAACTTTAATAATTTAAACCACATGAAAACATGCAATACAATATAAAATGTACGAGCAATAAAAGCAAGTATCGTCAGAACTTTGGTTTAGTAAGACTCACCTGTTGTCCTTGCTTAAACTTCCTCACCTACGCTTCTGATCCTTAACGTGCACACCTACGATTTAAGTTAAAATGCAAGAGTGATCAGGCATTCGAACATCCTTTGGGATGTACCCTTAACTCTCACTTATGGTCCCTTTACCCCAACCCGCAATTATCTCGAACTCTCTCTCTAAAAGATCAGACCGCTAGAACTCCAGAACTCCAGAACTCATACCCGAATACCACATTCCTGGATACATCACTCCCGGATACCTCACTCCCGGATACCACACTCCCGGATACCTCACTCCCGGATACCATAATCTCGGATACCACACTCACTTCCGGATACCACACTCTCGGATACCTCACTCCCGGATACCTCACTCCTGGATTTCGGTGATTGCCTGGAAAATCGCACTGTGCGATTGAGAAAATCCCGATAACACGAACAGTCCCGATCCAAACAAGTTCAAGCCTTTAGAAACAATAGGTTTTTATGAAAAACGCTTAGATAACAACACTAAGCATCTACAAACCCTTCTTCCACCAAAGCTCACTAATCAATAACTTCTCAGGCTCTAAAACCCCCAATAAGCAAGATCTTTCACCAAAAGTGGCAATAGAAGTTAAAGGTTTAGAGTTACCTTGAAGAAGAGAATACACCACACACTTGAGGACCTTGAATGCTTCAATTTCTTGGTGAATCTAGAAAGAGGTTTCCAAATCAATTTTCTCTCCAGCCGCCTCCACAATAGCACCCCAAAATGAGAAGTGAGGATTTTTAGGGGTTTTAATCCTATTTCTTTTATTTTCACAATGGCCATCAAAGTCTCATTCTTTCACACCCTAACCACCATCTTTAATTTATTCCTCCCACTAATCACACCACTTCTTTAATTATTTAAAAAAGAGTCCGGTTATTACAAATAATAAAGAGCAGTGGTTCCCCATCAACGATTCTGAACAGACTCAGTGTAAAGCCCGTGTCCCGGTGCATTTTATTTATTTATTTAATATTTCCCTCCAAACGATTTTATTAACGGGATTTGGCGGCAAGGACCGAAACGTTTTGATTTTTGCAATAATTGGTGTTTTTAGCGAAATCCTAACTTAATGTGGTAAATGGACTTAACTATAAAAGCTAGGGGCTAAAATGTAAGTTGTGAATTACAATTGCTTGGGATCGGCCATAAAGGAACCGACCCCCTTCCCTCTTTCATTTTCTGTTTCGTCGAGCACAAGGAACCCAAACCAAACCCTATTCTTTCTTCTCCTTTCTTGCGTCACCGCCGATCAACCCCAAACCACAGTCGGCGCTGCTGTTCATCGTCGGCGAGAGAGAGAGTGCAGCGAGAGAGAAGAGAGCAGCGAGAGAGAAGAGAGTAGCGTGAAAGAGAGAGGGCGCCGGAGCTTCCGTGCCGCCGCTGGGTCATCGTCGTCGTGAGGTAAGGTTTCCTTCTCCGTCTCTTTCGTTTGTTTTCGTCGTTGTCGAACCATCGCGGAAAAAGAAGCCACCACCGCAGCCCTCGTGTGCGGCCATGGCTGCCACCGGCTGCCGCCGTCGTGCGCCTCCAGCCGTGGGCTGTGATGGCAGGTCCGCGGCCGTGGGTCATGTGTGTGTGTGTGGGGCGGGATAGGGCAGTTGGGTTGTGTCGTTTTCTAGTATCGCCGGAAAATTGTAAACCACCGCCGCCGGCGACCACCACTGCCGGAAGTGGCAGTGGGTGGTGCACGGTTGAGTCCAGCCCCTACCAACCTAAACCCCAGCCTAAGTGCATGAATAGCTAAACCGTAAACCCGAATCGCATAAAACTTTAAACCGTTGCAAAATCGTCATTTTATGTGATAAACGCTTTTCTGCCCTGTTTTTGTATCGGCGATAACTTTTCCGTTGTAACTCAGTTTGAGGCGAAACTGGTGCCCACGGTTCACATTCTGTGTCGGGCATACTTTTCGTGTTTTAGCAAAAGTCTGGTTCGGCCTCTAGCTATGTGTAAAATAGCTGCTTTTACAGAAGGTCTGAATGCGGCAGACTCGCGTTCCATTCTTAGAAAAATCGTTTAAAATTGTAGAAAAATCGTTAGACCGCGTTTAATATGTCCTTGGAAAGCTAAGACCTAGACCTGTATGTTTATTGAAAATAATCTCTGATTTAGAGGGTCGAGGAAGGCCTAGCAGGTCCCGAACAGACCTGCAGTTTAGGCCGAAAAGTTGATATATCGATCGTTTAATCGTACGTTTATAATTAAGGGTTGGGGCTTCGAGTTGACACTTTATAGCATTTAATTAGGTGTCGAGAAGTGATTTTGGAGTTGGATAGCTCGTGTGGTGGTTCGTGAATTCTACGCGCTTTCGAGGTGAGTTCTCTCACTATTTTTAATATCGGTTACTTTTACATTACGGTAGCACGTGTGTGGTAGTTTTATTTAATTGTGATGTGGGACTAGATAGTGGGGTGTCTAGTGGGACCTTTATTGTCATGTATACGCGGGTGGCGTAGGAACTCGGTGGGGCCGAAGTTTGTATACGCGGGTGGCGTAGGAACTCGGTGGGGCCGAAGATTGTATACGCGGGTGGCGTAGGAACTCGGTGGGGCCGAAATTGTATACGCGGGTGGCGTAGACTCTCGGTGGGACCGGGTAATGCTTGCACGGTTATCGTGTGGTCGGTGGGACCGACGTATGCCTTTTGGGTGGGATGGTGTAGGTATGCATGTTTATGATTTGTTCGTAGACTTGTATGCTTGTTTATATGCAACTATCTGTTTTCGGGGTAGTGTGGAATAACTGTGTTAATTATGGTGGTTGAATTCACTAAGCTTCATGCTTACCCTTTCCCAATAAATTGTGGTTTCAGGTACGAGTGGTTCCAAGGCGTGACGAGTACACACTGGCGCGCGTGAAGAGCTGATTGTTATTAAGATTTACGATTATCATTTTTAAACCATTTATTCCGCTGTTTACTGTTTCTAGAGAATGTTTATTATTGAGTTGCAAACGAAACGTTTTTAATGATTTAATGAGTTTAATTAATGAGATGTTATTTTAAATAAAAAAAAGGTTTAAGTTCCTTGAAATTTTTGGGACGTTACAACTTGGTATCAGAGCACAGCTTGAGTGAATCAAACACATCTCGGTGTGTTTGATCTCAAGTTTGCGGCTATAAAATTTTCTTTAAAGTTTTTGGAAAATAAAAGAAAGGAAAATGCGTTTGAGAAACGGTGATTGAGGGCGCAGTGTGTACAGTCAGCCGGAGCCAAGGGGAAAAGGTACAGTACTTAGTGTATTTATTGCTTTCTAGATCATAGGAGTATGCATGCTAGATTGCTTGTGCTATTTACACTGTACTGTAGGGTTATTGCTTGCTAGTAGGAATTAATGCTGGTCATATTAGGTTGTTAAGTGAATGCCCTATAGGTTGTATGCAGTAAGATTCACATAGCCTTAGAATATTTGATTTAGTTCTATAGCGCAGCTCTTGTTTGAGTCCAACCGTTCTAGGATAGAATCTTGTATTCGAATGTCTATTTGTTTCACGCTGCATGTGACGGGGTATTCGCTAGGCAACTCGTTATGGCTAGTAGGGATTTCGTTGTAGCAAGGGTAGTGTTTCGAGGTGGAAATCCTAGGGAGCTAGGAAGAGTGCGTACATATGCTGGTACGGGCATATGGGTGTAGTTATCGGCGAGAAACTACTTGGACACTTCGGATGGAACTCGGAACGAGTGATGATAGGTGTGGAAGGTAGTAGTAGAGCTCCTACTATCGGAAACACAGGATCAATGCTTGAGTCGGGGAAAGTCATGAGGAATCCAAGGAGTTGAGCGCGAGCGTTGTTAGTGTGAGTTATTCGGTGCTAATAACTCGTTGTAATATCTACCCAGAATAGCCATAACAAGGAGGAACAACTATAGTAAACCTACTAGTGCAGGTGTGTACTTGAATTACTTTGATGTGATGATCGTTGGGGGGTAGTGATAGAGGTTCTAAACTAGTAGTCGTTAGAATAGAAGGACGATTCTAGTATTAATCACTTGGAGTGACGATAAGGATGAGGTTTGTTTTAAGTAGGCCATTTCGGGTCAAGATTGATGGTTGTGCTAGAAGCATAGGCTTATTAAGCCAACTTTGAATTGAGGAAAAACCGTACGGATTATCTGACGTAATTTCCCAACTTTCCTAAGAGGTTTAAATGTCCGGATGACGATTGTGGATCGGGGAGTTTTGGAGGGGTATGAGTCGGGACGTCGAATGCCGACTGAGTCATGCACAAAGTTTATTTTGAAAATAAACTGCATTAACTAATTCTTGTGTTTCCAATCCTTATATGGATTGTGTTTTGGAATTTTGGGAAATGTTCAGCACACACACAAGATTTTGAATGATGGTTTTGAAAGTAAATGAAACCGTTTGATCATGGGAGTTGCAAACTTTGTTAGAATTTGGTTCATTTCGTAACTTTTCCAACGGTTCTTTCGGGTAAGATGATATCCGTGTTTTGTGGTGTTTAAAATGTTAGGCAAGTGACTACGGCTTGTGACTTTAACATTGGAACTCCTCCACATATGTTAGAGTTGAGACGGAAAGTCACATTCCACGATGTCTGTATAAAACTATTTTGGTGATTTGTTTAATATGAGTTTGTAAACAATGTTGTTTTATGGTTTTACCGTGGAAAGAGATTTTTGGAATTTTGGCGTCTCATTCATGATCTTGCTTTTAACAAATTGACTTTAGGGGCACAATGTATGGTGCTATTTTATTGACTTAGAGTCATTGAGGTTCATGAAGTTGTGTTACTAAGTATTTTGTTGCAAATAGTTCAGTGTATGGATTGATTTATGTGTGACTTAAGTGATGCATGGAAGAATATTTTGGTAACATTTCATAATGAGTTGTTTGGTGCGCTTTTAGTCAGTTAAATGTTTTATTATCATGCGCTTTATCGACTTGGGGGTATGCATACTTGGGTAACCTTTGTTCTTGACATTTTGATAAACGAGTCGTGCATGAAAATGTTTAGTTCTCATGCATACGTTTGCAATGTGTATATTTGAAAATAAATGCGTAGATTGTTGACATTCGGTTAATTTAGAATCGCCGATCATTTTTGGGAAATTTAAAAAAAAAAAAACTTTTGCTTTGGAGGGAACGAGTATTTTGAGCATTTTTGGCAAATACATTTTAAACTTTGGTGTTTTGACGTGATATGTCCCAAGTACGAAATGTTGAGGAAATGCTTCGTGATGACGATTTTAGAAAATTCCTTATGGAAGTGTTACCAGTTTGCATGCCTACCCCGATTTAAGGTTTTATGATGTTTTAGTCGATGTTTTTCAAACGATGGAAACGAATTAGTTTGTCTTTAAACTTGGAACTTGCACAAGTTATTTTGTGTTTTGATTGAGGTGTAATTATGAATCGTTTCCTTGTTTTGTATAATAAACTGACACACACAAATTTTGATTGGTAAACTTTGTTCCATACCATTTGGATGGTCAGAAAATAATTTTGAGCAAATTGCCGCTTGGGCTTCTTTTGAAGTACGTGTGAAAATTGTTGCACACCGTTTAAATTAAACAGTTACCTTGCGTGCATGTCATGAGTCAATCCATACCAGAACTGTGGTGGTTCGTTTTAAAAGAAATTATTTATTACGTTTTGCGTTTTGTGAGTAAACTGAACTGCAATGGAATGATATTTCAACATGATTCTCCTACGTGGGACGAGCGTGTCCATTTTTGCGTAACTACCGACCTGGTAATAGTAGTTTTATTGCAAACGATCTTTTTGAGATGGAAAATCTTGGTGTTGAAAATATTTTGTAAACGATTTTGTAAACCATTTGGGAAATGCACTTTTAAGTGTTATGTGTCATTTTGAGAATTAAAAGGGTGTGAGTCCTTTGGGGAAACTTTTTGTTTAAAACACGTGATGAGTTTTGGGGTTAATGTTGATTTTAGAGTATTGCTTGTTTAAACTTTATTTAAACGCGTTTTGACCGACTTATGGGTCTAGCAAGCGTGGAGCATTTTGCTCGGTTTTGACTTTGAGATAGTCATGGGTCAATTGCACGGTTTTAATGGCTCGATGTGGAGTCTTGTTGATGGGTTGTTTTTGTTGCACAGTTTTGCATTTATTGCACGTTGAGTATTTACATGTTTGGGTGAGTGAGTCATTTCGGGATAGGCATGTTGTTGGTAGACTGTTTTGCATTGGATCCTTGGCCACGTTAGTCAGTCGTTGGTAATGGTCGGTTGGGTATCTCGGGGTGGGACCCCGGTATTCATGTTTTATGACTTTGACTTTCCAGTAGGCACTAGGAGGATATAGTCTTGAGCACTTACCTGGGAGGTAGTTCCGATGTGCCGGGCCTTGAGACGTACCTGGGAGGTAGACGTTAAGGTGTATCCTTGATACGGTGTAACTAGGCTTCGTAGAGCGAGTGTGGAGGATACGTCGACAGTGGAAGGTAAGGTATTCCACGCGTGTGGTAATGTAGGTCGAATGGTTACGATTAAGGGAATGACGCCCTTTATAATAAAGAGAATAAATGCGTAGAACCTTTTGAGGTAAGTGGTAGATTTAGGTGTCGACTTTTGGGCTTGAGGCCAAACACCTTTAGTGTAATCGGAGAATTGTAGCCGATTTTAAAATAATTATGGTGATGGTAGTAGTAACCCTGAAATGCTCACTTGTGATGAATGGTTATGGTGGAATGACCTTCGTGGGTGATTATAAATTTACCGGTTTGATAATTCGTGTGAAATTGTAAAGCCCGTATCCCGGTATGTATTCTCGTTATTCCTTTTTTTTTTAAAAAGGAGCATTTAATTAATTAACGTGGTTTCCGTTAGCGGGGTTAGCCGAGTCGGGCCAAAAAGTTAAGTGAAGTAACCTTTGTGGGATTTTGCTAAGAAGTGTAAGTTGAGGGGCTGTTTGGGACTTTCTCCATAGTGGGGCAAGAGGATCGGCCAAGAGGCACGACCCCTCCCCTCCCCTTCGGTTTCATCTTAACAATCCTTCCCCAAAACTCTTAGCCATTTTCTTTCCCTTCCCCTTGTTGTTTTCGGCCAAGAAGAAAGGGAAGTGAAACCGAGAAGAAAAGAGAGAGAGAGACCGAAAGAGAAAGAGAGCGAGAGTCGAGAGGAGGAAGGAGGCGATCACCGGCGTGAGGGAACCAGCGTCGGGACTGGTCGGAAAGGAGGAAGAAGAGGGATTCCGTTAAGGTAAGTGTCCCGTTCGTTTTATTGATGTTTTCTTCGTCGGAAATTGTAAACCGCAACCACCGTGTCACCGCCAATCACCACCACCTCCGGAGGCGGAAGTGGGTGGTGCTTGGTGTGTTTCAGACCATGGTAACCCTAAAACAGTAAGTCAAGTTGTTTTGCGGGTCTGTTTGGATTAAGACGTCTTATTGGGATCAAGTTCAAAAGGTTATCATTTTATGTAATTTTTTTAGTGTTCTGTCCAGTTCTTCAATCGTGCGTAACTTTCTCGTCGTAACTCGGATTGAGGCGAATCCGGTGCCCACGGTTCACATTCTGTGTCGGACACGTTTTTCGTGTTTTAGAGAAAGTTTGGTTCGGCCTCTAGCTAGGCGAAAAAGTGTGGTTTTTACAGCAGGTCGGGATTTTAGACAGCTTTCTGTCCCTGTTTTGTATGGAGCATAACTCCTGATAGGAATGTCGGATTGGGATGAAACTGGTGTCAAAAGTTCCCATTCTGAGCCTAGTAACTTTTCTATGTTTTGGGGAAAAACCAGTTCGGACCGTAGCCTATGTCAAATCGTCGTTTTGTACTGAAAGGTTCTGTTTCTCGCTGTTCTGCGAATCGTTCTTGTAAAATCCATATTAAATTATAGAAAAATCGTTAGGACGCGTGCGATACGTCCCTGGAACCGTGAAACTTAGAACTTCGTGAGTATGGAATTTTATTTCTGTATTTATCAGTTTTAAGAGGGTAAAACAGGTCCCGAACAGACCCGTGTTTTAGATAAAAAGCTGGAATGTTTAGTCTTATAAAATCTAGTAAAGGTGTCGTGAGTTGGGACCTTCCGTTGACGTTTTAGTACGTAATTAGGTGGGAAAATGTGAGGAAGGTTGACTTGCTGGTGTTGCGGCTCGGGAGCGCGTCGCTTTGCTTTGAGGTGAGTTCTCTCACCGCGTAGTTAGGAATTTCATGTATGTCGTTCTTTTGTGTTACGTGTTATTACGTGTATTTATGTGCTTACATGAACTAGTTGGGATGTGATAACTGGATGTGATTTGTTGAATTCTTAAGTGGAATATTTATGCATGTGTACACCTCGGTGGGACTGAGGGGCTCGGTGGGACCGAGGGCTTGGTGGGACTAAGCTAGTACAGTAATCTTTACTCGGTGGGACCGAGGGCTTGGTGGGACTAAGCTAGTACGGTAATCTTTACTCGGTGGGACCGAGGGCTCGGTGGGACTGAGCTTGTATTAATGTGTTTTGTGTACTCGGTGGGACCGAGGTTCGTACTTATATAATAATCATTATGTGGTTTGATATTCGTAGTGATGGTGATGTTGCCTACTTGCGAGTAGGGGTGATATGCGTGGGGTTACTAACTACGTGTGTGGTTGGATTCACTAAGCGTTTAGCTTACCCTTCCCCAATATGTTGTGACTGCAGGTGCGAGCGGCAGTCGGGCTTGACGGTACACACAAAGCGCAGGCGTCGGGAATTGTTGGAATTTACACTTTTGAACTTTTAGATTTTATTTATAATATTTCCGCTGCATAAATTCTTTTGACTGTTTGAGTTGACGATATTAACTTTAATTGAGTTACGGTTTATTAAAAATGTGGTTGTTTTATAATGGAATATATGTTTTAGAAAACAAAAATTTCCTTGTAATTTTTGGGACGTTACAGAAATAAATTTTTGGAGTCTATTAGAACTCGTGGAAGTTAATCGACAATTAATGGTAGGAATGATCGGATTCGAGTATCCTGTAGGGTATAGTGGTGAGCAACTTTAGAATGGTTAGAGCTTGAAATTGAATCGGGATGTATGGAACATCTAAGGTTGGGAGACAACCGAAGTCGTTTGACTAGGAATGATTCCAGTTGTTGGAGTGTTCTTTCGATCATAAATACGGTGTACTTGAAGGAGTTTTGTTGGTAAGAAAAGTATTCGATATTTTTTTTTGACGGTGTGAGAAAATGTAGATTCCAGCTAGGGATGTCGCCAAGCGTATTGTTCAGACTCTTGAGGATATTCAGATCGACGAGCGGCTTAACTACATAGAGAAGCCGATTGCTGTTATTGAGAGGAAGACGAAGACCTCGCGTAACAAGGTAATTGGCTTAGTGAAAGTTCAGTGGCAACACCGAAAGGGTTCCGAGTGGACTTAGGAACCCGAGGTTGAGATGAGGAAGAATTATCCAGAGCTTTCCAGTGACATCGACTTCGAGGACGAAGTCTAATTCAAGCGGGGGAGAGTTGTAAAGCCCGTGTCCCGGTGCATTTTATTTATTTATTTAATATTTCCCTCCAAACGATTTTATTAACGGGATTTGGCGGCAAGGACCGAAACGTTTTGATTTTTGCAATAATTGGTGTTTTTAGCGAAATCCTAACTTAATGTGGTAAATGGACTTAACTATAAAAGCTAGGGGCTAAAATGTAAGTTGTGAATTACAATTGCTTGGGATCAGCCATAAAGGAACCGACCCCCTTCCCTCTTTCATTTTCTGTTTCGTCGAGCACAAGGAACCCAAACCAAACCCTATTCTTTCTTCTCCTTTCTTGCGTCACCGCCGATCAACCCCAAACCACAGCCGGCGCTGTTGTTCATCGCCGGCGAGAGAGAGAGAGTGCAGCGAGAGAGAAGAGAGCAGCGAGAGAGAAGAGAGTAGCGTGAAAGAGAGAGGGCGCCGGAGCTTCCGTGCCGCCGCTGGGTCATCGTCGTCGTGAGGTAAGGTTTCCTTCTCCGTCTCTTTCGTTTGTTTTCGTCGTTGTCGAACCATCGCGGAAAAAGAAGCCACCACCGCAGCCCTCGTGTGCGGCCATGGTTGCCGCCGGCTGCCGCCGTCGTGCGCCTCCAGCCGGGGGCTGTGATGGCAGGTCCGCGGCCGTGGGTCGTGTGTGTGTGTGGGGCGGGATAGGGCAGTTGGGTTGTGTCGTTTTCTAGTATCGCCGGAAAATTGTAAACCGCCGCCGCCGCCGCCGGCGACCACCACTGCCGGAAGTGGCAGTGGGTGGTGCACGGTTGAGTCCAGCCCCTAGCAACCTAAACCCCAGCCTAAGTGCCTGAATAGCTAAACCGTAAACCCGAATCGTATAAAACTTTAAACCGTTGCAAAATCGTCATTTTATGTGATAAACGCTTTTCTGCCCTGTTTTTGTATCGGCCATAACTCTTCCGTTGTAACTCAGTTTGAGGCGAAACTGGTGCCCACGGTTCACATTCTGTGTCGGGCATACTTTTTGTGTTTTAGCAAAAGTCTGGTTCGGCCTCTAGCTAGGTGTAAAATAGATGCTTTTACAGCAGGTCTGAATGCGGCAGACTCGCGTTCATTCTTAGAAAAATCGTTTAAAATTGTAGAAAAATCGTTAGACCGCGTTTAATATGTCCCTGGAAAGCTAAGACCTAGACCTGTCTGTTTATTGAAAATAATCTCTGGTTTAGAGGGTCGAGGAAGGGCTAAGCAGGTCCCGAACAGACCTGCAGTTTAGGCCGAAAAGTTGATATATCGATCGTTTAATCGTACGTTTATAATTAAGGGATGGGGTTTCGAGTTGACACTTTATAGCATTTAATTAGGTGTCGAGAAGTGATTTTGGAGTTGGATAGCTCGTGTGGTGGTTCGTGAATTCTACGCGCTTTCGAGGTGAGTTCTCTCACTATTTTTAATATCGGTTACTTTTACATTACGGTAGCACGTGTGTGGTAGTTTTATTTAATTGTGATGTGGGACTAGATAGTGGGGTGTCTAGTGGGAACTTTATTGTCATGTATACGCGGGTGGCGTAGGAACTCGGTGGGGCCGAAGTTTGTATACGCGGGTGGCGTAGGAACTCGGTGGGGCCGAAGTTTGTATACGCGGGTGGCGTAGGAACTCGGTGGGGCCGAAATTGTATACGCGGGTGGCGTAGAAACTCGGTGGGACCGGGTAATGCTTGCACGGTTATCGTGTGGTCGGTGGGACCGACGTATGCCTTTTGGGTGGGATGGTGTAGGTATGCATGTTTATGATTTGTTCGTAGACTTGTATGCTTGTTTATATGCAACTATCTGTTTTAGGGGTAGTGTGGAATAACTGTGTTAATTATGGTGGTTGAATTCACTAAGCTTCGTGCTTACCCTTTCCCAATAAATTGTGGTTTCAGGTACGAGTGGTTCCAAGGCGTGACGAGTACACACTGGCGCGCGTGAAGAGCTGATTGTTATTAAGATTTACGATTATCATTTTTAAACCATTTATTCCGCTGTTTACTGTTTCTAGAGAATGTTTATTATTGAGTTGCAAACGAAACGTTTTGAATGATTTAATGAGTTTAATTAATGAGATGTTATTTTAAATAAAAAAAAGGTTTAAGTTCCTTGAAATTTTTGGGACGTTACACTCAGTTTCTTATCACTGATGGTGAAACACTAATACATAATGTTTACATGTAATTTTCACTAAGTGATTCTAAGGGTCGTCATCAAATCACTGAAGGGTTTGGATCAACAATCTCCCCCTATTTGATGATGACAAAGCAACATAAGAAAATTTCTAAGTATAAAAACATAAGGATAAAAAGGACTCATAGATGTGTGTCCCATTTCCTGTTTTCAGGGATCTTTTTCAGTACTGATGGAGTAAAGTACTTCATTGAAACTTTCATTAAATCTTCGTAAGTGATTACAAGGGAAGATGAAAAATTACAAGTACAATGAAATAATTTACAAGCACAAAAAGTATTACTGATAAATACAAGAATATAAAGAAGTGATCTATCATCTAGAGAGGTTCTTCCTTGAAGAGAATTTCATCAAGGCATTCGTCTCTGGGATCATCCAATCAGGAACCACTTCACCTTGTTGTCTTCTGAGCTTGGCTTCATTCAGCACATGGGTCTTGAAGTAGAGTCCTGATCTTGATTCGTTGCACCAGTAGACGAGGTCTCTCAGTTGATCAACGGGGAAAAGAGGTAGTTCTGAATATCCCTAAAAGCGCATGACACCATAGAAGTCGTAGACTATTATTCTGTAGGGATCACTGACCACTTGAACAGGGAGGAAAGATCCATCAGGTGAGAGTGATAGGTTCAGGGCTGATAAGTCTGAAGGAGGTCCGAGCACTGCTTCCCTTGAGATTTCGATTCCAGTTTCGTTCCGGATAACAGGCCCTGAGGAAGAGGATGCACGTTTTCATTTGGATGGAGCAGATCTTCAGTTTTGATTAATCGCTAGAGGAGGAGGTACGTTGACATTGGAAGTAACCTGATTGATCATAGAGTTAAAAAAATCAACATAAGGCTTGAACTTCGACTTTGATCGCTGAATTGCACTCCTGACTTCTAACCATTCATCAAACCCAAGAGCATCCATCTTTGACATGTAGCATGTGCGTACTTCCCCTTTCTCTCTGTGTTCAGTGACTTCCACCATTGGTACACCCCTTACCGTTTTTCCTTTCAGTGACATATTCACGATCCGACTTGGGTGATATCTGAAGTTAACCTTTTCTTTGCACCATTTCAACGTAGAGTCGCTGACCTTTTGTTTCTTCTGGATTTCCTTCCCAACTTTCTTGAGCAAATCCTCTTTAACTCTGAGTGGAAATTGTTTCAGCTTCTTATCCTTGACTGACTGTTGAGCAACCATAAGGGCGGATTCTTTATCTTTAAGTGCGACCCTTTGATTTTCAGCAAGTAGCTTTTCAGTCCTGATGGATTCTTCAATTTCTTCAGGTGTCAGGAAGCCAAGTCCGGAGGGAGGGATGACTTTTAAGCGCTGACTCTCTAAGTGCTGGATCATAGATGCTCTTCTTCGGGATTCATCCTCTAACCTTTGAGAAGGTCGAGAGGGTCTGCTGGGGTGTGTGAGCAACTCTTCTTCTTCTTGATCATCAGTATCTATCACTGAGATTGGGATTATTGGTAAGGCATCAACTGTAGCAGCTGGGATTATTTGTTGTTGTAGTTGAGGAGTGTCAGCGGGTCCCTCAAGTAGGGGAGAGGACTAGCTGAATCAAAAGAATAATGAGTTAGATTCTTTTGAAGGTGAGAAGAAAAAGATAGAGAAAATTGGTCAAGTGTTTAGAGTGGGTTTGAGATGAGAGTGGATAGAAGAAGAGTAAGAGATAAGTGATAGACATACCTGAGAGGTTAGGAGACTCTCAACGTTGAAGAGAATTGCCAAGTTCCCTGAAGGAGCAAGTCCATTTTGTTTTCCCTTGGGAGCTTTCTTGGCAGGAGACTTATTTGCCTTCTCCCCTGCTTCATTGAAGACTACCCCCTTAGGCTCAGGGACCCTTCTGGTTCATCATCATCATAATTATCATCGTTATTATTGCCATCAGGGTGTAAAGAGGGTTCCTCATCTTGTATCTCAACTCCCTAATCCTCTTCTTCTTTAGAGGGAATTTCGACTGTTTCACTCCAAGGAGAAGGAGGGGTGGGTATATTTTCTAACTCTTTCTCCCCCTCAGATAGAGAGGGATCTTCATCAACGTTGAGCTGGTCAGCGGTTCCCTCCCTCTCAACAAGAGGAGGGTCTCCAGAGTTCTTCTCCCCCTCTTTGTCATCATCACAGGGGGAGCTTCAGTAACATCAACAACAACAACTTCAGCGGACCTGTCTTCCAGGCCAGGTTCTGCTGAGGCAGTGGCACGGTTTGCATCTGGAGATTCCACCTTGGCTTCTAGGCCAGGGATTTTTGTTGTAGCTTGGACGATGAAATCCGCTGTCATGCCCAGCTTGGCGCGATCATCCGCATTGAAGTAGGAGACAGGGACCGTTGGAGCGTTCAAGCGGTCCAGGATTTGACTGAGTAGGTTGTTAGAAGAATCAACCTTGGTCGTTAGGTTACAAACTTGACCCCTGAGCGCTGAGACCTCACCTTGCGGAGACCCAACGTCACTGCCGAGAGTGGCGACGGTGGAAGATAAAGTTTGAACGGCGTTGGAGTTGTTCACAATGTCCGTTTGGAGAGTCTTTACCTCCCTACGCAGCTTTGAAAGTTCAACATTGTCGGCCTTGCTGCTAAGAGTGGTGGAGAGATCTTTCAGCGAATATCTGGCTGAGTTTACGACGTTCGTGTTGTTGGTGAGATCCGTTGAGAGCGAATCCACCTTATCACTGACATCTTTGAGGGATGCAGTGATAGTGCTCAAGTTAGGACCTGTAAAAGAAAAGAATTTTTGAGCAAAGGAAAGCTCAAAAGAGAGAAGTGTTTGAGGAGGGGTAAAGGAAAAGGTTGGCATACCTGATGGGTTGGAGAAAGTATCAATTTCTCTACTTCCACCATAATACTCCATGTCATTTCCCATGAAAGGAATAGGAAGACCATCAGGTCCTGTAGAGTTTTGCTGCATCAGGTTGTGGAGCAGCAAAGCATGTGTATCAGCGACTGAAGCCGCTGGTGCCGTAGTAAAGACCAAAATGAGAGGAGAGGAGGAAACTGCTAAGAAGATAGTGCGGACGGGTTCAGCACTAGCGTTGCTGAGAACAACTCCTTCAGTGCTTTCAGGCACTGAGAAGGTTGATGAAGTTGCCAGAGAAGCTTCAGCGTCCCGAGGCGCTTAAGTGGTTGGTGATGTTGGTGCAGATGTGGTAAAGAGTACCACGAAGTTATCAAGCAACACTTGTGAAGAAGCGAGCGCAGAATCCGTAACCTGAGAAGGCTGGGGCTTCTCCTTTGAAATCTTCTTGGTCTTATGGGAGCCAAGGTTGGTGTCGGAATGTTTCCTCTTCAACGAGTGTTGATCGAAACCCTCAGTGATTTGATAATGACTCTCTAAGAATCACTTAGTGAAAATTGTAAGTAGACAATATGTATAGGTGTTTCACAATCGCTGATAAAGTACTAAGTTTGTTTCAGTATCGCTGATAGGAAACTCAAGTTATTTGTTACATTCAGCAATACTGTTCATCAACAAGCCCTGAGCCTGTTCAGTCTTGTTGATGATCGCTGATAATCTTAGTTGTTTACTTATGATCCCTGAAGACAAGTTTCACGTCAACAATGTTCTACGTTGAAGTCAAAGATCAAGCCAAAGATCAAGCCAAAGAATCAACGACAAGTCTACTAATGAACTGATGCGGATATCAGCGAAGCCAAGATTTGTCCACTCAACGTGAAGTTTCAAGTAGAAGACTTCAGTGAACGCTGAACTTTATCACTCGTTGATAAAGATCTATTCAGTAAACGCTGATCATGAAGTCTTCCTTTACAAGTTACTTTTGTCTTTCCTCCTTGCACGCCTCCGTACGAAACGTCATAATGGACATCCCTTTTGTTCAGAATCGTACCACCAACTCTGATTCTACACTGTTCATCATGCGGCTACTAGGTTGTCTACAAAGGTCAAACCTTGCAACCAATCAGCCGCTGCCATGTGTAAAGTTGTACTGATATGCATTAAATGCATGCAATATATAAAGGAAACCCTACTTCAGAAATGAAGTGCTCGGCCATCTCCTTCTTACTATTCTGTGTGTTAGAATATTATCCTTAATATTCTTATCTTTCTTTCTATCTTATTTCTAGTGCAAGAAAATCTTAGTGATTCTCTTAACTTGTTTAGATTAGGTTTATTCCTTAATCTTGTTCCGCAACAAGTTGTAAATTGTTTGATACATATCAATAAACAATTTAGAAAAGTAAAATTTGTGTGTTTGTATTCAACCCCCCCCCCCCCCCCTTCTACAAACTTGTATAACCCTCCAGGACCAACAAGTGGTATCAGAGCAGATTGTTTAATCTCATAAACAAGATCTTACTTATACTAATCTTTTCCCTTCCTTACTATTTTCCATAATGGCTAACACCACAAACACAAACTACATTGATAATGGTTCTCTTGCAAAACCCCCTAGATTTTCCAGAGATAACTTTAATCTGTGAAAAAATAGGATGATACTCTTCTTAGAAGGTGTAGACCCTACTATGCCCCATTACATCGAAAATGGTCCATATATTCCTGTTAGAATTGATCCTGAAGTTCCAGGCACTACTACTAGAGTTGCCATTCCTGAAAGAATCGTTCCTAAGGAAATTCACAATTGGTCTGATGAAGACAAGAAGAAAGTGGCTATTGACACTAAGACCAGATCCATTCTTTCCATGGCTCTTCCTGACGAAGTCTACCATTTCGTCATGAACCTGAAAACCTCCAAAGCCATGTGGGACACAATCTATGTTCAATATGAAGGTACGTCTGAAGTCCAGGACTCAAGAAAGATCAATCTGGTAAGAGAGTACGAAAGCTTCATTTGTGGTAAGAATGAATCTCTCTCTGAAGTACATAAGCGGTTTAACTGTTTACTTATTGATCTGAAAACCGTTGGTAAGAAATATTCTAACTTTGAGATCCTGACAAAGTTCTTAGAATGTTTACCTGAAAGCTGGGACAGTTATTCAATGTGTCTCAAGCTATCAAAGGATCTAAAATCTATGACTCTCTCTACCTTATTTGGCACTATGCTCAATCATGAGCATTCGTGTCATCTTAAGAAGAATCTTGTAAAAGATTCCAAGAGCACACTTGTTGCTTTACTCTCAGAGTCACCTTCCACTCTACGATCATCTATCACTATCACTGAGTTGGAAACTAACTCTGAATGCTCATCAGATGCTGAGTCTTCATATCTTGATGAATCTCTGGCACTCCTGGATAATAAGTTCAGGAGATTCTCCAGAAAGAGTAACTTCAGAAGGAACAAACCCCTTGCACTCACTGACAAGCCAAAATCATCAACCCCTATTGATAAGGCTACTGCTGCCTACTTTAACTGTGAGAAGTAGGACACTTTGCTAGTGAATGCAGGTCAAAGAAAGTCTTTAAACCCTCAGCTTTCTCAAAGAAATCCTCTAACCCTAGGGGTAGAGATGACAAGTATCAAAAGCTAAAAGAAAAGTATGCAAAGCTGAAAAGCTTTTAGAAGAAAGGCAAAGGCCTGATGGCTGACTTTGACTGGGCTGCCTGTGATGAAGAAGAATCATCTGACTCTGAAGATGATGATGAGGCCAATCTCTGCCTCATGGCAAAAATCGAAGAAAAGGAAGAAAATTCTGACATTCCCTCTACTTCAACCTCTACCACTAAGGTATCAACTTCCTTCTTTACTAATATTTCAGATAGTGTTGAAGCTAATAGTCTTCGGAAAATCAATCTACTGACTATGAGTTTATATGATGCCATGAATGGCAAAGCTATAGTTGAAAATCAAAACCTTGATCTCGCTGAACACCTTAAAAACTGTCACCTTCAAATAGAAAAGCTTTCTAAAATTGAATAAGATTTAAAAGATCAGGTTCATATAAATCAACTAGTCAAAATCGAACGTGAAGAAGCTATCGCTGCATTAAAAGGTGAAAAGGCTACTGTTGAAGGATGGTGTAAATCCTCAACAACGATCACTGAGATAATAAAGTCTCAAATTCCCCTGAGTGATAAGAGTGGACTTGGTTATAAAGCTGATACTCTAGAACCAACCACTGATCGTTCCATGCTTAAGTTTGGAACGTTCGTATCCTCAATCCCTGACACTTCCTCATCTCAGTGTTCTTCTTCTAAAACTCCCATCCCTGAGGAAAAACCTACCTTAATCTCTAAAGGTAAAGGCAAAGAAAAAAAATTCATCAAAAAACCTCAGAAGGGTACCTTTGTACCTAAGCTGAACGCTTCTAAAACTTCAGTGATTTATCCCTCTACCTCTAAAAACAAGATCCCTGGATTTATTCAGCGATCTACTCCTAGAATCAGAGTGGATGTAGTTGGTAAGAAATCTGAAGAACTGATTGTTCCTCCCATTTCCAATGCCAAAGGTATACTTGGTGCTGGCCCTACTCATTTAAATATAACGGCTAAGTATGCAAATGGTCCTAAAGCTACTTTTAGCTATAGGAAATGTTATCACCGTGGACGTACCAATCATATTGCTAGTAAGTGCCCCACAGCCACCAAAGCTGAAAAGTTAGCTAAGGTGAAGATCATAGCCCCCAAGGCAAAGAAGACCAATCCTGGTGCAAATCAGGTTAAGGTGAAACCTACCACTGAGGTTAAGAAATTAACCAAAGTGAAGACTAGTTCTGAAGCTGAATCTTCAAATGCTGCGAAGATTGCTGAACCTTCCACTTCCTCTACCACCACTGACAAGTGTGAGCCCATGGTAAAATGGGTACCCAAGTCAAACTAATTTTCCTTTGTTTGCAGGTTCAGAAGGGTATCTGGTATCTCGATAGCGGATGCTCTAGACACATGACTGGAAAGAAAAACCTGCTCACTGAGTATCCGGAAGAGAAGGGTCCCTCAGTGACCTTCGGTGGAAACGGAAAAGGCTATACCCGAGGGTTTGGTGTACTCTCTAATGGTACAACAACCTTCAGAAGAGTCGCATATGTTGAAGGACTGAAACATAATCTTTTAAGCATCAGTCAACTGTGTGACAAGGATAACAAAGTGATTTTCACTAAGGAATCCTGCTTTGTCACTGACAAAAAGGAGAAGATAGCTCTCAGCGGATATCGTATGGAAAATGTTTACGTTATAAACATGGACTATACAATCACTGAGAACTCTTGTTTCTTCTCAAAAGCCTCATCTGATGTCAACTGGCTATGGCATAAGAGGCCATCTCATCTCAACTTCAAGACACTGAATACTCTTTCTTCAAAAGAGTTGGTCACTGGTCTACCTCAACACTCATACGCTAAGGAGTCTCTATGTTCAGCGCGTGAGAAAGGGAAACAAACCAAAGCAAGCTTCAAATCTAAGCAAGTTTCCTCAGTGTCATCTCCTCTACAACTTCTCCATATGGATTTGTTTGGCCCTGTTAACAAACAATCCGTCGCTGGAAAGAAATATACTTTGGTCATAGTTGATGAATTCTCTCGCTATACATGGGTAATGTTTCTCCGTTCTAAGAGTGACACCCCTGAAGAACTCATCACTTTTGTCAGGAAAATGGAAGTCCTGAACAACATGACCGTTCACTCAATAAGGAGTGATCATGGGACTGAATTCAAAAACAGTTCTCTTGATTCCTTCTTTGAAAGTAAGGGTATTTCTCACAACTTTTCCTCAGTGAGAACACCGCAAAAAAATGGAGTCGCTGAAAGAAGAAATCGAACTATCATCGAAGTTGCACATTCAATGCTCAGCGATTCTCATCTACCTACTCAGTTTTGGGCAGAATCTGTCAACACTGCTTGTTTTACTCAAAACAGGTCGCTGATTGTCAAAAGATTCAAGAAGACAACCTATGAACTTTTCCATGGGAGAAAGCCTTCAATTAGCTTTCTTCACATCTTTGGATGTCAGTGTTTCATACTGAACAACAGAGATGCCCTTGGAAAGTTTGATCTAAGGCTGACGATGGAATTTTTCTTGGATACTCCTCAGTCTCCAAATCCTTCAGAGTCTTCAATCGAAGAAGACAAACTGTAGAAGAAACAATTCACGTCACTTTTGACGAATCCCGTTCAGCGAACTCTAGACCTTCTGTTGATTCTGAAGAACTGAATCAATGGATGTTTTCTCATCTTGGTGATTCAGAAGATGTTCCCATTCCTCCATATCATACTCATAACGCTGAAGATGATGATCCAACTATCATCCCAAGCATGCAGACAAGTGAAGCTGAAACATCATGGGTCTCAGTTGTTCCTCTTAACACTATGCCTGCTTCTGAACCTTCTATCTCAGACATACCATCTACTTCTCAGCAATCAGTAAATGAAATGACATTTGAACCTCTTCCTCTTTTGGCTGATATACCAGAAGTTGCTGAAGCCTCATCTTTAGCTCCTACAGAAGTTCAAATTGACTCAGCGACTTATGCTCCGACTCGGCGATGGACTATTAATCCCCCTATTGAACAAATTCTTAGTGATCCAAACGCTGGTGTTCAGACTCGACGAAGTGCAGGTAATATTTGTTTATTTGTTAACTTTATTTCTCTGATTGAACCAAAGAAAATAGATGATGCCCTCAGAGATCCAAACTGGGTCAACGCTATGCAAGAAGAGCTGACAGAATTCAAAAGAAACAAAGTTTGGAAGCTCGTTCCTCGACCATCCAACAAGTCAATGATAGGCACTAAATGGGTCTATCGAAACAAGTTGGATGAACATGGAACTGTAACCCACAACAAGGCTCGTCTTGTTGCTCAGGGGTACAGACAAGAGGAAGGTATAGATTACGACGAAACTTTCGCCCTAGTGGCAAGACTAGAAGCCATCCGTCTATTCTTAGCTTACGCTGTACACAGAGACTTCAAAGTATATCAAATGGACGTTAAATCAGCGTTCCTTAATGGAAAGCTGAATGAAGAAGTCTACGTGGAACAACCTCCAGGATTCTCAGATCCTAACCATCCAGGTTATGTTTATAAAGTGGATAAGGGACTCTATGGCTTAAAGCAAGCTCCTCGTGCATGGTATAACACTCTCTCTTCTTATCTCCACATCGAAAAATTTGAGCGAGGTAAAATCGATAAAACTCTATTTTTCAGGAAAGTTAAAGGTCATATTATTCTTGTTCAAATATATGTCGATGATATTATATTTGGTTCCACTAACCCTGACTTATGTACTCGTTTCGCTGAAAGAATGAAAGCTGAATATAAATTGAGTATGATGGGTGAGCTGACATATTTCCTAGGTCTTCAAATCAAACAGAGTGAAAAAGGAACTTTCATTCACCAAGGAAAATATGTTAAAGATATGCTGAAAAAGTTTGATTTAACTCAGAGCTCAGCTATGAAAACCCCTATGGCACTGCCGCTGACACTAAACAAGGATCCTTCTGGAAAACCTGTTAATTTCACAGCGTACCGTGGGATGATCGGCTCTCTTCTGTATTTAACAGCTAGCCGACCTGATATTATGTACGCAACCTGTTTGTGTGCACGATATCAAGCTGAACCTAAGGAATCTCATTTGATCGCTGTAAAGCGAATATTTCGTTACCTTAAGGGTACTCCTAACCTAGGTCTTTGGTATCCTAAAGACTCAGGGTTTGATCTAATCGCCTATTCATATAGTGATTTTGCAGGTTGCAAATTGGATAGGAAAAGCACCACAGGAGGCTGTCAGCTCCTGGGTGGAAAGCTGGTGAGTTGGACAAGTAAAAAGCAAAACTTAGTGTCCACCTCAACCGCTGAAGCTGAATACGTAGCCGCTGGAAGCTGTTTTTCTCAGGTCTTGTGGATGAGAAATCAACTACTGGACTATGACCTTCAGCTCTCCAAAATTCCAATCAATTGCGACAGCACTAGTGCCATCGCTATAGCCAACAATCCAGTGCTACATTCAAAGACCAAACACATCGAAATCAGGTATCATTTTATCATAGATCATGTGATGAATGGAGATATAGAACTTCATTTTATTCCAACTGACTTTCAGTTAGCTGATTTGTTTACCAAACCTCTTGATGAGACAAGATTCAGCTTTCTCATCCGCGAGCTTGGAATGCTGAACTTAGAAGAGTAAAATCTTCAGTGGTTCACATTTGATCAGTGATAACAATGAATTTGTATAACCCTATTAATCACCTACTCTCTGAACAAAATTGATTCGCTGACATCAAGGTATGTTCTCTCTTACTCGCTGACGTTCGCCTATAAATGCAAGATTTCAAAACAAATTGCATCGCTGAATATCTCTTCCTTCCGTGATACTTTTGAAATTTCTAAAATAACACTGATACTTCTAATCAGTGCTTCATGTTTTCAAAATGTCCCTGAGTTTTTCAAATTCTCAGAGACATCCTAAAATATGAAAGGACGTTTGTGACATCATCACAACGGATAGACCATGGCACGCCTTTTCTCTGACACGTTCGCTCGTTTCGTTTTCCTTGGCCAATCAAATTCAAGGGACATGTCCATGTCATCATGAAAAACTTTCCCGCTCATGGGTTTTCTCTCTCTACTCTCACTATATAAACCCATTTGAGTTTATATTTTTACCTTTTACGTGAACATCATCTCCTTCAAGCAAGAACAACTATTGCATTTGAACTCTCTCTCTCTCTCCAAAAACTGTTCATCTTCATCTTCTTCAACACTAAAGGTTAATATCTCTATTATTTTCCTTGCATAAACTTGTTTTTGATCTTATTCTTGATTTTAAAAGATCAAACAAAAGAACTTTCTTAAAATAAAATCACTTTCTCTTCATGATTTTATGAACACAATCTGGAAACAGATTGTTCTTCAAGTTTATAATAAAATTCTTAAACTTGCATCTTCATACGTTTTTCCAGAATCTCTTATTTAAAAGGATACTGGATGTTTTGTACTCTTTTTCAAAACTAGAAAAACCCTAATCTCCATTAAGACATCTTTTCTGGATGGAATGTGAAAAACCCTAAAACATCTTATTTTGGAAAATCTTTCCACATTAAGACATTATTTTTCATCTTCTTCATGTTTATGTGTGATAAACAGAAATGGCATCTACTCAAGCAACCACTCCTCAGTCTCCTACTTCATCCTCTGAAAAGGTTGAACTCGTCAAAGCTCCTCATGTCGAATTTAAACTGGAGGAAGTTACCTTTCAGGGAAACAATCCCTATGCCCTTTTCGACTTTCCTCCAAGGAAGAAGATTACTCACCTGGACGACGCTGTTATTTTTCTCCAGACCTGTCCTCTATCGACAGCCCTGACCGTCAACCCTCCAGCTCACAAACATCTTCTCGCTCAGTTCTGGTATACTGCCAGAAGAGCTGTGATCACCTCCACCAAAGACCCCAACAAATAGATCGATGTCATCCTCTTTGACACCGAACATGGCTCCTCAACGATTACTCCTGGTTCTATCAGGTCTGCCATCAACCTCCCTGGTAGTTCCAAAGAAAAACGATTCGTCCCTCTGCCAAATCCTACAAAGAACCCCGCTGATAGGGAAGCCCTCATTGCAATTTTTGATGCAATGCAGTACGTATGGGAAACAGGGAGAGACAAACTCCCTGAGAAGAAGCTGACTGCCATCAAGAAGTCCAAAATGCCCAGCGAGATGAACTTCATCTCCGCTCACTTGATTAGCTGCATGACAGCAAAGGTTGGTTCTACTGACCAAGCCTCCAAACCCCAGTAGGCGATGGGGTACTCACTGCTGAAGGGCCTTCACATTGATTGGGCAAAGATCATATTCGACGATATGTTGCTCAGGATGGATGTCATAGAGAGGCCAACAACTGTTCCATATCCTCGCTTTATGAGCGCTCTCTTCCTACAAGGACTCGGGGACGAATACCCGAAAGTAGGCGACCTGAAACTCTCTCAGGTCGGCGCTAAGGTTCTCGACTTTAAGCCCCTGCCAAACGAGGTACGTCTCTCTACTCTCTTATCTCTTCTCAACCCCACTTCTTCTACTTCTGCAGCTACCTCCACGGTAATCCCAACCACTGGCACCCAGCCTGCAACATCCACTCCTCGAAAGAGAAAACACTCATTAACCACTCTTGGCGCTCCTAAGCCCAAGAAAACCAAGGAGCAATCCCCCAAGTCTACACAGACTGAAGACTCCATGACTCTTTCTCTACAAGAGCCGCTGGAAAGTTCAGTGGTACGCTCTGCCACAGCTGCTGAAACCACCCCATCTATACCCGCTTCAGCGTCTCTAAACGCTGAGGTTATCCTTGATCAGAACCTCCCTCCCTCAGTACCTCCAAGTACTCTGGAAGTAATTCTCAGCGCAATCAACGCTGAACCTCTTACCAAATCCCTCTTCTCAACCTTCATTCCTCCTAGTATCTCTTTGGTCACTCCACCTGTTTTCCCCCATTCTCTTCAACAACAATCACTCTAAGTGATACACCTGCTAAAGCTCTACAGCAGATGATGGATAAAAACACAGGACCTGCAGGCACTTCTCATCGTAAAGGCTCTCTGGAAGACGACATGGAAACATTTACAGGTCATCGAGATTTTGAGGAATTCGTCAACCATCCCGCAGGTATACACATAACTCCAAACACTCCTCTCTCAAAATCCCCAACTTCTGAGCTTTCCTTTGTTCATAAGTTTTCAACTTTTATAGGTCCTAATTTGGGAGACATCAACACATCGCTCACGGATTTGTCCACCAAGGTGGAATCTCTCACCACCACTCTCTCCTCAAACTCTTCAGTGGTTACAAACGCTGGAGAGGCTCTCAAGAAACTCACTGATGAGGTGAAAGGCAAACTGTCCAATGCTGATCTGGAAAAGGTGGAAGGTAGTATCTCAAATCTTGCTACTACTCTCGCTGAGAACTCTACCTCCATCAACAATCTCAACTTCACCAACAGCACTGTCTCCACCAACTTTACAACCCTGTCCAATGAAGTCACATCATTGAAGACATTGGTTGGAAATCTTCAGGGAGAGGTGTCAACCTTAAGGACAGATGTCAGCACTGCGACCAATCTACTGCAGCAAATTCTCGACCGCCTGAATGCTCCAACCTGCACTTCATCCCACTTTACTCAGGTTGATCGAGGGGATCTTCAAAAGATCAGTCCAGCTATTTCTGGCCAGGAAGACAGAATAGCAAGGATTGAAACCTACGTAACGCATCACTGGCCTGGAAGACAGTGACCCAAAGCATGCTGAAAATGCTGCTGCTGCTACTATTTCCTCCCCCACACATCATGTGGAAGAGGGGGAGAAGAATCAATACCTTCCCCATAATGTTGAGGGGGGGATGAAAACTCAAGAAGACCTTCCCCATAACTCTGAGGGGGAGTGTATTATTTCTGATGCTGCTGATAAACCTTAGGGAGTTGAAAACCACCTGAGGGAACCGAGAAACCTCCCTCTGAATTTGAGGGGGAGCAACTCAAAGAGGAAACTGAAGCTGATGCTGATGTCACAGAACCTTATGCTGATGAGGAAGAATCTGAAGAAGAAGAAGAAGAAGACGTTGATATCACTGATGATGAACCATCATCATCCCCTAAAGATGATGATGAAGATATCGGCGGCTCCTTCCAGCCGATCAAAAGAACCCCTGCTCTCAAAGGGGTAGTCTTCAAAGACACTTCAGGGGAGGGGACCAAGAAAAAGCCTGCAGCGACTGAAGCCGATAAAGGCAAAAACAAAGGCGTCGCTACAGAAGGCAATCTAACGATCTTGCTTCGAAAGCCAGTTTGTCAGGTACAATATATTTTCTTCCCTTACACTGCATCCCTCCTCTATCCCTTCTCAACCTCAGTTCTCCTCTCCATAAAACCTCTATACACTTAACCTCATTCTTTTCTCTCTCTTTTTCCCAAATGATCTTACTTAAACGATCGTTACGTTTCATCTAGTCCTCTCCTCTGATTGAGGATCCAGCTGAAGTTCCTCCTACTGCAACTTCAATAATTCCAGTTCCAAGCGCTAAAGAAATAATACCAGTCTTAGACTTCACTGAGACTGATGAACCAGAAGAAGAATTGCTCTCTCACAAAAACAGACCTTCCTTAGTTCCTCAAAAGCTAAGTGAAGAGGAAAAGAAAAGGAGAGAAGCAATGATGAAACGGCTTGAAGATCAGCGAATCATCCGTGCTCCATGATACAAACTATCAAGAAAGGAACTCGCTGAACACTTCGAAGCTGAAAAACAACTCGCCGATCGAAGAAGAGCTGAAGAAAGAGATAAAGCCTATGCTATTGAGCTCGTTCAACAATCGGTGAAAGACCTTGGTCTAAAGAAGACTCCCATTGACGTTCAACGTCAACTGTGGAAAAACGCCAAAAAGATCATCGAGAAGAAAACCAAGGTCTCTGACTCTACTCTGGAATGGTGCAAAGAACGAATTAACTTTCGATTCCATGTCTTAAGAATCAACAAAGTGAACATCAGGGGAAGAACGTCCATAAACGTTCCTATTGTTGAAGCTGACATATTCAGAGAAAATGGTACTAAGGAGACCATCTATGCTACTACGATCAAGAAGTATGGTTTCTCTGAGTGGTTGGAGATGCGAATAGCCATTCAGCGATCTCGCTCAGCGTTTAAAAGCCATATCGAGAAAATTATAAATTCACAGATCGACTTGGTCACATCTGCTGTGGACATTCCTCCTCCTCCTCCTGCTCAAGTTCAATGAAGAAGGGCCTCTGCAAAGAAAAAGACAATACCTTCAGACTTAGGTCCTCCTATCATAAATGAAACTGGAATCGACTTTTCACGCGAAGAAGTCCTTGGTCCTGAACATGATCTCTCAGCTCTCGACATCTCCCAGCCCCCTGGTGAACGTTTTGTCCCTGGTAAAGTCTTAAGCGAACCTTATGGTATCTTCTTCAGAGACTACGATGGACGAGAATGCTTCCAACGCGTCTCTGAGCTATGCATTGCCCCTATCGAACAACTCAGAGATCTCGTCTATTGGTGCGGATTCAGAGAAGACCTTCTCGGACATTTCCTCAAGCCTCTGATCTTTACAGAAGCTAAGGGAAGACGGGATTTTGGACAAGAAGTCCCTGACTGGCTGATCCCTACTATAAAGGCCATTGATGAACTTCTCATTAACGATGAACATGTATAGCTGATAGGATTCCTTGTAATTCTTCTATCTTTATCAGCTTATATTTTTTGTACTTGTAAATTTATTTGTTGTACTTGTAATTTTTCTACTTCCCTCTGTAACTTATACGAAGTTTAAAGAAAAATTTCAGCGAATGTACTTTACTCCATCAGTACTTAAAAGATCCCAGAAAACAGTAAAAGGGACAAATATTTTATGAGTTCTATTTATTCTTATGTTTTCATACTTAGCAATTTTCTTTTGTTGCTATGTCATAATCAAATAGGGGGAGATTGTTGATCCAAACCCTCAGTGATTTGATAATGACTCTCTAAGAATCACTTAGTGAAAATTGTAAGTAGACAATATGTATAAGTGTTTCACTATCGCTAATAAAGTACTAAGTCTGTTTCAGTATCGCTGATAGGAAACTCAAGTTATTTGTTTCAATCAGCGATCCTGTTCATCAACAAGCCATGAGCCTGTTCAGCCTTGTTAATGATCGCTGATAATCTTAGTTGTTTACTTATGATCCCTGAAGACAAGTTTCACGTCAACTATGTTCTACGTTGAAGTCAAAGATCAAGCCAAAGAACCAGCGACAAGTCTACTAATGAACTGATGCGGATATCAGTGAAGCCAAGATTTGTCCACTCAACGTGAAGTTTCAAGTAGAAGACTTCAGCGAACGCTGAACTTTATCACTCGCTGATAAAGATCTATTCAGTGAACGCTGATCATGAAGTCCTCTTCTACAAGTTACTTTTGTCTTTCCTCCTTGCACGCCTCCGTACGAAACGTCAGAATGGACATCCCTTTTGTTCAGAATCGTACAACCAACTCTGATTCTACACTGTTCATCATGCGACTACTAGGTTGTCTACAAAGGTCAAACCATGCAACCAATCAGCTTCTGCCACGTGTAAAGTTGTACTGATATGCATTAAATGCATGCAGTATATAAAGGAAACCCTACTTCAGAAATGAAGTGCTCGCCCATCTCCTTCTTACTATTCTGTGTGTTAGAATATTATCCTTAATATTTTTATCTTTCTTTCTATCTTATTTCTAGTGCAAGAAAATCTTAGTGATTCTCTTAACTTGTTTAGATTAGGTTTATTCATTAATCTTGTTCCGCAACAAGTTGTAAATTGTTTGATACATATAAATAAACAATTTAGAAAAGTAAAATCTGTGTGTTTGTATTCAACCCCCCTTCTACAAACTTGTATAACCCTCCGGGACCAACAACGAGGACTTGGTTTTGGGGGCTTGGGTCTCAGCGGGGGTTTTACCGCTGAAGTGGCCGCCGAAGTAGAAGAATTGGGAGTGAGAAGAGTTAAAAGTTCAGAAAGACGTACCTCACCCTCCATTGGTTGGAAATCGAGAAATTTGACGCCTAGTTGAGGAAGTTTATAGTCTCCCTGCTTTGGATACTTGTTCGGAAGGAACATCCGAAGGAGTGCAGAGATAAAACATACATATGGAACTTTCATTTCCCTAGCAGGCTTCTCGACCTTATTCATCAGGTCGTCGAATATGAGGCGAGCATAATCAATCTTTCTCCCTGAGATCAGCGAATATCCCATTTGTATCTGAAAGTGGTTGGCTTGATCCAGCGATCCTTTTTTCCCACTAATGCAGGAGATAACATGAGTGAAGATGTATTTAACTTAGAGGGCATTTTGGCGTTGAGTATCTTGGTCAGTTTCTTGTCATCTTCATCACTTCGGATCTTTTTATCCCACTGATAGTTCATCAGGTCGAGGAACCTGATGAGGTCGTCATCGGTGGGGAGTGGTTTAACGGGGTCGGTTGGAAGGGAGAGAGCGGTGCGGATTCCGTTTGCAGTGATAAACCCTTAGCCAAATTGGGTCTGAATGGCAATGACAGTGACTTTTTTTCCAGAACGGGTGGTTTGGGTAGTTTTGTCAGCGGTGTACCAGAATTGTTGAAGTAAGTGGCGATAAGCAGCATGAGCGATAGTAATGGCAGTGTGGATGGGAGAGTTCTTGAGGAAAGATACGGATTCAGCGAGATAGGGCAAGGTTTCTTTTTGGTGAATCCAGTAGGGCCAAGTGGTTGTTTGCAGTGAATGTGATTTGGTTCAGCTCTCCGGGCATATTCTTTGATTTGATCATGGTGACAGGGGTTGTAGCAGGTGTAGCAGATGCCATTTCTGAGAAAAAGAACAACCAAAAATAGGAGGAAGAGGAAGCTTTCTTAGTAAGGAAAGATTTCCAAAATAATAGTTTTTAGGGTTTTCCAGTTTCCTTTTTAAGAAACGAGACTTAAAAGGTGTTTTCTTGTTTGGCAAAGTCCAAAACTAGGTAGAAAATACAGTTTTCCAATTTCCGTTTAAGGAAGGATTCTAGAAAAATGTATGAAGATGAAGAAGAAAGTTTAAGATTTATTTTAAACTTTAAGAAAAACTTTGTTCAAGTTTTGTTCAAAAAATCATGAGGAAGATGATAACTTTTGAAGAAAAGCGTTTGTTTTTTTCTTTAAAAACAAAAGATGTAGACCAATAACAAGTTTGAGAGGATTAAAGAAGAAAAAGAAGAAGAAATAATAACCTGTTGTGTTGAAGATGATGAAGAACCTGGTCTAAAGTTTTAAGTTTTAATCCGAGAAAACAAATAGCACAGGTAATTGTTTTGCTTGAGAGAGTTATGAGCGCGTAAAATGTAAAAATATAAACACAAATGGTTTATATAATGAGAGGAGTGAGAAAGATTTGATAAGCGGGAAAAAATACTCATCATGACACGTGACACGTCCCACGAACCGTATTGGTCAATAATTCTAACGGACGAACGTGTTAGACGAAAAGTCGTGCCAAAGGTTATCCGTTTGATGACATCACAATGTAAAATTGTCTTTACATATTCAAAAGGGCAGCCTTGATGGTTTGGAAATTATCAGGGATGATTTTTTTTAATGAAGAATCACTGATGAGAAATATCAGTGATGAAATTTTATGTTATTTCGAAAGAGATCACTGATTGAGAAATGTCAGTGATTAAATTTTAGTTTTGAAATACATCTTACTGAAGTAAACTTCAATGTTCAGAGATAGAGAAACATACCTTAGTATCAGTGAACATTTATTCAGAGATTAGATGATGAATAAGAGAGATAGATTTTATCACTGACCCAATGCGTAAATACTGAAGAGTTATTCTTCATAGTTCAGCATTCCAAGCTCGTTGATGAGAAATTAAATCTTGTCTCATCAAGAGGTTTGGTATAAAGATCAACTAACTGAAAATCAGTTGGAATAAAATGAAGTTCTATGTCTCCATTCATCACATGATCTCTGATAAAATGATATCTGATTTCGATGTGTTTTGTCTTTGAGTGTAACACTAGATTGTTTGCTATAGCGATGGCACTAGTGCTGTGGCAATAGATGGGAATTTTTGATAGCTGAAGGTCATAGTCTAAGAGCTGATTTCTCATTCATAAGACCTGAGAACAACAGCTTCCATCGGCTACATACTCAGCTTCAGCGGTTGAGGTGGACACTGAATTTTTCTTTTTGCTTGTCCAACTTACCAGCTTTCCACCCAGGAGCTGACAGCCACCTGTGGTGCTTTTTCTATCACTATCTGAATAGGAGTTAGATCGAACCCTGACTCTTTGGGATACCAAAGACCTAGGTTAGGTGTACCCTTCAGATATCTGAAGATTTGCTTTACACCGATCAGATGAGATTCTTTGGGTTCAGATTGATATCGTGCACAAAGACAAGTAGAATACATGATATCAGGATGACTCGCTGTAAGATAGAGAAGAGAGCCGATCATCCCTCTCTAGGCAGTGACATTAACAGGTTTTTTCCAGAGTGGTCCTTGTTAAGTGTCAGCGGAGGTGCCATAGGGGTTTTCATAGCTGAGCTTTGAGTAAGATCGAATTTCTTCGGCATATCTTTAACATACTTACCTTGGTGAATGAAAGTTCCTTTATCACTTTGCTTGATTTGAAGTCCAAGGAAGTATGTCAACTAACCCATCATACTCATTTTATATTCATTTTTCATTCGTTCAGCGAAATGAGTACACAGAGATGGGTTAGTAGAACCAAATATAATATTATCAACATATATTTGAACAAGAATAATATGACCTTTAACCTTTCTGAAAAATAGAGTATTATCAATTTTACCACGTTCAAATTTTTCAGTAAGAAGAAAGGAGGATAAAGTGTCATACCATACACGAGGTGCTTGCTTTAAGCCATAGAGGGCCTTATCCAGTTTATAGACATAACCTGGATGCTTAGGATCAACGAATCTTAGTGGTTGTTCAACATAGACTTCTTCATTCAACTTTCCATTGAGAAACGCTGACTTGACATCCATTTGGTGAACTTTGAAGTCTTTGTGAACTGCATAAGCTAGAAAAAGTCGAATTTCTTCGAGTCTTTCCACTGCGGCAAAGGTTTCATCGTAGTCTATGCCTTCCTCTTGTTTGTATCTCTGAGCAACTAGCCTAGCTTTGTTGCGGGTTACCGTTCCAAACTCATCTAACTTGTTTTTATAAATCCATTTAGTGCATATCACTGTTTTGTTAGATAGTATGGGAACACGATTCCAAAATTTGTTTCTTTCAAATTCAGTCAGCTCTTCTTGCATAGCTCTGACCCAGTTTGGATCTCTGAGGGCATCATCTGTTTTCTTTGGCTCAATCAGTGAAATAAAATTAACAAATAAACAAATGTTACCTGAACTTCGTCGAGTCTGAACACCTGCATTTGGATCACCAAGAATTTGATCAATTGGGTGATTTAAAGTCCATCACTGAGCAGTAGCTTGAATCACTAACTCAGATAGAACTTCTGGAGGTGCTGAAGTGGAGGCTTCAGCAGCAGCAGTTTCAGGTATACCAGCCAGGATTGGTTGAGGTTTAGATGAAATTTCATGCACTAATTGTTGAGAAGTGGAGGGAATATCAGAGGTTGAGGGATCAAAAGGAGGCAAAGTGGTTATGGGAATAGCTGATACCCAAGAAGAGGATTCAGATTCACTTGTTTGCATGCTAGGAATGATGATAGGGTCATCTTCAGTGGTAGGGTTTTTGACCTAAGGGTCAGGGTTAAGATTAGCTTCTGATTCCCCAAAATGAGAAAACATCCACTGATTTAGTTCTTCGTTATCAGCAGTAGGTCTATAGTTCGCTGAACGAGATTCATCAAAGGTGACATGAATGGTTTTATCTACAGTTTGTCTTCTCTTGTTGAAGACTCTGAAGGCTTTGGACATTGAAAAGTATCTTAGAAATATTCCATCGTCAGCTTTGGGATCGAATTTTCCAGAGAATCTCTGTTGTTTAAGATAAAACATTGACAACCAAAGATGTGAAGAAAGATGATAGATGGCTTTCTCCCATGGAAAAGTTCATAGGCCATTTTGTTGAATCTTTTGATGATCAGCGACCTATTCTGCATGAAACAGGCAGTGTTGACAGCTTCTGCCCAGAATTGAGTTGGAAGATGAGAATCGTTGAGCATAGATCTGGCAGCTTCGATGATCGTTCTGTTTCTTCTTTCAGCGACTCCATTCTGCTGAGGTGTTCTTACGACTGAGAAGTTGTGAGAAATGCCTTTACTCTCAAAGAAGTTATCAAGGGAACTATTTTTGAATTCAGTTCCATGATCACTCCTTATTGAGCGAACATTCATATTGTTCAGGACTTCCATTTTCCTGACAAATGAGATGAGTTCTTCTGAGGTGTCACTCTTTGCACGGAGGAACATAACACAGGTATAGCGAGAGAATTCATCTACTATGACCAAAGTGTAGTTCTTTCCAGCAATGGATTGTATATTGACAGGGCCAAATAAACACATATGGAGGAGTTGAAGAGGATTTGTCACTGAAGACACTTGTTTTGACTTGAAACTAGATTTTGTTTGTTTTCCTTTTTCACACGTTGAACAGAGAGATTCCTTTGCGTATGAGTGCTGAGGTAAGCGAGTGACTGGTTCTTTGGAGAAGAGAATGTTCAACGTTTTGAGGTTGAGATGAGAGAGCCTCTTATGCCATAGCCAGTTGACATCTGATGAAGCTTTAGAGAGAAAACAAATGTTCTCAGTGGTTGTTGAGTCTATGTTTATGACATAAACATTTTCCAAACGATAGCCGCTGAGAGTAATCTTTTCTTTCTTATCAGTGACAAAGCATGCTTCCTTAGTAAAGCAAATTTTGTAGTGTTTATCACATAGCTGACTGATGCTCAGAAGATTGTGCTTCAGTCCTTCAACACATGCAACTCTTCTGAAGGTAGTTGTACCATTAGAAAGTACACCAAACTCTCGGGTATAGCCTTTTCCATTTCCACCAAAGGTCATTGAGGGACCTTTCTCTTCCTTGTATTCAGTGAGCAGGTTTCTTTTTCCAGTCATGTGTCGAGATCAGCCACTATCAAGCTACCAGATACCCTTCGAGACCTGCAAACATTAGGAAGATTAATTTTGAATTGATGATTGAGAAGCCTTATTTATTCTTCTATGGTTAAGACCGATTGAATAGGAACAGTAGTCTACAAGTTAGAGTACCGTAAGAATTAAAGGGATTGCATCCAATGTTCCATGTTTCGAATCTAATGAGGTGGTTGACTGAGTCAGAAATGGCTTTACCTTGGGGAAGGGTCAGTTGGGGTGTGGGCATGGTACCCGCATCTTTTCCAATAAGGAATTCCGGGGACCGAATTCTTTTAAGGAGGGAGTGTTGTAACAACCGGGTTTTTCTGTGTGAAAATGATAGTTTAGTGGTCTTTGTGCAAGAAATGAAAGATATTTATAGACACTAACTCCTAGGGCAGCCTCCTTTGCTAGAAATCAGTATTTTTGGTTGCTCTTGGTGTGTTTGGTGACTAGAGAAGAAAAGAGAAGAACAAAGGAGTTTTGGACAAAGAAATCGACAAGGAGGAAGTTTCTGCAAGGTATTCCTTTCTAATTCGTATTCCATTTTGTTATAGTGTTCCTTTTCTTAATTGGGTTGGGTCCTTAAGTCTGATTATAAGGATTCAAGAGGTTTTATCCACATTCTTCTTAAAAGTGGGTTTTAAGGGTTTTTAGGCTTTGGAATCGATTTAATGGTAAGAAAGGGGATTAAGTGGTTGTAAAAGATTGGTGGACGAACCCTTAAGTTTATCTAATCAATTAATGGCAGAAAATGGGCTTAATGATCACTTTTAGAGCTTTTTGGTCGAACAGCCGTAGTACCCGGAAAAATGGCAGTTCTTCGTGCTTCGGTGGTGTCCGGATAAGGATGCTAGTTCCCGGGTAGATTTTTATGTGAGTGTCCGGGTATTTTTGAGTATCCGGGTGGCTGAGGTCTCCGGATAGGTTTAGTATCCGGGTAGTTTGCCCGGATAGGTCTAGTGTCCGGATTCGTATCCAGAAAGATGTATCCGGACAATAGTTGTATCCGGAAAGGTGTATCCGGACATTAGCTGTATCCGGAAAGGTGTATCCGGACAGTAGTTGTATCCGGAAAATAGCTGTGTCCGGATTGAGTTCTCCAGACAGAAGGGTGAAATGTTTATCTGATGTGACTCTGTTGCCTTAGGTGTTCGTTTGGGTTAGCTTGGAAGTATTTAAGAAGCGCGTTGTACATCAAGCAAGGTGAGTTCCCTAAACCTTTTACGACTTAAAGTGTTACATGATTTTGACTGATTATGGTTTCATTTACGAGCATGAAATGTTTATAACCGTTACGCATGTTTTCCATGAAATACCTATTTTACTTGAGAAAATGTATTGTACTCGATGAACTGAGAATGACAACTTACTAAGGTTTTAAAGGTGCATGTTTTATGAAATGAATGACGTGCTATGTGGAGTCGGTCTACACTGTAGGATCAGAGATAGATCATCGGGGTCTGATGATCCCTTGGATGTTTATGACAGACTGGTAGGTTGGAATTCATTTCCCCCTATTTCGAGTAGAAAGGGGGTCTGCGTAAGCTCCGGGAAGGGGAGTTTGTGTAGGCTCCGGTTGAGGGCGAGAGGGTAACCCATTGGGCCCCGATAGCGGAATGTTTATGTGATCCTATATACAGTGTAGTACCATGCCTGATGTTATGTTAAGGTTTACGATGATATTTTCATAAATGTTTTTATACTGGTTACATGTTGTTTTCGAAGAGAATTCACTAGACATTTTGGTCTAACCCTCGCTTTCAAAACTAAACCATTTTCAGGTAAGCATGTTAAGGGTTCTTCAAGTAAGAACCGTGAGATGGCAGGAAGGATTTGGAACTTAGAGCGACTCCAAGTCTTTTGGCTGATGTTTAGATAGAGCTCTCGGCTGTGGAATAGAGACTTCCGCTGTCAATTTTGCTTAGCTTAGTGAAAAGAATGTTTATGAACAAGTTATTTATGTAATTCGAAGGCTTAATCTATGGTATTGCTTGATTTTGAAAATTGGGACGTTACAAATGGTATCAGAGTCTTAGTTTAAGGGATTTAGGTGACCATTCGGGCCTAAACTTAAACTGTGAGATGAGGAACACAGCCGAGACATAGGATTGCCTATAGGAACGATCACTATAAATGCGCTTAGGAATAAGGTGCCAAGGACAAACGTGTAAGGTAAGTTTGGGATTACACCTGGCCAGTGTAATTACGAACTTACAGGTACATATGCGTGCTTACAATACCTTACTTATAGGAAATTTGTTGTGTCATGTCTAGCAAGGATTAACTATCGGTTTCTTTCAGTTTAGCGCTATGGCTGGGAGAACGCTGAGGAATAGGTCAGCAAGATCCCTGAGAGATAGATCGAGCTCCATTGCTTGGGGAAGTGTCGTGTAAGAGTCATTATGATGTGATGTATGTATACATCGTAGAGAAGAAACGTTGTAAAGAATGTTATGAGTCGTCTAGAGGTAGCTCTTCATGGATTCAGAGAGGATGAATGTTTGAGTTTGAGTAAGACTCCAGTTTCGGGAGAGTCCTAGTTATGGAAATCATGGGATAGATCAGTTGGGATGGTAAGATAGAACAGTGTCAAAACCTTGAAGGTACCTATGGAGCCCTGACTTTTTAGTCGAGCTTTTCATTGGCAGGATAAATGGAATAAGATACTTATAGTGAATTGAAAGCATGTAGAAGTAGACAGTGAGATAGTCGATCAAAGCGAAAATAGTGTGAAATGGCTGAGTAAGTGAGATGTGGAACGCATGTACAGCAAGTTAGTGCTTGACCGAGAGGACGACCCTTGGTCGTAAGTGGAGTATCAAGGATAAGCTGCGTGAGTAAAGAGGTTGACCTTGTTGAGTGAGTAGCCTTCTATTGCAAATAGAGTCTCATGCATGGCGTTCTTTTATGTAACATGAAATTTTCACAATTTAAAATAAAAACGTAAATGTCAACTTTGAACAAAATGAGTCAGCTTGTACGAGTGCACGTTTAAAGAACAAGCGATTTCAGTTACGTCGCACATTGAAATTTTGAGGTTAACGATTTGCAAGTATTCCACACTTTTAATGATAAGTTAAATTGTTACAAAAATGGTCAAGAAAATGGTTACCTGCAATTCACTTATAACCAAAATGCTGATTGACCTTTTGATATCATACAATTGAGTGTGAGAACCGACTGGTTTACTTTGTGTCGGTAATTCTTTCAGAATTGTCTCATACGAAAAGATTTTCATGCAATATATTACTCTCGTAATAACATTGTTCGGATTGAGCAAGATTGAGGTTCACAGGAAGATGCATGCCAACGATTCTCGAATCGTTGTGCAGGGTTTTGAAGTTATAAGAGTGATGGGGTCACGGGTACCCGATTTGTTTCTAAATGTTGTTTATTTAAAATGATAAAATGTGTAAAAGGATTTATTTACTGTATTGTCATGCATGAAGGCTATGAACCCACTAAGTCGTAGAGTATTACGTCTTAAGCTAAGGGAGAACTCTGAGAGCGGAGAGGCGTTGGTCAAGTCAGGGGAGAACGTATGTAGTTTTGGTATATGTGTTTAAGAGGAGAGTTGGACCTTAGAAGAGTCGGGAATGGATTTTAGTGTCGGGTGTATGAGGGTCTGTACCTTTGCTCGGTGACTTAGAACATAGTTGCCGAGGGGCGATGGTGTCCAGAGGAAGGACTAGGAGTCATCAAGGTATTGGTTTTAGCAACTCTTTATGAGTAGTGTTGTGAGGCAGGAATGAAAGGTCCACGGAGTGGGTCATGAGTTTCGAAGGGAGCTTGTAATATTGATGTTACATGAGTAAGTTTCGAAATAGGGGCGGCGGATTATAAAGTTAACTATGATGTGTATGGAGGAATAGGTCCCGTAAGGAACTCATGTTAGAGGATAGGTTAAGGAAGTAGTTAAGAGTTGTCTTTTGTTGTTGAAGTCGGCAACGGTGTATGTTGGCCGAGGCCGAAGACTCAAATCAGTTGAGTGTAAGTTGATAGAATATCTTGTAGAGGTGTTAAATTAGTAAGAGACTGTTGTTGTTGAATAGGCGTTCTATTTTACGAGGTGAGGAGGGTCCGTAGAAGGACAAGGTGTGTAACACAAGCGGAGTGAGTATAGACTATACCAGTCAGTAAGAAAATGTGTCGTGTCTAAGAAAGGACTCGAATCATAAAGAGCTAGCTAGGATGTTTGTGTTTGAGCTAAGTGTGAACTCGTGAGTCATAGTTCAACAAGTTGAGAGAGAACTAAGTAGCGAGACAGACTCGATTGTAGTATACGGGAGAATATAAAGGAAAGTGTGAATTGTCTACGAATGACCATGAGAGACTTGGTCGGTAGTGTGATGATAGGAGTGGTGAATGTACGAATGACTAGTAGCTTCAATTGCCAAGATATCTGTGTCAGCCGGTGATGTAGTAAGGCGATGTTAGAAAGATGAAGGATTAGAAGGAAGTCCTTTTGGGGTTTCGGATAGAGTGTACGTTTTGCAATCCCAGTTGTTGAAGTACGTGGTTTGTAAGTTGGTGTTTATTTTGACTGTTATCGGAATGGAGTGTCGGGGCAGAATTGGGTGATTTCCCAGCTGCGAGACCAAGCTTTGTGGTTATGTATGCTGTTAAGTATATTCTTGAAGGCAGAGTAAGTTTAAAGAAGATGATGAATAGATTAGTCAAGCTGTAGTATAGTAGATGAGAAATCGTTAAAGAATGAAAATTGTTCCTTATGCGTGAGGGAATGATCCTAGAAGGAAATAGTTGGAAATTTTGGTTATGCTTAAGGAATGACATGATGATGATTGTGGGTTGGAGTGGTAGTATGATCATTAGTTGATTTTAAATGTCATGATAGAGGTATAAGCCTTTGGTTGGTTGATTAAAATTTTATAGATTTGTTAAGTAATGACGTTCATTTGTTATTACAGGATGTGTTACAATTCGTGGGGAAGTGTTATTGAGATTAACACACTGATTGTTAAAGAATTATTTAAGGTAAATCTAAGTAAGAAACCCGGGATGACGGTATATATATCTGTCTGATTTTATGATCATGGTGGTTAATCGAAAGAATTGTGGAACCCGAGTTTTGGGGTGTTCCGGAATTATTAGATCCGTTTGTAATAAGGAATCCAAGGGGTGGATTATTAGAGTGAATAGGGGACGTTACTAAGAAACACACTTTGGGTCATTGGAAGTTTAAAGAGGATGAGGGTTGTGTTAGTCAAAATGTGGTGGGATAGATGTGAAATCCTTAAAGAATGTGAATTGTTGCTGTTGTGTGAAAGAAATGTCTGAGTAGGTAAAAGTTGAAGATTAAAGAATGTATAGTGACGTCAATCACTAGTGTCGTTTCAATATGACTTGGTTGAATGCCCTAAGTTAGGATCTTGGTGCAACTGCTTGGTTATGTGAGTAATGAGAAAGTGATGTCGGCATGTGGAAAGGTCGGGAGAGAAGGGCAAGAAATGTTTGGTGGGTTTGGGGTCCACGCTAACGTGGGTAAGCGAAGATAGTATGTCGGATTGAGTGAGTAAATTGGAAGTAGTAAACTCGACAGTAATGCCGCAAGGTACAGTGTCGTGTAGATTGTCATTGTTAAGTGAGCGAACTTTGGAAAGAATTTTGAGGAAGGAAATTTGCGTACGAGGTTGTGCAAAAAAAAAGGAGTGGATAAGACAGTCGAATGAGTTAAGTTAGTGACTTTGTGAGAAATGTTTAAACGAATTGGTCGTGCAGTGATTAAGCTAGTGAGAATAGTATGGTGTGACCATGGTTACTCCTCCCAGTGGAGTGAGGATAATCGGAGTTACGTTTTATAAGAATGAACGAACGTGGCAATCCGGGAGGAATTGATGTGTTTCAGGATAAGTTTAATTTGAGTAGGTGAACAATCCAACGATGGGTTTGGAGGTTCCTACTCTTAGTTACGTATAAGTATGGGATGGTGAAGTAGTGAGAATGTGAGGGATGAGTGACGAACTGTGGTCTAGGTGGTCCGAGAAAAGGGAAATGTTATCAGCATAGACGATTGTTGGGTGGTGCAAGGTAGTGAGTTGTGATATGATGAAGGAACTCGGGGTTGTGAGTTGTCGGGACGTACAAGGTTGGCATTGTGCCAAGCTGTCAAGTGAGTGACTGTTTCTGAGTAATTGGATCTCATGTTGTAGCGGGGGATTCCGCCAGGTTCCTCCTTAAGGGAAGTAAAGATGCTTGAGAAGCCTTATTTATTCTTCTATGGTTAAGACCGATTGAATAGGAACAGTAGTCTGAATAGGAACAGTAGTCTGCAAGTTAGAGTACCTAAGAATTGAAGGGATTGCATCCAATGTTCCATGTTTCGAATCTAATGAGGTGGTTGACTGAGTCAGAAGTGGCTTTAACTTGGGGAAGGGTCAGTTGGGGTGTGGGCATGATACCCGCATCTTTTCCAATAAGGAATTCCGGGGACGGAATTCTTTTAAGGAGGGAGTGTTGTAACAACCGGGTTTTTCTGTGTGAAAATGATAGTTTAGTGGTCTTTGTGCAAGAAATGAAAGAGATTTATAGACACTAACTCCTAGGGCAGCTTCCTTTGCTAGAAATCAGTATTTTTGGTTGCTCTTGGTGTGTTTGGTGACTAGAGAAGAAAAGAGAAGAACAAAGGAGTTTTGGACAAAGAAGTCGACAAGGAGGAAGTTTCTGCAAGGTATTCCTTTCTAATTCGTATTCCATTTTGTTATAGTGTTCCTTTTCTTAATTGGGTTGGGTCCTTAAGTCTGATTATAAGGATTCAAGAGGTTTTATCCACATTCTTCTTAAAAGTGGGTTTTAAGGGTTTTTAGGCTTTGGAATCGATTTAATGGTAAGAAAGGGGATTAAGTGGTTGTAAAAGATTGGTGGACGAACCCTTAAGTTTATCTAATCAATTAATGGCAGAAAATGGGCTTAATGATCACTTTTAGAGCTTTTTGGTCGAACAGCCGTAGTACCCGGAAAAGTGGCAGTTCTTCATGCTTCGGTGGTGTCCGGATAAGGATGCTAGTTCCCGGGTAGATTTTTATGTGAGTGTCCGGGTATTTTTGAGTATCCGGGTGGCTGAGGTCTCCGGATAGGTTTAGTGTCCGGGTAGTTTGCCCGGATAGGTCTAGTGTCTGGATTCGTATCCGGAAAGATGTATTCGGACAATAGCTGTATCCGGAAAGGTGTATCCGGACATTAGCTGTATCCGGAAAGGTGTATTAGGACAGTAGTTGTATCCGGAAAATAGCTGTGTCCAGATTGAGTTCTCCGGACAGAAGGGTGAAATGTTTATCTGATGTGAATCTATTGCCTTAGGTGTTCGTTTGGGTTAGCTTGGAAGTATTTAAGAAGCGCGTTGTACATCAAGCAAGGTGAGTTCCCTAAACCTTTTACGACTTAAAGTGTTACATGATTTTGACTGATTATGGTTTCATTTACGAGCATGAAATGTTTATAACCGTTACGCATGTTTTCCATGAAATACCTATTTTACTTGAGAAAATGTATTGTACTCGATGAACTGAGAATGACAACATACTAAGGTTTTAAAGGTGCATGTTTTATGAAATGAATGACGTGCTATGTGGAGTCGGTCTACACTGTAGGATTAGAGATAGATCCTCGGGGTCTGATGATCCCTTGGATGTTTATGACATACTGGTAGGTTGGAATTCGTTTCCCCCTATTTCGAGTAGAAAGGGGGGTCTGCGTAAACTCCGGGAAGGGGAGTTTGCGTAGGCTCCGGTTGAGGGAGAGAGGGTAACCCATTGGGCCCCGATCGCGGAATGTTTATGTGATCCTATATACAGTGTAGTACCATGCCTGATGTTATGTTAACGTTTACGATGATATTTTCATAAATGTTTTTATACTGGTTACATGTTGTTTTCGGAGGGAATTCACTAGACCTTTTGGTCTAACCCTCGCTTTCAAAACTAAACCATTTTCAGGTAAGCATGTTAAGGGTTCTTCAAGTAAGAACCGTGAGATGGCAGGAAGGATTTGGAACTTAGAGCGACTCCAAGTCTTTTGGCTGATGTTTAGATAGAGCTCTCGGCTGTGGAATAGAGACTTCCGCTGTCAATTTTTCTTAGCTTAGTGAAAAGAATGTTTATGAACAAGTTATTTATGTAATTCGAAGGCTTAATCTATGGTATTGCTTGATTTTGAAAATTGGGACGTTACAACGATGGAGAATCTTGAGTGATTGAGCCAGCAACTGATTGAACTCGGTTCTGCGGCCTTTGGTTACTGGAGTTCTATGGATGTTTTGGGCAATCAGACCCATAGTGACGTGGGTGGACGATCGCACACCAGCGACATTTCCGAACTGGACAGTTGAGGAGAATATGGGAAGTAGAATGACAGAATGTGCATTCACTGTTGTTCCCCTTGCCCGTAGATTTAGACTGGTCATTGTTGCCCCATTTACCTTTTGGTTTTCCTGAGATGGAAGTGTAGAGCACAGTATCTGATGGTAGTGGAAAACACTGTTGAAGACGCGCGAGTTTCTTCACTTAGCAGTTCAGTGATAGCTTGTTCAAGGGTAGGTAATGGATGTATATGGAGAAGCGAGGCTCGAACGTTTTCAAAGCGATCAGTGATCAGATGCAATTGGCTGAAGTAGGCAGTAAACTTCCGAGCAGTTTCATCGAAGACTTGAGGTGCACCCAGGCTCAGATGATCTCTAAGAGCTTGCATCTCAGAGATGTAGGAGTTTATAGACTGATCAGGCAGTTGCCTTTTGTTCTGAAAGGTGGTCCGCAGTTGATATTGGTGGGATAGGCCTGTAGAAGTGTACATGTTTGCAAGAAAATCCCACAGTCCTTTTGCTGTTGTATAGCCGAGGAATTGTTGATTGATCTCAGTAGTTGTAGAAGCGTTTATAAATCAGAGAATGCGAGCGTTCGCGATATCCCAATCATTCATACGCTTTGCAAAGTCGACTGCAGTTTCTGTTTCCTCTTGAACATGAATGGTAGACGTACCCGTGACATAGGTATAAAGTCCATGAGACTTGAGAAGAATGGACATGTGATGATGCCACAGAACGTAGTTGTTCCCATTGAGAACAACGGAGATCGGGTTGGAGTGACTGTGATTGAGAGCCATGTGAGAGGTAGTATGGAGCTGAAAGTACAGGAAGTGTAATACTAGTTCCGGAAGTGAACAAGGAAACAGGTTCCGGATCAGCAAGGTGAATCTCGTTTCTTCTCTCAAGTACTGTTAATCTCAAGCACTGATGTGCGCGGATCCAACTTGGGGAAAGTACTGGAAGTACGGAAGAGTGAATCGAAGTAGTACCGGAACTTGGGGATTGCGGAACTGGGGATTGCGGGACTTGGATTGCGGGACGTGGATTGCGGGACTAGGTGGTTCCGGTATTAGAAGTTCCGGTATTTAGGCAAAATGAAACAGGTTCCGGTACTGAATTCCGGTACCTAGGGTTCCGGTATTAGGCGACTTAGGGTTTTGCGATTCGATAAAATACGAACAGAAAGACGGACAGAAATCGATCAATAAAAATTAGAACAAGTCTAGTAATCAGAAGAATTAGCGAGACATACCTAAAGCTCTGATACCATGTTAGAATCGATGGGTGAATCAATTGATGAACCAAAGATGAATCAATTATGAGTTCACTCTAACTTTTGTGAAAAACTCGTTTTTAATTAAGTGTTTATTGTTTTTCCAAGATCCATGCACCAATCGACTAGAATTGTCAAAAGAAAACACAATACTTCTTAAGGCAACATCTTTTTAACCATAAGTTATTTTTATGATGCTTGTTTATTTTTGTTGTTATGCTATGAGATGGCCCTAACATGAGATGTGAAGATCTAAAATTGTACCTTATACATGTTATATCATATCTTTTAAATGACTCGACTCTTGAAGATCTAAAAGGGTGTTCTTCGACGTTTGAAGGGACAAAATTAAAGGGGATGTATTTAGATTTATTTGTAATGCTCGAGTAGTTAACCTCTAAAAATGATGGTCAATTATATTGTTAATAGATTTAAGGGATAATTTTTCACTATGGAATCATGGATCTCAATTCGAATCGTTTACAACTGTCTTTGTTTATGTGTAGATTATACCAATTCTCATGTTTGACTGAGTTGTTTGAATAAGTTGATGCCAATTTCTCTAAAACATAAATTTGTCCTTATGTGATTTAACAATTTTTTATATATTATTTATTGTACATTTTGAAATGGTTACATATTTTTTTTTTCAAAATAAATGTAATTATATATATATATATATATATATATGTTTGTAACCAAAACCAAGTTGTTTGAATAGATCCAAATATAACAAGTGGAAAAAAAAAATAGTAAACTAGACAATAATTTAAAATCAAAATTTAAATATTATATTTATAAAAAGTATATATAATAAATTAAATTAGATTATAAAATTATAGATCTAACCTTAGGCCATCCGTAGCCCAGCGGGATGGAGAGCGGGATGGAGCGGGGTGGGCTACGGGGCTTGCGGGTTCGGCGGGAAGGGATGGGATGCGGGTTCCCCATCCCGTTTCATTCCGAAGAAAATGTGAGGAGGAGAGGTGGGTCCCAGGTGAGAAATGAGAGGGAGTGGGTTAGGGAATGGGGTAAGGGTGTTTAGGGATTGTTAGGGATTGAGTGAGGGATGGGAGAAAAGCTGATGTGGCGCTGGAATATTTGAAAGATTCTTCCATGAGGTACTGATGGCCTTATAATTTACAAATTAAACTAAATTATAACAAGTATACTCCCGATGTCCTTTTTTTAGATCATGAACTTCATTTTGTTTGTAAAAATAATTGAACATATAAGATAAGTATTAATATCGTTACTATATTATAAATTACTAGTGTTCATCCCGCGCGTTGCGCGGTAGCGATAAATATTTTAAGTACTTGACCGAGTTGAGTTAAGAACTTAAGATAAAACGTAGTTTCTCCATTAATAGTTAATGAGATACAATTTTAAAAATATAATGTATTTTCATAAGTGGTACATTTTCATATAGTATCGACCTTCTATTCGAGATCCTTCATTCTTGCTAATTTATTATGGATTCAAATCGTGAGCTAAAACATATTTAGCTCACTAAATTTTTGACTATCAAAATTATCCTTTATTTCTTATAATTACCTTCATTCTCCAATCTTATGCCTTTTGAGAATACTGAAATCTCACAACGTGACTCATAATAATGGTTGTCCTTTTTATATAAATGAAGTTATATAAATGTTAATATTTAATAAAAAATGATTTTTAGCAAAATAGGTCGACTAAAAAAAACAACCAAATAAGTTATCACAAACTCTTTTAAACTTGTAAGGCATCTTATCCACATTTTCCTTTGTTTGCCTATTGTTCTAAATTTGTTACCAATCTGTAGATGTGGACTTACCAAATAAGACATCTCATCCACCTTTTATATACTAACCTCTTCTTTCAAATCTATCGTTTTTCACCGATGTGGGATAAACAAATAAGACATCTCTTCCAGCTTTTATATACTAACACCCTCTTCCAAATCTATTGTCTTTCCGTCGATGTGGAATAATTAAATAAGACTCTCGTTTACTTTACATACTCACTAATTCTTTCAAATTTATCGTCTTTCTATCAATGTGGATAACATAATCTTAATTCAAGATTTGATAATACTTACATCTTCTTGTGACTTGTGAGATAATAAAAAAACATCACGGTTCAACATTTGATAATATTATATAATTTGATGAAATAGAATGATTTCTATACATTTATCTATAAATTTATTTACTTAAATAAATAGTTTTTTAAGAAAAATAAAGTTGGCCATAAAGAATATCTAGCCAAGCAATCCTTTAATTAATCAAAAGCCAAGTCTCCTTGTTTATTATAGTTACTTTCATTCTCCAATCTTATATTACTTATCATTGGGGGATGAGTAAAATACCACCACAATGCTAGATTTTGAAATACACAGATCTCACACTGCCACATTATTATATATTATTATTTCTTCTTTAATCTATAAATTTAATTATTTCAATTTTTTTAACTTTCCAACAATGTGAGATAGCTAAAAATCAACCACCCCACCATTTGTAAAATACTCAAATTTCATGGTGTCACATCATGACCGTTAGTTCAATTATTGGTTTTTTAACATTTTTATTAATTAATATATTAATCGATTGATTTTTTATACAATAATAATTTTTATTTGTTTTTCAAAAAATTCATCCAAAATAAAACAATCTATGAATCATGGCCCTATGGATCATGGATGGGCACAAAGGTACCACATTCACATTTTCTATTCACATCTTTATTCTAACTTTTTAACTTTTCACCAATGTGGGATAAACAATAACTCAACCACACAATTCACCACTTGAGAATACTCATATCTCATGGTGTCATCTCATAACCTTTTGGTACTTTTTTTAATATATACATATATATATATATATATATATATATATATATATATAATATTGATAATTGATGATATTTTTTGTAAAAAATGTCATCTAAAATAATACAATCTTATGTGTCAAACCCGACGAATAGACACAAATGCATTACACTCACATTTCTTACACATCTTTATTCTATTTTTCAACTTGTCACCAATGTAAAATAGCTAAAAGTAAACTACAATTGAGCATTTGAGAATACTCAATTTTCATGATGCAAAAAAAAGGTCATCCAAAATAAGACAACCATATGAGAATGGACACAAAAGCATCACATCCACCTTTTTAAACACCTCTTTATTCAAAATTTTCAACTTTTCACCAATGTGGGAGAGCTAAAGCTCAACCACAATCTATCATTTGAGAATAATCTCATGATGCAAAATAAAGGTTATCCAAAATAAGATAACTCTATTAGAATGAAAACAAAGTCATCACATCCAACTTTTTTATACACACATATTTGTTATAATATTTCAACTCCTTACCAATGTGGGATAGCTATAACTCAACCACAATCCACCATTTGAGAATACTCAATTCTCAAGGTGCCACCTCATTCCTATTGGGTTTTCCTTTTATATATATAAAGACTATTTTTCAACTTGTCACCAATATGAAATAGCTAAAAGTAAACTACAATTGAGCATTTGAGAATACTCTATGATACTCACATATTTGTTCTAATATTTCACATGATGCAAAATAAAGGTTATCCAAAATAAGATAACTCTATGAGAATGAAAACAAAGTCATCACATCCAACTTTTTTGTACACACATATTTGTTCTAATATTTCAACTCTTTACTAATGTGGGATAGCTATAACTCAACCATAATCCACAATTTGAGAATATTCAATTCTCATGGTGCCACCTCATTCCTATTCGGTTTTTCTTTTATATATATAAAGACTATTTTTCAACTTGTCACCAATGTGAAATAGCTAAAAGTAAACTACAATTGAGCATTTGAGAATACTCAATTTTCATGATGCAAAAAAAGGTCATCCAAAATAAGACAACCATATGAGAATGGACACAAAAGCATCACATCCACCTTTTTATACACCTCTTTATTCAAAATTTTCAACTTTTCACCAATGTGGGAGAGCTAAAGCTCAACCACAATCTATCATTTGAGAATAATCTCATGATGCAAAATAAAGGTTATCCAAAATAAGATAATTCTATGAGAATGAAAACAAAGTCATCACATCCAACCTTTTTATACACACATATTTGTTCTAATATTTCAACTCCTCACCAATGTGGGATAGCTATAACTCAACCACAATCCACCATTTGAGAATACTCAATTCTCATGGTGCCACCTCATTCCTATTGGGTTTTCCTTTTATATAAAGATATAAAGATTTACTTTAACTTTTTAAAATTTCTTAAAATTCAAGTTTATAATTTATTATGTATACATACAATTTAGAGTTAAATGCAAATTTGATCCCTATACTTTATATAAATTAAGGAAAAGGTCCTATAAACAAATTTTTAACAAAGAACGTTCCTAATCGTTTCATTTTTATCACGAATATGATCCCTCCTTATTGTAACGTCCCAAATACTATAGACCATAATTCATAAAACAAGGCCCAAAAAGGGTTCCAACAATCTCAAGTCAACATAAAGCATTTTCAAAATAAAGCAGAGGATACAAACATCCACAGTCAAGATGTCTATTCTAAATAAAAACAAAACTACAGTGAACTATCTCTATAGCCACCGTCTCTATGCCTTTAAACCTTCTCCTTTCCTTTGGAAAATACTCCACAAACTCATTTACCTGAAAATGGTTTTAGTTTTGAAAAGCGAGGGTTAGACCACGAGGTCTAGTAAATTCCATCTCGAAAACAGTTTAACGTTTCCCATAAGGCAACAAGTAAACCGCTATAAAGGCCCATCAATAACAGTTCGACTCCACACAAGGGTATTTGCATTGTGTTCATAGTCATCCCTCACTTTACAGTGGTAACCACGATCGGGGCCCAAGCAGACACCCCTTTCGCCTTCGAGGCCCAAGCAGACTCCCATCGAGTGCACAAAAACAGATTTCATGCACACGGTACGTATAAGTAAACTCCCAACGGACATTCACAATCCCAAGGTACACTAATCCCAAAGTACACTAATCCCACTGTGCGACCTGACTCCAAATTATCATATACCAATTCATGAAAAACACGTAGATATCGAATGTACGTTAATAAACACTTTATTTCATGCAGGATCAAATCTCCATATGTGTAAATCATGTTAAAATGTTCAAAACCAAATTCAATAGTTCAAAACATTTCATTTCATAACATATGCAAAGATAAGGTTAAGGGAACTCACTTGTGCTTTGGCAATACAACACACACCCTGAATATCACTTTTACTCAAACCGAACACCTGAATTGGACGTCATAAGAATGGTGTTAAATAATCTAATTACATCCCAAAACCATACTTAATAATCCCTAAGATAAATCCCCAATCGACGCCTCGATCCTAGGCCCATACGAGAAACGAAGCAAAACCGAAGAAGTCTCCTCAACAGCAACTTGGGCGACCTTTCCCGCGGCCTCAGGTCGTGTGGAAAGTCGTGCAAGTCGCTGGAAGTCCTTCTTCTAGCCTGCACGAATATTCCAGTAAAAACCTTGATTTTCTTTATACCCAAATCATTCCAAATTGATTCTTATGCCTCAAAATCGATAGAATCAAAGTTCTCAATCATTTTAATCAATACCCCAACATTAAAACCACATATAATCCAATCAAAACCACCATTAATCAATTATTTAACACATAAAACCCAAACCCTCAACATACATGAACCTACCATAGAAATGGTGAGGTTTTCCTCAATGTAAAACAATAGACCAGCAAGAGATGCTATCTAATACTCTTTTCCCCATCAAACATGATAGAAATCAGCAAAATGGATAATCAATCAAAACCCCACTCACACTCTAACTCAAAACCAAGCAATAAGGTTAGGAAGATGAATGCTCACCTTGAAGAAGATGAAGTTCAACCTCTAAATCATTCATTGAACCAAGCTCCCAATGAAGATGAATCAGATTTCTCTCTACCTTCTCTCTAGCCTCCCAAATACGTTTAGTCACAATGAAAGGGTTTAGAAGGGTTTACCCTTATTTATTCTTCCAAAATTGAACACAAGTACCCAACTTTCCACATTTTGCACATGAGCCCCCAATTACAAAAAAATTAGATTTCATGGACAAGGGTTATTATACTTATAACGCCGCCAATTAAAGTGTCGTTAGTAAGGGTTAGTTCCGTTCATAAATCCTTCCACTCCATCTACTTTCATTTTTATAAATATTTGGTCCCTCCATCTATTTTCATTTTAATAACAGATAACCGATTTGGTCACTCCCTCTATTTTCAATTTCATAGAAGATTTGGTCCCTCGTTTTAATTAATGTACACAAAAAATATTATAGTTAAATACATATAAAAATATAAGTTTATTAATTTACCTAAACAACTTAATATACACTAAAAATGATTATAGTTGAATGATAAAATTAATGTAAACCACAAGGACCAAATTTGCGTGTAGCTCTACAATTTATTAAAGTTTCACATTTGAACTTCATTAAACTAATTGATAGTCACCCGATAAATACTTTCAAGTACAAGATAATTGTTGTCTTGTTGATCGCTACTAATACGATAAAATAGACAAACTTCATATTTTTTAATCGAGAAATTGCTTAAATTTTCTGTCTTGCTTTACAATAACACCGTACATCTCAGCGCATTGCACGTGTATATAGCAGATATTATTGATATGTAAATAGTTTTCACATATATTGATTCTAAATAGCTTATTTGTTCAATATCACGTATTCTATCTACCGAGATTCACGTCATATTGATTGAAGACGAGACAAATGTTATACTATACTGGCAAGACATTGAAATCAAGCATTGTCACCCACTTTCACTCATCAATACGGACATTTCTAAGTTATTGGTCTTCCAACCGGTCACCATTACATGTATAAAAGGAGAGGTCCGTAAATTCAAAACTCTTATTCTTAGCAATCAAGTAATGTTATACTCTAAGCATATTTCGTTCACAAAACCTCATATAAGGCTTAGTATCCCTGACGACCAATTCACGAGCAGAATAGAGAACAATCCAAAGGGCACACAATTGATGTTCATTACCTTGCAGGTTAAATGTTGTATAGACCAAAATAACCTAACAATAATTTTTTTAGAATAATATGAAAAACAAACTCGAACATTTCTTTTTTGTTTCATTTCTTAATAAAAAATCATATTTATTGATATATATAATTTTTGTATTTTACATCTTGGAATACAATGAAGTATACATTAATTTAGCATCCACATTTTTGTTGTGTAACATAAATATCATGCAAAATAGGACATGGAACACATTCTGTACCTGATGTATATTTTTCATTTACATTACCAGCCCACCTCCACCCAAAAAAGACCCTTTGTAATAACCCGGTTATTACTTGAAATAAATTGAGGTTTGGTGGCCAAAGTGGGATAAACAAAAAGTTTAGTGTCTTGGTGTGAGAACTATAAATAGAAGTAAAAACCCTAAAAACCCTCATAACATACTCTCCTACTCTGTGTGCGGCTTGGTGCGATCGGTATGTGTGGAAGGACGTGAAATTTCTCAAGAAGAAGTTGAAATCGAAGGCTTTGGGTGTGGATTTCATCTCCATTTGAGGTAATCTTTCTTATCTTTATTCTCTCAATCAATTGAGGGAATCCCATCATAGAGGGTTAGACATTAATAGTCTTTCACAAGAGAAATTGGCCTGGAACAATCTTTCTTCAGCTTATTAATAATCAAGAGCTATAGGATTTTATAAACTTTACTTTTTGGTGCTTATATTTCGGTTGTGACCATGGAATCCATCGTTTCCGTGCCTCTTGATGGTTATGCGACTTTCTCAGAAAGAGTCCGGCTGATCCGGATAGTGTATGTGTATCCGCTTAGGGCTTATCCGGATAGCGTTGAGAGCCCGAATCGGAAAGTGTATATTAACCGGATCCGTATCCGGTAAGTAGCAGGAGTCCGGATGGACCCGGACACATAATCTACTCAGGAAACCGGGGTTACCCGGATACTGCAGGGACCCGGTAAGTGTGGGTGTCCGGATGCAATTCAGGAGGTTACCCGGATAGTCCTTTACGGGAAGTTGATCCGGAAAGCGACGGGAATCGGAGTTGTCCAGAAACGTCTGGTATCCGGACGTTTATGTTCGGACAGTAGTATTCGGTCACGTCAGGATTGGGGAATCCGGAAAGGCAGGGTTCGGACACTTTGTGATCCGGACAGTCTTATTTAATTGGGAGTTTTGGGTGTTTTCATTGAAAGTCATTGTGTGTGCCTCAGTAGTTTTGGAAGTAGTCTTTTAGAAGGGAATTGAGTGACTTGTCATTCTAGTGCGTGTGATGTGTTTTAGGTGTGCGGATAAGAGGAGTACTAACCAAGTAAGAAGGAATTTGCTGCACGTCAGGTGAGTACTTTTAACCAAATATTTTTACAAAGTGTGTTTATGTACGCAAATACTTGTTTAAACTACATATTTTACTTAATGTTGTTAAACATGCATAATGGTGTGATTCTAAAGGTGTGATTACTTGAGTACGGGCATGCGATGGCTTATGGTGTGTATATGGGAGGGTGTCCCATAAAGAATATGTGTATATATGAATTTGTTTCATATAAATTATAAACGACGAGTGTGTGCCCTAACACGCTGTCACGGGTGTGTGTGACCATAGCGTGGGCCATCAGCATGTGTCGTTTGTGTGTATATCATGATAAAAGTGTGTTGTACAAACCGTTTATAAACTGTTTTATAAACTGCTTCATAAATTGTATTTATCCTGTGGCATGAATGTAAAATTGAGGGAACTCACTAGACCTCGTGGTCTAACCCTCGCTTTCAAAAACTAAAACCTTTTCAGGTAAGCAGATAGTCGAGGGCTCGTTTAAGGGCAAGGGCAAGTTGTGAGTTGGAGCTTGCGTATAGAGGATCTAGAAGACTTCTCTTTTATTGTCTTTTTACATTTCTCAGCTGTAGTTAGGGTTATTTCCGCGAACCCGGTTTCTGTAATTTGATAGTGTGATAATGTTGGGCCATTTTGGCGTTTTTAATTAAAGTAGTACCTTCTAGTATGTTTGTTCGGTGTGGGTTGTTACACCCTTCAAAGTTCAAAACACACACATATAAGAATGGTTAAACAAAAGCATGGTTAAAATTAGAAAAGCATGAAAAATAGTCACATTATATGTGATTTTGCACTAAAAACACATATGATTAGAGAAGGCGGTCAATGCAGCGGTGAACATCTGACTTGACCTGATACCTGCTTTTAGTGTAAAAGCACATATAATTTGGCCGTTCTTATGTTCTCTTATTTGGTCTTTTGTTTTTGGAATTTTGACTGTAAGAAATCAACCATGATAAACTTATTGTTGTCGTATGAACCCAACTCTCTATATAAGTCTAATTATTGAAGTACCGAAAGGGGAGAATTGTCAAAACTACACACATAAAACTAAATTCACCCATAAAATTCGTATGGTATGATGGAGATACCGAACATGAAACAAGATTATTCTTTCGAGTTCGCAACTTTAGATTCGAGATGCTTTGTGCCGCATCGCGTGCAGCTACATATCTAGTATATACTTAATTCCTCAATATTTGTATCTTTCAAAAACTAAGAGATTTTAAGAACAAATATTCACATGTTTTATAATATAATATAGATACGAATCATGATCAGAAATACGAGCGGATGATCTAGTACATTGAATGGGGACGGTATTGTGGATTCTATAACAACCAAGAGTTGTGTTACTGACTTGAAACATCATCCTGAATACAATAAATACTTGATATACATTGAACCTGGACTATATCGATATTTTTACTATATGAATCAACAAAACTTTTTTCTCTTGTAGAAAACGAACCATAGCACATTCTCAACCCCAATATAGCACAAAATTTGTTTTGATTTACTGTTTGAAAAATAAAGTAGTGTCATATGATTGTTTATATATATATATATATATATATATATATATATTGTTATAAAGTAAAGTGTCACAATAACATTTAAATTATAAATATAATAGTGATAAAAACAAACCTTAAAAGTAAGTAATAATCAACTACCACTTGTCATTTGTTGAATCTAATCTAATATTTATAGAACAATAGAATTGAGGTAATATGATCCCTTTATTCCTTTTGCAAATACCATCCAATGGGTATAGAAATATCTTGAAAAGGTAAGAAAGAATATTTAGATGTATATTAATGTAAAAATATGAATAATATTTGTTTCTAGATACATATATATAAATCAATGTTAAAGATTATTTATATGTATTTACATATTCATCTTAAAATGGATTTTTTTCAACGATTCATATATAAATCTTCCTTTAACTTTTCTTATTTACTTTCCCACGACATTTGAACTGTCCACACCCACCTAGCCACCCACATATATAAATATATATATATATATATATACTTGAGATCATGTGAGACCAAGCTATTTTCGTGAGACCGTGAGACCAAAAAATTAACACTAAACCTTCACATCAAAAGACTGTGAATGTACTGTGATAGTAAACCTTCACAGTGTTTTTGCTGTGAAGGTTTGTTGTTTTTCTTACATTCACAATGAATCACTGTGAAGGTTTAGTGTTAATTTCTTGGTCTCACGAATATATATACTATATTATAAAGCATTTATGAAAAACTCTTAAAAACAACCCCTAAAGCTTCATGTACCGCTATTTAATGCTAATTACTTAAAATCTCTTAAAAACAACTAATGAAACTTTATTTACCGTTTTTAATGCTAATTATTTAATTAATACTTATCTCTAACAACCTTTCAAATCCTTAAATTGTGGACTCTTAGAGCATCTCCAACAGCTTCTCCAAAATGGGGAAAATGAAGAAAATGAGGATTTTGGGCTAATATTTTGCTCCAACAACTTTCCCAAAACTATCCCCAAAATGGAGAGTTGGGGAGAGAAGGTTGTTTTCTCCAAATATGGAGATCACTCCAAAAATGATTACCAATTGAGAGGACCAATAGGAGATTTTGAAAATAAATATGTAGAGAGAGAAATAATATTTTAATAGATGAATATAATATTTTAATATTTTAATTAATGTTCGATTCTCCAAAATGGGGAATCTGTTCGAAATGAATGTATTTATTTTTGGGGATTTTAGCTTTTGGTTCTCCATTTTGGAAAAAAATTGGGGAATCTGTTGGAGATACTCTTATTAATTAATCCTTATCTCTAACCACTTTCAAATCCTCAAATCATGAACTCCTTAAAAAACGTCATTCTTTAAACAAATTTAAAAAAAACATGATCATTTTCTCAAAACCACACATTAAAGTAAATTTGAACATTAAAATCGAGATATATCGCGATGCATTGCACGAGTAGACTTCTAGTATATATATATATATATATATATATATATATATATATATATATATATATATATAGAGAGAGAGAGAGAGAGAGAGAGAGAGAGAGAGAGAGAGAAAAGTTCAAACGAAAACGCTAACTATTTACGAGAACACGAGAACGGCCGCACATGTACAAAATCACATGTGATTCACGTACAAAATCACATGTGATTTTACACTACCTGGATTTTGTGATTTTGTACTACCTGGATTTTGTGCAAAATCACATGTGATTCACGTCCAGATTTTCGGGTAGTGTAAAATCACATGTGATTTTGTACGTGAATCACATGTGATTTTGTACATGGACGGTCGTTCTTGTGTTTTCGTAAATAGTTAGCGTTCTCGTTTGAACCCACCTCTCTCTCTCTCTCTCTCTATATATATATATATATATATATACATATATATAGGGATGGGTTCAAATGAAAACTCATTTTTCATTGTGCACATGAGGACAAGTCACAATCATTGATCAAAATTTGAAAAACTAATCAATGGTTAAAACAAAATAAGAATAATTAAGAAGTGATTAGGTACAAAATTGGAAATTTGAATATGGCACCTTATTTGACTTTTTATTTTCTTTTTTAATTAAAAAGTTTTACCCACTTAAATTTTAAAATAAATTTATCTTAAAAATTATTAATATTTTAATCAAACAAATTACATTAAAAACGAGAATTTCGTGTTCTTCGATATGACATTCATCTTGATATACGTGAAATGTCACATATGTGTTATATTCATTATAAATATGTATGCACGTCCCCGGATGTCCACATTCAGTATGAATAACAAAGATGAACGTTCATTCATTATTCATAATGAATAATACACTATTCAGTATGAATAATAAAGTATTCAGGGTGAATAATACAACATTCAGCATGAATAATACACGAATTCATGATTCATGTATTATTCATCATGAATCTTGTATTATTCATCCTAAATGATACATTATTCATGATGAACAATAAATGAATGACCGTGAAGGTGTGGGCACATGGCACGATCTTTTTGTTTCCCGATTCATAGCCGAATTTTGGTTTTATTCATTATGAATGTGTTTGCACATCCCCGGGTGTCCACATTCAGTATGAATAACAAAGGTGACGTTCATTCACTCTTCATGGTGAATAATACAGATACAACATTCGGTATGAATAAAACACGAATTCATGAATCGTGTATTATTCACCTTAAATGTTGTACTATTCCTCCTGAATGATACATTCATGATGAATGATACATGAATGACCCGTGAATGAATGACACGTGAAAGTGTGGACACGTGACACACCCTCTTTTGTTCCCCGGTTCACAACCGAAACTCGATGGGTGTTGGGTTACGGTGTTGAACAATGCCTTACGACGTTGAAGAAAGTATTGAAAAATGTGATGTCTAGTTACGGACTCACGATGTCGAGGTGTGGTATACATTTGAACTTACATTAATATTCATAATGAATATAAAACATATATAACATTTTATGTAAAACATGGTTAAAACAAAAAAAACTATAGCGAAATGAATTTCATATCAAAGAGCACGAAATTCTTGTTTTTTTGATGTAATTTGTTTGATTAAAATATTAGTTATTTTTAAGATAAATTATTTTAAAATTTAAGGGGGTAAAAGTTTTTAATTAAAAAAAAATAAAAAGTCAAATATGGTTGGCGTGAGATTGAAATTATCTTCATTTTTTACCCCTAATCACCTTAATTAATAATTTCAATTAAAAACTTTATTTAATATGATTCATTGGATCAATAGAGATGGAAGGACCGAGATTCGTCCTCATGTGCAAAATGAAAAAATGAGTTTCATTTGAACTTTCCCTCTCTCTCTCTCTATATATATATATATATATATATAGAGAGAGAGAGAGAGAGAGATCTTTTGCAAACCTCTTTTATACAACAAACTTTGCAAACTTGTTTCAACCAATCAATGAGTTTCCTTGTTTTTTATTTTATTTTTTATTATAAGGGTGTTTAGGTAATTTCATGAGTAGATAGTTATATATGGAACGTATTAACGGTAGTTATTTTAGGATGCATTAATTATATTTTAATACTACATTTAAAATAAATGATTATTCCGAATTTAATGTGGAGAGTGCATAAGAATATTATATTATAGAGAAAATATTTTAAGTAAGTTAATACAATATTTCGATTTTAATATGGATGATGCATAAGATTTGTTTTTCTTTTGTAGCCAACGTACTATTTATAATCCCTTTCCAGAAAATTAAGTTGTTCATAATTCGCATCATGGTTTTTTTTATCTAATTACGATTTAACTATGATTTTAATAAAGTTTCATTATGATTCGTCATGGTTTCAATAATGTTTCATTATGGTTAATTATGGTTGCAATAAGGTTTCATCTAGATGATGAAATGTGTTTTAGAGCGTTGTTTGGAGGTGAAATTGTTTCATTATAGTTTCAATAATATTTCACTATGGTTTCATTATGGTTTCTCTACTGTTTCACTATGTCATGATGAAATAAGATTTCATTATGTTTCACTATTGTTTCAATAATATATTGGTGAATTTGTAATATATTAAAAAATAATTTATAACATATTAAAAGAACTTGGTTTCTTTTTTGAAGAAACAATCATCCGGTTTCCTTTTTTAAATTTGGAATTGCAATGTACCATTATGCCCTTCCGTCCTATCTTTGTTAATTTATTATATTAAATTAATTAATTGATTAACATAAATAACCCAAATGAATCTTGACCCTTGATGAATAATATAATTGACATCTACAAGGGTTGCAAAATTTGCATCATAAGAGTGGTTTACAAATGAAACCACCTCTCTCTCTCTCTCTCTCTCTCTATATATATATATATATATATAGGGTTGGGTTCCGGTAAGAATAAATGTCATGGTATGAGAAAGGTGAGAAGAGATCTCCACCCTTGGATGCACGTTAGGATGAGATACATCGAGATCAATGTTCTAAAAAACGCGCCTTGGCGTCGAGGCGCAGCCTTGCCGCCATGTTATACCCCTTGGCGTCGAGATAAGGTGTGGAACTCGTTATGGCACGCCATGGCCCACCATGGCGCGTTATGGCATGGCACGCCTTGGCCCGCCTTGGCCCGCCATGGCACGCCATGGCGCGTTATGGCGTTACAAACTTGTGTTATTTCGATTTTTCGAATCTATGTATTTCAAAGTTCGATTCGAATTGGCTCGTTAGTATCGATTAGAATTTAGAATTTCTTTTGTTTATCGTTATATATGAATTTAAATTGTTGATAACTTAATATTTATTGTTCAAGACACTGACACACATATATATACATATATAGGGTCTCCTTCTTTTGTTAACTTTTTCATGTATTGCATATATGCACATATTACAATTGCCTGATGTTCATATATGCACTGGTTAACAAAAGAAGGAGACCCTACATATATATTATACACATATTTGCCGCCTTAAGCCACGCCTTGGAAAACGCCATGGCCTCGCCGTAACTTGTAAGGCTTGAGGCTTGACCTCGCCGCCACGCCACGCCTCACGCCATTTAGAACCTTGATCGAGATGTACCAGATCAATTCCCGTATCAAACACAATTCATTGGTGAGTTTGAGATTAAAAGTAATCATGGATTCAAATCCCTTCTCATCTTCTCACTCTAAGGGGTTGTTTGACAATTGCTGAATGGTTTGGTGCAGAATGATTAAGAGGCTTTTATGATATAGTGCAAAATGAAATGTGGTTGTTTGGTACTTGTTTAGAATGAAATCAGGGTGCTGAATGGTTAAGGGATGCCCAGGATGCTAAATCATTCAGAGGGTTTTAGAACCATTAAGAGGCACACTTTTTTTTGCCAAACATGATTTACCTCTTAGTGTAACTACCCATACCAACTAACAAGCCATAAATCCAATAATTAATTAAAATAAATGCCAAAACGGCCCCACATTGTCACACATATTCAAAATCTCAAAATAAGATTCGGGTTTGCGGAAATAACCCTATTACAGCTGAAAATTTGTATATATAACTATAAAAAGGGAAGGTCCTCTAGATCCTTCTAGACGTAAGCTCCAGCTCACATCTTTCCTTTGCCCTTACTCGAGCCTTCAACTACCTGTTTACCTAAAAAGGGTTTTACATTTTTTAAAAGCGAGGGTTAGACCATGAGGTCTAGTGAGATCCCTCAAGATAACAACATCGCACCACACATATCAATTAAAAAGGAGTTTAATTAAAATAATGAACAATTACGCCCATATCAGTTTAGACAAACACACGTATGCTGAAGATTCACGCTTAGGTCACGAACACACTTGTGACATCGTGTTAGGGCACACACCCGCCCTTAATAATTATACGGAACCTATTCATTTATTCCGTATGGGACACACTCCCCATATAAATCATAATATTACTTCTTTAACATGCGTAATTAAGCCACGCAAAGACATGCAGTTCAATATATAAATGAATCAAATAATAAAATCAAGTATCGCCAAAGATTCGGTTTAGAAAGACTCACCTGGTGTCCGCGCTATGCTCTTTCTTACTTGAACTAGGTAGTCTTTACCCGCACACCTACATTTACACCCAACACACGAGAGTGAATAAGTCACTCAAACTCTTACATAGAGTCAAGACTCACGAGACACCCCCCTCTAAAACACTCTGACTTTTCATGGGATCCGGACTTTGGCGCCAAAAAGGACCCCGAGAAAAACTTTTCGGACACTATCGGACTACTGCTCGGTTCCGGACACTTTATCCAGGCATGTCCGGACTCCACGAAATTCCGGGAGTTTTCCAGAACACTACCGATACTCCCTATTCCGGAATTCAACCCAATTCCGGTCACACACTAGTCCCGGCCTACCCGGATTCCGACAACTTCCGGACAACAGGTCCGAGCCTTTCTCAATATCGGGATTCCATCCCCAAATCGTGGTGACTTTTCCGGTAGACGCAACCACGACTAAAACATCGGTGAAACTCTCTATCCCAACATCAAACGATTTGGGATTGGACTCAAATCTCTTGAGAGATTAAGCTAGCAATTCCCAATAGAATCCCGCACGGAAACAAATCGGAAGAATCACACAGACCACATTTCCATTCTCATTTGAGAGATGTCGATAAAACTTAATCCAAATTTAGAATCTCATCAAATCGCACCCATACACAAGCTTTTCCACTAATACCCAGGTGATTAAGGAATTAAGGAGGAGAATGTTACCTTGAAGAAGACGATTCACGATTCCCAGCTCCCAAATTCCAAGCGTTTCCTTCATAATAGTAAGGTCTGCTCCACACAAGTTGCACACAGTAGCCGCACCCAAAAATGAGGAAGGAATTGAGCTTAAGGGTTTTAACCCTACTTCCAAGATTCACACAAAGGCCACCAAACTTTTCAATATTCACATTTCACAAACCATTTTATTATTTATTTCGAGAATAAACCCGGTTATTACAGCATCCTCCCCTCAAAAGAAATTCGTCCCCGGAATTTCATCTTCAAATAACTGTGGGTATTGTGACCTCATGTACGACTCCACTTCCCAAGTCACCTCTTGTCCCTTATGGAAGCGCCACTGAACCTTCACCAGAGATATCTCTTTAGTCCTCAACTTTCTGATCTTGCGATCCACGATCGCCAACGACTCCTCGACATAATTCAATTTTTCGTCCACACAAATATCTTCTAACGGTACTGCCATACTTTCCTCGGCCAAGCACTTCCTTAAATTCGACACGTGAAAGGTCGAATGCACTCCCCGAAGTTCCTCGAGCAACTCCAACCTACACGCCACTTCACCCATACGCTCGGTGATGGAAAATGGCCCGACATACCTAGGCCTTAGCTTCCCTTTCTTTCCAAAACGTACAACGCCTTTCCACGGCGATACCTTAAGCATCACCTTATCACCCACTAGAAATTTAATCGGTTTCCTTCTTTTGTTCGCATACACCTTTTGGCGGTTCTGAGCCACCCTCAACTTTTCCCTAAGCACACTAATCTTATCAACGGTCAATTGCACGATTTTCGGTCCTGCCAATTGCTTCTCTCCCACTTCATTCCAACATAACGGTGTTCTACACTTATGCCCATACAACGCCTCATATGGTGTTGCTTGAAGACTGGCATGATAACTGTTATTGTACCAGAATTCGATCAACGGCAGATTGGACTCCCAAGAGCCTTTAAAGTCAATCACACAAGCACGCAACATATCTTCTAGGGTGCGTTTGGTACGCAGACAGGATAGGACAGGACAAGGTGGGACATAACAGGACAGGACATAACATAATAGTTGTTCCATGTTTGGTAAGACAAAACTAGATAGAACAGAACAAATAACGTTGACTAATTTACCCTTGCTAAATTTAAAGAATGAATAAAATATGAAAGAAGGTTTATTTGATGTTTTAGAAGAAAATTAGATTTTTATTTTGAGGTTATATTTGTAACGACTCGGATTTCCAAACATAATTCAAATAGCATACATTGCATAACGTCGTTAAAACAAGAGATACATCATATAACAAATATGGTCCCCTAGTCTTTACAAACATTCAATACATCATTACAAACGTTTACTTAGTAACTTTACATCATTACTAATAACATGTTGTAACTACTAAACACATCATAGTCTTCAACTACATAGTCCTCCCAAAAGCTATTCGCGGTTTAACCTTCTTATTTGCTCCTACTCGATCCACGACCTGGAATACATATTTTTAAAACAAAATGAGGGTTAGACCTTGAGGTCTAGTGAGAAAATCCCCGTTAGTTAAAAACCATTTGCACAACATCATACACATAATTCACATAGGAATACCAACTAAGACACATGCATCATGTATCTTTCCATCTCATTCTCTTGGCCATATTAATTGGTTGCGAGCCAATTAATTAATTTACACCACTGTACTGAATACAGCGAACACCACTGTCCCTCTGTACATCCAACATACACCGGTCCTAAGCCCGGCCAACTAGCACTCATGCAGTGTAATACTCATATAAACATCATATGCACATTATTACACTTATTCACATATATGTATTCCAGTTAGAAAACATTTTAATTAAAAACTCACTTGTTTGCTTAACACAAGTCTTCCCGGTCTTTTCCAACAGATTTAGCTTTCACCTTCGATTCACAGTATCTGAAACAATTGAATACATATATCTCTTTACCAAATAGAACACACAAGTCTTACTAAAGCTAAGAACTCTAGATAACTCTAATCCTCAAATGTTACCCCCAAACCCGAACTTAAGTCGAGTCCATAATGCATTCAGTCCTCATTCATTCCCCCTCCAAGAATTAACAAGACACAGGTTACTGGATACTCAAAAGCATCTAAACTCTCAAAATTAATCAAACAGCTAAACTATCCGGACAACACAAAACTATCCGGACAACACAGACTATCCGGATAACACACACAATCCGGATAACACCACTTTCCGGATAACATAACCAATCCGGATAACACCCGGACACCAAAGTAATCCGGATACCATCCGGTATCTCATTTTAATCGGAAACTTAAGGAAAAGAGGAACTTACCCGGATACTTCGACTACCGGATACCTGCAAGAAAAACTACCGGACACCACTAAAAATCTATCGGACACCATCAAACAAACTACCCGGACACATTCATATTGTGTCCAGAAACTGTTGTCGGTTTGTTCCATTTTACCCAGAAATCGACAGAATTCAAGCCTAGACACGAAGTCAACAATTCTACTCCGATAGAAACCATCTACTAGCAATTACACACATAAATTGTAGAGGAACATACCTGAAATCACTTCCAAATATACCAAGTTTGAATCCCTAGCTTTCTTTTCTTCTTTTGCTTCCTTTCTTCTCAAACACACACATACACTTACTGATTTTTAATTTGTGAAATATCTGAATAGTCCTAAGGGTAATATCTAACCATAATTACCATTTAGACCTTGAACTAATCAAAATGACTAAAACACCTTTAAACCTCTAAATTAACCAAACTTACCCTAAACCTTAAACTTTAAAGTTAGCTAAATTAACGGAAAAGAGGATTTTAACTAACGAACTTACCCGGGGTATTACATCATCTCCCCCTTAAAAGAATTCTGTCCCGGAATTCGGTTAGGCAAAAAGGTACGGGTACTTAGTTCTCATTTCGGATTCTGATTCCCATGTAGTATCTTGCCCTTTGTTTTGTCGCCACTGTACTTTTACTTGTCTGGTCTCCTTATTCCGCAGAACTTTGACTTTACGATCAACAATGGCTTCAGGTTCCTCCACGTAATTCAGCTTTTCATCAACTTGTATGTCGGGTAGAGAAACTGCCTGATCCGGCGTAACCAAGCACTTCCGGAAATTCGATACGTGAAAAGCATTGTGAATCCTACTTAACTCTGACGGAAGATCCAACCTGTAGGCTACTTCACCAATTCTTTCTGTTATTGCAAATGGTCCAATATACCTTGGGATCAGTTTACCTTGTTTCCCAAATCGAATGACTCCTTTCCAAGGTGAGACTTTTAACATCACAAAATCTCCAACTTGGAATTCTAACGGTTTTCGGTGTCGGTCGGCGTAGCTTTTCTGTCGGTCTTGAGCCACTTTCAAACGTTCCCGAATCTGAGTAATTTTATCCGCGGTTAACTGAACTATATCTGGCCCGCTAGCTGTTTCTCTCCCACTTCGTTCCAACACAAAGGAGTTCGACATTTTCTGCCATATAAAACTTCAAACGGTGCCGCTTGAATGCTGTAATGATAACTGTTATTGTAGGCAAATTCGATCAATGGTAAATGCTTATCCCACGATCCCCCAAAGTCAACAATGCAAGCCCGGAGCATATCTTCTAATGCCTGAATCGTTCGTTCACTCTGACCGTCAGTTTGAGGATGATATGTTGTGTTTAACTTTATCTGCGTCCCCATTTCCTTTTGAAAACTTCTCCAGAATCTTGAAGTAAAACGACTATCACGATCAGAAATGATCGAGATTGGAACTCCATGTCGAGTTACTATTTCGTCAATGTACAATTTAGCTAATCGTTCCAATGAATCAGTTTCCTTTATCGGTAAAAAGTGTACAGACTTCGTCAACCTGTCGACTATCACCCAAATAGAATCAAATCCCTTCGGAGTCCTTGGTAGCTTTGTGATGAAATCTGTAGTAATCTGATCCCATTTCCACATTGGTATTTCTAATCGTTGTAACTGACCAAACGGCTTTTGATGTTCAATCTTTACCTTCTTACAAGTAGTACAACCTTCCACATGTTGAGCAATACTCCTTTTTATTCCCGACCACCAATAAAATTGTTTCAGATCTTTATACATCTTGTTCGTACCTGGATGAATAGAGAAACGAGATTGATGAGCTTCTTGTAGTACCCGATCACGTAAACCACCCAAATGAGGCACCCAAATTCTGTTCCCAAGACACAATAACCCACGATCATCTTTCACTAGCAATGCTGATAACCCCACTAACCGTTCTGATTTCAGATATTCTTCCTGATAGGCTTCTACTTGACACTTCTTCAGTTCGTCGAAAATGTTAGGTAGAAGCTCAGCTCGTAGTGCAATAGCTTTTATTGTTCCGCTTCTTTCTTGACGACTCAGCGCATCAGCTACCACGTTCGCCTTTCCCGGATGATAAAGGATTTCACAGTCATAATCATTCACCAATTCTAGCCATCTTCTTTGCCTCATATTTAATTCCTTTTGATCAAAAAGATGTTGGAGACTCTTATGATCGGTATAAATTTGACATCTAGAGCCGTAAAGATAATGTCTCCAAATCTTCAACGCGAATACAACTGCTGCCAGTTCCATGTCGTGTGTAGGATACTGTCTTTCATGATCTTTTAACTGACGAGAAGCATAAGAAATAACCTTTCCACGCTGCATAAGTACACAACCCAATCCCAATTTGGAAGCATCACTGTAAACAATAAAGTCATCGGAACCTTCAGGTAGTGATAGTATCGGCGCGCTACAGAGTTTTTCTTTCAATATTCGGAATGCTCCATCATGTTCTGTTTTCCATTCGAACTTTATATTCTTTCGGGTCAGCTTGGTCAAAGGCGTAGCGATACGGGAGAAATCTTGTATAAACTTTCGATAATAGCCGGCTAAACCTAGAAAACTTCGTACCTCGGTTGGCGTTCTCGGCGGTTCCCACTTTTCAACTGCTGCTACTTTCATTGGATCAACTTGAATACCTTTCTCATAAACTACATGTCCGAGAAACTGAACTTCCCGTAGCCAGAATTCACATTTAGAGAATTTAGCGTATAACTGTTCCTTCTTCAACAATTCCAGAATTAAACGAAGATGTTGGGCGTGCTCTTCTTTGGACCGGGAGTAGATAAGGATATCATCGATAAACACAATAACGAATTTATCGAGATATGGCTTACATACTCGATTCATTAAATCCATAAAAGCGGCTGGGGCGTTCGTCAATCCAAAAGGCATTACCAAGAATTCGTAGTGACCATACCGTGTGCGAAAAGCAGTTTTCGGAACATCTTCTTCTTTAACCTTCAGCTGATGATAACCAGATCTCAGATCAATCTTGGAGAAATAGCAAGCTCCAACTAGTTGATCAAAGAGGTCATCAATTCTAGGAAGCGGATACTTGTTCTTGATCGTGCGCTTATTCAGTTCCCGATAATCAATACACATCCTCATCGAACCATCCTTCTTTTTCACAAACAGAACCGGTGCTCCTCATGGCGAAGAACTGGGTCTGATGAAGCCTTTATCTGAAAGATCCTGCAGTTGTGTCATCATCTCTTTCATCTCTGGAGGTGCCAAACGATACGGTGCACGGGCAATAGGAGCGGCTCTAGGAATCAGATCTATACCAAACTCTACTTGTCTATCGGGCGGAAGGCTAGTCAGATCTTCTGGAAAAACTTCCGAAAATTCACGAACAACCGGAATATCTCCCAGCTTATTCTTTTTCTAGCTTAATATCTATCACATAAGCTAAGTAACTTGAGCAGCCTTTATTGATACACTTATGAGCTTTCAACAAAGAGATAAGGCAAGACTGATGATTTCTACGGTCACCATAAATCACTACTGGTCCCTTCTCAAGTAAGACAACATTTATCAACTTCTTATCACAAACTATATTAGCCTGATTCTCGGCTAACCAATCCATTCCCACTACCACATCAAATTCGATCAAGGCTATAGGAAATAACTGAATAGGCATTCCACACCCATCTATGTTTATCACACAACTATCAAATACCTCATTAACCGGTACTTGATTATCATTAGCCGTATCTACCATTAACGCCTGATCTAACACTTTAGGCTTTAAATGCATATAGGCAGCAAAAGAAGGCGACACAAACGATCGGTTTGCACCGAAATCAAATAACACTTTAGCACGTGTAGAATTTATTAAGAATGTACCTGTAATCACATCGGGAGTCTCATCTGCTTCTTGCTTTGTCTTCTGGAAGGCACGGCCCCTTGCTCTTGGTACTTCTGGCCTTGGTACTACCGGTCTAACACCCGTTGGTCTTACTGACGTACCACCTGGTTGTATTCTCCCCAGTGGACAATCGGACTGAAGGTGATCAGGAGAATTGCACGAGTAACAAAATCTAACTACTCGACAGTCTTTAGCAATATGACCGATCTTTCCACACTTATAACAGTTACTAGGATCAACTTGGCAACTTCCTTGATGAAAACGATGGCACTTTGGGCAAGGTCTTTCAACTGATCGAAAAGGTGGACGGCTATCAAATCTCTTAAATCTAGACTTATTTGGATCGTACTGTGGTCCTTCCCATTTTCTCTTCCCAACGCTTTTATCACTAACATCTCTCCTATTATCCCGTTCTACATTTTCCGCGGCATCAACTGCGGCTGAGAAGGTTTCGGGTCCTTTTGCAACTACTAACTTTCTAACTTCTGCATTCAATCCGAAGATAAACCTTTCAATCTTCATTGCCTCCGTGGCAACATAGTATTCCGCGAAACGAGACTTTTTCAGAAAACGAGCGGTGTAGTCCCGAACTGACAAATTTCCCTGCTGCAAGTTCATAAACTCCCCTTCCAATTGTTTTACTGCTGCTTGAGGACAAAACTGTTTCCTAAAATCTATAACGAATTCTTCCTAAGAGAAGGTAGAATATATGTCAGACCCTCCCGAAGAAATATGAGTTTCCCACCAGTATAAAGCATCGACTTTTAACATTGCAGTTCCATATAGTACTCTATCCTCTTCGGCACACTTACTAGTTTTGAAAATAGCTTTTATCTCCTTCAGCCACCTCATAGCTTTCACTGGGTCTCTATCTCCTGCATAAGTTGGGGGTTTGCAACTTAAGAACATTTTATAGTCACACTTCCTTAGTACTGGTGTGATAGTAGGTGTAATAGGCATCTCGTCTTCCTGACCAGGATCTGGTGTATCAGCTTCATTATGACGAGTCCGATCAAACATGGCTTGTATACTGGCCTGCAGTCTTCCCATTTCGGCTGTTAAATCGTCCCTAGTAACAAATTCATTACCTCGCGGCGGAGCTCCACCCCCAGTTCTACCCCCAATTCTGCCTCCAATTCTGCCTCCACCTCTCCCCCCCCCCCCCCCTCTTCCCCTTCCTCCGGCTGTTGGGTTTGTTCTATTCGGATTTTCTCCTATTTCCCGATTCGTTTGTCTAGTACCACTTGCCATTCTGTTGATTCAGACAAGGTTAATATACACATAAGCACATACCCCATATAACAAGGTATTCCAGTTCAAACATGTACTTGTAAGATCACAATTACACTGGCCAGGTGTAAGATGAAATTACCTTACATGATGTTCCTTCTACCTTTTATACTTATTCATCCCAATGTTCTAAAATAATAGGGACATCCTACTTCACATGCAGTTTAAGTCTAGGTACAGATACAAATACCTAAATCCCTTAAACTAGGGCTCTGATACCATCTGTAACGACCCGGATTTCCAAACATAATTCAAATAGCATACATTGCATAACGTCGTTAAAACAAGAGATACATCATATAACAAATATGGTCCCCTAGTCTTTACAAACATTCAATACATCATTACAAACGTTTACTTAGTAACTTTACATCATTACTAATAACATGCTGTAACTACTAAACACATCATAGTCTTCAACTACATAGTCCTCCCAAAAGCTATTCGCGGTTTAACCTTCTTATTTGCTCCTACTCGATCCACGACCTGGAATACATATTTTTAAAACAAAATGAGGGTTAGACCTTGAGGTCTAGTGAGAAAATCCCCGTTAGGTAAAAACCATTTGCACAACATCATACACATAATTCACATAGGAATACCAACTAAGACTCATGCATCATGTATCTTTCCATCTCATTCTCTTGGCCATATTAATTGGTTGCGAGCCAATTAATTAATTTACACCACTGTACTGTATACAGCGAACACCACTGTCCCTCTGTACAGCCAACATACACCGGTCCTAAGCCCGGCCAACTAGCACTCATGCAGTGTAATACTCATATAAACATCATATGCACATTATTACACTTATTCACATATATGTATTCCAGTTAGAAAACATTTTAATTAAAAACTCACTTGTTTGCTTAACACAAGTCTTCCCGGTCTTTTCCAACAGATTTAGCTTTCACCTTCGATTCACAGTATCTGAAACAATTGAATACAGATATCTCTTTACCAAATAGAACACGCATGTCTTACTAAAGCTAAGAACTTTAGATAACTCTAATCCTCAAATGTTACCCCCAAACCCGAACTTAAGTCGAGTCCATAATGCATTCAGTCCTCATTCATTCCCCCTCCAAGAATTAACAAGACAAAGGTTACTGGATACTCAAAAGCATCTAAACTCTCAAAATTAATCAAACAGCTAAACTATCCGGACAACACAAAACTATCCGGACAACACAGTCTATCCGGACAACACACACAATCCGGATAACACCACTTTCCGGATAACATAACCAATCCGGATAACACCCGGACACCAAAGTAATCCGGATACCATCCGATATCTCATTTTAATCGGAAACTTAAGGAAAAGAGGAACTTACCCGTATACTTCGACTACCGGATACCTGCAAGAAAAACTACCGGACACCACTAAAAATCTACCGGACACCATCAAACAAACTACCCGGACACATTCATATTGTGTCCGGAAACTGCTGTCGGTTTGTTCCATTTTACCCAGAAATCGACAGAATTCAAGCCTAGACACGAAGTCAACAATTCTACTCCGATAGAAACCATCTACTAGCAATTACACACATAAATTGTAGAGGAACATACCTGAAATCACTTCCAAATATACCAAGTTTGAATCCCTAGCTTTCTTTTCTTCTTTTGCTTCCTTTCTTCTCAAACACACACATACACTTACTAATTTTTAATTTGTGAAATATCTGAATAGTCCTAAGGGTAATATCTAACCATAATTACCATTTAGACCTTGAACTAATCAAAATGACTAAAACACCTTTAAACCTGTAAATTAACCAAACTTACCCTAAACCTTAAACTTTAAAGTTAGCTAAATTAACGGAAAAGAGGATTTTAACTAACGAACTTACCCGGGGTATTACAATATTGGTAAAACATAAGTTTGTTCCAACTTGTTCCATGGGGTGGGGGTGGAACAGGCCTGTTCCAGTTTGTTCCACCTTGTTCCAGTCTGTTCCACATAAAGGTTCTGCCAAACGTGGGACACTGGACCCTGTTCTGTTCTGTCATGTCCTGTTAGTGTACCAAATGCACCCCTAATGTCTGAATAGTTCTCTCACTCTACCCATCCGTCTGAGGATGGTAGGTGGTACTCATCAAAAGTTGTGTACCTAACTCCCTTTGAAGACTCCTACAGAATGACGACGTGAAACGACTGTCTCGGTCAGAGACTATGGACGACGGCACTCCATGCCTTGTCATTATTTCATTGACGTACAGCCTCACCAGTTTCTCTAGCGAATCTTCTCCCGGATAGATAGAAAGTGAGCCGACTTGGTGAGACGGTCCACTATCGCCCATATGGCATCATACCCTTTTGGGGTCCTTGGTAGCTTCATGACAAAGTCCATCGTGATGCTGTCCCACTTCCACATCGGTATCTCTAAGGGTTGCATTTCTCTATAGGGTCTTTGATGCTCCGCCTTGACTTTCAAACATGTCATACAACGTCCTTCTTCAATCCCGGCCACCAATACATTTGCCTCAGGTCTCGGTACATCTTATTGGTTCCCGGATGTACCGAATATCGTGACTTATGCGCCTCCTCCAAGATACGTTCCCGCAAATCTTTCAATTTAGAAACCCACACTACTATTTTTTTTTGTTAAAAGAAATTTTTGACGGTTTATCCACATTGTTTTTTTATTGTTAAATATCTATTTTATATTACAAAAATAATGTAATGCTGCATTATTATAGGGAATTTAATTAAAATACCCAAAGTTTGACTTTGTCTTACCAAAATACCCATTTCTCTCCCGAATTTGCCAAAATACCCATTTTTCCGCGAATGGGGTCCGCGATCGCGGACAGGGACCACTTTTGAAAAAAAAACCGCGATCGCGAAGAAAAGTCCCGCGACACACCCAATTCTTCAATTTGATGACTTTTGAATTGAAATGTTACACTTTCAACCCCTATACTTATTTACTTACTTTACTTTATACCTTTAACACATATAATCGTTTATTAACTAAAATACGTTAAAAAATACGTTAAAAATACGTTAAAAATACGTTAAAAATACGTTTTAATTTTAACAAGTTACACCATTATAATCGTCCCTTCGATACGTTCGAAATGAGCCCAATATTGAATATTTTTGGATTTATTTATTTTATTATATATCATATATACTACATAAAAATATTTTTAATATTTACAATTCATACCCTTATAGTTAATTATTTAATTTATGGTACATCTCTTATTTTTTTCAATTTTTTTACACTCCTATCGCATTAACATAATAATCATATATTAACTAATTCATTAAATCGTTTTAAGTTATTATTATTTGTATGTGTTTATAGATATCGTGAATGGCAATAGGACAAGGTTTCACGAGAAGAATATGAAATGGGGTTTTGACAAGTTGGTATCACTGGACTCATTTAAGAATTGTGAAAATGGGTATTTGGCGAATGATGATTCATGTGTGTTTGGAGCTGAAGTATGTGCAGTTAGAGGGTATGCACAAAAGAATCGATGTCTGTCCATCACAAAGCCTACGCCAATTTTTAATACTTACACTTGGACCATCGATAATAAAATAAATAAAACGTATTTTAACTATAAGAGTACCATAAATTAAATAATTAACCATAAGAATATGAATTTTAAATATAAAAAATATTTTTATGTAGTATATATGATATATAATAAAATAAATAAATCCAAAAATATTCAATATTGGGCTTATTTCGAACGTATCGAAGGGACGATTATAATGGTGTAACTTGTTAAAATTAAAACGTATTTTTAACGTATTTTAGTTAATAAACGATTATATGTGTTAAATGTAAAATTAAAATTATGAAAGTAAAAGGTATAAAGTAAAGTAACTAAATAAGTATAGGGGTTGAAAGTGTAACATTTCAATTCAAAAGTCATCAAATTAAAGGAATCGGGTGTGTCGCGGGACTTTTCTTCGCGATCGCGGGATTTTTTTTTCAAAAGTGGTCCCTGTCTGCGATCGCGGACCCTCTTTGTGGAAAAAATAGGTATTTTAAAAAATTCGGGAGAAAAATGGGTATTTTGGTAAGTCAAAGTCAAACTTTAGGTATTTTAATTAAATTCCCGTTATTATATTAAGAGCTATAGAAGTTAAATTACTTAACGTGGTTGTGGTGACAATTATCATTTATTAATTATAAAATATACTTGTGACCAATTAATTAAAGTTTTGACCATGACTTTAAAGACTTAATTACCTTTTGTCTCGATCAATGCCTTAAATATATCCACTCAATATTGTATTAATTGGACACAAACTAATTAAATATTTCATATTCTTTATAATATTCAATAAAATTAATATTAGGTAAAGAAAAGAGGGTAACCCTTGTACGTACTTACTATAATAAAATTGGATTAAATAATACGTCTAAAATGTTCAAGTGTATTAATAGAAACAAAACATAAAACGTTACGTCTAAAAGTTTAAGTGTTTCAACAAGGCTGATAGAACATGTTTAACATAAAGTGTCATATTAATTATTTTATATGACTTTATTTGAAAATGTGTTATATAATCACGATTGTTATATAAAATATGGGTTCGTAGAACATCTCTCAAATTCTATAAAATAGGCAAATACAACATTTTATTTTAAAGGTGTCATAAAAATTTGTTGAAATGACCAAAAGCATTTTATAAACCTTATAAACTTAAGGTATCGTTTGTTTTTTAAGAGGTGCTAAAGTTTGAAGTCTTATTTCACTTCTTATTGATAAGATATGGTGGTGTTTGTTTTTTCCAAAATAAACTCTTAATTGCCACTTATGTCTGATTCGGTCAGACATAAGATAATTCAGATTGTTTTTTTTCCTTTTCAGAGTCTCTTAACCCTTAATATCCTCTGAATAATTAAGTGATAACTCAGCCACTTAATTACCTCTAATTTTTGTTCAACATCTTTAACCCAGATGCACCCTAAATTTGCAAAAATGCAAAAGACAAATATTGTAGATTTGTGTGTTGTCTTTTCAAACCATCTTGAATCGCTTAAATCGGCGCTTCGGTATTTGAGATATGATTAAAACTCCACAACCTTGCAAATCTGTTAGCATCATTCTTTTTTTTTTGTTCCGTCCTTCGATCATCGATGCTCACTTCAATTGACGTATTTAAGTTCGATTTTTTAGGGATAAAATAGACAATTATACATATTCGGACGTTTGTCGGTTTACAAAAACAAACAGTCTTATTGATTCAGATTTCAATTCCACCTCTTAAAAATCAGAAGTGATATAAGACTTTAGACTTCAGCACCTCTTAAAAAACAAACGCCACCTAGTGTTGAAGTCTAAAAGTAGAATCAATAAGATTGTTTGTTTTGATAAACTGATAAATATATGAATGTGTTTAAATTGTCTATTTTAACCATCAGAAAGTTATAGTGTTGAATTAATGGATAAATTTATACAATCTCACCTATTTATTAATCATTATTACGAAATTTACATCTAAATTATATAATTAACATTTATTTAAACAAAAATATGTCATTGACGGTATTTAATACATTTAAGTCCTATTAAAATACATCAATTGAGAGAGGTGAGGATTGATTTGGTAAAGACCGGTTGAGAGAAATGACTGGTTAAGATTAATCGATTGAGAAACGCGATTGTTGAGGGTGTGGAGAACAATAAGAGGTTGGTTTATCTCTTATCAGATAAGATGACGATAAGACATAAGTGCATCTAAAAATTTGGAAAAAACAAACAATCTGAATGGTCCTACATCTTAACAAATCAGATATAAGAGACTGATAAAAGTTTTTTTTTAAACAAACAAGGATATGTTATTTTATTTAGTTTTATTTTAATAAGAATGAAAGAACTTTTTAGATGTCAAAAATCAACGTTACTTATATTTAAACATAAAAAATGAATGGTGTTGAAGGATATGTGTCATCATCAAAAGGGAGTGATTGAATGAATATTTTCCTAGCATTAGAATTTACCATAATTAATGTTTCCTTTTCGTTGTAAACTCCTCCCTATTTAAAGGGCTTATGATTAATGAGAAACAGAGATTCTCGTGCTCTCTACTATATTATTGTCATGTTTCGTTTTTCCTTTAACACGTTATCAGCACGTAAAGCTCAAAACCATTTTTCACCGTCGTTGAACGGTTGTTTTGCTCGATGTTGTTGCACGGCTTGTCGCAAAATTGTGTAGCTACTTTGTTATCCATTGCTCGTTGTCAAGTTCGACACAAATTCTACACGTATGCTCCATAGAGCGAATTTGATCGAGAAATCAAGTTAAAGTTCATCAATTGAGGTAATTTTTATATGTTTTATCTTTAATACATCACAATATTATGCTTTATGCTATAAACAAATGCGATAATTTTGTAAAAACATGATTTTCCATTATATATCTAAACTATAAACCTCACTCTAGTATTTTTTTTATGTTATAAACGCATATAATTTGTCAATCCCATGAAATTTTAATTCAAGTGTTCTTATATGCTTTATAGAATTTGCTTATTAAAATATTTACGCTTCTATTTAAATTTATGATTAATATTTGTGTGATGATAATTATATATATTCATATAACTAAAAATATATGAATATAACTTTATATTTTACCTTTCTTATTTATCTATTGAGTTTTAGAGGAAAATAATAATAATAGATTTTTTGTCCTTATTAATGAATACGTAAACATATATTGTTTAAAAAAAATGAAGTTCAACGTATGTTTCTCAGTTATTTTATTTATTTATTTTAGAAAAATACGCATCATTTTATTAAATCTAGTTACATAATTATTTTCAGATTTTATATTATATTTAATAATCGCGATTTTAATTTTATCATGTTATAAATTAATCAACATAAATCATTTATTAAAATGTGAGATTTGTAGTATTTTATATTAAGTTATAAATTTTATTTAATGTTGGTTGATTTTTTTTATGGTATGTATATTTTTAAGATTGTACAAAAGTATAAATTTTTTTTGTTGTTTATGATTTCCTTCCTAAATGTAATTCAATGATTTATTATTAGTTTTATCTCGTTTGAAAAATAAAAATCTATTTTTCAAAATTATTTATGGATAGTCATATTGGAATGAGAATATTTGAGAATTTAATTATTGTATCTAAATGTTTATTAATTTGACTACGTGTTAATTTTTGCATTGATTATTCTTGATAGTATTCAAATGTTTATTTAGTTAAATTGATCTTTCCACATAATATTCAAATGTTTATCTTGATTGTGAGTTACTACTCATAATTTTATAACTATTTTTTGGAAGTTAAACTTCCAATCCCCATACATTTTGGTCTCTTACCAAAAGCTCCTAAAATACTATTAAATATTAAAAGATTGAATTTTGACTTTACGTCAAAACCAATATTTATTTGTCTCGTGACAAAATCTCTCAAAAACTATTAAGGTATTGAGATTTTGAAGTTGGTTTCATATGCCAAACTCATACTCATTTTGGTCTCATGTCAAAAACACTTCAAATTAAATAAATCACAAGATATCGAAAGGATTTTGTCAAATGAGTGTAAATAGCCCTAAGGTTTGTAGGGACTTAAGTAATCCTTGTGATTCCCCTACCACCTGAAAACCCAATCCATTGAGCGGTTTATTTTCGAAAATTGAAATATTGATGAAGTATAATCAACAAAATGTAAGCGTACAAAAATCCAATATTATTATGATAATGAAATTTCATGCATAACATAATAATTATAAACCACAATTCGCTATTTTAGAAAATAATATGTTCTCCATTTTCTACGACATCTTTGAATCAAAAGTACTTGATTACCATAAGATAGGTTCGGAAAAACACAAGAAAATACGCAAAAGTCATCTAACCATTTTGACCCTAAAAAAACACTAGATGTTAAGATACAATTAAATACTTTAAATTTTTTGAGACGATACATCAGTCACAACCTTCAGAGAGAATAACTAGAAACCCCCAAGAACCGTGGGTAGTCCCAAAAAGGAAATTTGGGAATATTCAGTACCATATATTTCTCAAACTAATCATACAGTGGAAAGAAACCTACTTACTTGATTACAAGAAGGTAACTGATTTTGACAAAGAAATGTCATGTCTCAAAATGCATCTCAATCTTTGTGGCAAGGAACTCACAAAAGATTATGCGAATCATAACATCTTTTCATCTTTCCTATATCACCAATCATACTAATGAAACAGTATAAGCTGCAATATAACCTTTAACAAACTCATTAACTTAATGCAAGTGGCTAAGAGTTGTAATAATGTTTTTTTTAACAACGCTAGACATACCCGGATAGAGAAAATTCTTGATGTTAATAACACAAGTGTTTGAACATATTAATCCACACACATATGCTAATTATGTACCATATGGTCAAGGTTGTGGAAAGAGTCAAATTCATGGAAAGAGTCGGGAACGAACTCCCAATAGAAAATGGAACAAGTTATAAATGAGATATGTCATATCTAAGATTGGTTAAGTATAAATTTATTTAAATATACTTTAACAATCAAATTAATTACATTTGCGTATATATACACCTGAGTTTATAGTTGTTATAGATATAAATAAACACATCAAAAACAAATGCAAAACTCTCAACGTTCTTCGTTCCATGTAGGAATGTATCGAGGAGAACTTGATTGTTTTTGTGGCATCTCATACAATCCTAAGAAATATATTATTTTCATTGAATTAATTATTTTAATTCCTTCAAACACTTAGACGATGGACTGTCACTTGTTGCTTAATGACACAAGATCAATCACTAAAACACTATATTAATAGGAACCTTGTTAAGATATTCGTATCAATGAGAAATCATATTATAAGAATGGAAATGGGTATATGTACATCAACTCTAATGATATGAAAGCAACATACATTAGAGAAATTAATGTATCAAATTAATGGATTATCTATGTCATTAAATCATATTTTGTCACCAATAAAGAACTTTGGGACAATGACACATATATGTTTCGACATTACCACGTGGGACACCATGGTCATGACATAGTGATCTATGTATTGGAAAATTCACATAGACACACTCTCTTTCGAGTGAAACACAAAACGAGGGAATTAACTAAATTGCAATTGTTGACTTCTACTGCACAAGAAGCAACACCATCATCATAATATGCCCTCTCCAATACCTCGAACTTTTGTATACCCTGATTCTTAGCCAAGACAGGAATGAGATCATCCTAAAACTAAGGACATAATATAAAAAGATTTCATTCTTACAACGAATACAAGGTGATATTTATGGACATAAACATCCAGAATGCGGACCATTAAAATACTTTATGGTTCTGGTTTTGACACAATGAACACGTGTAATATTATTGTCCACATGAAATGTTGTACTCCTAGCACTAGTTATACGTTTAAGGACTAACCACCCTGATTTCCTCATCAAGTCTGCATGACTTGGAATGCTGGAGAATTTACATCATAAGGATTTGATGATTATTGCATATGTATAGAGATTAATGTAAAGTTTACTATACCCCTTGTGTATATATAAAATGGTCTCGTAGAATGATAAAAGTTGTCATCAAAAGAATATAGATGGTAGCTAGAGCATTGGTTATGCGCACCAATTTATCCAGATCTACATGGGTTATGCAATATTACATGCAACTTTACTTATTCGTGTTTAGACCCACAACCAGCCAACCAATCTTATGCGTACCAGTTGGTAACTGGATATAAGCCTGATGTTTTACATTTACGTATGTTTGGTTGTGTTGTATATGTGACAATTACGCCCCCACAACGTACCAAAATGGGTCTTAAAGACGATTCATCAAATGTTGGATATGAATCCCCAACTATTATCCGCTAATTAGAACCCATGACGAGTGATCCCTTTACCGCTAGATTTGTCGGTTGTCACTTTGATGAGACAACCTTCTTGTCGTTAGGGGGAGATAGGAAAAAATATTTTCCATGGGAACGGCAGGAAGTGTCATTAAATATTTCAATTGTGTCTCATTTTGATCCCCAAAAACATCACAATGTAAAGTTGAAGTCAAACGAATCAGACTCGATACCTGATACGTTTAATATTATCTAGAGTGACAAGATCACATATACGAGCTGCAAATATACTCGCAAGGTCAAAAGTCCCCAAACAAGGGCACAACGTCGTTGAAAGTACGTTGCAATCACACATGGTGGAGGTGTGGTTGAGGTCGTAGCTCCCAAAAGGAAATGGGGGAAGCTACTTGGTTCGATAGATACTCATCTAAAGGAAAAGAAGAGTAAGGCACAACTATATATCATCAATACATGAGATTATCTCTGATTAAATCTATGTCTATGAATCATTACTGGAGGACGCTCCGAAGTTAATACTGATTCCAGAGATCAAAGAAATCTCAAATGAATATGAGTCGATGGACAGATCATACATACTCAATGATGATATATTTGCATATACCGTTGCTTATGAGATAATAGAGCACGATGTCATCGAACCATGCTCAGTTGAAGAATGTCAACAAAGATAACGACCCAAATTTCATAGCAGGCAAACAACCATAAATAAGCATTCGGATTACATAACACCTTCTCTTTACATCATCAATAATTCATACTAAACAAAATTGACAGTGGAAGTCTCTAAATCCACAGCCGAGAGCTATTCTATAGTAATCATAGCCAAAACTTGAAGTTACTCTAAGCTTCAAGTCCTCCTTATCGCCTCCTAGTTCTTACTGGAAGAACCCTTAACATGCTTACCTGAAAATGGTTCAGTTTTGAAATCGAGGGTTAGACCAAAAGGTCTAGTGAATTCCCTCCGAAAACAACATGTATCAACAGTAAAAATCATTTAGATGATAACATCGTAACTCATCACATAAGGTGCTGCACTGTATGGGGAATCACATAAACATCCGCGATCGGGGCCCAAGCAGACTCCCCTTTCGCCCTCTCGTATCGGGGCCCAAGCAGACTCCCCGATACCCGCCTAGGAGGAAACGAACTCCAACCAATAGGCTCATCATCCATAACCAAGGGATCATGCATTTCGGTTATAAATAGGTACGTTCGTGAGAAACATGCATTTCAGTTATAAACATTTCGTGCGCTTTAAGAACCATAAACAGTAAAGAAAACGTTTAACACTTTACGCCGTAAAAGGGTTAGCGAACTCACCTTGCTTGACGTACAACACACTTCTTAAATACCTCCGAGCTAAACCACACGAACACCTAAGATAACAGTTTCGCATCAGAAAACAGTTCACCCTTCTGTCCGGAGAACTCAATCCGGACACAACACTTTTCCGGACACCACACTTTTCCGAACACAACACTTATCCGGACGCTAGACTTATCCGGGCAAAGCTACCCGGACACTAAGCTTATCCGGAGACTTGCAACATATCCGGATACTAAGAAACACCCGGACACCCTCACGGGGCACTTACCCGGACACGTGCAACTTATCCGGACACCTCCGAACACTGGTGTCCGGAAAACGCGGTTGTTCAAACTTAACAAGTCTAAAACTGATCTATACTTCGATTTTTGCCATTAAGTCGATTAGATATATACAAGGGTTCATCCACCAACCTCAAATACTCACTTAATCCACTTATAAACTTCTAAATCGGTTTAACAATACAAAAACCCTTAAAACCCATTTTGAAGGAAAAGAGGTGAAAACTCAATGAATCACCACAATAAATCTCAAGAATCCAAACCAGTAGAGATTGAACACAATAATTAACAAGGATTAAGAGTTACCTTACTGATTTCTTCTTTGATTCTTCTCTTCTTTGATTTCTTCCCAAAACTCTTCTCTTTTCCCTTTTCTCTCTTAGCCACCAACCACAAAACCCAAATACTGATTTTGGAATAATAGAGGCTGCCCTAGGGTATTGAGTCCATAAATACCTTTCATAAATTGCAGAATAGTCCCTTGCCTTAACTTTCATACTTTGCACAATGAACACTAAACTTTCATACTTGCACAAGAAACCCGGTTGTTACAGCAATCCAGGATAATTATTTGACAAATGAATAGGTATTTGGTTCGGTAGTGCTAACCGACCAAGTGTAAAGCCTGTAGGACATAGATAAATCATTTGTCAGGGAAGTGTAATGAGAATAATTAAGTCATAATATATAAGGCTCTCCTTTGGCGCAAGGTTTCTCACAACGCACTGGATTGACCACAATAAGACTTACTCTCTCGTGATGGACAACGTTCTGCTAATTAAATTAGCCAAGTAGTTTCAGAAGGACTGGAAATTGCAGCTCAACGGTGTAGTTACTACATATCTCTATGGGGATTTAAATTCAGAGATATAAAAGTGCTTGATGACATTATACCAATATCAAGTAACTTTAAACTATGAAACGCGTTTACAATAAAATTGAAACATTCGCTTTATAGATTAAAGCAATCTATGGGGATGTGGTATACCCGCCTGAGTGAATACTTGATTGGGAAATAAGAACGATGAACTGTGCCCTTGCGTATTTGTTTAGGAAAACAAGTTCCAGACTTTTGAAGTAGCTCTATATGTCAATGTTATGAACATAATAGACACTCTTGATGAAATAAGAGAAACCACAAGCTACTTGAATTCTGATTTTGATATGAAAGATCTTGGGAAAACTTGGTTTTGTCTAGATACTTGAACTAGGACACTGAGTTTGTAGAATATTAATCCACCGATCCGCATATGTCCAGAAAATGATCAAGCGACTTAATATGGACAAAGCGCATCCGACTAGCACTCCCATGGCTCAGTCCATTACCTCAATAATTTCGAAACATGGAACCTTGGGTGCATTTCCTTCAGTTCTTACGGTACTCTAACTCATAGGCTACTGTTCCTACTCGGTCGATTTTGACTACAGAAGATTTACTAAGGCTTCTCATGCATCAACACTTCCTTTAAGGAGGAACCTGGCTAAATCCTCTGCCACAACACGAGATTCATTTACCAAGAGACAGACACACGCTTGACTGCTTGACACAACTCCAAACCTGAACGTCCCGACAACTCACAACCTAGAGTTCCTTCATTGAAATACAAGCAATCCTAGATCACTTCTCCCAATCCAACAATCGCCTAGGCCGGAAACATTTCCCTTTTCCCGACCACTTCGACCACAGCTCATCAACCATTTCTCACATCCTCACCACTTCACCACTCCATCCTTGTACGTAACCAAGGGTAGGAACCTCCGAACCTAACGTTGAAGTGTTCACCTACTCGCATTAAACTTATCCTGAAACACATCAAATCCTCGCTGATTACCACGTTCGTTCGGTCATAAAACATAGCTCCGGTTACCCTCACACAACTGGGAGGAATAACCATGGTCACCCCATACTATTCTTACTAGCTTAAACACTGCACGACCAAATCGTTTAAACATTTCTCACAAAGTCACTAGCTTAACTCATTCAGTTGTCTCATCCACTTCTTTCTTGTACAAAATCAAACACAATTCCCTTCCTCAATACTCTTTCTAACGGTTCGCACACTTATCAATGATAATCTACACAACACTGCACCTTTCGGCATCACCGTCCGGTTTACTACTTTCAACTTACTCACTTATTCCGACATACTATCTTCACCTCCCCACGTTAGCGTGGAGCATAGCCCACCGAGAATTATTTGCCCCTCTCTCCCGACCTTTCCACATGCTGATGTCTCTTTCTCGATACTCACATAACCAAACAGTTGCACCAAGATCTTATCTTAAGGCATTCAACCAAGCCGTCTTGAAACTAGACCAGTGTTCGACGTCACTACCCATTCTTTAATCTCCAACTTTTACCTTCTCAGACATTTCTTTTACACATAAGCAACAATTCACATCTATCCCACCACATTTTGACTAACACAACCCTCATCCTCTTTAAAACTTCCAATGACCCCAAAGTATGCTTCTTAGTAACGTCCCCTATTCACGCTAATAATCCACCCCCCCTTGATTCCCTATTACAAACGGATCTATTAATTCAGGAACACCCCGAAACTCGGGTTCCACAATTCTTTCGATTAACCACCAAGATCATAAATCAGATAGGTATATATATACAGTCATCCCGACTTTCTTACTTAGATTTACCTTAAATAATTCTTTAACAATCGGTGTTTTAATCTCAACAACACTCCCCCAAGAATTGTAACACATCCTGTATTAACAAATGAATGTCATTATTTAACATATCTATAAAATTTAAACAACCAACCAAAGGCTTATACCTCTATCATGACCTTTCAAATTAACTAATGATCATACTACCCCTCCGACCTGCAATCATCCTCATGTCACTTTAAACATAACCAAAATTTTCAACCATTTCCTTCTAGGATCATTCCTTCACGCATAAGAAGCAATTTTCATTCTTTAGCGATTTCTCATCTACTATACTACAGCTTGACTACCCTATTCATCATCTTCTTTAAACTTACTCCGCCTTTAAGAATGTACTTACTTAACAGCATACACAACCACAAAGCTTGGTCTCCCAGCTGGGCAATCACCCATTTCTGCCCCCGGCATTCCATCCCGATAACAGTTAAAACAAACACCGACTTACAAACCACGTACTTCAACAACTAGGATTGCAAACGTACACTTTATCCGAAATCCCGAAAGGACTTCCTCCTAATCCTTCATCTTTCTAACATTGCCTTACTACATCATCGGCCGACACAGAAAGCTTGACAAATACTGTCACTACACATCCTTACACTCTTTGCCCATAACATCACACTGCAGACCAGATCTCTCATGATCATCCATACACAGTTTAAACTCGCCCTCAAATTTACCCGCATGAAATCGAGCCTATCTCGCTACTTAGTCCTTTCGCAACTTGTCGACTATAACTCACGAGTTCTCAATTAGCTCAAACACAGACATTCTAGCTAGCTCTTTACGATTCGGGCTTTTACGTAAGCTGGACACAGTCCCTCACTAAACGATAAAGTCTACACACTCGCCTCGCTCGCGCTACTTACCTCATCATTCTATGAACCCTCCATACTTCACAAATAGAATGCTTTTTCAAAACAATAACTTCTCTTACTAATTTAACACCTCTACAAGATGTTCTATCAACTTACACCCATCTGGTTTGAGTCTTCGGCCTCGGCCAACATACACCGTTGCCGACTTCAACAACAAAAGACACTCTTAACTACTTCCTTATCCTATCCTTTAACGTGAGTTCCTTACGGGACCTATTCCTCCCTACACATCATAGTTAACTTTATAATCCGTCGCCCCTATTTCGAAACTTACTCATGTGACATCAATATTACAAGCTCCCTTCGAAACTCATGGCCCACACCGTAGACCTTTCATTCTTGCCTCACAACACTACTCATAAAGAGTTGCTAAGACCAATACCTTGATGACTCCTAGTCCTTCCTCCGGACACCATCGCCCCTCGGCAACTGTGTTCTAAGTCACCGAGCAAAGGTACAGACCCTCATACACCTGACACTAAAATCCATTCCCGACTCTTCCAACGTCCAACTTTCCCCTTAAACACAAATACCAAAACTACTTACGTTCTCCCTTGACTTGACCAATGCCTCTCCGCTCTCGGAGTTCTTCCTTAGCTTAAGACGTAATACTCTACGACCTAGTAGGTTCATAGCCTTCATGCATGACAATACAGTAAATAAATCTTTTCGCACATTTCATCATTTTAAATAAACAACGTTTGGAAAACACTTGGGTACACATGACCCCATCACTCTTATAACTTCAACGCCCTGTACAACGATTCGAGAATCGTTTGCATACATCTTTCCGTGAACCTTAATCTTACTCAATTCCGAACGATGTTATTACGGCAGTAATACGTTGAATGGAAATCCTTTCATACGACACAATTTCGAAATAAATTACTGACACCAAGTAAACCAGTCGGTTCTCACACTCTTTTATATGATATCAATCGGTTAAAATTCATTTGATTGTAAAAGTTTTGTTGGCACACGTCTTCTCGTCCCTTTGTAATGATTTAACTTATCATGAAAAGTGTGAAATACTTTGCAATCGTTAGGCTCAAAATTTCTTTGTGCAATGTGAATGAAATCACCTTTTCTTTAAACATACGCTTGCACGTTCTGACTCCTTTTCGATCAAAATTGATATTTACACATTTAATTTAAATCGTGAAAATTTTCATGTTATATTTAAGAAAGCTATGCATGAAACTCTACTTGCAATTGAAGGCTACTCACCCTAGCAAGGTCAACCGCTTTACCCACGCAACTTATCCTTCGACCAAGGGTCGCCCTCTCGGTCAAGCACTAACTTGATGTACATGCGTTCCACATCTCACTTACTCAACCATGTCACGCTATTTTCGCTTTGATCGACTGTCTCACCTTCTACTTCTACATGCTTTCAATTCACTATAAGTACCTTATTCCATTTATCCTGCCAATGAAAAGTTAGACTAAAAGTCAGGGCTCCATTGATACTTTCAAGGTTCTGACACTGTTCGATCTTACCCTCCCAACTGATCTATCCCATGGTTTCCATAACTAGGACTCTCCCGAAACTGGAGTCTTACTTAAACTCAAGCATTCATCCTCTCCGAATCCACGAAGAGCTACCTCTAGACGACTCATAACATTCTTTACAACGTTTCTTCTCTACGATGTCTACATACATCACATCATAATGACTCTTACACGACACTTCCCCAAACAATGGAGCTCGGTCTATCCCTCAGGGATCTTGCTGACCTATTCCTCAACGCTCTCCCAGCCATAGCGCTAAACTGAAAGAAACCGATAGTTAATCCTTACTAGACGTGACACAACAAATTTGCTATAAGTAAGGTATTGTAAGCACGCACATGTACCTGTAAGTTCGTAGTTACAATGGCCAGGTGTAATCCCAAACTTACCTTACACGTTTGTCCTTGGCACCTTATTCCTAAGCGCATTTATAGTGATCGTTCCTAGAGGCAATCCTATGTCTCGGTTGTGTTCCTCATCTTACAGTTTAAGTTTAGGCCCGAATGGTCACCTAAATCCCTTAAACTAAGGCTCTGATACCATTTGCAACGACCCAAGTTTCATAGCAGGCAAACAACCATAAATAAGCATTCGGATTACATAACACCTTGTCTTTACATCATCAATAATTCATACTAAACAAAATTGACAGCGGAAGTCTCTAAATCCACAGCCGAGAGCTATTCTATAGTAATCATAGCCAAAACTTGAAGTTACTCTAAGCTTCAAGTCCTCCTTATCGCCTCCTAGTTCTTACTGGAAGAACCCTTAACATGCTTACCTGAAAATGGTTCAGTTTTGAAATCGAGGGTTAGACCAAAAGGTCTAGTGAATTCCCTCCGAAAACAACATGTATCAACAGTAAAAATCATTTAGATGATAACATCGTAACTCATCACATAAGGTGCTGCACTGTATGGGGAATCACATAAACATCCGCGATCGGGGCCCAAGCAGACTCCCCTTTCGCCCTCTCGTATCGGGGCCCAAGCAGACTCCCCGATACCCGCCTAGGAGGAAACGAACTCCAACCAATAGGCTCATCATCCATAACCAAGGGATCATGCATTTCGGTTATAAATAGGTACGTTCGTGAGAAACATGCATTTCAGTTATAAACATTTCGTGCGCTTTAAGAACCATAAACAGTAAAGAAAACGTTTAACACTTTACGCCGTAAAAGGGTTAGCGAACTCACCTTGCTTGACGTACAACACACTTCTTAAATACCTCCGAGCTAAACCACACGAACACCTAAGATAACAGTTTCGCATCAGAAAACAGTTCACCCTTCTGTCCGGAGAACTCAATCCGGACACAACACTTTTCCGGACACCACACTTTTCCGAACACAACACTTATCCGGACGCTAGACTTATCCGGGCAAAGCTACCCGGACACTAAGCTTATCCGGAGACTTGCAACATATCCGGATACTAAGAAACACCGGACACCCTCACGGGGCACTTACCCGGACACGTGCAACTTATCCGGACACCTCCGAACACTGGTGTCCGGAAAACGCGGTTGTTCAAACTTAACAAGTCTAAAACTGATCTATACTTCGATTTTTGCCATTAAGTCGATTAGATATATACAAGGGTTCATCCACCAACCTCAAATACTCACTTAATCCACTTATAAACTTCTAAATCGGTTTAACAATACAAAAACCCTTAAAACCCATTTTGAAGGAAAAGAGGTGAAAACTCAATGAATCACCACAATAAATCTCAAGAATCCAAACCAGTAGAGATTGAACACAATAATTAACAAGGATTAAGAGTTACCTTACTGATTTCTTCTTTGATTCTTCTCTTCTTTGATTTCTTCCCAAAACTCTTCTCTTTTCCCTTTTCTCTCTTAGCCACCAACCACAAAACCCAAATACTGATTTTGGAATAATAGAGGCTGCCCTAGGGTATTGAGTCCATAAATACCTTTCATAAATTGCAGAATAGTCCCTTGCCTTAACTTTCATACTTTGCACAATGAACACTAAACTTTCATACTTGCACAAGAAACCCGGTTGTTACAGCAATCCAGGATAATTATTTGACAAATGAATAGGTATTTGGTTCGGTAGTGCTAACCGACCAAGTGTAAAGCCTGTAGGACATAGATAAATCATTTGTCAGGGAAGTGTAATGAGAATAATTAAGTCATAATATATAAGGCTCTCCTTTGGCGCAAGGTTTCTCACAACGCACTGGATTGACCACAATAAGACTTACTCTCTCGTGATGGACAACGTTCTGCTAATTAAATTAGCCAAGTAGTTTCAGAAGGACTGGAAATTGCAGCTCAACGGTGTAGTTACTACATATCTCTATGGGGATTTAAATTCAGAGATATAAAAGTGCTTGATGACATTATACCAATATCAAGTAACTTTAAACTATGAAACGCGTTTACAATAAAATTGAAACATTCGCTTTATAGATTAAAGCAATCTATGGGGATGTGGTATACCCGCCTGAGTGAATACTTGATTGGGAAATAAGAACGATGAACTGTGCCCTTGCGTATTTGTTTAGGAAAACAAGTTCCAGACTTTTGAAGTAGCTCTATATGTCAATGTTATGAACATAATAGACACTCTTGATGAAATAAGAGAAACCACAAGCTACTTGAATTCTGATTTTGATATGAAAGATCTTGGGAAAACTTGGTTTTGTCTAGATACTTGAACTAGGACACTGAGTTTGTAGAATATTAATCCACCGATCCGCATATGTCCAGAAAATGATCAAGCGACTTAATATGGACAAAGCGCATCCGACTAGCACTCCCATGATCGATCAAAGTGTTGGATATACGGAAAGATCCATTTCGTCTAAAGGATGAGAACGAAGAGGTGTTTGGAGATGGAATTCCATACTTAAGTACACAATAGGCGCATTATTGTACTCAACATAATACACTTGACCGTATATTGTACTTCTCACTGAACTTGTCAGCTAGATTTAGCGCCAACGCACCGTCATTGGAATGATTTCAAATTAATCTTTTGGCACCATTGATGTGGGCTTATAATTTCTCTACGGAGAAAATGGATTGATAATGAAACTTCAATACCTACTTAGATTGTGAGCGGCAAAAGTATTGGCTCTTATAGAAAAACACCAAACAATGCCTTGGTATATATTTGCTGTTATTAGGTATATGTTTGACTCATATAAAGGTTGTTCCCAAACTGGATAAGGAATTATCATATGAAACATGGCGATTGCTTGGAAGTAAACTAAGCAAACCCTTAATAGCTATCTTTTTATATTATCAACAATCTTACTCTCCATGAGACTATTCAATAGTGTATATGGTTAAGGACTATCATTACACATATAAGAGGAGCTAGTAATTTTGAGTTTAACCACTATACAACTTGCATGTATGAAAATAATGCATCATGTATCGAAGAAATGAAAGTAAGATACATCAAGGGTTATAACACAAATCATATGCAACTTAAGTTTTTATACAATTAACAATGATAAACTCGCCTCAAGATTCAAATGAATCAAAAGGATGAGAGGGGAATGTAACATATTTGCCTACCAAATCATTTCCTAAAATCATATTTGGAAAACATGTGAAAGTATTATAATGCAAATGTTTTCAAACTCCGTTGATTAATGTATAAGTCAGGGGGAGTAATTGACAAAAGGAGGTGTCTACTAAATATGTACTATTAATGGGTTGTGCTCCTTCCTTCGCCCAAGATTTTATTTTTCCCACTGGGTTTTGTTCCTTGGTGCAAGGTTTTAGTGAGGCAACATTTTATACATCATCTTGATTTCTATACTTCTTGATTGATGCACAAATCAAGAAAAATGGTAAACTAAAGGAATTGTTTATTGGTGTCTTGTACTCTTTCCTTCGTCTAAAGTTTTTATTTTTCCCACTGGGTTTTGTTTCTTTGGCGTAAGGTTTTAATGAGGCAAGAACTATGCACCATCACTCATTTGATTCGGCACAAGAGGGAGTGTTGAAGGATATGTGTCATCATCAAAAGGAAGTGATTGAAAGAATATTTTCCTAGTATTAGAATTTACCATAATTAATGTTTCCTTTTTGTTGTAAACTCCTCCCTATTTAAAGGGCTTATTATTAATGAGAAACAGAGATTTTCGTGCTCTCTACTATATTATTGTCATGTTTTGTTTTTCGTTTAACAAATGGATACATTTACATGCAATTATCATAGCATGACAAATACCTTACTATTTCCCGTCTCAAAATGCGTATATAAAGAATATGTTATTCGTATATTATGCATCTTTACAAGTCAACTTTACCTGAATTATTTAAGTCGTTAATGATTCAGATCTTTTGGATATTTTCTTTGAATTATAAGCATATTCTTGCAATATAGGTATCTCGAATTCTTATATCCAAACAATTTATTATTATCAATTATTATTATTATTATGTTCATATCTGTAGAATTTCATTTTTTATTGATTACGTCTACAAAATCAAAGTTCTTCTCTACAACTGAACAAATTACTTTTTTTTATAATAAAACACATGATTCATAATAAAAGAAACTAGGGGCTATTTGTTTTTGAAAAAAATACCTTTTAAAACCTCTTTAGTCTGAAAATTAAGAGGTTTTCAGATTTAAGACTGTTTGTTTTATTTTTAGAAAAAAGTCTGAAAACCTCTTAATGTCCTCTGAAATTTTAGAGGTGCAGCATCCACTTAATTCCTTTTTTTTAAGGATTCAGTTTCTTCTATCTCCTCCTCAATTGAATGCATGGTTGATGGGTATGGACGTGTGTGTTATCAAATAGTGGTCTCTTTCAAGTTGGAATTTTAAAACATAATATTTTTATTCAATTAAGATGTTTATCATTTTATAAAAACAAACAGTCTTAATATTTCAGATTCCAGACTTCAGCACAACCTCTTACTTTTTAGATGTAAAATCAGATTTCAGACTTCAGACCTCTTAAAAAACAAACATCACCTAAATCTACATCCTCTATTTTATAATTGAGAAACCCAATTGCCATTCAAAAAAAATTAAAAAACCCCAATTATTTATAAAAAAACATGTTTTGAGAAACAATTATTTTTGTTATTATTGAGATATGCCTCTATGATAGTAATCAAGGTTCTCAAGGCGTGAGTTATGACGTCAAATTTTTAACTGATATATAATATTTTATATAAAAACATATATTTTGTAGTGTTACTCAATGAGTCAATATCAGTAAGCAAGTAAGTTAGTTTATATATTAAAAAACTTGCAAATAAGACACTGAAAATGTAAAGAAAAATCAAATATTGCATTACGAAAGGTCATGGCGTGCCACGGGCTTAACGTGGCGTGAGACACAAGTCTTGGTGTCATGGCACACCATGGCGACTGTGCAACGAGTTTTTTGGAGAACAGTGGATATAATACTGAAAATATTAAAAATTAGAGACATAGAAATAATAATACATGTGATCTTGCTTTTTTAAACAAGAAACAAAAATCAATGAGTTAGTTGGTATAAATTATATGCATGTGGCCAATTATAATAAAGTTTTGACCATGACTCTTAACAACCAACACCCTTAATATATGGTTGATTATTTCACTTGTTATTTGACTATAAAGTCATCTTACTTTTTTATTAACTGTTACATGCCTAAGATTTATGTCACTTATAATTAATCAGAACTTATGTTACAAAATTTAATGAAAATACTAAAGTTATTATGCTAAATAGAGTCGAAGGGATGTTTGCATGTGTAGTGTAGATGCACGACCACAACAACTGGATTTATAAGACGTCGTTAACTTTTAAACGTTTTTTTAACATCCCAATTTTTCTACAAACGGTCGGTGAACGACCGGGGAAAACAGTCGGTGAGCGGTCGGGAAAACGGCCGATGAACGGTCGGACAAACGGTCGAGGAACGATTGGGAAAACGGTCAAGGAACGGCCGGGAAAACGGTCGATGAACGGTCGGGAAAACGATCGAAAAAACTCTCGGTGCGGTGGGGCTACAGTGCACGACGACAATGGCCAATGGCACAGTCGCAGGGAGTGTACCAGCTTCGGTACATCCTGGGCGACAATGCCTAGCTACATTGCCATTAGCATTATCACATAACACAGTCGCGAGCGGGCCAAGTGCTTAACTTCTTCATTTCTCATCCGTTTTGGGCGATTTTTGAGGCTATGGTTTCATATTTTGAAGCTTTTCAAGAAGAAAACAAAGATGATTAATGATTCCTTGATGATTTTCGGGTTCATAAAAGTTAGAAGGTAAGCCTCTAATGTACCATCTTTTAACCTAGGGTTTTAATCTCTTTGCACCCACAATCTCTAATCCTTCCTTATGATATATGTTGGTGTGTTGGATATAAATGAAGTATTTTGGGAGCTTCACATATTGGCTTGAGGTTTGGCTCAATGGATTACATCTCTTCACCAAAGGAAGCTCAAGTTTGGGGTAAAACCTAGATTTAACCTAAATCTAGTAAGATGAGTTCAAGTTGATTTTTGAAAACTATGTACATGCCAAAAATTTCCATTTTAAAATATTTATGTGTTTTACTTGATAATTATCAAATGTCGGAATATTTAACGAGTTTTGTTATTTGGGGTATTGGATTTTATAAATCTTGTGAAACACCCATATTTGAGATTTTTAGGACAAATAAATTATAAGTGTATGTATTTAAATGATTTACCTTATGTATGGAGATCATTTGGTAAAAATGCACTTTTAGTGTGTGGTTTGGGGGAAATACATATTCTTCTGTTATGGGACGTTTGAAAGTATAAATGATATGATTTCATTTGGAAAATAATTTGTCCCAATTTAAAGTTGTGTTTTTGAGTTATTCATGTATTTGTAGCATTGGGTTGCATAAGCGTGGGTTAATTATGTTTTATTGCATATTATGAATTTTAACAAATAGTCAATTGATTTGTTGAGCTTTTGGCTCGGTTGCGACTCAAATGAGCCTTGGAAACATTTGTCCGCTTTTTATTAGCTCAATGTGGAGCTTTGAACGTAGGTGCATTTATTGCACATTTGTTGGATATTACATTTTTTGAGTGTGTTAGTCATTCAATCGGAGTTGGATCCATAAGTATATGAGTCTGTCCTTGTCGTTAAGCGTGGAACTTTGATGTCCACACTTGAGTCTAGTGAGTGGTCCCCAAGTCATGGGTAGTGAGCTTGCGGTGGTACCCTATTGGGTCGTATACGGAGCTAATAGTCTGCGGTGTTTCTCCGTTGAGTTGTATACATGACTAGGTCTTGCGGTGGTGCTCATTGGATCCAGATACGGAGACTGGTGACTTGTGTGGTGAGACTCATCTAGAGGTCCAGTAGACATTATGGTCATTTTGGGAATCTTGTGGTGGTGCTCAATGGAGCCGTATACGGGGATCCATGGCTCGAGGTGAAACTTGATAAAGTTGATAAGTTGTTTAACTTTGTGTTCTCGCCACATTCGATGTAAGCGGATCTCCCCCGTCAACGAAAGGTGTTGTTTTGGGTATTGAGTATTATCCATGTTTTCGGTAACGTTTTGAGTATGGATATGAGTGTGGTTTTGAGCATTAGACCATGTTTTTGGATATTTTGGATAATAGAGTTTTATCCACGTTTCAATATTTGAATATTAAATCACTATTCACGTTTTGGATAAGTTTTGGGTTCCGAATTTATACGTTGAAGGGATGTTTTATATTGTGGTTTTCATCACGAAAATTGTGAGTTTTGCGAAATAGGTTGCTTTTATATTTAAGGCATTTCATTTTAGAAATTGTGACTTAAATAACATTCTTTCAGTTTACCATTTTATATGATTATGATGAAAACTCTTGTCAATCAGGTTGTAGCGCAGTGGTTGATCGCCTTGGGTGATGTGGTGGAATATCCCATCTACCCAGGGTTCGATTCCAGGCGTCCTCAACATTGATAAGACATCTTTAAGTTTCAAAATTGCCAAGGATTAGTCCGGGCTGTGTCTGGGATACCCTTTCCAAAAAAAAATGAAAACTCTTGATCTCACAGGCGTTAAGCCTAACCTTTTATTTGCCGGTATGCGCATTAGGTCCTTGTTGGGGAATGGTGCTAGCGACAACGTAAAGAGTGGAGTGCTAGTTAGATGCACGAGAATGATATAGTTATTGAATGATGTCTTACACACTTTGGAGATAGCAACAGTTATTGGGTTTTAGTAACACATGTCTCTATTTTAGATATTGTGTAAGGCTTGATTTGTATCTATTGAAGGTAAACTCTAAATTGTCTTTTTGAGTTATTTTGGTTATTGACGTGTTTAAAATTTTTAAATTAGTCGTTCTTTCCTGATTTAAGGTGTTTTAAGTTGGAATCAGAGCATAAGTTTGAGAGATTTATGTAGTGATTTAGGATGTCTAGACTCAAACTAGCGTTTTTCTAAGTAAATGAAAGTGAGATTGCATGATTAGGCACTTTAAGATATAGTATTTTGATGTCGATAGAGACACTAGCATTAGGAATCATGACGATGGTAACTAGGATCCTCATGTATGGTATGTTCATAGTTGCACTTGACCAATGTTATTATGAATTTACAGTTATATGTGTGTGCTTGAATCGCCTTCACGTGATGATCGATGGGGTACTGAGTGAATTCTTAGAGAATAGTCATTAGAAGAGTTGATGTTTATAACATTGTCAGGCCCGTGCATGAGGGTGTTTCATGTGGTTCCACCGCACGGGGCCTTCGATCGTCGGGGGCCTCTGGTTTTTTCTGAAGTTTTTATAGTAATATTATTAGTATATAAGGAAAAAAAATCATTATTAAACATAATTTGCTAGTAGTGTAGTTGGGTACTGCTTTGTGTTACGTCGAGGTTGCCTATTTGAACTATTTTTTTAGTTGAACTATTTCTTATTTTTATAAAAATATCATGATTTCTCTATTTTTAATTTTTTAGAATAACTTAAATATTATATTAAAAGAAAAAAATTAATTATATTCGTAAATCTTTTAGGACAACTTAATTATGTAAAATTGTTTAATTACTTTTTTTATTTCTTATTTATTTGTTTATTTGTTTATTTTTCATGATTTTCTTATTTAAATTATTTTTTAAAAAGCTAAAATTCTCAATTTCTTTATTTTGTTTCTTTAGGTTTTTGTTATGTTATAAAACTGCAATTTGACTTTTGTTATGTTATGTTATTTTCAACGAGTTTCTTTAGTTAACTTTGATTGATTATTTAAGAGTTAAATGCAAATTTGGTCCTTGTGTTTTACAAAAATTAATAACTAAGGTCCCTCAAAAGAATTTTTAACTAACAAGATACCTCTACTTTTGGTTTTTATAATACATAAGGTCCCTCTTATTAACATTGTTAAATAAAATGAAGTTAAGAGGGGGCAATTTCATCCATTCACTTTTTCCATCCCTTTAAATAAGGGGTTAGATTTATACTTGGTCCCTATGGTTTGCAAAAAATAACAACATCCCTAAAAAACATGGATATAAGCATGGACACAATACCTTGTTTGATTAAAAAAACTCATATTGAATATCTAATCTACAACAAAACCCAAAACTTAAAAAGACGTTGAATGGTGACACTCACTTTCGTTTCATATTGGAAAGTAAAAAAACTTAAAAGAAACTCTCATGTTGATTTGTAAGTAAAAAAACTAATAAAAGTAAATTAGAAGTGATGGAAGTGTCATGTAGGTTTTTAAGTAAAAAAATCTAATAAAAGTAATTAGAAATGATGAAACTATAAAAGGGTCAACGCTCTAGCCTTCTAGGCCACTATCATTTAACTTTGTAATAAATTAATAAAAGTGATGAACGGACATTTCAGGATAGAGTCCTTAGACCATCTTTAACTCAGCACCAAAAACACAAAAATAGTGATTTTTTAATCTCCAACCTAACATTAAATAACAAAAAATGAAGATTAATAAAGTAGACCTCTATATTTGGAGGCCTATAAAGTAAACCTCTAAAAATATATTAATTTAACATTAGGTTTTGTAATTATATACCTATATATTGATAAAAAAATTGATATATTAAGATGTTTATTATTATTATTATTATAGTAAAAATGATTTTTAGTGTTTTTTAGTGTACGGTTGAAGTTGATATCTTTTTTTTTGAAGGGTGTCCTAAGTTATGCCTAGACTAATCCCTTGGTAAATTATAACTGTAATACATCAGCCCTGATTAAACCTCAGTGGCCACAATTGTTGTGTACGCCTGGATTAGAACCCTGGGCAGATGGGATATTCCACCACATCCCCCAGGGCCTTAACCAGTACGCCACAACCCTTGTGGTTAGTTGATATCTTTTTAGTGTCCAGTAAACCCATCATTTTAGTGATATTTTAGCATTTGGGTTGGAGATGCCCTTAGAGTATTTGGATATGTCCAACGAGTAAATCACCATACTTGAACTAATATGTTTGAACCAAATATTTTATATCATGAGTTAAGTTTTCGGTCACCATATATCCAACATCTTTTTTAGTTTTGGGTTTTGGTGTAAATTAGATATTCAATATTCAATGAGTTTTTACTTTTTCTAATCAAACGAAGTATTGTGTCCATACTTATATCCATGATTTTTAAGAACGTTACTTGTTATTTTTTGTAAACCACAAGACCAAGTATAACTCTAACTCGTTATTTAAAGGGATGAGAAAAGTGAATGGACAAAATTGCCCCTTCTTAACTTCATTTTATTTAACGATGTTAATAAGAGGGACCTTATGTGTTAAGAAAACCGAAAGTAGAGGGAACTTATTAGTTAAAAAAATTTCTTCGAAGGACCTTAGTCATTAATTTTTGTAAACCACAATGACCAAATTTGCATTTAACTCGTTATTTAATGATATTTAGAATTTTTTATCGACAATTTCTAATTTTTTTCTCAATGATGTTCAATTCTTTTGAAATTCATTTGCGATCTACTATATCTCGAGAGAGATTAAATGTTTTAAGTTCGGTTTCGATTGAAAATTAGTTCCTGAAAAATCTTGACTATGAAATTATAATAGATGATTTTGCTTTTATAAATGAAAAAACAATCTATGTTAAAAAAATAGTAATGCCTAATTATTTGTCTTATTTTTGGATAAATGTATGTAATAGTGTTAATTTATTATTGGACTATTAAACTATATGCGTCATATATTACAAGTTTTACTTATTATGTCATTACTTCTAATTTTGTCACTATTTAACATTTCACTCATATCACCATATTAATCGTAGAAGATTTATGAGCATTAATTTAACGATATAAATGTCATTTTGATTTCTTTAAATCTTGTTTATAATTAGTTTATACTTCCATGTATATTTTAAACTATAATGCTTTATTTTTGAATTTAGTAATAAAAACTTAATAAATAATATAACTGGAAAAAAGTATTGGGTCACATTTAGATTTGTACAAGGCCTCCAAAATGTCAGGAACGACCCTGAACATTGTCATTTTGAGTGACAATTATGTATGATGATTATGTTAAGCCGACCATTGTGGGTTAGAAATATTGGTTAAGATTGAAACATAGGTGTAACAACCAAAAATCCAAACATTTCGCATAACATAAAAATAAGCCCGAACGGGTCCCAATACATCACGGTTTACAGAGTTACAAAAGTTGGCAGCGAAAAATCAACTACCATAACTGAGTATCTGACTACAAAAACTAAATACGTAACGGTCTACTGTGCTCTACTCCTAGTGTATCTGTCTCTACCTTTAAGCCTTCGCATTCCCCTTGGAAGAAGCTCCACTAACCCGGTTCCCTGAAAAATAGTTTTTGGTTTTGAAAGCGATGGCTAGACCATGAGGTCTAGTGAATTCCCTCTCAGAAACAGTTTAAACAATATCATCGAACTAACTGATAAAAACTTCAGTACAGCCAGTAACAGTTATAATCAACTTCACACAAGGGCATTTGCACAATGGTCTTCCACATACGTCACCTTCAGGTGACAATCACGATCAGTGCCCCCAGTAGATCCCCATGGCCCCCCAGTAGATGCCATACCCGTATGCACGTGAAACAGATTCAGGGCACACGACTCACTACCCTCCCAAGAGTCCAAAAGGCTCAAGGTACAACTCAACCGCCACTGTGCAACCCGACTCCCACATAGGCATATAGAACTAAGCTATAATTAACTCAACAGTACATGCATCTTAGACACAGTTCGTAGCATGCAATTATAAATATTTCCAAAACAGGTGGTTCATATGATTTATAAAGATTTAAAAGTAAAAGCATGCATGTACTCGTACCATATTCAGTAATGATCAAAACGTTTAACACATGCTCCATGTAAAAAGGCGAAAGGGAACTCACCTGATTATCGAGATTAGAAGCACACGCGCCTCACTCCCAGCTAATCAATACGAATACCTAATTTTTGCAACAACAACCCAAGATCAGGATTCATGTTCGAAGGATTCATAGCCTGAGGAAAAACTACCTGAAAACCCCACTTTTCCGAACGATTTACCGGAAAACTCGCTAATCCGGATAATTGGTATCCGGAATCCGGTATCCGGAACCCACTCCCGGAAATCTCATATTCGAAACATTTATCCAGAAGTTACGAACTGCAAAACCCCAGCATATTCTAAATCGAATGCACGCCTGTTTTTTCTGCCTTAGTCAAACTCAACCTTATGGGACTCATAACAACAACTGTATACATTAAAATAGTCCTGATTGAAACACTTTATTAATCCAAAATCACCCAAACTCTTCTTATCGAACTATGAGGAAAAGAAATAGTGAAGAAATGGGGATTTTCCTTTAGTCTAACAGCCCAACCATAGAAACTGATTTAGTGCACAAAGAAGGAGAGAATTGATGAAATGATTACTTCTAGATGAAGAATGCTTTGCTCTTCTCTTTTACTTCCTCTCGTTCTCCGACGCCCTTAGGACACAATGATTGCCAATTAGGGGTTTTATCCCTCTATTTATATCTTTCACTTAATGCATCCAAGACCCTCAAGTTTAGTCCTTATACTTTGGCCACCTTTCTTTCAAGATTTACATTTGAACAAGCAAACCAACATGGTTGTTACAATAGGCATGTTAAATCATCATCGTTTTTGGGAAGAAACTGTAAGGTTGACTAACTTTTTTGCAAGTTACCGCGTTAAGATCTTTGAGTCCTCCCAAGGTTATTAATGTGACTAGTAGACTTGGTGAGTTTGGTTATAAGACTTTGAGCGTAATAACCAGTGTTCTAAATGAAAAGATTTGAGATTTTTATGGGAAAAGTTTAGATATTATAACTTTGGGGTTGGTTTGTAAATTGGGAGGGGGTATAAAAACCCTTATCTTTAGGACAAAACCCTAGGTTCTATCATTTTCATTTTTGGAGCGGCTATTGGAGAGCTGAGAAGAGAAATCAAGTTATCAATTGCAACTTTGGAAGGAAATCAAGGAGAGTGTCGGGTTGTGGATTACCAGTTCTACGAGTTTCAAGGTAATAACCTAGTCCCTATTCTCCTTATCTTCTATCAGTTGATGTTTTTGGGATTTCGAGTGATTATTGGAGGAATGAAGTACTTACAATGGGTTAATGTTAATCATACATATTATGTGTAATCATTTCTTGTTCTTGGGGTTTGTTTGGGAGTTTAATCAAAGGAGAAATTTGTTTCGGTACTGCGTGGGTGTTCGACAAAACCCCGAAGTCCGGATATCGCCAATCAGTCGGATACGATGCAGAGTCCGGACAGTCCCGGATAGGCATTTTTCGAAAAGATCCGGTGTAGAGTTTTTCGGATGAGTTTTTCGGATAAGTGTCCGGATAGGCGTCCGGATAAGTTTTTCGGATAGTACTCCGGATAGGCGTCCGGATAAGTGTTTCCGGATGTGGTCGGGTGGGGTTTTTGGATGGTCGAATCCGGTAGTTGCTATCCGGAATCGTTGGTTAATTGAGAGATTCGGGAACCTGTGTTAAGGACTAATCGAGTTGCTAATTAGAGTGTCTTGAGGAGGCATTTGGGAGGAACTTCGAGAGATTAGTCACCCACGTTTACTCTTAATCCTTAGGGGATCGAATTACAAGTCTGAAGCAAAGTAAGGAGTAGCGACCAAGATCAGGTGAGTCTTTCTAACTGAAAATGTGTTGACTTATGTATTACTTAAAATGCATGAGATATGATGAAACCGCATGTTTTATCCGTTATATGAAACTGCATGTTTTACTATGTTTGAGGAAGTTAAGATATTATGTATGCATACATTTGGAAGTGGGCATGTGTTGGCTAAGTCGGGGGGTGTGTCCCGCCAGTGCTCATACCGGGGGGTGTCCCGTTTATGCCATGGAAGGTGTGTTCCAGTTAAGGCAGTGTGAGACTGACACGTTGTCACAGATGTGCGTGACTTCAGTGTGCCACTTACATGCATAGTTATTGCGTTTGAAATTGTAAATGTTTAAAGTTGAGAATTGTTTATAAATGCTTATAAACTGTTTAAAATGTTTATGTGGCACGGATGTTTATTACTAGAGGGAACTCACTAGACCTCATGATCTAACCTCGTTTTTCAAAAATTAAACCATTTTCAGGAAAGCGCTTTGTAGGAGATACTAGTAAGGGCAAGGAGAAGGCGTGAGCGTGAAGCTTGGGTCTAGAAGGAAGTCAACATAGTATAGTATGCCAGACTTAGTATTCTAGAAATCTCAGTTGTGTATTGGGTTGTTTCCGCAAACCTTGTTATGTACTCGTATGTTTATGATTGTATTTCGGAGCCATTTCGGCGAGTTGTTTAATTCTTGTTGTTTAAGCGTCATATTTGAGTTGGGTTGTTACAATTGGTATCAGAGCCATAGTTTAAGGGATTTAGGTGACCGGATGGGCCTAAACTTAAACTGTGGAGTAGATGGGAGCACAACTGAGATATAGGATGTTGTAGGAAAAATCACTTTAAGTGCGCTAGTGATAGAGTAGCGAGGACCGTCATGTAAGGTAAATTTGAAATTACATTTGGCCAATGTAATCGCGAATTTACTGGTACATGAGTGTGCTCAATTGCTCCTGTTGAGAAGATCGTTGGGCGTGGAAGTATGTAGTGAGTTTTGACTTTGCAGTGAAGACAAAGGGCTGAGATATCGTGAGAGATCGCGCATGATATAATGTTTATATTTTCTAGAAGAAGTGTTGTTTGGAATGTTATGAGGCGTCTAGAGGAAGAACTTCTTGGGTTCGAAAAGAATGAACGACTGATTAAGGGTAAAACTCCTAGTTTCTAGTGGGTCCCCGTTCTCGAAATTGTTGTGTAGATCAGTTGGGATGGTAAGGAAGGACGGTGTCGGAATCTTGAAAGCTTCAATTCAATAGCGAGTGGAGGATTGGAGCCCTGACTCTTTAGTCAAGCTTTTCAGTGGCAGGAACAATGAAGGGAAGATATCAGTGTTGGATTGAAATACGTGTAGGGGTAGAATGTGAAGTAATTGGTCAAGACGAAAACTGTATGGGATGGTTGAGCAGGTAGGCTGTGAAACACATGTACAACAAGTTGTTACAAGGACGAGAGAGCGACCGTTGGTCAAAGGTAGAGTGCCAATGATAAGTTGTGTGGGTATAATGGTTGACCTTGTTAGAGTTAGTAGCCTTCAATTGCAAGTTGAGTTTCATGCATTGTATCCTTATATGTGTTACATGAGCTTTTCATGATTAAAAGTAAATGCGTAAATAACGAATTTCTTGTTTGGAAATGAGTCGACGCGTGCAAGCGTGTGTTTAAAGAAAAAGACAGAACTATTTACGTTGCACGATAAAATTTTTGAACTTAGTGATTTGCCGAATTATATCGCTATTTTTCATGTTGAGAAAATCTTCGTTGCGAAAATCATGAAAGCGTTTGACCGCAAAGCTTTTATAATCAAAATTAGTATTGACATGTTGATATCATATAAATGAGTGTGGGAGCCTACTGGTTTACTTCGTGTCAGTGATTTCATTCAGAACTTTTCTAGTCGTATAGGAAAAGTTTCATTCAATTTGTTTCTGATGTAACGACATCGTTTTGGATGGTTAAGGTTGTGTTTTACTGAAAAGTTATGTGCGAACGATTCTCGAGATCGTTGTGCATGACATTGAAGTTATGAGAGTGTTGGGCCATGTGTACTCGACTTGTTTTCAGGTGTAGTACTTTTTCCGAATGTCCAAATGTGTGAAATGATTTAAAATATTGTGTCGTCATGCATGAAAGCTATGAACTCACTAGGTCGTGGAGGTTATTACATTTTAAGATAAGGAAGGATTTCTAGAGTGGAGATGTGTCGGTCAAACCGGTGGCGGTTGATTTGTGATTTTGGTATTCGTGTTAAGGAAGAGAGGTGAATAGTGGAAAGGTCAAAAATGGACTTTGGTGTTGGTTGTATGGTGGTAGTTTGTACTCTTGTTCGGTAACTTGAGATGCGGTCGTCGAGGGACGGTTGTGCCCGGGGGAAGAACTGGAAGTCGTCAAGGTATTTATTTTAGTAACTCGTTTTATGTAGCATTGAGATTCATTGATGAATATTGTCGGCGATGAGCCTGAGAATTTGGGAGTGGTCTTGTAATGTTGACCTCGCACTAAGTAAGTCTTGAATTTTCTTCAAGTGAGGACGGCGGAGTATAAAGTTGATTATGCTATGTTGGAAGAGGTAGGTCCCGTTCGGAACCCTTGTTATCGAGAAGGTTTTGGAAGCATCATCATGTCGTCTATTGATGTTGAAGTCAACAACTGTCTAAGATGTTTGAAGCTGAAGACTTGGATAAGGAGGTTGAAAGTTGAGAAAATCACCCTGGTGTGTGTAGACGTAGGAGGTCATCTAGGAAATATTTATACTTGCATGATGGTGGATCACCTTGTGTGGGCGTTATGATCGTGAAAGATTGCTATTTGGATGAGTGTTTTCCTTACGAGGTTTTGATGGTTCGTAAAAGGATGAGGTAGTTAGCGCGACCGAAGTGGATGCATTGATTATATCGATCTGAAAGGGAATGTGTCATGTTGTTTGGAATGGTTTCTTGGAGATGATAACGCCGCTTTTTGGCGTTATTTTCGGTCCTCAATCCAATGAGATTGGCTTGTGTTCTGGCAAAGAGGCGAAATTTTACGCTTTATTTAGTGAAATGTGCAGGTTTTCTAAAAGACAGTAATCTCCGAGAAAAGAAGCTAAAAGAGCCCAAAAGAGAGCCAAAACGAAGCCCAACGGAAACCCAAGACCCGCGCCCGAACCAGGACCCGAACCGCGAACCAGAAACCGACCCAGAAGAGCTCAGGAACACACGCGGTTTCTGGCGCGGTTTGCAAGTCGCGCAGCAAACCGCGCAACCCTCTGTTTCACGTTTTTCAGCTATGTTATTCCGGACTTTAGGTCATTATTCGATACGCAACTCACACACGACGAACGGCAGCAGTCTAGGGGCGATTTCTGGAGACTTTTCAGAGCTTTCGGAGCCACGATAGAGGTCAGATCGAGGAGAAGTTCACAACGAGAGTCGGATTAGAGCCGGGAGAAGGGAGTACATCTACCACATTCACCATGATCACTTTTACCATGTTTTCGTTCATTGTTTCCTTTTCTTCTCCTATGTTTTTGTCCCCCAACATCATGAACTAATCTTTAGATGTTGGGGGTTGGATTGAATTAGGTTTGAACATATGAACGAATGACGAATGACTTTTATCAGTTTTTCCTTTTTAATGAATGCATGTAATTTGATTCTTAATGCTTTTGAGAGTTTAGCTAGCTTTCAATTGTTTTGTTGCTTCCAGTTGAGTTCGAGAGAATTAATTGTTAGATAGAACTAGGAATTGCATGCCTAAGGCGAGAATTTGGTGATAGAGATATACCGAATACGCCTTAGTCCTAAGTGAACCATTTAGGTTGAGATCGAGAGATTAAATCTATCCGTTCAAATATGAATCTTGCACTTAATGTGTTTTGAAATCCATAGGTTGAGATCGAAAGATAAAACTTATCATTTTCAAAATAAAACCCGATGTTGCTCGAAAGAGAACAACGGTGATTTTAGAGATTGGGTATTCATTAAGGGGATTAACTGGTAATTGTTTTAAGTAAGATATTCGTATGTGAAAACCTAAGGATTTCCAACCCTCAACTGTTTTCTCTATCGAATTTTCCTCAAGTTGTCTACTGTTTCGTTTGTGATTTTCTTATTGCAATTAATTAGTTTAACACCAACCATCTCTCAATTTCGACAGTTCAGTTAATAGTGATTATAGTAATTGTGATACTTAGTTCCTAGTTCCCGTGGATTCGATACTCGTACTTCCGTACATTATTACTTGATTTCGACACCGTACACTTGCGGTTAGATTTAGGGGGGTGATAACCCGCCTATCAGGAGATCGCAATGAACCGACAAGGAGCGAATATTTTGAGCAAATTGGGAAATCATGAGTTGTGGTTCATCTAGATTCGAGGAAAAGAAAAGTCGTGAGATAGATTTGATTCATATTTATGCGGGTGAATATGAAGGCAAGATTGATTATGTGTTCAAATGACCGTGAGAACCTTGTCTGCAGTGTGATGTTGTGGGTGGAGGTTGTGTGGATAAGTTAGTGGCATCTTGTGCCCAAATGGATGTGCAAGTCAGTGATTCGGTAATGTGTTGTTAAAAAAGGGATAAGCACGGATGAAGGTCCTCTTTCAAATATTTCGGATGAGTTGTAACAAGTGTCAAGCATGTCGTGGGGATGCAAGGATTGTAGGTTGGCGTCATGATATGGCTACTTCCAGAATAAAAGGGTGGAGCGGTAGTTGGTGGTTACCTAAAAGAGAGACCATGTGCTTTTTGGTTGCATGAGTCGTTGAGTGGGTTTATTTCGGGATCATTGAAAGTTTAATGAAGATGTTGGATTGGCTAGTTTACGATGTGGTGTAGTAGATACGTAATCTTTACGGAATGTGAATTGTTTCTTATGTACGAAGGAATTCGTTGAGAAGGTAACAGTTTGGAGATCAAGAAGTGTGTGGTGGCTTTGAACACTGGTGTCATTTTGGGATGACTTGGTTGGATACCTCAAGTTAGAATTTTGGTGAAACCGTTTGGTTATGTATAGTAATGAAGAGGTGTTATCGGCGCATGTAGAAAAGTCGGAAGAGGGGGCAAGTAATGTTTGGTGGGCGGTGCTCCATGCTAACATGAGGAGGTGAAGATAATATGTCGGAATAAGTGAGTAGGTTAGAAGTAGAAAGTTTGGCAAGTGACACCGAAAATGTGGAGTACTGTGTATAGATTGTCATTGGTGGGTATACGAACTCCTGGTAAGAGTATGGAGAAAGGGGATTTATGTGTGTTATGGTTCAAGGGCGGTGGAAAACTAACTTATGCGACTGGTCGAAAGCGTGCACCTTCTAGTGAGCCGTTCGTTGGAAGCATGTTTTATGTTTCGAGAAGGAAGAGGAAAAAGGTAGATGAATGTAGTACTCGGAATGAATGACCATTGGATTTGACTTGGTGTTATTGTGAGAGATATTTCAAGTAAACTTTTCGTTCAGTGCTACGCTAATGGGAGTAGTTTGGTGTGAGCATGGTCGCTCCTCGTTGAGCGAGTAAAACTTGAACTTATTTCGTGTATGGTTGGACGATTGTTGGATGCAACGAGAGTTTGAATGTGTGTCTTCAGGATTTGGTTCACCTCGGATTGGTGGATACGTCGGACGATGGACTGTGGAGGTTTCCTGCTTTTAGCTATGTTTATGTGTGGGGTGATGACGTGGTGGGAGCGTATGAATAGATTTACACTGATGAGGTGTAGTCAATGTGATTCGGGAAGGGAAGTACTATTTACGTAGGACATAAGCCGTATTGGGGAAATAATCTAGAATTGCATGTTATTCGATGAGGGAACTCTTGACTGTGAGTTTATTGGGATATTCAAGGTTGGCCTTGTGCCAAGTTGGCAAGTTGAATGGTTACATTTTGTAGAGAATTGACGTTATTGTGGCATGGAATTCAGCAAAGTTCCTTCTTTTAAGGAAGTAGAGTTGCTCGAGAAAACATTGATTAGACGCGTTTTTAAACCGTGAGTCCAAGCGTGTGGACAAAGCGGACAATATCTGGTACGCTTAGCCTGGGATGTTACAGTGCAGTCGATCAGAGACGTTGCAAGTATGTTATATGAAATAACCCAACGTAAGAAAGTGGTGGTTAACCGAGGGGCGGTTCCGAAGGATTGGAGCGACTATGATTTCAATCAGAATGAATTGGGCAGCTGGGTGGAGCTAATTTGATTAGGCTAAAAAGCGTGAGTCTTGTGAATCCCAAGTTGGGGGACAACTTGATGCGGAAGACATCCCTATAGAATGGGGTGGTGCATCCGAGAAAAAGGTGAAGTTGGGCCATATTTTGGGTCCGTTGAAATTATTGAATGAGTTGGAGATTTGGTGTGTAAATTGGTTGTACCTGATGAGATTATGGGGAAGTCATAATGTGTATCACGTCGCTATATTAAAGGATGTTTGTTGGAAGTTGATATGGCGATACTTTAGCAAGGATACGGGTGGATGAGAAGTGAAACTTTGTCTTAGGGTTGGAGACAATCTTTGACCGTAAGTCAAGTCAAGGAGTTGAGAAACAAGGAACTTGACCGTGTGGAGATGCAATAGTAATTCCAAAGGACAAGAGGCAACTGGGGAGGTAATGACGGACATGAGGTCCAAGTACCCAAGCTTGTACTACGATGGAATTCCGGGGACGGAATTCTTTTGAGGGGGAGGTATTGTAATAACCAGGGTTCTAAATGAAAAGATTTGAGATTTTTGTGGGAAAAGTTTAGATGCTATAACTTTGAAGGTTGGTTTGTAAATTGGGAGGGGGTATAAAAACCCTTATCTTTTGGCACAAAACCCTAGGTTCTATCATTTTCATTTTTGGATCGGCTATTGGAGAACTGAGAAGAGAAATCAAGTTATCAATTGCAACTTTGGAAGGAAATCAAGGAGAGTGTCGGGTTTTGGATTACCAGTTCTACGAGTTTCAAGGTAATAACTTAGTCCCTATTCTCTTTATCTTCTATCAGTTGATGTTTTTGGGATTTCGAGTGATTATTGGAGGAATAAAGTACTTACAATGGGTTAATGTTAATCATAGATATTATGTGTAATCATTTCTTGTTCTTGGGGTTTGTTTGGGAGTTTAATCAAGGGAGAATTTTTTTTCGATACTGTGTGGGTGTTCGACGAAACGCCGAAGTCCGGATATCGCCAATCAGTCAGATACGATGCAGAGTCCGAACAGTCCCAGATAGGCATTTTCCGGAAATATCCGGTATAGAGTTTTTCGGATGAGTTTTTCGGATGAGTTTTTTGGATGAGTTTTTCGGATAAGTGTCCGGATAGGTGTCCGGATGAGTTTTCCGGATAAGTGTCCGGATAGGTTTCCAGATAGGTGTCCGGATAGGCGTCCGGATAAGTTTTCCGGATAGGTGTCCGGATAGGCATCCAGATAAGTTTTCCGGATAGGCGTCCGGATAAGTGTTTCCGGATGTGGTCGGGTGGGGTTTTTGGATGGTCGAATCCGGTAGTTGCTATCCGGAATCGTTGGTTAATTGAGAGATTCGGGAACCTGTGTTAGGGACTAATCGAGTTGCTAATTAGAGTGTCTTGAGGAGGCATTTGGGAAGAACTTCGAGAGACTAATCACCCACGTTTACTCTTAATCCTTAGGGGATCGAATTACAAGTCTGAAGCAAAGTAAGGAGTAGCGACCGAGATCAGGTGAGTCTTTCTAACTGAAATTGTGTTGACTTATGTATTACTTAAAATGCATGAGATATGATGGAACCGCATGTTTTATCCGTTATATGAAACTGCATGTTTTACTATGTTTGAGGAAGTTAAGATATTAGGTATGCATACATTTGGAAGTGGGCATGTGTTGGCTAAGTCAGGGGATGTGTCCCGTCAGTGCTCATACCGGAGGGTGTGTCCCGTTTATGCCATGGAAGGTGTGTTCCAGTTAAGGCAGTGTGAGACTGACACGTTGTCACAGGTGTGCGTGACTTCAGGGTGCCACTTACATGCGTAGTTATTGCGTTTGAAATCCTAAATGTTTAAAGTTGTGAATTGTTTATAAATGCTTATAAATTGTTTAAAATGTTTATGTGGTACAGATATTTATTACTAGAGGGAACTCACTAGACCTCATGGTCTATCCCTCGCTTTTCAAAAACTAAACCATTTTCAGGAAAGCGCTTAGTAGGAGATACTAGTAAGGGCAAGGAGAAAGCGTGAGCGTGAAGCTTGGGTCTAGAAGGAAGTCAACATAGTATAGTATGCCAGGCTTAGTATTCTAGAAATCTCAGCTGTGTATTGGGTTGTTTCCGCAAACCTTGTTATGTACTCGTATGTTTATGATTGTATTCCGAAGCCATTTCGGCGAGTTGTTTAATTCTTGTTGTTTAAGCGTCATCTTTGAGTTGGGTTGTTACATTGAGTCTCGATCAAATTCATGCACAAAATTATTTCTAAAATAAATTGCATAAATTATTTAATACTTTGCCAAATCGTCGTGCGGGTTGTGTTACGAAATTTTGGAAAATGTTTTGGCACACACAAGAGTATAAATCATGATTTAGAAATGCATGAATTGTCTTTTTCCATGTGATTGCCTTTATATTTAAGGCATTTCATTTTAAGGGGGTGTTTGGGATTGTTTTTTTTTACTTATTTGCTTATAGCTTTTCCTCACCGCAAAACATAAACATTCAAATATAAATTAACCAGCCAAACGGCCCCAAAATTCAACTGTGGCCAACCACTACAGATAAGGTTTGTGGAAACAACCTACACAGCTGGGAGATTTCTAATTAAGACTTGAATTAATAAAAAAACAATAAAACTATCAGTTATTCCTCGCCTCGCGCTTAGGCCTTCTCCTTGCCCTTGCCCGAACCTCCTACTAAATGTTTTCCTTAAAATGAGTTTAGTTTGAAAATGCGAGGGTTAGACCATAAGGTCTAGTGAGTTCCCTCTAGAATTACTTACTCACAATAAAACAATTTGAAGCAGTTTATAAACATCCATAGACAATTTGATTCTTTAAAACAATAAACTTCCAACAGTAAGACAACAACGCATGAAATGGCACACAGAAGTCTCGTACACCGGTGACAACGTGTTTGTCTCACACTGCCTTAATTGGAACACACCCTACATGGATAAACGGGACACATCCCCCAGTATGAGCACTGGCGGGACACCCCCCCCCCCCCCCCCCGACTTAGCCGTATCATGTCCACTTTCAGATGTATGCATACATAATAATTTAACTTGCTCAAACATAGCAAACATGCAGTTTCATATACGAAAGAAAAAACATGCAGTTTCATAATATCTCATGCGTTTAAAATAGCATATCACTCAACTCATTTTCAGTTAGAAAGACTCGCCTGCCGTTCTCGCTTAACTCCTTTTACCGCCTCAAATCCCTTAATCGGACACCTACAATTTCAATAGGTACAAGAGTAATCAGACACTCGGTCAACCCTCGCGGTTATCTCTACTCAACCCTCTAAGCTGCATCTCAACTTAACATGAAAGTACAAAGCCTGACATAGAGGTTTCCGGGTGAATACTCCTGGATTGCCAAATTTCCGGACTCCCTTATCCGGACATCCGCATTCAGACTCCCTTATCCGGAAAACTTTCCCTGTCGGAAACTACAGCCCGGACAACATAAGCATCCCGACAAGAAGGTTGTCCGACACACTTCCGGAAACCAAATCGCATCCGGAAGGCATCACCCAGCCTTGGGCGAGTCCGGATACTCCGGGTTTTCCTCGAGCAATTCAGTGACCAAGAATTGGTCCCAACCAAAACCCCCATTTGGTATTAGGTCATTAAAATCACTGGAAGCATATCAAAACTTATATACGTACGATTAACTCAATAAAACTCAACCCATAGGTTCCAAACCATTGGTTGGAATGATCTTTCTCATAAGAAAAGGATTCACAACATCATCAAACCCAAAATCAACACGATAAGAAGTTAGATTTTACCTTGGAAGAGCTTGATGAAGAAACTCCCTTACAAGTACACTTGATTCTTCCCAATCGCACCTTTCCAAAACGCACACCCTCCACAACGAACTTCTCTAGCCTCCACAATTGGTAAAATGAAAAGAGAGTAGGGTTTTGCCAATCATTGAGGGTCTTATATCTTCTCTCATATGTTACAACTTCACCCCCAAGGTTAAAGGAACTCCACTTTTCTCACATAACATCCCATTCCTTTCGTTTTAGGATCCCGATTATTACAAATCACGTTTAAACCATATATTACAATCCCTAAGACGATCCCCTAATCGATACCTCGAACCTAGCCAAAACGAGAAACAAAGCAAAAATGCACAAGGCAATGGCTAATGCGGGTTTCAAGCCCATTTACCCGCTTGAAAGTCGCTTTAGTCTTTTTTTCCCCCCAAAAAAACCCAACTTGAAATTTTTGCCCAATCCTTCCCAAATCGATTTAAAGATCTAAAAATGTAAGAATCAAGATCCAAAACCATTTACAACATCAATCTAACCATTAATCCATTCAAAATCATTTAAGAAGCAATAATCTAAACTTTCAAAGCTTAAAACCTAAATCCTCATTTGAATATATCAACAATGGTGGATTTCTCAAATAAAGCTAATCACCATTACAAAACAATGAATCAAACCGATTACTCGACCATAGATTCAACCAAACCCAAATCTATGAGGAAGTTCTCAACTTGAAATCAATCCCCCAATAAATAAACAGTGAGCTTCAAAAGGGGAGGTTACCTTAGTGAAGAAGATGATGAATTCCTTGTAGACATCTCAATTCTTCACCAAAATCTCAAGAGAGACACATTTTCTCCACACTCTCTTTTCTCTCTATTCCCAAAATCGTCCATACCAAAATAAGGAGGGTGTAGGGTTTACTCCCTGTATCCTCTTATTTACCGGGTTGGTCCCAACAAGTCATAAGAGTATGTACTCACCCTTTTACTTTTAAAATTCACTAAATAAAAGAACATGATTATTACAAACCAGATGCTTAGTTGTCACACTGTGTAATTCCCATAGGGATCACAACTTAACATTTTATCTTTACTTAAAATGCACAATCGAATACAACGTCAACAACTTACAGTGGTGGAGTACTAACAAAGTAAGGGGTGCAAGGGTCCCGACCCCGTTCGATGGTATTGTCGAACTGGATATTTTTTTATTAGTCGTAACTGTGCACCGCTTGATTTTGAAGTGTGTTCTTATATGTTTTCAAAACTAAAATTGGAACAACAGTGTAAAGTTGTTGGAATAGTTGGGGGGCTACAAGCCTTCCTTAAGGGCTAAGGCCATGGGTTCTATTATTGTTGAAAATAAATTTTAGTTTTTCATGTTTGAAATTTCAGTTAGTAAAAAATGCAAACAAATATTAAAGTAATCCCAACCATAAAATAACAAAGAATTATCAATCAACTACTACTATTTTTTATTTACAATTGTCCCAATCTTACTTTTATTTCTTTATTTTTGATTTTTTTCCCTTCCAATTTACCCATGAATCTTAAACTTTTTTTGTTTTTTTGTTTTGACCTAATGACAACATATTTTTATCTAATATAAATAGAAAAAGAAATAAAATTAACCACGATTAACAATTGTTACTTTGTATGAGTTTTTATTTTATATTTTTCGATAATACTTAAAAATCGTTTATTATTTCTCTGTATATGATGTCTTAAAACCTGTTTGTGTAAGAAGTTTATGAAGCTATATTTTGTTGTTGCATTTGCTTCTCATTACGAAATTTACCAAAAAACCTTAAAAAAATCCCCCTTAAAGGTGGAATTCGGCCAAGAACATGTCGAGCTTGAGACATTGTCTTTCATCTTGCTCAAAAGTCAAGGTTCATTCCATTTATAAAGTGCATTTTACCAAATCGACACAATAGAATTTTCCATAGATCAAACTGTGTTGACTTTTCTATGGGTTAAAACGCGACTTTGCTAGCCTTGGATTGACCTTAAAGGTGCATTCACTCAGAAAAATTCACATGTTCGCCACCGGAAACTTAGACACCCTCTAAGTAAAATTACGCCAATCGTTCCCAACTGTAATAACCCTCACCTAGTTATCCTAGCACTTAGAGTAAGTCTAGAATGTGTGGTATAAGTTGCCATCTTTTTCAGGGACCGAATATGAAAATAAAGGAATAAAAGGGAGAAAAGAGAAAACCCTCATTTCCTTCTCATATTGGTGTTGACGGTTGGAGATTTTTTGAAAGAGGCACGAGAGAATGACTCTCTTGAATCTTGGTGAAGGATTGAAGGTGTTGAAAGAAATTAGTGAAAGAGAATCATCTTCTCTAACGTTGTGTTCTCAAGTTTTGGAAGGAAAGAAAAGAAAAGAAAAGAGAGGAAATGAAAAGAAAATAAAGAAAGGGAAGAGAAGAGAAAGAAAGAAATATTTGTTTTTGTGTTCTTGAGATTGAAAGAGAAGAAAGGAGAGCGAAGAAAATAAAATAAATTTTTTGTTCTTGAGTACGAGAGAAAGGAAAGAAAATATGTCACTTTTACCAATATAACCTTATTTATTTCATAGCGGAATGTAATTAATGGGTATATGTGTAATTTTATAAATATTTTTAATTCTTTTTAAATTTCTTTATTTTCTTTCCTTGGCCTTCCTCCCACTTTTGGACAGGAAGTTTTGGGGGGAAAATCAACAATATTTTCCTTTCATTTCTTTTCCCTCCTTTAAAAAACTCGAGAACACAACATTTTTTCTTTCCCTCATACTTTCTTTCCGTTTCCCTTCCTTTCCTTCGTAAAAAAACTCGAGAACACATCGTAAGGTAACTTCTTTCTCTCAAGCTTATGCCTCCATTAATGGAGTTTTGGATTCAAAATATGGATTCCTACCTTTCTCTAAGTTATCTTATTGAGAATCTTGTTAGAAGATTTATTTGAATTGGTTTTATTAGCTCTTCAATTGCTCTCATTGAGAAAACCCCACCATTGTTCTTGGTTCCATCAAGGAATCAAGAGTTTGAGTTTTTTTTTATGTAAAAATGTTGTTTAAGAGATGGATTTTGGTTGGATTAAATGATGTTTTGGTGTTAGAATAATGGTTAAAATGGTTTAAGACATCGATTCCCTCATTTTTGGAGCATACAATTGATTTGAGAAAGGTTGGAAAAATAAGGCTTATGGGATTTTTGCTGAAAAATTTGTGTAGAACAAAACAGTGAAGAATGCAACTTTCATGTGGGTTAGGTCGCATGAAACCCTCATTCAGCATTGCCAAATGCATTTTTATTTTTGCTTCGTTTTTCGTTTTAGGCTACCTTCAAGGCATCAATTTGGAGATTGTCTTAGGGATTGTAAAAGATGGTTTTAAGATGATTAGATGGTTTAACACCATTTGTATGTCACTAAATCAGGTGTTCGGTTTGATTCTAAGTGATTATAAAGACGTGTGGTGGTGTGTCAAACCTCAAGTGAGTTCCCTTAACCTCTTTTACGCATTGTGGAACGTTTATAAATGTTTTCTAAGCCCTGATTATGCTTCTATCATTTTGGCATGAATTACATAATTGGAAGCTTTGTACAAATGTTTACATGAACTTGTTTGTTATTGGTTGATTATTGTTAATATGTTCATATTGTGATATCATGAATTGGTTTTGTGTTTGGGTTGCACAGTGGGATTAGGGTACCCTGGGATAGTATAAATCCCTTTGGAGTAATAATTTTTTCGTGTGCCTTGAGTTCGTTTCATGTGCACATTGGATTGGCATCTACTGGAGGCCATGGGGATTTACTTGGAACCCAATTATGGACATCACAGTGGAGTGATGGTTGTCTATGAACATTGTGCAAAGCCTGTGGTTCATGTTGAATATCTATATATATGGTATTGTTTGGGCCTTTATGGAGGTTTATATGTTATCTTAAACAGTTTAAACTATGTTTTGAGAGAGAATTCACTAGACTTTATGGTCTAATCCTCGCTTATAAAACTTAAAATCATTTTCAGGAAAGGGAGTAGTTGGGAGTCCTCCAAAAAGGAAAGAGAAGGTGTGAAGTCGATAGAAGAGGCTAGACTTAGAAGAGTTTTATAGTTTAGCTATGGATGTGTTACCGTTGCGAACCTTGAGATCATTGTAATAGTTTGACTTGGTATGTTAGGGACCATTATGGTTGTATTTTATATTTATGCAATTATTGGTTTCTGTAGGTGCAAGTGTACAATTTTATTATAATAAATTTATATACACATAACGATATATATTTTTAATTAATGACAAGTATTAAATCGTTTTATGAATACATATCCATTTGAAATAAAACTATAAGCTAAATTAACCGACCTTTAAAAAAATATAATAGAACTGTTAAACGCACATGCATGATGAATGTAAAAGCTGAAGAATATTATTTTCTATTAAGTTTAAGGAAAGTTGACATCTTTACGGCACTTTTTGTCCGTCAGGGATACTTCAAGCATTTTTGTTTGTATTTCTTTTCCACTTCAACTTCTGTTTATATTTCAAATATCGGATAGCCTTTCTAATATAACGTGTATATCGACTAGTCCTTTTTCATTGTTATTATGCATCCTCATTTAAAAAAACTGAAAAACATAACGAAAAGTAATAATTCATCCATCCTAAAACAAATATTTATATACTATTTTAGTTTGTTCTAAAGTAAACGTTTATTTTTAAAAATAAATATCTATTTTTCATCCTACCAATGGAATTTTTTTTATTTATAAATAAAAAATAAAATTATCATGTTATTAATTAAAATATCAAAAATAATTTAATTAATTAATTCTATTTTAATTTCACAATTAGTAATTTTAATAATTATTTTCAGATTCCAGACAATAACTTGATATATAAAAAAAGAAAATTATTGTGACAATTCAGATCTAAAAATAAGTAAAATGGAAAAGATAAGATAAGGTTGTATGATGTTGGGGGAGTAGTAAACAGAGTGGGGCCTTCGCCCATTTCTTGGAAAGAACTTATCCTCTGTGGCGTCGCTCCAAATAACCGTGGTACTACCACCGACACGTGGAGTGATCTGAACACTATGAGTTACAGGCAACCATATCATCTAATTCAGACATGCCACGTTGCTGACTCGGACGCTATAAAATTACGACCGGATAAGCCTCACGCTTTTCCGTCTTCACCTAAAACGTTTGCTCCATACTATTTAGGCTTTGTTTGGCAAACTAGCTGATAAGCTAGCTGGTAGTTGATAAGCTAGCTGTCTCATAAGCTAGCTGGTAGCTGATAAGCTAGCTGATTAAAAAGTCACGTTTGACAAAACTAGCTTATAAACATGTAAAATGACCAAAAATGACATCTTCAATAAATTATTAATTACAAATATTTAATTATATAATTAAAAATTATAGCAATATAATACGTTAATTAATACAACCAATGTAGTAACAAAAATTAAATAACATAACATGTTAATTATATGTATTTAAAATTTATTACTATATATATACTATAAAATTTGAATTTGTTAAAACATGTTTTAGAAGAAATATATATTAATTTATGATTTTAAATAACCGCTATATACAACATAAAAAAAATAATCATAAAATAATTGACAAGATTTATAGTAAATTAGCAATTGAAAATTAAAATATATTTATTGTTATTTAAAAATAAATAAAAATAATTTATATAATTAACAATAACTCTAAATAAATAAAAATTAATATTAAGTAATTAAAATTTAATTTAATAATTTTCAGTTAATATTAATTAATATTAATTAATTAATAATAATAAAATAAAATAAAATAATATTTATTTATAATAATAGTTAATAAATAATAATTGATATTAATAAGGGTAATATTGGGATATTCACAAAAAGCTAGTGAAAAGCTACTCCAAATAGCGTTTCAAAAAGCTAGTTTATGGTCATCCAAACATGTACCCAGAAAAAAAGCTAGCTTATCAGTTAGTTTTTTTTTGCCAAACAATGCCTTAAAAATCGCCGAATAATTAAAAAAACAATATAATAAAATTACATGATTGGTCCTTATAGTTTATATAAATAAAGTCACATTATACTTCCTAAATCAAAATAATTATAAAAAACGTTCTCATAGTTTACGTTTTCATACATACATACATATATATATCCTAACACCATTAAAAAATCAGTTAAACAGGTTAACTCAAATAATATTTTATCTCTTTTTCACTTTTTGGTTTTATATTTTAAACTTATGTTTTGGTTTAATAATCACCGGACCAAGAATGTAATTAGATAGCAGAGATCGGTCAAGTGGTCTGCAAACCATCGTCCCACCAAGAAAATGTTGGCAACCCATCTCCAACATGACATCTCGGTGCTAGACTGCCATCTCCACATTTCGGCAGCCAGATGAAACACTCTCCATCCATCCCCACCTCCATTCGCACATCCCCTTCCTCTTGCCTCTCATTGGTTAGATTCATTTTTTGTATCTTTTAATTGCGGACCTAACTTTTACGGATGTAGTGACGTTTCGGTCAAATTGAGAGAAATAGATAGGAGATCAATTTAAGGGTATAAAATGTCTATTTGAATCAATTTCTCATCAAGTAATCTAAAGGTTGATGGGTGGTTCCCCTTTTTTTCATTTTTTACGAGTAGATTACATTTTTTGTCCTTGTGGTTTGTTGAATTTTTTATTTTCGTCCCTGTAATTTTGAAATTACGATTTTCATCCTCATGGTTTATAATTAATTATTATTTTCGTCCTTATGATCTAAACTCTCGATGCTTTCTTCATCCCTATGGTTTACAATTCCCTCATATTTAAAAGTAATAATTAGCCTCAAGGACAAAAATAGAAATGAAATGCAAACCATAGGAACACAAATCAAAATTTCAAAACCACAGGGACGAAAAACGTAATTTACTATTTTTTACTGTTTCCAATTTAACGTCCCTCCCTCCACCTCCACCTCCTCTCTCTCTCTCTCTCTCTCTCTCTCTCTCTATATATATATATATATATATTTATGTGTGTGTGTGTGTGTGTGTTAAATCATGTGAGAACCAGAAAAAGATTGAGAACCGATCTAAGCCGTAATTTGGTTTTGATAGAGATAGATAGAGGGAAGAAACATATCGATGTAACCAAACCAGATCTGAGACAATGATAAAGATACATGGAAGAAGCAATTCGATGGAAACAAAATTTTTGGAGAGGGTTGTGGGGGAACACGTCGGAGAACTCGCCGGAGCGGGGGGGGGGGGGGGTGGAACATGCCGGAAGGGGGAGGGGAAACATGTCGATGGCATCTGGGTTTCATTTTTTTAAAGGGTATCCTAGGCTTAGCCTAGACTAATCCCTGTCACTGATTGACTGTTAAGCATGCATTCCTGAGATAATTCCTCAGTGGCCACAAGTTGCCAACGCCTGGATTCGAACCTGGGGTAGATGGGTTTCTGAGCCACATCCCCCCAAGGCCTTAACCAGTACGCTACAATGTGACTTATAACATGAGTTTGAGTTTACAGAATTGGTCCTTGTTGTTTAAGAAAATGGTAAAATAAATAAAAAACGTGAAAAAAGACTAATTTTCTCTCATACTTAACGGAGAAACTGGACGACCGTTTGCCTAAGGGACCATATCCATAACAAAATGCACACCTGAAGGTTTCTTATGTAATAAATGAATTTAAGGGATTAAATCATTAATGTTTGACATACCTTAACAACCAAATCTGTAATTTACTCTAAATTATACCATTTTTCTAGTTTTTAAGGAAATAACTCTTTTGTCCTTTTACCTCTTTTGATGAACTTTCTTATAAACCTTTGAAAGAGGGACTAAAACCTTGGAGAATGTACAAATTCGAAATAAATCGACAAAAAGATAAAAACCATTGAATTATAACTTAGTATTTTGATTATTTTGTTTTTCTTTAAATCAAACAAATGTCTAATTTTGAAAAATGAATGTGATTCTTAACAAAAAAAAACTAAGATGTTCAAATCCGAATCTTTTATTTTGTTATAAAAATACATCAATTATTTTACAACTTGATGATCATACAGTTTTTTTAGTTAAATTAGGATGATGTCAAATAATAAATTAAAATATCATCATCATCATTAAATAAATATATAAAGAACTTGTATTTTTGTTTAGCAAAATTAAAAATACAAATATTTTAAACCAAAAAAAAAGCATAATGCCAAAAATGCAAGATGTCGATATCATGATACACAAAAACTCGTTGATGTTTATGTAAATTACATAAATACTAAATCAAAATGGTATAAATAATTAATATATAGACACATGATACACGTCTTTTGTGTATTAATAATTCATACACATGCGAATTATGTGTTGATTATATACATTATTCTTTTTAGCAATTCATCTGACGTAGTATTAAATATTTCATAAAAGTAACTAAAAAGATAAATCTGACGGTACATGAAAATGACCATTTATCGTTTTTCTACTTAACGATTCAAATAGTGGTGGGTCACTAATTTTTGCATAGCAGGGACACCTTTAAGGTAAATTAGACCTGTAAAGTCGTCCGATTGTTTTTAGCGTATTTTCAACGTTTAAGGGTTTTTTAAAGTTTTTTTTATTGATTTCGATGGATTTTTAGGTTTTTTTTGTTAATTTCGAGGCTTTTTTTGTTAATTTCGAAACTTTTTTGGTTTTTTATTTGATTCCAATGTATTTTTTTATTCATGGGGCACAGGTGAAAAATTACTGGAGGACAAGTATAATTAAAAGTTTAAAAAATGTTTTAACCTAGAAAAATACAATTTAAATTTTACTGGGGAATGAGACCCCACCTTTTACATGATGGATCCGTCCCTGAATTCATTCAGATCTTTTCATAACAATTTCAAACGGTAGGGATGCAAGTTGTGTAGTCTTTCCTTTCAACTACATGAAAGGTTGGAGGAATAAATTAAAAAAATAATATTCTTTTTGATAATATATTTATAATAAGATTATATAGTAAATTAAAAATTGGGCAAAAATAGTTGACAAATCAACTAAATCCAACTCGTGCTAATAGTTTACATGCATCTGTTGCCTCAAAATATTATGTTTGCACGCTTTAGAAGGCGGAGTTTGGAATTTTGATTTTCTTCAGGTGAATCTCGAAGCTTGAAGTCGATGAATAGCTAGAACCAAATACGATCAAACTCGCTTATAACATGAGGGACTTGTTTGTAAATAACAAATGTGAATGGTGTAAAACATAACTTCTAACTAAAGAATGTACATAAATGAATGTACAATTGTTATGCATTAAGTACAAGTCAATGTAAAAACCAAATATATTTCAAAGAATATCCTTTCTATGTACGTATTTCCCCCCCAAAAAAAAGGAAAATGTATTTTTTTTCCTCTTTAATTTCAGCCTTCGTCTTTTTTTTTTTGTTTTTAAGTTAGGTATGTAATTATGGATTTATTTTTACGGACATGATGGCTATTCCAGTAAAAATAAGGAAAAAAGTGGCTAAAAAGTGAAAGCACCATAAAAAAATGGCTAAAACGATTAATTTCCCAATAAACAACTGTCAAATTCTCTGAATTATAAGGGGTTGTTTGTTTACCTCTTAATAGTTTCATTAAGAGGCAACCTCTGAATCGTTAAGAGATGAATCTTGTTTGGCAAAAAAAATAGTATGTCTCTTAATGGTTTTAAAACCCTCTGAATGATTTTTTTATCCTGGACATCCCTTAACCATTAAGTGCCATGATTTCCTTCTGTACAGTTACAAAACAACCATATTTCACTTTAAACTATATCATAAGAGGCTCTTAATCATTCTGCACCAAACCATTCAGCAACTGCCAAACAACCCTTAAGACTTGTGTTATCAAAAAAAAGTTTCTTACATAAAACCATTTATATATCATATATATACGGATGTCTAGATAACATATATTTTATATTGATCCATTTGTTGTTTTGAACAAAAGATATTGTTGTAACATACGATTTAAATATGTAATTGATAAATCATTTTAGGGCATCTCCAATGTATTTCTCTATTTTACTCTCTACTATAGAGAGTAAAATGGAGAGTGGGTTAAATCTTCTCCAATGTATTACTCTATTTTACTCTCTAAAAAATAATATTCCAAGTATATATTCTTTTTTATTTTGATTACATATATTTTCAATAATACCCTTATATATTTATTAACTTTATAAATTGCATCATAATATTTTTTATTTTCACAACACCCTTATATTTATTAGTTGGATAAATTTAAATTAATTTAAAACTTAAAGATAAATATAATTCTAGTTTATTAAAATTGGTATTAGACAACAAATAAAATAAAAATACAAGAATCTAAAAAATAGAAGATGCATTTTGTAATTATCAAAAGTTAAAAAAATAGAGAGTAGTGAATAGTAACTCTCTATATATAGAGAGTTACTATTCAATCCTCTATTTTAAAGAGTAAAATAGAGAGTAAAATAGGAGAGTTCATTGAAGATGATATAAAGAGTAAAATAAAGATATAGAGTAAAATAGAGAGTTCATTGGAGATGGTCTTAGGGCTATTCTAAGTATACCCCATGCCATTTTGTATACCTCTCCCCTCACAATCACATACTTTAATTTTTTCTTTTTTTATTTGAAAATTTACATTTCACACCCTTATACTTATCTAATTAATTTACTTTATACCTTTTAGTTTTTTATTTTTCATTTTACACTTTCATTATATTAACATATATAATCATATACTAACTAAAATACGTTCAAAAAATACTTTTTAATTTTAACAAGTTACACCATTATATTCGTCTCGTCGATACCTTCGAAATGAGCCCAACATTGAATATTTGTTGATTTAATTATATAATTATATATCATATATACTACATAAAACGTAGTTTTTAACATATATATACTATATACAAGCATGAAACAACACTTAATGTTGAAATTTAAGTCGTATGACTTTTGATGCTATACGTACATGTCTCACAACTACTAATCTTTCACGTCCCCAATTATACAAAGCACCGAGTTACATTTTATACCCTTTAGAAATTAGTTATTTAATTTACTTTTTCATTTTTTATTTTACACTCTTATCATATTAACATAAATAATCGTATATGAACAGGAATGCATTAAAAATACATTTCTTTTTTTACAAATTACACCATTGTAATCGTGGCCTTTTGGATTTAATCATATTATTAAATATCATGAACATATACGAATTAATTTCTTTTATATCTCTTACATTATTCATTTTCAAGAATGACGTATCGAGATTTTTTTTTAAATTTGTACATTTTACGTTCTTATCTATATTTATCTATTATATACCTTTAAAATTATTCCATTTACGGTTACACTTTATACCATTATAATTAGCTATTTAATTTACTTTATATCCCTTCTCCATTCATTTTACATCTTTATCATATCAACATACATAAACTAAAGTACATTTACTTTAATGGTCGGTTTCGGGTTAATGTCGGTCGGATTCAGGTTATTCATTTTTCGGGTTTCGGATTGCTTCGGGTCGGAATGATCAGTTTCGGGTTAATGTCGGTCGGATTCGTGTATTATTATAATACGAAAAATATTTATAAATTCAATCGATTTTTAGGATGAATTCAATCAAACGAGAGACTGATGAAACCGAAAATAAGTTTAAAATTTTAAAAACATTTTGACTTACTATAATTTACGATTTTCTAAAGATAATTAGATAAATAAATTTGTTTATATAACATTTAAAATATATATTTATTTTATTTCGGGTTTTCGGACGGGTCGGGTGTCCAAAGATGAAATGAAACAAAATAAACAAAATTTTTAAAATATATGTTTATCGAACGAATATTGTTTCAATTTTTTGACCAATTAACCATATTGACCTTCAAATCAATAACGTATCGGAGAGACGATTATAATGATGTAATTTGTTAAAATTAAAACGTATTTTTATGTAGTATATATGATATATAATAAAATAATTAAATCAAAAAATATTTAATATTAGGCTCATTTCGAACGTATCGAAGAGACAATTATAATGGTGTAATTTGTTAAAATTAAAACGTATTTTTTAATGTATTTTAGTTAATATACGATTTTATATGTTAATATAATAAATGTGTAAAATAAAAATTAGAAAAGTAAAAGGTATAAAGTAAACTAGTTAAATAATTTTAGAAGTATAAAATGTAAATGTTTAATTGGTTTTTGGTCAGTGAGAGGGTCGACAAAGTGCAGGGATAGCCTTAGCTACCCCTCATTTTATTGACGAATGCAAATAAAAACAACAAAACCATGGTACAATCATTAAAGCATAACATACAAATAGCAGCACAAAATAAAACAGATTCTAAAAGAAAAATAAGAAAACAGTGAGAAACGTCGCCGCTTACGATCAATAAACAAATAGAATTTAATAATAAAAATTTAAAAAAGGCGGTGGGACCAGTTGCCGGAAATCGTCTATAAATTCGCGGCGAATGAAACGGTGATATAACCAACAAATTCGTTCTCAACGACCGCATTTTACTCTTTTCCGGCCATCTTCTTCTCTTTGCCCCTCGTTTTCTTCTGCATCAATTAACGGTAATCTGTGCATCCTTAGTTGTACCGTAGCCATGTGTGGAATACTAGCTGTGTTGGGTTGTTCCGACGATTCTCAGGCCAAAAGAGTTCGTGTCCTCGAGCTCTCTCGCAGGCATGTTCCTCGATTTTTATTTCTAGTTTCGTAAAAAAAAATCAACAATCGAAGTTGAATAAACAACGTCGAGGAAATTGATTGGGTCAATTTCTAAATGATTTTCGTGTTTTTGATTTGATTGATGTGCAGATTGAAGCACCGTGGCCCCGATTGGAGTGGTTTGTACCAGCACGGTGATTGTTATCTCGCGCATCAACGTCTCGCCATCATCGATCCTGCTTCCGGTGATCAACCTCTTTTTAATGAAGATGAAACGATTGTTGTAACGGTGGGTTAGATGACGTTAATGACGGCGTTAATTAATGAACACAGACACAGTTTGTTATTTCGTTCAATTTTGAGTAAGGGGGTGTTTGGGATTTGCTTATTTAAAACAACTTATGCTTTTTTTACAAAAGTGTTTATCAACTTATCACATGTCAAATTGGAGTTTTACATAAAAAGTAAATTTGGTTTCAAGGCTAATAAGTTGTATTCAATAAGTTAGAATCATTTGACTTATCAAAAAATGCTTATCACCGGTTTGGCACCGCTATGAACACTTTTCTTTTTCCTCATCCAAACACTCAAAAGTGCTTATCACCGGTTTGGCACCGGAATAAGTCAAAAATCCCTTAAAATAAGCAATCCCAAACACCCCTAAATCTTATTTCGTTCAATTTTCATTCAATTTTGAGTAGGGCTGCGTATCTTTTGTTTGAGGTCTGAAGTCTTATTTCAGCTTCTGATTAGTAAGATGTGGTGATTTAAGAAGTTACAAGACATTAGCATATTTTAGACATAGGAGCCTCTGAAATCTAGAAAAACAAAAAACGGTTTGGACTGAACGTAAAAATGTCTTACCAATTCAAACTTCAGGGATATGAAGAGTTTTAAAAAAAAACAAACAGCCCCTAAATATTATTTCGTTCAATCTTCGTTCAATTTTGAGTAAATCTTATTTCGTTCAATTAATTGGTCGGAAATTCAGGTTAACGGCGAGATTTACAACCACGAGGAGCTCCGGAAAAGCTTGACTGGCCACAAGTTCAAAACCGGCAGCGACTGTGATGTTATTGCGCATTTAGTGAGTAATTGTGAAGAGTTTTATGAAATTAATCTTCAAATTTCTGGGTTCAGATGTGATTGAAGCCTAAAATTAAGCTTCAAATTTGTGGGTTTGAATGTAATTGAGCTTAATAATGTTTTGTAGTACGAAGAACATGGTGAAAATTTCGTGGATATGTTGGACGGGATGTTTTCGTTTGTGTTATTGGATACTCGCGATAACACTTATATCGCTGCTCGTGATGCAATCGGGATCACTCCGCTCTACATTGGTTGGGGACTCGATGGTGATTATTGAATGATTTCGTTAATTAACGTGTTTTTTAATTTATCGAGATTGTTTGTAGATTAAATGATTAATCATGGTATTGTTCTTTAGGTTCGGTTTGGATTTCATCAGAACTGAAAGGTTTGAACGACGATTGTGAGCATTTTCAAGCGTTTCCTCCCGGCCACTTGTACTCAAGCAAAACCGGCGGTTTCAGGCGGTGGTACAACCCTCCATGGTTCTCGGAGGCTATTCCCTCGGCCCCATATGATCCTCTCATTCTAAGGCGCTCGTTTGAAGACGTGAGATTTCTTTCTTGTTTACAATTTACCGAAAAAACGAATATATATCTACTACATATATATATATATATATATATATATATATATATATAGACATGGGATCATGTGAGAAGTGTCATTTTTGGTGAAAAGTGTGAGAAGTACTTTTAAACCGTTGATCACTTTTAATCAAATACCCTCCCATGAATTGTGACTTAAAAATGAATTGATCCGGTGCATCTCATCCTAATGTTCGTGCATTTCTCATCCAACGGTTGATAACCACTTCGCATGCTTCTCACTAAATTTGGCACTTTCTACGGTCGAGTGTTAAGCGAACTGTAACATGAACTGCAGGCTGTGATTAAGAGGCTGATGACCGATGTACCCTTCGGGGTTCTGTTGTCGGGCGGGCTAGACTCGTCGTTAGTCGCGTCTATTACGGCTCGTCACTTGTCCGGTACAAAGGCGGCTAAGCAATGGGGAGCTCAACTTCATTCCTTCTGTGTCGGCCTTGAGGTAATCAGATGACCGAAAGTTTTGGTCATTAAGGGTATATTTTGAAAACTTAATATTTGTTGGTCCGGAATTGGAAGAAGTTTTTCCAATTCCGGACATTCAAATCATGGGTTAACAGAAACTAATGAAGATTTTGGTCGTGTAATCAGGGTTCGCCAGATCTCAAGGCAGCAAGAGAAGTAGCTGATTATTTGGGCACTGTTCATCATGAGTTCCACTTCACTGTACAGGTAATAAATGAATTAAACTGTTTTTATGGATTAAGTTGTTAGGGGCCGTTTTCATTAAAAGGAAATATCTGAATCATTAAGAGAGGTGAATCTTGTTTGGTAAAAAAAATCTCTATTAATGGTTCTAAAACCCTTTGAATGATTTTGTATTATGGGTCTCCTTTAACCATTCAGCGGCCTAATTTCATTATAGACAATTTACAAACAACCATATTTCATTTTGTACTATATCATAAAAGCATCTTAATCACTCTAACCAATTAATCATTCTGCACCAAACTATTCGGCAACCGACAAATATATCTTCGGCAGTTAGTTTGTAAAAATAACTTTCATAGAAGGTCATTTACTTAAATACCCTTTGGATTTTATATCGGTTTTCATTTTTCAAATTTCTGTTTGGTTTTCGAATGCTGTAGGATGGTATCGATGCAATAGAAGATGTGATTTACCACATCGAAACGTACGACGTGACTACAATCAGGGCGAGCACGCCGATGTTTCTGATGTCGCGAAAGATCAAATCGCTCGGCGTGAAAATGGTGATCTCCGGTGAAGGCTCCGATGAGATATTTGGCGGCTACTTGTACTTCCACAAGGCACCGAACAAGGAAGAGTTCCATCGCGAAACTTGTCGCAAGGTAACTACCCTTTCGTTGACCATTAAAAAAATAATAATAAATCGCGCTATTGTCCCATCCGTGGTTGTTGTAATCTTGATTTACATAACGCAGATAAAAGCACTTCACCAATACGATTGCTTGAGAGCAAATAAGTCGACATCCGCATGGGGTTTGGAAACGCGAGTTCCGTTCTTGGATAAAGAATTCATCAATGTGGCGATGAACATCGACCCTGAAGCTAAAATGGTAAGAACTTGAGTTTGTTGTATGATGAGTAATTACTAATTAGTATCACCGAGATTGATGAACTTTTGTGCAGATCAATATGGAACAAAAACGGATCGAAAAATGGATTCTTAGACGGGCCTTTGAAGATGAAGAACATCCGTATTTGCCAAAGGTTGTTATAACACGTTTTTTTTTTTTGTGAAAATGAACCACGGTTCGCTATTTTAACATGTTTTATATGATGCACTGCAGCATATTTTGTATCGGCAAAAAGAACAGTTCAGCGATGGAGTCGGGTATAGCTGGATCGATGGACTAAAAGCTCATGCCGAACTACATGTAAATACCCCCCCCCCCCCCCTCACGTGTTCATATATGAATCTTAAACTGATTCATAATCTCGGTTATTAATTTTTAATTGATTAACATACAAGTTATGATTAAGATTCATATGTAAATGTGGTGAATCCTAACATAGATTCATATGTGAACATGTGAATCATAACTTAGATTCACATGTGAATCATAACTTAGATTCACATGTGAAGCATAATTATAACTTGTGCGTGAGTCAGAAAAAATTCTGGTTAACGACACTAACTGTTAAGGTATGCGCAGGTTACGGACAAGATGATGCTTAACGCTGTGCATATCTTCCCTCACAACACGCCCGTCACAAAGGAAGCATACTACTACCGAATGATTTTTGAGCGGTTTTTCCCTCAGGTAAGTTCTTAATTCTCACCGCTTTCACTTACTAACCAAACCAAACACACCCAGACTCTGTAAAGGGTATGACTTGTAATTAATGCAATAATTCAAGTAACCCGACCTGTGTTTTTTTTTTCCAGAATCCGGCGAAATTAACCGTCCCAGGTGGAGCAAGTATCGCGTGCAGCACAGAGAAAGCAATCGAGTGGGACGCTTCGTGGTCAAAGAATCTTGACCCTTCGGGTAGGGCTGCACTCGGGGTCCATAATGATGCATACAAGCAGAATGCAGGTCCTGTTGCTACTGCAAACTTGGGGGCAAACATCATCGATAATGTGCCGAGGATGATGGGTATTGCAACTCCTGGGCTCGTGATTCAGAGCTAGCAGCAGCAGTTTACGGTTGAATAAGTTGTGCAAGTAGCGTTATTTTTATTTTTACCAGACGAGTTGAAGCGTTTGTTAGCTCGTCGTGTGGTTTTTTAAGCTGTGTGAATAACTCAAATGTATCATTGTTCATAGACTGGTAGCATTTGATGTATGTAATCTATATGTAAAGCTCGATTTCTTGAAGAACGTAGCGTTTTCTACTTCACTCTGTTCGTCGACAATCGGTTTGGAATGTTAAAAAATAAGTTTTCAATTCTATTTTAGTTTGTCTCAAAATAAGTATTTGTTTTCCAATTCTACCCTTAATAATTGATGATTCCTCTATCATTAAGCGTAAAATTGTCAGGTCTGTGTACATCTCACCCTTCGGACCCCACCTTCCAGTGGGATTACTGGACTCGTTTGGTATGGTTTTTATAGTGGGATTATTGGGCTCGTTTGGTATGGTTTTTATCCTTTATCCCAGGTTAATATTATCCCTTCATCCCAAAGTAAGTGTTCAATTTCAAAAGTAAGATCCTATTCAGTACTTACTCTGTTAAATAACAGTAAAAATATCATTTAATTAATTAAAAAATGTAATAATTACACTTTTTAAAACAATGTATTTTTATTGTAGACGGATAAAAATAACCAACTGTATAAAGGATAGTACCTTTTCAAGGTCATTCATGACAACGTGGCACATTCCACGTCTAAGATATCGAGATCTCTCTTCCAACAAATGGGAGTTCTGCAACCTTTTCTCCATAAATCCGTCTCATCAACAATCATTGAGATCACCATAAATGCATAAAACGAGACTAATAAGACACCTTATTTTAGCCGTGGAAATTAGCTCGTCATCTTTCTATAAAAGAACCGTATAAAATACTTCGAAGTTCAACCGGTTCAGATTTGACCTGTAGTGAATTTTAAATCATTACCACAGGACAACGGATTGTAAAAAACAAACCAAACGAACCCAATATATCCCATCAGAGGTGGGGTCTGGGGTGGGATGTAAAGAGACTTGTCCTCTACCCAAACAATGAACATAAATGTAGAGCGGTTATTTCCATGAAGATAATATAACGTCTTTTTTCCAAAAGCCATCGACGACCCGTAAATACCTCCAGATACTAAAAAAAACATGATCAATCATCTCATATCGTGTTTTCAACATGTTATAAATCATTGTTTTCAGGAATCAGATTATAAAGGTTCAAATTTTATACTGGTCTGAGAAGAGCATCTCCAACAGATTCTTCAAAACGGAGAAATTTGAGATTTTGGACAAACTTTTGCTCCAACAAATTCTCCAAAACATAAAAGCATGAGAGTGTGAAATTATCCAAATCTGGAGTACTCTTCAAAAATTATTACCATGTGAGGATAACGTTTTTTATTATATTCCCACCGATAAGAAACTTTTATGTTAAATGTTTATGAGATAAGAGGTAATATTTTATTGCAAAACTCCCAAAAATCATAATATAACTTTTATGTTAAATGTTTATGACAGAGAGATAATATTATATCACAAAACCCTAACTATTTTGCAAAACTCCCAAAACTCTTACCTTTTCAAGAATATGAAAGGTCCACACAAGTATCCTGAAACCCTTAGGTTAGATTCCCTCTAAAATGCCACACAACTTCCCAAAAATTGAACAAGAGAAAGAAGAAATGAAAAAAGGAAAAAAGATTTGGGGAGTAGAAATGGTGTGGAGGGGGAGAAAGGTTTAAAGGTAAACAAGAAAAGGAAGAAGAACCGTGGAGTAGAAGGGTCGTCGTTGGGCTTAAGACCCCTAGTCACGCCAGACGCCTTTTGGTACGACTTATGGTACGACTTAGGCTACATGCATAAGTCGTCTGCGTGTCTTCAGGTGTGCACGCTGTTAGCACAAATATTCTGAAACATTAGAAGTATTGAAAAATGGCCAAGTACAGAAGAACTTCCACAGAAGCTCTGCTGAGTGCAACTATAACAACCCAACATTTTTAATCAAGCAACAACGTATAAATAAAGCGTTCCCAAAATCGGGTCCCAAAATTTCTTACATAAGTCTCAAAATTTAGGTTGGCGGAATCAACCTATTACACAACTGAGAATGAACTAAACTATCGCAATAGTGTCTCTATCTCTATCGCACTTCCTTGCTACCAGCTCAGCTCACTTGCCCGAGCCTTTCATTACCTGCTTACCTGAAAAGGTTTAGTTTGGAAAATGCGAGGGTTAGACCATGAGGTCTAGTGAGTCCCTCCTGACAGTTATCAAAACGTTTAAGAAAACAGTTTATCTTTTCAGCTTTAAACATTTATATTCAACACGTCAAAATCATATACGGACTGAAGTCCGCCTCCTCGTAATCTGACACCCTGAAGCCACCCGAGGGTGACAACGAGTCAGCCTCATGCTGCCTTGCGGAGCCTCGCTCCTGGCATATAGGGACCTCCCTTCCCGCACGAGAGCTGGCGGAACGACTCTCCCGTCTTTGCCAGTTTACGTCTCCTTGATGTATGCATACATTCTACATAAAACTTTAAACAACTTTCATGCAATTAAAGCATAATAATAAAGCATGGCAATTCTCAACATTCATAACATTTTTTAAAACACTTTAAAAGCCACACATTTCAGTTTAGAAAACTCACCTGCTTTCCTTGCTTTAAAGCTTCTCACTTAGGCTTTCGATCTCGAAATAAAACACCTAACATTTAGAAACGCATAGCATTAATCTACCAATGCTACTCAACCCACTTCTAGGTTTGTTAAATCAAATGATTAAACACTCCTTTGACATCTACAGCTTTCATTACGGGACTTGCAACTACCGGAACTCCAATATACCGGGAGTCAACTACACCGGGACTCCACATTACCGGGAGTCGACCACACCGGGACTCCACCCTACCGGGAGTCGACCACACCGGGACTCCACCCTACCGGTAGTCGACCACACCGGGACTCCACCCTACCGGGAGTTGACCACACCGGGACTCCACCCTACCGGGAGTCGAGTTTCTGCTCGGTCTCGGCTACTACGTTAATTCTAGATTTCAATACTTAATCGAAGGAACATACCAAGCGAATGATGGTAGAGGTTTTTATTGCAAACCTAACCAACGCAATCAATTTCTTAAACTCAGAACTCTTTGATTCTAAAATTACCAAACGCAGTGATTAACCCATTTACTTTCACATACAGGACTTCAAATCCCATTCTTAGATACAAAGAACAGAACTAAGGGTAAGATGGTTCACATTAAATACCTGGACCTCGATTGCAAGAATTTCTCCTCCCTAACTCTTCAATTCGTATGAAATCGCCACTCTCCTTCTCTGCACTTTCTCAGCCGCTACACACCAAAAAGATTGGGCTCCTAGGGTTTTGTGTCTTTAAATACTCTTTCCCCTTATTTACCAACTGGTCCCTCCACTTCCACAAATTATAAAACTTAACACATAACATAAAAGACTTTTCAGAAAAAGTCTCGGTCGTTACAGCAACAGAAGCTCTGCCGGGCATCTAAGAAGAAGCAAAGGAAGTTTTGATCAAGAGTGATCAAAGACCGAAGAAACTACAGAAGAACGCTACAGAAGATCAAGATCTCAGAACCTCTGTCACCAATAACAGAGCCTCTGCAGACAACTTCAGAAGACAAGGAACCCAGTGAAGACTACTCTACAAAGGACCAGACCGCAGAACTTCTGCAACACTTTACAGAGCCTCTGTTGTCCTCACTGAAGACTCAAGATACTTATAATATCTTACCACTGTTAAAGAAATATCTTACTACTGTTCTAGGATCTGTTCATCAACTTGTATGGTAGCATGCCCTGTCCAACTTCAACACGTGTCAAACTCTGAGTGTACTCAATAGGGCTTAGTACAACATAGACGTCTGCGACATTTAATGCATGCAGTTTTCCAACTGTTCATACCATCTCTTCTTTCCTGTAGCAACAGTCTCTTGTCTAGAATAGATCTTTTGTAGTAGTATAAAAGGAAGACTCATGTTGAGTTCTTCCTAAGAATCACCGTTTTTACACTTTACAAGTTTACACAATCACTTAACACACAACACAAAACACTTACACTCAATTAGCGTCAAATCTGTACTAAGTGTTCTTGATATATTAAATACAGTGGGTCTTTGTGCTATAAATCTATTCTCTTCACTGTTTATTTGATAGTGTGTGTTCTAAATCTATCAAACATATCTGTTAGTTCTTCAAATACGCTTCCGCATCATACTTAAACTTGAACTAATAGATCTGATAATCTTGTTTAAACAAATCGGGAACCAACAATTGGTATCAGAGCAAAGCTTGATTTTCAATATCAAGTGATCCTCGTTTTTACAAAGATTTTTGATAGAAATTGTCTGTTTTTAACCTGTTCTTCATTCCTTCAAACAGTTTCTGTTTTACTGTCATCTTCGATTCATTTGATCTGGTAACATCATAGAAACTGTTTCTTTCGTTAAAAACTTCATTTAAAATATCTAGAATGAAATTTTATGGTGATGCTGACTCAATTTTTTATTCAAAACTCAGCACAAATTTTCGCGAAATAATTCCTTCTCTTGAAAAAGAACTAGATGAAAAGAACAAAAGCATTTTTATTATTTCTGATAAAATTGCTAAACTTGAAAAATCTGTTAAAAACTTAAACTGTGAAAATCTTGAACTAAAAAGGAACTTATCTTTGTCAGATGAAGAAAAGAAAAGATTTGAACTAAAATGTTTAAACTTCTCTAAACTAATTTTCAATTTTGAAAAGATTGTGGTCAATGAAAGGGGAAATTATGAAGAGAAGAAAACTGTTCTTGAAACAAAGTCGATGAAGCTTACTTATAAAATCTCAGAATTGCAGAATATCCTTGAAAAAGAAAGGAAATAATCTGATTCTGAAAGAAAAGAATCTGAACAGTTGAAGGTTCAAAGATTTCAAGATTTAAGTCAAAAAGATGACTTTGAAAAAGAGAGAAGGATTTTTAAAACAGAAATATCCAAACTAACAAAAGGACTCTCTAATTTATCAACTGAAATCATGTTGGAGAAAAGATGCAAATCTAATCTCCAAAAGATGCTTGAGGAAAATTTAAGGAAAAAGAATATTTTTGCTAAACAGATCAGGAAATTCAATCGTGAAAGATCTTTTAAGCCTAATATGTTTTCAAAACTTCAGACCTCAACATCAAAATTTTTGCATGATCATAGGTTGGACAAATTAGTTAATCAAACTTTTAAAAAGGTGAAAAAGGTTTGGATAGTGAAAGGCTCTATACCTGTTCAAAATGCTCAAAAAGACAAAAAGCCTTTCATTTATGGTATGTATGACAAATGCATAAAGGCGTTTCATACAATAGGACCCATACGGTTATGGGTACCCAAAACCTCTGTAAGTATAACATAGATACTGTATATTATGTAAATATTTTTGTTTATTTATTATTTTCTGTATGTAAATTCTTAAATCTATAATAGTTCTTGATATCACAGAACTTCTGTAAGGTCTGCTCAGAACCTCTGACAACCTCTACAGAACCTCTGATGATCTTGACCTATGTCATGTGCACAACTTATCTTATTCTGAACCAAGCATAGGTCAAGGGGGAGCAGAAAAAGACACTTGATCTACAGAGGTTGTTAGATCAAGGGGGAGCGAAAAAGGAGACATTGCTGAATCTACAGAGATTTATAAGTCAAGAGGGAGCTAAGAATGCGACAGAAGAAATCACACTCGCCGAACTAAAAGAACAAAAGGTTGGTATCTCGTACTTTTAGGTTTTTGAAAACAGTTTTCTAGGACAAAAAGTGTCAAATATGTCCTAAATATACTGTGGATAACATTTCAAAAATCAAAAGATCAAAAAGTTTCATAAAATTTGAGATATGAGAAATTTGAGGTCATAGAGCTTCTGCTGGGCTCAACAGAAGCTCTGCCAGGAATATGCTCTATGATCGCAAATTTAACCTCTATCGATCTTTTGGAATGTCATCTCGGAAACCAATTACACGCACAATGCTACAAAAGTCTTAAGCTACAGAGTACTTTCATCCAAAGAACCTCTGTAGATCACTCAAATCTTTCAAAAGACTTCTGCTGCACAAAATCTTTGAGATTTACAATTTTCTAGGACACCAACTTTCAAATAGGTCCTAAATACATTGTTAAAACTGATCAAAAACTTGGATGATTAAAAATGTTTATAAATTAATAGTTATTAGAAATTTCCTGTAACAGAGCCTCTGCTGGCTCTGGCAGAGGTCCAAAAACCTCTGTAGGACTATTTCTCTACTAAAGATTTATCGATCCTCTCCTTGCGTTTTTCAAACAATTTTCATAAGATACAATCTACAGAGATAAAAGTTTTTCAAAATCACAGAGCTTCTGTAAAGATTTTCACTTAGGAACTTCTGTAACGGTAACTTTTTAACGGTAACTTTTCTGTGGTGAAAATTTAAACCCACTCACTCTTCATTTAATATGACCGCCCACGACGTCTCGTCATCACTGACACTATTGACATGTCGAGTTTTCATTGACGTACATATAACGTCGTCCTGGAAACTTGCTCCACGCCAAATGAACTCGAGTGCGGACCTCAAATTTTATTAACTTTCTCACATTTTCACCGTTCCAAATTCTACCCGTTACCACAGTATAAAACCTAAGTTAAAATAACTTTCAAAACTTTACTATTCTCTCATCTTCTCCGGCGAACTTGCTTATTTCTTTCTGAAAACCTAGAACTTTCAAACTTACAAATGGCTTCCAGTTCCAAAGCTACTCACGTTTCACCGATGAACTCTCTGCCACTCTCTCCAGTACATTCTGAGCACTCCCACAACTCACATACCGCCGCCGATACCAACAGACATGACTCCGGCGACGAGGCATCCTTTGTACCCACTACCCACCTGCAACAATTTTTCTCTAATGACCATTTCGAGCAAACCCTTCCCATTAAATCAAACAATTGTTATCTTGTTCCTTCTCCTACGGCTTTTGGTAAAGAAAATGCCATCCTGCTAAACATCCTAGAGAACCACTTTCTTTACCCTCTTCTGAGCAAAACCGTTGAACAATTACCTGTACGTTACCTACATCAGTTTTGGCAATCTTGCCGTTATGACGCTGACACCGATTTGATCAGAGGCTATATTTCTAAACCTAACCAAAGTAACAGTCTTGAACTGATGTTCAACCGCACCATGTTCTCATTAGAATTTGGCCTTCCAACAAGAGGACTCATGGGAATCAAAAAGGATGCCTCCCAACCAACAAATGAAGAACTTGTCGACTTTCTGCACATGTTAGGGTACAACCAACAGTTGAAAAAGATGAACGATTTCCGCAGAGCAAGACTACCCCCTCTGTGGAATACCTTATTCTCCATCCTAAATCGTTGCCTCACGGGAAAAATCGGGAGCATCGATCAAAGCTCACCTCAAATTCTCTCAATCATGTATGGTGTGTACTATGATCTACCACTAGATTATGCCACCATAATGATGCAAGAGATCATCAACACCATCGATCGAAAAATCGCCTCCCAGAAAGCCAAAATGTCTGATCACAACTGGTTGCCCCCTCTGCAGTTCCAGCGAATCCTCAGTGTACTTTTCGAACCCCTACTCCTTATCCAAAAATGACCAATGGACGGTCCCAAACCTAAGCAATTTCCTATGTCCAAGAACACCCCTACAGAACATGAGGACGGCTACCCGCACAGCAGACCACTGTCAAAGGTAATGTTAGGTTATGCTAGTAATGAAGAACTAGTTAGTGAGTACACACGCGTTTACAGAACTCCTGAACCCAGTTCTGTAACACCCCCGCGTATAGGATTACCCATAGGAGGTAGTGTTGTAGAGAGACTAACAGAGGAAGAATGGAAGATAAAGTTGGCTAAACACAAGGCCAACCAGAAGAACTTCAGAAATATAAGGAAAAACCTCTATCCTTCAAAGAGGAAGTCTTCTGAAGGATCTAAAGAGAAGAAGAAGAAAAAGGGAAAGAACACTAAGACCCCTACAAAGGAACCACTTGCCTCTGCTTCTGCTATCCAACAACCCCCTGCAGAACCCTCATCTCCACCACAAACCCAAGGTCACTCTGCCCCTCCCTCTTCCAAAAGAAAAAGAAAGTCAAAATCTACAGAGGAAGGGGCACCTAAACCAAAGAAAAGGAAATCAAAGAAGAAGAAACTCTCTTCTCCTCTGCAATCAATTACAAAGGGAATCGAAAAAGAACAACCTCAACCTCCACCTCTGCAAACCCATACAATCACAGAGGGTCTTGATTCACTTCTGCAAGACAAGAAACTGCAGAAGAAGAGGTCCAAATAGGTAAAATTACTGAAAATAGGTTAGAGGATAGGGTAGAAACATCTGGAGGAAAAGAAAATGAAAAAGAAAAAGATGCCGAAGATGAAGAAGGCACACATCCCTCACCCCCTCCTAGTGCAACCCACACATCTAACTCCGCAGGTCTAGCTGCAGAAGGAGTTATTGAAAAAGAGTCGCACAACTCGACCCCTACCCAAACCAAACAGCCAGAAGTCACTCTTTCGACTTCTGCGCCCACAGAAACCGGGGAATCCATTCCTAGGGAGTCTCCTCAAAGAGACTCACCTATAGTTCGTGATCAATCGCCCATATCACACTAGAACACCCAACAGAGGAATTTGTTTCCTCTGCCACGCACAATATAGGGCCAAAACTTCTTTCAGAGAGTAGTAGTAAGCACAAAGACGAAGAGACTCTAGACAAGTCTCCAAGTCAAAAGAATGACATTCCGATACCCACCTCTGGAGTGGATTTGGACACTGTTCTTCACAGAACTTCTGTAGAGACTGAAACTCTTGTTTCTTCTCGAGGATCAGAAGGAAATCCTTCCATTCTCAACGATCAAACAGGAATGAAAGAAGGTGTCCCAGGAACAGGGACTCACTCTAGAGAAGGGGTTGTTCCTCCAGAGGTTACACAAGAGGAACATGTTACGAAGAATGAGTTCTAAGTCTTTGTAACCTCTGTAACTCAAACACTGAATAAGTTACAAAGCTCATTCACGACTTTTACAGATTCAACTTCAGGCGCGCTTACAGGATTAAATACCAAAGTGGATACCTTATCCACAGAAGTTAAAGAAGCCCTTGCAGAATTAAAGTCAAATAAAGAAACTTCTGCTGCTGATGCCATCGCCTCTGCCACTGACATTGCCAAAACAACCGCTGCAGAATTCGAGAAAAGTGCGACCAAAGCCTTCAAGACTTCGATCGCAATCTACTTTGAAACAATGAAGAAACAAGCAGCAAGGCAAGCAGCTCAAGACACCTGCAGAACAGAAGTTGCTGCTAAAAGAAGGCAGGATGATCCTGATGATGGTGCATCTGGTCATCCTGAGGGGGAGAGAACAAAGGAAACAACAGAGGCTGCTTCTGCAAAAACTACAAAGAAAACTACAGAACCCTCTACAACAGAAACCCCGAAGGAAACACAAGGAACACAACAGAGGCAAAACACCTCTATCTCAGCAGAGGATGCACCAACCACAGAACCTAAGGTAATCACTCTTGCATCCTCATCCACAGAACAAACTCCACCCTCACCCAAAGAACCAACACCAACCCCACAACCCATCCCGCGCAAAACTAGAGTCAAAACCATAGCTCGAAAACCCCAAAGACCAAAACGCTCTGCAGAGTTCATTCTTCGCAGAATGGAATTTGTATCGGCTTTTCAATCAACAAAGCATTTTGACATCTCACCTCCAAGACCCGAAGACTCCTCACCAACAGAGACCTCACAACCCGAAGTATCAAAACCTTTAGAGGCAACAACCAGAACATCAGAGCATCCAACCCCAAAACCCACAGAACCTTCAACCGTCAAATCTACAGAGGTTCCACCCACACAAATCCAAAACCCAACCTCTGAAACCTCAAAACCAAAAGATAAAGGCAAGGGAATAATGACAGAAGAAGAGCCAAAGAAGAAGATGCCAGTTGCTACAGAGAAGTTGATGAAAGGTGCCTTTAATGCCTTCATCACTCCTAAACCCGAAGAGGAAGACTGGGCATTCAACTTGAAACCTCTGTCAGAAAACTCAACCCTGGATCCCACAGCTAAGGTAACAGAAGGTAAAGTAGCAGACATCACTCGACAAATGGATAAGCTAAGGAGACCAATTCCAAGAACTACTCCAACCATTGAACAAATGGAAGAGCATGTTTACAGTTATCTCTACAGACAACACTTCCAGAGCGATCTGCCAGCTCATGTCCGAGATCAGAAGCTAAGAGAGGAATTCAATGCCATCTTCACCTCTACAAAGTCAAAATCGGTCAATCAAGTTTACTCCATTCATAAGATAAAGAAGGTAATCAATTGTAGATACTCTAAAATGAGAACCTATCCTCATACGATGTATACAATCTGGAAAGTCAAAAGGTCTGACAGATCAGAGAATCAATTCTATGATGCTGATATCCGAAACCTCAATCCCTATGACTTACCTGACCTTCTGCAATGGACGAAAGACAACTTCAATGACGACTGCCACCAAAGATCTTATCGAGTTCTCAGAAAGGCGATGCGTGAAAAGCTCCTAATCTACAACATGCTCGACTTTCAACTAGCCATCGATCTAGGCGTGACTACTCTAAGCATCAGACCACCAGAGGATTTCTGCCCACCCGATGCCATACACAATTCGATCATCAAAACTCCAAGGTACGGGTTAGTATTCAAGAATCCTGCTGATCAACTTAAACTGTTTGTGACAATGGACTGCCAGAAGTACACAAACCGTACTCTGAACATGTTCAGAAAAATACTAGAGGAGAACAAAGCAACAAAGCTTATGGATGAAGAATCTGCTCTGATGATGATCAAAGAGATTGATGCTACACTAGGCTTAAGAAATCTCTGCCTCAAGTTCTATGAAGAACTCAAGGAAGTAGGAAAAGACAACAGAAAGTTCGACGACTTCCCAAATGCAAAAATCTGAGTCTCTTCAAAGAACCTCTGTCAACGTTTTATTTCTGTTCATTTAATGTACTCAAATGTAAATGCCTCTGGCATAAATTCCAAATGAAAGAAATAATCTTCTGAGGTATTGTTTAACCTCTGTCTATCTTAACTTAGCCTAAACAAGAAAAGGAAGAAGAACCGTGGAGTAGAAGGGTCGTCGTTGGGCTTAAGACCCCTAGTCACGCCAGACGCCTTTTGGTACGACTTATGGTACGACTTAGGCTACATGCATAAGTCGTCTGCGTGTCTTCAGGTGTGCACGCTGTTAGCACAAATATTCTGAAACATTAGAAGTATTGAAAAATGGCCAAGTACAGAAGAACTTCCACAGAAGCTCTGCTGAGTGCAACAGAAGCTCTGCCGGGCATCTAAGAAGAAGCAAAGGAAGTTTTGATCAAGAGTGATCAAAGACCGAAGAAACTACAGAAGAACGCTACAGAAGATCAAGACCTTAGAACCTCTATCACCAATAACAGAGCCTCTGCAGACAACTTCAGAAGACAAGGAACCCAGTGAAGACTACTCTACAAAGGACCAAACCGCAGAACTTCTGCAACACTTTACAGAGCCTCTGTTGTCCTCACTGAAGACTCAAGATACTTATAATATCTTACCACTGTTAAAGAAATATCTTGCTACTGTTCCAGGATCTGTTCATCAACTTGTATGGTAGCATGCCCTGTCCAACTTCAACACGTGTCAAACTCTGAGTGGACTCAATAGGGCTTAGTACAACATAGACGTCTGCGACATTTAATGCATGCAGTTTTCCAACTGTTCATACCATCTCTTCTTTCCTGTAGCAACAGTCTCTTGTCTAGAATAGATCTTTTGTAGTAGTATAAAAGGAAGACTCATGTTGAGTTCTTCCTAAGAATCACCGTTTTTACACTTTACAAGTTTACACAATCACTTAACACACAACACAAAACACTTACACTCAATTAGCGTCAAATCTGTACTAAGTGTTCTTGATATATTAAATACAGTGGGTCTTTGTGCTATAAATCTATTCTCTTCACTGTTTATTTGATAGTGTGTGTTCTAAATCTATCAAACATATCTGTTAGTTCTTCAAATACGCTTCCGCATCATACTTAAACTTGAACTAATAGATCTGATAATCTTGTTTAAACAAATCGGGAACCAACACACGCCAAGCCCTTTCTGGGTGGCTTCCCATGCAGGCAATCATGCCCCGAATGTGGCATCCACTGCTTGGCTTCCCGAATGACTTCATGCCAACGGACAATAAAAGTAGCTCATGCGCCTTTTGGCGCGTGTTAGGCCGCCCAAAAATCCGCCCGGCCCACCTGATGGTTTCCCAACTCATTACAATCGTTTCAAACTCACCTTGGAATGACTCAAAACTTTACATTTGTACTCGGACATCAATTTATCAAAATTATTATCGAATCCAACGGCTATTTCCACATTTCCAAAATATGAAATATTTATAAAAACACAGGTGTCACATTTATCCAATCAACCCACTCCCAACATTCCATTACACACCAATTTGACCTGCCCTTATGGAGGAATTTTAGGTCCGGCCCAAGATCTAGTCCACCCAACGTTTAAAAGAACTGAGAATGGCTAAATACACTAGGGTTATGAGTTTTAACGATAGGTGTCTAGGTCAATTTGCGTGCAACGTCACTAATCTCATAGGGCCCTGAAGATAATAGGCCCGAGCCAATATCTAAGGAGGCTCAAACTGGCAACCTATGGCGAGGAGCCCTAAAGCCGGATTTTATTTGCCTTCAAGGTTACAATTATATATTTTTTATCAAATCTCTTTCAAAAAATGTAGAGATTGGGTTATTTAAAAATAGAAAATAAATTAAATATAATAAAAGCTGTAAATTCACATTAATCACAACTTAACAAGTCCTTTAAGTATGGAAGTTTACAATAGAGACAATGATAAGGTTAAAAAGGAAGATTTACTCCATAAATAACTCTAAAGTTTATATTTATTTCTATCTTCACATCCTTTTGAAGACGACACATTTATCCTTTGTCATTTTTGGCCGTAGCAAGAATCAGTTGATTAATGATGGCAAACATTCAAGAAGAATTACAAAACATGTAAGCCGCAAGAACCTTTCAAGAAACATTGCTATTTACGTTCGTTCACTAAGTTGTTATTATGTCCCCAAAATACAAGAAACGACAGCCAAAAAGAAAAAACTCTGACCCAACTTAGAAGTCCTCGTTGAGTTTGAACCTTGAAAGTCCTACCTTAAGGCCGAAGGTCTTGACGTCGTGTTGGACTTGGGTCCTAAAATCCGAATAAGTAAAGGGTCTATAATTGGAGCTTTGAATTACATAATCATCCCCCGGGAACACAAAGTATCCAATTGAAATCCGCTCCTTATCTCTATGCACCCTGACCCTGTGTGTCACGCTCTTGTATTTGTCGTTACTTATTGCCTAAATGAAAATTTAAATATATGAACATAATACATCATAAAATCAAATTAAAACCCAAATATTAAATTACGCAATAATAAACCGTAAGTTACAAGTAAAAAAAGTACTTTAAAGATTAAAATCTTTAAACGTGGGACTTGAGCTTTGATAAATCTAAAAATCGTCCCATAATTCTCATTTTGATCCCTGACCATTAACTTTTCTTTGTTAGGAGGGATGGGCATCTATGTGTTTTCATCAAAACTTTTATTTTTCTTTTAAAAATAAAAATAAAATAAATGTAAAGTTAACAAACCTGCATCATATCACCAAGATGAACCACTAGAGTGTTGGGGATAGGTTTGACATCAATCCAAGCATCATCTTTCTCAGAATGAATTTGAAGCCCTCCAACTTCATCTTGATTCAAAATGGTCACCAAAGAACTATCTGTGTGCACCTTCAACCCCCATACTTTTGGTGGGTTGTCAGAAAAGCACCTTGGATATCGATACACCCTCAAGAGCCCAGTTGAAGGTGACAAGCAACATTCATATTCTTTAGCCAATTTCAGATTTTGTAACATTGCATCAAATATTGGCTTCGCTACCCTTGCTTGGTGGGCCCCATATTCTTCTGTTAATATCCTATTAAAAATGGGTCATTATTCATATATTGTTTACAATCTCCAATTGATGCTTTAAAATAATTGGATGATTGTTTTATAAGAGTAAATTGTTTTTTTTGGTTCGTATCGTTTTAAAAACTACTTAGCCATCCTTTGCAAAAATGCTAGAAATCGGTCCCTTCCTCTAACACCGTTAAATGAGGGGCATTTTGGTCTTTTTTATCTAATATTTCTTTAAAATATTAAATATATATGGGGGTAGGTTCCATTAGAAACCTAACATTGATTAAAAATAAACCACCCACAACGCGACATGTAACATATTAATCACGAATGTGTGATTTGTTATGGATAACACGTCCATAATCATCTTGAATGTGTTGTGTTAATCACGATGAATATGCATCTTGAAGAGTGACTGTGACACATTATGGGCAACGTCCGGGTTTCTAATTAATTTTGGGTTCCTAACGGAACTTCCTTCTATATATATAGAAGTTAATTAAGTTCCCACGAAAAATGTCATTTTCCTTGAGAAGTCTAACATTCGCATAAATATAACGTAAACATAATATATGTGAAGGTGCCTTTTATATTGTGTGAAGGCATTTAAACGTGACCACTTTCACAAAAATTGGTGAAAATACACATTTAGTTCATATAACTTTCACAAAATAACCACAAGGATTGTGGCGTACTGGTTAAGGCCTTGGGGGATGTGGTAGAATATCCTATCTACCTAGGGTTCGAATCTAGGCGCACACAACTTGTGGCCACTGAGGTTAATCAGGGCTGATGTCTTACAGTCATAATTTGCTAAGGGATTAGTCTAGGCATAACCTAGGACTTCCTTTCAAAAAAAAAAAAACTTTCACAAAATATTTGGTAACATTCACACAATAGTACCTTCACCACTTCTCACCAAAAATATTTTCACGTTTGATCCCAAGTCTTATAACTTGACCTATCAACATTTTCCGCATTTATTTAGATTTTATACATAAATAATATATTAAATACAAATATAAAATTTTCAACTAACTATCCAATTTTCTTTTTGATAAAGTTGCATGGAATGCAAGTAATTGGGTTAAAAACGAGCAACGGTTTCTAAATCAATTCCCACTTCAAATAATACAGCGAATTACATTCTCTGTCGTTCAAACGCGTTGAACGAACTATTTATATTGAAGGTCCTTAACTTTTCATTTTCCTTACACCCATGGTTTCTCAAGTTAACATCATTAACCGAGTTCCATAAAATAAAGACATGTACACCTCTCACGTGACTTCTTTGCCATTAGCAACAAAACATCCCAACAATCTTAAATCCATCACTCCAAAAGCAACACTGAGTTCTTTCATATGTTCAAGTCAACCCAAATGTGACTAAGGGGTCGTTTACCAAACACTTACCCGGGTAAACCCTTATTAAGTCACATTACCTACCGGATTAATATGGCAAAGACCAAAAATCTTACCCGGTAAGAGCGAATGAAAAAACCGAGATTCGACTCTTGCCACGGTTAACGCTTACCGGGATAATTAAAATTACACGGACACACACTAAAGCCAACCTCTATGATTTTGTGATTTCAACTCAAAATCAAAGAAAATTCAAACCAAAGTGTGAATCGAAGAAAACCGAAACCTCATTTTGAATAATTAAAATGGAAGGGGGCGGTGGGTTGTATGTTGGTGATAGACAAGGAGGATTTATGTTTTCATTTATATATAAATAAATATTAAATATTTTAAGTATAAAAGAAAATAAAAAACAATTATAAAAAGACCAGAGTACCCTAGATTCAATGAAATATGTGTTAGTGGAGTTATACCTAATCCAAAATAAAAGTGAAGTCATAGTGACCAAATCGTATAACTATTTTATTTGAGCATAATTTTCAATAACTATAGGGACGAAATTTGTACTTTACTCTAAAAATGACAAAACTATAATTATATTGTTCATTTGTCGTTTCGTCCATTTTGAGTCATATTCAGATTTTCAAAAAGCAAAAGACAAAACTAACCTGAAATCATGAAGCAGTGGATGTTGATGAAGTTGAACCTGTGAAGATTGACTCAGTGGAACATTCAAACCTTCAACCCAGTTATGGTTCTTCGGTTCATTTTCATGATTTCTGCCCTTATACAACGCATCTCCAGCCGGAGTTAGGGCAGCGGTACCCCAAAAATACGATATCGCAGATGTAGGAATCGATGCAAACAAGCTTCGTTTCGATTCAAATCCGAGATCAAAAACCCTAACAGTGTGTTCATGGAGTTCCGATAGCAGAGTCGACGGAATTCCATGGTTGATCAGCCTGAATATTCCCCAATCTGTACAGGCTTCATTCAGTTTCCGAAGATCAATACGGCTGAGATCTATCACTGGAAGTGGATCTTCGTGTTGGTGGTTGATTTCTGCAACGCGGTTATGGTGGATTTGATCCGGGAGATGGTTTGGACGAAAACATGGAGGGTATGATTGTGGAGATGGGGACTGTTGCATTGAATTTGGGGCTTAGGGTTATGTGGGAAGATGAAGAAGAAGAACAGAAAGAAAGAAAGAAAGAAAGAAATTGGTGAATGAGTCGTGTATGAATCGTGTGAGGTCTTTGGTTTGGACCACCCATCTTTTCGTCCTTGAGTGACTTTAATATAAACTTGTTATGCAGGTGTGTTTGTTAAACGATTATCGGTAAACGCTTATCAGGTGTTACTTACTTTTTGGATTAGCATGGCAAGGCCTTGAGATTTTTACCAAGGCTGACATTTTTATCGGGTAAAAGTTGTTTACCAACAATTTGTTTTGATGGCCAATAATGTTATCTGATAAGGTAAATGAGGGTGGCTCTATTACAGATAAGCATTTACCGAATATGATTGGGTTCCGGTGAGAAATGTGTCAAATTTGGTGAGAAGCGTGAGAATTGGTTATCAACCGTTGGATGAGAAATGGACGAACGTTGGGATGAGATGCACCTAGATAAGATGTTCCGAGATACACCAGATCTATTCTCTTTTAAGCCGCAATTCATGGGAGTGTATTTGATTAAAAGTACTTCTCACAATTCTTACCAAAAATGACATTTCCCATATGATCTTATGCCTTACCCCAATAAGCATTTGGTAAACGGTCTTCTACCCCTTAATAAACTTTTGTATAAATACTATGTTGCACATACATGTTACATTAAAATCAGATTACATCGTACATTAAAAACGTAAAAAATATTTTTTGTTGATGATATGTGAGAAAGATATTAATAGGTGGTGTTATATGTACACCTATGTCAAATTATACATTAAAATGTATATAAAAAAATGTCGCTACGTGTGAATCGTTTTTTTTTATATATGCAGGTCTGTATTTAGCAAAATGTTGATGTGTGTTAGAATTTTGTTTAATATATAGGTGTTTATTTAACAAATCATTTGCTTACATTTATCCTACCCAAATATAATACATAGGTTATGTTTGACAAATTAACTGATAAGTTAGCTGGTAGCTGATAAGCTAGTTGTTGATTCATAAGTTAGCTGGTAGCTGATAAGCTAGCTGATGAAAAAGTCGCGTTTGACAAAACTAACTTATAAAAATGTAAAATGACAAAAAACATCTTAAAAAAATTATCAATTATAATATTTAATTATATAATTAAAACAAACTTATAGCAATATAATATGTTAATTAATACAATCAATGTAGTAAAGAAAAATTAAATAATATAACATGCTAATTAAAAGAATTTAAATTTTTTTATTACATATATACTATAAATTTTGAATTTTTTAAAACAAGTTTTAGAAAGTATATATATTAACTTATGATTTTAAGTAAATGTTACATATAATATAAAAAAATAATCAAATAATAATTAAAGAGTTAATAGTAATTGATAATTAAAATATATTAACTAATATTAAAAATATATATAAAAATAGTTTATTTGATTAACAATAATTAAAAATAATTAAAAATTAATATCAATGTATAATTAAAATTTAATTTAATAATTTTCAGTTAATATTAATTAATACTTATTAATTAATAATAATTAAGTTTAAAAAATAATATTTAGTTATAATAATAGAATAAACAATAATTAATATTAATAAATGCAATATTGAAATATTCACAAAAAGTTACTCAAAAGCTACTTCAAGTAGCGTTTCAAAAAGTTAGCTTATAGTCATCCAAACAAATATAAAAAAAAGCTAGCTTATAAGCTAACTCTTAAAAATCAAAAGTGAAATCAGACTTCAGGCTTTAGCACCTCTTAGAAAACAAACGACACCTTACTCTTGAATTTATCCTTTTTTTACAACTCTTGTTTATTTAAGCATTAACTATAAATAGATTTAAAATTTTACTTATATATTTTTGAAACTAAACATTTATTTTAGAGTAAATATAACCACACGATTAGAAAAGATTTGAAACATTTTTTTATTTTACCCTTGAACATGTTTTATTTATTTTTCCTTTCATCAAAAAAGACAAAAGAAACGTGGATCTCAGCATATTCTGTTGGAAACTGAAGATTTGCTAAGTATGGATAGTACTGCCAGAACAACTTTAATACTGCCAGGGCATAATTAATACTGCTAGAGTGAAGTTAGTACTGCTTGTCAAGATTAATACTGCTGAAGCAAGGTTAGTACTGCTGAGTCAAGTTAATGCTGCTGGAATGAATTAATGCTGCTGGAGAATATTAGTACTGCTCATGCTGAATGAAGTTAATACTGCTCGTGCATAAAGATGTTAATGTTGCTTGTGATCATAAGTTTGGAATGCGAGAATGTTGGAGATAAAGATGGAATGATTGAAGATAAGCATGAAAGAATATTCTGAAGATCAATTTTGTTTTGATAGTTATCTTGTAATTATTTTGTATAAATAGATGTTGATAGATAGCTATTCGATATACAACGAGAGTTTCAGAATACGTTTTGTTTTAGAGAGAATTAACCTCAAGGTTTAGAACCCTATTTCTAGAGAAGTAGAAGTCGTCTTGATTGAGCCTGTTCATCAAGATTGAGGTTTGGTTGTAAGCTTGTGAGTTGAATTAGTGAATACAAACAGCTGTGTGTTTTCTGATATATTGTTCTTTGATTGTGTGAATTAAAGTTCTATTCCGCAGATTCTTTAATTCTGAGTTCTAAGTATTATTAGTCTTGTTAAGATTCGACCCTGACAAGTGGTATCAGAGCTTGTGTTTCTTAGAATTCTACAATTATTATGGACAATTCTATTGAATCAAACAGTACTCTTGTCTCTCAACAAGGAAAGGGATTTGATTGGAGTGATCAAGCAGAAGAGGCCATCCAAAATCAAGCTCTTATGGCTGAAGTTTCAGATCTTCCCACTGAGGTAAAATCTAATCTCTGTACTCAAGCTTGTATAGACACTGTTAAAAGGTATAGAGATCACAATCAGGGAATGTGTGATGACCTTAAGAGATTAGAAAAGGACAGAAAAGACTATGTAGTAATTGTTGAGAAGTTTGAAGAACAGATTAGGGCTTTTCAAGCCAATGAACTTCAACACTCCTATGATACAAACTACTGGAAATGGGAAAAGGATGGTCTAGAGTTCCAGCTTAGAGAATCCAGGGAAGAGTGTGAGAAACTAAAAGGAGAGCTTGAGAAAGTTAAACTTGATGTAGAAAAGTTTAATTGTGCCTCTAAAGTCATGGACAACATAATCAACTCTCAAATCCATAGTAAGTTGAAACCAGGCATAGGGTACAATGCCACACCCCCACCCTACAACAACACCTACATCCCTCCTAAGTCAGACCTATTAGAAACCAAGGATAGGAAGGACTTACCTAAAGGAGCCACTGAAGTAGATCCATTAGATGAAGTAGTTGTTGAGAATAAGAACGAAAAAGAAGGATCTGATGAGGAATGTGTAAGTCCATGTGTTAAGAACAATGAGATGAAAAGGACTGGAAAGGGAAAGGGAGTTCATTATACACAGACCACTGTTGTGAACTCTAATACTTGTAAACATTGTTCTTGCAAGAAATCTCAAGAGAATAAGCCCCAAAAACATGATAAAAAGAGGGGAAATCAAAGAAATTGGAATAACCAGTGGGCACAAAAGCAAGGAGTTGATCTGCAAAGGATTAACAGACCAAAACCTTGTTTTATTTGTGGCAAATTGAATCATCTTGCCAAACACTGTTATTTCAATCCTATTAACCAAAAGAAAAGTTTTCAAAGAAGTTTTCAAAAATCTTCTGGTTATAGGAAGCCTGCAAGGAATAATGTGGCTAAGAAACAAGCTGAATCCAAAAGCCACATGAGAAAACAGACTGAAAAGGAATGTGTCAATATGTGGGTCCCCAAAAGCACTAATGTTAGTACTGCTACCTAAGATAGTACTGCTGACAAGGATAGTGCTGCTAGAAGCAATACTACTGCCAATACTGCTGCTAGCAGTGTTAGTGCTGCTAACACTGTTAGTACTTCTTTTAAAGAGAATGCTGCTGCTAGCAGTGTTAGTGCTGCTAACTCTGTTAGTACCTCTTCTAAGAACAATACTGCTGCTAGCAGTGTTAGTGCTGCTAACACTGTTAGTACTTCTACTAAGGTTAATACTGCTTCTAGTTTTTGTGCTGCTAGACCAATCATATTGACAAAGTACTCCAGTACTGCAGTACCTAAGTTTGAAAATCTCATCAAAACCCAGTGCAAGTACTTTGATGAGCAAGGGAGACCCAAGACCACTTTGGCTTGGGTTCCCAATAAAAACTAACTGATTTATCTGATGTGCAGGGCAACCAACAGCTCAAGGGGAAGAGCATCTGGCATGTTGATAGTGGTTGCTCCAGGCACATGACAGGTAACATGGCCTGCCTCAAGAATTTCAAAAGAATTGATGGAGGACATGTTGCTTTTGGAAATAATCCTGCAGGAGGTAAGATAAGTGGTAAAGGTGATGTGTCAAAAGGTAAGATGACATTTGAGGATGTTTACTATGTTGAGCAATTGAGATACAACCTGTTAAGTGTATCACAGGTCTGTGACAAGAAACATAGTATATTATTTACTACTGCCAGTGCAGAGTTACTACTGCTAGTACATATTTTCTACTGCCAATGTGTAATTAATACTGCTTTATTGTTAATACTGCTTGTGTAGTTAATACTGCTTGTGTAGTTAATACTGCCTTGCAGTTAATACTGCTCAGTCGTTAATACTGCTTAGTAGTTAATACTGCTTTGTAGTTAATACTGCTTGTGTAGTTAATACTGCTGTGTAGTTAATACTGTCTTGCAGTTAATACTGCTCAGTCGTTAATACTGTTAAGTCGTTAATACTGCTTTTAAAGAAAATCAGGGCTAGTACTGCTATAAATACTCTTTCAGCCCGCCAAAGTTCATAACGTCTCTTTGCATTCAATTTATCTCTCTCTCGTTCTAACCTTTTCTCCCTAGAATCTCTGTGTTTTCTATCCAAATCCTCAGGAAGAATGACGACAATGGAGTTTGTCGATGAGCACAATGAGATTGCGATTCTTCAGAAGCCAAAGCAGGCCGTAGGATTTCATGATATTGTGGATTTTCTCAAGTCCACACACATCTCTCATGCCCTAACAGTGTGCCCAACAATATATATCGAGCATCAAAAGCAATTTTGGGAGAATGCCACTGTTATATTCGAAGATGGGCAGAAAATCATTCGAACAAGGGTTTGTGACAAACCCTTGAAGGTCACAGAGGAGGTTATTCGCATCACCCTTCACTTAGATGATGCCTCAGGTATAACCTATCTCTCTAATGATGAACTTTTCTCGACCTTACCAAGAATGGGGTATGAAGGTCCCATTGGAATTTTTAAATTCTACAAGTCAAAGTTTTTCACCCAATGGCGATTTCTTGTTCATACTCTTATGCACTGTATTTCAAAGAAAACAACTGGATGGAGTGAGTTTAGCAGTACCATTGCTTATGCCTTGGTCTGCTTAGCCACTGCCAGACAGTTCAATTTTTCAGCAATGATTTTTAATGATCTTGTGGCAAACCTAGAATCCAAAAAGAGCTTTTACATGTATCCCAGGTTTGTCCAAGAAGTAATTAACCATGAATTGACGGATTTACCTCAGTCTGCTGAGGTATATGTGCCAAAACCCCCTAAAGGGAAGGTTTTCTCAAATATGAGAAGAATTCCTAGGGACTCGGAAGGAGTTGACACACCATTGTTCTCTACAATGATGGTTGTGTCCCACACCACTGAAGGTAGGCATCAGGGTCAAGGCCCCCATTAGACACACCCACTGATGGCCAATCCCAACCTTCCATCACCAATGAAATCCCACAGTCCATTCTTTTAAGACCCACTCCCAAAATCACCAAGAAGTTTGAAAGAAGAAAGGTACACAAGGTTCCTTCCCTTGGTGTATCTCCTAATAGCCCAAAGCCTACAAGCCCTCTATTGGAGCATTCTCCAATAGAGAATATTAAAAGGGTAACCACAGGGGTGTCTCCCAACCTCAAGAAGGTGTTCTCTAAGGAGAAGGATGAGCATGTGGGCTGCAAGGCTGCCACTACTTCTGCTAGCAAAGAGAAGGACAGTGGTAACATCACTAAGACCTTCCCCACGGCAACTCAGAATGTGAAAACATTCAGAGGACCCAGGCGCCAAGAAACCATGGGAGTAGGTTGTGCTTTTGTTAGGCAAAAGACACCTACTAAAACTTCCAATGATCCTGTAAGGAAGGTAAACACTTCTAAACCAGGTGAGGATAGATATACTTATGAGGAATTGATGGAAACCATTGCCAACATCAACATTGATGTCATGAATCAGCAGAAGGAGATTGATGAGCTTAAGAAGGTGGTTCTTTATCAACACACCAAGATAGAGACGAATAAGAAGATGATCACCAAGCTGCTGCAAAGAAGGAAGAAAGCTCAGTATGTTCTGAAAAGGAGAAGATCAACCACTGATGCTTCCAAAAAGGGGGAGTTAGAAACTGAACTAAACATGGAGGATGCAAAGGTTGAGGGGGAGAATGAGCATAAGGTTGAGGGGGAGGCTGAGCAGGCTGCAGAAGTTGCAAAGGAAGCAGAAAGTGAGAAAGCAGCAGTAACTGAAACTGCAGAAAATGAGAAGGAAGCAGTATCTGTATCTACAGAAAAAGCAGTAGAAACAGTTAATGCTGCAGTATCTGATATTGAAGCAGCAGTAGCTGAAATTATGAAGAGTCTTGTTGATGCAGCAGTATCTGAAAGTGAGAAGGAAGCAGTATCTATATCTACAGTAACTAAATCTGAGATTGAAGCAGAGGTATTTGAGATTGTGAAGAATAGTGTTGAAGCAACAGTATCAAAGATAGTAAAAGAAGCAGTAACAGATAGAGCTGCAGAAATGGTTAATGCTGCTAGTCAAAAAGCAGCAGAAACCATTCAAGCAGCAGAAATGGTTAATGTTGCTGAAAAACATAAGGCAGCAGAAACCATCCCTGAAGCAGCAGAAACAAAGGAAACAGCTGAAACCATCCCTGAAGCAGCAGAAACAAAGGAAACAGCTGAAACCATTCCTGAAGCTGTTAAATCACTCAAAAGAACCAAGATGGTGTCAAACAAAAGACCAAGAACAAAGTCTATAGCTTCAAAGAAGAAAGTTGTAAAGAAGCCTAGGGTGGAACCCATTGTAGAAGAAGCTAAGGAGGAAGTTGTGAAAGAGAAAGCTGATCAAAAAGTTGCTGAAGAAGAAGTGGCAACTCCATCAGGTCAACCAAGCAATGTACAATCACAAACATATGATCAATGTGATATGTATATTACTGTGGTTGATACTAGTCCAATCAAAGTTAAACCATTAGCTTCTATGGCTCCTGAGATCATCTTCTGGGACACATTGATAGAGCAGAGAAAGGAGTACATTAGAATCAAAAGAGCAGATGGGAAGTTTGAAGTCTGTTCTACATGGGGAAGACTTATCAGAATATGCTCTAGATCTGACGTAGAGGAGATGTACAAAGTTGGAATGAAGCTGTATGGAAATATGCTGAATGAGAAAGGGATGTCAATCACCAAAATGGTTCTTGAATACTTGTGTCTAATGTTCAATACAGAAGCAGTTAAGTATTTGACAGAAAGGCAATTTCAAGCTGTTACCAACTGGATGCTTATTGAAAATTGTGGTGTGTATGTCATAACACTTGACTATGCATATCATGAGTATTATTTGGTGGATAAAATATACAAGCACAGCATGACAAGGTTGGATGGAATGCTAAAAGCATTAACTATAAATAGATTTAAAATTTTACTTATATATTTTTGAAACTAAACATTTATTTTAGAGTAAATATAACCACACGATTAGAAAAGATTTGAAACATTTTTTTATTTTACCCTTGAACATGCTTTATTTATTTTTCCTTTCATCAAAAAAGACAAAAGAAACGTGGATCTCAGCATATTCTGTTGGGAACTGAAGATTTGCTAAGTATGGATAGTACTGCCAGAACAACTTTAATACTGCCAGGGCATAATTAATACTGCTAGAGTGAAGTTAGTACTGCTTGTCAAGATTAATACTGCTGAAGCAAGGTTAGTACTGCTGAGTCAAGTTAATGCTGCTGGAATGAATTAATGCTGCTGGAGAATATTAGTACTGCTCATGCTGAATGAAGTTAATACTGCTCGTGCATAAAGATGTTAATGCTGCTTGTGATCATAAGTTTGGAATGCGAGAATGTTGGAGATAAAGATGGAATGATTGAAGATAAGCATGAAAGAATATTCTGAAGATCAATTTTGTTTTGATAGTTATCTTGTAATTATTTTGTATAAATAGATGTTGATAGATAGCTATTCGATATACAACGAGAGTTTCAGAATACGTTTTGTTTTAGAGAGAATTAACCTCAAGGTTTAGAACCCTATTTCTAGAGAAGTAGAAGTCGTCTTGATTGAGCCTGTTCATCAAGATTGAGGTTTGGTTGTAAGCTTGTGAGTTGAATTAGTGAATACAAACAGCTGTGTGTTTTCTGATATATTGTTATTTGATTGTGTGAATTAAAGTTCTATTCCGCAGATTCTTTAATTCTGAGTTCTAAGTATTATTAGTCTTGTTAAGATTCGATCCTGACATATTCTCTGTCCTGTATGTGAAATGATTGTATTATTTGTTTCTATTGTTTAATGTTATAAATCATTTTATTTTGTTTTATATAATAACGAGTCATATTTTGCGTATTTGATAAATGTTTTGATATGCTACAAGTTTTGATTATTGAAACTTGAACATTATGCGGGATAATATTGGATAAGAAAAGTTCTGCAAATTTTGGCGGATTTTTTTTATTGATATTTTGACAATTTTCAAAACATATAAATTTTCGGACTTTATAAAACCAGTTAAACATGTACAAAGAAAATTATAGGCAACGAGCTAAATGGGTCAATTAATATTACTATAAACTGTAAATCTCACTTTAGGGAGAGAGAACATGGTGAGATCCACGTTTGTGACAACCCACACCAAACAAACGTGCCAATAGTTATTTCTTTAATTCAAAACGCCAAAATGGCCCAACATAGTCACATTATCAAGATTAGAAATTTGGGTTCGCGGAAAATAACCTTAACTACAGTTGAGAAATGTATCTAACATTAAAAGGGAAGGTCTTCTAGTTCCTTCTAGACGCAAGCTCCAGCTCACATCTTGTCTTTGTCCTTATTCGAGCCCTCAACTACCTGTTCACCTGAAAAGGGTAACCCTTTTCATTTTGAAAAGCGATGGTTAGACCATGAGGTCTAGTGAGATCCCTCAAGATACCAACATCACCCTACACATATTAATTAAAAAAAGTTTAATGAGATTATAAACAGTTACGCCCTTATCAGTCCAAGCAAACACACTCACGCTGGTGCTCCACACTTTGGTCACGAACACACTTGTGACAACGTGTTAGGGCACACACCCGCCCTTAGTGGTTATATGAATCACGTTCATATATTTTGTATGGGACATCCCCATAAGGCATCACAATAAACCACCTCTAGTCCCGCCCCATGCATACCACAGTATAAATAACACACCTTCAACTTGCATAATTTAAACCACATGGAAACATGCAATTCAATATAAAATATGTGAGCAATAAAAGCAAGTATCGTCAGAGCTTCGGTTTAGGAAGACTCACCTGATGTCCACGCTAAGTGTTCTCACTTGAAATTGTTATCCTCTATCTGTACCTACATTTCACCCAATCACACGAGAGTGAATAAGTCACCCAACAACTATTCAGAGCCAAGGCTCTCGAGACACTCCCTAACAATGCTACTGGCAACATAAAGTCCCGGACACAAGCAGATCCAGATTCCGGATACCGCCTTCCGGACTCCTCCTGGTCTCATCATTTTCCGGATACACACAATCCGGACTCTTCCGAATTCCCCCTTTTCCGGATACACACAATCCGGACTCTTTCAGATTCCCCCCTTTCCGGATTATGGTACTTTCCGGCTCCTATTCCGGATTCCGTTACTTTCCGGATCCTATTCCGGATTCCGGTACCTTCCGGATTCCCCAACATTTTCCGGGAAACCTCTTCCGGACTCCCAAGGGTTTCCGGATAGAGCGACTTCCAGACTAATGGGGTTTTATCGAACAACGATTTTTCCACCAGACACGAAATCCAACTGTACCATGAATTTAAGCTATTACCAAAATGGATATGGCCATTCTAATCATTAATAGGAATCGGTTCCAAACCAAAGCACCCTCTTGACTCACCGATTCCTCCATTTAATACTCATTCCCAATTTGCACACCATTTGAAGAGTTCCAAAGAGGAAACATCAACAAACCCACTATAGGCATAGAAATTTAAAGGAGACGTGATTACCTCGAAGAAGATGAAGATTCACGAACCCTAGCTCCAATTTCCAAGCTCTTCTTCCTCAATGGAAAGATTTGCTCCACCCAAGCTTCACGCACACATCCGCACAATACTGAAGAATGGAAATGAGGAATTTTAGGGGTTTTAACCCTATTTCTCTTATTCTCACAATTGCCACCAAAGTTTCATTCTTCAAACCACACACCCTCATTAAACTTTATTTACAAAACAAACCCGATTATTACAACACTCTCCCCTCAAAAGAATTCCGTCCCCGAAATTCCATCTTCGAACAAATGAGGAAAACGGGTCCTCCTGTCTGATTCCACTCCCCAAGTCGTTTCTTGTCCCTTGTGGAAGCGCCACTTAACTTTCACCAAAGAGATCTCTTTTGTCCTCAACCTACGAATCTTGCGATTCACGATCTCCAACGGCTCCTCAACATAGTTTAACTTCTCATCCACGTGAATGTCTCCTAATGGCACTGCCATACCTTCCTCGGCCAAGCACTTCCTCAAATTCGACACGTGAAAGGTCGAATGAACTCCCCGAAGTTCCTCGGGCAACTCCAACTTATACGCCAGTTCTCCCACACGCTCGATGATGGCAAACGACCTGACATACCTAGGCCTTAGCTTCCCTTTCTTTCCAAAACGCCCGACGCCTTTCCACGGTGATACCTTAAGCATCACTTTGTCGCCACCAAGAATTTAATCGGCTTCCTTCTTTTATTCGCATACATCCTTTGGCAGTCTTGAGCCACCCTTAGCTTCTCGCTAACTTGGTTGTTTTTATCGGCGGTCAACTGCATGACCTTCGGTCCCACCAACTGCCTTTCTCCCACGATACATCTTCACTCTTGGAAGATTCTCAGATAACCATACATGTCGACCCCTTTGCTTCTCTATAAGGATTCTTTTGCTCCCACTTTGCATAACCCTTCAACAACAGGGCGTATACCAACAAATTATCACACTTTCGGTTAACTACAACCCTAGATAATTTGCGTAATATGACACCTCAGGCCAATCGTACACAATACCGTCCACATACCCGGACTCACGGCTTTAAAACGCGACACATTAAGAGTTTCACACACAATTTCACTTCCGAAAAAAACGAATTTACAGAGGTTAACGCTACAACAACATGAATCCCTTATTAAAATAACGAACACTCAATTCGCCAACTTGACACAAGGTCAACCTTGAATATCACCTTAACTCACAATTATGATCTTCTTCATCAGACAACACACAATTCTACAATCACTTTCCCCAACACGATATACGTCAATGCAGACACTTTCTTTCCTGAATTGCATTGACTATGTTAGTCCCAAATGGCTAGAACAAGTATTGTAGGGGGGGGGGGGTTGAATACAATACACAAAAATTACTTAATTAATTCTTTTATTGAAAAACTTCAACTAAGAATTACACATAGAAAACTACAGATTGTTGTGGAAAAGAACTGTTAAACTATTCTAACAATCTTCACAAAGCAAACTGAAAACAAAATAACTTTAACACACTAAGATTAAAGCTATGAAGTTCTTAAAGAGATGAAGTATCTTGCACTGAGAAAATTCTTGCACTGAGAAATTGATTTAAAGAATTTCATCTTTTGAAATTTTGTCGTGAACTATTTGATGCATGTTATTTCATTTCAAGAAAACTACTAGGAAAGTGTTACCAGCTTGCATGCATACTCCAATTTGAGATTTTCTCATGATGTTTTAATCTATATTTTCAAATAATGAAAACATATTGATTTTGTCTTTAAACTTGGAACTGACCCAAGATTTTATGTTTTGACCAAAGTGTGCTTATGAATCGTTTCATCGTTTTTGTGAAATAAATTGACGCACACAAATTTTGTTGGCAAACCTTGTTCCATGCCATTTTATGGTTAAAAAAGGAATTTTGGAGTCAAATGCCGTTTAAACTTCTTTTGAAGCACGTGCAAACCTTTTTGTTGCACACTATTTAAAGTAGGCAATTACCTTACGTGCATGACATGAATCAATCCACACTAGGACCGTAGTGGTCCATTTCAAAGAAGTTGTTTATTACGCTTTTGCGTTATGTTAATAATCTATACTGCAATGAAATAGTTTTCAATATGATTTTCATACGTGGAACGAGTGTGTCCATTTTTATGCAACTACCGAACTGATGGTAGTAGTTTTTATGCGTACGATTAATTTGGTATGAAAATCTTTGTGTTGAAAACTTCTATAAAAAGTTTTAATTGGCATATGTGTTAAATAATTCACTTGAAAACCTTGAACTCATTAGGACCTTGAAAAGGTTAAGTAACCCCGATTAAGAGTAAGTGTGTATAGAACTGATAGGGTTATTTTATTTACCCTATTTTAAGCGTTTAATTCCAATTTTGAGCTCATTTTCGTTCCCCATTGAGTCATTTAGATAATGTTTTCTAGTAATTATAAGCAGAAAATAAAATTTACCGTTTTCGTATAAAAGTGAGAAAAATGCAACAAAAAGCTAAATTATATATGTGCATTTCAGGCAGTGTTCAAAAAGGCGCGCCATGGCGCGATATGGCGTAAGACGCGTCTCCGCCGTTACGAAATGGCCCATAACGTTTCTATATGGTGTGGCTCACGCCATGACGTCTTAAGGTGCGCTATGGCGCGCCGCGGCGCGAGTTTTTTCTAAGACGTGATATTTTCACAATTTTTGTTTTATTATTTATTATTTTTTTATTTTTGTTTTATTTTTTATATTATTTTTATTTTTTTTTGTTTTTTTTTGTTTTTACATTTTAAACTTTATATTTTCTACCTTTATGGATTTATCTAATCACGACACACTTTGTTTCAAACTTTCATAAACATTATGGAATTACGATTAAAACGAAGGTTGTAAATTTACCTTTATAAGTTCTATTTTAAATATTCAATCAAAATCTATTTTTGTAATAATAATCTATATGTATGTTCTTCTTCTAATATGAATGTATTGTTTTAATATAATTATCTTACTAGAATAATATATGGATAACAAATATGTGTATATATAATTATATATTTGACATACAAATTTGCCGTCTTATCACGCCTTAAAAAACGCCGCGTCCTCGCCGTGGCGTGTAAGGCTTGACCTCGCTGTCACGCCACGCCTTACGCTATTTTGAACCTTGATTTCAGGTTTGATGATTTAGCCGTGAAGAATCCAGTTTTTGATGATCGCAGTACAAGACACAGCGGGCTGCAGATTTGAACCTTTTGTGGACGGATTCTCTTTTTGGGCTTTGCACATAAACACTCGGATTTATAAACACACTTTTTTGGGCTCGGTTTTAACCGATTGGGCCGGCAGATTGATGGGCCGGTTCCACTTTGTATTACCTAAACAACATTTGGGTTTTTGTTTGCATTACTCGTTTGGCTCAAAGACAAGAAAGGCCCATGGATCTTACCCGATCCATGGATCCTTTCTTCTTCTTCAAGCCACGGTTTTGCTATATATAGACATAGCCGGCTGTGTTGTTTAGCATCTTCAAAATTGTAACACCCCGAATTTCCACGATATTCTAATTAATATAAATGGGATCGAATTGTAATTTAGTCTAAGTTATGGACTAAATTGTAATTATTAACTCTAGGGTGGAAATTATATTTTGACCAAAGTTTAAATGTTATGGTTGAAAATTTGAATTAGAGGGGCTGTTTGGCCATTTGTGGAAAGGTGAGATTACCTTATGTTAGGGTAAGCTGTTTAATTTGAGATATTATCTCAAAAGCCTTTGTTAGTCGGTCTAGAGAAGAAAAAGCTCAGAGAATCGTTTTGTGTAGGTTGGGAAGCAGAGGAAAAGAGATTTGGAGTAATCAAAGTCAAGAACTTCATCAGGTGAGTTCATCCTTTTCATTTTAAAAGTTCATAATTGAAATTGAATCAAATTAAGTGTATAAATTGTCTGAATAAACTGGTATAATTGTTCGGAAATGGAATCATCAATAAGTTGAATTTTTAGATGAGCTTTAGAACTTTTTTGACGTAAATCGAATACTGTTAGTCCCAGATGGCTTAACAAGTATTGTAGAAGGGGGGGTTAAATACAATACTCGAAAATTTTCACAATTTTAATTCTTTTATTGAAAATCTTTCAACTAGAATTACACAAAGAAACTTAAAGACTGTTGCGGAAAAGAACAGATAAACTATTCTAACAATCTTTCACAAAGTATACTAAACAAAACAACCAAGAACACTGAGAGCAAAGCTATTAATTTATCAAGCAATATGGAGTTTCTTGCACTGAGAGAATTCCAGAGAGCGTGGTTTGCATGGGGATGTCTTCTTCCTTTTATAGTGGCAAGGAGTGTACAAGCATTGAATGCTTGGGACACTTGTCATCATCATATTTGCTGAGGATGTTGACTTCTGAAAAGCTGAGATGTCCTTATCACCTTTTACTAGGTACTGGAAATAGAGCCCATGCTGAAGAAAAGGACTTTAACTGATAACGGATAAAACGACAAACAATCACTTTTATCTGTCAAAGGATATTGTCCCATAATAAATGATCTTCTTGATGTGTATTCTAAGACAATCACACCGATGAAGTTTCACCGACATAATTGACTTTGGAACTTGAAACAATCTGTAGAGAGAGGATCTTAATAACACATGGATCCCACCGATTTCAACACTCTTATCGGTGAGATGAGGCTGACCGACAGAGGATATGTCGGTAGAAGGGTTGTCCACCGATTTGTTGAGAACAAGATCGGTGAAGGGTTGTCCACCGATTTGTGACAACAAAATCGGTGAAGTATTGTCCACCGACTTGTAAGAACCAATTCGGTGGAGGGATTGTCCACCGATTTGTTAAGGACATAATCTGTGGAAGATGACTTGGTTAAGTGCAAAGAAGAGTCTTCTATTTTCCACAAGTAGAATGTCTTCAAGCTTGGTTTCGGTTGATCTTCGACTTCACCGAACAGTTGATATCTTGTACAAGTCATCTTTAAAAGAACCATGCTACAATATTCCAAGTAAGATGTAAGGGAGAACATCGGAGAGTCAATTTCAAATCTAGGTGACCCAACAATCTCCCCCTATTTGAATTTGAGCTCTTCCCTTAGAAAATTTAAGAGTATATAAAAGTAAAATGCATTTTGACCCTTTTTACTCTTTTTGGGTTCTTTTCACATAGACCATTCTTTTTTGTTCTTTTGATCTATTTTCCTTTTGTATGACTATGTATACTATATATTGTATTTACAAGTAAATATAAGTAAGGTTATGTACCGAAAAAAAATTCAAATAGAAAGGTACTTGTATTTAGATAAGTTTTCTCGTACAATCGTAAGAAGAGAAACCGACTTTTACAAGCACCATTGAGAGAGAGAACCTACTTCTTGGAAGTTTGACGTTGGTTGATTTCGTCCAAAAAATTTCGGTAGAACGGTTGAGCTTCGGGGATGTTGGGAAATAGGTTGGAGATGCCTTGAAGAAACATGGTATCGGCGATGGGAATTTGAGCAAATCTGAAGAAGGCACGATGACCGAAACCATCATTGAAGAACAGTCCAGGAATCGGTGAGAGGCTCAAGGTTGTGGTAGGATAAGGCACATATGTGGGGAGGGACAGATTTAGGTTGCTTACATTTGGAATATTCCCTTCACTTGCCATTTCTTTGAACACCTTGTCGATAGGATTCTTGACTTTAGGAAGACGGATTTCTTCTTTCATCGATTGAAGTCTCGCCCTTTCATCGGAGGAAAGGATGATGTTGTGTTTTCTTTTAATCTCCTTCATCTTTTCCATCAGTCCTTCAATGCATTTGATAAAAACGTCTTTCTTTGGGTTTGCACTTCTGACCAAGTTTTGAGAGATCTCATACCATTCGGGAAGACCGTAATGTTGGAGGTTGACATCTCTCACACTTTTCATTGATCCGTCTTCTCTGTCAATGATCATCCTGATATCCTTTGGGTTGGCTCTTGAGGTAGCAATTTTGACATTTGTGATCGGGGATTTGGACATTCGGTGGTACATGGTCTTTTTGTACCAACTTATTTCTTCATTCTTTTCTTTTTCAATAGCACTCAACACCGATTTTTGGGTTAGGAGAGGATCGATAGACTTAGCTTTGATGGCCTCTTCTTGTGCAGCTTTCAAAGATAGAGCTCTGGAGTCATTTAAGTCTTTTTGAGCAAGTCTGGCTTCCTCAATCTCCTGAGGAGTCAGACCGAGGTTGGATTCCTGAGATTGTAAAGAAGGAGGCTTTAACTTCAAAGTTTGGGCATCAGCATGTGGATTTCCATATTTTGTCAGCTCCTTCTTTTTCTTTTCTTCTTCGGCCAATTGTTCAGCAATGAGGGTTTTCTTGCATTTGTCTTTGGGGGTTTTAGAAACTTGCTCCCCCTCAGACGTTGCCTTACTTTTCACCCCTGATGGAGACTTGATCGGTGTTGACGTTTGATCGGTGGTACATGCAGTTTTCGGTGAGGGTATAAGTGGAGTTTCGGTGGCTTTAGGTGATGATTCGGTGGAGGAAGAAGAAATTTCGGTGGTAGGTGATTTTTCGGTGGAGGGTGAGGATTTTTCGGTGGAGGGTGAAAGCTTGTTGATGAAAGATCTCTTAATTGAGGGCATTTTTGGATGACTAAGAGTCTTCTCCCCCTCAGCAGCAGCCGGAACCTTAAAACCCAACTGTTTAAAAACACTATCGAACTTGGTGTGAAGATGAGCCAAGCTGTGATTTGTGTCACCGGAGATCATAGAAAAATCACCCAAGTCCATTTCCCATTGAGCTTTCTCCAGCATGTTGTCAGCTTTGGTGTGAAGAGAGCGAAGGGAATCGGTGATGCTTTTGCCAAGATCCTGATGAGTTCTGGCCTCTTGAATAAGTCTCTGAAGTTCAGTATATTTTATGGTGGAAGAAGTCTTGAAAGCATCGAATGAAGCCGCAATGTTGTAGTGGGAAGTGGTCAAAGTATCCACTTTGTTGGTTAAGGCGACCAAATTGTCAGACAGAGACCGAAGAGTTTCACGAAGAGCATCGGTAGGGGGAGGATTGAGAGCTCGTAGATGGGGTTCGGTTGGTGCCAAACTTGAGTGAGGTAGTATTCGATCCTCAATAAAGTGAGAGGAAGTTGATTGAACCCAGGAAGGTTCGGTGTAAAGTAGCCGATGTCGGGGAGAGAGCGACTTCGGTGGTGGGGAGAGGGGGTCGGTGGAGATGTCTTCGGTGGGAGTGATCTGCGTTGAGGGAGGCTTGGTGTGAATTTCGTCGGTGGACGGGATGGTTCGGGGAGAACTAGTGTCCTCCAAAAGAAATTCAAAGAAGTCATTGGGGGGGGGGGGGAACTCAGATCGAGTGGTGCTTCATCATCGATCATAAACTGACCGGGTGAAAGGCCGTGCAGTGACAAGTCAACTCCTTCGAGGGGAGAGTCCTCGAAGTCATCTATACCACCCGAAGATGTGAGGGAAGAGGCATGTGGGTTCTCCATTTCTACAACTGTAGTCTTTTGAGAGACTGCAGAGGAGTCGGTGTGGATAATGACGGATTCCCTTGGCCCGGAGGGGTGAAGTTCAACAACTGGCGATTTTCGAGAATCGACAGTTGGATTAGTCGGTTGGGCCGATGGTGTCCGAGACCTCTTTGAAAGAGATCTCGAAGGGGAAGTAGAGTGCCTCCGCTTACGAGATGGGGATTGAACCGGGGAAGCCTCCGAGGGATTTCTCGGTGGCATAGTTCGAGAAATGGGTGCAGAGGTGTCGGGGGCCGTACGTTGTTTCTTTTTCGCGCCGCCCGACTTTACTCGAGAAAGGGAAGACGGGGCCACTACAACTTGGGGTGCCTCAGAAACTTCCGGGTGTTGAAACCCGGGAGCTTCCGCATCACCCCAGTAAAGATCGGGAGATAAAGCGAAGGAGATCATACCTTGGCGTAAGGGGAGATCAGTAGCGAGATGGCCAATATTGAGCGTCTTTTGGCCAACAAAGGGTGATGACCAATCGTAGATGAAGCGAGGAGTTTTAGACTTACGATCCGCATCCAAGGCCGCACCGAGTTTGTGTTGAAGGATCATGGAGATGAACCGAGGGTATGCGACATAACACCTTTTCGGGTGTTTGATTACTTCAGTTAGCTCAGTAAAGAAATACTGAGCAAAGTCCACCTTTCTTTGAAAAATCAGTGCATGAGAAAGCTTTGTAATATAAGATGGGGATTGGTCTTGACCACTTGTCTTTTCTAGAGAGACAATGGATCACATGAGCAAAGAGGAAGTTCCAAACCCCACCCATATGTTTGCGAAGAAGGGTACCTGGTCCTTTAGAAGACTTGGAAGCTTTATCCTCATTAGGTTGGACATAGCCAATAGTGCTGATGACATGCTCAATAAAGTTGTTGACATGCATGTCCACATATTCTGAAAAGGCTTCGATCCGGAGAGCACGACGGACATCATCCACGCCAAAAGTAACATCGTGATCACCCTCTTCGTCAGAAAAGATAGAGGCATGGATTGCTTCATTTGAAATATCATACACACAGGACAGCCAAAATTTGCCAATGAGCATTTTGCTCATTTTTGGGTTGCAGGAGAAAGCATGGAGAATAGGTGAGCGGGTTAAGAACTTGATAATGGTGTCGAACTCGGGATGAGCGGGATCGGATTCGAACCTTGCTACATGGTTGCAAGGGTTGAAGATGAGGTCTTCAAAGCACGTAGGTATCTTGGTGGGTGCCATTGTGGGAATGAGAATGACGGAAGAAGATGGAGGAGGAGTCGCATGTTTCGAAAAGAGAAAATGAAGGAGGAGGAGGGTGAAGGGTCGTATATATATAGAAGGAAGTTTGAGGGTTTCGGGGTAATGAAGGGTTTAGGAGGGAACGGTTATGAATAAGAAAATTTAAACAAATTAAACAAGTTGAAAAGGTAATGATGAGGGTTTCGGGGTATGTGGTTGAAAAAGGTTTTACATGGAAAAGGGACGGTCAAAGTCACTGACATCTAGGGTCTTAGGGGTGATGTGAGCATGGGGAAGCGTATGGGATAGGGTTAGTGGAATCGGTGATGTGTTTCGGTGTGCAGATCTCACCGACGGGAATGAATTGGTTATGGATATCGGTGGGAAGATTTATAGACGTCGGTGGGAGATTTGTGAAAGAAGTAATATTCGGTGGAATATAACACACCGACATGAAGATGTCGGTAGTAGATATCGGTGATCGGTGATCGGTGATCGATGTATATATCGGTGAGAGAGAGGAAAGAAGAGAGTGTCTACCGATGAGATTTCGGTGGAAGAAGAGAGACTAAGAGAGTGTCCACCGATGTGAGATCGGTGGAAAAAGAGAGACTAAGAGAGTGTCCACCGATGTGAGATCGGTGGAAAGTGAAGATACACAGTTATTGAAAGTTACACATGCCAAGTTCACTTATTAGGAAGTTGAACCTGGCTTCATCTAGGGGTTTGGTGAACAGATCAGCAAGCTGTGTATCGGTGGGAATGAAATGTAACTCAATGTCACCTTTGGAGATGTGGTACCTGATGAAATGATATATGATATCTATGTGCTTTGATCTGGAATGAAGAACTGGGTTGTTTGCAATAGCTATTGTGCTTGAGTTAGCACACAAAATTGGGACTTTGGAGTAGATTTGAGCATAGTCCTTGAGTTGATTTCTCATCCACAGGATCTGAGCACAACAGCTTCCAACAGCTACATATTCATCCTCAGCAGTAGAGGTTGACACAGAGTTTTGTTTCTTGCTGGACCAACTTACCAATTTGCCACCAAGAAGCTGGCAGCTTCCTGTAGTACTTTTTCTATCAATCTGGGAACCTGCATAATCTGAATCTGAATACCCAATTAGTTCAAAACCTGAGTCGTTGGGATACCAAAGACCCAAGTGCAAGGTACCCTTGAGATACCGAAAAATCCGTTTTACAGCCTTTAAATGTGATTCTTTAGGATTGGCCTGATAACGGGCACATAGACAAGTAGCAAACATAATATCCGGTCTGCTAGTAGTTAAGTACAGAAGAGAACCAATCATGCCTCGATAGAGGGTAACATCCACGGATTCACCTTTAAGATCAGCATTGAGTTTCAAAGGTGGAGCCATGGGAGTTTTCATAGGAGAGCTATCTAAAAAATTAAATTTCTTCAGAAGGTCACGAATATATTTACTTTGGTTTATAAAAATCCCTTCTGAAGATTGTTTGACCTGAAGGCCCAAAAATAATGTAAGCTCTCCCATCATGCTCATCTCATATTCACTCATCATGAGAGAAGCAAACTCATCACATAGTGACTCATCAGTGGCACCAAAGATGATGTCATCAACATAGATTTGGACAAGAATAAGATTACCTGAGGTCTCCTTGATGAAGAGAGTATTGTCAATTTTACCTCTGGAGTATCCATGCTTTAGAAGGAAGTTGGCAAGTGTGTCATACCAAGCACGAGGAGCTTGCTTGAGACCATAAAGGGCCTTGTCAAGTCTGTACACATAGTCTGGATGAGCTGGATCTTCAAAGCCAGAAGGTTGTTTCACATAGACTTCCTCTGCAAGTTCCCCATTGAGGAAGGCACTTTTGACATCCATTTGAAATACTCTGAAATTTTGGTAGGCAGCATGAGCCAGAAAGATTCTTATTGCTTCAAGTCTTGCAACCGGGGCAAAAGTTTCATCATAATCAATGCCTTCTTTCTGTCGGTATCCTTGAGCAACCAGTCTGGCTTTATTTCTGATAACTGTACCATCTTTATCCATTTTATTTCTGAAGATCCATTTGGTTCCAATGATTGTTTTCTGTCGGGGTCTGGGAACCAATCTCCAAACTTTGTTTCTCTTAAATTAAGAGAGCTCTTCTTGCATGGCAGTGATCCAACAGGGATCTGCAAGAGCTTCATCAATCTTCTTAGGTTCAATAAGAGAGAGAAAATTCACATAGAGACAAATATTCCCAATTCCTCTACGTGTTTGGACACCTGCTTGTTGATCACCGATGATTTGATCTATGGGGTGATCTTTGGTCCATTTGGTTGCAGGAGGTAAAGGTGGTGGAATATTTTGTGTTAGAGGTGAAGATGGAGTGGGATCAGAGGTTCGGTGGCAAGCAACATTTTCGGTGGAAGAAATTTGATCGGTGGAAGGCAGTTCGTCGGTGGGGAGTTGCACATCGGTGGGAGAGAGCACATCGGTGGAAACATGGTCAGTTTCGGTGGGAAATATAGAGGGTGACCCGACTTGGTTATTTGAAGGAGATGGATTGGAGGGTGTGAAATGAGTATCGGTGGAGTTTGATAAAGGAGCATCACCGATGCATGAAGAGATCCATCTGTGTAATTCATCATCATCATTTGACAGAGATGATGATCTAAGATCATCAAATTTGACATGAATGGACTCATCAATGCATTTTCTCCTGAGGTTGAACACACGATATGCTTTGGAGGATAGAGAGTATCCAACAAATATTCCTTCATCAGCTTTGGGATCAAACTTCCCAAGATTGTCACGGTCATTTAGAATAAAGCACACACAGCCAAAAACATGAAGAAAACCAATGTTTGGTTTTCAGCCATGGATAACTTCATATGGGGTTTTATCATGTCTTTTGGATATCACAGACCTATTTTGGGTAAAGCAAGCAGTATTAACAGCTTCAGCCCAAAAATATGTGGGTAGGTTGGATTCACTTAGCATGGATCTTGCAGCCTCACATAGAGTTCTGTTTTTCCTTTCCACCACTTCATTTTGCTGAGGAGTACGGACTGCAGAAAAGTTTTGAGAAATTCCTTTCTCAGTGAAGAAGTCTTCAAGAGCACTGTTTCTGAATTTAGTGTCGTTATCACTTCTTACCGAACGAACAAGTTGACCATTAAGAACTTCATTTTTCTTGACAAAATTGATGATTTCTTCAGTTGCATCACTTTTATACCTGAGGAAAGACACCCAAGTATATCTAGTAAATTCGTCAACAATCACAAGAATGTACCTTTTGCCTCATAGACTTGGAGTGCTGACTGGTCCACATAGGTCCATGTGCAGCATCTGGAGAGGAAGAGTGATGGAAGAACATTGCTTGGTCTTGAAGGAAGTCTTGGTGAGCTTCCCTTTTTCACATGCATCACACAAATTCTCTTTGACAAAGTTCAACTTGGGCATACCAGTCACCTGCTCTTTGTTGGAGATTTTATGAAGAGTTTTGAAATTTAGATGAGAGAGACGCTTATGCCACAACCAGTTTCTTTTGGATGAGTCATCTGACACAAAGCAGACATTTGATGAATTGTTATTTAGTCCCATATCAATGATATAGACATTTTCCATCCTTTTACCAGATAATGCCACGTTGAAGTTCTTGTCCACCACAGTACAGACACAAAGTTCAAAGATAACTTTATATCCAAGATCACACAGTTGGCTAATGCTGAGAAGATTATGCATGAGGCCGTCAACAAATGCCACTTTATTGAAGGTGACAGATCCATTTGTGAGAGTACCATATCCTTTGGTATAACCTTTAGAGTTATCACCAAAAGTTACAGATGGACCTTTTCCAGGCACATAGTTGATAAGCAGAGATTTGTTTCCCGTCATGTGGCGTGAGCACCCACTATCCAGATACCATATTTGATGGTGCTCAAAAGCCTGCATGCAAAAACAGATTAGTTCTTTGGTACCCATTTGGTGATGGGTCCTTTAGGGTTAGAAGAAGAAGAAGGGTCCTTAGGTTTGGTTCTATCTATTATTTCCTTGGGACAATCCTTAGCCATGTGAAAAGTGTCACCACAGTTATAGCATTTTCTATAGATAAAAATCTTTTTATAATTGTGACCACTTTCCTTGAATTTACTTTTCCCATTATTCTTTATTTTCTTGACAGGAGAGGATGAGGCAAGAGGTTTGGGTCCGAGGATTCCTTTGTCAGAGTTATAAGAAGATGATTCCTTGAAATTTGACTTTTTCAAAAGCACCGATCTGGGAATGGGAAGAGCAGATGAGTTACCAGAAATTATCTTTGGAGTATAACTTTTGGGATGGAGATCAACGACATATTTCCTTTTGTCGGAAGATGAGAGTCTGATTAATGAAGGTTGGTGTTCTCTTTTAGGGATCTTTGAGGGTTTATGATCAGAAGAGGGGTATTCATCTATGTGAATAGATTTCAACAGCTCATGAAGAGGTATGGGAAGATCATCGGTGGGGAAATCGTTGGGGAAATCGGTGGGATTTGAGGGTTGCTCATCGGTGGAGAAATCGGTGGATTTTGCTCTTTGAAAAGGTTTAGCTTTTGAGGAGTTAGAGGAAGAGGCTTCATCCATGACTGAATCTTTGAAAAAATCATGGTTGGGTTTTGAAACATCATTGGAATCTTGCTTCTCAATGTTTTGAAATGAAGAGGATTCTTTTGCCTTTATAAACATTCCATACTTTAAGGCTTCACCCAGATCTAAAGAGTTTAAGGAGATGGAGTCACACGAACTTGACTCTGAGGCATCATCCCATGTATTGGAGGAAGGGATGAGAGCAAGAGAAGAGTTATTAGCAACAGTTCTCTCAAATCCTAGACCGAATTTATCATTACTACTGATTTGGCCTTGAAAGATTTGTTCAAGATTTTTGGACGAATTGGACCATTTTCTAACAACCTCCTGTTCCCTTTTTAGTTTCTTGAAAAGGTGATTTTTCTCTTTTGAAATCACGTGATTTATGGTTTTCAAAATTTCAAGCTCAACTTTGATTTCCTCAAACTTTTCAAGTTTAGCCATGCAGACTTCAAGTTGAGAGGTGAGAGTTTTAACTTGAATGGATTTTCTTTTCTTGCTATCCTTGACAGCATAAAAATCTTTAGTTAATGATTCGTAAGCATCAATCTTTTCACTATCAGTCATATCATTAAAAGGATGTACCTGAGCATAAGCTGTCGAGCATCTAGTTGCCACAAGAGCCATTGGAGAGGTAGCTTTTTCAGAATCTTCCATCTCTTCAGAAATGGCCATGAAGCACATATTGTGAGAATCACTGTCAGAGGTGTCTTCTTTATCCCAGTCATGAGTTTCTGCCATTAGACCTTTTCCTTTTCTTTCAAGACCCTCACTCCTTTCTTTCTCTTTCTTGTACTTGGCTTTATACTTCTCAGCACGCTCCTGATGGTCTAAGGAAGAGGATTGGGAATCCTTTTTGGAATAGGTTGATTTGAAAGGATTATTTCTGGGTTTCTCATTCTTTGAAGAATATTTGTCAGAGGATGGGTTCCTAGACTTAGTAACACGCTTGCTCCTACACTCAGATGCAAAGTGTCCTTTCTTGCCACAGTTATAGCACTCTTCATTTGACTTATCAGATGAAGTCTTGGAAGATGAAGATTTTCTAAAATTTCTGGATTTGTTGAAAGAACGAAATTTGTTCTTAGAGCCAGCCATCATTGCCATTTCCTCAGACAATTGTTCAACCATAATTTCCTCACCTTCATCATCAGCATCACTAAGATATGCCTCCGTTTGGTGGGTAGAGTTATTTTGGCTGTCATTGTTAGAGTCTGATGAAGGATAGGTGATTCTAGGAACATTTTGAGATTTCTTGGAGCTTTCACTGGCAAGAGCTATAGAAGAGCTCTTTATCTCTTTGATGAAAGATTTCCTTTGTAACTTGGTTTGCTCAATATTGAAGAGAGTTCCATACAGGACAGTTAAGGGCATGAACTCAAGGTCCTTGGTAGTTTTAATGCAAGTACATATATTCTCCCAAAATTCTGGAAGACAATCCATGAACTTGCTTAAAACTTCCTCATTATCATAAACCCTGCCCAATAACTTCAGATCATTTAAAAGAGAGTTGAAACGATTATAGTAGCTAGGAAGAGATTCTCCTTTTTCAAAAGCAAAGAGTTCATATTTTCTAATAAGACCAATCTTTTTACATTTCTTTACTTCCACTGTACCTTCGTACAGTACACACAGTGTTGTCCACATCTCTTTAGCAGTTGCAAAGTTAACCAGAGAGTGATAGACCTCATCAGGAAGTGAGAGTGCAATAATTGCTCTTAGCTTAGAGTCGAGAGAAACCAAACATTTTTCCTCATCAGTATATTTCTTAGGATTTTTTAGGATGTAACGACCAGTAGCACTGGATTTTTCTTCATCAGAATCACTAGAGATTTCTTTTTCCATGGTTTCTTTACCAGGCCTCTGCGTTTCATAGCGAGCCCAAACTCTGGGGATGATAGGTCCCTCATTGAGAATGGTTGGATATCTAGTATCCACTCCTTCCATGAATAGCATCATGCGGCTTTTCCACAGAGAAAAGTTGTTAGCATTAAACTTAGGCGGTTTTGTTATGGAGCCATTCTCAGAAAAATTGTTTTGAAAAGAGTTTTCAATGGTTGAAGAAGAAGAGGCAGCCATCGCAGATCAAGTTTATGGAGTTAAACTTTCTGCTCTGATACCACTTGTTAGTCCCAGATGGCTTAACAAGTATTGTAATAGGGGGGGTTGAATACAATACTCGAAAATTTTCACAATTTTAATTCTTTTATTGAAAATCTTTCAACTAGAATTACACAAAGAAACTTAAAGACTGTTGCGGAAAAGAACAGATAAACTATTCTAACAATCTTTCACAAAGTATACTAAACAAAACAACCAAGAACACTGAGAGCAAAGCTATTAAGTTATCAAGCAATATGGAGATTTCTTGCACTGAGAGAATTCCAGAGAGCGTGGTTTGCATGGGGATGTCTTCTTCCTTTTATAGTGGCAAGGAGTGTACAAGCATTGAATGCTTGGGACACTTGTCATCATCATATTTGCTGAGGATGTTGACTTCTGAAAAGCTGAGATGTCCTTATCACCTTTTACTAGGTACTGGAAATAGAGCCATGCTGAAGAAAAGGACTTTAACTGATAACGGATAAAACGACAAACAGTCACTTTTATCTGTCAAAGGATATTGTCCCATAATAAATGATCTTCTTGATGTGTATTCTAAGACAATCACACCGATGAAGTTTCACCGACATAATTGACTTTGGAACTTGAAACAATCTGTAGAGAGAGGATCTTGATAACACAAGGATCCCACCGATTTCAGCACTCTTATCGGTGAGATGAGGCTGACCGACAGAGGATATGTCGGTAGAAGGGTTGTCCACCGATTTGTTGAGAACAAGATCAGTGAAGGGTTGTCCACCGATTTGTGACAACAAAATCGGTGAAGTATTGTCCACCGACTTGTAAGAACCAATTCGGTGGAGGGATTGTCCACCGATTTGTTAAGGACATAATCGGTGGAAGATGACTTAGTTAAGTGCAAAGAAGAGTCTTCTATTTTCCACAAGTAGAATGTCTTCAAGCTTGGTTTCGGTTGATCTTCGACTTCACCGAACAGTTGATATCTTGTACAAGTCATCTTTAAAAGAACCATGCTACAATATTCTAAGTAAGATGTAAGGGAGAACATCGGAGAGTCAATTTCAAATCTAGGTGACCCAACAAATACCAGTATCGCAGTTCCGGTGTTGAGTTTTGGAACTGAGGTTAAATTCTGGAACTGGGTTTAATTTCCGGAACTGGGTTGAATTTCCGGAACTGGGTTAAATTCCGGAACTGGGCCAAATTCCGGATTTGGGCTTGATTTGTGGAATCTGGAACTATCAATTTCCGGAATTGGACTTCCGGTCCATGGGTTCCGAAATTGGGGAATTTGGGCTTTGCAAATCGGATCCGGAATCAATTCCGGTAATTGGACTAAGTTTGGATCCGGTAGTTAGGATCAGGAATGGGAGAATGTATTGGGTTCCGGTTTGGGCCCTGATCCGGTATGAAATAAAAGGTCGGAAGTAGGCATTAGCTTAGGAGTCCGATAATGTTTTAATTAAATTGATTTCCGGAACTTGGGTCTCAATTGGGATCCGGTAACAATTCTGAAATGGTCGTGGGATTATGATTCGATACTATTTAAATTTCGGTATTGAGTTTATAATTAAATAAAAGTAGAGAATCCCGGAATAGTCTTTAAGTACAGTATTAAAGGGACTCGGATTAAGGTTAGAATCCAGTTAGAGAATTGAGTTTTAAATTAGGATCCTTATTTAAATAATTCTGTTAATTGAGTTCGGAATAATTTTGATTATAATTGTTGGAGGGGGATCAATTGAGAATAAATACGATAAATTGTTGAATATTCTTAGGGTTAAGAATATGTTATGAGTTGTAGCGTGATGTGTCTTTATACACATACGTTAGTAAGTGTAATGGATCCATAGGCACTGATTATTATTTGTAATGTGGAATAGACCAGGTTCTCAATGGTAATTCCCGTTGGCCTATAATGTGGATTGTTAATCCCATTTCGGGAGGCGATAGCCTATAATGTGGATTGTTAATCCCATTTCAGGAGGCGATAGCCTATAATGTGGATTGTTAATCCCATTTCGGGAGGCGATAACCTATAATGTGGATTATTAATCTCATTTCGAGAGGTGATAAGGAAATGATTGAATAAGCGAAGTAGAATTGCCATTCGTATTGATTGTAGTGAATAGGCAAACATAACTGCTATTCGTGATTAAGACGTGGAAACGTGAAATAGAAAAAGTGTGATTGTTGTTTCCAGTTGCTTTCGGTGGATTAGAGATAGGTAATACATAAATGCTATTTCTGCTTCCATTCCAAGAAAGAGGTATGACGACTGATTGTAATTCCTTAGGCTTGAGTGATGATCTAGAATCGGTAATGATTCATAGTAGGCCTTCGAATATAATGATATGACTTTCTGAATGTTAGTCATATTCATGGGATCGGGTATGTTCCCGTCATTATGATGCGAGTACGAGTACAGTAAGAATGGTGACGAACCAGGTTTGTTTATATGCTTGAATATCTGAGTTTTAAAGTTGTTAATGTTTTCATTTGAATTTGGATGTTCTCACTAGGCGTAAGCCTAATTGTTCAAATTCAATCTTTTTACCAGGTACGAGTTCAGGGAAGCAAAAGGGATGTGGGACGAGTGCTTTTGATATTCAACTTTTGATGATAAGCGGAGAACTTAGACGATGCGAGGAGGCTTTGGACGGATTGCTTAGATAACCCATTTAATCTAATTATAGTTGTCATGATTAGATTAATAGGTTATTTAGAGACTTCGATTTGTGTATAAAGGAACCCTCATAATTAATTCTCTACTTATATGTAGAAAAGTTTGGATGATATTTGATATACCTTGTTAAATTTAAGGTTCAAATTGGCCCTGACTTTTAGGGTGTTACAATATGGTATCAGAGTTGTAGTTTAAGTGAACTAGGTATGATTGTGAGATACCTAGACTTAAGCTGAGAAGAATTAAGTTATGATTTGTGAGATATGGGTAGAATTGCTAAGACGGGATAGTCTTAGAGTCGACATAAATATGTGAAACTAGTACTGTAACAATGGTGACGAGAATTCTTATGTATAGTATATTCGCAATTTCAATTAGCTACTGTTATTATGGATATATTGTTACATAAGCATACTTGTTTCTAAATTGTTTCCGTGACTAATGAACGTGTAGTACGTCTCTTTGTGTGTGAGTTGTGAATAATCAATTCTTTTGGTTATCTGTTGTGCTTAGCAGAATAAACTGGGTAATACGCCAAATAGGTCTTTTAATTCCTCGGAGGGTTGTATGGCAAATAAATTTGCGGAAGATCAACCTGAAGGAGGTGAAACTAATGGGAATCCATCAAGGTTACCTATCTTGGGAGAAGGAGGAAGTCAAACTCATCGACTTAATGATGGTACTCCTGATTCGGTAACGACGGAATCTTCTATGGAGTCCCGAATAATGGAAAACATGATGCGGGTCATGAATGTTGCACTAACTCAACAACAAGAGATGTTTATAAAAATGCTGAATGACCATATCACCCAGTCACATAGGCCAGAGGTGAGTACCAGTGCTGTAACTTCACTTGTAAATCCAGTATTGAATACTGATGGTGGAATGGAAGAAGCGTATGCTGGAAATAGAGTTGAAATAGCTCAAGTGGGAGAGAAAAGAAAGTGGGAGGATAGATCAGAATCTTGCCAGAATTCGGAAACTTTTGCTAAGAATCATTGTATTGAATCCCGTCGAGAAACCAAATTGTGTCTGAAATGTTTCAAGTGCGGAGAAACTGGCCACACGATTAAAAACTGTCATATTCAAGGGTCAACCTGCTATGAATGCAAGAAGCCTGGTCATTACCGAAGGGACTGCCCGAAGCTAAAGAATAGTGGAAATCCAGAGAGGAAATACAATACTTCGAAAACAACGGTTGAACGTTTTATGTGACGCCGGAAGAAGCTAAGGAATCGACGGGTGTGCTTTTGATATTTTGTTAATCATATACATGCATGTGTATTATGTATTAGTGTGCTAGCTTGTTTTGTTGTACTTTATTCTTTGATTGAAGTTAACTATACCAGTTACTATTTTGGATAATGTTTTAATAGTTGGTATACAAAAAAGAGAGTTTCTAACCCTTGTTAATTCCTGAGTAAAAGCGGGATAATTTAGCAGTTGCTGAATTATTTTATTTTGACGAGCTCTTCAGATGAAATTTTAAGTACGGTGGTGTGTTTTCGAAGATGAACTATACCGAGTAGTAGATAAAGTGGACAGTTGGATCCACTATTGGTCTAAAATCAAAAGGCTAGTCTTCAGTAGAAGTTGTGACTCAACCCAAGTAAGACTAGTTTGTCTCCTGGTAATCACGTTTTGGAGATAAGTTACTGGGGAATTTCGATTTTAGATTCCGATCGAGGAATAGATGCTGAACAAGTAGAACTTTGACTATTAACCAAAGGAGACCAATAGAATTTTATGTTATTTCCAAGTTGGGGAGCGAGAAATGGTAAAGGTATCACTGTGGAAATATCATAGAATGTTAAGGTGGGTTGATAAACTAAAAGAGGGTATGTAGAACGAATATCCTCATCTAAATATTTAGCTTGATTTCGGGGACGAAATTATTTTCAAGTTGGGGAGATTTGTAACACCCCGAATTTCCACGATATTTTAATTAATATAAATGGGATCGAATTGTAATTTAGTCTAAGTTATGGACTAAATTGTAATTATTAACTCTAGGGTGGAAATTATATTTTGACCAAAGTTTAAATGTTATGGTTGAAAATTTGAACTAGAGGGGATGTTTGGTCATTTGTGGAAAGTTGAGATTACCTTATGTAAGGGTAAGCTGTTTAATTTGAGATATTATCTCAAAAGCCTTTCTTAGTCGGTCCAGAGAAGAAAAAGCTCAGATAGAAAGAGAAAAGAGAAAAAGAAGGGAACTGAGAAGAGAATCGTTTTGTGTAGGTTGGGAAGCAGAGGAAAAGAGATTTGGAGTAATCAGAGTCAAGAACTTCATCAGGTGAGTTCATCCTTTTCATTTTAAAAGTTCATATTTGAAATTGAATCATATTAAGTGTATAAATTGTCTAAATAAACTGGTATAATTGTTCGGAAATGGAATCATCAATAAGCTGAATTTTTAGATGAACTTTAGAACTTTTTGACGTAAATCGAAGACCAGTATCGCAGTTCCGGTGTTGAATTTTGGAACTGAGCTTAAATTCCGGAACTGGGTTTAATTTCCGGAACTGGGTTGAATTTCCGGAACTGAGTTAATTTCCGGAACTTGATTGAATTTCCGAAACTGGGTTAAATTCCGGAACTGGGCCAAATTCCACATTTGGGCTTGATATGTGGGATCCGGAACTATCAATTTCCGGAATTGGACTTCCGGTCCATGGGTTCCGGAATTGGGGAATTTGGGCTTTGCAAATCGGATCCGGAATCAATTCCGGTAATTGGACTAAGTTTGGATCCGGTAGTTAGGATCCGGAATGGGAGAATGTATTGGGTTTCGGTTTGGGCCCTGATCCGGTATGAAATAAAAGGCCGGAAGTAGGCATTAGCTTAGGAGTCCGATAATGTTTTAATTAAATTGATTTCCGGAACTTGGGTCTCAATTGGGATCCGGTAACAATTCTAAAGTGGGCCGTGGGATTATGATTCGATACTATTTAAATTTCGGTATTGAGTTTATAATTAAATAAAAATAGAGAATCCCGGAATAGTCTTTAAGTACAGTATTAAAGGGACTCGGATTAAGGTTAGAATCCAGTTAGAGAATTAAGTTTTAAATTAGGATCCTTATTTAAATAATTCCGTTAATTGAGTTCGGAATAATTTTGATTATAATTGTTGGAGGGGAATCAATTGAGAATAAATACGATAAATTGTTGAATATTCTTAGGGTTAAGAATATGTTATGAGTTGTAGCGTGATGTGTCTTTATACACATACGTTAGTAAGTGTAATGGATCCATAGGCACTGATTATTATTTGTAATGTGGAATAGACTAGGTTCTCAATGGTAATTCCCGTTGGCCTATAATGTGGATTGTTAATCCCATTTCGGGAGGCGATAGCCTATAATGTGGGTTGTTAATCCCATTTCAGGAGGCGATAGCCTATAATGTGGGTTGTTAATCCCATTCGGGAGGCGATAGCCTATAATGTGGATTGTTAATCCCATTTCGAGAGGCGATAACCTATAATGTGGATTATTAATCTCATTTCAAGAGGTGATAAGGAAATGATTGAATAGGCGAAATAGAATTGCCATTCGTATTCATTGTAGTGAATAGGCAAACATAACTGCTATTCGTGATTAAGTCGTGGAAACGTGAAATAGACAAAGTGTGATTGTTGTTTCCAGTTGCTTTCGGTGGATTAGAGATAGGTAATACATAAATGCTATTTCTGCTTCTATTCCAAGAAAGAGGTATGACGACTGATTGTAATTCCTTAGGCTTGAGTGATGATCTAGAATCGGTAATGATTCATAGTAGGCCTTCGAATATAATGATATGACTTTCTGAATGTTAGTCATATTCATGGGATCGGGTATGTTCCCGTCATTATGATGCGAGTACAAGTACAGTAAGAATGGTGACGAACCAGGTTTGTTTATATGCTTGAATATCTGAGTTTTCAAGCTGTTAATGTTTTAATTTGAATTTGGTTGTTCTCACTAGGCGTAAGCCTAATTGTTCAAATTCAATCTTTTTACCAGGTACGAGTTCAGGGAAGTAAAAGGGATGTGGGACGAGTGCTTTTGATATTCAACTTTTGATGATAAGCGGAGAACTTAGACGATGCGAGGAGGCTTTGGACGAATTGCTTAGATAACCCATTTAATCTAATCATAGTTGTCATGATTAGATTAATAGGTTATTTAGAGAATTCGATTTGTGTATAAAGGAACCCCCATAATTAATTCTCTGCTTATATGTAGAAAAGTTTGGATGGTATTTTATATACCTTGTTAAATTTAAGGTTCAAATTGCCCCTGATTTTTAGGGTGTTACAAAAATAGTTGTTGATCCAATTAGATTGTTAGCTTAGTATCTTTATAGCATTCGGTTTCCCAACCGAAGCTACTACCTTCGGTTTGATCCTTTTTTATTCAACCACTATCGTTAATCGTTAGATAATCTATGTTATGTTTCCATCTTTCTTTTGCTGCTTAATCTGTTCTTAACTGTTCGTGTTTGTGTTCGGTTGGATGCAGCAGCTTCCATCGAGCTGTTTACATTCCTTACACTTTTGGTTTTCAAGAACAAACGACAACTCGATTTATATACGTTCCGATAACGATTCCGTAACTATCACTCACCGGAAGTCCGACTAATACTTTCGGATCCCCAACTAGATTGGTTCACGGTTGAGTATAGTCCATAGAATTGAAAGGAGTTCGTTATAAAGAAAAGTCGTCATTTGCACGTTCCATTCTCATCTATAGTTTAATTAACGTTTTGGGTTCTTTATTATCGATTCCAATACGATTCCATTGATTACCATTCACCGGAATTCCGACTAATAATTTCGGGTTCCCAACTAGATTGGTTCACGGTTGAATATAATTTTTGGAGTTATAGAAGTTTCGATACGAAGATACCCGTTGTACTTACTAAGCAGTCTCGTTTTGAATTTCCACATTTGAAACAAGATTTTCCTTGTGATTTAAAGTTGTCGTTAACTTCTCAGTTAATAAATATTTTAACTTGTTTTAATAAAACTATAATTAGAATCTCGAGATTTGGTTACTTGCACGACAAGTTACGTACTTAAGTTACGTACTTCCGTTAATAGTATTGTAGTTTGTTTGTGTATTGTCCATCTCCATTATTTGTTTTTCAAGTTTATACATCCCTTATAATTAGAAACCGAACGATGATGGGCTAAACGTCCTAGTTCGGGGTATAAAGTGAAGTTGAGACCAAGACCGATAATGAAATAAAGAGTTGTATCGTATGGCATGATTGTCCAAAGTTATTTAAATCAAGGTTATATTTTGTGGTGGATCACAATTGACCAATTGACACCCGGTACGTTGTATCATAAAATATTGGACTCTTGAGATAACTGAGGAATGTCGTCTCATATTTTTATCTAGTTATTTATTTCATCCTAACGGAACTTTATAACCTGTGCTTCTCTTTATAATTGATTTTAGTTTAATTGTTAACAAAACCTCCAACAAAAATATTGTTTTCGAATTCGCATTCTGAAACTCGCTTTTACGAACTGGACTTTTAAAGAGAAACTTTTCCACGCTTCCCTGTGGGATCGATATTCGGTACTTTTGTACCATTATTACTTGTTTAAGGACGATAATAGACCAAGATGTATACTTGCGTTAAGGTATATTTATTATAAACGAAACACTTTATTTTATAGGGTGTAGTCAAAGTTGTAACAAGTTTTTGGCGCCGTTGCCGGGGAAGCACGCTAGAAGTTTTTCTTTTACTTAAAGTAAAGTTTTTAAAAGCAAGTTTTTCTACCACTTATTTGAAAAACAAAAAAAAATAGTGTATGCCAAGGTTGCTGATAGCGGAAAAACGTATATAGTTCCAATCAGTGGCCACAGTGTGCCCACAGTGGGGGCGCAAGTATACACCACAACTATGATCGCTATAAGTAATAAAATGGCAAGTATTTACCAAGTATCGTACCCACGAGGACTGAACTACTGAGAATCAGAGAATGTCACGAACTTCTTGCACAAGTCTCGGTTTGAAAATATTGTTGGTTTGTTTGGAAAATGATTAAACTCTTGAATAATTAAAAATGGGTATGGATGTGAATTCCCTTGAGATATTTGTAGTAACAAGATGGTTAGTTGCTTTGTAGCACGAAAAGTTCATAAAAAGCCCGATCTCTCGAAATGGTGCGATTTATAAACCGGTCCTACAAAGTTTCCATAAAGTGTCCATTGTTACCGACTCCCGATCTTGCCGATTTAATTAAGTTTGACTCTAAACGTCAAGTTCTACCAATATGGAGATTTACACCAAAATCTCTTTGTGATATAAATCTCGACCGACGTTTGAACCTTAATAAATCATACAAAACCCGCCTCTCGATGTGATTATCAAATACTCTCTCAAATCTTTGTGCATCACTTAAGCCGTATTTCGAATCCACCCTTCTCGAGGTCTAAGATCTAATATTAACACATCAAAGTGATCGGCTTATCCGCGTTGAGTTTAAGTCTCGACTCAAGTGACCAATCTCGAGAGTTAGTAACAAATGGCCACACCCAAGTGTTGCCTACTAGTCTCAAGTTTGTTCACCTCCACACCCAAAGGGGTGCTTAGCTCATAATAAAATTAGAAGACATAACAATGTAGAAGAAATGCATAAAAGTTCTTTGCATAAAATTAAAGACGTGGCCACAGTGGGAACACTACTGGCAGAATGGAAATTACAAACAAGGAATTAAAATGCTACAACTCTTCAAGTTTTAAGAAACAAGAAGAAGAACTTAACTACTGGAATGTAAGTAAACTAAAGCTGAGAATTGATTTCTTTTGAAGTGATCCAAGCCCTGTCTTTTATAGCTCCCAAGTTGTGTAATACCCAATGGACAAAACTTCTTTTATCCATAGGGTAAGAGCCAATACCACCTTCCAATGCCCCTAGTTTACTGATATACCCAGATCTTGCAAATCTTCATTATGCTAACATTCTTTATCCAGATAATTGCATTATCCGTTGGGTAATAGGAATATCCGCCCGTGCTCACAGTGAGCGGCCCTGTGCCCACAGTCGAAAGTGCAGTGTTTTTCCAAGAAAATAAACTTTTGAAACCTCATCATCTTTTTATCATTTTTAGACCAAATAAAGGGGAAAGAAGCAAAGTGGGTTTAAAACGATATAAAATCCTAGAAAAAGAGTAATAATAAACTCTAAAAAATGAGAGTTATCACACCCCCAAACTTAAGGTTTTGCTTGTCCTCAAGTAAAAGAAATGAAGGAAAAAGAATTTTTACGGAGGGAAAGAAGACGAAACTTACAAACATGCTTGAATGATTCCTCGAAGTGTGTACTTCTTCCCTTCTTGACTATTTGCTGGAACTTTGATCGGTAGGACTTTTCGGGTTAGTGTTTGTGGCTAAATTCAAAAAAAATTCTCCCCCCAAACTTGAACTAAACTACAAAAGGAATTTGGATATATCTTTGTTGCTTTTCCTTTGAGTTCTATTTCAGTCACAAAACCCAAGCTTCATGATTTTTTTATTTTTTCTACGAGCTTTTTGGGTTATGTTTTTCCTTCCAATTTTTCGAATGTGGTCTTCCAATTTTTCGAAGACTGTTATTTATTTTTTATTTTTTTTGGATCATACAAGTAATGATCATTTATTTCCCCACCCCCAAACTTAAAGATGGACAATGTCCACATTGTTGTATGGAATGGCTCGGTTGTGGGAACAAAGGGAAACGTGTTTAGGCCATGCAAGAGGGCCTACGTCCTCTCAAAATTACCTACAAATAGTCAAGCGAGGTTGAAGTACCTGAAAATGAAAGGAAATCACAACAAACATTCAAGCAACACAAACCATCATCGGCATTTAAACAAAACCCGCAAGTGATACACAAAAGGCGGGGAGGAGCAATTTAAAAGTGTTAGACAAACCCAAAAGACAGATAAAAGCAGTAATGTTTAAAACGATGATGATGAATCAAAAGCTAATTTTTCGGTGACTCCTGCCCACTGTGTGGGTCCGTAGGCACAGAACCTGCTGGAAATCAGGGTGGGCGATCGTCGTCTTCATCCTGTGGAACAGAGGCAGAGGTGGATCCACCCTCCATTCGTGCAACTCGTTCTTCAAGAGCATCAAGCCTGGCAAAGATCTTCTTGGATGTTAGGTTGGCCTCCTCTTTCTCTAATACCAACGCCGCCAACCACTCGACCGTGCCGTAAACTGCGTACGTCGGATCTGTGGCGGCAGACGGCTGCTGTGGGGGGCGCGGTGGAACAGTAGGCTCGGGCCTCGGAGGCTGTTGGGGTACGCCTTGATCCTGCAAAACAACGGGAGTACGAGTGGCGCTCTTTCGGCGCGCAATGGTTTCGCTATTCAAGTGGGTCTTACCAAACGTGATGACATCATGTTTATAAGTTGGCACACGGGCCTCGGAACACAGCTTGGTTATCAAACCTGGTAATATGAATCGACTTTGGACCCTCGCGGCAGCCCTAGCAATCGCGTCATGAGCTATTTGGCCGAGATCGATCGGACATTCTTTGAGAATACAATAGAGCAAAATACATCGCTCATAATCAACAGTACTATCGTGAGCAGTAGGCATTAAGTTGTGCCTTAGGAACTGGAACCAAATGGCCGCTTCCTCCGTGAGATGGTTGGCCCGGATCATAGAACGATTGTTATCTTGGGACCAACCACAACCTGGACGCGCCAAAGCTTTAGCAATCTCCTCGTCCGAAATAAAGAGCAACGTTTTGCAAAGTTGATGATACGAACACACAAATGGGGCCACAAGGTTTAAAACTCTATTCAAGGCCTGTCCGGACCAATCAACAACCCGACCACGAAGCCGTAAAGGGCTGTGTTCGGCAAACGCGACAGTCGCGTAAAACTCGGCTACCCACATTTCATTTGCTTTGCATGGGATCGAAATGAGTTTCTCCCAATGCATCGCAAACAGGTGCTGCTTTACGTGTGCCACAGAATTTACCAAGGCAGTGTCAAAAGCGCGCTCTAGCAATATTTTGTTGGTTTTAATGAGCTCATACCTCGCTTTGACCACAATGTTGTGGATAGGAGTGACCGGTTTCGTGCGAGTGGCACTGCGTGTACGACGTGTGACGATTGGTTTCTTTCCTTTGTCATCGGCTCTAATCTCCTCTTCAAAATCACTGTCCGAAGCCGCAATATTCTTCGCCTTTTTCGGTGGTGGCTCATCGGATTCCGAAGAGGAGGAACTGGAATCTGCTGGTTGCATTCCCATAGCAGCTTGTTGCTCAGAAGGACCTGCCGTGTCCATTTTCTCAATATTTTCCGCTGTGGTGCTCGTGCCCGCTGTGGGCATCACTTACTCACTGTGGGCACACTCGACATTTTTTGGGTTTTAGCCATGGGTGGTTTCTGGGTCCAGGGGCTTTTCAAAGGGGTATGAGGGAGTATTTTGAGGAGGCAAGTGTCCCTCAAAATTAAACCACAGGTCCGCATCAGGGTCTTCTTCCCCCACATCTCCTTTCTCATTTAAGTCAAAGGGCTTGGATTTAGAGGTGGAGGGCTGATTTTGGGGTTCAATGGGGATGGTGGTTGTCATGGTAGGGGGGTTGTGATGAAAATAGGTTTTAGAGGGTGAGATTGTGGTCGTGGAGTGGTTGGGGTTTGGAGATATTGAGGATTGTGGAAATCTCCAAATGGGTTATTAGGGTTTGTTGTTAGGTGAATGGGAGGGATAGTAATGGGTATGGTAGGTGGGAAAATACACACAAACAAGGGTTGGGTCAAGGGTATGTTAATGGTGGAAGGGATGATTTGAGGAGGGTTTTGAGGTGGGTTTTGATTTGGTGGATCGATCACTCGAGTGATTACCTCGTGAGACTCAACGAAAGAAAGCACATACCTTGGTGAGGATGGAGTTGCAGGTTCGTCGGTGGTCTGAGCGTCGTTGGTCGGAGCGCCAGAGGAGACGCCGACGGTGGTCTAAACGGCCATCGTTGATGAAGCAGAACTTAGGGCTTGGATCTCGGCCACCACAGATGCATCCGACGAAGGTGGGGCGTCGGAAATGACGTCGGTCGGAGCAGCAGATGCGGCGGCGGTTGATATGGTGATGAGCTCAGCGGCGGTACTCACGATGGTAGGAGTGGACTGTTGTCCGGTGATGGCGGCGGTGTGGCGGGTGGACCGCCGCGCGGGTCTGCCCGGAATGTGAACCAGGGATTTTTTTCTTGCCATGGGAAGAGAAGTGGGTTTGGTGAAAACTTTTTGGGGAAGAAGACTTTAAGTGGGTTTCATCTTTAGAAAAAGAGGGTTTTTGATCCAAAAAGCCAAGACATTTTCTAAAAACGTTTTATGTTCCAAAAATTGAAAACCCATTGGATAAAGTAGGGGACCTTAGGTTAAAAGAATTTGAAAATATTACCAGCCAATGGTTTTCCCTTTACAACTTGGTTTTAGCCTTGGAACCCCCCAAAAACCTAGTACACCCAAATCTTAAAAAAACTATTCTCTTGAAACAAGTGCGTACTTGATGTACTAGGGAAGCTTCTTTTCTCAACATGCTCCCCAATCAGTTGTATTCTTAAAAACTTGCCCCACATGTTGCTGACAAATTACACTTCCACCCCCCAAGACTTCCTTATCCGAAATTTGAGGTCTGTGGGCACGAAGTACCCACAGTGAGCAACCTGCACTATTAATTCTAAAAATAAATCAAAACAAAGGTTATGAAATAATATATACACTATGTACACAATGGTTCCCTCAATGATCATTCGTCACCACCAGTGGGTATGGACACTTCATTTGGAATGAAATGCTTGACCCGGTGACCGTTAACCAGGAAGATGCTTCCGTCTTGTGGGTTAATTAAATCTATTGTACCAAACTTTCCCACGTCCGCAATGGTAAATGGTCCCGACCAACGTGATTTTAATTTTCCGGGAAACAACTTCAACCGAGAGTTAAAAAGGAGCACTTGTTGATTTTTTTCAAAACTCCTTTGGTTAATATGACGATCATGCCATACTTTTGTTTTTTCTTTATAAATTTTGGCGTTCTCGTAGGCATGATGACGTATCTCCTCTAACTCGTTTAGTTGAAGTTTTCTCTTCTTTTCGGCCACGTCTTCATTGAGGTTTAATTCCTTTACGGCCCAAAATGCCTTGTACTCAAGTTCCAAGGGTAAGTGACATGCTTTACCAAAAACCAGTTTATATGGCGACAGTCCTAACGGTGTTTTAAAAGTTGTTCGATATGCCCAAAGTGCGTCATCCAACTTAAGGGACCAATCCTTTCTATCGGGTTTTACCACTTTTTCCAAAATCTACTTTATTTCCCGATTTGAAAGTTCGGCAAGCCCGTTTGTTTGAGGATGGTATGCCGTTGATACCTTATGATGGATGTTATATTTACTCAAAACTGTGCTTAACATTTTGTTGACAAAATGAGTTCCCTCGTCACTAATTAAAGCACGAGGCGTTCCAAAACGAACAAAAATGTTTTTATGAAGAAAGTTAATCACAGTTTTAGCATCATTTCTTGGACACGCGGTGGCTTCTATCCATTTTGAGACATAATCTACCGCGACCAAAATATACTGATTATTAAAAGACATAGGAAATGGTCCCATAAAATCGATGCCCCAAACATCAAAAAGTTCGACTTCTAAAATATTATTTAAGGGCATCTCATTTCGTTGGGACAAATTCCCGGTCCGTTGGCATTGGTCACAACTCTTTACGAACTCAAATGGATCTTTAAAAATGGTAGACCAAAAGAAACCACTTTGAAGAATTTTTGCGGCCGTACGTTGACCACCAAAATGGCCCCTGTAAGGCGAAGCGTGACAATCCCGCAAAATATTTTTCATTTCAAAATCCAAAACGCATTTCCTCAAAATTTGGTCCGTTCCCAATTTATACAAAAAAGGATCATCCCAAAAATAGTGCTTACAATCATGAAGAAACTTTTTAAACCTTTGTGCGTTCATGTGGTATGGCCTAATTCCACTTGCAAGGTAATTTGCAATATCGGCATACCATGGAAATTCCTTTTCAACATGTTGTATGGCTAAAATATGCTCGTCCGGAAAAAACTTCTTTGATTTCATGATTTCCCCCACTTGACACGTTCATTTCTATTCTTGAAAGATGATCGGGAACTTGATTATTGACTCCTTTTCTATCAACTATCTCTATGTCAAATTCTTGTAAAAGAAGAACCCACCGAATAAGCCTTGGCTTAGCGTCGGTTTTGTTAAAGAGATATTTGATAGCGGAGTGGTCTGTATGAACAATGACTTTAGTGCCGATCAAATAAGAACGAAAACGGTCAAAAGCAAATACTACGACAAGTAACTCTTTTTCAGTTGTTGTATAATTTATTTGAGCTTCGATAAGAGTTTTACTTGCGTAGTAAATGGGGTGAAAAATCTTTTCTTTCTTTTGTCCCAAAATGGCACCTACCGCCCAATCACTAGCATCGCACATCACCTCGAAAGGTTTTGTCCAATCCGGTGCTATTACAATAGGTGCAGAGACAAGAGCTTCTTTGATTTTTGAAAAAGCCGTTTTGCATTCGGAAGTAAAATCAAAAGTTTGGTCAACATGCAGCAAATTGCACAACGGTTTTGCAATTTTTGAAAAATCTTTTATAAAGCGTCGGTAAAATCCCGCATGTCCCAAAAAACATCTAATGCCTTTAACCGAATTTGGTTCGGGTAATTGCATTATTACTTCTAATTTAGCTTTATCAACTTCCAAACCCTTTTTAGAAACCATGTGACCCAACACAATTCCCTCTTGAACCATAAAATGGCATTTTTCCCAATTCAAGATTAAATCGTGCGTTTCACATCTTTCTAAAGTTTTCCTCAAATTATCAAGACAATTATCAAAAGACGTCCCAATTACCGAAAAATCATCCATGAAAACTTCCATGGTATCCTCAATCATGTCCGAGAAAATAGACATCATGCAACGTTGGAAGGTTGCGGGAGCATTGCACAACCCAAATGGCATTCGCCGAAAAGCAAAAGTTCCGAAAGGACACGTGAAAGTTGTTTTTTTCTTGATCCTCGGGAGCTATGTGGATTTGATTATAGCCCGAGTATCCATCTAAAAAGCAATAAAATTCTTTTCCGGCCAATCGATCTAGCATTTGGTCTATAAAAGGCAAAGGAAAATGGTCTTTATTCGTGGCTAGGTTCAATTGTCTATAATCCATGCATATTCTCCACCCGGTGACGGTCCTAGTAGGGATGAGTTCGTTTTTCTCGTTTGTTATAACCGTGGTACCTCCCTTTTTAGGCACACATTGCACCGGGCTAACCCAACCACTACTTGAAATGGGGTAAATAATACCCGCATCAAGCCATTTTAAAATCTCTTTCTTAACGACCTCTTTCATGATAGGATTTAATCGTCTTTGTGGTTGCACTTTGCCAATACTATTCTCTTCCAAAATAATCTTATGTTGGCAAATGGATGGACTAATCCCCTTAATGTCCGCTAAGGTCCAACCTATGGCTTTCTTGTGATTTTTTAACAATTCTAACAATTTCTCCTCTTGACCATCACTTAACTTGCAAGAAATGATTACGGGTAATTTTTCTTCTTCCATGAGATAAGCATACTTAAGGTGACTAGGGAGAGGTTTCAAATCCAACTCCGGAGATTTAAGAATTGATGGCATTTGTGGGGGTTGATCATTAAAATCAAAATGTTCAAAAGCATCTATAACCTCCATCAAATCCTCTTCCGAAACATCATTTTCAAAGCCTATAGTTGGTTCTTCATGAAAGTCTCCTAAAAGGCTAGGCTCGAAATCATCACCTAACGTGTCAATGGCGGAACAATCTTCTAAATCACCGGTGAATTTTAGTGATTTAAAGACGTTGAAGGTTATTTGTTGGTCATTCACTCGCATAGTTAGCTCACCTTTTTGGACATCAATTAAGGTTCGGTCGGTCGCAAGAAAAGGTCTTCCTAGAATGATGGGAATATTCTTATCCGCCTCGAAGTCCAAAACTAGAAAATCGGCCGAAAAAAATGAATTTATCAACTTTGACCAAAATGTCTTCAATTTTTCTTTTCGGATAAGCAATGGATCTATCCGCGAGTTGCAAAGTGATAGTAGTGGGTCTTACTTCACCAATTCCTAACTTGTTAAAAACCGACAAGGGCATGAGATTTATGCTTACACCCAAGTCACATAGTGCATTTCCGACCTCTTGACCACCAATGGAGCACGAGATGGTAAAACTTCCCGGGTCTTTGAGTTTCGGAGGGATTTTACATGTAAGAATTGCACTACATTCCTTGGTTAAAGCAACTGTCTCAAATTCTCCTAGTCTCCTTTTTTTGTTGAGAATGTCTTTTAAAAACTTAACATAGTTCGACATTTGCTCAAGAGCTTCTACCAAAGGAATGTTAATATGGAGTTGTTTGAAAACGTCTAAAAACTTTTTAAACTGAACATCCATCTTTTTATCTTTGAATAGTTCAGGAAAAGGCAACTCACGTAGATCCAAGCTCGTTTGCTTTTTACTGGGTGTGGGCACAGGCTGCCCACTGTGAGCACGCTGCTCCGCATTTTGATAGTATCGGAAGAATCTGCTGTTTTAGACACACAAACAGGGTCTTGTGCATTTTCTGAAAGGTTTTGTTAAACCGTACTACCACATGATATAGGCAACGAAGGCATATTTAAAATTGAATCATCCATGGCAATACTAACAAACAACTTATAAAGATGCATACGTTCTAGATGATTAACTACAATAGAAAGAATCAAGAACACTTACTTGTTTCTTGTGATTGTCGAAAACACAAAGATGAATTAAACCTTGTTCTTGCTTCTTGGATGTCAAGGATCAATAGTGTGAATCCCTCTAGTGGCTCACACTTAAGAACACCAAACCAACAATCAAGATTGAAGCTTTAACCCTAAACCGTTGGAAGGGTATACGATTTTAGGAGGGAGGAGAGGGGAGGCTACGGCCTTGTGAGAGAAAGAGGGATCACACCAAAAAAAAATCATCCTAGGGTTTGATCCCTAGCATCTTATTTATAACCTCTCTATTTACAAGTAGCCCCCTTGAACAGATAAGCTTGATAAAAACTATTTTAACAAGTTATCATTTAGTCCCTATAATTAATCTAATTAATTATATTGTAGCTTGTAATTAATTTATCATCAAATGACAAATTAATAATCTAACTACATTAATTCCCTTTCATTCTTCTGATTGTTTATTTGGGTCTTAAGGGCAACCCAAAAGGACCCTGCTATTATTAAAAATATTACCAATAGTTAATGACTCTGGACACTATATCCAACAGTCTCCCACTTGGACAAGTTATTAACTCTATTTGGTTTAACGCTTTCAAATAATCAGCAGAGAGCAAGCCATCCAATGCAGCTGCCGAACTCTGATAAAGATTCGGTCCTAAGATAAGTGATTTAATGTTCCTTTGTTCTACAAGATATCATATGAACCTGAAACATGGATAAATGTCTATCTCATGGATCAAGATTATGTTTCCCGATTTCCGATATGTGTTGAATTCATCAGACTACTCAATTGAACACATCAATTCTAGTCAGGGTTTGGCCAAACACTTAATGTCAACACCAAATCATCGAGGGGCCCATTGATATCGCTTCTCCTGTTTAGGCAGAAGGAACAAATAAACTTCGACTACACAGTTCATTTCTATTCATCATATTATACATGGGCATACCCTGTATAACTGCCAGTCACGGTCAGCGTTGGATCACACCAAAGCATAACAGAATCCTAGAGCAAAACTCTATGCATCTCTGTTTGAAGAACATAAAATATTATCATCTCAAAATTACTCTGACTTACATGAAGTAAACTTTTGAGTGCGGGTCTTTCCAATACCTAAATCACCATTAGGTACTCATGAGCGTTAGTTGCATTCTCTATGCTTCTAACACTCCATGACAGTCTTGAATCACTACTTACTTCCAGGAGTATGACTGACTGTGGAGGTTTAAGTAAATTAATACTCAGGAAGTTGGTTCTAAACATGCAAAACGAAACAATAATAATTTAAATGTAAATGGACGCAATCCAGCATATATTATAATCTCCATATAATAATCTCCAAATCAAATACAATTTATTACGTTTTTAATACATCAAACTAACAACTAAAACATTCAAGGTATATTGATAATTCTAACACCTATGGCTTCGGTCCGTGTCCTGTTTGGAACTTTTCCATGTCACGGCCCCACCATTCAACAAGAACACCCATCCTGACTGCGAGCGGGAATCATCCCGATCTGTCTGGAAACTCGCATCAGTATAACCTGTTACTCGTAATTCATCTTTTCCACCATAGACTAAGAACATATCTTTAGTCCTCCGAAGATACTTAAGAATGTTCTTTACAGTCGTCCAATGACTTTCGCCTGGGTTCCCTTGATATCTACTCACCATGCTTAAAGCAAATGAGACATCAGGTCTAGTACATGTCATGGCATACATGATCGATCCTATAGCAGATGCATATGGAATTCGACTCATTCTGTCCAGTTCTTTGCTAGTGCTGGGACATTGATCTTTGCTCAATCTTATGCCATGTTGCATGGGCAAAAACCCTTTCTTGGATTCACTCATATTGAATTTCTTCAATATCTTATCCAAGTATGTACTTTGGCTAAGTCCAATTAAACGCTTGGTTCTATCTCGATAAATTCTTATTCCAAGTATGTATGCTGCATTTCCCAAATCTTTCATAGCGAAACATTTCCCGAGCCAGACCTTTACATCTTGCAACATCGGAATATTGTTTCCTATGAGTAGTATGTCATCAACATACAAGACTAGAAATACAACATTACTCCCACTAGCCTTAACATATACGCAGGACTCATCTTCGCTTCGAGAAAATCCAAATTCCTTGACCTTTTCATGAAAACAAAGATTCCAGCTACGAGACGCTTGTTTAAGTCCATAAATGGATCTTTCAAGCTTACACACTTTATCTGGATACTCGGTATGTACAAAACCTTCAGGTTGTGCCATATACACATCCTCATCAAGTTTCCCATTGAGGAAAGCGGTTTTTACATCCATTTGCCATACTTCATAGTCATGAAATGCAGCTATGGCAAGCAATATCCTGATAGACTTAATCTTTGCCACTGGTGAGAAGGTTTCATCATAATCAATTCCTTGAGTTTGAGTGTAACCTTTTGCAACCAGTCTAGCCTTGAATGCGTGCACATTCCCATCCATGTCGGTCTTCTTTTTGAAGATCCACTTACACCCAACTATCTTGCGACCTGGTGTGTGATCAACCAATTTCCAAACTTGGGTATCGTACATAGATTGAATCTCGCTTTCCATGGCCTCTTTCCATTTGGCAGCCTCAGGGCCTGCCATCGCTTCCTCGTAGTTGGATGGCTCATCCGCACTATCAAATGTTTTATCATTGACTAGTGTGTCTCCTTCCTTTGTAATATGAAAACCATAATAAAACTCAAGAGGTTGACTTACTCTACTAGTTCTGCGAAGAGGTGGTGGAGGTATGTTGGTTTCCTCAACAGGTGGTTCAACCTCATGTTGAGGACTAGTGTCAACTATAGGTTCATCATTGGTTGTTTCTTGAATTTCTTCAAGATCAATACTGCTCCCACTATCCCTTTTGGAAATGAGCTCCCTTTCTTGGAAGACTCCCCTTCTAGCTACAAACACTTTGTTCTCCGGAGGTTTGTAAAATATATATCTAAAGGATTTGTAGGGATAACCAATGAACCGACACTTCTCTGCTCTAGGTTCTAGCTTGTCGTTAGTTTCGCGCCGAACGAAGACTTCACAACCCCATACCTTTATATGTGCTAACGAGGGACGAGTCCCAATCCACATTTCAGAGGGTATCTTTGCAACCTTCTTAGTTGGAACGAGGTTTAAGATACGAGCTGCAGTTTCTAAGGCATAGCCCCATAACGATATTGGAAGTGTAGCACGACTCATCATGGACCGAACCATATCAAGTAGCGTTCGATTTCTTCTCTCAGCAACACCATTGAGTTGTGGTGTTCTGGGAGGAGATAATTGCGAAACTATTCCACAATCCCTTAGATAGTCGTAGAATTCATGACTCAAGTATTCTCCACCCCTGTCGGATCGGAGCATCTTGATCTTCTTGCCCAGTTGGTTTTCTACTTCGTTTTTGAATCCTTTGAACACTTCAAAGGTGTCCGATTTATTTTTCATCAGATAGATAAATCCATATCTACTGAAATCGTCAGTAAAGGTAACAAAGTATCTTTCACCGTTTCTTGTGGCGGATCTGAATGGTCCACATACATCTGTGTGGATTAAGTCCAACAGATCCTTACCCCTTTCCATTTTTCCTTTGAAAGGTGCTTTCGTCATCTTGCCAAGTAAACAAGACTCGCATTCTTCATCAGACTTTAAGTCAAATGGTTCCAAGTCCCCGTCCGATTGGAGCTTGGTGATGCGTTTCTTGTTTATGTGGCCAAGACGATGATGCCATAACGATGATTTATCCAATTCACTATTGGAGGAACCAACATTTAGAGTTAAGTTATTATTATTTCTACCAACACAAATCACGCTTTCATACACACCATTACAAGGAGAGGCTTTAAAATAAAAACAACCATGTTTATAAACCAAAATGCAACCATCATTATTATCAAATTGTAATTCAAAACCATCCTTGTACAATGCATGAAAAGAAATAATATTTCGAGCCATTTCTGGCGAGTAGCAACAATCTAATAACTTTATTGAAAAACCACTACTAAGCACGAGCTCAAAATCTCCAATCTTGGTAACAGCGACAGTCATCCTGTTTCTCATGATCAGATTCAGCTCCCCATGCTTCAACGTCCTACTTCCCTTTAGTCCCTGAAAATTAGAGCAAATGTGAGTACCACATCCCGTATCAAGGACCCAAGAGTTAGAAATCGAAGTACTATGGAGTTCAATTGTAAAAATACCTGAGGTGCCACACCCTTTGACCTTGTTCATTTTCAAGTCCTCCAGATATTTTGGGCAGCTTCTCTTCCAATGGCCCTTTCCTTGACAGTAAAAGCATATGGCCTCTTTAGGGTCACTTATGGGTGGTATGTCAGAAGAATCAGCTTTTCTCTTAAGGCCTTGGTTGCGTTGAACAACTTTAGCCTTTCCCTTCCCTTTGGGATGAGAAACTTTCTTCTTCTTATAGCCACCTTCCCTAATGGCCAGGACGGGAGCAGTTGAGTGACCATTTTGGGTCTTACCCATACTTGCTTCAGCAGATCTCAACATGCCATGGAGCTCCATCAAGGTCTTGTCCATATTATTCATATTGAAGTTCACTATTGTAATAACCAGGTATTTTATTTAAATTAAATTTAAATATTTTATAAGTCTTTACTATAGTATTTGAGGAATTAGAAGTTAAAAGGGTAAGTTTTAAATTGTATTGGGAAGTTTGGGGGTGAGTTATGTCAATTAAGAGAAAAGTGGGGTTTAATTGGTTAAAGGTGAAAACAATCTTCACCCAAAACCGACTCAGTAGTCTAATTAGAGGAAATATCTCATTTTTGAGACTTTCAAGCAAAAACCAAATAGTGTGTGTGTGTGAATTTGTTCACGGCAGAGAAAGAGAGAGAAGAAGAACCATCGAAGAAGAAGAAGAAGATTAAAGATACTCAGCTGGGATTTTGTGTTTGGTGCAGTAAAATCAAAGAGGTAATTTTCTGATTTAAACTCTCTTTTATGAGAATTAGGTTTCATATGAACTTTGAAGTGGGTTTAGGTAATTTTAGAAGAATTTGTGAATTTAGTTACAATTTTAGGTGTTAAAAGGAGTTTAGAACACTTCTGTACAAAATCTGGGTATAAGATGGATTCCTGCAAATGAACAGAACTTTTCTGAAAAAAGACGATGAACAGTGTTTTTGCGAAAAGTAGGAATTCGCAAGCCTTGGTTGCGAAAAGTCCACTTTGCGCAAGTAACTAAAACGCAAAGTTAGGATCTCGCAACAGTTGGTTGCGAAAAGTAAGGAACTCGCAACTGTGGATTGCGAGAAGTGAGATTTTCGTAACTGTTGGTTGCGAAAAGTAAGGAACTCGCAACTATGGGTTGCGAGAAGTGAGGTTTTCGTAATAGTGGGTTGCGAAAAGTGTGAATTACCTGTTTACGTGTTAAAGAGTATGTACATTTTAATTTGTTTCAGATACTAAGGATTGGGGTTAAAAGTTAATCTGTTTTGAGGAAAGTTTGAAGGACCTTTGCTAAAAAGATCAGGTGAGTTTTACTTTAAAAGGTATTTTACTGGAATGCATTATGTGAATAACGAATATTTGATAAAGTGTATGAATATGTCATACGTGGGTGATTATAATATATTGAGATATTATAATTACGTGAGTATTATATGAAATTATAATACGTGGCCGGGCTTTGGACCGGTGTGATAAATTGGCTCGCAACCAATTGATATTGGCCATTGGTGGAGGGATAAGGTGGAATGAGACAGGTATGATACATAAATGCTAGTTGGTATTAACTTACGTGTGATGTATGTGTATTTATATAAAGAGTGTATTATATAAATGAATTTTTTAATGAATTACAAATGTCAGGGATTTACTCACTAGACCCTTAGGTCTAACCCTCATTTTCTGTTTTAAAAATCATGTATTCCAGGTGGCGGATCCGGTAAGAGCAAATAAGTAGGACTATTGAAGGATAACTTTTGTGAAGAAGTCAGTTTAGAAGTCATGGATGTATTTTTGTACTTGAGACTTCGTTGTTATTAAACATGTAATTAAATTGTAAAAGTTTGTACTGAATTATCTACTATGTTTTGCTAGACTGTGGGACCGTATGTGAAATATGATGTACCTTTTAATGATATCATGATATGGAATGTATGTTATTTGTATATATCTGAGAACCGGGTTGTTACAGATGGTATCAGAGCCCTAGTTTAAGGGATTTGGGTATTAGTATCTGTACCTAGACTTAAACTGCATGCGAAGTAGGATGTCCCTATTAATTTAGAACCTGGGGATGCTAAGTATAAGAGGTAGAAGGAACATCATGTAAGGTAATTTCAAATTACACTAGGCCAGTGTAATTATGATCTTACAGGTACATGTTTGAACTGGAATACCTTGTTATATGGGGTATGTGCTTATGTGTATATTAACTTTGTTTGAATCTACAGAATGGCAAGTGGCACTAGACAAAGGAATCAAAGAGGAGGAAGGAATTCGGGTGGAGAAAATCCACCATTAGGAACAGGGGGAAGAGGAGGAGATCGTGGTAGAGGCAGAACCGGAAGGGGAACTGGGGGTCGAACTGGAGGTAGAACACAATCGCATGGTACGGAATTTGTTACACGGGATGACCTGATGGCTGAAATGGGGAGGTTACAGGATAATATACAAGCTATGTTTGAACATAATCGTCACAACGAAACTGAAAGACCGAATCCGGAACACGAAGTTGAAATGCCACTTACCTCTACTGTTTTACCGGTGATGAAAAGGTGTGACTATAAAATGTTTCTTAGTTGCAAGCCCCCTACATATTCAGGAGATCGGGATCCGGTAAAAGCAATGAGATGGCTAAAAGAAATAGAGGCCATCTTCAAGACGTGTAAATGTGCTGAACAAGATAAAGTACTTTATGGAACTGCAATGCTAAAAGGTGATGCTCTGTATTGGTGGGAGGCTCATACAGAATCGAGAGGAGCGGATGTATATACTACTTTTTCATGGGAGGAATTCGTGTTAGCTCTCACAACACACTTCTGTCCACAAGCTGCTGTCAGACAATTGGAAGAAGAATTTATGAATCTACAGCAAGGGAATTTGTCAGTCAGAGATTATACTGCTAGATTTTTAGAAAAATCTCGTTTTGCAGGATATTATGTTGCTACCGAAAAGATGAAAATGGAGAGATTTATCTATGGGTTAAATTCAGAAGTTCGAAGACTGGTGACTGCAACAAGGCCATATACGTTTACAGCTGTTGTGGATGCTGCAGAAAATGTCGAACGAGACAATAAAAGGGATGCCGGTGATAAGAGCTTGGGGAAAAGGAAATGGGAAGGACCACCACAGGATCCAAAGAAATCTAGATTCCAGAGGTTTGATAACCGTCCGTCGTTCCGACCAGCGGAAAGACCATGTCCGAGATGTAATCGCTACCATCAAGGAAATTGTCAAGTGGAATCTCGGGTTTGTTTTAAGTGTGGGAAAACCGGTCATGTTGTTAAAGATTGTCGATCAACGCGGTTTTGCTTTTTGTGTAATTCTCCGGATCACCTTCAATCAGACTGTCCACGAGGTAGAATACAACAAGGGGGTACATCCGGGAAACCAGCCATTACTAGACCAGTAGTCCCAAGAATAGAACCGCCAAAAACGAGGGGCCGTACATTCCAAATGACAGCTAAAGAGGCGGAGGAAACTCCAGATGTGGTCACAGGTACATTTTTCATAAACTCCACGCGTGCTAAGGTGTTATTTGATTCCAGTGCAAACCGATCTTTTGTGTCTCCCTCCTTTGCTGCTCACATGCATTTAGAGCCTAAAATGTTAAAACATGCTTTATTAGTAGACACAGCAAATGATAACCAAGTGGCAGTTAAAGATGTTTTTGATTGTTGCATGATAAATATAGAGGGGTGTGGGGTACCGATACAACTATTTCCTATAGAGTTGATCGAGTTTGATGTGGTCGTAGGGATGGATTGGTTAGCTAAAAATCGGGCTAACATAGTTTGTGATAAGAAAATAATCAACGTTGTTTTACCTGATAAGAGGGCAGTAGTGATCTATGGTGATCGTAAGAATCATCAGTCCAATCTTATATCTATGATAAAAGCCCGTAAATGTGTTAGTAAGGGTTGCTCGAGTTATTTAGCCTATGTGATAGATAGTAGGCCTGAAAAGATTAAGTTGGAAGATATCCCCATCGTTAGTGAATATCCAGAAGTTTTTCCTGAAGACTTGAATAGTCTTCCTCCTGTTAGACAAGTAGAATTTGGTATAGACCTGGTACCTGGAGCCACTCCAATCGCTCGTGCGCCGTATAGACTAGCACCTCCAGAAATGAAAGAAATGATGGCACAGCTTCAAGATTTATCCGATAAGGGCTTCATCAGACCTAGCTTTTCGCCTTGGGGTGCACCAGTTTTGTTTGTAAAGAAGAAGGACGGTTCAATGAGAATGTGTATCGATTACCGGGAGCTGAACAAGCGTACGATCAAAAACAAGTATCCACTTCCAAGAATTGATGACCTTTTTGATCAATTAGTTGGAGCTTGTTACTTCTCCAAGATTGATCTCAGATCTGGCTACCATCAGTTGAAGGTTAAAGAAGAAGATGTTCTAAAGACTGCTTTTCGCACTAGGTACGGCCACTACGAATTCTTGGTAATGCCTTTCGGATTGACGAATGCCCCGGCCGCTTTTATGGATCTAATGAATCGGGTATGTAAGCCTTATCTCGATAAATTTGTCATTGTTTTTATCGATGATGTACTTATTTATTCCCGATCCAAAGAGGATCATGCGCAACATCTTCGTTTGATTTTGGAGTTATTGAATAAAGAAAAGTTGTACGCTAAGTTCTCTAAATGTGAATTCTGGTTGCAAGAAGTTCAGTTTTTGGGTCATGTAGTTTCAGAAAAGGGTATACAAGTTGGTCTAGCGAAAGTGGAAGTAATTGAAAGATGGGAACCGCCGAAGACGGCAACCGAAGTACGTAGTTTTCTGGGTCTAGCTGGATACTATCGGAAATTTATAAAAGACTTTTCCCGAATCGCGACGCCATTGACTAAGCTAACTCGGAAAAATTTAAAGTTTGAATGGAAAGCAGAACAAGATGAGGCATTCAGAATATTAAAGGAGAAACTCTGCAGCGCGCCGATATTAGCATTGCCAGAAGGTTCCGATGATTTGGTGGTCTACATTGATGCTTCTAAACTAGGATTGGGATATGTACTTATGCAACGTGGAAAAGTGATTGCCTATGCTTCTCGTCAGCTAAAGGATCATGAAAGACAATATCCTACTCACGATATGGAGCTTGCAGCAGTGGTCTTTGCATTGAAGATTTGGAGACATTATCTTTATGGTTCTAAATGCCAAATTTTCACTGACCATAAGAGTCTCCAACATCTTTTCGATCAGAAGGAACTGAATATGAGGCAAAGAAGATGGTTGGAACTGGTAAATGATTATGATTGTGAAATCCTTTATCACCCCGGGAAGGCGAACGTGGTAGCCGATGCATTAAGTCGTCAAGAAAGAAGTGGAACGATAAAGGCGATATCGCTACGAGCTGAACTCCTTCCAAGTATCTTTGACGAATTGCTGAAGTGCCAAATGGATGCTTATCAGGAAGAAAGTTTGAAATCAGAACGGTTAGTGGGAATATCAGCATTGCTTGGGAAAAATGACCGTGGGTTATTGTGTATGGGAAGCAGAATTTGGGTGCCTCGTTTGGGTGGATTACGTGATCGTGTACTACAAGAAGCTCATCAATCTCGATTTTCTATTCATCCAGGTACAAATAAAATGTATAGAGATTTGAAACAATTTTATTGGTGGCCGGGAATGAAGATAAGTGTTGCTAAGTATGTGGAAGATTGTACTACCTGCAAGAAAGTAAAGATTGAACATCAGAAGCCGTTTGGTCAGTTACAACGGCTAGATATATCAATGTGGAAATGGGATCAGATCACTACTGATTTTATTACCAAGTTGCCTAGAATTTCAAAGGGATTCGATTCTATTTGGGTGATTGTTGATAGATTGACGAAGTCTGCTCATTTCTTGCCGATAAAAGAAACTGATTCCTTGGAACGTTTGGCCAAATTGTACATTAATGAAATAGTAACTCGACATGGAATACCAATCTCGATTATTTCTGATCGAGATAGTCGTTTTACTTCTAGATTTTGGAGAAGCTTTCAAAAAGAGATGGGAACACAGATAAGGTTAAGTACAGCATATCATCCTCAGACTGATGGGCAGAGTGAAAGAACAATCCAGACTTTAGAAGATATGCTTCGGGCTTGTATAGTTGATTTGGGGGATCGTGGGACAAACATCTGCCTTTGATAGAATTCACCTACAACAACAGTTATCATTCCAGCATTCAAGCGGCACCGTTTGAAGTATTGTATGGTAGAAAATGCCGAACGCCTCTGTGTTGGAATGAAGTGGGGGAGAAACAATTAGCAGGGCCAGAAATAGTACAGTTAACAGACGATAAGATCACTCAGATTCGGGACAGATTAAAAGTGGCTCAAGACAGACAGAAAAGTTATGCAGATCGACGCCGGAAACCGTTAGAATTCCAGGTTGGAGATTTTGTAATGTTGAAAGTCTCACCTTGGAAAGGGGTCATACGATTTGGGAAGCAAGGTAAACTTAGTCCAAGGTATATCGGACCGTTTGCAATTACGGAAAGGATCGGCGAAGTAGCGTACCGATTGGATCTTCCGCCGGAATTAAGCAGGATTCACAACGCGTTCCATGTATCAAATTTTCGGAAGTGTTTGGTGACTTCAGACCAGGCAGTCTCTCTACCAGATATTCAGGTTGATGAAAAGCTGAACTATGTGGAGGAACCGGAAGCTATAGTTGATCATAAAGTCAAAGTATTGAGGAACAAAGAGATCAGACAGGTAAAAGTTCAGTGGAAACATCATAGAGGTCAGGATGCGACGTGGGAATCAGAGTCGGAAATGAGAGCCAAATACCCTCATCTGTTCGCTTGACTGAATTCCGGGACGGAATTCTTTTAAGGGGGAGATGTTGTAATAACCAGGTATTTTATTTAAATTAAATTTAAATATTTTATAAGTCTTTACTATAGTATTTGAGGAATTAGAAGTTAAAAGGGTAAGTTTTAAATTGTATTGGGAAGTTTGGGGGTGAGTTATGTCAATTAAGAGAAAAGTGGGGTTTAATTGGTTAAAGGTGAAAACAATCTTCACCCAAAACCGACTCAGTAGTCTAATTAGAGGAAATATCTCATTTTTGAGACTTTCAAGCAAAACCCAAATAGTATGTGTGTGTGAATTTGTTCACGGCAGAGAAAGAGAGAGAAGAAGAACCATCGAAGAAGAAGAAGAAGAAGATTAAAGATACTCAGCTGGGATTTTGTGTTTGGTGCAGTAAAATCAAAGAGGTAATTTTCTGATTTAAACTCTCTTTTATGAGAATTAGGTTTCATATGAACTTTGAAGTGGGTTTAGGTAATTTTAGAAGAATTTGTGAATTTAGTTACAATTTTAGGTGTTAAAAGGAGTTTAGAACACTTTTTGTACAAAATCTGGGTATAAGATGGATTCCTGCAAATGAACTGAACTTTTCTGAAAAGACGATGAACAGTGTTTTTGTGAAAAGTAGGAATTCGCAAGCCTTGGTTGCGAAAAGTCCACTTTGCGCAAGTAACTAAAACGCAAAGTTAGGATCTCGCAACAGTTGGTTGCGAAAAGTAAGGAACTCACAACTGTGGATTGCGAGAAGTGAGATTTTCGTAATTGTTGGTTGCGAAAAGTAAGGAACTCGCAACTATGGGTTGCGAGAAGTGAGGTTTTCGTAATAGTGGGTTGCGAAAAGTGTGAATTACCTGTTTACGTGTTAAAGAGTATGTACATTTTAATTTGTTTCAGATACTAAGGATCGGGGTTAAAAGTTAATCTGTTTTGAGGAAAGTTTGAAGGACCTTTGCTAAAAAGATCAGGTGAGTTTTACTTTAAAAAGTATTTTACTGGAATGCATTATGTGAATAACGAATATTTGATAAAGTGTATGAATATGTCATACGTGGGTGATTATAATATATTGAGATATTATAATTACGTGAGTATTATATGAAATTATAATACGTGGCCGGGCTTTGGACCGGTGTGATAAATTGGCTCGCAACCAATTGATATTGGCCATTGGTGGAGGGATAAGGTGGAATGAGACAGGTATGATACATAAATGCTAGTTGGTATTAACTTACGTGTGATGTATGTGTATTTATATAAAGAGTGTATTATATAAATGAATTTTTTAATGAATTACAAATGTCAGGGATTTACTCACTAGACCCTTAGGTCTAACCCTCATTTTCTGTTTTAAAAATCATGTATTCCAGGTGGCGGATCCGGTAAGAGTAAATAAGTAGGACTATTGAAGGATAACTTTTGTGAAGAAGTCAGTTTAGAAGTCATGGATGTATTTTTGTACTTGAGATTTCGTTGTTATTAAACATGTAATTAAATTGTAAAAGTTTGTACTGAATTATCTATTATGTTTTGCTAGACTGTGGGACCGTATGTGAAATATGATGTACCTTTTAATGATATCATGATATGGAATGTATGTTATTTGTATATATCTGAGAACCGGGTTGTTACAACTATGAACTGTTTATATGCCCCACTAAGAGAGTTTAGCACCATGTCAATGGCAAGCTATCTTGGGAAATCGACACCTAGATTGCCTAACCTATCAATGTACGCTTTCATCTTTTGCACATGCGCACATACAGGGGCACCGTCCTGTTGCTTACATTCCATAAGCGATTTTACGACTTGGAACCTTTCTTGCCTGGCTTGCTCCTGAAACATTTCACGAAGCTGCTCATTTAGTTCAAACGCCCCCATGTTCTCGAAACTCTTTTGTAGTTCCGGGGACATGGACGCGAATATGAGACACGCGACTTTTGTGGATTCCGCTAATTGCTTATTGTATTCAGTTACTGCTTCAGGGCTTGCATCATCATTAAGTATAGGAAGATCCTCGTCGAGCAAATACTCTTTGTCTTCGTACCTCAAGGCAATTCTCAAGGCACGAATCCAATCCAAGTAGTTTGGCCCAGTTAGCTTATCTTTACTTAGGATAGAGAGTAACGTAAGGTTGGATGTTGAGTGAAAAGGAGGAGGAGGAGGATTATTTTCAGCCATCTGTAGATATAGATTTTTCGTTAGTTTGATATTTAACCCTTAAAATAATTTTCCAAAAATATTTAACAAGGCTAGGATCCATATTTTATCTTATGATGTGAAAAGGGATGCCGTAATCACATCACAAGGTTATTTTAGGTAAACAAATGCTATTTGTTAATTTCATTCACTATGAAACTCCTAGGTCTTTTGAGATTCATTGACTTATGTCAATGGCATGTTAATCTCGATTATGCTTATCTTCCTTTTGTGACTGGGATGCCGAGGATCACAAACAAGATAGTGAATCGACCATGGAAAAACACATGGACCCCTCGGCTCAAGTACGCTTGAGAATCACGAGCGCCACATCATTTTCAACTATAGTTTCACATTAACGTGCCGGCAAACCGCACACGCTCCGTTAACAAACTATAAGATTATGTGTGTTCTTCATCATGGGTAGCATACGACTTTCACGTTTCTTAGTATATCTAAAACGGGATTTTCGTTTTATACTTCATAGTTAATACTTTTAACTTGTCACATTGACCTATCAAACATTTTCGGTAATTCCACTAGTCCACACAAGAGGCGGTGAGTTTGGTAACGCATGGCGTTTTAAAAACCCTTGACTCATTCGGTAACCATATTATAGGTAACCTCCTTAAACCCCCTTAGAGTGTTTATAGTGAGTACGCCTAGTCTCGGTTTGACTATCAATGTATTATTTAATCATATATATATAATTGAGGTCTAATATATATATATATATATATATATATATATATATATATATATATATATATAAATTGAATGGAATTTTAAACAATTTAAAATTATGATTATCCAATTAATTCTAATTAACCATGTGAGCACATATTTAACAATTAATATAATTGTTTCCATATTTGATTCCAATTAAACATGTGAGGACACATGCTAATAATTAATGTGAATATTTGACATATAAATTATATTCACTATATAAATAATGTCAATGTTTATCTTACAATATTTATTCAAACTTGAATATATTTGCTTATTGTAAGAAGGTATTTAAGATTATCTTATTCAATTCAAGATTATCCATTCAATATTTACCATAGCTTATTATTGATGTGTTTTCTTAGGCAAGTTAGGAAACTAGCCATACATAATTAGGATTATCTATTCAATTTAAGATTATCCATTCAATATTTTCCAAAGCTTATTATTGATGTGTTTTTCCTTAGGCAAGTTAGGAAACTAGCCATACATAATTAGGGTATGCAAAAATAAAACGACTACTACGCCATACACAATTATGGTATAACATGCATAAAAAACGACTACTACCCTATACCCTTTAGGGATACCAATAAAACTTTAATCGCTAAAAATAGAAACTTTTTCATGCAAGCCAGAATTTTTTTCAGTTTCCAAAATTATAGCTTTTGAGGTTATGTCCATGAAACCCTAACTTAGGGATTAAGCAATTCAATGGCCACAAACTTACTGCACTATGTCGAAAATAAAACAGGTTCCTTATGGACCTCAAACGATTAATCCAACCGTCCAGAAGGTAAAACAGAATGTCGTGAAACTACTGTCCAAAAAACGCGACGATCCGACGGTCCAAACTCCGGGAATAGATAAAACGGCTCGTTGCGTTTTCCAGAAAATTCAATACGAATTTTAAGCTATTGAGCTAAAATCTAAGAACTTTGGCTCTGATACCACTGAAAGGTTTTGTTAAACCGTACTACTACATGATATAGGCAACGGAAGCATATTTAAAATTGAATCATCCATGGCAATACTAACAAACAACTTATAAAGATGCATATGTTCTAGATGATTAACTACAATAGAAAGAATCAAGAACACTTACTTGTTTCTTGTGATTGTTGAAAACACAAAGATGAATTAAACGTTGTTCTTGCTTCTTGGATGTCAAGGATCAATAGTGTGAATCCCTCTAGTGGCTCACACTTAAGAACACCAAACCAACAATCAAGATTGAAGCTTTAACCCTAAACCCTTGGAAGGGTTTACGATTTTGGGAGGGAGGAGAGGGGAGGCTACGGCCTTGTGAGAGAGAGAGAGATCACACCAAAAAAAATCATCATAGGGTTTGATCCCTAGCATCTTATTTATAACCTCTCTATTTACAAGTAGTCCCCTTAAACAGATAAGCTTGATAAAAACTATTTTAACAAGTTATCATTTAGTCCCTATAATTAATCTAATTAATTATATTGTAGCTTGAAATTAATTTATCATTAAATGACAAATTAATAATCTAACTACATTAATTCCCTTTCATTCTTCTAGTTGTTTATTTGGGTCTTAAGGGCAACCCAAAAGGACTCTGCTATTATTAGAAATATTACCAATAGTTAATGACTCTGGACACTATATCCAACATTTTCAACAGTAGGGAACAGTCCAAGAAAATTTTCTCTATCGAAGAGATGTGAATCTTTTTGCACGTTAGGTGTGGTCGAAGATTTATCGTTTTCACGCGAATCCTCTACGTTACCTATTTCCATTATGCTTATGGCCTTGACATGTTCCTTGTGTGGTCCTTTTGGGTTCTCGGTGTCACTAGGCAAAGTCCCTTGTGGTCTATTTTTGAGCTCGGTCGCAAATTGACCAAGTTGGGTCTCAAACCCTCTCAAGGTTGCATTGGTTTGGTTAATAAAACCTTTAAGCAATGATTCGAGTGAACCGTTACCTTCCGATGCATTTTGTTGCCTAGGAGCATGTGATTGTGAAGATTGACCATGTTGGTACGTGGGTTGTTGATTTTGATAAAATCCCGGGGGATTTTGTGGTCGATTTTGTGGTTGACTTGCCCCGAGGGGTTGAAGTCCTTGATTACCCGACCAAGAAAAATTCGGGTGATTCCGCCAATTCGGGTTATAAGTTTGAGAAAAAGGGCTATTTCTAGCATTTCCCAAATAATTAACGAAGCGGGATTTCCCGGACAATTCTCATAGTTATGACTTTCCCCACAAAATGCACACGACTCATTAATAGCTTGCGCTTGGTTTTTCTCTCCATTGATGTTTAAGTTATTTTTTACCAAGTTAGTCAAAGCTACAATTTGTGCATTTAAAGAAGTGATGGCATCAATTTCATGAACTCCCGATGCATTTGGTGTGGTGATGGCACGAGCATTTTGCCATTCGGGTGTTATTATTTGCAACTTTTTCCAAAATATCAAATGCCTCGTTGTAAGTTTTTGAAACAAAAGCACCACCGGCCGTAGCATCGAGAATGATTTTAGCAGCATTAGAAAGACCATTATAAAATGTTTGTAATTGGATACAATAGGGAATTCCATGATGAGGACATTTTCGAATTAAATCTTTAAAGCTTTCCCATGCATCCGAGACTGCCTCGTCTTTCTCTTGCCGAAAGTTCATGATATCGTGCCTAAGCTTTACGTTTCTTGTTGGAGGAAAATATTTTTTAAGAAACTTTTCAGCTAGACCCGCCCAAGTATCGATGGATTCCGGTGGTTGTGAATTTAGCCATGCTTTAGCTCTATCTCTTAACGTGTAAGTGAAGAGTGTCAAACGTAAGGCTTCCGGTGTTACTCCGGGAATACGAAAATGATCCGTCATTTCTATAAATGATTTCAAGTGTGAATGCGGATCCTCCGAAGGTAATCCCCCATATTGACCCATTGCTTGGATCATTTGGAACATTACGGGTTCGGGTTTAAAAGCTTGCGTATTCATGTTGGGCCTAATAATTCCCGATTTTAATTGTTCAAACTCGGGCGTTGCATAGTCCCTTATTTTCCTATCTTTACTATCGGCAATACGTACCGTTGTTTCAACCGGTGGAGGTGGCGCCGGAGCTGCCATGTTTCGGTTTAAAGGTGGTGGGTTTTGCCGATTACCTCTTCTACGTCTAGCAATAGTTCTTTCGATTTCGTTATCAAGAGGTAAAAGTTCTCCGCGTTGCAACCGTGGCATATAACACGGAGATTTTGTTTTTGAAACAAGTGACACAGGCTCAAGTGATTATTCAATATCTCAGGATGTAAAAATTACGCCAGTCCCCGGCAACGGCGCTAAAAACTTGATAGCGAAAAAACGTATATAGTTCCAATCAGTGGCCACAGTGTGCCCACAGTGGGGGCGCAAATATACACCACAACTATGATCGCTATAAGTAATAAAATGGCAAGTATTTACCAAGTATCGTACCCACGAGGACTGAACTACTGAGAATCAGAGAATGTCATGAACTTCTTGCACAAGTCTCGGTTTGAAAATATTGTTGGTTTGTTTGGAAAATGATTAAACTCTTGAATAATTAAAAATGGGTATGGATGTGAATTCCCTTGAGATATTTGTAGTAACAAGATGGTTAGTTGCTTTGTAGCACGAAAAGTTCATAAAAAGCCCGATCTCTCGAAATGACGCGATTTATAAACCGGTCCTACAAAGTTTCCATAAAGTGTCCATTGTTACCGACTCCCGATCTTGCCGATTTAATTAAGTTTGACTCTAAACGTCAAGTTCTACCAATATGGAGATTTACACCAAAATCTCTTTGTGATATAAATCTCGACCGGCGTTTGAACCTTAATAAATCATACAAAACCCGCCTCTCGACGTGGTTATCAAAGACTCTCTCAAATCTTTGTGCATCACTTAAGCCGTATTTCGAATCCGCCCCTCTCGAGGTCTAAGATCTAATATTAACACATCAAAGTGATCGGCTTATCCACGTTGAGTTTAAGTCTCGACTCAAGTGACCAATCTCGAGAGTTAGTAACAAATGGCCATACCCAAGTGTTGCCTACTAGTCTCAAGTTTGTTCACCTCCACACCCAAAGGGGTGCTTAGCTCATAATAAAATTAGAAGACATAACAATGTAGAAGAAATGCATAAAAGTTATTTGCATAAAATTAAAGACGTGCCCACAGTGGGAACACTGCTGGCAGAATGGAAATTACAAACAAGGAATTAAAATGCTACAACTCTTCAAGTTTTTAAGAAACAAGAAGAAGAATTTAACTACTGGAATGTAAGTAAACTAAAGCTGAGAGTTGATTTCTTTTGAAGTGATCCAAGCCCTCTCTTTTATAGCTCCCAAGTTGTGTAATACCCAATGGACAAAAGGTGTAATACCCAATGGACAAAACTTCTTTTATCCAAAGGATAAGAGCCAATACCACCTTCCAATGCCCCTAGTTTACTGATATACCCAGATCTTGCAAATCTTCATTATGCTAACATTCTTTATCCAGATAATTGCATTATCCGTTGGGTAATAGGAATATCCGCCCATGCTCACAGTGAGCGGCCCTGTGCCCACAGTCGAAAGTGCAGTGTTTTCCAAGAAAATAAACTTTTGAAACCTCATCATCTTTTTATCACTTTTTAGACCAAATAAAGGGGAAAGAAGCAAAGTGGGTTTAAAACGATATAACATCCTAGAAAAAGAGTAATAATAAACTCTCAAAAATGAGAGTTATCAGTTGCCTCACGGTGAATTATTCCAATTTGATCCTGATATTCAACGAACGTTTAGACAACGAAGAAGAATTCAAAAAGCTAACCGGGTCTTAAATTCTCCTAAATGTCTGATAGTGAGTATATGTCGGATTATGAGAAAGCTCCCCCGTTTGTCAATCCTGATGGGCAGCCTAATAATAGAGAAAATCCAGAAAACCCGGCATTAAATAATATTGATGATGAGGAGCAAAACATTTTTCGGTTGACTAATTCCAAGGATGGTGGTATTATGTCTTACGCAGTTCCTGTTCTAACTCAGCTACATGCAGGAATTCTTAAACCAACACTGCAAGCCCACCACTTTGAATTAAAACCAATAATGTTCCATATGTTACAAACCAACGGCCAGTACGCTGGTTTGGCAATTGAGGACCCTCATTCTCATTTACGGTCTTTCATGGAAATTACGGATTCTTTTAAACTTCCGGGAGTTGAAGATGATGCACTGAAATTAAAACTTTTTCCATACTCATTAAGAGACAGTGCACGATCTTGGTACAACTCGTTGAAGCCAGATTCTATAATTACATGGGCCCAAATGGCGGAGAAATTTTTAAACAAATATTTTCCACCCACGAGGAATGCTAAGTCCAAAAATGCAATTTGTACTTTTAAACAAATGGACGATGAGGCAGTTCTAGATGCATGGGATATGTACAAGGAGCTTTAGAGAAAATGCCCTCACCATGGCATTCCGTACTGCATTCAGTTAGAGACGTTTTACAGTGGTTTAAATATTACAGCAAAACAAATGTTCGACGCTACTGCTAACGGAGCTTTCACATCTTGTACCTATAATGAAGGATACGATATCCTTGAGAGGATCTCAAACAACAATGGTCATTGGGTTGATCCACGTGCATTACCAGTCAGGAAGACAACAGGAACTCAAGATCCCGATGCTTATGCATTAATATCCACGCAACTGAATGACATGGCATCTTTGATTAGAAACCTTAATGCTGTGTCAGTCAATCCTGTGATGTCATCTCCTACCGTCCAATCTATACAATGCACATATTATGGTGATGGCCATAATTTTGAAAATTGTCCTAGAAATCCCGAGCGCATTAATTACGTTGGCCATAATAATAATAATAATAATAATAACAACAATAATAATAAAGGATGACCCTTTTCTCAAACGTACAACCCTGAGTGGAGGAACCATCCAAATTTTTCATGGCACAGTCCATCTTTAAATCCAACACCACCTAAGTTGCAGGGCCAAAACCTGCAATTTCAGCATAGACCTCAAAACAATCACCACGCAAATTCTCAAAATAATCAACATGCTTTTTATCAAAAGTCAAACCATCATGCTGAGTCATCTACTTCTTTGGAAGCAATGATGAAAGGATTTATGTCTCAAACTCAAGCATCCATAAAAAATCTGGAGACTCAAATGGGTCAAATAGCTTTAGAAATGAGGAAACGTCCTCCCGGTTCTTTGCCTGGTGATACTGAGGTACCACCAAGAATCGGAAAAGAGCATGTAAAAGCTGTAACTTTGATGAGTGGTAAGGATTTACCAGAAAATATACAAAAAAATTAATAAAAACAAACAAAGCAGAGCCAGAAAAGAAAAATACAGTTTCAAGCACTGCTCAGTCTAGTGGAATTATTGGACCAGAAAACATTGTTGGGTCCAGCAGCACCACAACCATTCCAGTCATCCCATTGTTAATATCTGATGATCCCAAGAAAGTTCAAACCAAAGACAAACCTGTTGGGGATGTGTCACAAGCTGGTGATAGTTCCAAAGTTCCTAGTAATTATAAGAAAGACAAAACCTTACCTTCAACATCAGTACCTACTCTTCAAAAGACTATACCTCCTACAACAATTCCTCTTTACATTCCTTATCCCCAAAGGATGAAGAATGAGAAAGAAGAACTGCAATTCAAAAAGTTTTTAGATGTTTTTAAACAGTTGCATATTAACATACCTTTGGTTGAAGCCATTGAACAAATGCCAACATATGCAAAGTTTTTGAAAGACATTTTAAGCAAAAAGAAAAAGCTGAATGAGTATGAGACTGTAGCTCTGACTGAAGGTTGTAGTGCTATGTTGTCCAATAAAATACCTCCAAAGATGAAAGATCCTAAAAGTTTCACAATACCATGTTCCATAGGAGGAAAAGAAGTAGGACAAGCCCTATGTGACTTAGGTGCCAGTGTAAACCTCATGCCTTTATCTGTTTTTAACACTTTAGGCAAAGGTGAAGCTAGACCCACAACTGTTTCGCTTTTATTAGCAGACAAGTCCATAGCTTGGCCTAAGGGTAAGATTGAAGATGTCCTTGTCCAGGTTGATAAGTTCATTTTTCCTGTAGATTTTATCATCTTGGATTTTGAAGCAGACAAAGACATTCCTATTATCTTGGGAAGACCTTTCCTAGCTACAGGTAGGACTCTGATAGATGTCCAAAAGGGTAAACTCACCATGCGAGTTCAAGACCAGCAGGTAACCTTTAATGTGTTGGATTCCCTTAAGTATCCTGAAGAGAGAGAGGAATGTTCTACCCTAGGTTTGATTGAATCTTGGTGTCAAGATCAAAGTTTTGAGGAAATAATGGGAATTGGAGAATTTGATAGTGAAAAAGATGATGCAGAGTTTGAGGACTCAGAAGATATACAGGTCACCTCTGCTATTGAAATTTTAGAAAATAAGGATAGGAAAACCCTTGTGCCTTCCTTAGAATGTGCTCCAGACTTAGAATTAAAGCAACTTCCCTCACATTTGAAAGATGCCTATTTAGGAGAGCCAGGGAAGTTACCAGTCATCATTTCATCATCCTTAGAATCTGATCAAGAGGAAAAGTTGGTTAGTATGTTGAAACAACACACCAAAGCCATAGGATGGACCATTGCTGATTTAAAGGGAATAAGCCCCACCATTTGTCAGCATAAAATCATTTTAGAAAACAAAGATTTTACATCTGTTAAACCTTAAAGAAGACTTAATCCAATGATGAAAGAGGTCGTGAAAAAAGAGATTTTAAAATGGCTTGATGCTGGCATAATCTATCCTATTGCCAGTAGTACATGTGTCAGTCCTGTGCAATGTGTACCCAAAAAGGGTGGAGTAACTGTAATAACAAATGAGAATAATGAACTTATACCCACTAGAGTAGTATCAGGATGGAGGATATGTATGGACTACCAGAAGCTTAACCAAGCTACCCAAAAAGACCATTTTCCATTACCTTTCATAGACCAAATGTTAGACAGACTAGCTGGAAAAGAGTTCTATTGTTTCTTAGATGGTTACTCAGGTTACAATCAAATTGCCATTGCACCAGAAGACCAAGAGAAAACCACTTTCACTTGCCTGTATGGTACTTTTGCTTTTAGAATAATGCATTTTGGACTTTGTAATGCTCCTGCCACTTTCCAGAGATGTATGATGTCTATTTTTTCAGATATGCTTGAACAATCCATGGAAGTCTTCATGGATGATTTTTCTGTGTATGGGACATCATAAGATCTGTGTTTAGAAAACCTTGAAAAAAGTCTTAAAAGATGTGAAGAAACAGATTTGGTTTTAAACTGGGAAAAATGTCACTTTGTGGTTAAAGAGGGCATTGTGTTAGGGCATATCATTTCCAACAGAGGTATTGAGGTTGATAAGGCAAAATTGGAAGTAATTGCAAGTTTACCCGAACCAACCACTGTGAAAGGAATCAGAAGTTTTTTAGGACATGCAGGTTTTTATCGGAGGTTTATCAAAGATTTTTCTAAAATATCTAAGCCTCTGTGTTCACTACTACAGCTTGACCATGCTTTCAATTTTGATGAAGATTGTAAAAAAGATTTTAAAATTTTAAAAGAAGCATTGGTCACTGCTCCTGTAATAGTGGCACCTTATTGGTCCTTACCTTTTGAGATTATGAGTGATGCTAGTGACTGGGTTGTAGGAGCTGTTCTAGGACAAATAAAAAATAAAGTTTTTCACTCCATTTACTATGCTAGTAAAACCCTCAACGAAGCTCAAATCAACTACACCACCACCGAAAAAGAATTATTAGCTGTGGTTTTTGCTTTTGAAAAATTCAGATCATACTTGATGGGGGCCAAGGTAACTGTGCACACTGATCATGCTGCCATCAAGTATCTTATTTCCAAGAAAGATGCAAAACCTAGGCTAATCAGGTGGGTCTTGTTATTACAAGAATTTGATTTGGAGATTGTTGATAGAAAGGGTATAAATAATCAAGTGGCTGACCACTTGTCAAGACTGGAAAAACAAGACACAAAAGAACACAAAAGTGATATCTGTGAAGTTTTTCCAGATGAAAGAATTTTAGCTGTACACCATACTGCATTACCTTGGTTTGCAGATATTGTTAATTATCTTGCTTGTGTGATAATTCCCAAGGAACTTAACAAATATCAAAGAAAGAAACTTATTTTTTATTCTAAAAAGTTCATGTGGGATGATCCATATCTGTTTAAAGTTTGTGCAGATCAGGTAATAAGAAGGTGCATCCCAAAGGAAGAAGTGACATCTATCTTACATCATTGCCATACAGGACCATGTGGAGGTCACTTTGGAGGACATAGGACAACTGCTAAAGTCTTACAATCAGGATTTTACTGGCCTACCTTAAACAATGATGCTCATAACTTTGCAAAAAGTTGCAACGAATGTCAGAGAAGTGGAAACATTTCTCAGCGAAATGAAATGCCCTTAAATGGAATCTTAGAAGTAGAATTATTTGATGTCTGGGGCATAGATTTAATGGGACCTTTTCCATTGTCCAACAATTGTGCCTACATCTTGGTAGCAGTAGACTATGTGTCCAAATGGGTGGAAGTTATGGCCTGCCACTCCAATGATGCTAAAACAGTCGTCAAATTTCTTACAAAGCACATTTTCACTCGATTTGGTACACCACGCGCCTTGATCAGTGATGAAGGCACTCACTTCATAAACAACTCATTAGAGGAAGTCTTGGAAAAATACAACATTCAGCACAGGGTGGCTACTGCCTACCACCCACAAACCAATGGTTTGGCTGAATTGTCCAATAGGGAAATAAAAGGAATTTTAGCTAAGGTAGTCAATCCACACAGAAAAGACTGGGCCTCCAAATTGGATGATGCCCTGTGGGCCTACCGGACTGCTTACAAAACCCCTATTGGAATGTCTCCTTATAAGTTGGTTTTTGGAAAGGCTTGCCACTTACCTGTTGAACTAGAGCACAAGGCCTATTGGGCCATTAAGGAACTTAACATGAGTTTAGACGAGGCTGGAAGAAACAGGACTTTACAATTATGTGAACTAGAAGAACATAGGAATTTTTCCTATGAAAATGACAAACTTTACAAGGAAAACACCAAAAAATGGCATGACAAAAAAATTGTTCAGAAGGAGTTCTTTGAAGGACAACAAGTCCTGCTATTCAATTCTAGACTCAGGTTATTTCTAGGTAAGCTAAATTCTAGATGGATGGATATCAGATTGCAAAAGTTTTCCCCTATGGTGTTATTGAATTAATTGATCCAGAAATGGGAACTACTTTCAAGGTAAACGGACAAAGGGTAAAACCTTTTATCGAGCCCTCTGCAGTCTGCACTGATACAACAACCTATCGAGGTTGTTCATCTCCTAGAATGACCACTCTGGTAAGATCTTGGATTTTAATTTAAATCCAATAAAGTGTAAATATCTATTTTAAAAGAAAAGAAAATACAAATTTATTTTACTATATAAAAAGAAAAGAAAAACCAAAAAATATTTCATTTTTAACTAAAAGTTTTGGGAAGGATCTACGCAGGAAAGTGTTGATGATTGCAATGTTAAGGGAAGAAAATAAAAAAATTCGGCTTTTAGCCAAATTTTTATGCGAAGTTTTTGAATGGGGTATTTGGTTTAAAAATCTGATTCTGAGGAATAGTTCGAGCAAAACGCTAATTTTGATGCATACGAGATAAATAAGCAATCCACACCGAATGGGCATGGACCAACCATCTTTTCTTAGTAAACAAACTGGTAGCCCAATGTATTCATTCGGTTGGATTACTGTTTCGGCCCACTAGAATTAGTAAACTACACTCATTTTCGGCCCAACCAATTTCCGAATTAAGTTTGAGCCCAAGTTTTACAAAATGTTTAATTCTTAAATTTTGGGCTTGTAAAACTGGTAACAACACAAAATCAGATTTCATTGTAGTTATATTTGAACTGATCCACTTAACCGAACTAAACTGGAATTGGAAGATTTTTTTTAAATCTAATTCAGTTTTAGAATAGGATTTATGAAGTACAATATCTGATTTTGTTGTTTTCCTGTTTCAACCTTAACCAAACAAATCCTCTCATTTCCACTCTGACACCAAATCACTGTACACATCAGTTTTCTGCTCCAAAATCCATATGTGTACTTGATGGCTTCCCATATCAAGTATAAAATCTCTCGTCGGAGGCGATGGCGATGCTCACAAAACACGAACAGCCATCGACCCTTCGTCTTCCACCTCTTCTTGCTCGATTCTGCTTCAATACATCATGCATCGAAACATCAATTTTGGACCATTTCCAAACTCACCTCGACAAAACAATCCACCCTCATCACTTCTCACTCTCGCCTCTGTCGCCGACTCTTTGGCGATGCAACCTCAGCAAAATCAAAATCGAGCTGATTTTGGGAACCCACAATTCCACGCCATGTCTAGCAACTTAGTCGCACCTAACCTGAACTCTCTTTTTCAGGAATCGCCGAAAAATCGGCGGACGATCACAGGTACCTTCGATCGAACTTTCATCTCCTCCAGAGACTTTCTTCATCACTTTGATCATGGTCCGCTCACATTTCGAAGGCCTGTATCACCTCCACCGGGATTCCCTCCTCTGAGACAACAACAACAGAACCCTAACCCGAGTGGGTCTCATGCAATCCCTCGAGTCATCATCCTCAACTCTCGAGGTGAAGCCATTCCAAACCCACACTCAGCCTTTCGCACTGTTCACTCCACTAGACCAAACCCTCTTTATCCTCCGACTTCATCTTCATCGGTACCCTTTGGTCACCAACAAAACCCTAATCTGATCCCCTTAAACCCCCAACTATCGAACAATCTGAACCCACAACAACCATCAGGTGCGCCTATTCAGTACAAAAGGCGATTCAAGGGAGTGATTGAGGCTCACACTGAGGAGGTGAAGAAGAGAAGAATCGATGAAGAATAAGGCGATGTACTAAAAGAGTCTGGAGATGAAAACACAATAAGGATCGAAGAGCTTGAGGAACCCCAACAGACCACTCCACCAACTGCTGTGGACAAGGGTAAAGCTAAAGTGGGTATCTCACTTAATACTCTCTTATCTAAATCTGAAATGTTTAGTTGTCACGAAGCTTTATTACAACATGTAAATTTTAGTTCGAAAGTCTGTCATACACCAAATTCATTCCACGTGAGTGCACTTCTTGCACACCCAAAATTTGGGTATACAATCACAAACTTAGGATGGGAAAAATTATGTGAAATGAATACCAAGTTCAATCTGGACTGGGTGAGGGATTTCTACACTGAACTTGCTGTTACAAATGGTGTAGAAATAAAAGTCCGTCAAACTACTATTGATTTTTCGGCCACGACCATAAATCAAGTTTTGGGACTTAAACCACCCAGGTATTCTGAATTTCAGAGATTGGTTAATTGTGCATCTGATAAGGACCTAGAAAATATTTTGAATGTTATTGCTCATGAAGGGTCTGAATGGGAGTTTAAAGGAAATACACGTTTTCTACGAACACATTGTCTCAAACCCGAGGCCAATGTGTGGTTTTATTTTCTTAGACACACGTTATTTCCTACGTCCCATGATGCATCACATTGCATGATTAGGGTGTTTATTCTTTACTGCATTATGTCCGAACTAAAGTTTAATGTTGGTCGTTTTATTTCTGATATAATTGTTGGGGGCATTGAGAGATCGAATGCACGCATGTCGTACCCCACAATTATACATGTGTTAATGGAACAAGCAAACGTTATCACTCAACCCACGGATGAGTTTTCAAATGAAAAAATGTTTTTAGATAAAACCAACGTGGAAAGATTGATGCGAAATAACACGCATTTCAGACCTGAACCGAACGGTGATGGGTTTGCTTCCTTGTAAGCAAGCATCCGTTTACTAAAAGGTGACATCAAAGCAACCCTAAAAGAGCACAGGGTTCTGATAACTAAACAGATTAGGAAATCGACTGAGCAGATGTCCAATGAAAATGTTGAGATGAGAGGTATGATGAGGCGTGTTGAGCGTTGGTTCCAGTATGAAAAAGAGAAGGATGATTTGCAGCAAGCAATGTGGAAGAAAGAGCACCCCGAGTTAGTGAAAGATCTACCCCCATTCCCTTTGGAGCTATTGTGGAAACCTGCACGGCAGCAGCCTACTCACCGCGAGTAGGGCAGGTTTCGTGTTTTATCAAACCCTTTATTGCTTTAGAATAAAAGTTTTTCGTTTTCAGAATCATGCATGTTAGATAATAGAGTCTGGGATTGTTGAATGTTGAGTAATTGTTATTTTCTTCATGTCACCTTACATACAATTCACACTTGGTTTCATTTGTTCATTGTTTGCGTTGATAGCCTGAATAAAATAACAAGTCTCAATTCTTTCATTTTTGTATCACTAGAACTAGCCTTGTAATTCTTTGATTCACCAAATTTTTGTTAGAATCCATGCAACATCCATATTCACCACCTTTCTCCATGCAAACACAAATGCCGATATACATAATGTTCAATGAGGACATTGAACCCTTCAAGTTTTGGGAGGGGGGATGATATGGTAAACATTCACGATCATACCCATATCATCTCATGAACACATACATCTCTTTGCATAAAGTGTTCCAAAAAGACAAAAATGCACCAAATTTGAAAATTTTCATAAACGAAGCATAGCTTCAGCAAAATTTTCAGTGCATTCAGAAAAGTGTCAAAGACACCAAAGAGACCAATGTGTCTCATTTCAATCCTCACAAACAAAAGATGGTAGAAAAATTGTGCCATAAAAGTCTTGGAAAAGGCATGCATGAAATTCGATAAAAAAAAAGCCAAATGCATGATCACTTCATGGTTGCATATATGGATTCTAATTAATCAAGGAATTAGTTGGCTAGCTTATGGTTGGTAATTTTTGATGTGAGATTTTGAGCAATTATTTTATGGGTGGCTATCAAATTGCATAAAGTGAACATAATGGAAAAAGTGTGTTTGTTTGTATTGTGGTTATGGAAGAATAATAGTTCTTGATAGTCAAAATAAGTAGCTCAAAATTGCATTTTTAATAAAGTTGCTTGAGGACAAGCAACAATTCGAATTTGCGGTTGTGATAGGGTTATTTTATTTACCCTATTTTAAGCGTTTAATTCCAATTTTGAGCTCATTTCCGTTCCCCATTGAGTCATTTAGATAATGTTTTCTAGTAATTATAAGCAGAAAATAAAATTTACCGTTTTCGTATAAAAGTGAGAAAAATGCAACAAAAAGCTAAATTATATATGTGCATTTCAGGTTTGATGATTTAGCCGTGAAGAATCCAGTTTTTGATGATCGCAGTGCAAGACACAGCGGGCTGCATATTTGAACATTTTGTGGACGGATTCTCTTTTTGGGCTTTGCACATAAACACTCGGATTTATAAACACACTTTTTTGGGCTCGGTTTTAACCGAATTGGGTCGGCAGATTTATGGGCCGGTTCCACTTTGTATTACCTAAACAACAACTGGGTTTTTGTTTGCATTACTAGTTTGGCCCAAAGATAAGAAAGGCCCATGGATCCTTTCTTCTTCTTCAAGCCACGGTTTTGCTATATATAGACATAGTCGGCTGTGTTGTTTAGCATCTTCAAAATAGTTGTTGATCCAATTAGATTGTTAGCTTAGTATCTTTATAGCATTCGGTTTCCCTACCGAAGCTACTACGTTCGGTTTGATCCTTTTACGTTCAACCACTATCGTTAATCGTTAGATAATCTATGTTATGTTTCCATCTTTCTTTTACTGCTTAATCTGTTCTTAACTGTTCGTGTTTGTGTTCGGTTGGATGCAGCAGCTTCCATCGAGTTGTTTACATTCCTTACACTTTTGGTTTTCAAGAACAAACGACAACTCGATTTATATACGTTCCGATAACGATTCCGTAACTATCACTCACCGGAAGTCCGACTAATACTTTCGGATCCCCAACTAGATTGGTTCACGGTTGAGTATAGTCCATAGAATTGAAAGGAGTTCGTTATAAAGAAAAGTCGTCATTTGCATGTTCCATTCTCATCTATAATTTATTTAACGTTTTGGGTTCTTTATTATCGATTCCAATACGATTCCATTGATTACCATTCACCGGAATTCCGACTAATAATTGCGGGTTCCCAACTAGATTGGTTCACGGTTGAATATAATTTTTGGAGTTATAGAAGTTTCGATACGAAGATACCCGTTGTACTTACTAAGCAGTCTCGTTTTCAATTTCCACATTTGAAACAAGATTTTCCTTGTGATTTAAAGTTGTCGTTAACTTCTCAGTTAATAAATCTTATTTTTAACTTCTTTTAATAAAACTATAATTAGAATCTCGAGATTTGGTTACTTGCACGACAAGTTATGTACTTCCGTTAATAAGTATTGTAGTTTGTTTGTGTATTGTCCATCTCCATTATTTGTTTTTCAAGTTTATACATCCCTTATAATTAGAAACCGAACGATGATGGGCTAAACGTCCTAGTTTGGGGTATAAAGTGAAGTTGGGACCAAGACCGATAATGAAATAAAGAGGTGTATCGTATGGCATGATTGTCCAAAGTTATTTAAATCAAGGTTATATTTTGTGGTGGATCACAATTGACCAATTGACACCCGGTACGTTGTATCATAAAATAGTGGACTCTTGAGATAACCGAGGAATGACGTCTCATCTTTTTATCTAGTTATTTATTTCATCCCAACGGAACTTTATACCCTGTGCTTCTCTTTATAATTGATTTTAGTTTAATTGTTAACAAAACCTCCAACAAAAATATTGTTTTCGAATTCGCCATCTGAAACTCGTTTTTACGAACTGGACTTTTAAAGAGAAACTTTTCCACGCTTCCCTGTGGATCGATATTCGGTACTTTTGTACCATTATTACTTGTTTAAGGACGATAATAGACCAAGATGTATACTTGCGTTAAGGTTTATTTATTATAAACGAAACACTTTATTTTATAGGGTGTAGTCAAAGTTGTAACAAGAACCTCAACTATGAAAAGTTGGGTGTTTAGACACGTAATGTGGCTATAGGCCAGATGATATCGATGGCAGAGTCGATGTATTTGCTGTAACCGAAGGGTTAGATTCGCGGTATCGTATTTTGAGGTTAGTATAACCGTTTTGTCGGCAACCCTGTTTTGGGTCTTGGATAATTTTCGCATGAAGGACCCTTCAGACACCGTATTGATAACCCTAGTTTTGTGGGAATGCTCGGTGAACGTGTAATACCCCGGGTAAGTTCGTTAGTTAATTGCTCTTTTCGTTAAATTTAGTTAACTTTAAATTTTGATGTTTAGGGTAAGTTTGGGTTAGTTTATAAGATTAAGGGTGTTATGGTCATTTTGATTAGTTCAAGGACTAAAATGGTAAATATGGTTGGATATTATCTCTTAAGGTATTCAGATATTTTCATAAAGTAAAAACCATCCAGATTAGTGTGTGTGTTTTGAGAAGAGAAGAAGAAGAAAGAAAGGTTTTGGAGCTAAGGCTTCAATTTGGTGTACTTAGAAGTGAATTAAGGTATGTTTTCTTTGTGTTTTATGTCTGTAATTGCTAGTAAACAGTTCCTATCAGAGTAGAATCATAGATTTCATGCCTGGGGTTGATTCAGCCGATTTTTTGGTTAAATTAGGGTAAACCGACAGAGGTTTCAGGACACAGTATGAATGTGTCCGGTGGTTCTTTTGGTGGTGTCCGGTAGTTCTTCCATGCAGGTGTCCGGTAGATGAAGTGTCCGGGTAAGTCTCTCTTTTCTATAGTTTCCGGATGGAATTAGATACCGGATGGTATCCGGATTACTTTGGTGTCCGGATGTTGTCCGGATTGTTTGTGTTATCCGGACAGTTGTGTTGTTCGGAATGTTTGTGTTGTCCGAAAAGTTGTGTTGTCCGGATAACTTGTGGTATCCGGATACTTTAGCTGATTTGGTCACTTTTGAGAGTTTAGATACTTTTGAGTATCCGGTAACCTGTGTTTTGTTGACTCTTGGATGGGGAATGAATGAGGACTGAATATACGGTGGACTCGACTTAAGTTCGGGTTTGGGGGTAACATTTGAGGATTAGAGTTATCTAGAGTTCCTAGCTTTAGTAAGTTTTATGTGTTCTATTTGGTAAAGAGATACTTGTATCTAATTGTTTTAGATTCTGTGGATTTGGGGTGAAAGCTGAACTGTTTTTGAGAAAGGATTGGAAGCGTTTTAATAAGCAATCAGGTGAGTTTTACTTTAAAAATGTTTTCAAACTGGAATACATATATGTGGATTGAGTATGTGATAAATAGTGTAATAATGTGCATATTATGTTTATATGAGTATTACACTACATGAGTACAAGTTGGTCGGGCATAGGACCGATGGAGTTGGCTATACGAAGGGACAGCGGTGTTGGCTGTATTAAGTACAGCGGAGTAAATTGATTAGTTGGCTCGCAACCATCTAATTTGGCCATGGAAATGAGACATGAAAGCACACAATGCATGAGTCATAATTGGTATTCATATTTGTGTTATGTATATGGTGACTGTGCAAATGATTTCAAACTAACAGGGATTTTCTCACTTAGACCATTAGGTCTAACCCTCATTTTGTTTTAAAAATATGTATTCCAGGTCGTGGATCGGGTAAGAGCAAGTGAATAGAGTAATCGGTGGCTAGCTTTTGGGAAGACTTATAATTTGAAGACTATGACGTGTTTTGTAGTTATAACCTCGTTATCAGATATCATATATTTAGTTAGCAAAAAGTTTGAAATGAAATACCTTATTTTGGATTGTAAAGACTAAGGGACCGTACTTGTTAAATGATGTATCTTGTTATGTAACGATGTTATGCAATGTATGTTATTTGATGCATGTTATAGAACCGGGTTGTTACAGATGGTATCAGAGCCCTAGTTTAAGAGATTTAGGTATTCGTATCTGTACCTAGACTTAAATTGCATGTGAAGTAGGATGTCCCTATTATATTAGAACCTTGGGATGCTAAATATAAAAAGGTAGAAGGAACATCATGTAAGGTAATTTCAAATTACATTTGGCCAGTGTAATCATGAACTTACAGGTACATGTTTGAACTGGAAAACCTTATTATATGGGGTATGTGGTTATGTGTATATTAACCTTGTTGAAATTTACAGCATGGCAAGTGGTACTCGACGTACAAATAGGGAGGAAGAAGGAAACCCTAGTAGAACTAATCCAACAGTCGGGACAAGGGGAAGAGGGGGAGAAAGAGGCAGGGGCAGAACTGGAGGCAGAGTTCAGCCTCGGGGTAATGAATTTGTTACAAGAGACGACTTGACGGCTGAAATGGGAAGACTGCAAGCAAGTATACAGGCTATGTTCGACCGAACTCATAATACTGAAACTGAAATACCATATCCTAATCTGGGAGACGAGATGCCCATTACACCTACTGTCATACCAGTGCCCAGGAAGTGTGACTATAAGATGTTCCTAAGTTGCAAACCTCCAACCTACGCAGGAGAAAGAGATCCAGTGAAGGCCATGAGGTGGCTAAAAGAGATAGAAGCTGTCTTCAAGACCAGCAAGTGCGCTGAAGAAGATAGAGTGCTATACGGAACCGCAATGTTGAAAGCAGATGCTTTATATTGGTGGGAAGCTCTCATTACCTCTAGAGGATCTGATGTGTATTCTACTTTCTCTTGGGACGAGTTCACTACAGCTTTTAAGAGACAGTTTTGTCCACAAGCAGCAGTTAGACAACTGGAGGAAGAATTCATGAACCTACAACAAGGGAGTTTATCGGTTAGGGATTATACAGCTCGTTTCCTGGAGAAGTCTCGTTTCGCAGAGTACTATGTTGCCACGGAGGAACTGAAGATGGAAAGGTTTATTTTCGGGTTAAAGTCAGAAATCCGAAGTCTTGTGATTGCAAAGGGACCGGAAACCTTCTCAGCCGCAGTAGATGCCGCAGAAAATGTGGAACGGGATAGAGGAAGAGATGCTGGTGATAAGAGTACTGGAAAAAGAAAATGGGAAGGACCACAGTATGATCCAAAGAAGTCCAGATTTCAGAGATTTGATAGTCGTACACCTTTCAGACCAGCTGAAAGACCTTGCCCAAAATGCAACCGTTTTCATCAAGGAAATTGTCAAGTTGATCCTCGAGTGTGTTACAAGTGTGGAAAGACCGTCCATATTGCTAAGGACTGTAAAGTAACTCGATTCTGTTTCTTATGCAATTCTCCTGATCACATTCAGTCTGATTGTCCACGAGGGAGAATACAACAGGGTGGTACTTCAGTGAGACCAGCGGGAGTAAGACCAGTAGTACCAAGGCCAGAGTTACCAAGAGCTAGGGGTCGTGCCTTTCAGATGACAACACAAGAAGCGGAGGAAACTCCTGATGTGGTTACAGGTACATTCTTAATAAACTCTACACGTGCTAAAGTGTTATTTGACTCCGGTGCAAACCGATCGTTCGTGTCTCCTTCATTTGCTGCTTATATGCATTTAAAACCTAAAGTGTTAGATCGTGCTTTAATGGTAGATACTGCAAATGATAATCAAGTATCAGTTAAAGAGATATTTGATAGTTGTGTGATAAATATAGATGGGTGTAGAGTACCTATCCAGTTGTTTCCTATAGCTTTGATCGAGTTTGATGTGGTAGTGGGAATGGATTGGTTAGCCGAAAATCAGCCTAGTATAGTTTGCGATAAAAAGTTAATTAATGTTGTCTTACCTGAGAAGGGACCAGTAGTGATTTATGGTGACCGTAGAAATCATCAGTCTTGCCTTATCTCTATGATGAAAGCTCGTAAGTGTGTTAATAAAGGTTGTCCGAGTTACTTAGCTTATGTGATAGATACTAAGCTAGAAAAGAATAAGTTGGAAGATATTCCTGTTGTTAGTGAATTTCCGGAAGTTTTCCCAGAAGATTTGAATAGTCTTCCGCCCTTTAGACAAGTAGAGTTTGGCATAGATCTGATTCCTGGAGCCGCTCCTGTTGCTCGTGCACCGTATCGTTTGGCACCTCCAGATATGAAAGAGATGATGACACAACTGCAGGATCTTTCAGATAAGGGCTTCATCAGACCCAGTACCTCACCGTGGGGAGCACCAGTGTTGTTTGTGAAAAAGAAAGACGGGTCGATGAGAATGTGTATTGATTATCGGGAACTGAATAAGCGTACGATCAAAAACAAGTATCCGCTTCCCAAAATTGATGACCTCTTTGATCAACTAGTTGGAGCTTGCTATTTCTCCAAGATTGATCTAAGATCTGGTTATCACCAACTGAAGGTCAAAGAAGAAGATGTCCTGAAAATTGCCTTTCGCACAAGGTATGGTCATTACGAATTCTTAGTGATGCCCTTCGGCCAGACGAACGCCCCAGCTGCTTTTATGGATTTAATGAATCGAGTATGTAAGTTATATCTCGATAAATTCGTTATTGTGTTTATCGATGATATCCTTATCCACTCCCGATCCAAAGAAGAACACGCACAACATCTTCGTTTGATTCTGGAGTTATTAAAGAAGGAACAGTTGTATGCTAAATTTTCTAAATATGAATTCTGGCTTTGGGAAGTTCAATTTCTTGGGCATGTAGTTTCCGAGAAAGGCATTCAAGTTGATCCGACGAAAGTAGAAGCAATTGAAAAGTGGGAACCGCCGAAAACGCCAACAGAAGTACGAAGTTTTCTGGGCTTAGCCGGCTACTATCGAAAGTTTATACAAGATTTCTCCCGTATCGCTACGCCTTTGACCAAGCTGACTCAAAAGAATATAAAGTTTGAATGGAAAGCAGACTAGGATGGAGCATTCCGAATATTGAAAGAGAAACTCTGTAGTGCGCCGATACTGTCACTACCTGAAGGTTCCGATGATTTTGTTGTTTATAGCGATGCTTCCAAACTAGGATTGGGATGTGTACTAATACAGCGTGGGAAAGTGATTTCTTATGGTTCTCGACAACTAAAGGATCATGAACGACAGTATCCTACGCACGACATGGAACTTGCAGCAGTTGTTTTTGCGTTGAAGATTTGGAGACATTATCTTTACGGCTCTAAATGTCAAATTTATACTGATCATAAGAGTCTCCAACATCTCTTCGATCAACGAGAATTGAATATGAGGCAAAGAAGGTGGTTAGAATTGTTGAATGATTACGACTGCGAAATTCTTTATCATCCGGGGAAAGCGAATGTGGTAGTTGATGCACTGAGTCGCCAAGAAGAAGCGGAACAATAAAGGCAATTGCACTACGAGCTGAACTTCTACCTAACATCTTTGACGAACTGAAGAAGTGTCAAATAGAAGCATTCCAAGAGAAACAATTGAAACCAGAACGACTAGTGGGGATATCAGCATTGCTTGTAAAGGATGATCGTGGGTTACTGTGTTTGGATAGCAGGATTTGGGTGCCTCGTTTGGGTGGTTTACGTGATTGGGTACTACAAGAAGCTCATCAATCTCGTTTCTCTATTCATCCAGGTACGAATAAGATGTATAAAGATTTACGACAATTTTACTGGTGGCCGGGAATGAAAAGAAGCGTTGCTCAGTATATGGAAGGTTGTTCTACTTGTAAGAAAGTGAAGATTGAACATCAAAAGCCTTTTGGTCAGTTGCAGCGTTTAGAAATACCTATGTGGAAATGGGATCAAATTACTACAGATTTCATCATGAAGCTACCAAGGACTCCGAAAGGTTTGATGCCATTTGGGTGATCGTCGATCGTTTGACAAAGTCTGCTCACTTTTTGCCGATAAAAGAAACCTATCCGTTAGAAAGACTAGCCAAATTGTACATCGATGAAGTAGTAACTCGACATGGAGTTCCAATATCAATTATTTCTGATCGTGATAGTCGTTTTACTTCAAGGTTTTGGAGAAGTTTTCAAAGAGAAATGGGGATGCAGATAAAGTTAAGTACAGCGTATCATCCTCAAACTGACGGTCAAAGTGAACGAACGATTCAGACTTTGGAAGACATGCTACGGGCCTGCATTGTTGATTTTGGGGGATCATGGGATAAGCATTTGCCGTTGATTGAATTTGCCTACAATAACAGTTATCATTTCAGCATACAAGCAGCACCGTTTAAAGTTTTGTATGGTAGAAAATATCGAACGCCTCTGTGTTGGAATGAAGTGGGAGAAAAGCAATTAGCAGGGCCAGATATAGTTCAGTTAATCGCGGATAAGATTACTCAGATTCGGGAACGATTGAAAGTGGCTCAAGACAGACAGAAAAGCTACGCTGACCGACGCCGAAAACCGTTAGAATTCCAAGTTGGAGATTTCGTGATGTTAAAAGTCTCGCCTTGGAAAGGAGCCATTCGTTTTGGCAAGCAAGGTAAACTCAGTCCAAGGTACATCGGACCGTTTGCAATAACAGAAAGAATCGGTGAAGTAGCTTACCGGTTAGAACTTCCGCCAGAGTTAAGCGGAGTCCATAATGCTTTTCATGTATCGAATCTACGAAAGTGTGTGGTTACACCAGATCAGGTAATTTCTCTACCAGATATTCAGGTTGATGAAAGGCTGGACTTTGTGGAGGAACCCGAAGCCATAGTTGACTGTAAAGTTAAAAAGCTGCGAAATGGAAAGGAGATCAAGCAAGTAAAAGTACAGTGGCGACATCATAAAGGGCAGGATGCTACATGGGAATCAGAATCAGAGATGAGAACTAGGTACCCATACCTCTTTGCTTAACCGAATTCCGGGACGGAATTCTTTTAAGGGGGAGATGATGTAATACCCCGGGTAAGTTCGTTAGTTAAATGCTCTTTCCGTTAAATTTAGTTAACTTTAAATTTTGATGTTTAGGGTAAGTTTGGGTTAGTTTATAAGATTAAGGGTGTTATGGTCATTTTGATTAGTTCAAGGACTAAAATGGTAAATATGGTTGGATATTATCTCTTAAGGTATTCAGATATTTTCATAAAGTAAAAACCATCCAGATTAGTGTGTGTGTGTGTGTGTGTGTGTGTTTTGAGAAGAGAAGAAGAAGAAAGAAAGGTTTTGGAGCTAAGGCTTCAATTTGGTGTAATTAGAAGTGAATTAAGGTATGTTTTCTTTGTGTTTTATGTCTGTAATTGCTAGTAAACAGTTCCTATCGGAGTAGAATCATAGATTTCATGCCTGGGGTTGATTCAGCCAATTTCTGGGTTAAATTAGGGTAAACCGACAGAGGTTTCCGGACACAGTATGAATGTGTCTGATAGTTCTTTTGGTGGTGTCCGATAGTTCTTCCTTGCAGGTATCCGATAGATGAAGTGTCCGGGTAAGTCTCTCTTTTCTATAGTTTCCGAATGGAATTAGATACCGGATGGTATCCGGATTACTTTTGGTGTCCGGATGTTGTCCGGATTGTTTGTGTTATCTGGACAGTTGTGTTGTCCGAAATGTTTGTGTTGTCCGAAAAGTTGTGTTGTCCGGATAACTTGTGGTATCCGGATACTTTAGCTGATTTGGTCACTTTTGAGAGTTTAGATACTTTTGAGTATCCGGTAACCTGTGTTTTGTTGACTCTTGGATGGGGAATGAATGAGGACTGAATATACGGTGGACTTGACTTAAGTTCGGGTTTGGGGGTAACATTTGAGGATTAGAGTTATCTAGAGTTCCTAGCTTTAGTAAGTTTTATGTGTTCTATTTGGTAAAGAGATACTTGTATCTAATTGTTTCAGATTCTGTGGATTTGGGGTGAAACCTGAACTGTTTTTGAGAAAGGATTGGAAGCGTTTTAATAAGCAATCAGGTGAGTTTTACTTTAAAAATGTTTTCAAACTGGAATACATATATGTGGATTGAGTATGTGATAAATAGTGTAATAATGTGCATATTATGTTTATATGAGTATTACACTACATGAGTACAAGTTGGCCGGGCATAGGACCGGTGGAGTTGGCTGTACGAAGGGACAGCGGTGTTGGCTGTATTAAGTACAGCGGAGTAAATTGATTAGTTGGCTCGCAACCATCTAATTTGGCCATGGAAATGAGACAGGAAAGCATACAATGCATGAGTCATAATTGGTATTCATATTTGTGTTATGTATATGGTGACTGTGCAAATGATTTCAAACTAACAGGGATTTTCTCACTTAGACCATTAGGTCTAACCCTCATTTTGTTTTAAAAATATGTATTCCAGGTCGTGGATCGGGTAAGAGCAAGTGAATAGAGTAATCGGTGGCTAGCTTTTGGGAAGACTTATAATTTGAAGACTATGACGTGTTTTGTAGTTATAACGTCGTTATCAGATATCATGTATTTAGTTAGCAAAGAGTTTGAAATGAAATACCTTATTTTGGATTGTAAAGACTAAGGGACCGTACTTATTATATGATGTATCTTGTTATGTAACGATGTTATGCAATGTATGTTATTTGATGCATGTTATAGAACCGGGTTGTTACAGAAAGGAACACGTGTGTAGGGTTCTGTTAGAGTTCAAAGCTTGGTGGTATGACTAGGTGTCAACCTTTTTGGGTTCGAGGTCGAGAACCGTTAGCGTATTCGGAGGGTGTAGTCCGATTTTAAAGAAATAATGATAACGGTTGTAGTAATCCTAAGATACTCAAGTGTGATGAGTAGATTTGGTAGGGATGATTTCCTTGTGTGGTAAAGGAACCTGTCTGTTTGATGATTTGTGTTGGGATGGATACTTAGAGTCTATTAGGGCTCGTTAGAGTTAAACGACCATTAATGGTAGGAGCAATTGGGATTAGAGATTCGGTTGGTCTCAGTATTAATTAAACATTGGATTGATTTAGAGTTTGTACCGCAATCGGAGAAGTATGGAACATTCTAAGGTTGGGAGACAACCGAAGTCGTCTGATTAGAAGTTACTCCAGTGGTTGGAGCGGTCACCCGGACATAAGTATAGTGTACCCTAGAGGGCATTGTTGGTAAGAGTTTGCTTGAGGTTTGTCATGGCAGTCCGTGTGGGGAAAATTTAAATTCCAGTCAAGAGCTGATGGATCATGGTCGGCGTTGAGTCGGTTAGCGTTTGGTTGTAAAGGATTTAGATTTCGAGGACGAAATCATTCTAAGGTTGGGAGGATTGTAACACCCGAAAATTTGGAAAACAGAGATTGGGACTCACGGACGTCCGTAGGGCACAAGGACGGACGTTCGCGATGCGCGGAAGTCCGCGGATCATCCGTGGAAGCAACAGAACATTTTTGAGGATTTCGGCCATAGCAAGCCGGACGTCCGCGATAGGTCTGATGAAATATCTTGATATCCTTTTAAGACTTCTCTCTCTCTCATTTCCTCACTTCACTCCCCAACCCAAATCAATCTCATCTCTCTTTCTAAAATCGTTTTCTCCCTCAAGAAACTCTAAACCTCCCCTCTCATCTTCATCTTCTTCCCCAAATCAAACCATCACCATTGTTGGAAACCTTAACCCATTCAAGAAACCTTCCACTTCATCTCCTTCATCAAGATTCTAGGGTTTCACCCAACCCTTTTCACTCCATTTGAAGATTAGGAGTTTGTGGTTCATCTTGGTGGTTCTAGAGACATTTTGGTTAGTGGATTCAAGTATGGTTAAGGTAATCTTCTCTTCTCTTCATTTATGAAGTTAGGGTTTTGATATAAGTGGGTATTTTGGTGTAAAATGTACGGGGAATGATTCTTTATGGTTAGACATGATTATTGATGGTTGGAAACTTATGGATCTAGGTTTTTGGAGGATTTGGCTTGAAGATGCAAGTTTCTTCAAAGGAGCTTACGTTTGGAGAAAATCTAGATTTAACCTAAATCTAGCAAGGTGAGTTCAAGTTGATTTGTGAAAATATTGTACATGCCAAAATGTTTATTTTAAAGTATTTGTGTGTGTTTACTTGAAATTATCAATTATTGAGTTATTTGATGAGTTTAACTCTTTTGAAGTATTTATCTTCATAAATGTTGTGAAACACCCATATTTGGGGATTTTTGGATATCTTGATGTGTTGAGATCATAAATATGTCCTTAAAAGATTTATTGCTCAAAATGAAGTTTATTTGATTGTTTAATCATATTGGTGAAATTGATTTTATAAACCATTTGAGAAAATGCACAATTTAGTGTTAAGAGTCATTTTGAGAATTATAAGGGTATGAGTCCTTTTGGGAAAACCCTTTTGCTTAACCCGTGTTGAGTTTTGGGTTAATAATGATTTTGTGGTACTTGTTTACCCGATCGATGTTTAAATGCATTTTGCTCGGGCTTTGACTGTAAGGAAGTCTTGGGGACATTTTGTCCAGTTTTGATGGCTCAATGTGGAGTCTTATTTATGCTTTGCATTTATTGCAATTACTGCATTTTATTGCATATTATTGATATTTACATGCTTGGGTGCGTTAGTCATTCCGGGATAGGCATGTTATTATAGACTGTGTTGCATTGGATCCATAGGCATGTAAGTCAGTCGTTGGTGATGGTCGATTGGGTATCTCGGGGTTGGACCTCGGAACCCATGTTTTATGACCTTAACTTTTCAAGTGGACACTAGGAGGGTTGAGTCCGGAGGTGCTACCTTGGAGGTAGGCGCTAGGACCTACGCCGCTTTGTAGAGGATGCCTTGGAGGTGGTCCTAAGCGTGCCGAGCCTTGTGGTGGAATCCTGGGGATAGACACTAAGGTCAACTGTCTCTTGAGGTGAAACTTGTTGTGAAGTCGTAGGAACCCTTGGATGTCTAGTCGCGAGGGTTGTACGATTAACGTTGTACGGGTGGTATACTTATGTGTTTCCTCCACCCTCAACGGATACGGGTCTCCCCCGTGGTTGTCAAACATTAATTTCGGATACTGTAATAATTATACTTTATTATCGTTGGTCTTGTGCGATTGACTGCAATTGATGACTTTAATATTGGATTTCCCTCCATGTATATTAAAGTTGGAATGAGGCAGGTCATTTCCATATTTATGGTATTTGGAACTTCATTACATTTTACATTTGCGTGAGTATTGGTTCGTAACATGTTTTCAATGAAGTATTATATTTAAATGGATTGTTCTTCCATGTTTTACGGGTTGAGTATTTTGTCGTCAACCGTATTTGAATGTTTTGCATAATATAGATTTATTCACGTATATGAGTGAGTTGGGATTGTAATTCATTTTGGAAAACGCTTTATACCTTTTGGGAACTTTTCTCATGGATTTTGGGTGCGTTGGAAAATGAGTCATTTATATCCTTTTTGGAAACTCTTTTGGAAATGATAATCTAAGTCGCAAACTTTCATTTAAAGAATTATTTAAATCATGCTATAAACTCTCGAACTCACTAGGCGTTAGCCTAACCCTTTTTATTTGTCGGTATGTGCAACAGGTCTCAGGTTGGGAGTAGTTCTAGTGACACGTGTGAGAGGTCGTGTGCTAGTAAAGTGCTCGAGAAGTGAATAGCTTAAGTGAAGTTTTCCGCATTCATCCTTGGGATTAGCAACTTGTACTTGGGTTAAGTAACACCCGTTGTAGTTTTAGTCTTTGTAACAAGACTTGAATTATATTTTGTTTGAGGTTAACCATAGATTGTCATTTAAGGTATTTTACCTATTGGATTATAGGAAGAAATCCTATTATTTCGGATGTATTATCGAAAATTTTAATTAGTTACTCTATCCCAATTCGAGGGTGTTACAAATCGGTGGACTATGACCTTGGACTTTTGGTTGAGAAGATGGTCTTCCACTTCCACAATGAGAGAATCTTCAAGCTTGATTTCGGTTGATCTTCGACTTCACCGAACATTTGTTGTCTTGTCTATGTCATCACAAAGAACCAAAGTGAAATATTCTAAGTAAGATTTTAGGAGTGAAATCGGTGAGTCAATTTCAAATCTTTGGTGACCCAACAGACTACAATTCATCAGTGTTAATTCAATTCATACGTTCTCACCACACCATCATCCCATCCTATACTTAGCTAAAAGTAGGAAACTTCCACACTCCAACATCTGAAGCAGCCACCAAACCAAGTCGAACCAATCCTGAAGACACACATTCAAATTCTCACTGCATCCAACAATCAGCCATCCACATATGAAATAACTCAAGTTTCACCCACTCAACAGGAAGGAGCGACCACGCTCACACAAAACTATCCCCAATAGCCTAACACTGGACGACAAGCTTACTTGGAATATTTCTCACACTAATACCCAGTTTAATCCAATGGTCCTTCATTCCAAGCACTACATCCGACTACCTTCTTCCACTCCCTCCTCAAAACATAAAACATGTTTTCAAAGAACAACTCACTAGAGGGTGCACACTTTTGACCAACCACACAAGCTAGCTTCCCTCGACCCTTAAACCATCACGTACACGCAAATCCTCTTTCTTATACTCCCACTTGGAGTTCATGTATCCAACAATGACACTCTGAAAACATTGCTTCCCATCTTCTGTATCGCTTGCCAAACTTCCTACTTCCACTTTACTCACTTATTTCAATATACCATCCCCACTTCCTCAGGCTAGTATGGAACATTGCCCGTCCAACATTGACCACTCCATACACGCAATTTCAACAGGTATTGTGCCTAACCAACGGTTCACCACATCTCACACGAGAAAATTCAATCAAGTCATTCCGAAATAACACCCAATGCTCGAAGCCACCACACACTTCTCGTTTCCCAAACGAGGTTAAGCCACTCTTTTGAATTTCCTTTACATACAAGGATTAGCTCAACATTCCCAAAGATTTCGTATCTACTACGAAATATCATAAACTAACCAATCCAACATCTTCACAAATATTTCAATGACATTAGACAAACTCAGTCATCAACTCGTCGCAACCAAAGAGCACACAATTTCCTCCATAGGTAGCCCACCAACTACCACCCTATTCTTTTATTCTCAAAATAACAATACCACACGCCACTCAAACATCCATGCATCTCAACACACATAATTTGCCACATTTGAATAACTTATTAGCAAACTCCAAGCAAAGATTTCCACTTACGCTCATCCCATATCAACACCAGCCCACCACTTAACCTCACAGCAACTCATTACCACCAATGACTCGCATGTCCACTTTGTATAAGTTACCACCAACTTATCCACACAACCACCACACTAGAGGCAAAATCCTCACGATCATTTGTACACACCATAGGCCTTGCCTTCTCCATGCCAATCACAACATATATTTGAAATAAAGCTATCTCACGACCTGGTCTTTTCTCAAACCTAGATGAACCACAACTTATGATCGTCTACTTCACTCGATCAAGTATTTGTCCCCAGCCGGCTCTTCGGAATCCATACGAAACACGCTCAAATAAACCAAACGATAAGACACTCCCTTGCAGACCAACATAATCCACGTGTCCCACCTGAGTTGTGCTAACTACTTCATTCATAAACGAAACATCAACCACATAGGAAAATCACCCATCCAACTAGCGATTCTCCACTTTCATAACACTCACATAAGGCTGTCCAACATCCTGTCAGATACACACCTTTCCCCAACCGACTTCTTATATCCGCGTATAAACCCGACTAAATAATCACACCAGGGTTACCTTTTCCAATTCCAATCTCCCGACAACGATCTTAACAACCGTCGTTGACTTCAACATCAACGCCCGACATGAAGATGATGTTTCAACGGTGCCTCCAACAACGAGAATTTCCAACGAAATCTAATTCTTCTCACGCATCGTAACTAACTTTGTGCCCCACAACCCTCACATGTTTGAGCCACAAGACTTACCCGACGCATAGCCTAAATACAAGGCCACCTCAAACTCCGGCTCCACGCCGATACCATTTCTTCATCATACTACATCGCTACTTATTAACAAGCTACTTTTAGAAGTATCTTGCCCACTTCGAAATTCATCCGGGACACACCCCCCGCCGCCAACCACGCCTCAAATTACTGAACAAGAGCACAGGCTACCCTAATACAAGCATCACTAAAGTCAAAGACTGAGACTTCTGATATTCGCTGCCCTCCCAAAAAGGGACACCAAGGTCACGAATCGACCATCGATGACTCAACCACACTTCCACTCTCGAAACCCCTCCTCATCCTTAAATACGGTATCTCCCACTACCTAGCGAGTTCATAGCCTTCATGCATGACGACACAATGATTTAAATCATTTTGTACATTTGAAAATACACCGTGAAACAGGGTTAAATATGCATGACACGACACCGCCATAAAGAATAGCCAAATATACACCGATCTCGAGGATCGCTCACACGCAACCCATGATATCTCACCACCTTGTCCAGCAACCGAAAATGCATCCACTGAAACTCTTTTCATGCGATTCTTAAAAAAATACGGCAAAATTACTCACACTGCGCGAGTCGATCGACTCTTGCACTCATTGATATGACAGCAACATGTCCATACCAATTTCGCTTATAAACCATGCGATCAAATGTTGTCATGATTCCCACAACAAAGGTTAACTCACTCATAAAAGAGGCGAAATAATTCACCATTTCCCCAAGTTCCAAAATTTATCACACAACGTAAATAAATTTATCATTTCCTTCAAACAAACGCTTGCACGCGCCAACTCATTTTCAAAACAAGACACTCACAAGGCACACACATGCACACACGCACACACACGTATCATTTGACATGAAATGCTCATATGACTTGTTTGAAAACACAATGCATGACTCACTTTACATTGAAGGCTATTCGCTCTAGGAAGGTCAACCGTTTACAGTTACAACAAATTTATCACTGGCGCCCTACTTCCGACCATACAATCAAGTTTCTCCCATTTGCCACAACCTTTGGTACCGGTGCTTCCCAACATACTAGTATGTCTCAACTACCCAGTTACTACCTTAACTACTGATTTGCAAAAATATGCGGCTTCACTTCAACCCAAATTGCCTAACCAACAATTGTCCCATATTCATCCTATCCTTGTTCCATATTACTAATCAACACGGCTATCATTTATCAACCACCTTTTCCACCCTTCCACTGACTAGAGAGTCAAAGGCTCATCTCCACTGCTCGATTCTTGAGCTGAAGCTCTCAAGATCCAATTGATCGACATCACAAACTCCTAGAATGGAGACTCACTAGAAACTAGGAGCTCACCTCCAATCAGTTATTCTTCCCTAATGAACCCAAGAGGTTCTACTTCATTTCGGACCACGAACACTAAAACAATACTCCTTCAAGAAGGTGTCATCATATACACCATGAACGATCTTGCACAACACGCTAAACCATTGCTATCATTACAAGGTTAGAACTCGCAACTAGAGATGGCAACGGGGCCGGGGATACCGGGGATCTCAATCCCATCCCCATCCCCACTCCCCATCCCCATCCCCGCTCTCCACTCCCCATCCCCATCCCCGTCCCCATCGGGGAACGGGGATCCCCACCGGGGAATCGGGGATTTTTCCCCGTTTACAAAACTTAATTTTTTTTATATAATATCTTTATAAATGTCAATTTCACGATTGAATGGCGTATTTTTTTAAACTTTAGTCAACCAACTTTTAATTTGTTACGTTTGTAAAAGAGTTTTCGAGAAATAAATATATTAATTACAATACATAATAATATATATTTTATACATCCACGTTATATAACTAAAAGTTTATCCGAACAATAATACCAATACTATAGTAAATCTTGAAAATTTCTCATAATCGAAGATTTATTATATTATACTCATTGGATTTATCATTTTTGTTATGTTATATATACGTATATATAAACACATACTATATATAAAATCTTATATTAAATACTCGGGGTCGGGGCCGGGGTCGGGTTTGAGAGGTATCCCCATCCCCGGTTAACAAATTCGGGGATTCCCCATCCCCATCCCCGATCAACTCGGGGATTCCCCGGTCAAACCGGGTTCGGGTGTCGGATCCCTGTCGGGGACGGGGTTTTTTGCCATCTCTACTCGCAACACACTACCACCTCCATCGATCATCTGAACAACAGTAATCGAGCATGCCCATGCACCTGTAAATTCATAATGACATTGGCCAGATGTGATTTGAATTTACCTTAAATGAGGGTCCTTACTACCATCGTCCTGAATTCTCGACGGTCAAGGTCTTCTCTATAGGCTTACTATATCTTAGTTGTGCCTCCTAATCCCACAGTTTAAGTTTAGGCCTGTCCGGTCACCTAAATCCCTTAAACTAGCGCCCTGATACCAACTGTAACAACCCACACCAAACAAACGTGCCAAGAGATACTTCTTTAATTCAAAACGCCAAAATGGCCCAACATAGTCACGCTATCAAGATTACAAATTTGGGTTCGCGGAAAATAACCCTAACTACAGCTGAGAAATGTATCTAACATTAAAAGGGAAGGTCTTCTAGTTCCTTCTAGATGCAAGCTCCAGCTCAAATCTTTCCATTGCCCTTACTCGAGCCCTCAACTACCTGTTCACCTGAAAAGGGTTTTTCATTTTGAAAATCGAAGGTTAGACCATGAGGTCTAGTGAGATCCATCAAGATACCAACATCACCCCACACATATTAATTAAAAAGAGTTTAATGAAATTATAAACAGTTACGCCCTTATCAGTCAAAGCAAACACACGCACGCTGGTTCTCCACACTTTGGTCACAAACACACTTGTGACAATGTGTTACGGCACACACCCGCCCTTAGTGGTTATATGAAACACGTCCATATATTTTGTATGGGACACACTCCCCATAAGGCATCACAATAAACCACCTCTAGCCCCGCCCCATGCATACCACAGTATAAATAACACACCTTCGACTTGCATAATTTAAACCACATGGAAACATGCAATTCAATATAAACTATACGAGTAATAAAAGCAAGTATCGTCAGAGCTTCGATTTAGAAAGACTCACCTGATGTCCACGCTAAGTGTTCTCACTTGAAACTGTTATCCTTTATTCGTACCTACATTTTACCCAATCACACGAAAGTGAATAAGTCACCCACCAACTATTCAGAGCCAAGGCTCTCGAGACACTCCCTAACAATGCTACTGGCAACATAAAGTCCCGGACACAGGCAGATCCGGATTCCGGATACCGCCTTCCGGACTCCTCCTGATCTCATCCTTTTCCGGATACACACAATCTGGAATATTCCGGATTCCCCCTTTTTCGGATACACACAATCCGGACTCTTCCAGATTCCCCCCTTTTCCGGATTTCGGTACTTTCCGGCTCCTATTCCGGATTCTGGTACTTTCTGGATCCTATTCCGGATTCCGGTACCTTCCGGGTTCCCCAACATTTTTCGGGAAACCTCTTCCGAACTCCCAAGGGTTTCCGGATAGAGCGACTTCCGGACTAATGGGGTTTTATCGAACAACGATTTTTCCACCAGACACGAAATCCAACTGTACCATGAATTTAAGCTACTACCAAAGTGGATATGGCCATTCTAATCATTAATAGGAATCGGTTTCAAACCAAAGTGTTCTTTGAATTAAATATTTGTTTAAGTAGTATGTTGATTGATATTGAAGGAGGAGACACAATAGATAATTATTTGTCGATGTGAGCTTCAAGCATGGTTGAAGATGTTGAATCTCATGACATTCACATTCAAGATTTTTATTTTTCGAATAGAGGAAATCAATCATGCAGATAAGAAACTATTTGATATAAACAACAACACAAAATACTTGTTTGTGGGCTTTGAAAAGCACTTACATCATCTATGTATTTTTTTCAGTCAAAGAATTTCATTATGTACATTTTTGGTTTGGGCCTATTTATCCACATAAAATTGGGCCTTTGCCTCTGTAAGGTTCTAACCTAGACTAGAGGAATCAATTTCAGTCGTTTCTTCGTGTCCTGAATCTTGATCAGGTTAGGTTTTCATTCAAATTACTTGTAATTGTCTTGTCTGTGTTAATAAATATGTATATACATGGTTGTATCTATCTATCTATGTATGTATGTGTATAGTAGTTTTTTGTTGGATTCATGTGTTTCTTTTACATTAACTATTTATATGGAATTATGGATGGTTGTGCTAGGGCTCCGTAATTCGTTATTTTCTTTCATGTTCAGGTTAGGAAAAGTATGTTGAATTTCATGTAATGATGAGAAATAAGACACTCAACTTTAGCGAAATGTCTGATGATGATGTCTTTGAAGAAGATATATGTTGAATTTCGTGGAGTAAGACCCAAGAGTCTTGCTCCCTACTCCTCCTTCATTTATAAATAGCAACTTCACCTCTTCCTCTTTCATTTGAAGACACACAAACACATGCACGGTTTTTGCTATAACACCCACAAATACTCTCCCTAGTATATTTCGATTACATAGTTTGTGTGAGGTTGAGAGTGTTGGTGTTCGTCAAGTTTTGTTTGTTGATCGTGGATCTTTGGTGGTAATAACATTCTTGCTCTCTCTCTCTCTCTCTTTGGTGGACGTACACTATCACACTGATAGTGGAACCACGTTAAACTCGGGTGTTATTTGTTGTGATCTCGCTATATATATTTATAGAGAGAGTCCCCTTATTTTGTAAACCATCATAATCGTGTAAACTGTCGATTTCATTGGTTAAATTAATCAAATTGTTTTATGAAATTGTTTCATATATTTGTGTTTTTTATGTAGTTTCATTTACTTTTTCATTGTTATGAAACTGTTTCATATATTTTCGTTTTTACATAAAAAAACACAAATATATGAAACAATTTCATCAAAATAACACTGAAACTTCACAGTGATTCATTGTGAAGGTACGGAAAACTGTGAACCTTCACAGCAAAAACACTGTGAAGGTTTACCTTCACGATACCTTCACAGTCTTTTGCCGTGAAGGTTTAGTGTTATTTTTGTGGTCTCACGGGTCTCACGGATATAGTATGGTCTCACGTGATCTCAAGTCTATATATATATATATATTGTGTGGGTTTAATATTCTACGGTTAGAGAATTATAGTGCAACATGTAGATTGTTGTTGTCCGCATTCATTGTTGGGTTTATTGTGCATTTGGATTTCTAGAAATCATTCGTGAGCTTCTCGTATTTATGGCACGATATTTTTACTGACATATGTGAACTTGTGATGTACAATGGTAAGAAAGTGATTTTTAGTTGTGCTTAATATATTCTTGTTAGATATGTTTGATGTTGAGCTTTCTTCTAGAGAATCTATGGCATGATGAGACGCTAAGTTTTTAATATGATTACGCAAAACTCGTAGCTTTTTTGCATAGGTGTGAAATCTGAGTTTGCTTGATTAAAATGTAACAAGCATATTGTTCTCATAATCTGATGCAGTAATTTCATATATTTTGATCTTTTGGTGCCATCATGTTTGATAATTGATATCTCAAATGTGCTTTTTAGTTTACACCATCTGAGAATAAGGCATGGGATCATGTGAGAACTGTCATTTTTGGTGAGAAGTATTTTTAAACCGTTGGACCACTTTTAATCAAATACCCTCCCGTGAATTGCAGCTTAAAAGAAGGGAATTGATCTGGTGCATCTCATTCTAATGTTCATTCATTTCTCATCCAACGGTTGATAACCACTTCTCACCAAGTTTGGCACTTTTTACCGGAACCCAACCCCTGAGAATAAGTCAATAAAATCCATAGACAATGCTAATAAAATATGAGTTCTGCCCAGGCCAGTTTGTGCTCACCTCGACTAATCCCATAGGTCTCTGAAGTTAATAAGTATATGATATTTATATTATTTAGTGGGAGGTTTATATAAGAGGCTAAATATCGTGAGAGGGTAGGAAGGGAAGATTAAAGAAAGGTTCATATGTGAATCATTGAAAAAATTAATCTGTAACGCCAGTTCACATTTGCATCTTCAAATAGATTTTTAAGTTTTTTTTCAATTGATTCAAATATAAACCTTCCCTTACCTTATCACGATATCTATTCCTTTTATTTGAACAGGTCCCTTATATTATGGTAACTAGCGTACAGATTCTAATGCTTTCGAGTAGAATATACCGGGTCTGTTTGGTTTGGTTTTCTAATCAACGCGTTATATTAAATGCAGGTTGGTGAGAATTTAAATAATGGCGAAGCATCATCCTGATCTGATCATGTGCCGAAAGCAGCCAGGAATTGCGATTGGAAGACTTTGTGAAAAAGATGACGGAAAGTGTGTTATCTGCGACTCTTATGTGCGGCCGTGTACGCTTGTACGGGTCTGCGATGAATGCAACTATGGATCTTTTCAGAGTCGGTGTGTTATATGTGGTGGTGTCGGGATTTCTGATGCTTATTATTGCAAAGAGTGCACACAGCAGGAGAAAGATAGGGACGGATGCCCGAAAATTGTGAATTTAGGAAGCGCAAAAACAGATCTGTTTTACGAACGAAAAAAATACGGGTTTAAGAAAAGATGAGATCATATTTGTGTTTGTGTTTGTGTTGATTCTACTACATGTAGTTATTTGTATGTGATTTTGGCTTTGGGGTCATGGACTACCTTATTCAACTATGAGCAAGAAGTTGTGTTTGATGATTTAGGGTCATGTCATATGAGTACTTGTTGCTTTATTACTTGTTCCTGTCAATATATTTGTATATATAGGAAGGTTATAACACCTTGACAACATTTGAATGCATTTTTACTATATTTAATCATACGTTATACTAAATCGGAGATGTGGACGATGTTTGGCGTGACCTACAAAGCCGCCTGCACACCACTAAGCCCCCTTATGTGATTGTGCACAAGGTTGGAAAATAAACCAATATATATATACACACACATATACTCCATCATGATGTTGGATGTATGTAAACCTTATTTCATTTTTAGGTAGAGTAGAATGGTTGTTACTATGAAGACCCATGGCTCCCACGTGGAAGTGGAATGAAGAGTAGAGCGGCTATTCCTTAAGAACTTGCGTTGGGAGAAATAAAGAAAAACGGCATATTGTAAACAATCTATATAAAACATTCTAGTTGTTGATTGGATTTTTGATCGGTGTAATTTGTAAGAGTTGGGCCCCGGGTTCGAGGCTGGCTAAGCTCATTTATCAATGAGATGCATGTGTTGATTTACCTCATTTTTTGATAATTGTGAGATCAGTGCGGTGGTGGCCTCTTTGAGCCTGACTTTATGTTCGGTCCTTGAAGGGTCGGTCTTCTTTGGTCTTGTCCGAGGACCGACTCAGTTTAAATTAAATAGTGCATCTCTATATTGGAATATTCAATTTTTATTATTTTGTTTCATTTCAACAACTTTAATGTATGATTTATATTGGTAGGGGACGTCTGCGTTTTAAAAGTAATTATTTAATTATTGGGACAATTTTTAATACTCGGATAATTTATTTGTGTTCATAATTATCTAATTATTTTAAGGTCAAAATAATCAATTAAGTATAACTACAACAAAGTTGATTATTAAATAACATGATAAAACATTAAGGTGTTTGGGATTGCTTATTTTTTGACTTATTTGCTTATTGTTTTTTCTTACCGTAAATAAGCTATTTTTAGTGTTTGGATTGGAAAAAAGAAAGTGCTTATTACTTTTCTCCACCACAAATAAGTTGTTTTTGATAAGTTAATTCATTCTAACTTATTTGAAATTGCTTATAATTTATTTGTTCAAATTACATTTTTACCCCCAACTACTTTTTAGCACGACATAAGTTGATAAGCACATTTAAAAATAAGCATACGTTGTTTTAAATAAGCAATCCCAAACACCCCCTAAAACACCATTAATTATTTTTCGTGTATGTTATATAAATTGTTAGAGTTTGTTAAATACTGAATATTATCAATAGGAATTATAACAACTTTTAGGGGTTGTTTGTTTACCTCTTAATGGTTCCATTAAGAGGCAACCTCTGAATCGCTAAGAGGTGAATCTTGTTTGGCAAAAAAATAGTCTGCCTCTTAATGGTTCTAAAACCCTCTGAATGATTTTGTATCCTGGACCTCCCTTAATCATTAAGCGTCCTGATTTCATTCTGAACAATTACAAAACAACCATATTTCCCTTTGAACTATATCATAAGAGCCTCTTAATCATTCTGGCCGGTTAATCATTCTGCACCAAACCATTCAGCAACTGTCAAACAGCCCCCTAATAATAATGTTGCGTTCTCTCAGGAGAGCAAAGAAAAGAAATGGACGGAAAAAGAAAGGATAAGAAAACAACTTTTTCATTTGTATTCCTGAAAAGAAAGAAAAATTAAGGAAATGAAAAGAAATGGAACAATATTTCATGTTTTTGAATATGAGAGAAAGGAAATGATATATGTCATTTTTACAAATACACCTTTAAAAATATATGTTTTATTATGGGAGGTTGGACAATTTTGTAATTTTATTAATATTAGTAATTATTTTATATGGTTTTAATTTTATTTCCTTTCCTTCCAAAAGTTTTGAGAAAAAACTTGTCATTATTTTGCTCTGTTACCTTTCTTTTCTCTTCTAAAATTTTTTCGAGAAAACGAGTTTTTTTTTACTTTTCTCATTTCACTCTTTTTTTCTTTCCTTTACTTCGTAAAAAGAGTTTCAAAAACACATTCATTCAGACATTTGTTTCATCAACATATTTTATTACAATGGAGTTTCTTATTTGATTCTAATTAGTTAATCTCACATAATCGGTTTTAAAACACATAAATTTGATTCATTTATATTTTAGTTTGTCTCAAAAATTGTCAAGTTTAAAAAAAGTTTTCATTTTTTCATTTTACACTTAATTATGAGATAGACAAAATTTATTTTTCTTTTATTAAGAGTAAAATGTCATTTAGTTATTTAAAAAAAATATAATTATTACATATTTCTAAAATGTGTGTATTTTCATTATAAATATTTATTTTGATAGATTGTATAATCACAAAATAACTTTTATAAATACATATAAATTATAAAATATGAAGTCATAAATAACATTTTTATTTAACTTCTTATACATTTTTTAAAACATTTCCCCTCAACATTCAAATGCAATCCCGCCACACCCTCTTTTTCTGTTTCATTACTTTTGTGGTCAATCCCTTTTGAATTCATCTCAAATACCCACCATTTTTCTTCAATTTGAATTCCCAAATCAAAAACCACCATGAAATTCTTTCAATCTTCATCTTCAGAAACCAAATTATCCGATCTCAGATCCACCACCACCTGCTGCCGCCGCCTTCCCGGAGTTCTCCGCCGCCGCCTACCCTGCTTCCATGGTCATTCAAAACACCATCGCATCAAGAAGCCTGTTGAGCTTTCTTATGCTACAAGTAATCCCGGAGTCGTGGCAAAGCTCATGGGATTGGATTCAATCCCACAAAGAATTCGATTGGATCGTAATCAAGAAGATAGGCGGAATTCGATCACCCGAAGTCAACCCATTAGTCAAACTCCAATGGTTCTAGAGATTGAAAATGGGGAATTCTTTGTGGTTGGTTTCGAAGCAGGTCGTAAAGGTAAGGAATTGAAGATAAAACCGAGCGGTGATCATGCTTCATCGATAATCTAATGATTTTGTTCGCAAATTCAGAAAGTCTATACGCTTTCTGTTTTTAATTATGTGGAATTCTAGAATGCAAAATGTATTTTTTTCTCTCGGTCCGTCAATGTAACAAAGTTTCAAAATTTTCTACTTTTATATAATTTGATTGATAACCTACTGATCTTGTAGTATCCGATGGCGTGGATATCAAGTTTATCGTTCATAAACAAATATCCACTTGGTTAAATGTTACAAACTCACTACGTTACATGGCAAAATGAGTACAAAATAGGAAATTTTGAAGCTTTGTTACATCGATTGAGAAAAATATATATAATTATTACAATAATTTCGCCCATTCTGGAATCGTGAATACGTACATACCTATGTTTGAATCCTTGATGCTCATTGGCGAAACACGTGTAGGTAAAAGAGATTCGAGGCCGAAGAAATTATCAGAGGATGTTGAGAGTTGGAAGCATGGAAAAAAGAAGAATGATGGATCAAAGAAGAAGAAACTTGTAGTTGAGACATCAAATGGGGTGTTGGAAGAAGTAGAAGATGTTGAGTTTGAGTTGGGAATTTTTGATCAATTGGTTCTTGAGTTGGTATACATCTTTTAGACTTAGAATTTTGTATGTTTGGTTTTCCATTAAGTCGATAAAAATATTTGTATTTGTGTGGGTTAATTTGTCTGTATAGATTAAAAATATAATATATTTGTTTGAAAGAGCTTTTTTCATGTTTTTTTAATTGGAAGAGGCATGCTTGGATAACACTTGGTTTTCTCCATAAAACTCCTCCAAGAAACTTACTTATATAGCCACTTTCTATATATCACTAAACCATTACCAAACAGCAATATATAGTTGAACCAATAAGTTACGAATCATATCAAGTTGCTAACAAACATACCCTTAATTTATTATAATTTTGGTTTTCCATTTTATGGGTATGGTGTTTAAATCTTTCAAGGGTTTGTGTTTTCTTACTGATTATTAACAACATTCAAGAATTAAGATCAAATAATTAGTAGCAACGGGAGGATTTAAGTTTAGTGATTTTACATTTGTTTTTAAAAGATTAGTTTTTATATCATTTTTGTTTACATGTTTCTCGAAATTTAATATTTTGACCATAAATAATAATAAATATCAGATATATATTAGAGTAAAACACCAAACAATTGAACCTAAGTCTTCCAGATTTATAGATGTTAAAAATACCAACCATGATAAATTATTCAGGTTTTGACAGATAACTGGTCCACATTTAAAACTTGCGCCCTTGATTTCATCGGGAAAATAACCACTCCCTCGAGGGGAAAATCCAGTAGTCCACTCAAGACCCAAACAAAACGCATCCAAATCACTCGCACTCTTATTTGGGTTGATTGAGCGGTTTGAGCTATTCTATAAATTTAACTAATTATTAATTTACTAACACGTTCAATCAAAGTTATGACGAAAGATCATGTGAGAAGAAAAAAATTAAGGTTTGAAAGTAAGAAAAGATCTGAAACATTAATCACTTTTAATCTCATCTTTACCTCATGAATCACCATTGATACAGAATTAGTCTAATGCATCATCCTAATGTTAGATACTTTAACCCTCAAGATTATTAGCTAATTAAATATTAATTTGTGGGGATTGCAGCATGTGAGCAGAAAAGAGGACAAAACTATGATTTTGTTCGTTCATTAAAAGCTCAAATTCGAGATCGATTAACTCGTTTATATACTCAAGATCGATAATTTTTATATTTTGATTATATAATTTGTAAATATATAAATATGTCATGCTCGAAAAAGTGTATGCTCGAATGGCTCGGCTCGATTCGATTCGATTCGTAAAGCTTACTCGAGCTTTCGAACGAGTCGAGTCGAACATTAGTGTTATGGAGCTCGACTCGTTAACTTAAGCGAGCTTTATTTTGTGTTCGAGATCGACTCGTGCTCGATAACGATTAGGCTCGAGCTCGAGATAAACGAGCCCGAGCTCGAGTAGCTCGTTAAAAGCTCGACTCGTTAACACCCCTACCCTATTCTTGATTTCCTGTTTAATGAAATCCATACACATGTCATCCTTAAAACTATGGAAGATCTCAACAACAAAAAAACAACCATACTTAAATGCATCTCCAGTATAACAGTTTGATTTGGTTTATACATAACATAAAACCAACTCAAACTCCTCGTACAATATACATCATTATTTTATTGAAGAAAGTAAATGAATATTATATACTAAATAATGTATTAGAGTCCCTTCTTTATACCAATTTTATTTTGAATAATGTATTTTATTTTAATGAAAAATATATAGTGTTATATTTTATACATGAAACGTTAAGTAATGTTTTTTTCTACAGACAAAACAAAACGGAACATTTCACATTGGTTTATATGATTTATCGGATTTGTAAAAGGTTATGTCACGAGTCTTGCGCACAAACAGGCTGCATAAAAAATATATATAGATATACATAACATACAAGTTACAAAATCAAAATGGGCAATTGGGCATTTTGTTATATTGATCATAGAAGTTGTAAGAACATCGACTTATACACAATTAATAACATATCAGAGAAAACTTAAAGAAATTACGAGGTCAAGTCTCTATAGATCACTCGTGTGACTTATTTAGTGAAATATGAAACCAATGACAATAATAATACGGAATGCATAGCGAAAATGAAATGAAACAAAACACTTAAAAGAATATGATGATATGATCAGATGGATGTTTTCAACCTTCTGAAATCTCTCCAAACAAATCAACTATTGTGTTGTGTGTATCTTCATCTGTGAATCTCTCCATATATAGAAAGTCAAGTTCACAGAATAAGAACCATAAATCATGTTTAAAAAAAGGGTTATAGAAAGTAACCGCATTTCAAGCAACCAGCTGCTCCTGCTCCATGTACAGCTGCTCCACCCATGGTGGAAATTGTTGTTCTTCATCAAATGTAACATTATTCACATGTGAATCCGTTTCTTGATTGTTGGGTATTAACAATGAATCTGGTGATCTACGAACCCCAAAAGAAGCAGATTTCCTCAACTTGTTCAGCTCATCTTTCTGGATACCCCAGTTCAACTTCCCATCAGGAGATCCCCAATCTGAATGCTTCGAAGCCGCCATGGAAGACGGAAAGCCAGACTGACGGTTGACTGTTCCACGGTCAATGAAACTCTGACTACGCTTAGCAAACGCAGCGGATCTTGAATGCATGATCTGGGTGGGTCCCAAGGATGATGGTGAGGACATCCGCAGTGGTGAAGATGGAAATCCAGAGTAGTTCATGTTCTGGTGTAACTGAGCAATTCTTGATTCTAGTGAAACCCCCTGCAGTTGAGACAAGATTGTATGACCTGAAGAAGATAAAAGCTCAAGGCTTTTGTGGTTTGATCCAGATATGTTATATTCGTCTGAATGATCACCAAGAAACCCATTATTGTTCCAGCTAGATGGTGGAGATAAACCTGCAAATTCATCCATCAGTTGTTGCTGACGATAGCGATCAACCCTAATCATTTCAGCCTCAAAATCCAAATCTCGACTATTTGGGGTTGTCTTAAACCTGCTACCGAGAACCTTTAGGGTTGGGGATGGCTGATTCGACCACATGGGCCCACCTCGAGGAGATGAACCTCTGGGAGTTAATGGAGGTGTGGAATTAGGAGGTATCATAATGGATGGAGAACCAAGAGAGAAAGGACTTATCGATGAGATATCTGACAGTGTAAGGGACATGGGAGAAAGTACTGCAGAACCAGTGGAAGGGTGCAGTGGGCGAAGCTCTTCGGTTTTGTGAGCAAAAAAGCATACTTTTCTACTACAGCCAACTTCATCTTTGCACAAACGAGTTCGATATTGTGCAGGATGAAGCCAACACTCAAAAATCCCATGAGCGTATTCACAAGCATCTCCATGGCGGCAAGATCCTTTTCGAAACTCAGGGCAAGGGACACAACTGTAATGATACTTTCGTGGATCTCGTCTTCTAGCGTTCTCACCCGGATGAACAAATGGGCATTCAGTCCAATCGTGTGAATAAGCTCTCGAACATGGCTTAATCTTGAAAGTATACATTCTAAACTCATCTGTGCTGTATATCCCATTTTTCATGTCAGGCAGAGAAAGGTCAACTGGATACTCTTTCTTCTCAGTCCCTGAAATCAAATTCAAATTGGGGACATCCTTCTGCTCATCGTCAAGAATATGAATATGATCATCAGTAAGTACACTTGACAAACATAATTCTTCATTATCTGAGTAACCATTGAGCATGAGCTCCAAGAATTTCCTCTTTGAATTGAAAGAAGAACCAAACACCAAAGGAATTAAATCAATAGGTTGATTGCCATTAACATCAAGACAACTGGAATCAGCAGAAGCATCAATCAAAAGTTTGACAACTTCAATCGATGAACTAGAACCACCGGAAACAGCCATATGTAAAGCAGTTGCCCTATCGGAACCACAGGCTTTGTTAACATTAACACGATTCAATCCAATAATATACTTCAAAACATGTTTGCTAGCAAACATGGAAGCAATCATAAGCGGTGTTCTCTCCTCAAGACTCATCTTCTTCGAACCTATGGATCTACCGTACCACAAACCAGAATCATCAACATCATAACCTTCTTCTTCAACTACTAACCTAAATCCTTCCAAATCATCCGCAGCCGATAATTCAAGCAAAATTGAAACATTACTAAGCTTCTGACCTTTACTATGGCCGACAACCAAATCGCTAGTACACATATTCTACGGTTTAACGATCAAACGCTCTCTTCCTACAAATTAACACAGTAAAATTAGGACAAAAAATCGAAGCATCATAAGAACCACAAATTTTCAATCATCAGAACCCTAAGCACAAATAACATATCTAGATAAACGATTCAAAACTGAAATTAAACTCTACCGATCACAAGCCAAACAAATTCAGTCTATTTTCTCTGAAAATGGAGATATTCTCCATAGGAAGTGAAAAATCAACACACTAAAAGATCAAACGCTTTCTTCCTACATACACGATTCAAAACTGAAATTAACCTCTGATCACAAACCAAACAAATTCAGTCTATTTTCTCTAAAAATGGAGATATTCTCCATAGGAAGTGAAAAATCAACACACTAAAAGATCAAAATCGCAAACACTTTACAACAAACAAACAAACACAGAACATACCTTGATTTCACGAGTCAAAAGTGTAAACTGAAGATGATTTCTGGCTGTTATGGAGTCACAAAAGACGAAGAACTCAAAAGCGTCTTTGTTCCTGATTTTCCATCTTATTTCCCTCCCAAATGAAACTGAAATGCAAATGCAAATGCAAATGCAAATGAAATGGAGATTCAAATTTGGAAAGGGTTGGTATTTAGCTTCGGCCCACATAATTGGAAAATTCTAGAATCAAAGTTTTATTCGTGAACCGGCTCTTCGTTTTGTCATGACACGTGTCGAATCATTGTGGATATATCTTTCACCGGCCACCGGCTGGATAATATTCTCGTTCACTTTTATGCGTTTAATATGTATTTATGGAAAAATTATAATAAACAAAAATAAGTAACCGTTAATTTTTTTTAATTAATATGTTAAATGAGATTAAAAACAAATGTTAACATGATGATTTAGTGAAGCAAGATTTTAGGAGATGTTAAGGGCCTGTTTATTTAACATTTGTCCAATAGTTTATATGTAAAAATCAACATTTTTATTTAACATAATTTAACGGATAAGATTTTAATATATGTATAGCAGTAGAGGGTGTCGTATTTTTATGTAACAATTTATTCAGTAGTTAAAAGTCGTCACTTTCACTAATCGGACAAGACGTTCAATCCTTGTTATCGTTTTTATCTAGTAAGATAAGATTCTCAATCATTGGCATTTTAATCCGATATAATAAAAGGACTCGAAAGTGTTTAGTAAACGACACCTAAGCTAAACTTATATCTTGTATTTATTGAAAATACAATATTCAAATGGTTACAATATCTACGATAAATTATAGAGTATCAAAACTCAAAATCTTCAAAAAGAAATTATATCCAACTTCAAAAGATTTCTTTTTTTTTTTGCAAATTATGTCATTAATTATATTATTAAAATATTGTTTTCATGTAATAAAATACTATTTCTTTTTCATACACATTTACATTCAAAACTTTTATTGATATTAGTATATTAAAAAACTGTTTACTATCATTATTATCATTTTAAAAAAATTAAAATTTCACATTTTCTAATGATTTATCCAAGAATATATTAAAACAAACTTTTACCAATAATTTTTATTTTCTTCATTTAAAAAAGAGTAAACGACAATTTTGGTCCCTGGTGTATACCAAAATCACCGAAAGTGGTCCCTAAACTTCAAAAACGACATTTTTCGTCCTTGGTCTCCTTATTTTGCTCTGAAAGTGGTCCAAAGCTCTAACGCCGTCTAACAAATGGCCGTTTAAGGCCTCATGTGCTTCTCACGTGATGGGCAATTTGGTCATTTCACTATTTCCCTCTCATTTAAACGCCCTTTCGTTTACCTATACTTGTTTCAAGAAACCCTCCATTTTGGTCCTTAACACATATCTCCATTAACACACAATGAGCTTCACACTGAGCTTCCATCTTCAATCTGAGCTTCAATCTGAGCTTCATCTTGTTAATGCAACGTTACTTCCATGTCTTCTCATACGTGGGTGATCAGAAAGGAGCAAGGGGATGACCTTTATCCCCTGGTAGAAGATACATCCATGGTAAGACTTCATTTGTGGACTTGATTGACACTGATTTGTTATCAGCCCATGAGATTGATGCTATGATGTTAGAGTTAGGGTACCAAGCAGATGAGAAAATGTATTACCATTTCTTGACTCCATGAAGTGACATGGATTTTGGGTTAGAAGCCTTAGGGAATGATAGTGATGTGCTGAACCTTATGAAAATTGTTCCTAAGGTAAAATTTGTAGATGTATTTATAGAGCATTGGAAAACACTAGTTGATACATACAACTCACCACCACATGCTAGAAAAATGGAGATACAGGAACTTGATGAACCTGGAAATCAATATGTATCAAAGAAAAAACTTGTTAAGAAGACATGCAAGAAAAAACTATTTCTTGAGTGGATTGACAATAAAGGTGAGGCATCTAATATAGATAAAGAGAGAGTTGTGGATAAAAACAGAGGCTTTGACTTAAATAAACAGGTTGATATGGATAGGCCACTTGATGTGAGTGACAAGTTGTATGAACAAGGGAATGATGAAGATATGCCATTTGACCTTAACTTATTGTTTAATGAACCTGAGGTTAATGGAATTGACAAGGGAAAGGGGTTGAGAAGGGAGATGCAATTGACAAGGGAAAGGGGGTTGATCCATTTGAAATATATGATGAATTTGATCCATTTTTTGTCATGGATTGTTTGTCACAACCTGAGATGGCAAAGGGCAGTGACATGCAACCTGATATGGGCAGTGGCATACATGTGGAGTGCAGTGGCATACAAGCTGATAGTGAAGGAGATGATGATAGTGTAGATGAGGATTATGTTGATGATGATAATAGGATAGAAGAGTATGATATTGACATGGATGACTTTGTTGATGGCAATGTATAGTGGATTGGAGGAGTTGATGAAACAGTTGAGGATAGTGAAGCAGATATGTTTGATTGGGCACTAGTGCTTAACGATTATCAATTTTCAAGTGGAGATGAGATGGAAGGATATGTTGGGCCCAAGTTGAAGAAACCACATGATAAAAACAGCTTATTTTATTTGGGGCAAACATTTGGCAGCAAAACAGAGGTCATTCAGAAGATTAAGGACCATTCTGTTGAGAGTAGAAGAGATTTAGTGTTGGTGAAAAATGATCTCCAAAGGGTGAGGGCCATGTGCAGGGGAGTGTTACCATAGTTCAACGATTTTGGTGGGACAAGTGAGCCTGGTGGGCCAAGTGGGACACTTAAAGGAAGAAAACCAAAGATTACAAAGAGCAGTGGTCCAAGATGTCCATGGGCTTTGCTCATCTCAACAGATGGAGGCATACAGACTTGGACAGTGAAAACCTATGTTCCCACACACAACTGCCTCTAATGCAGGGACATCTCTCTGGCCACATCAAGTTTTCTCTCTAAGAAGATTACAGATAACATAGTTTCTAATCCCACCATTCCAATACAGGCTCTTCAAACACAGTTGCAGCAGAAGTATGAGATTAATGTGTCACTGACGAAAGCAATGAGGGCAAAGACCATGGCATCTCAGAAGATTTGGGGAGATTTTGAAGCACAGTTCAGTAATCTTAGAGATTACATACAAGAGTTGAAAATATGTAATCCAGGAACTACTATCAAGTTAGATGTTGAGGATGAACCAAACCCAAGTGTGAGTACAAGGAAGTTTAGACGGATCTATGTTTGTTTGGGGCCATTGAAACATGGGTTTAAGGCTGGGAAGAGAGACTTATTAGGTCTTGATGGTACTTTTTTGAAGGGTCCCTTTCCAGGACAGGTGTTGACAGCTGTGGGTATTGACTCAAACGGTGGCATATACCCACTAGCATATGGGATTGTTGAAGCTGAGACAATGGCATCATGGACCTGGTTCTTAGAGTATCTTGGAGAGGATCTTGATCTGTGTACAAGATCAAACTTCACATTCATAACAGATAGACAAAAGGTTAGTTTTCCAATTGATGTGTATACTAATTGATGTGTATACTAATTGATGTGTATACTAATTGATGTGTATATTAATTGATGTTTGTGACAGGGACTACTTCCAGCCATTGCAAAGGTTTTTCCATGTGCAGAACATAGATTCTGTCTTAGACATATACATGACAACATGAAGCTAACTTGGAAGGGGAAAGCATACAAGGACCATCTTTGGCAATGTGCAACTGCAACAACTATTCCCTAATTTGAACATGCAATGGAACAACTTAGAATGTTCAATCAAGCTTGTTATGATTGGTTGAAGCTCATCTCACCTCAATCATGGTCTAGGTCCCATTTCACAGGTTAGTTGAACTTACTTTCACTCAGTCTGTGTTACCTTTAGTTACCTCAACAACCTGTCTCATTTCACAGGTTACTTTAACTTTCAATATTATTTTGTGCAATTCAGGTAGGTGTCATACTGATGTACTTCTCAACAATATGTGTGAAGTCTTCAACAGGCAGCTTATTGAGGGTAGGGATAAGCTAATAATTTTATGTTTGGAGTATATTAGGCATTACTTAATGAAGAGGATAGTGCATGTGTTGAAAGTCATTGATAAGACTCAAGGACCACTCACTCCAACAACAAGCAAAGCACTGGAAAAGAACAAGAGTGAAGCAACTAAATACAAAGTACATTGGAATGGTAGGGACAGGTATGAGGTTTGTGGTCCTTGGAATGATCAAGTGGTAGTTGATGTGAGGGCAAAGACTTGTACATGTAGGAGGTGGGAACTGACTGGCATCCCCTGTAAGCATGTTGTAGCAACTAATTGGAACATGGCTTTGAATGGAGCAAATGTTGATTTGCCTGAGAAATGGGTTCATGAAAGTCTTTGGCTTTACACTTGGAAAGACATGTACAGATTCAAGATTGAACCCATCAATGACAAAGCATATTGGGACAAGTTTGATTGCCAAACAACACTTACTGCACCAACCTATCATAAACAAATTGGGAGGCCCAAGAAGAAAAGAAAGAGGGGTCAACATGAAGAGAGCACTGGAGATGGGATAGCAACCAAATTAAGCAGGATTGGGAAGATTGTGACTTGTGCAAAGTGCAGGAAGGAAGGGCATAACTCAAGGACATGCAAAGGTGGATAGATGTGAAGTGATAATGTATTTTGGTACTGTATTTTGATAATGTATGTATGTTGGTACCGTGTTTGGTAAGTTGGATGAAACAGTAGCTATGGTTAGGTAAACATTTTCTGTGTGTTTGGTAAATTAACAGAAAATGAATGTATTTTGGTATTATATTAGGCATAACTTGTATGAATGCATATTCTGTGTTTTGGTGATGTATTTGGTTTTAAATGGGCAATCAAACAAGGTAACTTGTATGAATGTATATTCTGTGTGTTGTCTTTAATGAAATGCAAACATTCAACATCACAATAGGGTTTATGAAAGAAATAAGTTTTCATTGAAACTTCTGAACCATTACAAGCATTACAACCATTACAACCACCTACATTGGATTAGGTCAACTAAAAAAGTACAAAAATAAAGAAAACCCAACTGAGAACCAATAAAAGCTTCAAAATCTTGATTTCCTTTTATTTTGCATTGAGGGAAGCTTCAACACTGTTCTTTGATCTTAGCAAACCAGGGATTACCTCCATAGCTCGTTGACACAACTGTTGATCGTACCAAGCAAAGAAATCGCATTTGGCAGACTTCCTTGCGCACCCATAAAACCTACGTCCAGGGTTTTTAGTTGTCCATGAAGTCTTTATCATCGCTGGTACACCACAATCACAAACCACCATTGTCGATACTGTGGAGGAGAGAAAGGCAGAAAGAAATCGAAGGAAAACGAAGAAGAAGACCAAAGAAGAAAGTAAAGCCGTTGGTTTAAATAAGAGGGAAATAGTGAAATGACCAAATTGCCCATCACGTGAGAAGCACATGAGGCCTTAAACGGCCATTTGTTAGACGGCGTTAGAGCTTTGGACCACTTTCAGAGCAAAATAAGGAGACCCGGGACGAAAAATGTCGTTTTTGAAGTTTAGGGACCACTTTCGGTGGTTTTGGTATACACCAGGGACCAAAATTGTCGTTTACCCTTTAAAAAATTTATTGAAGATGTTTTAAAATAATGTTTCAATATACTCTCTGGAGATTGTTTTGCTACTTTTTCCATTTTATTACTATTAATCGTAATTAATTACTATTAAATATTAAATTGGTATCTAGATGATAAATTAATTAAGTGTTAATTAATAGTAATTATTAACTAACATCAAAAGTAATTATAATATTAACAAGTAATATTAATCTATAATTGGAACGATGGTCTACTTTTGTGTTTCGTCACTAACCATGAAATCGGGTCTCCTCCATCACCGAAATGTGTTATTTTGGATATTGAGTTTGTTGGGTCATCAAAGATTTAAAGATGACCAGATCTTCTTACATACTTTGAAAAACATCTTTTATACTTAGAGAAATTTTAGATGGTTCTTTGTAATAGCTTAGTCATACTGTCAAAGTTCGGTGAAGTCAAAGATCAGCCGAAATCAAGAAGAAGGAAATCTACCAATGCGGATTGAAGATGGACTTCTCAACCCAAACTAAGTTGTCTCACCGACTGTCTCTATGAAAATCGGTGAGATCATCAAACAGGAGAATCATCCCTTATCTCCTTGCCAAGAAGACTTTCATCATAAGAAGAAATGTTTGCCATCTCACCGATCTTCTCCATGAGAAATCGGTGGGATCCTCAAAATAGGAGGATCCTCACATGACTCCTTCCTAAGAAGACTCTCACATACTTTGTCCATGACAAATCGGTGGGATCCTCAAATAAGAGGATGTTCCCTTGTGTCTTTGCTAAAAGGATTTCTCATCAAAGAAGGAATGTCTGAGTATGGAAGAAAAAGGTGCACTTGTCCTTTTTTCCATTCTTAGATATTGTCACCATCAAACCTTTATAGCTTCATAGGAAAAGACACAACAACTTTTGAGAGTCAAACCTAACCTTCAAATGATATAGTGACAAGTGTTCCATGCATCAAATACTCATGGCACTATATAAAGATGAAGATTTCTCCATGCAGACTTACGAACTCTTGAAGATTACTATGTGCTCAAGACACTCTACTCCTTTCTCTCCTTGAACTTTATAGCTTTCAATCTTTGTGTTTTAGAAGTTGTTTAGTTTTCAGTATTACTTTGTGAAGATTGTTAGAATAGATTTTATCTGTTCTTTTTTTTTGAAAGGGTATCCTAAGCTTTGCCTAGACTAATCCCAGGCACTGATTGACTGCTAAGCATGCAGCCCTGAGATAATTCCTCAGTGGCCACAAGTTGCCAACGCCTGGATTCGAACCTGGGGTAGATGGGTTTCTGATCCACATTCCCCCAAGGCCTTAACCAGTACGCCACAAGCCTTGTGGTTGATTTTATCTGTTCTTTCCGCAACAATCGAATTGTTCTATGTGTTCTATGTGTAATTCTTGATTTGAATATTTTTAATAAAAGAATTAATTAAAGTGAAAAAATTGTGTATTGTATTCAACCCCCCCCCCCCCCCCCCCTCTACAATACATGTTCTTTTTCTTATTAGCCATCTGGGACTAACAAGTGGTATCAGAGCAGAAAGTTTAATTTCAATAACTTGATCTGCAACAGATGCTTCTTCTCCCAACAATGAAGCTTTCTCTCAAAACAATTTTTCTGAAAACGGCTCTATAGGCAAACTTCCCAGGTTTAACCCCAACAACTTTTCTCTGTGGAAAAGCCGGATGATGCTTTTCATGGAAGGAGTGGATAGTAGATATCCAACCATTCTCAGTGAGGGACCCATAGTCCTTAGAGTCTGGTCTCGCTATGAATCCAAAAAATCCGGTAAGGAAGTTGTTGGCAAAGATGATTCTGATGATTCCTCTGATGAAGAAAAATTTGTTGCTACTGGTCGTTACATTCTTAAGAATCATAAGAAATATAATGATGAAGAAAAACGTCTTGTGCCTCTTGATTCTAAAGTCAGAACTATCATTGCTCTCTCTCTTCCTGATGAAGTGTACCACTCTCTGGTAAATCTCTCTACTGCCAAAGAGATGTGGTTCACTATGTGTGTTCTGTACGAAGGTACAGATGAAGTTAAAAAGAGCAAAAAGATTGCTCTTGTTAGAAAATTTGAACTCTTTTCTTATGAGAAAGGAGAATCTCTTCCAACTACTATAACCGCTTTAACAGTCTTCTTAATGATTTAAAGTTGTTAGGTAGAGTGTATGACAATGAGGAAATCCTATGCAAGTTTATGGATTGTCTTCCTGATTTTTGGGAAAATATTTGTACTTGTATAAAGACAACCAAGGATCTTGATCATATGCCTCTCACTGTTCTTTATGGAACTCTCTTCAACTATGAGCAGACTAAACTGCAAAGGAAGTCTGTCATCACAAATATAAAGAGCTCTTCTCTAGCTCTCCTAGGTGACTCTTCCAAAAGAACTAAGTGTATTCCAAGTATCACCTACCCATCTGACTCTGACCATAATAGTCAAGAAGATTCCAATGAACATTCAGAAGCATATCTTAGTGATGTTGAGGATGAATGTGAGGAAACTTCAGTTGACAAATTATCTAATGAAATGGCCATGTTGGATGGGTATTCTAAATCCAAATCTCACCTCTCTTCTGGAAAATCTAAGTTTAGTAGAAAATCCTCCTCTTCTCTCTTCAAACACTCCTCTTTGGACAAAACTAATGGGGAATGTTTAATTGTGGTAAAAGGGGTCATTTTGCCAGAAGTAAACACTTTGAAAGACCCATAACTTCTTCCTCAAACCGATTTTCCTCAAAATTTGGAAGATCTTCCCAAAAATTCGGCCAACCTCTCTCTTCTGCAAATTCTGTCCGGGCTGAAAGATACAAAGAAAAATACAAGAGAGAAAAGGAAAGAAATGAAAGACTTGTCAGAAAAGGAAAGGGTCTACCCGCTAAAACTCATGACTTGGCAGATGAACCCACATCTGAAAGTGAGAATGACATGTCAAATGTGTGTTTCATGGCCAAGATAAATGACTTGGATGATCAAGAAGATCACACTCCTTCAACTGCTCTTGTATCAGCTAAGTGCCTCTCCTCCTCATCACAGGTATATCTATTTCTATCTATTTCTTATGCTGAAAAGATTGAAGCATTTGATTCTTTAACCATTGATCTTTATGATGCTAAAACTGCTAAGAAAAAGGCAAATGCTCAGATAAAATCTCTTTCCTCTCAACTTCAAACATGTCTCTCCCAACTTGATCAGTTTGACAAAGTTAAGGCTAAGCTTGAAGATCTAAAATCCATCAACTTTATTCTTGCCGAGGAGAAAAACAAAATATTTAAACGTTTTCAAAAGGAGCAAGAAATTGTGAGAAAATGGACCAGTTCCTCCAAAAATCTAGAAAATATTTTTCAAGATCAGATTTCATGTAATAACAAAACTGGTTTAGGCTTTGGAAAAATGGAAACTGATCAATCTTCAAAAACTCTTGCTTCCACCTCCTGTGTTTCACATTCTTTTTATGAAACCTCCAATGCTAGTTCTATTGGGTCTGTGTCCATGAATTCTGCTGATTCATCTGAAGCTTTAAAATTTGGAATGTTTTTAAAGGCAAAAGATCCCACTTCCTTTCTAAATGAAGAAGCTCAAGATTCCAATGACTCTTCCAAATCTATCCATGACTTTCTAAAAATCTTGACTTTAGATGAAGCACCCCCTTCTGAACTCATGCCTTCTAAAACTCTCAAAGGAAATTTTTCCAACTCAAACAAAATTCTTTCTTCATCTGAAAAAGGCAAGTTTGTGTCTGCCGACATTTTCTTAAAAAGAAAATCCTCAGATTTTTCCAAAAATAATTTTGTGGCTTATTCCACCGATTTTGTTCCCCGATCTGTGAACCTCAAAATGTCCAATTCAAAAGAGATGATTCCTTTCCTCCCAAATTTTGAAAAAGGAATCTTAGTTCCTGCACCCCAACTCTTTGTCACCTCATCAAAGTCTTTCAAGATAACCAAAAAGGGCAAAAATAAAGAAAAATGTCAAGGTTCTAAAAAGGCTTTTACTCATAGAAAATGTTATATCTGTGGTGATACTTCTCATTTTGCTAAAGACTGTCCGAAAGAAAGAATTGACCTGAGTGATACCAATTCTTTTCCTTCAACATCTAACCCAAAAGGACCCACTACCAAATGGGTACCTAGGAAATAAATTCTTTGTGATTGCAGATTTTGAGCTAGACAGATGGATCTATGTGGATCAGGATAAAAGTGACACAATTGAAGAAATCATCAAGTTCATCAAGAAATCTGAAGTGTCAAATGGTGAACTTTTGGATCTCCTCTTGTATTGAAAATCCTTCCCATTGGCACACTCACTAGTGCAAACCTCTTCTCTGCCGACATCATTACTTTTCCCATCACTCTCCTTTATTACCTACACTATAGTTCCCACCATACCTCTCACCTTACCTTTTCTCATCAATCCCACTAAATAAATTACCCCAACATCATTTCTTTATCATCTCATCATCCAACTCTTTCTCCTCTCTTACAACCTCTACCAACCCAGTTTCCTCAGTTCCCAACATCACACCTCAAAAATATTGTTTCTTTCATTGACAATCCTCCACCGATCAAACTCTCTCTCTCTTTCTCTCTCAATAAAAAAAAATTTAAAAAAATTGGTGACCATCGGTGAGACTCCCACCGAAGCCCTCAAATCGGTGGACCCAATCTCATCGACACCCTTCTCCAATAAACCTCCATCGGTGAGACGCTCCATCTCACCGAAACCCATCCTCTCACCAGAACCAACTCCCTATGTATCTTTTTCTCAAGACTTTCTCTCTCATAATGGTGATCCTTCTACTTCACCAAATTTCACTTTTGATCAGCAACCAACTCTCCTTCTATTCAAAACTTTTCTACTACATACTTCTCCTCAAAACATTCCTCCTCAAAACATTCCCTCTTAAAATCCTCTAAACTTAATCTTTCTTGGGTCATCAAAATTGGAAGATGGAACTCCAATCTTTTCTTCACTTAGAAGATTTTCTGAAGATGCCTTAGAAGATTTCATCCACCCTCTTCTGAAGATGCCTTAGAAGATTTCCTCCAAACTTTCCAAGAAATTCCACCGATCTTTTGTCCAACTCTTGCAAATTTTCGGTGGATATGATGAAATTTCGATGGGATGTCTTTACTCTTCGGTGGGTTTTCAAAAAAAAAAGTATGGATCGGTGGGCTTTCAAACCAAAAAAGAAAAGAAAAAAGAGACTAAGTATGGATCGGTGGGATTTCAAAAAAAATATATTTATATATGTGCATCGGTGAGTTTCAACCCAAAAAAAAGGAGAGGCTACATCAGTGAGTTACAAAAAAAGAAAAAAATCCTATTTTTCCTTTCATTTCGGTGGGTTCAAAAGTTCCAATATATATATATATATATTGCTGATGTTTCATATCTTCATGGTGTTTCTTCTCCGTCGGATGTTGAGGGAGAGAAACCATCTGAGGGGGGAACACCATCTGAGGGGGAGCAATATCAGCGTCCAACTCGAACAACACCAACTCTCAGTACTCATCCAACTCAAATTTTGGTCAGAGATAAGGAAACCAGAGAACCAACTCAGGGGGAGCAGATCAGTCTAGCCAATGTAACTAAGGGAGAGGAAAACAAAGACAAAGGAAGAAGAGTGATGACTGCGAATAGGAAGCTAAAGATTCTATGAGAAAGAAAGAAGATGCAAGATATGGGCAAAGACATCCTGAGGTTAATTCACTCAAACTCAAACCTCCCTCAAAGATTGTCACCGATTTGGATCTGGGCATATCTGCTTCTTCTATGATGGAAGTACATTTTATTTCATTCATATAGTTTATTCTTTATTCTTTCATTCATTTCATTCATTTGTAAATATCATATATACACACACACACACACACAAAATGGACTGTGTGAAAAAGAACCCTAAAGAGTAAAACAGGGTCAACATGTATTATTCATTGTCTTACTCATGTTTTTCTAAGTATGGATGTCATCATCAAATAGGGGGAGATTGTTGGGTCATCAAAGATTTGAAGATGACATGATCTCCTTACATACTTTGAAAAACATCTTTTATACTTAGAGAAATTTTAGATGGTTCTTTGTAATAGCTTAGTCATACTGTCAAAGTTCAGTGAAGTCAAAGATCATCCGAAATCAAGAAGAAGAAATCTACCAATGCGGATTGAAGATGGACTTCTCAACCCAAACTAAGTTGTCTCGCCGATTGTCTCTATGAAAATCGGTGAGATCATCAAATAGGAGAATCCTCCCTTATCTCCTTGCCAAGAAGACTTTCATCATAAGAAGAAATGTTTGCCATCTCACCGATCTTCTCCATGAGAAATCGGTGGGATCCTCAAAATAGGAAGATCCTCAAATAGGAGGATGCTCCCTTGTGTCTTTGCTAAAATGATTTCTCGTCAAAGAAGGAATGTCTGAGTATGGAAGAAAAAAGTGCATTTGTCCTTTTTTCCATTCTTAGATATTGTCACCATCAAACCTTTCTAGCATCATAGGAAAAGACACGTCAACTTTTGAGAGTCAAACCTAACCTTCAAATGATATAGTGACAAGTGTCACATGCATCAAATACTCATGGCACTATATAAAGATGAAGATTTCTCCATGCAGACTTATGAACTCTTGAAGATTACTATGTGCTCAAGACACTATACTCCTTTCTCTCCTTGAACTTTATAGCTTTCAATCTTTGTGTTTTAGAAGTTGTTTAGTTTTCAGTATTACTTTGTGAAGATTGTTAGAATAAAATTTATCTGTTCTTTCCGCAACAATCTAACTGTTCTATGTGTAATTCTTGATTTGAATATTTTCAATAAAAGAATTAATTATAGTGAAAAAATTGTGTATTGTATTCAACCCCCCACCTTCTACGATACATGTTCTTGATCTTATTAGCCATCTGGGACTAACAGAGTTTTATCCATGTTTTTTGGTGACGATTTGAGTATAGAGTGTTCCATATAATTTATGATTTTGAGTGTTGAGTCTTACTCATGTTTTGGTATTTTGGATAATAACGTTTTATCCATATTTCATATTTGAATGAATGTTTTGTATCGAGGTTTTCATCACGAAAATAGCGGGGTTTAGAAAAAATGTTGTTTTCATATTTTATATATTCCATTTTACAAATCGTGATTTAAATAGCATTCTTTAAGTTTACCGTTTTATTTACAAAATGACAAACTCTAGAACTGAATAGGCGTTATTGTTAAGCCTAATCTTTTTTATTTGTCGGTATGTGCATCAGGTCATTGGTGGAAATGGTACTAGCGACATTGTGAAGAGTTGAGTGCTAATTAGATGCACGATAAGGGTATAACTATTCTCTGATGCCTTTCACACCTTTGGATAGCGACAATTATTGGACTTTACTGCTTTAGTAAGACCCCTCTCTAATATAGTCCTTATGTACGTTTTTTATTATTATTTGATGATGTGAATCTTAGATTGCCATTATAGGTAATCAAGTGTTCACTTTTAGAAAATAATTTATTTCTTATTTGATGTATAAATGAAAATTTCAAATTAGTAGCTATTTTTAAATTTGGAGGTGTTATAGTATGAACCAGGTATATGAGGACTTTAAAAAAAAGATCATGTAGACTTATCCATACAAGTGTTGTCTTGAAAATTAGGGTGTTACATAATGGATCAACATGGACATTTAATTATGTATGTGTGTATGTTACGAAGAGAGGAGAGAGCATAGAGAATAGAGGATATGCGAGACATATGAAAGTAGAGATGATGGAGAAGAGAGAGGGGGGGAGCTTTTCAAATTATATTAGAAAGTTCTCAAAGTAAGGCCTATATATAGACAAATAGTATGTGAGAAGGCAAATTAGTTGACGACTTACCAGCTAGCTGTTGATTGATAAGTTAGATGATGAAAAAGTTACGTTTGACAAACCTAGCTTATAGGCATGTAAAATGATGAAAAATGTCATCTTTAAAAAATTATCAATTACAGTATTAATTATATAATTAGAACAAATTTATAGCAATATAATATTTAATTAATACAATCAATGTAGAAAAAAAATTAAATAATATAATATGTTAATTAAAAGAATTACATATATATATACTATAAATTTTAAATTTGTTAAAACAAGTTGTATGAAAAATATATATTAACTTATGATTTTAAATAACCGTTACGTATAATATAAAAAAATAAATAAATAATAATTAAAAATATAATAGTAATTGATAATTAATAAATATTGATTAATATTAAAAAATATATAAAAATAATTTATATGATTAACAATAGATCTAAATAATTAAAAATTAATATCAACTATAATTTGATAATTTTCAGTTAATATTAATTAATATTAATTAATTAATAATAATAATTAAATTTAAAAAATTAATATGTTTTAAATTTTAATATAATAAATTGTTTTATTTATAAAAGAGTAAACTACAATTTTGGTCCCTGAGGTTTATACCTGGATACGAAAATGGTCCCTAAACTTCAATAAGTACGGAAATCGTCCTTACTGTTTGCATTTGGCTATGAAAGTAGTCCCCGCGACTAACGCCCGTTAAAATACTCAGTTAAGTAAGGGGTACTTTCGTCTTTTTACCCATTTTTTGTCTTTTTCTTGATTTTGTCTTTTTCTATTAAAACATTTATACTACTCTTTCTTCTTCCCAGACTCATCTTCTTCCCCCACCCCACATTTAATAGTTAACACACAATATATATATATATATATATATATATATGAAATCATCTTTTCCGACGACCTCCCGGTCATCTTCTCCTTCTCCGATGATTCTTTGAAAACGATAAAATCGGCAACCCAAACTAAACCACAAATATGGGTGACATAACTTCAATTTCACTTTGTTTTTTTCCCAATCTTACCACCATTCTTCTGTATATTTCTTGGTGACATAACTTCAATTTCACCATTTCTTACAAAACCCATTCCTAAACCCACAAATCTTTTTTCAATTTCACCATTTCTTACAAAACCCATTCCTAAACCCACAAATCTTGTTTCATTTTCTTGAAAAAATTTCAGACAAGCCATGGGAGTGTATAGATGGGTTTTTAATGACCCAATCAAGAAATATCTCAAGAAATCAAGACAAGCCTTGGAATCAGACAAGCCCAGTTCACAAAATATCTCAAGAAATCAAGAAATGGGTATGTGTTAAATCTATCTCTTGTTGACCCTATTTTGCTCAAGAATTCGGCAGACCATACACTAATAGTAGGTTATGTGGAGTTTCACAGGGGAGGGGCGATGTGGGGAGGGGAGGGACGATCGGAGAAGACCACCGGCGATTATACGACGGGGAGGGGCGATGTGGGGAGGGGAGGGACGTCGGAGAAGACCCCCGACGATTATACGACGGGGAGGGGCGACGTGGGGAGGGGAGGGACGCCGGAGAAGACCACCGGCGATTATACGACGGGGAGGGGCGACGTGGGGAGGGGAGGGACGTCGGAGAAGACCACCGGTATCCTTTGGGATTTCTGATTCTACCTGTGATGTTCGTATGTATATATATATTATAATATTAATATATAAATTACAATTTAGCCCCTCTGATTTAAACAAAAGGTTGCATCCTGTCCTTGTAAAAGAAAAAGACGAAAATACCCCTAACCTAACGGATACAATTTAATGGAGTTAGTGAGCAGGGACCACTTTCAAAGCAAAATCCAAACAGTAAGGATGATTTTTAGACTTATTGAAGTTTAGGGACAATTTTCGTATCCAGGTATAAACCTCAGGGACCAAAATTGTAGTTTACTCTTTATAAAAACAAAAACGTTGATATGTTGAGGATGATGATGACAGACGGCTATTTGGACGGAATATGGGATCCGCGTCATGCCATTACACTTTTCTCCCAACCGAATCTCATTCGTTGATGTGGACATATGTATATTTACATGTGTACATGTATGTATGTGTAATTGTATGTATGTATGTATGTATGTATGTATGTATGTATGTATGTATGTATGTATGTCTATGTGTAATTGTATGTGTGTATGTATGTATGATGATATGTTCAAATAAGAAGGTTAAATATCGTGAGACGGTAAAAGAGAAATATTAAAGAAAACATCATATGTAAATCATTGAAAAAATTCATTTGAAGATGCATATGTGAATCCGTATGAATATTTTATAATATAGCTTTACTTATGCATTTTTAATAATTTTTTAACTGATTCACATATAAACAACTTTTCTTACCTTATCACAGTATTTAGCCTTCTTAATCCTACCGTCCATATGTATAGAGAGAGAGGCCTACAAACCCTATAATTAGTACAAACCAATCAATGGTGATAGATATGAAAATGATGATGGTTCAATTATTATGCTTTTGATATTATGGATCATAGTTCATTCATTATCATCAATGCTTTAGATTAGAAGCAATTGAGATATCTATAAAACCAATGATTTATTAGATTAGATGGATAGTTGAAATTTGTGTCTATGGTTTGTAGGAATTAAAAGGGTTACAAATGACTGTGACGGTATATAAGAAGTAATCAGGTACTCATGTATAAATCTTTATCTATTTTTTTAAATGGAGGTGTTCATCGAATAGATAAAGGTTTTTTTTTTTTAAATTTGTGATCTAAAACATGTAATATTTCAAATAATTATGACTAACTGCATATAACTTCAAATGCTCGACATAAAGCAATATAAATCGGACAATTGTCCTCCAAGATTCATTTGAGTCAAAACCGAGCCAAAACCTTAACAACATAATTGATTATTAACGATCGAATGTATTTAACCAACGTTTTAATCATGATTAAATTAAAAACCTATCATTGACATTTTTCAAATGAAATCATATTGTTTATATCTTCCAAAATACTTTATAATACAACAATGTGTATTTTCTAAATGCTTTATAAAACCTAAGACACTAAGAATGCATTAATATCAAATAATCTTCACTTACGAAATAAAACATCAAAATAACACACTCTCAAGATTTATTTACCAAAGCGTCCAAAACCCCTAAATATGGGCATTTCACAAGATTTATAAATCAAATGTACCAAATATACAAAAGTCACCACATAACTCATATATTTGATAAATATCAAGTAAAATACAATAATACTTTAAAATGGATATTTTTGACACGTATATAATTTTCACAATGTAAATTGAATTTACCTTACTAGGTTAAGTAAAACTAGGTTCCAAACTCAATTATTTAGCTTGCAAAGCTGAACTTCCAGATCTATGATGTAAAGATTTTCAAGAACACCTCTTTTACTCCCAAAACATACATAAACAAACCCAAAAGAAAAAAAGGATTGATGTGAAGAGAACCGAACCCTAAGTTAAGAAATGGTTGTTATAGGCTTACATATCGACTTCTAGGGACCCCAAATTTTCAAGTAAACTTTAATCCTCTTTGTTCCCACCTTGAAGAGCTTTAAAATACAAAACCGTAGCATCGAGAAACGCTCAAATTGAATAAGAAATGAAGAAGTTATGTCCAAATGAAGAAAAACACCGAATTTCGGTCATTTATGCGGTTCCAGCCCTCCACATGACTTTACACGCAACAGAAAGGTCGTTCGAGACCCAAAACCCATCAAACAGAGGCTTATGCGACATGGGAGCCGACCCAAGTGCGCGCCAGGTCGTGGGAGGCCATTTTGCGTCGTTTTCAAACCCGATTCGAATCCTAACCTTTACAATATGATTTAAATAAAACTCTCATAGATTATCATCTTAAATACCATTCGATAAATTGTTAATCAAAGTCAAAAACCCGAAATTTGAGTGTCACAACATAAGTAAATAATATTTTAACAACAAAATGCTTGCAAGATAATAGACATAGTTATAAAATTCTCAAATTGCATTATAAAGAATTAATGATGAAAACAACCAAAGAAAGAAATTTTACATTTTAGGGTCAACGAATGAATAATTGAACAACTTTTCGGTTTACTTGGTTGAAAGGACAAATCATTGAGCCACTTGTTTTGAACGTTTTATTTTGGTTTGACATAACTGTTTTTCTTTACGAATTGAAAATTTACTGGTTCTATATTTAAAATTGTTAAAATAGAGTAATTGTTAAAATTAAATGTGGTTCAATAATTTTCTTCAAATATTTTAAATTTTAATACCTCATTTTATTAATATACTATATCATAACTGTTAAAGATGTTCTAATATTCTTAGATATAAATAAGAGTAAATTATGATTTTCGTTCCTGTGACTTGTTAATAGATTTTATTTCCGTTCCTATGGTAAAAATTACGGTTTTTTTTTCTTATGGTTTGTAATTTATTGATATTTGCGTCCTATATTAATTCCTATCTTTTAAGAATAAGGAACAAAAACAATAAAGATTTATAAACTATACAGACCGAAACAACAGTAAATTATAAATTATAAAGATGAAAATAATAATGAACTAAACTGCATAAACAAAAATTATAAGGGACGAATTATAATCCTCTACAAAAAAACTATAATCCTCTTCAAAAAAAAAAAAAAATTATAATTTCAAAATCAAAGGGACGAATTTATAATGTTTTATGAAAAATTCAAATATAATTTGTACTTTTTAAAAGAAAAAAAGGGACGCCTGATACAACGATGGTGGTGGAGAGATGTGAATCCTCGTCATGCGTCATACATTTTCTTCTAACTGGACCCCGCATCTGCTGATGTGGACGTGTGACAACGTTGTTTTCCTAACGCTTTTTTCCGTTGGGTTGCCTGTGACTTTCACAGAGTTACCGACGAATCAATACAAAGTACTGGTGACGTGGATGGTTATAAAAGGGCTGTGTTTTAGTTTTTGACAACGACGGTCGTATTAACAATGCTAAGATAGAGTGGTTGGGTAGAAACACACTAGAAAACAAAGTTGAAAGCCGGCCACACCCACTCCCAAACAAGAAAGTGACCCCTTCATCACGATTTTTTTTTCATAACGGGACACTTTTAAGGTAACTTAAATGCCCGTAAGGTTTTTTGATGTATTTTATCCTAAATCTAATGTTTTGAGGGCTTTTAAAAGTTTTTTTAGTTGATTTTAAGGGATTTTTAAGTTTTTTGTTGATTTCAAGGGACTTTTGTGGTTTTTTAGTCGATTTTGAAAGTTAATTTTGGTTTTTCAGTTGATTTCGAAAGTTAATTTTGGGTTTTCAGTTGATTTTTAGACACTTTTTTTGGTTTATGGGGTCCCGGACGAAAAATTACTGGGAAAACATTAAGGTATAAAACTAAAAAATCCTATTTTTTACCCTAAAAATTTCAAATTTTTTTCTTTCTCATGGGGGCCCTTCCCCCACTACCAACCACTTAGATCCGCCCCTGCCCTTCATGGAATTTTTTTTATTTACTTCAAGATATGTAACTGTAAATATAAAATAATCTTTTTTTACAGATATAACAATTTATATAGGATTTATAAATCAATTTTTATAAATTTGTATGATTTATTATGTCTTTAAAACGTATTTATTACACTGTTGATATCTATGATTTTATAAAATGCATGACATGTGTCCCGGAACCAAACGACCCTCCATGGGTCTCTTGATCTCATAAGCAAAATGGTCTTTTCTATTATGTAACATTTTTATGGCGAAAAAATATTTATATAACTTTTCTCTTTCTTCTTATTCGTCATAAAAAAACAGTCAACAATATATATATGAATTCAAACCTAAATTAAACTCTAAAATCAATTGACTTTATGAGCTTATAAACGAAATTCATGTTGAGGTTTGACAAATAAAAACACAACCAACTGACATCCTAAAAACCAACCAAGGTGAACAAGATGATACACGATGGTCAAGGGTTGTAAGCTAAGGGAAAGGGTGGAGGAACATGGGTCAAGGGTTGTAGGCTAAAAATCGAAGTAGATATAAATAAACGTTGAGCCAAAATCTCAAACTAAAAGAAAACCAGACATCAAGTTAACAAAAATTAAGTTAGATTTTGACATTCTTCTCGTTCTTGACTGATGACCATCGGTGACAAAAAAAAACCAAGCCTACATTTTTTGTGATAAATCTGGGCGAGTTCATGGAAGTGAAAGAAAACCCATAAATCTGTAATATATATACACGTGAAAACAAATGTGTGAATTATATATAGATGGATAATACATTTAAAGTATATGCTTATAATGAGCATAGTCGGTCCTCGGGATTTTCATACCCATAATGGAAAGGCTAAATAATGGCTCATCAATAAAAACTACAAAAGAAACATTCTTTAGGGGCTTTGAAACTTAATCAAGCTATGCGGTTCATCCTATGCCCATTTTATTTTATAATAGCGGGCTATTATGTATTTAAAAACAAGACTTGAATTGGCTAATTATAGCATATTAAATGATTATGACTTAAGGTAAGTAAGTAAGTTACAAAAATCAGATTTACAACACATGCAAAACCCTTTAAGATGCGTAATCATGTATGATTTTTCATATAAAAGTGTCTGGTTTAATTTCGTTTAATTTAAAATGTCTTTGAAAACTATTAACTTTTTTCTGATTTAGACTATTGAAAATCATAATAAACTGTTAACTTTAGAAATTGTTTGTCCACGCAAAATCTATCAAAATAATGTCAAGAAATAAATAATTACATCATTTAATTTGATCTTAAATTTAAAAATAACCAAATCAAAACTAAAATAAAGTTCAAAGGATCTTGTTTACCAAATTGTAAAACTTAATAAAAAAAATTTCTTTTGATTTACGTGTTGATTACTTATACAATAAAATTTCACCTCCCACTTGCATTTGTGTTGTCATCATCCTACCCGGCCTCTTGAGTACGTGTCGTATCCCCCATTTGATCCTTCTTATGTCATCGTTGTCCTCCTATCTCCTTTGCGACCTTGTCATCGCACACGTTAAACTCATCGTTGCTCCATAATGTGGCAAAAAGTCTAAAGTTCAAGAGCTCATAGGTAAATTTACAAATAAGGTCATTTGTAACCTTCCTTGTCTCATGTATGCATATAGTGTGAGAATATTTGTAATCTCACTATTACTCTCCAAAAGAGCCATTGAGCACAAAAATGAGGCTCCAACATATATAGATGATGAAATGAATAGTCAAAATCTAGCCGATTTGGGACTTGAATACACCCTTTCAATGAAGGCTAGACGAGTAAGATAGTCACAGAGATTCAGGAGGGGATTAGATGAATACAGATTGTCACATTATATTTTGAAATATCACATGTAAAGTTATGAGCTCAACGAGCTTATTTTTAATTTCCATATTTTGATACGTCATGTTTTGGAACTTAGTTTTACAACATAAAAACTCATGAACTTACTGAGTTTATTAGTTGACTAATGACATGTATCTCAAGAGAAGATAATGTATGTAATCGCAAAGACAAAGAGTAGGTCTAGTTGAGCGCTAGACGAGGATCAATCATGTTATGGTTTTTAGTATGTTATGGTTTAACAATATAATTGATGTACAACAAAGTATCCAATTAGATGTTAAATATAAAACAGGTTTTATGTTTAAATATCTTGTAATATTTATAAGCTTATTTATGATGTTATTCAAAGATACGTATGTTTGTCAACCATGACAAACTTTGAGATATGATGTGACACTGATAATTTCCTTTGACAAAAGAATAATGGCTCCATTACATATTGAAATTTTGGTATATAACACAATTTCCAATGCACGTTTTGCTTCCTTCTTTGCCTATTTTTTTGACACATTATAAAAGACAGTAAAAACTTTGTATCAAATAAGGGAAAACAACATAATGTCAAGTTTTAACTTTATTGTGGTGTAAAATTGCAACTCACCTTTAACTCTAAGATTCTCTTACAATCCTCGTTTGAGAGTATGCCATATGTTGAACCCGAAGCATCATCTCCAATCAAAAGATGTCGTTTGTAGCAAAGGACTCACACGCTCTTCATGCTTACTATTTACAGTAGTTTTTTAACATTAATTAATGAATACATGGTTATTGTCAAAAGAAATGTGAAATAATTAAACACATGGTTCGTAATATCTAATATCAAGAGAGTATAGCATCTGAGTTCTTTTCCTCCGTTCTACTTGATAACCCATATAGTTAAGTTTAAAGCATGAAATACAAAATTTAACATCATATCCATGTTAATATCATATCCAAAATTTTCTAACAAATTGTTTGTTATGAATGTGGAACTAATTATCAAGGGTTTTTTGAATCCACAGAGAACTATTTTCAAGTTGGAAATAATCCCTTCTTTTGATGAAAAAAAGTGTATAGTAGCAATAGAGGATTGCAACCAATGCATACATATTTGGCAATAAACTAAGAAACTGCAACCAATACATACATATTTCACTTGTGTATAGACTAAGAATCAATTTTGAGCTAGCTTCATAATTTGCTTTTCAGTTGATGGTAAATTAGCACAAGACAAAAAACATATTAAGCAAGAGACATTGCCAGAATGAGGGCCAAAGGGTCGTTTACTAAATGTTTATCGGGTAAGCGCTTATCAATATCATTTATGTTACCAATTAAAAATAACAAGACCCAAGAATCTTACCTTGTAAGAGGCGTAATAAGGACCAAGAGTCTTACCCAGTAAGTAGGGAAAATGACTCTTACCCGAAAATTAAAGTACTTGCTGAGATTCAAATACGTATCAATAATCCATTTTAATGGTCGAAAATGTTATCTAATTAAGTAAGTAAGAATAATTTCTTTATGCGATAAAAACTTGCTCGATAAACATTTGGTATACGACCCCTTACATTAAATCAAATTTATATTTCTACTTTTAATTATCATAACACTAGTATAACATAGTCATATATATATATATATATATATATATATATATAATAAATAAGTAACTACATTGCCACGTGTCGTCGTCCGGTGAGTCGGCTTTATTGTTTTTCCTCCTAAACATGTATCTGGACGCCTTTACATTATAGGTTCAATTAACACACCCACATTCACTCCTCCTTAAATCTCTCCTTAATTAAATTTTTTATATTTATACCTTACATTTACTACCCTTATAATTACCTATGTAGTTTACTTTTAATCCCTTATTTTTTATATTTTTTATTTTAGACTCTTATCATATAAACATAAATAATGTATATGAACTAAAATGCATTAAAAAACATTTCTATTTTTTACAAATTATACCATTGTAATCGTTTCGTCAATACCTTCGAAATAAGCCAAATATTGAATATTTTTTGATACATACGTACATATCCATACTTATAATAAATTCAAAAAAAATCTCCATTGCGTATAGTAATCCCAAAAATACGGTATATCAAAAAACTTCCAAACTTTATTTCAAACTAAAGTTAAAGTTAATGTTAAAAAAATCTCCATCGTGTATAGTAATCTAATTAATGTTAATTATTCATTTCTAATTCCAAAAAATTTATCCTTATTTTATCCTAAAAATAAATTTATTTTACCCATAATAAGTGTATATCATTAGACACATACGTACATATCCCTACTTATAATAAATTAAAAAAAATCCGTAATCCAAAAAATACGGGATTTACTTCTAAGTTTAATTTCAAATTATTGATATAGTTTCATTTTTTTAAATTCAATTTTATTATAGAGTTAACTTCATTTTGACTAATTAATGTTAATTATTCATTTCTATATGAACTAAAATGCATTAAAAAAATATTTTTATTTTTTACAAATGATACCATTTCGTCAATACATTCGAAATAAACCCAATATTGAATATTTTTGATACATACGTACATATCCATACTTATAATAAATTCAAAAAAATCTCCATCGTGTATAGTAATCCAAAAAATACGGTATAAACTTCTAAGTTTAAATTCAAATTATTGATATAGTTTCATTTTTAAATTCAATTTTATTCTAGATTTAACTTCATTTTGGCTAATTAATGATATAGTTTCATTTCTAATTCAAAAAACTTTACCTTTATTTTATCCCAAAAATAAACTTATTTTACCCATAATAAGCGTATATCTTTAGATACATACGTGCATATTCATACTTATAATAAATTCAAAAAAAATCCGTAATCCAAAAAATACGGGATTTACTTCTAAGTTTAAATTCAAATTATTGATATAGTTTCATTTTTTTTAAATTTAATTTTATTATAGAGTTAACTTCATTTTGACTAATTAATGTTAATTATTCATTTCTAATTCAAAAAAATTTACCCTTATTTTATCCCTAAAATAAACTTATTTTACGCATAATAATCGTATATATCCAATTATGCCTTCGTTAATCTTAATTATCATCTATACATATAATAAATAAGTAACTAGCATACCACGTGTCGTCTTCTGGTGAGTCGACTTTAGTATTTTCTCGCCTAAACATGTATCTGGACGCAATTTACATTATAAGTTCAATTAGCACACCCACATTTACTCCTCCTTAAATCTCTCCTTAATTCAATTTTTTTAATTTATAAAATTACATTTAGTACCCTTATAATTATGTAGGTAGTTTACTTTTAATCACTTACTTTTTTATTTTTCATTTTATACTCTTATCATATAAACATAAATAATGTATATGAACTAAAATGCATTAAAAACATTTCTATTTTTTACAAATTTTATCATTGTAATCACTTCGTCAATACCTTCGAAATGAGCCCAATATTGAATATTTTTGGATTTATTATATTATTAAATATCATAAATATATACGAATTAATGTGTATATGGGATTTAATTAATGTGTCGTGATTAGTATGGAATTTGTTGAAATTAGTATGAGATTTGATACAAATAATCACTAAATTGTCGTGATTTTATTTTTGCAATTTCATATCAATTTTTACTTCAAAGTCGAATTCATTTGACGAATTACTATTCTATCAAATTCTATTCTGTCAACGAAACACCCTTAGAATTATCATAAGAGATTTAATTATTTGGAAAAAAGAAGATATCACTTATCAACTGACTTTTGGATTATGAGTTCGAACCTTTTAAAAAAAATATAAATATGCAATTATTGTGTATTCGTTTGATAAATTCATTTATTAACAACATTTATAATAGGTGTCAAACTTAATAGACATATTTTTAACTTCAAGATAATATTTCCTATTTGTGGAATTTTTGTTTTCTTTTTATCAATTATTGTATGTGTCACAAAATTATTCAACAACTATTAAACATCAAATAATTAACTTAAAACACAAATTTGATCGTCGCGCAACGGACAAGCCAAAGACTAGTATATATATAGGAGGGATCATGTGAAAACCATCATTAATATGCAAACTTTACAAACCTCAACCAACCAATCATATTTTTTCTTGAATTTTTATTTTAAATTAATGGCAAAGGATAATGTTGTCTTTTTTAGTTCATCTCAATAATTAAGGAAACAAGTAACGAATTTCATTAGTTATTTAATTGTGTCATTAATTAATTGAATTCCCTATTTTTATGGAAAGTTAAATCTAAATCAATCTTTATCTACTTGTGGCTTACGGTTTATCACCATCTTCTTCTCAACTGGGTTTATGATTTTAGAGATAATCTCCAGAATAATAACAACACCATCTTCTTCTCAATTGGGTTTATTCGCTTTTTGCTCCATATCTTCTTTTTCGTTTTTTTCTGTTTTTGCGTGATTTCTACATATTCGGACATGGATTCTAATGAAATAGAAAACGTCTCGCACGCTGAAATTTATGTAAACGATGTTTATAATAACAATGACGAATTCTTGTCGGAATTCGTTAAACCTTTACACATGGAATTCCCCACCGAAAAAAATTCCGAAGAATCTCATTACAATGATTCGCTCCATGACGACGATGTTGATTTGCAGAAAAAACCGTCATCGACAGGTATGTCTAATATTCATATTATTGTTATGGACGTTGTCAAACTCCAGTGAAACTTCGATGTTTCATCACCATGTTTCATCGATCATATCGGTTGGGTTCATCACCATGTTCATCATCATATCGGTTGGGTTCATCGGTTGGGTTCATCACCATGTTCATCATCATATCGGTTGGGTTCATCACCATGTTCATCATCATATCGGTTGGGTTCATCGTGGGGTTCATCGCCATGTTCATCTTCATATCGAATGTGAACTATATAAGGGCCCAAAACCTGTGTCCTTTTACATCTTCAACACATGTAACAACCCGGACCAAAATAGTAGGATTGTAAGCCTTTTTGTGTTGGTGCTTAACTTATGTAGTAACCGTGTCCAAATAATAAGAGTTTCAAGCCTTGTGGTGGAAATGTAATAAGATGGAAGTTGAAGGGGGTATTTTGTAAATGTGGGATAAGGTATAAAATGGGCTCAAAACCCTAGGAGAAACCATATTCTCCTGATTTTGGTGTGTGGGTGTCGGCTGATTTGGTGAAAGAAAGAGAGGAAATGAGCTCTTGAAGGTTTTGGTGCACTAGAGAAAGAAGTAATCAAACTTTGGAAATCAGAAGAAGGATTGTTGTGGATTTCGTTTCTGGCAAGCATTTGAGCAGGTAAACTCTCAATCCATTACTCCATTTAATGAGGTTGTTGATTGTAGAGTATTGAGAAGTTTAGTTGGATAATAGTATTGCCTAAACTCTTGTGGAAGGTTTAAGCTCCTCTTGTTTATGTTTTTATGGATGTATATTGTGGGGTTTGGTTCTAGTACGTTTTTGGTAGTTGTTATTGCCTAATCGTTGCTTTGGCGGAGCTCAGGACGGGATTTTCGAGTGAAAAACTCGAACAGCGCCCCGTCCGGATACCTTCAATAGAAGAAGGTGTCCGGGTAAGCACCCGGAGATCGTGTTGTCCGGATGGGTATGTTGTCCGGAGAGAAGCGTTGTCCGGATGAGTGTGTTGTCCGGATGAGTGTGTTGTCCGGATGGGTATGTTGTCCGGATAGAAGCGTTGTCCGGATAGAAGCGTTGTCCGGATAGAAGTGTTGTCTGGATGAGTGTGTTGTCCGGATGGGTATGTTGTCCGGATAGGAGGGTTGTCCGGGTAGAAGTGTTGTCCGGATGGGTAGGTTGTCCGGATAGGCGAGTTGTCCGGACAATTTCGGTGTCCGGATAATTGGGTGACTTAGCTTATATTTTTTGCCTGTACGTTCAGGGAAGTCGTTTGGGAGTCAGAACCAGCTTAGAGGAGAAAAGTAAGAGCATCAGGTGAGTTTTTCTAACTAAGCTTGATGGTACTTGTTGTTACTTGTACATGCATGCTTATTTAAGGTATGTTGCATATGAGTTTCTTATGCATGATGTGATATATATATATGTATGGGAGGGTGTGCCCCATATGATGCGGTGGCTATAATTGTGTATGGGGGTGTGTCCCGTATGCATGAGGTGCTATACATGGGGGGGGTGTCCCATAAGCACAATGTGTTATACATGGGGGGGGGGGGTGTCCCATGCGGCGGGGTATGCTATATATGGGGGGTGTGACCCATATGATATAGCGCGATTTATATTTATGGGGGGTGTGACCCATATGATGTGTTTGAGCGTGGACTATCTGGGGGATGTTATTCGCCCCACTTCTTGTCGATTTATATATCTAAAAACTCCTTTTTATAAATGTTGTGGTGTGGTTGTAGCTGAGGGACCTCACTAGACCTTATGGTCTAACCCTCACATTTTTCAAACTGAACCTTTTTCAGGTAAGCAGGTTAGAGGCGGCTCCACTAGTGGGAAGGAGAAAGCGTGAGCGGGCGTGGATTAACTTAGTAGACCTTTCCTTACTTTTCTTGCTTAGAAACTCTCAGTTGTAACTAGGGTTATTTCCGCAAACCCAAATTTTGGAATTTTGATGGTGTGAACTTGGGCCATGTTTTGGCGATATTTATATTAATTGCATCTTATTTTGGTATGTTTGGAGTGGGTTGTTACAGTTGGTATCAGAGCCGTAGTTTAAGGGATTTAGGTGACCGGATGGGCCTAAACTTAAACTGTAGAAGTACAATTGAGAAATAGGAAGGCCTAGGGAGACCGCACTGGGGAGAGTAAATAATATGGTGGTGAAAACTATCATGTAAGGTAAGCTCAGGATTACACCTGGCCAGTGTAATCGTGAATTTACAGGTACATGACTGTGATCATTCTTGCCTTGTTATTTTGGGATTGTTGTTAAGCTTTATTTTGTGTAATGTTTCAGTAGTTGAGAATGTCGGAACGAAGTTTGAGGAGCAGATCTGTGCCGGATGTGGAGCCTGTCCCGGAAGTGGGGGAAATCCGGGTGGAAGAGATTGTGGAGAATGAGCCAGTGCATCCTCCGAGACAAACGGCTACCCGCGGGAGAGGCGGAGGTCGTGGAAGGGGCCGGGGAAGAGCACCTCGACAAGCTGTCGCTCCGACTGGAGGAACGGGTATGGTGACTAGAGGTAAGAAGAAAGCGCCGACTGTCCGTCAGGCTAAGAGTGGGGAAGTGCCTGTGGTAAGCGAACCAACCCAAACCAAGAGCACTGCTTCCGGGAATGATAGTCCGTCAAAGAGCTTGAGTTCGAACCACAACCAGGCTTTTGTGACTGAAGAGAGATTCACTGCCGAGATGGGCAAACTGCAAGAGACCTTGCAGGCTTTACTGAAGCAGCGAATTGGGTCGGCATCGGAAGGGAAGACTGAAAGTGTGAAAGAGACCGAGGCGGAAGCATCCAAATTACCAACAGCGGAGACTGAGGGCCACTTTCATGCAAATCCGTTTGTGGCGGGAGGGTCGAAGTCAGTAAAAGGGTGTACCTTCAAAACTTTCGTGTCTTGCAAGCCTCCATCCTTCAGTGGAGAGCGGGACCCGATATTGGCGATGAGGTGGATCCGGGAGATGGAATTGGCATTTGACACTAGTAAGTGTGCTGAAGGGGATAAAGTGTTGTTTGTTATGTCAATGTTAAAGGCAGATGCGATCTTTTGGTGGGATGGAGAAACAGGAGGAAAGGGTTCGGAAGTGGCGAAGGTGACCTCGTGGGAGACGTTCATTGGGAGGTTTAAAGCACAGTTTTGCCCACTGGCGGCAAGAAAGAAGTTGGAAGAAGAGTTTTTGGGGCTCGTGCAGGGATCGATGACCGTGCAGGAGTACACTGCTAAGTTTATCGAAAGGGCACGTTTCGCTGAGATATATGTGCCTACTGAAGAAAGACGGGTTGAAAGGTACATTTGGGGTCTGAAGAGCAGCATAAGGGAACTGGTACAGAACCGTGGCCCTGCAACATTTCAAGCGGCAGTCGACGTGGCAGAACTAAATGAGAAAGAAAAGAATCGTCAGCCGTCGGAGAGGTGCGTTGATAAGAGGAAGTGGGATGGACCAGTTCGGGATGTGAAAAGGCCGAAGCCCTCTAAACCCGAGTTGCGGGTGGGGCATAGGTTCAGTGACAGGCCGTGCGGAAAATGTAACAGAGTGCACCGTGGAGATTCCTTCGAACCTGATGGTTGTTATAAGTGTGGAAAACAGGGGCACATGGCGCGTGATTGTTCTAGCCCGAGAGTGTGCTACCTGTGTGGCTCTCCGGATCATATCAAATCTGATTGCCCACAGTTGAGGAAGGGGTTTGCTGGTGGATCTGGAGGAGGTCAAGGAGGAAAAGGTGGGGAAAAGAAGGTGGAACCGGGTCGAGCAAGAGCTAGAGCCTTTCAGATGTCTGCAGAAGAGGCGGTTGATGAGCCTGATGTGGTATCAGGTACATTTCTTGTTAATTCGAAGTTTGCTAAAGTGTTGTTTGATTCGGGTGCGAACCGTTCGTTCGTATCGCCGATCTTTGCTCGTTGTCTGTCTGTGACGCCGAAGCAGTTGGAGCGTGGAATTGAGGTAGAAATTGCCGACGATAGTTGTGTCGTGGTGAGGGAAGTGTTCGAGGGGTGTAGCATCGAAGTAGAGGGTCATACTTTCCCTTTGCGTCTATACCCGATGGGTATGGGGGAGTTTGATGTGGTAGTGGGGATGGACTGGTTGGCTAGTAATGATGCCAGCATTGTGTGCAATAAGAAGATGATTCGTATTGCCTTGCCAGATAAGTCAGAAGTCGTAATCTATGGGGATAGACGAGAGCGTAAGTCTTGCCTTATCACGGTGATGAAGGCGAGGCATTGTTTAGAAAAGGGGTGTCGGGGTTTCCTAGCGTATGTATTAGACGCTAAGAAGGAGAAGAAGGGGTTGGAGGATGTACCGGTGGTGAGTGAATTTCCGGAGGTATTTCCGGATGACCTGACGGGTTTACCCCCGGATCGCCAGGTCGAGTTCAGGATCGACCTCATGCCGGGCGCTTCGCCGATAGCTCGTGCACCGTATCGGTTGGCACCGGCAGAGATGAAGGAAATGATGTCGCAATTGCAGGAGTTGTTGGACAAGGGGTTTATACGTCCTAGTTCATCACCCTGGGGAGCGCCGGTACTGTTTGTCAAGAAGAAGGACGGGTCGATGCGAATGTGTATTGATTACCGTGAGCTCAACAAGGTGACAATCAAGAATAAGTATCCGCTTCCGAGGATCGACGACTTGTTTGATCAGCTGCAAGGGGCAAAATTCTTCTCAAAGATAGACTTGAGGTCTGGCTATCATCAACTGAGAGTAAGGGAAGAGGATGTGCCGAAGACGGCTTTTCGTACAAGGTATGGGCATTACGAATTCCTAGTCATGCCCTTCGGATTGACGAATGCTCCGGCAGTATTCATGGATCTGATGAATAGGGTGTGCAGCGCACTACTAGACAAGTGTGTGATTGTATTCATCGATGACATCCTCATTTATTCCAAATCTCGGAGCGAGCATGAAGAGCATCTTCGCTTGGTGCTAGACCTGCTTCAGCGGGAAAAGTTGTTTGCCAAATTCTCAAAGTGTGAGTTCTGGCTTAAAGAAGTTCAATTCTTAGGACACGTGGTGTCGGGAGACGGTGTCAAGGTGGACCCGGCCAAGGTGGAGGCCATTAAGGGATGGGAGACCCCGAGGTCGCCATCCGAAGTAAGAAGTTTTCTTGGTTTAGCGGGTTACTACCGGAAGTTCATTCAGGATTTTTCCCGGATAGCTACGCCGTTGACCGCCCTGACCAAGAAGAATTCTAAGTTTGATTGGACGAAGGCCCAGGAAGAAGCGTTCAGTAAGTTGAAAGACAAGTTGAGTAGTGCTCCGGTTCTATCATTGCCCAATGGGACCGAAGGATTTGTAATCTACAGTGATGCGTCCAAGTTGGGGCTAGGGTGTGTTTTGATGCAAGATGGAAGGGTGATCGCCTATGCATCTCGACAGCTGAAAGAGCACGAGAAGAATTATCCGACGCACGATATGGAGTTAGCGGCGGTGGTTTTTGCGCTGAAGATCTGGAGACACTACCTTTACGGGGTTAAATGTCAGATTTATTCTGATCACAAGAGTCTCCAGCATCTGTTCGACCAAAAGGAGCTGAATATGAGACAGCGTCGTTGGGTGGAGTTGCTAAGTGACTACGACTGCGAGATCCTTTACCATCTCGGTAAAGCGAATGTCGTGGCCGACGCCCTGAGTCGGAAGGAGAGAAGAGAACCAACGAAAGTGGTGGCCTTTCGATTAGAAGTGGTTCCTAGTCTTTTAGACGAGGTTAGGAAGTTTCAAGAGGAAGCCCTAGTAGAAGAGATGTGGAAAAGCGAGAGGATTTTCAGCTATGTGACATCCTTGAAGTGTGACCAGAGTGGGGTGAAGCGTTTTGAGGACCGAGTGTGGGTCCCTAAGTTGGGAGGTCTGCGTGAACGAATATTGGAGGAAGCGCATAAGTCGCGATATTCGGTTCATCCGGGTACAAATAAGATGTATCGAGATCTGAGGCATCTGTATTGGTGGCCGGGATTGAAGAAAGATGTTGCGTACTTCGTGGAGCGATGTGCGACCTGTCTGAAGGTCAAAGCAGAGCACCAACGACCTTACGGAGAGATGCAGCCCTTGGAGATACCGGTGTGGAAGTGGGGCTGTATTACAATGGACTTCGTTACGAAGTTGCCTAGAACCCCGAAGGGGCATGATACTATATGGGTGATTGTTGACCGTCTCACCAAGTCGGCTTACTTTCTACCCATTCGGGAGAGCGACTCGTTGGAGAATCTGGCGAGGTTGTATGTCAATGAAGTAGTGACGAGGCATGGAGTGCCGTCGTCCATTGTCTCCGATCGTGATAGTCGTTTCACGTCGTCGTTTTGGAGGAGTCTGCAAAGGGAGTTAGGCACGCAACTTTGTTTGAGCACCGCCTATCACCCTCAGACGGATGGACAAAGCGAGAGAACTATTCAGACTTTGGAGGATATGTTACGTGCGTGCGTGATAGACTTCAAGGGTTCGTGGGAATCCCACCTACCGTTGATTGAGTTCTCGTATAACAACAGTTATCACGCCAGTCTTCAAGCGGCACCGTTTGAAGCGTTGTATGGGCGTAAGTGCAGGACGCCGTTGTGTTGGAATGAAGTAGGAGAGAAGCAGTTGATAGGGCCGGAAATCGTGCAATTAACGGCTGACAAGATCAGTGTGATCAGGGAAAGATTGAAGGTGGCTCAGGATCGTCAAAGAGCGTACGCAAATAGAAGAAGAAAACTAATCGAATTCGCGGTAGGGGATAAGGTGATGCTCAAAGTATCACCGTGGAAGGGAGTAGTCCGATTTGGAAAGAAAGGGAAACTAAAACCAAGGTACGTCGGACCTTTCGCCATCACCAAGCGTGTGGGAGAGGTGGCGTACAGGTTGGAGTTGCCGGAGGAACTAAGCAGAATTCATTCGACGTTCCATGTGTCGAACTTGAAGAAATGTTTGGCCGAGTCCAATGTGGCCATTCCGTTGGAAGATGTCAGTATTGACGAGAAATTGACGTTCGTGGAGGAACCAATAGAGATCGTGGACAGTAAGGTCCGGAAGACGAGGAATAAAGAGGTTCGTCTAGTAAAGGTTCAGTGGAGATACCATAAAGGGAGAGAGGCTACGTGGGAGGTGGAATCGGATATGAGGTCCAGATACCCTCATCTTTTCGAGAATGGAATTCCGGGGACGGAATTCTTTTGAGGGGGGAGTGTTGTAGTAACCGTGTCCAAATAATAAGAGTTTCAAGCCTTGTGGTGGAAATGTAATAAGATGGAAGTTGAAGGGGGTATTTTGTAAATGTGGGATAAGGTATAAAATGGGCTCAAAACCCTAGGAGAAACCATATTCTCCTGATTTTGGTGTGTGGGTGTCGGCTGATTTGGTGAAAGAAAGAGAGGAAATGAGCTCTTGAAGGTTTTGGTGCACTAGAGAAAGAAGTAATCAAACTTTGGAAATCAGAAGAAGGATTGTTGTGGATTTCGTTTCTGGCAAGCATTTGAGCAGGTAAACTCTCAATCCATTACTCCATTTAATGAGGTTGTTGATTGTAGAGTATTGAGAAGTTTAGTTGGATAATAGTATTGCCTAAACTCTTGTGGAAGGTTTAAGCTCCTCTTGTTTATGTTTTTATGGATGTATATTGTGGGGTTTGGTTCTAGTACGTTTTTGGTAGTTGTTATTGCCTAATCGTTGCTTTGGCGGAGCTCAGGACGGGATTTTCGAGTGAAAAACTCGAACAGCGCCCCGTCCGGATACCTTCAATAGAAGAAGGTGTCCGGGTAAGCACCCGGAGATCGTGTTGTCCGGATGGGTATGTTGTCCGGAGAGAAGCGTTGTCCGGATGAGTGTGTTGTCCGGATGAGTGTGTTGTCCGGATGGGTATGTTGTCCGGATAGAAGCGTTGTCCGGATAGAAGCGTTGTCCGGATAGAAGTGTTGTCCGGGTAGAAGTGTTGTCTGGATGAGTGTGTTGTCCGGATGGGTATGTTGTCCGGATAGGAGGGTTGTCCGGGTAGAAGTGTTGTCCGGATGGGTAGGTTGTCCGGATAGGCGAGTTGTCCGGACAATTTCGGTGTCCGGATAATTGGGTGACTTAGCTTATATTTTTTGCCTGTACGTTCAGGGAAGTCGTTTGGGAGTCGGAACCAGCTTAGAGGAGAAAAGTAAGAGCATCAGGTGAGTTTTTCTAACTAAGCTTGATGGTACTTGTTGTTACTTGTACATGCATGCTTATTTAAGGTATGTTGCATATGAGTTTCTTATGCATGATGTGATATATATATATATATATATGTATGGGAGGGTGTGCCCCATATGATGCGGTGGCTATAATTGTGTATGGGGGGTGTGTCCCGTATGCATGAGGTGCTATACATGGGGGGGGGGGTGTCCCATAAGCACAATGTGTTATACATGGGGGGGGGTGTCCCATGCGGCGGGGTATGCTATATATGGGGGGTGTGACCCATATGATATAGCGCGATTTATATTTATGGGGGGTGTGACCCATATGACGTGTTTGAGCGTGGACTATCTGGGGGATGTTATTCGCCCCACTTCTTGTCGATTTATATATCTAAAAACTCCTTTTTATAAATGTTGTGGTGTGGTTGTAGCTGAGGGACCTCACTAGACCTTATGGTCTAACCCTCGCATTTTCAAACTGAACCTTTTTCAGGTAAGCAGGTTAGAGGCGGCTCCACTAGTGGGAAGGAGAAAGCGTGAGCGGGCGTGGATTAACTTAGTAGACCTTTCCTTACTTTTCTTGCTTAGAAACTCTCAGTTGTAACTAGGGTTTTTTCCGCAAACCCAAATTTTGGAATTTTGATGGTGTGAACTTGGGCCATGTTTTGGCGATATTTATATTAATTGCATCTTATTTTGGTATGTTTGGAGTGGGTTGTTACAGGTCAATTTGCAATTATGTAAAGAAGTATATAAGGGCCCAAAACCCTAGGAGAATGTTCTTATTACTGATTTGGGGTGGGTGTCGGCTGAAGTTGAGAAAGAAAGAAGAGAAAAGGGGTTTTGAAGGTTTTGAGCTTCTGGAGAAGAAAGTCATCAACCTTGGATTTTGGAAGAAGGATCAGCAGTTGGAATTCGTTCTCGCAAGCAATCAATCAGGTAACACTCTCGTATCATCGTTCAATCCTTGATTGTGGGCAGATTAGTTATGTTTGGGTTTTGTTTAAAAGTGGAGTTTGAAACTTAAATGAGAGAAATCGGGTCTTGTAGTGTGTTTCAGTTGCTAAGAACTCAGAAATTATTAGGTTTATTGATCTTGTTGCTATTGCTAATCTTTTCTTCGAGAAAACCGAACTAGTCTGTGGAGTTCGATCCTAAAACGGGCCCAGGTCGTCGTCCGGAAACCTTCTTGGGCGTCCGGAATCCTTGTTTGGGAGAAGGTCCCCGGACGAGGGAGTTGTCCGGATAGGATGGATTTTCCGGGTAATAGTTATGTCCGGTAAAGTAATGTGTCCGGTAAGTTCGGTACCCGGAAAGGGGCATCGTCCGGAGAATAGTAGTTACCCGGATAAGGGTGTTGTCCGGATTAGGTTGTTGTCCGGTTAGTTGGGTGTCCGGACTCTTTAGCGTCCGGAAAAGTAGGGTTGTCCGGAAAACTGAGTTGTCCGGATACTTTTGTTGAGTTGTTGTTTTATGCCCGTTTATTCAGGGAAGTCGATTTGGAAGTTTGGAACTGTTTAGGAACGAGAAGTAAGAGCCTCAGGTGAGTTTTCTAACTAAAATACGTGCCTTTTAACGTGTTTTTCTAAAGTGAATACATGATGAGAAATGCCATGTTTTGTTCTTATGCTTTTATTGCATGAAAGTTGTTTAAAGTTTTATGTGAGATGTATGCATACATTGTGTAGACGTAAATTGGCTAAGTCGGGGGGAGGTTCCGCCAGTACTCACGTCGGGGGGAGGTTCCGTTGATGCCATGGGAAGTGATACCTAGTAAGGCAGCGTGATACTGACTCGTTGTCACTTTCGGGTGACTTCAGGGTGCCATTTACGGGAGCGGATTTATCCGTGGAAGTTTTTAATGTCCAGTTATGTGAAAGTTTATTATTGAAAGTTTTATATATGAATGTTATGCAAAGTTTTTAAAATGATTTTGAGAACTGTCAGGAGGGACTCACTAGACCTCATGGTCTAACCCTCGCTTTTCCAAACTAAACCTTTTCAGGTAAGCAGATAGTAGGAGGCTCAGGTAAGTGAGCAAGAGCATGATAAAGGACAAATGCAGATAGAGACAGTGCCACTTATACTTGTAGTAGCTAGTTCATTCTCAGTTGTGTATAGGTTGTTTCCGCCAACCTATTATGAGACTTATGTAAGAAATTTTGGGACCCATTTTTGGGATGTTTTAATTTATATGATTTGCATGCTTATTTTAGACTGAGTTGTTACAATTGGTATCAGAGCCATAGTTTAAGGGATTTAGGTGACCGGACGGGCCTAAACTTAAACTTGGGAGTAGAAATCACAACTGAGAATCAGAAAATGCGTTAGGAGGGCACTATTGTAGATACAGGAAATGCGTTAGGAGGACACTATTACAGAGATAGGACTAATAGGGCACTGAGGACTGTCATGTAAGGTAAGTTTGAGATTCCACCTGGCCAGTGTAATTGCGGACTTACAGGTACATGTATGTGCTTAACCTGCCTTATTATTCCGAAGTGGTAGTCAAAAGCTAGTGTTTATGTCGTGTTCCAGTACTTTAGAATGTCAGCAAGATCCCTGAGGGGTAGACTGAGACCCCTTGTTGGGGAAGTTTCATGAGAAGTCATGGTGATGTGATGTACGTATACATCGTAGAGAAGAAATGTTGTATAGAGTATTACGAGTCGTCTAAAGGTAGCTTTTCGTGGATTCGGAGAGGAAGAATGCTTGAGTTTGAGTAAGACTCCTGTTTCGGGAGAGTCCCAATTCTAGAAATCATGGGATAGATCAGTTAGGATGGTAAGGAAAGTCAGTGTCAAAACCTTGAAGGTATCAATGGAACCCTGGGTTCTTGGTCGAGCTTTCCATTAGCAGGATAAATGAAATAAGATACCTATAGTGAAATGAAACCATGTAGAAGTGGAAAGTGAGATAGTTGATCAAAACGAAATAGTATGAAATGGTTGAGTAAGTAGACTGTGGAATGTATGTATAGCAAATCGTTGCAAGGCCGAGTGGGCGACCACTGGTCGAAGTAGAGTGTCAATGATAAGTTGCGTGAGTAAAGCGATTGACCTTGTTTGAGTGAGTAGCCTTCAATTGCAAGTAGAGTTTCATGCATTGAGTTAGTATATGTGTACATGAGATTTTTCATAAGAAAAGTATAAACGTGTAAATATCAAATTTGATCGGATATGAGTCGGCGGGTGCAAGCGTATGTTTAAAGAAAAATACAAATCCATTTACATCGTACAATGAAGTCTTGAGGTTTACGATTTGCAAAATATTCCACTCTTTTCACGATGAGCCAAGAAAACGTTTGAATGCACAACTTTTATAACCAAAATGAGTATTGACATGTCGAAGTTATATAAATGAGTGTGAGGACCGACTGGCCTACTTCGTGTCGGTAAATTTCTTTCAAAATTTTGTCGTATGGGAAGATTTTCATCCAATATTTATTTCTGTCGTAACAACACATTTTTGGTTGAGTAAGATTAAGTTTTACAGAAAGATTGCATGCAAACGATCCTCAAGATCGTTGTGCAGGGCATTAGAGTTATGAGAATGTTGGGGTCGGGTGTACCCAAGTTGTTTTCAAGTGTTGTTTCTTTAAAATAATCAAAAGTGTGAAATGATTCATTTATCGCGTTGTCAGGCATGAAGGCTATGAACTCAATAGGTCGTGGAGTATTACATTTTAGGCTAAGGAAGAACTCCTAGAGTGGAGAGGTGTTGAACAAATCAGGGGAGAATGCTTGTAGCTTTGGTAATTGCGTTCTAGAGGAGAGGTGAGCAGTGGAAGAGTCGGAAGTGGACTTTAATGTCGGTTGTATGAGGGTTTGTACCCTCGTGCGGTGACTGGAAATACAGTTGCCGAGGGACGGTTGTGTTCAGAGGAAGGACTAGAAGTCATCAAGGTGTTGGTATTAGCAACTCGTTATGAGTAGTGGGGTGAAGTAGGAATGAAACATCCTCGACGCCGAATAAGAGTTTTATAGTGATATTGTAATATTGACGTTTCACGAGTGAGTTTGAAATCAGGACGACGGGGTATGAATTTGATTATGATATGTTAGAAGGATTAGGTTCAGTAAGGGACCCTTGTTGAAGAATAGGTTAAGGAAGTATCAACAGGTCAACTATTGACGTTAAAAGTCGGCAGTTGTGTAAGGTGTATGAGACCGAAGACTTGAATCAGAAGGTTGAAAGTTGAAGGACCACTTGTAGGGGTGTTAAGATAGTGAAAGACTGCTGTTTTAGATAAGCGTTTTACCTACGAGATGGATGGTTCGTAAAGAATGAAGTATTTAGCACAAACAAAGTGAGGGTACAGATTATGTCGATCGGTGAGAATGGTTTGGTATTGCAAAGAGCTAGCAAGAAGCGAGTATGTTCGAATTAATCAAAAACTCGGGTGTTGTGGTTCAACTAGAGCTGGGGAGAGACAATGTAGTGAGATAGACTCGGTTATTTATGCGTGAGGTCTTGAAGATAAGTTTGAGTTGTGTATGAATGGCCATGAGAGCTTTGGTCTGCAGTGTGATGTTATGAGTGAGGAATGTACAGTTATGTAGTGGAAATAATTGCCATGTTAAATGTGTCAGCTAGCGTCGTAGTGATGTGATGTTAGAGAAAGAGGAAGCATCAGATAGAAGCCTATTGGGGGTTTCGGATGAGGTGTTCGAGTGTTAACCAGGTTGCTGTAGCACGTAGGGTGTAAGTTGACATGGTGATATGATTATGTTCGGGATAGCATCACGGAGTGGTGGTGGGTAGTTACCCAAAGGAGAAACCAAGTGTTTTTAGTTGTAAGAGTCGCTAAGTAAGTATATTTTGGAATCATTGGAAGTTTAAAGAAGATGATGGATGTATTAGTCAAAATGTGGTGGAATAGATGTGAAATCCTTAAAGAATGTGAGTTGTTGCTTATGTGTGAACGAATTGTCTGAGAAAGTAAAAGTTGGAGTTTAAAGAATGTATAGTGACGTCGAACTCTGGTGTCAGTTCGAGGCGATTTAGTCGAAAGCCTTAAGTTAGAATTTTAGTGCAACCGTTTGGTTATGTATAGTAATAAGACAACATTTGCAGCTTGAGAATTGTCGGAAGAGAGGGGCGAGTAATGTTGGTGGGCAGTGCTCCACGCTAACGTGGAGAGGTGAAGACAGTATGCGGGAATAAGTAAGTAAATCGGAAGTAGTAAACTTGACAGTAATGCCGATAGGCGCAGTGTTGTGTAGTTTGTCCTTGATAAGTGTGCGAACTTTTGGAAAGAGTATTGAGGAAGGAAATTGTGTATGATTTTGTGCAGGAAAGAAGTGGATAAGACAACTGAACGAGTTAAGTTAGTGACTTTGTGAGAAACGTTCAAACGAACTGATCGTTCAGTGTAAGCTATTGAGAATAGTAGGGCGTGATCGTGGTTACCCCTCCTAGTTGAGTGAGAGTAACCGAAGTTATGTTATATGACTGGACGCTTGTGGCAAGCAGCGAGAAATTTATGAGCCTTCAGGATAAGTGCAATTCGGACAGGTGAGCACTCTAATAAGGAATTATAGAGGTTTCCTACTATTAGACACGTTAAGTATGAAATGATGAAGTGGTGAGAATGTACGAATTAGTTGTCGAGTTGTAGCCGATGTGAATCGGGAAGGGAGTATGATCTACATGGACGAATGTCGGTTGGAAGAAGTAACCTAGAAATTTCAGGTAGTTTTAAGCGAGTATAGTGATCGAAGATGGTACAAGTAGGTAGTGCAAGATGGCACGATTTTAGCAAGTGGTGTCTCGCCGAGGGCGGCTTCAAAGTATGGGGTGTGGTTATGTTTCCCATCTGAACGGTCTGAGGCAACTGAGTAGAACTGAGTGGTTACAAATGAAAAACATAAGGCTTTGAGCTTTGAAGTTTAAGAGAGAGGTAAGGTAGACTAAGTCTGCGGATTTCGTCGAAGCATGAAAGTTGAGTAGATAGTGCGCGATCTTGAGGTACTCGATGTGAATTTGAGAAGAAATTCATAGTGTGATTGTAACGACCCGGTTTCCCAAACATACAACAAATAACATACATTGCATAACTTCATTACATTCATAATAAAAGATACATCACAAACCAAGTACGGTCTCAAAAGTCTTGACATTACAAAATATATAAAAGCTTCCTAATCAACATTCATCAAAAGCTTCCTACACTTCATCCTCTCCTGCCGATCCTTAACCTGGAAAACATATTTTTGAAAACAAAATGAGGGTTAGACCAAACGGGTCTAGTGAGTTAATCCCGGTCTTTTCCAAAATCAATATAAAACTCTTTTCACATAATACTTTGTATCAGAATAGTTTACATAAAATCTTTCGTATAAGCACGCATATACCACACGTATATAAATACCACATTAGGACTCGTGCACCGTGTATCTCTCCTCATCTCATCTTCTTTCCCCTGGCCACATTAGTCGGTAGCAAGCCAACTAATCATCGTCACTGTACAATACAGTCGACTCCACTGTAATTACATACAGCCCCGCTGCAATTACCTACAGCTCCACTGCAATTTCATGCAGCCCCGCTGTATTTCCATACAGCCCCGCCGAACAATAATTCGGCTCACTTATACTCGTTTCGTGCAATATAACCATAACATATATCTCAATATATTATCAATCATGTACACCATACATATAAGCACATTAATCACTAATTATCACATTCCCAAACCATACGTATGTATTCCAGTTGAAAATACTTTTAAAGTAAAACTCACCTCGAATTCTTAAAATACGCTTCCAAGCCTTTTCCAAAGATTCAGTCTATCAATCCCAATCCACAGAGTCTGCAAATAGATTAAATACAAATATCCCCTTACTAACTGATCACATAAAACATACTAGAAGACCAAGGACTCTAGATAACTCAAATCCTCAAAAGTGACCAAAACAGCTAAAGTATCCGGACAACCCAAACAACCCGGACAACATGACTTTTCCGGACAACCTCAGTAATCCGGACAGCAAGACTAATCCGGACAACACAAGGAATCCGGATGCCATCCAGACTCTAAATCATCCGGAAACCCTCAAACAAATCATCCGGACACTATCAATAAACTATCCGGACACCACCTAAGAAACTACCCGGATACCTTCATATTATCCGGACACCTCTGACTGTTTATCCCATTTTCACCCAGAAATCGACTGAATCATTAACAGAAGTGTTTGGGATGTTTCTACTCCGATAGGAACTACTTACTAGCAATTATAGACATAAAATGTAAAGCAACATACCTCAATTTCTCTTCCAAATACACCAAATGAAGTCTTAACCACAAGAACCCTTCTTTTTCTTCTTTTCTTCCCAAAACACACACATACACCTTCAGCTGAGTTTTGCTATAATGAATACATCTGTACTCTCAATTCAGATATTATCCACTCTAATTACCATTTTAGACCCTAAACTATTCCATAATAACCAAAGCACCCTTAACTTACTAAATCATCTCAACTTACCCAAAATAGTAACTTTAAAGTTAACTAGATTTAACGGAATTAGATTTTTAACTAACGGATTTACCCGGGGTATTACAGTGATGCACGTCTCTTTTGTGGAGAGCCGATGTGAGAAGTGAGATGATGGCGACCTTGCAAGAGATGCAGGCGATAAGAAGTTGACATTGTCATTAGTAAGCAAGTTAGAGCAGCAGCATACAAGTTAGACTGGTCAGAACAATTAAAGAGTGTTCATCCGACATGTCATGTCTCAGATTTAAAGAAGTGTTTGTCAGAGGTCGTTGTGGCTGTTTCCTTTGAGGGGACATCAGTATAGATGAGAGGTTGACTTACGTAGAAGAACCGATAGAAATCGTGAGTGGTAAGGTTTGCTAAACGAAGAACATAGAAGTTTGACTAGTAAAAGTTCAGTGGAGTTATCATAGGGGGCGAGAGACATCGTGGGAAGTAGAATCAGATATGTTGTCCAGATACCATACCTTTTCGAAAACGGAATTCAGGGGACGGAATTCTTTTGAGGGGGAAGTGTTGTAACAACCCGGACCAAAATAGTAGGATTGTAAGCCTTTTTGTGTTGGTGCTTAACTTATGGAAGTTGAGGGGTCAATTTGCAATTATGTAAAGAAGTATATAAGGGCCCAAAACCCTAGGAGAATGTTCTTATTACTGATTTGGGGTGGGTGTCGGCTGAAGTTGAGAAAGAAAGAAGAGAAAAGGGGTTTTGAAGGTTTTGAGCTTTTGGAGAAGAAAGTCATCAACCTTGGATTTTGGAAGAAGGATCAGCAGTTGGAATTCGTTCTCGTAAGCAATCAATCAGGTAACACTCTCGTATCATCGTCCAATCCTTGATTGTGGGCATATTAGTTATGTTTGGGTTTTGTTTAAAAGTGGAGTTTGAAACTTAAATGAGAGAAATCGGGTCTTGTAGTGTGTTTCAGTTGCTAAGAACTCAGAAATTATTAGGTTTATTGATCTTGTTGCTATTGCTAATCTTTTCTTCGAGAAAACCGAACTAGTCTGTGGAGTTCGATCCCAAAACGGGCCCAGGTCGTCGTCCGGAAAGCTTCCTGGACGTCCGAAAACCTTCTTGGGCGTCCGGACTCCTTGTTTGGGAGAAGGTCCCCGGACGAGGGAGTTGTCCGGATAGGATGGATTTTCCGAGTAATAGTTATGTCCGGTAAAGTAATGTGTCCGGTAAGTTTGGTACCCGGAAAGGGGCATCGTCCGGAGAATAGTAGTTACCCAGATAAGGGTGTTGTCCGGACTAGGTTGTTGTCCGGTTAGTTGGGTGTCCGGACTCTTTAGCGTCCGGAAAAGTAGGGTTGTCCGGAAAACTGAGTTGTCCGGATACTTTTGCTGAGTTGTTGTTTTATGCCCGTTTATTCAGGGAAGTCGATTTGGAAGTTTGGAACTGTTTAGGAACGAGAAGTAAGACCCTCAGGTGAGTTTTCTAACTAAAATACGTGCCTTTTAACGTGTTTTTCTAAAGTGAATACATGATGAGAAATGCCATGTTTTGTTCTTATGCTTTTATTGCATGAAAGTTGTTTAAAGTTTTATGTGATATGTATGCATACATTGTGTAGACGTAAATTGGCTAAGTCGGGGGGAGGTTCCGCCAGTACTCACGTCGGGGGGAGGTTCCGTTGATGCCATGGGAAGTGATACCCAGTAAGGCAGCGTGATACTGACTCGTTGTCACTTTCGGGTGACTTCAGGGTGCCATTTACGGGAGCAGATTTATCCGTGGAAATTTTTAATGTCCAGTTATGTGAAAGTTTATTATTGAAAGTTTTATATATGAAAGTTATGCAAAGTTTTTAAAATGATTTTGAGAACTGTCAGGAGGGACTCACTAGACCTCATGGTCTAACCCTCGCTTTTCCAAACTAAACCTTTTCAGGTAAGCAGATAGTAGGAGGCTCAGGTAAGTGAGCAAGAGCATGATAAAGGACATATGCAGATAGAGACAGTGCCACTTATACTTGTAGTAGCTAGTTCATTCTCAGTTGTGTATAGGTTGTTTCCGCCAACCTATTTTGAGACTTATGTAAGAAATTTTGGGACCCATTTTTGGGATGTTCTAATTTATATGATTTGCATGCTTATTTTAGACTGGGTTGTTACAATTGGTATCAGAGCCATAGTTTAAGGGATTTAGGTGACCGGACGGGCCTAAACTTAAACTTGGGAGTAGAAATCACAACTGAGAATCAGAAAATGCGTTAGGAGGGCACTATTGTAGATACAGGAAATGCGTTAGGAGGACACTATTACAGAGATAGGACTAATAGGGCACTGAGGACTGTCATGTAAGGTAAGTTTGATATTCCACCTGGTCAGTGTAATTGCGGACTTACAGGTACATGTATGTGCTTAACCTGCCTTATTATTCCGAAGTGGTAGTCAAAAGCTAGTGTTTATGTCGTGTTCCAGTACTTTAGAATGTCAGCAAGATCCCTGAGGGGTAGACTGAGACCCCTTGTTGGGGAAGTTTCATGAGAAGTCATGGTGATGTGATGTACGTATACATCGTAGAGAAGAAATGTTGTATAGAGTATTACGAGTCGTCTAAAGGTAGCTTTTCGTGGATTCGGAGAGGAAGAATGCTTGAGTTTGAGTAAGACTCCTGTTTCGGGAGAGTCCCAATTCTAGAAATCATGGGATAGATCAGTTAGGATGGTAAGGAAAGTCAGTGTCAAAACCTTGAAGGTATCAATGGAACCCTGGGTTCTTTGTCGAGCTTTCCATTAGCAGGATAAATGAAATAAGATACCTATAGTGAAATGAAACCATGTAGAAGTGGAAAGTGAGATAGTTGATCAAAACGAAATAGTATGAAATGGTTGAGTAAGTAGACTGTGGAATGTATGTATAGCAAATCGTTGCAAGGCCGAGTGGGCGACCACTGGTCGAAGTAGAGTGTCAATGATAAGTTGCGTGAGTAAAGCGATTGACCTTGTTTGAGTGAGTAGCCTTCAATTGCAAGTAGAGTTTCATGCATTGAGTTAGTATATGTGTACATGAGATTTTTCATAAGAAAAGTATAAACGTGTAAATATCAAATTTGATCGGATATGAGTCGGCGGGTGCAAGCGTATGTTTAAAGAAAAATACAAATCCATTTACATCGTACAATGAAGTCTTGAGGTTTACGATTTGCAAAATATTCCACTCTTTTCACGATGAGCCAAGAAAACGTTTGAATGCACAACTTTTATAACCAAAATGAGTATTGACATGTCGAAGTTATATAAATGAGTGTGAGGACCGACTGGCCTACTTCGTGTCGGTAAATTTCTTTCAAAATTTTGTCGTATGGGAAGATTTTCATCCAATATTTATTTCTGTCGTAACAACACATTTTTGGTTGAGTAAGATTAAGTTTTACAGAAAGATTGCATGCAAACGATCCTCAAGATCGTTGTGCAGGGCATTAGAGTTATGAGAATGTTGGGGTCGGGTGTACCCAAGTTGTTTTCAAGTGTTGTTTCTTTAAAATGATCAAAAGTGTGAAATGATTCATTTATCGCGTTGTCAGGCATGAAGGCTATGAACTCAATAGGTCGTGGAGTATTACATTTTAGGCTAAGGAAGAACTCCTAGAGTGGAGAGGTGTTGAACAAATCAGGGGAGAATGCTTGTAGCTTTGGTAATTGCGTTCTAGAGGAGAGGTGAGCAGTGGAAGAGTCGGAAGTGGACTTTAATGTCGGTTGTATGAGGGTTTGTACCCTCGTGCGGTGACTGGAAATACAGTTGCCGAGGGACGGTTGTGTTCAGAGGAAGGACTAGAAGTCATCAAGGTGTTGGTATTAGCAACTCGTTATGAGTAGTGGGGTGAAATAGGAATGAAACATCCTCGACGCCGAATAAGAGTTTTATAGTGATCTTGTAATATTGACGTTTCACGAGTGAGTTTGAAATCAGGACGACGGGGTATGAATTTGATTATGATATGTTAGAAGGATTAGGTTCAGTAAGGGACCCTTGTTGAAGAATAGGTTAAGGAAGTATCAACAGGTCAACTATTGACGTTAAAAGTCGGCAGTTGTGTAAGGTGTATGAGACCGAAGACTTGAATCAGAAGGTTGAAAGTTGAAGGACCACTTGTAGGGGTGTTAAGATAGTGAAAGACTGCTGTTTTAGATAAGCGTTTTACCTACGAGATGGATGGTTTGTAAAGAATGAAGTATTTAGCACAAACAAAGTGAGGGTACAGATTATGTCGATCGGTGAGAATGGTTTGGTATTGCAAAGAGCTAGCAAGAAGCGAGTATGTTCGAATTAATCAAAAACTCGGGTGTTGTGGTTCAACTAGAGCTGGGGAGAGACAATGTAGTGAGATAGACTCGGTTATTTATGCGTGAGGTCTTGAAGATAAGTTTGAGTTGTGTATGAATGGCCATGAGAGCTTTGGTCTGCAGTGTGATGTTATGAGTGAGGAATGTACAGTTATGTAGTGGAAATAATTGCCATGTTAAATGTGTCAGCTAGCGTCGTAGTGATGTGATGTTAGAGAAAGAGGAAGCATCAGATAGAAGCCTTTTGGGGGTTTCGGATGAGGTGTTCGAGTGTTAACCAGGTTGCTGTAGCACGTAGGGTGTAAGTTGACGTGGTGATATGATTATGTTCGGGATAGCATCACGGAGTGGTGGTGGGTAGTTACCCAAAGGAGAAACCAAGTGTTTTTAGTTGTAAGAGTCGCTAAGTAAGTATATTTTGGAATCATTGGAAGTTTAAAGAAGATGATGGATGTATTAGTCAAAATGTGGTGGAATAGATTTGAAATCCTTAAAGAATGTGAGCTGTTGCTTATGTGTGAACGAATTGTCTGAGAAAGTAAAAGTTGGAGTTTAAAGAATGTATAGTGACGTCGAACTCTGGTGTCAGTTCGAGGCGATTTAGTCGAAAGCCTTAAGTTAGAATTTTAGTGCAACCGTTTGGTTATGTATAGTAATAAGACAAAATTTGCAGCTTGAGAATTGTCGGAAGAGAGGGGCGAGTAATGTTGGTGGGCAGTGCTCCACGCTAACGTGGAGAGGTGAAGACAGTATGCGGGAATAAGTAAGTAAATCAGAAGTAGTAAACTTGACAGTAATGCCGATAGGCGCAGTGTTGTGTAGTTTGTCCTTGATAAGTGTGCGAACTTTTGGAAAGAGTATTGAGGAAGGAAATTGTGTATGATTTTGTGCAGGAAAGAAGTGGATAAGACAACTGAACGAGTTAAGTTAGTGACTTTGTGAGAAACGTTCAAACAAACTGATCGTTCAGTGTAAGCTATTGAGAATAGTAGGGCGTGATCGTGGTTACCCCTCCTAGTTGAGTGAGAGTAACCGAAGTTATGTTATATGACTGGACGCTTGTGGCAAGCAGCGAGAAATTTATGAGCCTTCAGGATAAGTGCAATTCGGATAGGTGAGCACTCTAATAAGGAATTATAGAGGTTTCCTACTATTAGACACGTTAAGTATGAAATGATGAAGTGGTGAGAATGTACGAATTAGTTGTCGAGTTGTAGCCGATGTGAATCGGGAAGGGAGTATGATCTACATGGACGAATGTCGGTTGGAAGAAGTAACCTAGAAATTTCAGGTAGTTTTAAGCGAGTATAGTGATCGAAGAGGGTACAAGTAGGTAGTGCAAGATGGCACGATTTTAGCAAGTGGTGTCTCGCCGAGGGCGGCTTCAAAGTATGGGGTGTGGTTATGTTTCCCATCTGAACGGTCTGAGGCAACTGAGTAGAACTGAGTGGTTACAAATGAAAAACATAAGGCTTTGAGCTTTGAAGTTTAAGAGAGAGGTAAGGTAGACTAAGTCTGCGGATTTCGTCGAAGCATGAAAGTTGAGTAGATAGTGCGCGATCTTGAGGTACTCGATGTGAATTTGAGAAGAAATTCATAGTGTGATTGTAACGACCCGGTTTCCCAAACATACAACAAATAACATACATTGCATAACTTCATTACATTCATAATAAAAGATACATCACAAGCCAAGTACGGTCTCAAAAGTCTTGACAATACAAAATATATAAAAGCTTCCTAATCAACATTCATCAAAAGCTTCCTACACTTCATCCTCTCCTGCCGATCCTTAACCTGGAAAACATATTTTTGAAAACAAAATGAGGGTTAGACCAAACGGGTCTAGTGAGTTAATCCCGGTCTTTTCCAAAATCAATATAAAACTCTTTTCACATAATACTTTGTATCAGAATAGTTTACATAAAATCTTTCGTATAAGCACGCATATACCACACGTATATAAATACCACATTAGGACTCGTGCACCGTGTATCTCTCCTCATCTCATCTTCTTTCCCCTGGCCACATTAGTCGGTAGCAAGCCAACTAATCATCGTCACTGTACAATACAGTCGACTCCACTGTAATTACATACAACCCCGCTGCAATTACCTACAGCTCCACTGCAACTTCATGCAGCCCCGCTGTATTTCCATACAGCCCCGCCGAACAATAATTCGGCTCACTTATACTCGTTTCGTGCAATATAACCATAACATATATCTCAATATATTATCAATCATGTACACCATACATATAAGCACATTAATCACTAATTATCACATTCCCAAACCATACGTATGTATTCCAGTTGAAAATACTTTTAAAGTAAAACTCACCTCGAATTCTTAAAATACGCTTCCAAGCCTTTTCCAAAGATTCAGTCTATCAATCCCAATCCACAGAGTCTGCAAATAGATTAAATACAAATATCCCCTTACTAACTGATCACATAAAACATACTAGAAGACCAAGGACTCTAGATAACTCAAATCCTCAAAAGTGACCAAAACAGCTAAAGTATCCGGACAACCCAAACAACCCGGACAACATGACTTTTCCGGACAACCTCAGTAATCCGGACAGCAAGACTAATCCGGACAATACAAGGAATCCGGATGCCATCCGAACTCTAAATCATCCGGAAACCCTCAAACAAATCATCCGGACACTATCAATAAACTATCCGGACACCACCTAAGAAACTACCCGGATACCTTCATATTATCCGGACACCTCTGACTGTTTATCCCATTTTCACCCAGAAATCGACTGAATCATTAACAGAAGTGTTTGGGATGTTTCTACTCCGATAGGAACTACTTACTAGCAATTATAGACATAAAATGTAAAGCAACATACCTCAATTTCTCTTCCAAATACACCAAATGAAGTCTTAACCACAAGAACCCTTCTTTTTCTTCTTTTCTTCCCAAAACACACACATACACCTTCAGCTGAGTTTTGCTATAATGAATACATCTGTACTCTCAATTCAGATATTATCCACTCTAATTACCATTTTAGACCCTAAACTATTCCATAATAACCAAAGCACCCTTAACTTACTAAATCATCTCAACTTACCCAAAATAGTAACTTTAAAGTTAACTAGATTTAACGGAATTAGATTTTTAACTAACGGATTTACCCGGGGTATTACAGTGATGCACGTCTCTTTTGTGGAGAGCCGATGTGAGAAGTGAGATGATGGCGACCTTGCAAGAGATGCAGGCGATAAGAAGTTGACATTGTCATTAGTAAGCAAGTTAGAGCAGCAGCATACAAGTTAGACTGGTCAGAACAATTAAAGAGTGTTCATCCGACATGTCATGTCTCAGATTTAAAGAAGTGTTTGTCAGAGGTCGTTGTGGCTGTTTCCGTTGAGGGGACATCGGTATAGATGAGAGGTTGACTTACGTAGAAGAACCGATAGAAATCGTGAGTGGTAAGGTTTGCTAAACGAAGAACATAGAAGTTTGACTAGTAAAAGTTCAGTGGAGTTATCATAGGGGGCGAGAGACATCGTGGGAAGTAGAATCAGATATGTTGTCCAGATACCACGCCTTTTCGAAAACGGAATTCCGGGGACGGAATTCTTTTGAGGGGGAAGTGTTGTAACAACCCGGACCAAAATAGTAGGATTGTAAGCCTTTTTGTGTTGGTGCTTAACTTATGGAAGTTGAGGGGTCAATTTGCAATTATGTAAAGAAGTATATAAGGGCCCAAAAACCTAGGAGAATGTTCTTATTACTGATTTGGGGTGGGTGTCGGCTGAAGTTGAGAAAGAAAGAAGAGAAAAGGGGTTTTGAAGGTTTTGAGCTTTTGGAGAAGAAAGTCATCAACCTTGGATTTTAGAAGAAGGATCAGCAGTTGGAATTCGTTCTCGTAAGCAATCAATCAGGTAACACTCTCGTATCATCGTTCAATCCTTGATTGTGGGCAGATTAGTTATGTTTGGGTTTTGTTTAAAAGTGGAGTTTGAAACTTAAATGAGAGAAATCGGGTCTTGTAGTGTGTTTCAGTTGCTAAGAACTCAGAAATTATTAGGTTTATTGATCTTGTTGCTATTGCTAATCTTTTCTTCGAGAAAACCGAACTAGTCTGTGGAGTTCGATCCCAAAACGGGCCCAGGTCGTCGTCCGGAAACCTTCCTGGACGTCCGGAAACCTTCTTGGGCGTCCGGACTCCTTGTTTGGGAGAAGGTCCCCGGACGAGGGAGTTGTCCGGATAGGATGGATTTTCCGGGTAATAGTTATGTCCGGTAAAGTAATGTGTCCGGTAAGTTCGGTACCCGAAAAGGGGCATCGTCCGGAGAATAGTAGTTGCCCGGATAAGGGTGTTGTCCGGACTAGGTTGTTGTCCGGACTAGGTTGTTGTCCGATTAGTTGGGTGTCCGGACTCTTTAGCGTCCGGAAAAGTAGGGTTGTTCGGAAAACTGAGTTGTCCGGATACTTTTGCTGAGTTGTTGTTTTATGCCCGTTTATTCAGGGAAGTCGATTTGGAAGTTTGGAACTGTTTAGGAACGAGAAGTAAGAGCCTCAGGTGAGTTTTCTAACTAAAATACGTGCCTTTTAACGTGTTTTTCTAAAGTGAATACATGATGAGAAATGCCATGTTTTGTTCTTATGCTTTTATTGCATGAAAGTTGTTTAAAGTTTTATGTGAGATGTATGCATACATTGTGTAGACGTAAATTGGCTAAGTCGGGGGGAGGTTCCGCCAGTACTCACGTCGGGGGGAGGTTCCGTTGATGCCATGGGAAGTGATACCCAGTAAGGCAGCGTGATACTGACTCGTTGTCACTTTCGTGTGACTTCAGGGTGCCATTTACGGGAGCGGATTTATCCGTGGAAGTTTTTAATGTCCAGTTATGTGAAAGTTTATTATTGAAAGTTTTATATATGATAGTTATGCAAAGTTTTTAAAATGATTTTGAGAACTGTCAGGAGGGACTCACTAGACCTCATGGTCTAACCCTCGCTTTTCCAAACTAAACCTTTTCAGGTAAGCAGATAGTAGGAGGCTCAGGTAAGTGAGCAAGAGCATGATAAAGGACAGATGCAGATAGAGACAGTGCCACTTATACTTGTAGTAGCTAGTTCATTCTCAGTTGTGTATAGGTTGTTTCCGCCAACCTATTTTGAGACTTATGTAAGAAATTTTGGGACCCATTTTTGGGATGTTCTAATTTATATGATTTGCATGCTTATTTTAGACTGGGTTGTTACAATTGGTATCAGAGCCATAGTTTAAGGGATTTAGGTGACCGGACGGGCCTAAACTTAAACTTGGGAGTAGAAATCACAACTGAGAATCAGAAAATGCGTTAGGAGGGCACTATTGTAGATACAGGAAATGCGTTAGGAGGACACTATTACAGAGATAGGACTAATAGGGCACTGAGGACTGTCATGTAAGGTAAGTTTGAGATTCCACCTGGCCAGTGTAATTGCGGACTTACAGGTACATGTATGTGCTCAACCTGCCTTATTATTCCGAAGTGGTAGTCAAAAGCTAGTGTTTATGTCGTGTTCCAATACTTTAGAATGTCAGCAAGATCCCTGAGGGGTAGACTGAGACCCCTTGTTGGGGAAGTTTCATGAGAAGTCATGGTGATGTGATGTACGTATGCACCATGTTTGCAGGTTCTGTTTTGCAGGTTCATCACCATGTTTGCAGGTTCCGTTTGTTTCATCGATCGATCGATTTCGGTTTGTTTCATCGTGGGGTTCATCATCATATCGGTTGGGTTCATATCGGTTGGACATTTTGAGACAATCACAGATACGCATATTGTTAAAACCATTTATATATGACCACCATTTACATGCAGAGGAACAGGATGATGAATGGGTATTTCTTTAATCTAATCCTAGTCATCGCTGGTACAGTTTTGTTGTTATTTTGCCGGTTGTTTGCATTGGTGAACATGCAAGTAATTAAATTCATGAAATCGATCAAGTCATAGTTGCTTCCATGTGGAATCTGCTAGCTAGTGTGTTTCATCGGTGTGTTTCCGGAATTGCTGCACACGACAGAATATGAGCTATTTTTATTTAATTTCCATTATTAATTTGGATGGAAAATTACCCTTTTACCCTTTTTTATTTTTTCGGTTAATTAAATTCATTTTTTTTATTTCATTATTACCATATTTAGCCTAATCTAATTTAAGCCATTGATTATCTTAATCTATGGTGATAAGGTGGGTTTCATAGTTTGCAACTTAATAGTGGTTTGCAAATGAAACCACCTCACTCACACTCTCTCTCTCTCTCTCTCTCTCTATATATATATATATATAAACAATCGCTATTTTCTGCTAATGGTATATGAAGTTTCTAGGTTTGTGTGGATTCACATAATCATTTATTTTTCCAATGTTCCTTTGTGAAGGACGTGTGGAAAAAGGTTCTTCGAAAAGTAAATTGGTGTGCCTTCCCGGATACGTGGGATGACATTTTGGTGGCACTTGCAGATGTGCAAACGGCTCCAAAGAGAATGTTACATCGATTGGTTCTTGCGGCTTCTGTATATTTTGTATGGCGGGAACGTAATTCTTGGACCTTCTCGGAGCATAAGAGCACGGTGGATCAACTTGTTAAGCAAATTTTGGAGGTCATCTTGTTACGGGAGACTTGGAAGCAGAAACGAAAGCAAAGAATGATGCATGATGACTGATGATAGTGATTGGCGGATGATGGAGGCGTTATTTTGGAGGTTTTTTTGGCGGATTAGGCTTTCCATTCATTTTTATTGTTTGTTTCGCTCTGTTAGCCTGTGTCTGTTTTGGCTCTTAGTTGCGTGGTATGGGCTTCTTTTAGCTTTTTATTGCTTTGTTGTATGGATTTGGTTGTGGCAGTTTGCCTCTTTTTGGTTCCTTTTTCGTTTGTTATAAAATTGCCTGGAGTTTTCCTCTAAAAAAAAGTTTCTAGGTTTTTGTATTAGATTAACGAATCTTTATTTTTTATTTCTAATAATTTTTTTTAATATACTATATTATTTTTAAAATTTTCTATTACTAGATATAAAATTAGCCATTTTTTTTTGTAAAGTTTAGTAGTAGACCGGCTTAAAAAAACATATAAAGAAAAACCCGTGATTTTATATTGATATATTTTGGTGTCTTCGAAATTTTTATAGTATTATTTTTTAGTCACGTAGGCTTTGATGTCCATGTTCGGCCACTGCATTGCAATACTAAGTTATTTCCATTAATAAAACAACTTTGCTTTGATTTCGGCATCAACCCTACAACTTACTCCAATGGATATCTGCATGCAGATACCATCCAGGCTACTCCGAAAGAGACTTGAAATCGATAACCTTCGACAGATCAACGGGCCTTGTTTGCTTCTACCAAAAAATGCACCAAATAGACTCTATAACTAACAATTAACGGTAAATAAAGGCACAAAGTAGATTAATCGAACGAATTTCTTACCGTTTTGAAGATATGGTGTTTAGAAGATTTAGGTTTCTCGGTTTTCCTAAAGGCATATCACTCTTCCTAAATTGATTTGGTAATCGATATCAAACCTGTTAATCGATTTGTGTATGACCAAAAGAAACTTGGTAATCGGAAATAAATCTGTTAATCTATTGCAATCGAATAACCTAGATAAATCGATACAAACCTTTTAAATCGATTAGAAAACAAACCTGAATGGGAACTTGAATCACCAGATAGAGGAACTGATTGTTTGAATGGGAACGAGAATCATAGTGGGGTTAAGGGAACGGGACGAAACCATAAATAGAGCATTTATGTATGTCGCGAGAACATCAATAGTCAGGTTGGGAACGAGAAGAATCCGAAGGACATCAATAACCATCTTGAGGACATCAATAGCCATCTCGATTGAAGCTTAGAAAACGGGGGATGTAGGCATCCTTTATCAAGTTATATATGTTGCTTGTTAACTTGTAATTAAGAGATTTTAAGACCAAATGCATAAAACTACGATACTTGATGCTCTAAAACTTGTTTTTAAGAATATGCTTTATAAGGTAGTATAGATTAGAAACCGGAAAAAGTGGACATGCTTTATCAAGTTGTACATGTTGCTTCTTAACTTGTAATTAAGAGATTTCAAGACCACATGCATAAAACAACGGTACTTGATGCATAAACACTTATTTTTTTAAGACTTTGACAAATATTTTATAAGGTAGTATAGATATAGACATATACAACTTCTTACGACTCCATCAAACTTACTTACAACTATAAATGTACAAAAACCCAACCTTTTGCCGGCAAGTTCGCCTCGCCTACCCGACCTAAGTTTGGTCCAAAAAGACTGGACCTAGTAAGCCTAAGCCCAAGCCTAAGCTAGACCCGACCTTAAAGCCTGATCGTACCAACTTTTTGTAAAGGCCTAATTAGAGCCCAACCCAAAAAAGCTCGGTCTGAAAATTCGGACTGTCTTTCAACCCCAAAGCTCGGTCTAACATAAAGAACCCTAGGGTTGTAAACGAACCGAACGTTCAGCGAACCGTTCGACGGGAAGTTCGTTTATGTTCGTTTATTTAATAAATGAACGAACATGAACAAAGTAGGGGTGAGCAAAACCCGACCGACCCGACCAACCCGACCGACCCGATTGGTCCGAACCCGAAATTAGCCCGAACCCGAATGGCCCGAACCCGACCAACCCGAACCCGAACATGGTAATCGGGTAAATCGGATCGGGGCGGGTGGGGGATTTTTCAGGCCGAACCCGCCCGAAACCCGAACTATATATATATATATATATATATATTTTTCTTAAATATTATTTATATTTTATATATATATATATATATATGTTGCTGCAGTGTGTGTATATATATATATATATATGTTGTGCAGTGTGTGCAGTGTGTGTATATATATATATATGTTGTGCAGTGTGAGTGTGTGTGTGTGCAGTGTGTGTATATATATATATATATGTTGTGCAGTGTGTGTATATATATATATGTGTGTGTGTGCAGTGTGTGTATATATATATATATATGTGTGTGCAGTGTGTGTATATATATATATATAATTATATATATGTGCAGTGTGTGTATATATATACCTATATATGTATTTACGTGCAGTGTGTGTGTATATATATATATATATGTGCAGTGTGTGTATATATATATATGTGCAGTGAGTGTATATATGTGCAGTGAGTGTATATATGTTCAGTGACTGAAGTATGCAAACAGTTAGGATCGGCCCAACCCGAACCCGAACCCGAAACCCGACAACCCGATCACCACCCGAACCCGACAACCCGATTTAGACTTAGGGCGGGTTTCGGGGCCTCCAACTTCCACCCGAAACCCGATTAACCCGAAATGAAAAACCCGAACCCGCCCGACCCGCCCGTTTGCTCACCCCTAGAACAAAGGTCTCGTTCGTTCATTTATGTTCGTTAACGTTCGTTTATTTATGTTCGATTATGTTCGTTAATGTTCATTTATTTATGTTCGTTAATGTTCATTTATTTATGTTCGTTTTCGTTTAACAATTAAATATTTAAGAATTCAATATTTCAACTACTATATATATGTAATCATATTTAGTAATTGTAATTATTGTAATTATAATTTTATATTATGATAAAAACAAAGAGTATTAAGTTTTGAAAGAAAAAGTTTGGAAGAAATTTGAGTTGATTCCAACTCTTATATAGAACACTTATACACCTATTTTTGTACTAAAAAATCGATGTGGGATACATAGTAAGAGAGAGTAACCGGTGGTAAACAACAACATGAAAGTGGGATTTTCACCCATCCCACAACGGTGGTAAACAACATCATCTTGCCAATCCCCTATTATAAATAGGATCCTCACCCCTTTCATTTTCTAGCAAATCAACTCTTGAGCCAACCATGGTGGTTTAAGCCCATTGGCTTGAGCCTTGCCTTATGGCTGTGGGTTGCTATCAACTTTTTTGTTTGGGTTTTTTGTGGTTTGAGTCTTGTGGTTTGAACCCGATGGTTTGAGCCTTGTTGGCTTGAACTTATTGCAAAATTTTAACTGGAGCACCCCAAGATAGTCACCTTGTGTTCATTAATAAATGTTTGATTGTGTTCGTTTAATATCTTAACGAACATAAACGAATGAACACGAACACAAACATTTTTTAAACGAACGAACACGAATATCAAAGTTTTTGTTCGTTTATTGTTCGTGTTCGTTCGTTTGTTCGGTTAAGTTAAATGAACGAACATGAACAAGCTATTGTTTGTGTTCGTTCGGTTCATTTACAACCCTAAAGAACCCCTGGGTTTTTTGCTTAATTAAAAACGGACTTGGAAAGGTTGTGCCCAGACCTAAAAAGCCTAGACCTTGTGCATTGAATTTTATTCTTTTTCAATTTGATAGCCTAAAATAATTGAGTTATCAAAATTTCGATTCAATTATGTTTACATGGTAATATATTCATATTAATATTTTTATAAAATATTTATCTATATCTATTAAATCTTTTACGATTCAAACTTATATATATATATATATATATTAATATATATTTATAAAACTAATAATAATTTTGTTGCCTAATAGCATCTCCAATGAGATCCATACATCTACATTTTAATTATTGTAGATAGCCAAAAAAATCGAGGTAAATGGCTCAATAAGCATTTATTATAATAAGCATTTAGTAAACCTTGTAGATACTGCCTACCTGATTCCATAATCTATTCGTTAGTCCCAATAAGAGTATAAGGCTAGTAGTTTTTACTGATCATATACCATTTTTTTTAACGGCAAGTTAACACACACACAAGTTTTCGGGGTATCCGGGCTCCCACTTAAGGGTGTCACCCGACTAATCCCCGTCGACCCGGCCGACCCAATGGATCGACCCGACCGGTCAGGTATAAGGGCCCTATGGACCACCCAACCGGCCCCGACCCCGGCCTCAAAGGACCCGACCCAAAGTCTGGATATCGCCTTATGCTCAATATAAATATACATATACTACGTCAATAATTTGGAGATTTTTAGGTATATAACCTTAAATGAGATTTTAATTAAATCCATGACGTATTTGTTATGTGGCCGTTATTTACATGTGAGGAATTCCTTAAAATATACATACACTATTTTATTATTGTTTGTTTTATTAATAATATATAATAGGTAAAATTTAGGGAAATTAATTAAAATACCAAAAGTTTGACCATTTGTTACCAAAATGCCACAAATCTCTCCCATCTTACCGAAATGCCACAAAAAACCGTGGTGGGCCCCGCGATCGCGGGCCCCAGGCCCACGTGTCACCAAACTTTGCCCACTTTGCCCGCGTTGGTCCCTCAAGAATGCCCGCGGCCCAGCTTTCCCCCCTCAAGAATGCCCGTGTTGGCAGTTTTGGTCCCTGCCCGCGTTGGGCCCCTGCGATCGCGGGCTAACCCGCTACTTTTCGAATTTACAGTTTGGTCCCTGAAGTCTGTTGCAAATTTAAAAAAACATTAATGGTCCCTATAGTTTTTAGGTTATCATTTTATGTGGTTTTTAATGTATTGTTTCCTTTCCATTTTAATGTTTTTAATATAGAAATTCACTTAAGTTATTTAACAAGGAAATTAATTAACAACATCATATAAAAATTATTGCAAATCATCTTCCCAACCGAAACGGATACAGTGCATGTAAACAAAGAAATCTATTACTGGAAGGCGTCCTGGAGTCCTGTGATCAAGTTAACCTTTTCCTTGATCACGTCCTCCATTCCTATGTAGTCCGATTCGAGTTCTTCTAGTTCCTCTTCAGCTTCCTTAATCTCTCGTTGCAGCTGCCGAACGTGAGCCCTAGTCATGGCCAGTTCTCGTTTCTTCTCCGCTAGATACTCCATTTTCCCCTGCTGAATCCCCCTGTTATGGTTCCACATACCCTTTACCTTTTCGATATCGGCGTTCGCCCCATTAATGGCTTTTTGCACTGCGGGAGTAATTTGTTGACTTTGTCGAAGACCCGTCGGCATAAAATCATACATTGGTGGGGTTCTCATGCCATTATCGAAGTAGTAATTGTCGGATGCCATCTCCCAGTCTGCTTCCTCCTCAGGCGTGAATGGAAAATCGGCCGCAGTTCGCCCACAGTTTCTCCACTCCTCGTCTGTTTCCGGTACCTTCAAGGTACTCCGGCGAGCTCCATCGTTCAGTGGTTGGTAGGCTCCCGAACGTGAAGTTCCAGCCACATTCGCCGACCTGTTCCCCCTTGATCTTGAACCTCCAGCCATGGTGTTAAGAAAGCGAGAGTGTGTTTGTAAACGGTGAGGAGAATGTCTAAAAGATAGATAGGAAGTTTTGAATTACTACTTCATCATGCCATCTACTTATAGCCGTGAAAATGTATGTTCTTCATCAGATATGGTCAAAGATTTCGTCTGAAAAAGTTGCCTGCATGATTCGTCTGAATAGTTCACTACAAGATTCGTTTGAAAAGAGCCTGTAAGATTCGACTGAAAAAGTAACTACAATATTCATCTGGAAAAGAGCCTGTAAGATTCGACTGAAAAAAGTAACTGCAATATTCGTCTGCTCTTAAATAAAGGTCTTTCATTAGGCAGAAAATTAGTCTTTAAGTAATCAATCACAATACTTTAACAAAATAAGTTAATAGTAAAAATAACAATTCTTTAATGTTACATAAACAACCTAACTAATTAGACAATGCGCATAAATTGACTCCGCCATATGTCGGCGGAAATTCATGGCCTCATCGTCTGTTTCGTTAAGGTGTACCCATATCTCCTCGTTATTTATCAACTTTTGGGCATTACGGCATACCCATACACCGCAATCCGCATATAACCCGGTCTGCTGGGGTACTTGGTCGGCGATCTTTGTGCGAAAGATACTTGTCAATTCGCGACGTTTAGTATCCCCTATCAATGAAAAGAACGTATATAGTTTTGTTTTAAACGTTTTCATCTGCTCTACCAATTGTTGTTTGCAGAGACCGTCCTTGTCACTGTCATATAGGGTCATGATCATAGTGTCTAGTTCAAACACTCCAAGCAGCCAATGTCTGGGATGCAAGCATATGGGGATGTACACCTGAAATATTACAATATATGTCATATATGTTATTAAATAAAATAACAGTAAAACGATTTACATACCCTATCGAGGAGAGCCCAAGAGGTCCCTTCCGAGCCATTGCATATTTTGAACACGAAGGCGGGACCTTGATGTTCAAACAGTATGTACTGAAAGAACATACTGTGCATGATGGTCCACCTCGTGACTATGCCACGATGTTTTTGCAACAGGCTAACCCAAGAATCGATGTGTTATACATAAAAAATAGATGGTTAGACATGTAATATAAATATATTTGATTATATATGACTATAATTTAACTTCATACTAACCATATCCTCTAAGTCAGAGTTCACAGGGTCATCCACAAGCAATATTTTGAAAAACTCGGCGTTGATTACCAAGCCCACGTAATGGGTGAATGTCAAGTTAGGGAGGCGACTAGTCTTGCACATCCTCAATATTTCTGGTCCCGTGTGAGGCTCCGGTGAAGGCTCCTTTCCCTTTTTGTTCTTTCGTCCCTTCTTTCCCCACACTTTCTTTGCTTGCTTTTTAGCGGCCGGTGGTGTCGTAGATCCTTGTTGCCCAAACGGCAAACGAAGAAATTGTGAAATGAAGTGCGACCGCTTTTGAGGGAGCGGGGTCACCTGTGGTGGTGGATCTACAACCTCCATCGGGTCATCTTCCGGATCCGGCTCCGAGAAGTGCTCATCGATAATTGGAGACCCCATCGTCTGAAATCCAAATACCTAAATCCCTTAAACTAGGGCTCTGATACCATTTGTAACGACCCGGTTTCCCAAACATGCTTCAAATAACATACATTGCATAACTTCATTACATTCATAATAAAAGATACATAATAAACCACAAACGGTCCCTTCGGTCTCGAAACTACAAAATACATTAATCCCGGTCCTTTCCAAAATCATTATAAAACCTTTTATGTAAATCCTTTGTATCAAAATAGTTTAGATAAACCTTTGGTAATTCTTTCGTAAAATATAAACATACCACACGTATTTAAATACCAATCCAGACTCATGCATCGTGTACATCTCATTCACCTTATTCCTCCACAAATGGCCATATTAGTTGGTAGCAAGCCAACTAATAAATCAACAACCGGTCCGCTCACCGGAACCCGGCTACCCGTCGGTCCGCACACCGGAACCCGACTACTCACCGGTCCGCACACCGGAACCCGTCAACACACCGGTCCGCACACCGGAACCCGGCTACACACCGGTCCGCTCACCGGAACCCGACAACAAGTGCACTCGTGTAGTGCAAAGCTTATATAAATACAATATATATCTCATTACATCATATTGTCATTTATATACACATAATCATATTCCTACCACATAATCATCTCATATATATATATATATACACATATATATGTATCCCAGTTCAAAAACGTTTTAAAGCAAAACTCACCTGAATGCTTACAATATGCTTCCAAACCTTTCTCCGAGCTATCCGATCCTTTATCCAAAATTCTCAGAATCTGAAACCATTTACATACAAATATCTCCTTACCAACTTATGTATAAGACTTACTAGCAGGTTATGGACTCTAGATACATCTACATAACTCTTATCCTCAAAATTACCCAAACAACCAAGTTATCCGGAAACCTCAAAGTATCCGGACAACTTTCCGGACAACACAAAGAATCCGGACAACTTAACTTTTCCGGACACCACAACCATCCGGACGACATCCGGATACCAAAGTAACCCGGACACTATCCGGTATCTCATTTCATCCGGAAAACATAAGAAAGGAGGAACTTACCCGGATAAAACCCTGTCCGGACACCTTCAGAAAGTCATCCGGACACCATCGACATAACCACCCGGACACCCACAACAGAACTATCCGGACACATTCATACTGTGTCCGGACACCTCTGTCGGTTCTTCCTATTTTACCCAGAAATCGACAGAAATTCATACGAGTTCGATTCTATTGATTCTAATCCGACAGAAACCATTTACCAACCATTACAAACATAAATTGCAAAGGAAACATACCTGTAATCTCTTCCAAACTCACCAAATGATGCCTTAACCTAGCTTTCTTCCTTTTTCTCTCTATTCTCTCAAAACACACACAAACACACACTTGAAACCTGAATAATGAAAATATATGAAGTCTAAAGAGATAATATCTAACCCTATTTACCTTTTAGCCCTTAAACTATTCAACAATGACCCAAACACCCTTAACTTATAAACTTATCCAAACTTTCCCTAAATAGAAACTTTAAAGTTAAATAAACTTAACGGAATTAGATTTTTAACTAACGGATTTACCCGGGGTATTACATTATCTCCCCCTTAAAAAAGAATTCCGTCCCGGAATTCGGTTAAGCAATAAACGAGGGTAACTACTTATCACGTCCTATCCAATGGTCCTTCACTCTGATCATTACATTCGTCTACTTTCTCCCACTCTCTTCTCAACATAAAACACGTTTTCCCAAGGATAGCTCACTAGGAGGTACTCACTCTTAACGGATCCTATGAGCTAGCTTTCTTTCACCTCCAAACCAATTGCACGCACCCAATTTCAACAATTACTATACTTTACTAACAACTTCTCCATACCTCATATCAGAAACTTAATCGAGTCAATCCGAAATCACACTCAATGCTCAAAATAACTTCACATTTTTCCTTTCTCAAACGGTAATACTCTATTCTTGTAACGTCCCAAAAATTACAATGAATTTAAAAAAAATTTAAGACATTCATTTCATTAATAAACAACCCCAATTTAATAATTCGCAACTCAATTGAAATTAACGTCGTTACTCAAACAGTCAATAAAATTTATGCAGCGGAAATTTTATAAAATAAAATCCAAAGGTATGAAAGTGAAATTTAAACAATTCTCGACACCCCGCGCTTCGTGTGTGTACCGTCAAGCCCGACTGTCGCTCGCACCTGAAATCACAACATATTGGGGAAAGGTAAGCTAAATGCTTAGTGAATCCTACCACACACGCAGGTAGCAACCCCACGTATATCGCCCCTACTCGCAAGTAGGCAACATCACCATCACCACGAATATAAAACTGCATAATGATTAATGTATAAACACGAACCTCGGTCCCACCGAGTACACAAAAATATCTCGATACAAGCTCAGTCCCACCGAGCCCTCGGTCCCACCGAGTAAAGATAATATAATCGTACTAGCTCAGTCCCACCGAGCCCTCGGTCCCACCGAGCCCCCCAGTCCCACTGAGGTGTACACAAGTATACATAATTCACATATAAATTCAACAGTTCACAACTAGATATCACATCCCAACTAGTTCACGTAAACACGTAATAACACGTAGCACAGAATAACGATATGCATGAAATTCCTAACTACGCGGTGAGAGAACTCACCTCAAACGCACACCTTATGACCTCAACCGCAACACGAACCGGCCGACACCAGTTCACCTTGTTCCACCTAAATAAGCGTTAACAATTGTCAAAGTGACGCCCCAAACCAAAGCCACGACTACTAACTTCAAAAACACATTTTTTCCAGCTTTTACTCTCAACACGCAGGTCTGTTCGGGACCTGTTTAACCCCTTATAAACTGATTAAACCAGAAATATTTTTCCATAAACACAAAGTCCCATGTCTTAGGGTTCCAGGGACATATCGCACGCGCTCTAACGATTTTTCTACAATTTATTATGGATTTTACAAAACCAACCTGCTGCACAGCGAAAAACAGTACCTTTCAGTACAAAACAGCAGTTTGACACTAGCTATGGTCCGAACTTGTAACAACCCGTTTTCCCAACATGCTTCAAATAACATATATTGTATCACATTGTTATATTCATAAAAAGAAATACAAATAAATCACGTACGGTCCAGCAGTCTCGAAACTATACAAACATAACATTTCCAGTTCCTAATCCTCGTCAGCTATCAACTGCGTCTCAAACTTTAATTCTTCCCTTTTTACTAAATAACGATCCTTAACCTGGAATACATATTTTAAAACAGAAAATGAGGGTTAGACCTACAGGTCTAGTGAGAAAATCCCTGTCAATTGAAACCTGTCAAAAAAAAATCCATTTATATAAAACTTCTTTATACAAACACACACATATATTTTACACGTAAGTAAATACCAACCAAGACTAGAGTATCGTAACCAAACTCATTCCACCCTGTTCCTCCACAAATGATCAAGTCATTCTGCCTTATCCCTCCCCAAATGGCCATACTAGTGGTTGCAAGCCAACTAGTTAATTTACTCTGTCGTACAACAACTACGGTAAACCCACCGGTCCGCCCACCGGAACCCGGCACTCACCGGTCCGCCCCTCGGATCCCGGCCAAGTATTCTCGTAGAATACTCACATAAATACAATATATATATGTACCAATATATCATATTGTCATTTTATAAAACCTTTCATGACATTTCAACCATGTATAAAGACATCACATATTTTTATAAAAACGTTATCCCATTCCAAACATGTATACATCTCAATATGAACACATAATCACATCATGTAAAAATTCTCAATCCGAACATATCCATCTCATCTATATATCACATATATATGTATCCCAGTTGGAAAATATTTTAAAGAAAAACTCACCTGAAACGTATATCACAAAGCTTTCCCAAGTTAGTATCACGTATTTCCACCCTTCACAGAATCTGAAATCATATAAAATACCACATATCTCTTTTAAAAACTAAACTTACAAAATTCACATCTGAAGTCGCAACCCACTAAAAATCGTTATGAACAGTACCCAAATCGCAACCCTCTATTGCGATTCCACCCTGGAATCGCAACCCACTACTGCGATTCCACTCCAAGTCGCAATTCACTATTGCGATCCCAAACCCGAGTCGCAATCAACTACTGCGATTTCAACCCAAGTCGCAAACGACCACTGCGACTTCATACCCGAGTCGCAACCAACTATTGCGACTCCGATGAATGTCGCAGTCGTTCATTGCGACTTCGATGAATCTCAGACCACTGCGACTTCGATGAATCTCAGCCCACTACTCATTCTAAAACCAAGATTTTGCAGTTTTACTCTATGTATGATACTATAAAAGTGCAGATATGTTCAAGACCATATACATAACCTATCCTTAAACTTAGAATTCCCAAAACATCCATTTTAACCAAAAACCCACCAAAATTCAACTAGCATTTCAAGAACACTTTTAAGTAATTAGAACACAACAATGTAGGGATTGTTTACCTTGAATTTCAGCAACAAATTCCTAAAGCTTTTTCCTTCTTCTTTCCTTCAATCTTTCTCTCGATCTCTCTCTTTCTCTCTTTCCATCAAAGACACACACACACACTCTAACACTTGCTTCCTTTCAAAAATAAATAAGAAAAGAGGTACTCCTCCTAAGTATCCAAAGAAGGATGGTATGGAGGGAACACCTCCATACCCTTCCCCAACCACTCCCCTATTTCTTTTTCTTTTAAAAAGAAGATGACCAAAATAACCCTCTAACTTCCTTATAATATCCAAGACTAACCCTTAACTTATTTTCCCATAATTAACTAAAATAAAACTTATATAAATAAACTTCCGAATTCTAAAATACTAAAATACTGGTCAATAATAATTAAAATACCTGGTTATTACAGAACTGGTTTTTCCACAAAACATAAGAAACTTACTAGACTCGGAATGGGAGATTTTGGCACTGATTTCACCCCAATACGATGTTCCTAGAATAAGTTATGGCTTTTACAAAACAGAGGCAGAAACTATGATTTTTTTTTTAAAAAACGGAACGCGAAACTGTCAATTCCGGACCTGCTGTATAAACAGCCAATTTACGCCTAGCTAGAGGCCGAACCGGACTTCCGCTAAAACACGAAAAGTGTGTCCGGCACAGAATGTGAACCGTGCGCACCGGATTCGCCTCAATCCGAGCTACGACGGAAAAGTTATGGCCGTCGCAAAACAGTGGCAGACAAACGTTTTCACATGAAATGACAAATATTGTTTATAAACCCATTAAGACATAGCTTAACCCAAACAGACCCGAACAGCCTACAAGCTTACTGGAAAGGGCTGTACTACACTGGACAACCACCGAGCACCACCCACATCCGACTCCGGCAGCGGTGGTGGTTGGCGGCGGCGACGATGGTTATGGTAACCCTTCCGGCGAGACCTCCCAACGTCACCCACTCCCGACACACTCGCAAAACGCACCCGCACGCACCCGCACCCTGCACATTCCTGCACCCACCCCTCTGCCGCCACCACGGCGGCGTGCAGCGGCGGCCCCACCGCCGGCAGCCGTGGCTGCGGCGGTGGTGGTGGCGGTTTACGGCGTTCCGACAACGAAAACACAACGAAAAAGAACGGGAACACGGGATTACCTCGACGTGACTTCTCCTCCCCCTTTTCCGGCAGAAACGGTGACGACGTCTCTCTCCTCTTTCCAGCGAACTCTCTCCTCTCCGGCGTATTCTCTCACTCTCGGCTCTCTCTCTACCTTCGCACCTCTCCCACTCTCGGTCCTCTCTCTTCTCCGGCCGAACAACGCCGGCAGCGCCGGTGATGGTGGTTCACGGGCGTAGGTCGACGGCAGCACTAGGGAGGAGAGGGGGTACTAGGGTTTTTGTTTGGTGTTTGCGAGAGTGAAAGAAACCGTGATCGGTTCTTTAGCTAAAAAAAACAAAAGGTTTTTCATGCAAACTTGAATAGCAAAAACCATATTTAGCCCCTAGGTTTATAAGGTATTTCCACATCTTAACATAACTTAGGATTTAAACGTTTCGCCAATTCCGTTAGCCCCGTTAATAACCACGTTAAATAAAACTTTCAAAAAAAGAATTAATACTAATAAATTACATACCGGGATACGGGCTTTACAACTCTCCCCCACTTGGATTAGACTTCGTCCTCGAAGTCTCTGCCTACGAATAGCTCCGGATAGTTCTCCCTCATCTCAACCTCAGGTTCCCAAGTCCACTTGAAACCCCTTCTAAAACTTCTCGAATACTTTTCTTACTAACGTACTCCTTCTAGGACACTGAGATTATGATCGGCAGAACACCCCAACAATTGGAATCATTCCTAGCCAAGCGACTTCGGTCGTCTCCCAACCTTAGATATTCCATACATTCCGATTCAACTTTCAAGCTCTATCCATTCTAAAGGTGCTCACCACTATACCCTACAGGATACTCAAATCCGATCATTCCTACCATCACTGCCGATTAACTTCCACGAGTTCTAGTAGACTCCCAAAATTATTTCACACAGATCATCAAACTAGTAAACTTATAATCACCCACGAAGGTTATTCCACCATAACCATTCATCACACTTAAGCATCTCAGGGTTACTACTACCATCACCATAATTATTTTAAAATCGGCTACAAATCTCCGATTACACTAAAGGTGTTTGGCCTCAAGCCCAAAAGTTGACACCTAAACATACTACTTACTTCAAAAGGTTACTGCGCATTTATTCTCTTAATTACAAAGGGCATCAATCCCTTAATCGACACAATTCGGTCTACACTAACATCCCGTGTGGAACACCCAATCCTCCACCGTCTACTTATCCTCCTCGCTCGCTCTAGGAAACCTAGTTACACCGTAACAAGATACACCTTAACGCCTACCTCCCAGGTACGTCTCAAGTCCCGGCACATCGGAACTACCTCTCAGGTAAGTGCCCAAGACTGTATCCTCTTAGTGCCAACTGGAAAGCCAAGGCCATGACACATGAATACCGGGGTCCCACCCCGAGATACCCAACCGACCGTTACCAACGACTGACTGACATGACCAAGGATCCAATGCACCCAGCCTACCAACAACATGCCTATCCCGGAATGACTCACTCACCCAAACATGTAAATACTCAAACTGCCGCATAACACTTAAAAGCGCCTTTCCCAAAATTCTACAACACAATCCATATAAGGATTGGAAACACAAGAATTAGATAATGTAATTTTATTTTCAAACTCAAACTTTGTGCATGACTTAGTCGGCATTCTACGTCTCGACTCGTACTACTCCAAATCTCTCCGGTCCACTATCGTCATCCGGACATTTAAACCTCTAAGGGCAAGCTGGAATTCACGTCAAATTAACTTACGGCTTTTACTTAAAACAAGGTCGGCTCAAAAGCCTATAATTCTAGCTCAAACATCACACTTGACCCGAAACGGTCTACTTAAACAACTATTACATCAGCTACCTTAACCACAAGTGGACAGCCTAGTCGTCCTATACTACGGCCCAAACGCTCACTACAAGCGTGAGGCACGAAATAATGGGTAGCCCCGCTATCAAACATCACTACAACAGACACCGAGTTAACTAAGAATGCACTTAATCTCACAGCTTAAGGAAAAAGCAAGTACATACAATAATCAATAACAGAAAACAAGTGGCGAAATATACCTGTCACCACTTTAGGCGTAGTCTGTGCTTCCTCTACCGTTAGCTGGTGAACTCTACCTCGAGCCGCTTCCATCCCCGGCTGACCCGTTCGACCATCAGTAATACGCAATGAGGCATTCACAGGCGCCCCCTGTGCCCCACTCCCATCTGCTACCCTCGCACTAGGACAGTTGGCCCTCACATGACCCGTCTGCTTGTAGTTAAAGCAGACCATTAACGGCACTTTACAATCCCGGCTAAAGTGACCGGACTGTCCACACTTAAAACACCCTTCAGATCTCCTTATTCCGGTATCCCTGGGCTTTAACCCGCCACTCCTCGAACCCGCGCGCGAATCAGTGAACTTCGACTTCTGTGGCACCGCAGAGATCGGCGTCACCGCCTGTGCCGCCTTCCTCTTCTTCGCTTGGGTCTCCAACTCAAGTTCCCTCCTCCGGGCCGCATCCATCATCGCAGATAATGAAGCATACTGCGCCGTGCTCACGAATTCTCTAATCTCGGTACGCAACATGTCCTTGTACCGAGAAATCTTCATATCCTCCGAGACGGCATATTGAGGACAAAATAATGCCATCTCGGTGAATTTTTTGTTCATCTCCTTTACCGTCTCTGTTGTCTGTGTGAGCTCTAGGAATTCCTTAGCGATTCGCTCCATCTCTACCGGCGGTACATACTCTGCACGGAAACGAGTGACAAACTCGTCCCAAGTCAAGGTAGTGCGCTCGGCAGGCGTCAATGCCGTGGCGCACCAATCCTTCGCGCCGTCACGAAGTAGGTTCACTGCAAAACAGACCTTTAGATTGTCCGGGCAGCCACTAGTCAGAAAGGCAAACTCCATGTCGGATACCCATCACATGCTGATAATCGGATTCGGGTCTCCCTTAAACTCTGGCGGGGAGCAGGCAGAGAGATCCCGATACTGGAACTCTCGAGCACGGGGCTGCCCCACCGCAGGCGGTGGAATCGCTGCAAGTCGTTCCTCCATCAGAACCACCACCTCATCACGAATGGAGGTGATAATTTCGGGGATCGCCTCCCCGATCGCGTATGCTACCTCGGTAGCAATCATCTCTCTTATCTGCTCCTCGGTGATCCCGGCCTCAGCCCGCGGTTCAGCAGCGTCGTTTCTTCTAGTGTTGACCATTCTAGGAAAAGAAATTACAACGAGTCATTAGCACATAATAACTCACCCTACCACGCTCACGCTCGACTCCTTGGATTCCTCGCGACTTTCCTCGACTCGAACATTGATCCTGTGCTTCCGGTAGTAGGAGCTCTACTACTACCATCTACACCTATCACTGGCCGCTCCGAGTCCCATCCCGAGTATCCAAGTAGTTGCTCGCCCAAACAAAAACCATACACGTATGTCCATACTGACGCATATACACACTCTTCCTAGCTCCCTAGGAATAAACATAATACCCCACTACCCTTGCTAGGGCGGAACCCCCACTAACCCTGACGAGTCGCCTCGTAAACGCACAGTCGTATACAGTGGAAACCAGATAGACATTCGAATATAAGATTCTATCCTACAACGGTTGGACTCAAACAAGAGCTGCGCAATAGAACTAAATCCAACATTCTAAGGCTATTCAGTTCCTACTGCATACAACCTAAGGTGCATTCACATAACAACCTATCAAGACTAGCATGAGTTCCTAATAGCAAGTAACAAGCATACAGTACCACAAAATCCACGTAAGCAATCTAGCATGCATACCCTATGCCTAGAAAGCAATAAATACACTAAGTGTTGTACCTTCCCAATTGGCGTCGGCTGACTGTACACACTGCGCCCCCGATCACCGTTTCCCAAACGGGTTTTCCTTTTTCCTTTATTCTCAAAGATTTTAATAAAAGAGTTTAAAAACTTCATAGCCGCAACTTGAGACCAAACACAGCGAGATGTGTTTGATTCACTCAAGCTGTGCTCTGATACCAAGTTATAACGTCCCAAAAATTACAATGAATTTTAAAAAAATTTAAGACATTCATTTCATTAATAAACAACCCCAATTTAATAATTCGCAACTCAATTGAAATTAACGTCGTTACTCAAACAGCCAATAAAATTTATGCAGCGGAAATTTTATAAAATAAAATCCAAAGGTATGAAAGTGAAATTTAAACAATTCTCGACACCCCGCGCTTCGTGTGTGTACCGTCAAGCCCGACTGCCGCTCGCACCTGAAATCACAACATATTGGGGAAAGGTAAGCTAAACGCTTAGTGAATCCTACCACACACGCAGGTAGCAACCCCACGTATATCGCCCCTACTCGCAAGTAGGCAACATCACCATCACCACGAATATAAAACTGCATAATGATTAATGTATAAACACGAACCTCGGTCCCACCGAGTACACAAAAATATATCGATACAAGCTCAGTCCCACCGAGCCCTCGGTCCCACCGAGTAAAGATAATATAATCGTACTAGCTCAGTCCCACCGAGCCCTCGGTCCCACCGAGTAAAGATAATATAATCGTACTAGCTCAGTCCCACCGAGCCCCCCAGTCCCACTGAGGTGTACACAAGTATACATAATTCACATATAAATTCAACAGTTCACAACTAGATATCACATCCCAACTAGTTCACGTAAACACGTAGCACAGAATAACGATATGCATGAAATTCCTAACTACGCGGTGAGAGAACTCACCTCAAACGCACAACTTATGACCTCAACCGCAACACGAACCGGCCGACACCAGTTCACCTTGTTCCACCTAAATAAGCGTTAACACTTGTCAAAGTGACGCCCCAAACCAAAGCCACGACTACTAACTTCAAAAACACATTTTTCCAGCTTTTACTCTCAACACGCAGGTCTGTTCGGGACCTGTTTAACCCCTTATAAACTGATTAAACCAGAAATATTTTTCCATAAACACAAAGTCCCATGTCTTAGGGTTCCAGGGACATATCGCACGCGCTCTAACGATTTTTCTACAATTTATTATGGATTTTACAAAACCAACCTGCTGCACAGCGAAAAACAGTACCTTTCAGTACAAAACAGCAGTTTGACACTAGCTATGGTCCGAACTGGTTTTTCTGCAAAACATAAGAAACTTACTAGACTCAGAATGGGAGATTTTGGCACTGATTTCACCCCAATACGATGTTCCTAGAATAAGTTATGGCTTTTACAAAACAGAGGCAGAAACTATGACTTTTTTTTAAAAAAAACGGAACGCGAAACTGTCAATTCCGGACCTGCTGTATAAACAGCCAATTTACGCCTAGCTAGAGGCCGAACCGGACTTCCGCTAAAACACGAAAAGTGTGCCCGGCACAGAATGTGAACCGTGGGCACCGGATTCGCCTCAATCCGAGCTACGACGGAAAAGTTATGGCCGTCGCAAAACAGTGGCAGACAAACGTTTTCACATGAAATGACAAATATTGTTTATAAACCCATTAAGACATAGCTTAACCCAAACAGACCCGAACAGCCTACAAGCTTACTGGAAAGGGCTGTACTACGCTGGACAACCACCGAGCACCACCCACATCCGACTCCGGCAGCGGTGGTGGTTGGCGGCGGCGACGATGGTTATGGTAACCCTTCCGGCGAGACCTCCCAACGTCACCCACTCCCGACACACTCGCAAAACGCACCCGCACGCACCCGCACCCTGCACACCCCTGCACCCACCCCTCTGCCGCCACCACGGCGGCGTGCAGCGGCGGCCCCACCACCGGCAGCCGTGGCTGCGGCGGTGGTGGTGGCGGTTTACGGCGTTCCGACAACGAAAACACAACGAAAAAGAACGAGAACACGGGATTACCTCGACGTGACTTCTCCTCCCCCTTTTCCGGCAGAAACAGTGACGACGTCTCTCTCCTCTTTCCAGCGAACTCTCTCCTCTCCGGCGTATTCTCTCACTCTCGGCTCTCTCTCTACCTTCGCACCTCTCCCACTCTCGGTCCTCTCTCTTCTCCGGCCGAACAACGCCGGCAGCGCCGGTGATGGTGGTTCACGGGCGTAGGTCGACGGCAACACTAGGGAGGAGAGGGGGTACTAGGGTTTTTGTTTGGTGTTTGCGAGAGTGAAAGAAACCGTGATCGGTTCTTTAGCTAAAAAAAACAAAAGGTTTTTCATGCAAACTTGAATAGCAAAAACCATATTTAGCCCCTAGGTTTAAAAGGTATTTCCACATCTTAACATAACTTAGGATTTAAACGTTTCGCCAATTCCGTTAGCCCCGTTAATAACCACGTTAAATAAAACTTTCAAAAAAAGAATTAATACTAATAAATTACATACCGGGATACGGGCTTTACAATTCTTTAGCTAACCATCTACTGCCACTCCATTCTCTTATTCTTGAATAATACTACTACACACCACCTCGATATCCATGCCTCTCCACACATACTTTTGGCACATCTAAACAACTTATAAACAAAATCCCGAGCAGAGGTTTCCACTTATACTCACCCCATATCATCACAAATCCACCACTTAATCTCACGAAATTCATTACTACTACACCTCGCACATTCACTAATTATAAACTGCCACCATCTTATCCACATTACCCCACACATTTAAACAATACCTTTATTGATAGCGTCAACAATCACATTAAGTATAATCTACACAACATACTAAACTGTCGCCTTCATGACTAGGTCAAGACTTCACGCACTATCGTTACCTTCCACACACAATTCATCACGTTCTACATATTGCTATTATTCTTTACACTCAAGCCATCACACTCCACACACTAACAAATTAGAACAACAATAATTAAACACACCCTTCTATATCTCTAACACAATTATCAAATATTTTTCTAACACAAATAATAAAATTGAAAACACAAAAGAATCGGTTTGCACCGAAGTCAGATAACACTTTAGCACGTATAAAGTTTATAGAAATATACCTGTCTTCATCTCTATCCATACGTCGAGTTCGACTTGCCACTCTGTTGAATCAACAACGTTAATATACACGTAAGCACATACCCAATATAACAAGATATTCTGGTTCAACATGTACTTGTAAGTTCATGATTACACTGGCCAGATGTAATTTGAAAATACCTTACATGATGTTCCTTCTACCTTTTTATATTTAACATCCCAAGGTTCTAAAATAATAAGGACATCCTACTTTACATACAGTTTAAGTCTAGGTATAAATCCAAATACCTAAATCCCTTAAACTAGGGCTCTGATACCATTTGTAACGACCCGGTTTCCCAAACATGCTTCAAATAACATACATTGCATAACTTCATTACATTCATAATAAAAGATACATAATAAACCACAAACGGTCCCTTCGGTCTCGAAACTACAAAATACATTAAGCTTCCTAATCAACGCCCATCAAAAGCTCCTTGCACTTAATCCTTTCCTTTGCCGATCCTTAACCTGGAAAATATATTTTTGAAAACAAAATGAGGGTTAGACCAAACGGGTCTAGTGAGTTAATCCCGGTCCTTTCCAAAATCATTATAAAACCTTTTATGTAAATCCTTTGTATCAAAATAGTTTAGATAAACCTTTGGTAATTCTTTCGTAAAATATAAACATACCACACGTATTTAAATACCAATCCAGACTCATGCATCGTGTACATCTCATTCACCTTATTCCTCCACAAATGGCCATATTAGTTGGTAGCAAGCCAACTAATAAATCAACAACCGGTCCGCTCACCGGAACCCGGCTACCCGTCGGTCCGCACACCGGAACCCGACTACTCACCGGTCCGCACACCGGAACCCGGCAACACACTGGTCCGCACACCGGAACCCGGCTACACACCGGTCCGCTCACCGGAACCCGGCAACAAGTGCACTCGTGTAGTGCAAAGCTTATATAAATACAATATATATCTCATTACATCATATTGTCATTTATATACACATAATCATATTCCTACCACATAATCATCTCATATATATATATATATATACACATATATATGTATCCCAATTCAAAAACGTTTTAAAGCAAAACTCACCTAAATGCTTACAATATGCTTCCAAACCTTTCTCCGAGCTATCCGATCCTTTATCCAAAATTCTCAGAATCTGAAACCATTTACATACAAATATCTCCTTACCAACTTATGTATAAGACTTACTAGCAGGTTATGGACTCTAGATACATCTACATAACTCTTATCCTCAAAATTACCCAAACAGCCAAGTTATCCGGAAACCTCAAAGTATCCGGACAACTTTCCGGACAACACAAAGAATCCGGACAACTTAACTTTTTCGGACACCACAACCATCCGGACGACATCCGGATACCAAAGTAACCCGAACACTATCCGGTATCTCATTTCATCTGGAAAACATAAGAAAGGAGGAACTTACCCGGATAAAACCCTGTCCGGACACCTTCAGAAAGTCATCCGGACACCATCGACATAACCACCCGGACACCCCCAACAGAACTATCCGGACACATTACCAACCATTACAAACATAAATTGCAAAGGAAACATACCTGTAATCTCTTCCAAACTCACCAAATGATGCCTTAACCTAGCTTTCTTCCTTTTTCTCTCTATTCTCTCAAAACACACACAAACACACACTTGAAACCTGAATAATGAAAATATATGAAGTCTAAAGAGATAATATCTAACCCTATTTACCTTTTAGCCCTTAAACTATTCAACAATGACCCAAACACCCTTAACTTATAAACTTATCCAAACTTTCCCTAAATAGAAACTTTAAAGTTAAATAAACTTAACGGAATTAGATTTTTAACTAACGGATTTACCCGGGGTATTACACAGTGTGACTTACACTCTCCGGGATAGTAGAATAAGATGTCGTGCCAAACGGCGGCATCTGCGAGGTGTATGCCCCCGACATCTCGGCCTGCGTGACATTGATCATTATAAGAGTTACAAAATTAGGAACTAACATATAACTATAACTAACATATAACTATAATGGTTACTCAGTGTGACTTACACTCTCCGGGATAGTAGAATAGGATGCCGTGCCAAACGGCGGCATCTGGGAGGTGTATGCCCCCGACATCCCGGCCTGCGTGACATTGATCATTATAAGAGTTACAAAATTAGGAACTAACATATAACTATAACTAACATATAACTATAATGGTTACTCAATGTGACTTACACTCTCCGGGATAGTAGAATAGGATGCCGTGCCAAACAGCGGTATCTGGGAGGTGTATGCACCCGACATCCCGACCTGCATGACATTGATCATTATAAGAGTTACAAACTTATGAACTAACATATAACTATAACTAACATATAACTATAATGGTTACTCAGTGTGACTTACATTCTCAGGGAATGACGGATAGGATGTGGTGCCAAACGTCGCCTGTGCCCCCTGTCCCATCGGAGCGTGGATCGGCGTCGTACTCGACAGCTAAAACAAATTTAGAACGTAATATTAATATACAAACTAAAAGATCGTGGCCGACAAATTAAGTTAAACACTAACATGAACAGCGCCAAATTGTCTTTGGAAGGCCTCCAGATTATCAATACGCAGTGTTATATCCCCCCGAACGTAGTCCCACATAGGGGTGAGCAATACCGGGTACCCACCCTTTTTTCACGGAACCGGAACCGGTGGTTCCTAAAAAGAAAGAACCGGAACCGGAACCGTTCCCATCGGTTCTCTGTTTTTTGGAACCGGTCCCGGAACCGCTGGGAACCGGTTCCGGTTCCGGGTACACGCTGACAATTTTTTTTTACATTTTTTACAATAAAACCTAAATTTAAAACACTTTCAAAATAGAAAAAAACAACCTAAACTTAAACATAAAGTACCAACGTAGTTTTCATACAACAAACGATTAAAACTAAAAACTAATCCGATAAAAATAATTATTACACAACCAAATTAGAAATTCTTAAGTCTTGATACAACATCAACAAAAGTACAAAACAAATAAAATGCTTCATGTCTTCACGGCACTTCACGCTTCATGTCTTCACGACTTCATGGAACTTCACGTCAAGTCGTCAACACCTAACAAATAAAACACTTGGATCAAAGTCAAAACAAATAAAATACCTAACTAAACCAATACCATGCCATTTTATAAATTGTCACTACAATAAATAAAAATTAGAAAATTACCTCAAAAAGAAATTAGTTGATGCTAACAGTCTCATCAAGATCAATACGACCAATTTCTGAAATTAACAAATAAAAAACGCAAATTAGAATGTTAAATATGAAATTAACAAATAAAAATATACATGAAAAAAGACAATAAATAAGTAAATTACTTTCCTCGTATTTTTGCACATCCTCCAAATATTGTTCCATGTCCAAACATATTGATGATCCTCTCAACCAATCTTGAGCACATATCAAAGCTTCCACCGTCTTCGGACCCAAACTACTCCGAAACTCATCTACCACCCGACCGGATGTACTAAAAGCAGACTCACTAGCAACTGTAGAAACCGGAATTGCTAGAATGTCCTTTGCCATTGATCCCAATACCTTATATGTAGTACACTTTTCACTCCATCACCTCAAAATTTCAAACTTCTCAACATCCATTTTTTCAGGCGGAGCCTCAAGATATTCTTCCAACTCAGATTTCTCAAAAGCATCCCCAACATCATTTTCATAAAACTCATCATAGATTTTTCTCATCTGTTTATTTTTCACCGTCCCAACAAAATTTTGGTCACCATCATCATTCACAAAGAAATCAGAAGAATCATCCTTTGATGATGAAGAAACATTAGCATAATGGTAATATAATTTTTTCAAAACATCATATACTTGATCATATATATCACTCACTTTATCGGAGTCCGAAGGAAAGATCTTTCTTAATGAAAACTTCACAAACCTCATCTTATAACGTGGATCAAGAGCCACTGCAACTAAAACCATCACATTTGTTCTACCAAAACCTCCATAATATTTGTCAAACTTTTTTCTCAGTTCATCACCCATACGCATAATACTAGGTTCATCATCCTCTCTCCACTCTAACAAAGAAGCAAGGACACCCAAGATTTCATGAAAATGCATATTAGCTGTAACATATAAAGTGCCGGAAATCCTTTTTGTGGCCTCGTAAAATTGTTTTAAACAAAGTGATAACGCTTTGGCATTTTCCCAATCATGTTGGGTTGGAAATCCATCTTTGAGGTCTTTTACAAAATCAGGATCTTCTTGTTTCATTCTTTTAAAAGCTTTCTCAAATTTAAGAGCCAAATCTAACATAATGTAAGTGGAGTTCCACCGTGTTGGCACATCTAAACAAACAGAACCCTTACACGGAATTTTAGACTTTAAAGCACACTCATCAAACAACTTAGCTCTTGCTGGAGAGCTCCTCACATATCTAACCGCACCCCGAATACTATTGACGGAATCCTTAACCATATTCAAGCTGACAAAAAAAGGAATTTACTATAAATAATACAGCAATAAAATAGCAAAAAATCAACTAATAAAATTACTGATTTAAACAGCAAAAACAACAACAAATCAAATAGCAACTGATAATATATATATATGGCCAAATTACTGATTTAAACAGCAAAAACAACAAAAAAATCAACTAATACAAAACCCATTTTCAACATCTTACATCAAAACCATGTTAATCATTAATGGTAAATATATTACTAAAACAAAATCTATTAACCAAAAAACAAGTACATACTTAACTGGTGGGTGGGTTTGTATATATAATAATACTTAACTGGTGGGTAGGTTTGTATATATATATATATATATATAATGAAAAGACATGATTATAGATATTGGATAATGTGATAAGAAAACCCAGAAGTGAGTTTTCGTTTCTGGTTCATTGTTGTTCATCATCATCAACATGGTTACATCTTCAGCAAAAAAACAAATAACATGATGGTTTTCGTGGGATGAAAACATACAAAAACATACTTATTAAGAGAAGATACAGCACCAAATCGAGAACAAACACCAACCGAACATCAAAAGAACAAACCCTCACGGCCTCACCTACTTGATTAAGAGAAGAAACAGCACCAAATCGAGAACAAATAGCACAAAATCGAGAACAAACGGCACCAAATCGAGAATAAACAAACAACACAAAAACGAGAACAAAATAGAACATACCTTACGGCGAACGGCGGACGGTGGCCGGCGGCGAACAACGGACGATTCGTGAGGTGAGGTGAGGTGAGGTGTGCGTGCGGCGCTATGGACTCTAGAGTATGGAGTCTGAAGTGTGAAATTGTGAATCAGTAATAAGTGACTAAACCCTAAAAGGAATTTTGTTAGTTTATTAGTTTTTCTTATTTAGATTAAATATATAATAAATATTACTAGATATTTTCTATTAAAATGTACCGGGTACCCAGCGGTTCCGGGTACCCGGTCCCGGAACCGGTCCCGGCGGGTACCCAGCGGGTACCCAGCGGGTAGCGGTTCTAAAAAAATGAGAACCGGAACCGGACCCGGACCCAGTCACATCGGTTCCAGTTCCGAAACCGGCAGTTCCGGAGCGGTTCCGGTTCCAAAGGCGGGTACCCAGTTCCGCTGCTCACCCCTAGTCCCACAGGTCGTGTAAGGTGCCATATGGCTCGGTGGAAGTCGGATCTTGATGGGAGGAGGAAGGGTGCGGCTGATAGGAGGAGGAAGGGGGCGGCGGATAGGAGGAGGAAGGGGGCTGCTGATATCCACCGGAAGGGGGCCTGTCGTCGTCTTCCTCATCTTCGTGAGATGTGGAAGGAGAGGGACGTCGAGCCCTTGCCGCCTCTGCGTCAATAAAGGCCACACTGTCTCTGTACCAATCCGTGTCCATCTCGTCGGCAGTAGTAAAAGAACATAAAAAAATTAATAAAACATAAAAAAATATATGATAAAACATAAAAAAAATTAATAAGCGGGACTAACGTAGTAAATATATGATAAAACATAAAAAAAAATAATAAGCGTGTCCATCTCGTCGGCAGTAGTAAATATATGATAAAACATAAAAAAAATTAATAAGCGGGACTAACGTATGCAAATTGTAAACATAGTAAAAGAACTTACATTTCTAGATTCATTGAAGAACTGAACCCAAAACGACCTACTTAGGGTAACACGCTTGTCCCAACGGGTTCCCCTAAGTACTCGGTCGTCGCGCTTGACGAAATATCGGATTGATGCGGGAAACATCTCCAAGATCCATATCTGGAATTAGACAAGAAGAGCAAGTACGTAAAAAGAAAAGCCAAACAGTTTGTATGTATTATTAACAATTGTTATACTACGTATCTAACCTTGAAGGCGTATGTAAAACCACAAAGGTTCATCTTTCCATGTCGATCGGAGTCGCGTCTGGTTATGGCTCGGTGCAAGATTGAGTAGCAATGTGTCCAGATATGGCTACCCCACGGGTAGCTGTTAAACAGCTCAAGGTCCTCGACGACCCTAAGGACCGTCGAGGAAGCATACTGGCTATACTCACGGCCCATGAAGCCCATATCCACGATCACCACCAAGCATACACGAACAGCATCGTCGTCGGTTAGGGCACTAAGGCCCTCTTTCATCATGTCCCGGGCTGCCTTCAGCTTCAAACGAGATGATGAAATGCCCCAAACCCTAGGAACGAAGGAGCAGTCTGCTGAGGGAGGAAGGGGGGAGCCTCTCCAAAACGTAGTCCTGTAATTAGACAGAACTCACGACGCCCAAAATGCAATCGATCGCCGAAGAAATCAAAATGCATATCTTCCGGCTCAGCGTTGGCGTCCTCGACCTCCAACTGTAGAAACATGTGTACTAGCATAGGGTCGCCAGCAGAGTAAGACACATCCATCAATGGCCCGAACGGTGTCCCTCTAAAGATGGCCTCAAGGGTATCCGCGCGATCACCTAATCTCCTAAAGCGCGATCCTAACTCCTCGATGTAGGCAACTTTGCACTTTAGCGTCAAGTCGATGTTAAAGAAATCACTCTACATAGTCATTCACAGATGTTATAGTTAGTGTTATATATAGATGTTGCGGTTTATTTTATTTCAACGTATAATAGTGTTATAAATAGATAAAGTGCGGTTTATTTTATTTCAACGTATAATAGTGTTATATATAGATGTTGCGGTTTATTTTATTTCAACGTATAATAGTGTTATATATAGAGGTTGCGGTTTATTTTATTTCAACGTATAATAGTGTTATATATAGATGTTGCGGTTTATTTTATTTCAACGTATAATAGTGTTATATATAGATGTTGCGGTTTATTTTATTTCAACATATAATAGTGTTATAAATAGATAAAGTGCGGTTTATTTTATTTCAACGTATAATAGTGTTATATATAGATGTTGCGATTTATTTTATTTCAACGTATAATAGTGTTATATATAGATGTTGCGGTTTATTTTATTTCAACATATAATAGTGTTATAAATAGATAAAGTGCGGTTTATTTTATTTCAACGTATAATAGTGTTATATATAGATGTTGCGGTTTATTTTATTTCAACGTATCATATTGTTATATATAGATGTTGCGGTTTATTTTATTTCAACGTATCATAGTATTATATATAGATGTTGCGGTTTAGGGACCCTAGTTGTCATTCTTAAAAGTTTAGGGACCTAATTGGCATTCTTAAAAGTTTAGGGACCTAAATTGTCATTCTTAAAAGTTTAGGGACCTAAGTTGTCATTCTTAAAACCGTAGGGACCTAAGTTTTCATTCTTAAAAGTTTAGGGACCTAATTGGTATTCTTAAAAGTTTAGGGACCTAAGTTGTCATTCTTAAAACCGTAGGGACCTAAGTTAACATTTTTTTATAAAAAAACACATTCTTAACAATTTTTTTTATAAAAACACACTCTTAACAATTTTTTTATAAAAACACATTCTTAACAATTTTTTTATAAAAACACACTCTTAACAATTTTTTTTATAAAAACACACTCTTTAGAATTATTTTTATAAAAACAATCTCTTAACAATTTTTTTATAAAAAACATTCTTAACAAGTTTTTTTTTTATAAAAATACATTCTTAACAATTTTTTTATAAAAACACACTTTTAAGAATTATTTTTATAAAAACACACTCTTAACAATTTTTTTTTTATAAAAAAACACATTTTTAACAATTTTTTTATAAAAACACATTCTTAACAATTTTTTTATAAAAAATACATTCTTAACAATTTTTTTTATAAAAACACACTCTTAACAATTTTTTTTATAAAAAACACATTCTTAACATTTTTTTATAAAAACACACTTTTAAGAATTATTTTTATAAGAACACACTCTTAACAATTTTTTTTATAAAAACACATTGTTAACAATTTTTTTATAAAAAACACATTCTTAACAATTTTTTATAAAAACACACTTTTAAGAATTATTTTTATAAAAACACACTCTTAACAATTTTTTTATAAAAACACTCCTATAACAACATACACATTATAACATACAAATATCACATTCAAACATAAAACCATACATATCGTATATCTTAAAAATGTTAAACTTAGAACATATTCAAACATAACAAAAGTTATAAACACTCTAACAACATACAAATCATATATCTTAACTTAAAATAACATACAAAAAATAACAAAAAACATAAAGAAAACATACCATAGAGGTAATACGAGACATCTTCACAAAACTCGAACATGTGTTCCACACGACAAATTTGAGAGAGTGGGAGAAAATTGAGAGAGAGTTGATATTAAAAAAATTGAGAGTTATAAAATAATGAGAGTGGACGGTTTTTGGTCCCCCACCCCTTATATAGTGTGGCCGATGTTATAAAAATTAGGGTTTGAGTCTTCAATTAATTTTTAGGGTAAACCCTGGGCCGACGCGTGGCGGGTTAGCCCGCGATCGCGGGGGCCCAACGCGGGCAGGGACTAAAATTGCCAACACGGGCATTCTTGAGGGGGGAAAGCTGGGCCGCGGGCATTCTTGAGAGACCAACGCGGGGAAAGTGGGCAAAGTTTGGTGACACGTGGGCCTGGGGCCCGCGATCGCGGGGCCCACCGCGGTTTTTTGTGGCATTTCGGTAAGATGGAAGAGATTTGTGGCATTTTGATAACAAATGGTCAAACTTTTGGCATTTTAATTAATTTCCCTAAAATTTATGTACATAACATATTATTAAAATAATGTATAAGAATTATTAGCATGAGGAGGATGAATGAATGTAGAATTGGAGATGCTCTCTAAATTGGGCTCTATTGGGTTATACAGAAAACACGGCCCAACCCACTGGACATACAAGTTAGAACCCGTACTTTGCTCGGAAAAAAGTTCTGTCGCTGATCTTTCTTCGTTTTCCAGCTTCTGCCATCTCCAAAACCAGGTAACTCTCAGTCTTTCTTCTCTACAGATCTCTTGGCTCACCCCCTCTAAACTCTCTAGTGCTTACAAATGGATTTGATTAGTTTAGGCTTTAGGGTTCTTGTTTTTCGTCCTTGTTACAAGTCTATGTATGCTTGATTCAAAGTTGTTTAATGTTTATCCCAATCCATCAATGTTGGGTTTTGAACCAATTTTTAGTTCCCCTTTTGAAATTATATGTGAAGACTTTGTTAAACACGCTGTGTGGATTACTGATATGGTCGGTCATGTTTTTTGCATACCAACTGTTTGATAAAATGCTTAAGGAAAAACTCATTCTAAATTTTTAATATTATGTTGTGTACACCCATGGCTGGACAGTTGGATTCCCGTTTTGCTAAAAGGGTATGTTCTACAGTTGTAGTTCAAACTGTGGCAAGATATCCAACATCACAGTTTCACATACTTAGCCTATATAGGTCCAATCTCATCTGCTAGCGCTTATTCGTTAAGTGCTAGTAGAAACTCTGAGAGACGGAGAAGCCGATGGGCAGTATGATTAAGAGGCTCATATGATATAGTGCAAAATGAAATATGGTTGTTTGGTAATTGTTAAGAATGAAATTATGGCACCTAATGGTTAAGGGAGGCCAAAGATACAAAATCATTACCATTAAGAGGCAGATTTTTTTTTTCTGCCAAACATGATTCACCTCTTAGCGATTCAGAGATTGCCTCTTAATGGAACTATTAAGAGGTAAACCGTAAACAAACAACTCTTAAGATGAATGTCAGAGGGCGATTGTGGGGTCACTGAATGAAGTCTTCTGAAAACTAGCCCGGGTTTTGATCCTGAGGAAAGAACCTTATAAGAAAGTTTCACTGATCTCTTATGCTAATATGAATGCTGAGAGTCGATATCCATGAATGGGATATAACGGATTTAAGCTTATACACGTTACACAGTTAGAATCCACTTCCTGGAGCTCTGTAAAGATTAAGAATACATGTAATTGTGAGGGTAGAGTTGGTACACTGTGTCCTTTTCATTTGTTGTTTTTTAGGACAATTCTATTTATTGCCAAAATGGAGTATACCACCGGGTTAAGGGATTGTATCTTTTACTTTATCAATATATCATAACTCTCTGATCCTAAGTTGTTTTTAAGTATAGATTCAGAAGATATGCCTCTTATAACTAACATGTATGGTTGGTATTCGTAGCCGTAGGAGAGATGAAACTTGTTCAAGGTGTTCTACGGTCTCTTGCGGTAGGCATTTCACCTAGTTGCCAGGGGTTTTCAATTGCCAGAACTTTGGCTACAAGCAGCGCTTCAGGTACTTTGGTGGTGGTGGTTTTTTCTAGCTGCATTGTATCCTGTAAAATGAACTTTGATTTATTTTAACATCTTTCCCTTTTGGGTGATTAAGTTGACTGGGAACCTCATGCATCATGATGGTCTAGTTCTACATGAAAACTCAAATATGTTTCAAAAAAGGTTCTCTTTTTTGAGAAACGATGATTTTGAAAAGATTTGATCAATACATAATGGTTTTTATTTCTGCATAGCTATTGAAAGCGACGCAAATACAAACTCGTTAGAGGCAATGGAGGAGTCTGAAAGAAGCATTTTTGGTGATATTCGAGGGGGTTCAAGTAGCTTATTTCAGAAGTTGGATCAGCAGAAGAAGGCTCTTGAAAGATCTGCAATTATATCTAGGTTGGGTGGTGGTCTTAGGAGATCAGGATTTGGGGATGGTCTAGATGACAATTTCACAACTTTGACTGATGGTATGGATGGGAAATTAAAGGATGCTGCTACTTATTTTGAGTATGATGTGGATGAAGTAAAGAAAGATGATTATAAGTTCAGATCAGATGTTACATTTTGGTCTGGTAATACTTACGATGCTAAGGTATCAACTACTAACCATAACTATCTTTTAGCTGTATGGTAAATATATTTTTTCCAGTCATTCTCTAAACTTTTGACCTCAATGTTTTTGCACAAATATGGGTTTATGCAGGATCTTGATCTTACAAAACCAGGCGTTCGTAAACCAGCTAAAAGACCAGAGTTTGAAGTAACAACAAAGGAAGTTCTAGAAAAAGCTGATTTCAGGGTGAGCAACTTTGCAGCTGGTATAGAAATACAATTTGAGGACACTTCTACCCATTTTGCATCTGCTCTATACACGTGGCAGGATGCTCATTTAGGGTGCGTTTGGTGCACATAATAATAGTCCCATGTTTGGCATGACATGGGACAAAAACTCATTTTCATGGGACAAAGTACAAACACAGAGCCTTTTTGTTCCACCCGAAAAGGTGGAACAACCTTGGACACAAACAACAAATGATCTTACGCTCCTAACATGACAAAATAAAAAATCTACCTCCATTATCAAATCTTGAAACCTCCATCACCGCCATCCTCATGATGCTTCAACGGAGAAGATCAAGATGAAAAATGGTGGTTTTGGTTTTTGATCTTGAAGCTTCGTGAGTGTGGTTGGTGGTTGGTGGCTGTGGTGACTGCTGCGGTGGCGTCAATGGGCGATGGAGGAGATGATGTGCGACGATGAAAACCTATCTCAATCATGACTTCTCCTGCGTCAACGAAACATTGGTCCCTGTGTGTCGGTGCATTATATATAATAAAATATTATATATGGAATATAAACTTTAAATATTATATTATAATTTTATATAAAAAATGAGACAAGAAAAAGTAGCTCACTCTAATTTTTTAAAATAAAATCATTTATATATTTGGTTGATTTGTATCATTTATAACTATTATTATATGAATAAAAGGGTAATCTAGTCATTTTAACAGTTTTGTTCTGTACTCTCCAGCTTACAACACACTATTAGTCCAGTCATGTTCTAGTCGTGCCAAACAAAAGTCCAATTATAGATTGACAATCTAACTTTTGAGTTTCTTTTGATATTTGGCCTCTTTCCTCTAATCTCTATGATCTAGCTTTCAAGTTTCATTTGAGGCACTCCTTATCATCAATCAATGATTTTTTGTACTTTTATCTCAAACAACTTTATGTTATTGTATGCCTTCACTTAAATTATATGTTTCTCTTGATGCAGAATGTGAGGTTTCTTGCTAACTTCATAACCGAGGCTGGGGTAATCATCAAGAGGAGCAAGGTATACATAATATTCTTCTATTGACCAAATAAATCTTCATTGCATTTTGGAGTTGCTATATGATTTCTTATTTTTCCTTTGTAGACCAAAATCAGTGCCAAAGCCCAGAGGAAAATCGCTAGAGAGATAAAGACAGCTCGGGCCTTTGGGCTAATGCCTTTCACAACTATGGGAACAAAACACTTCGTTTATGGCAGGACAATGCAGGATCTCGATAAAGATTACGAGTATGAAACTTATGATCACAATTTTGTTGATACCGATGCTTCTTGAACATGTAAGTTGTGTCTACCAAGAACGATTCATTTTCCATTTCGATACAATTGATTACCAAATTATTTGAGTAAATTACATTTTTAGTCCTTGTGGTTTGTTGAAAATTTCTATTTTCGTCCTTATGGTTTTGAAATTGTTATTTTTATCCATATGGTTTATGATTCATCACCTTTTTCGTCCTTATGATTTAATATTTATTGCTATTTTCATCCCTATGGCTTACGGTTCATTTCAATTTTAGTCCTTCATACTTAAAAGTAGTGTTTAGGCCTCAGGGACGAAAATAGAAATGAATTGTGCAAACCAAAGGGATGAAAACCGAAATTTCAAAACCACAGGGACAAAATCCGCAATTTTTAGCAAACCACAGGGATGAAAAATGTAATTTACTCAAATTATTTCAAACTTCATTGCTCTACTTAGAGATAGAAATCGCATCTGCTCAACATAATGCTGATCTACATTGCAGGATCGTCTTGCTGCATCCATTGTTAATTAGATCTGCAGCATCACCCGACCTCCAAAATGAAATAAACCTGGAGACATATTTAAGGTTTATGTGTTTGACTTTAATTTCTGTTCTAGATGCACCAACTAGCATGCCTTTGTATGATAGCCATTGATTGGGGTGTCAAAACTGTTGCAGGTAATCGTTTTGTTTAGTAATTTTGATAAGGCTTCATTTTGAACAATTACTTCATTTGTTAGAATATTTTTCTTTCCCCTTGGTGACTCTGCAAAGTTGTATTTAGGGCAAAATGCAACAAACCTATTGATTTTCTAACATTTGATGACGTGGATACCCCATCTATGACGGTGAAGTGGAAGATAAACTTGATATCCATGTTATTAAATGCCTACAAAATTAGAAGGTTACCGGTCAAAATGGGTAAAATAATAGATAATTTTGAAACTGGGTTAACATTGGTTGAGAACACAATTCTTTGTTACAACAAATAGGAACCAAGGCAAACTTGGTTGCATTTTGCTCTGCATTTATGTTTTACGTGTGCAGAAAACTGGTTCCAATCAACTCGATTGTTTAAAACTAGTAAGTTGAAAGTTCGACCAGAAAATGTATTTAATCAAGAAACAGCTCAGAAGACGATAAAAATCCTCAATTCCCTCAAAGGGATTCAGCAACTACATACAAGTATATAACCTTTAGAATCACAAATTAATCTATACAAAGGTATTAATTAATTACATCAAAAGTTGGGTAGAATTTATAATTTTCCTTTTCTCCTCTATCAATTTGTCGACCTGTCTATTTGCCTGCTGAGGGAGGTTGCAGGGAGGGGATCGTGATGGCAAAGTTGCTGATCTTGCTAGGAACCGCGTTTGGTTTCCATCTGCAAAACAATACAAAGATTCGACACACTCTTCTAATGCAGAAATTGGCCGAGTTGGTTTAAAATCCAGCAGCTTCGCATACTCAACTATCAGGTGATACATGTAATCATATATTCTATCAATGCTCAACCTCTCCATGAAATCCTGCACTGTTTTTCCTATTGCTTCCGCCTGTGTTAGCCCAAAAAGAGGAAACAATAATGATCCAACTGAAACCATAAGGGTGGGTGCGGTTGGTATGCAGACATGACGGAACATGACAGAACAACTATTCAGCATTTGGTAAGATCTGAACAAAACAGTTGTTCAGCGTTTGGTAAGACAGAGCTGGACAGAACAAATTACATGACCAATTTCCCCTAATAAATTGTTTATATTTATTGATTAATTATATAATTTATTAAATTATAATGAAATAAATATTTTTTATAACAAAATATATTATTTAGAAAGTTTTCTTTAAGACGAGTAAAGTGACATCAAAATAAAAAAATTATGTAGTTTCCAATTTTTATTTTCTAACCTTTTCTATATATTTTTTACCATTAACGTTTAATAATTTACATAAATTATTCAAAACATGAAAACTATATAAAAATAATATTTTGAGGACACTAAAATGAAAGTTTAGAGAGCATAAAATACAATAAATAAAATTTAAAGAATGAATAAAATAGAAAAGAAGGCGTATTTGATGTTTAGAAGAGAATTGGATTTTATTTTGAGGTTATATTGGTGGAACATGCCTGTTCTACTTTGTTGCACTCTGCCCCTGTCTGTTCCACATAAAAGACGTTTGGCACAGTGATCCTGTCCGGTGTACCAAACACACCAATAAAACCAAACCAAACCAAACGAAACGGAAATATGAAACTTTACCTTGGCTGGATGTGCATTTCCCCACTCAACTGCAGTTTTAATGGATGGACATATGTTATCAGGGGAGATGGGTAAGTAGTCTTTCTTTGGAAAGAGTCCCCGGCTGAAGAAATCGTCATACTTTGGGTTGATTATAAGAGGAACACAACCACATGATAGGATATATTTTAAGCTTACAGACCAAGCATATCCCTCGGCATAGATTTTATAGCTGCATATAGAGGAGAGACGAATCAACCACATCAAACGTCAACCACCGAATGTTAAAGCCTAACTAATGCACTTTTCGCTAACTGAAAACCAAACCAAACCAAACCAAACCAAACGAACCCGCTAAATGACTCCCATTATTCTAACTTACCGATGATTGCACTGGTTTGATAGGTTGGATTGCTTAAACCCATCCAATTGTTCTTGTGTCCAATTCTGCAATACAATTCCAAAATGAGAACATAAAAGGGTGGTGTTAATAGATGAATCTTGTTTAGTTGTGTAAGCAAAAGTGTACCTGACGCATGATTAGTGCTCCCCAGTGTTTTGTGTCGTTACACATGAGCAATGCTTCTCTAGTTGGGGAAAAGACATCTGGGTTTCCTTTCCAATACGCATACGGATGCTTCTTTTTCCAACTTCGTCGTTGCGAACCTTCCTTAATGCTTTGAAATTCTTCTTGCCAGGGTGCTATGTTAATCTCTGACCTGGTAAGACATGTTTAATTGTAATAGTGGTTAGTGGAAACTTTGGTGAAGTTAGGATGGACAATATTCAACTCGTGTGCTTAGTACGTTGATGGAGGGGATTGGACAGCGAGAGTGAGATAGGCAGGTGAAAGAATTCTAGAAGGTTCTAAGGTTTTCATTTGACACAAGTCGTTTAGTAATTTACCAATCTTGTCAAATCTCCCAGATTCTTGCTCCACTTATTTTGGTGGGACAAAAAAACATGTTTTTATCCCACTCAGGTCTGTCTTGTTTTTTTTAAGTATATAATATTTATATACGGCAAATGCAACTAATAAACTCACACACCTTCCTCACCTTTGGTGAGGTTTGAACCCCCGACCTCCTAGGAGGTTAAAGGCTTTGATACTGCTAGGCCAAAGCCCCATTGGTAGGTCTACTTTGTTACAATTCTAATGTCGTGCCAAACGTGAGAAAATAAGTTTATGGCCTGCCAAACGTGAGATAATAAGTTTATGTCCTGTTCCGCATACCAAATGCACCCTTATAAGTTCATTTGGCTCTCATGCTCAATGTAAATTTCCGTTTAACCTCCCTTTGAGAGGTGTGTTAGAGTCCTACATCAGCTAGACATAGACCATCAAACCTGTATATACGTAGGAACCTCATTCAGTCATTCCCCTCTATAAAAGCTCTTTCAGGGAAAGATTCAAAGGGATTCCACATGTCCTAATACGAACAAAAGAAAGCCCTACTTGATGGTTCCATGGAAAAGAGCCACACTCGACTCGTTTGATGGATAGTTTAGATTACGAAGCTTGGCTTTCAAATTGTATTCTCTTCTCACCGAAAGAATGGGCACACAAGTCCATTCTTGCAATTACAATGTAAAAAGATGTTAACTTTGATTACATTTGTTTCGCAGTAGGAGTTCTCCTTTGGTTAAATGATCTTCTGTCATGTATTTCAAATCCATGACCTTCTAACAGGTTACAAAATGTATCTGCTTAACCAAATAATGCCACTTCCATACACAAATATGCCTAGAAACTCGTCAAAAAGGTCATGGATTTAAAAAAACACCAGAAATAACCGGTGTAGATGCTACATATGCATATGAGTTACCGAAAAGTAGGTAAGAATTGAAGATTCTTACCAACCCCAAAACGACCAATCAGGAAACGGGATGTCGTAGTGATCAGGCGTGGTGCAATACCGAAAAATCGGCAAAGGTTTAGTTGATGGATCCTTTTGAATAAGAGGCTTATCCATGCAATCAAACATGAAATCCACATCTGGGATTCTCCCAGGGTACCTCTTAAGAAGCTGCAAAAGTCCCCATATCGTAAACATGGCTCGACTCTGCACACAATCATAATAATACTCCACATACAGTTTCCCACCAATAATCACAACCCGAAAAGAAGCAAACTTCTTGACTTCCATCAAGTCCGCATACGAAATGCGCGACGCAGACCACGGCTGGAGATCGTGATGAATCCATCTAAAAAAAGTAGGACAATTTTCCGTTTGATTAGTGAACGGAACCGGGTCGTTGTTAGACCGCCGACAAGAAAGATAAGAGCATTGAATGATCTTGGAAGCTCGCGCGATCTTCGTTTCGTTGTTGAATTTCTTTGCAGGGAATTCATGCCAAGGCGTTGGTTTCAAGTTGTAACCAACGATGGTTTTGGTCTGTGTAGCCAAGTTGTCCACCTGTTCGACGAAATGCCACAATGAACACAAGTTCAAAATTTTGGAATTTAATAAATATCATAAACACAAAGATGAATAATACCTCAAAGAGGAAGATGGCAGTGAGGAGAAGAACGACGAGAAGAACACCAAAGAGTGGGACGGAGGAAGGGTTGCGATTGGTTTTCCGTGCGAACAAGCCCATGATTTGAGGTTGATCAACATTTCGTTGTTGGGTAGAATCATCGATGTAAAACACACACACACACTCTCTCTCTCATCGCACTGGGTTTGTGGGGAACACCACGAATTGCCATTCCCGCTTCCTACTCCTTCGACACAATTCAATTTTATGTGCTCTTTCGGCCCCTCGGGTTTTCTCAAGTGTCACAATCTACCATGTGCTCAAAGATTTTTTTCACCAAATAAATCCAACAAGCTTTCTTTTTAGATTTTTAAATATTCTCACAATTTACCATATCTTCTTTTACTAATGACTAGATACGTACCCGCACGTGATGTGGCGCGAAATATCTTGAATCTAAAGCCGAGAATTCGAAAAAAATAATTTTGTTTCATGTTCATATTTATTCGTTTTTAAATCGCATATCAGATGTATAAAATTAAAGGTCAATATGGTTAATTGGTAAAAAAATTTAAAAAATATTCGTTCGATAGTGGGGTCTTCAAACCCATAACATTTGTGCTCATTTTGAAGGTTTTGATGAACGGTTATAATGGTATAATTTATAAAAAAGAAAAAACATTTGTTTAATATATTTTAGTTTATGTTTGTTGATATGATAAGAATGTAACATGAAAAATGAAAGAAGAAGGGATATAAAGTAAATTAAATAACTAATTATAACGGTATAAAATGTAATTTAAAAATTAAAAATAATTTTATTTTTAATTATCATGTTGAACGTTGGAGGTTTTAAAGCTTTTAAACTTGTACATGATGTATTGAGATTTGTACTTCTTAAAAATTCAAGAATAAACGTAAATGGAATTATTTTTAAAGGAGTATAATAGATAAATATAGATAAGAGCGTAAAATGTACAAATTTAAAAAAAATCTCAGTACGTCATTCTTGAAAAATCTTGATACGTATTTATGATATTTCACAATATTATTAAGTTAAAAAAATATTCAATAATAAATTTATTTTGAAATTATTGACGAGAATATTGTAATATTATAATTTGTAAAAAATGCATTTATTAATATGTTTTAGTTAAATTATGATTATGTATTTTTAATATTATAAGGGTGTAAATGAAAATGAATAATGTAAGAGATATAAAACAAATTAATTTGTACATGTTCATTATATTTAATAATATGATTAAATCCAAAAATATTCAATATTGAGCTCATTTCGAAGGTATTGACGAGACGATTACAATGATATAATTTGTAAAAATGTATTTTTTAATGCATTCTTGTTCATATACGATTATTTATGTTAATATGATAAGGGTGTAAAATAAAAAATGAAAAAGTAAAGGATTAAAAGTAAATTGGATAACTAATTCTAAGAGTATAAAGTGTAACTTAATATTATAAGGGTATAAAATGAAAATGAATAATGCAAGGGATATAAAACAAATTAATTTGTACATGTTCATGATATTTAATAATATGATTAAATCCAAAAATATTCAATATTGGGCACATTTCGAAGGTATTGACGAGACGATTACAATAATGTAATTTGTAAAAAAAGAAATGATATTTTTAATGCATTCTTGTTCACGTACGATTATTTATGTTAATATGATAAATGTGTAAAATAAAAATTGAAAAAGTAAGGGATTAAAAGTAAATTGGATAACTAATTCTAAGGGTATAAAGTGTAACTTAGAAATTAAAAATTGTTTGATTTTGATAAGAACACGGGAGAGAGGGGATTTCTTAGTAGCTTGAGAGTTGTACATATAGCTTAAAAAGTGATACGTTTAGAAAAACATTTTTTAGAAAAAAAAACGGTTTTACAATTTTTATAAAGTAGTATAGATTAGGGGTGAGCAAAACCCGACCGACCCGAAACCCGACTAGGCCGATTTTGGCTCACCCGATAACCCGAAACCCGAAGTACCCCGAACCCGACTTGCAACCTCGGATAAAACGGTTCGGTTTGGGTTGGGTTTTTCCTAACCCGAACCCGTCCGAAACCCGAAGTTTTTAAAAAATATATATTTTTTAATTTAATAAATTGTAAATATATATATATATATCTCGATACTACTGATTCAGTGATTTGTTTCTTCATTTGCTTCCTTTTTTTCATTTGCTTCCTGTTTTCAATTTGTGACTACTGTGTGTGTATCACCTGCATGTGTGTGTTTAGGTGTGTGTATTTTTTTTAAAAGTGAGGTGTGTGTATGTATCACCTGCATGTGTGTGTGTTTAGGTGTTTAGTGTGTATTGCGTATTTTTTTAAAAGTGAGATGTGTGTGTAAGTATCAGTTGTGTGTGTGTGTTTAATTTGGTTGTTGTAAATATAAATATATATAAGTCCCAACCCGACTCCACCCGACCCGAAAACTCGAGACCCGAACTCACCCGAAACCCGAGGCCCGAACTCTACTTTGGACGGGTTTCGGGTTCCACAATTTCCACCCGATACCCGATCGGGTTTGGGGTTTTAGGGCCCGACCCAACCGTTGCACACCCATAGTATAGATATTTATGCAACTTTTTTACACTTCTTATTTGAACTTATGAGTCTAATAACCATTTTTAAAATTTAAATACAAGCATGTTGCTATCTATTGTAATATGTCTGAATAACATTCTCATCGAACTTACAAACTTAAAAGAGAATCCTAAGAGGATCTCCAACAGTTTTGCTAAAATAGAAAATATTGAGTTTGTTACCTAAACCTCTCCAACGGTTTTGCTATCTTGTTTGCTATAATAGAAAAAACTTGGAAATTTTCCTAAGTTTAGAGAAATCTCTAAAACTTGATGGTAGGAGAGAGAAATGATTGTTTATTTTATCCCACCAATGAGATTGAATTTTTATCATTTTATATTAAGTTTTTTTTAAAAAGTGTATTGAGAAGATAAATTAGAGAATAGAGTAAACTCTACTTTTGGTCCTTGAGGTATGTCGATTTCTTTGAAACAGGGACCTATGGTTCTATAATTAGACTTTTTGTCCTCATGGTTTTGATTTTGCTTTGAAACAAGAACCTGGCCACGAAAACATGTTGGTCTCACGTGAACTCAACCCTATATATATATATATATATATATATATATATATAGAGAGAGAGAGAGAGAGAGAGAGAGAGAGAGAGAGAGAGAGGGAGGTTCAAGGGAAAACCTCAAAAAAAATGGAAAACTGAAGAACACCCTAGGAGCCCTTCATCTGGGCGGTATGCACTTGTGCATACAAGTAAATAGTTGACTTTTTAGTTTTATGCACAAGTGCATTATGCATTTGTGCATTTGTGCATATATGCACAAATGCATGTTACAAATAACCTGTATGCACAAGTGCATACCGTCCAGATGAAGGGCTCCTGGGGTGTTCTTCAATTTTCCGTTTTTGTTAGGTTTTCCCTTGAACCTGACCCTATATATATATATATATATATATATATAGGGTCCCCTTCTTTTGTTAACCATCCAATTAGTATTAACCTTATTAACTTGTCTCAACCAATAGAAATCAAGAGAAATGGTTGGTTTTACTAATGGAGGGCCGATTTCTGCAGGGGCATTTTTGGAAGATTAACATTTTATTATTTCAAGTAAGTTTACATTCCTAATTTCATGCCATCTAATATTGGTAGTTATTATTATATTTTTTTTAATATTAATGATTATCTTCATCCTTTTTTCTCTTGATATTATCAAAATCACTTATTTTTTCCACGTTTTTACTGGTAATTTCCTAATCGAATATGCATTCATCTGAAGAAGAAAGTGGTGTGTCAATTTTGATATGTGCATATATGCACTTATTAAAACTGGATTATCTAAATTTTACACATGCGGCATATATGCACATATCAAAATTGCATATATGCATACTTTACACCCTAAACATATATGCATCATTTCTCAATTGCATATATGCACATATCAAAGTTGCATATATTTACACTTAACATCTGACGCATATATGCACATGTCAAAATTGCATATATGCATATTTTACACCTACAACATGCACATAAGAGAAATTGCATATATGCACAACCATAAATCTGTGTAAACCATAACTCTATGTAAACTTGCATATATGCACAACCATTAATCTATGTAAACTTGCATATATGCACATAAACAAAATAGCGTGTATCCATAAGAATGATCAAACCAACATGACAAATAATCATATGCACAGTGTATGTGCATATATGCACATCAGTTGTATATATGAAGATCAAAAAAGTGCATATATGCATTTAAAACCGCATATATGCACATCATATAATTGCATATATGCACCTCTTAAAATTGCATATATGAAAAAACCCAGTTGAACAGTGTTTTTTTCTCTCTGATGTTGTGCGATGGTAGGGCTTAGACGCCATCACAGCCACCATCTCAGGTGACCTACTCCGGCAGCCGACTGCCGACGCACCACCACAGCAGCCACCTCCGGTCTCAACCTTTCTCGCCGGCGAACTGCATCCCACCTCTAGTTCGCCTTCTTCGATACTCCAGCAGCCAGCCATCACCTTCTTCTCCGTGTGGTCGGCGCTCCTGTGTGGTCGGCGCTCCTCTCAGGCGAAGCTCCATTGGCGGCGCTCTCTCTTAGGAGATCTCTCTCTCTCTCTCTCAGGCGACGCTCTCTCTCTCTCCGGCGAAGCTCTCTCACGCAACCGCCGCCCTACTTCACCACCTAAGACATCCTTCCTCCACTTCGTCCGGCTGCCTCCTCCAGGTCCGACGACCGCCCCTGCTTCTCTTACTGCAGTGCCTTCTCCGGCGTGATTTACTTTTGAATCGAGATCGGAGAGAGAGAGAGAGAGTGAATCAATTAGAGATAAGTTATAGGTCCTTAAATGTAGCTATCGATTTAATTGTTTCCTTATCAAGATTTATTAAATGACTATAATACCCCTATGCATATATGCTTCAGCCGTGGGTTTAGTTTAATTATGAATTAAAAATGCTTTTAATCTTAGCCATTGATTTTGATGATTAATGACCCAGATTAGTTAACAAGGTTAACACTAATTGAGTGGTTAACAAAAGAAGGGACCTCTATATATATATATATACATATGTATATAGCCTTAGGTTCAATAGAGAAGTGCAAATATTTAGAGAAGTAGAGAAGTAAAAAAACACGGGTCCGTTCATATATGAACGTTCATATATAAACAGTCATATATGAACGTTCATATATGAACGTTCATATGAACGTTCAGATATGACTGTTATATGAACGTTCATATATGACTGTTTATATATGAACGTTCATATATGAATGTTCATATATGACTGTTATATGAACGTTCATATATGAACGTTCATATATGACTGTTTATATATGAACGTTCATATATGAACGGACCCGTGTTTTTTTACTTCTCTACTTCTCTAAATATTTGCACTTCTCTATTGAACCTTTCCCTATATATATATATATATATATATATATATATATATATATATATATATATATATATATATATATATATATATATATATATATGGTACAAATCAAATACAAACCATGTATTTGTTGCACCCCTTACAAACCACAGTTTGCATATGTGCAAACTGGTTCTGCATATATGCATTGTCCCATATGAATGTATGTCCATTATATGTATATTTTTGCATGTATTCATATGCATATATGCAGAACCAGTCTGCATATATGCAGACTGTGGTTTGTAAGGGGTGCAACAAATGTAAGGTTTGCATTTTACGGAGCCTCTATATATATATATATATAGGGTTGGGTTCACGTGAGACCAACCTGTTTTCGTGAGATATATGTGTGTAATGTATATATTACATTTCCTCACCTCTTTCAAACCCATTTCTTGAATCACTCTCCTGAGCAAAACCCACTTTTCATTTCCCCTTCAATGAAAACCCCATCTCTAGAACCCGATCATTCTTTGAAGAAAGAGACATGGACCGAATCGAGCGCTCCCGTCTTCCTCTTCTGCTCCTCTCATGCTGAAATCGTAACACAATGTTCTTCCAAATCTCATCAAACGGATGGAAATCAAACATATATCATCATAATTAGTCAGGTGAACTATGTGAATTTACCCGACGGAACCAATGTTTTCCGGCGAGCTGTTTTCACAAATGGGTATGTTTTTTTCGAAGGATCCAGAGTTGGTTTTAATGGAAACAACTATCGAGATTTGTGGGAAAAACTTACAAAAATGTGTAGGGAAGATAAAATCAAATCAAAAGCTTTAAAGAATCTTGAAACCCAACATCAATGGATGAAAATATTTCTTGTCAGTTTCAAGGGTTTTCACAGAGACTACAAAGAGAAGAGCATGAGGAAATATTGGTCCCTGTGTGTGTACGTCGCAGAGACCAAATTGCAGGTTTGGGGTTCACCAGAGATGTATTGCGGCAACATACAGCCGAAGGGATGATGACGATGACGATGACCCTATGATTTGGCATATATATGTACCTATACACGCGTGCGCGCACACACACACACACATATATATATATATATATATATATATATATATATATATATATATTCTAGTGTTTATATGGATGTGTCATCTATGTATGTAGCAATGGCCGACAATGGAGTTTAATTGGGAATGGTGTTTCTTCAACAATGGTGGAAGGGATGAAGATATGGTCGTTCCAAACGTGTCTATCTCTCTCCCTCTCTCTCTATTATAAATATATATATAGAGGCCCACTATTTTGTAAACTTTTTTCGTGTAAACTTTGTATTTCATAGGTTTTGTTGATAAAATTGTTTATTTTGATAAAATTGTTTCATATAATTCATTTCTTGATGAAATTGTTTCATATATTTGTGTTTTTTATGTATTTTCGTATATTGTTTTTCATTCCTATGAAATTGTTTCATATATTTTCTCAATTTGATGAAACTTTGTCGTTTTTACATAAAAAAACACAAATATATGAAACAATTTCATCAAGAAATGAATGATATGAAACACTTTCATCAAAATACACAATTTCATGAAGCAATTTCATCATGAAAACCTATGAAATTCAAAGTTTACAAAGTTTACACACATTTAGAGGTTTACAATTTATTATCCCTATATATATAACACCCTAAAAATCAGGGCCAATTTGAACCTTTAAAATTTTACAAGGTATCACAGAAAATCATCCAAACCTTTATTTATATAAGCAGAGAGGTAACTACGAGGGTTCATTTATACACAAATCGAATTCTCTAAATAACCTATTAATCTAATCATGTCAACTATAATTAGATTAACTTGGTTATCTAAGCAATTCATAAAAAGCCTCCTCTCATCGTCTAAGTTCTCCGCTTATCATCAACAACCGAATACTAAAAGCACTCGTCCCACATCCCATTACTTCCCTGAGCTCGTACCTGGTAAGAAAATTGAATTTGAACGATTAGGCTTACGCCTAGTGAGAACATCCAATTCAAATTAAAACATTAACAGCCTTGAAACTCAGATATTCAAAGCATATAAACAAACCTGGTTTGTCACCATTCTTATCGTACTCGTATTCGTTTCATAATAACGGGAACATACCCGATCCCATGAGTATGACTAACATTCAGAAAGTCATATCAACATATTCGAAAGCCTACTACGAATCATCATAGATTCTAGTTTATCGATCAAGCCTAAGGACTTACCATCAATCGTCATACCTTTTTCTTGGAATGGAAGCAGAAATAGCACTTATATACTGCCTATTTCTGATCCACCTAAAGCAAACGGAAACAACAATTACACTTTGTCTATTTCACGTTTCCACGTCTCAATTACGAATAACAACTATACTTTGCCTATTCACTACTGTAACAACCCATAATCCATAAAAAAATATAATTGTCAACATTACAACCATGAATGGTCCCCAAGCATACAACTAACGTTAATTCTACTCTAGGTTCGCAGCGGATAACACCTTCACAACTGAGATGCTACAGGAAGCCCAACGGTAAGCTACGAGCCTCTAAGAAGCTATGCCTCTTCTACTGTGCCATGTCTTTCCATCATCACCAGATGAAACCCCAAGAACGACTCTAACCTGAAAATGGTTTTATTTTTGAAAAGCGAGGGTTAGACCATGAGGTCTAGTGAATTCCCTCATTAAAACAGTTCCACATAAATAGTAGTTTAAAACATTCAACCGTTATAACAATAAACGGAAATCCAGTTCAAATGCTCGACTCCACATAAGGGTATTGCACAGTGGTCTCAACTACCATCACCTCTCATGCGAGGTCAACACTCGGGGCATCCACAGCAGATCCCCTCGGCACTCGGTCAATGCCGTAATCGGGTGCACACGAAACAGATTCAAGGCACACGGTCTAACTAATTCACCGAAGATTCCCACCCATCCGGGTCCAACATACCACTGTGCAACCCGACTCCACACATAGCAACAACATCACAAGAGCATGCAATCAACACTTACGTAGAAAAGAACGTATAAATAACTTGCATGCTTTCATAAACATTTCCACGTCATGTAATAATAACCTTTCAAAATGTTTAATCATGTCATCATGTTCAAAACCATAATCAGTTATGAAAACTTTAGCAAAACATTTCATTTGCACAAAGGAGTTAAGGGAACTCACCTTAGCCTTAGCACATCAACACACGCTCCGGGACACACTTTAGCTCAAACCGAACACCTGAATTGGACGTCATAATAGTGGTGTTAAACCATCTAATTATATCCCCAAAACATCCTTAATAAACCCCCAAAACAATCCTTAAGTGATACCACAATCCTAGCCTCAAAATAGTACACGAAACGAAAGTCGAAAACGCGAAACAGTAGCTGGCGCCACCACTGGCGCGAGGTTCTGGACAGTAGCTGGCGCTAGTTCTGGCGCTAGCCAATTAGCGCCACCACTGGCGCGGAGCACCTGCACTCCCATTTCAGCCGAAAATGGCTCTTTATCATCCCTAATTTAACCCAAATCGATTTTAAGCCTCCAAAATGAAATAATGGATGTTCTAAACCTTTCCCCACAATTACCAATCATCAAAACATCATTTAATCCAACCAAAATACATCCAAAACCCAACCATTGATTCATGATTTAAAACCCAAAAGCTCAAAACTCAATTCATAGAAAGAATGGAGATTACCAAGCAACAGGATGAAGTTTCTGGATGATTTGATCAAAACTCATAGGGAAATCAATCCCAAAATCATTTGTTTCATTTGTTTCATTGATTAGAACTCAACACTTCATGGATTACAAAACCCCAAGCTACAAATCAAACACCCCCAACTATGAAGAAGAAGAAATGGAGTTCATACCTTGAAGAAGATGAAGTTGTAGCTCCTCTTGAAACCATCCTTCTTCCTCACCTCCCACAATGGCTGAGCTCTCTTCTCCTCTTCCAAATTCTCAGCCGACACCATGAAGAAAATGAGGGTTTTCAACTTATTTAGTTTCCTGGTTTTGCCCTTTAGACCTTAAGTTTGTAACTTTCTCACTTAAGCCCCAAAACTTCCAATCATTCAGATTTTTAGAAAATGGGGTGTTACAACATCTCCCCCTCAAAAGAATTCCGTCCCCGGAATTCCATTGCAGAACACATGCTTGCATTTGGAATTAGCTTCTGATCCCAAATCTTACATTGTCTAACACTCTTAAGGGGTTGCAACTACATCTCTATAAGACTAACTTCTTTGCCTTTCCAAATTCCCGACCATCCAGCCCAATGATTGTTTCCAACGACACAACAAAATCCGACTCCTCAATCATTCGCGTTGCTTGCAAAGATACATCATACTGTCTTCCAACCAACACTCTCTCTAAGTAAGGATTAAAACACACCATGAATATTCCATAACTTCCCGGGTACCTTTAATTCATTCATTATTTCCTCGATTCTTTCGATAACTGCCAATAATCCATTACGATGTGGCCCAACTCCCCTTCCCCTTGAAACACGCTACTCCATTCCATGGGAAGGTTTTTCCCATCCAACTGTTTCCCCCGGCTTGAGATTGAAATACTCATACTTTCAATCTAATCATCTTAGTCTCATTCTCTTATCCATACATTTCTGATCAGAACCGACACATACGACATTCTTTGAAATCGTTCCTCACTCAACTACGACGTTCTTATGTCAATAACATGTCAAAACCTACACACTTGCAATCTCCTCAGTAAACTATACAAATCACACCAAATTACTCTCTTAAAAGAAGGCAACTCTACTGGAGTCAATGCCACAACAACCCGAGTCTCTAAACAGAGACTAACCACTCCCTTTTGTCGACATCACACAAGATCATTCTTATATCGTTACCCTATTCTCACCACCGCCGCATTTCAATCCAATCAGTGATCCAACACACATCGATCACCATGCCATAACCCATTTCCATACATGATTATAAGAAGAAGACTTGCACCGCTTAACAGCCGCATAACCCGCTCACTCAAGCTGATCCAACCTTACGGACGCCCATTTATGTTTCTCAACACTTTAATCATGACGTACATGATAACCTCTTTCTCGAACCATTACTAGGAGTTCACACATCCTCCAATGGAAAATCTATAAGCATAACTCCACACTTTTTGTGTTACTTGTCAAACTTCCGCCCTTCAGTTTACCCACTTATTCTGACATACTATCTTCACCCTTCGCTTGCATAAAACACCGTTTACCCACCATTACTTAATCCATTTTCCGACCATTCCCAAATGCGTCGAAAACACATATTCATTACTATGCTTAGCTAAACGGTCTCACCACAATTCTCACTCGAGATACCCAACCAAGTTCTCCCAAAACAATACTCAAGGCTCTATAGCACTATGCATCTTTCTCACTCCAAACAGAATTGTCTTGTCCGTTAGAATCTTTACACTTGAAGGGTACTTCAACATTCCCACGAATTTTCATATCTACTACAAAAACATCATACACTAATCGATCCGATGTTTCATCAATATTCCAATTGGATAAGATGAACTCGCCCACCCACTATTCGGAACCAACTAGCATGCAAGTTCCTTTACTATGTAGTCACCAACTAACACTTCAATCCTTCACCCACAAGGTAGCAATGCCATAGCACTAACTAAAATCCTACACATCTCAACAACATATTTGCCACTTTTGATATCTCCTCAGAAATTCCCAAACAAGATTCACTCTAACACTTATCTGATTAGCAACGTCAATTCATCGCTTAATATAACGACATCCCATTATCGCATCAATGATTTACACATTTCCCCTGGCATAAAACACCACCAACTTCCCACACAACTACCATACCACGATATCATACTACACCCAGTCCTTCGCGATCCCCTTTACACACTGAATAGATACCGACTCCTGCATGTCAACCATAACACATTTGAAGCTGAAGAAAAGTCGTTTCCCGACTTTGTCTTTCCCGGATCTAGACGAACCACATGTCATGATCATCTAATCAAAGCACACTCGCTTCGGTTACACTAAACATTTCGTTCTTATATGGATCATCAAACCCCAAAGGAAAAATCACTTATGCAACCACGATCTTTCACTTTTGTAACACTCACACAAGATGGTCCAGCGTCATGTCGGATACACACCTTTCTCCGTACAACTTCTTACATCTTTGCAAGATAAACTCAACAAGTTAACCACACTATAGTTACTTCTCCAATACCAGCCTCCTGACAATCATCCAACAGAACGGCCATTGATTTCAACATCGACAATCGACATGCTAATGTCCAGCCGCCTCACGACAGACAAGGATTCCCGAAGGAATCTACTCTTCCTAACTCCTCGATCAAGCTCTCGTTTCTCGACAACTCCTCGCGATCTATCTCCGATGTGCTAAACACTTTGCGCACAAGCGAATCATCAAAACCTCAATGGACATCACATCCACATTGGCGATCTTCTGTTCTCCTAATGCCCTCACTAGGTGTTCCTACACCATATCGTTCACACATTCTCGAACGACCTCCTCTGTTCACACACAACGGGTTCATTTCTCAAGTTTCAATCTCCTGACAAAACCTCCAACTTGGGACATGTTAAACAGTCGCAATCCTCCATATTAATGGGCTACATGATGAGTCTGTTTCTTCCCGGCAATCCAGGATTCCTAACGGAACCCACTTCGTCCAACGCATCATAACCAACTTATACCCCACCGTTCTCACTTGGGGAAACACACGACCTTTCTTAGCGCAAAATCTAATTACCAAACCATCTCAGTACTCAGACTCAGGCCGATAACATTACATCAAGTAACGTAGCGCTACTCATTACCATTCTACCAACAGAAACACTTTGACCACTTCAAATTTCACCGCAAGTAAAACTGTTAGGGTCAATTTATGTTGAATTAAAGTTCAGGGTTTAATTTGTAATTCTTGTATTTGAGTTTTGTTAGTGAACGGGTCGTGGGCTTGTTAACCACGGGCCCGCCATATATAATGTTGATTAGCCTTAGAAAAATAGGCTAGTTGTCTTTTTGCTTTCCTTTCCGTATTGTAAAACTCTCTGAAAGCATAATAGAGATGACCAGTTGAAATCGTATACTACATTGTTTGATTTCATTGTTCGTTGCACGGATCTGAGACTCACAATTGGTATCAGAGCAGAATCGGTGATTTGAAGAAAGAAAAGAAGCCAATCGAAAGCAAGAAAGAGAAAGAATTTTCGTAGCTTATTTTTCTAGAAAAACGCAGCAGGCCGTTTCGCTTATTCCCGGAGATTGAACCGTCGGATCGTTGCGATTTCTGGACAATAGCTTCACGACATACTGTTTTACATTCTGAACGGTTGGATTAATCGTTTGAGGTCCAGAAGTCACCCAGATTATTTTTGAAATACAGCAGATTTTTCTTGAGAAAATTGTTCTTCAATCGGGTTTGCAAAGTCTTTCGTTGATTTATTAATTTGTTTGTTTGATCGCGATTGTTTACTCATTTTTATCTGCTGTTTATCTGCGGGAACATCGATTCTCAAAGTTTTTAATCTTTCAATTGAAAAATCAATTCTTGAGTTTTTTTTGGTGTTCTTGAATTTTTGTGGTGATTATTAATAAATAGGACATACTTTGCTTAGAAATCGATTTGGGTGTGTTTGTTTTGTGTTATTGATCAAAATCTAACCCTATAGGAGTGGAATCAAGCAACCCTATCGAATTTCTCAATCAGCCGCAGTTTCCGGGTAAGTTTCCTAAATTCTCATCACTTTCCGGACAAAACAAAGCTTTCCGGATAAGATTTTTTTGGGTTCCCGGACAAAACCCACTTTCCGGATATTTTTTTGTAAGGTTACCGGATATTTTTGTTGAGTTACCGGAAGTCATCAACTTTCCGGGCAAAATATCAACTTTCCGGGTGAATTGTCACTTTCAGGCTGAAATTAGAACTTGCCGGTAACCTCACAATTTTCCGGACAATCCATCACAGCCGCAGTTGTTGACTTTCTCTATTCACCTTGACCATCATTTCTTTTGCTGAATACTTCTTCGATCATACATACATATTTCATTCGCATATTCATATATATTGATTTAGTTGGAATTTTTTATTTGTTTAATTTTAATTGTTTTTTTTGCTTGGTTTGATCTTCCTCCGGTAAACAAATTTTATCCGGTAAGCATCACATAACCCGGTAAGGTTAATTTTTGTTGCTTTATTGTCCGGCAAGCTATTTTCCACCCAGTAAGTTTTGTTTGGAAAGTGATCTATCCGGTAAACCAACTTTCCGAAAACTTATTCATCCGGTAAGTTGTGTTTGGTAATTTTGGTTGGTAAGTTCTCGTCGGTACCCGAGTTACCGCACGTCTCGTGATTAAAGGTTTTAACGAAAGTTGCGATTTTTCTTAACGATCGATTTGCAATTTTTCTTTGACGTTTGAGACTATTTGCGACATCTTTGATCTTATTCGCGACGTTTATCATTTTTTTGTGATTCATTTTGTCGTCTTGATCTAACTTGGTTTGTTTTCTCGCAGATTTCACTCTCGAAGAATAATTTCGTTCGTACCGTCAATAATCAAATTTTAAATTTTGGAAACGAATTTATTTTATAAATTAGTTTTTCTGATTTAATTTTTGATTTTTCTTCCGCAAGTTTTATTCTTCAAAGTAACATCGATTAACGATCATATTTTTCAGCTAACAATGTCGAAAAATTGCCTCAATCGGGAGTGTTTAGAACTGATGAGAATATCTGAAGAGAATTTCAAGCAAGCAAATGAATGGTGCATAAAGTTCTACACAGAGCGGACGGAACTGAAGTGGCAAACAATTGAAAGTTCTGAGAAGCTTGCTAAATCTGAAGAAAAGGCAACAGCTTTAGAGTCTGAAAATACTGAGCTGAAAAAGAAACTGTCTGATTTATCATCCCGAGATGATATCAAGAAGACTGAGAAAGAGCAAACAAGCCTATATGAAAAAAAATATCAAGCAGAAAGATGATTTGATCAGCAAGTACGTCAAAGAACTGAAGGAACTGAAATCTCAAATCTGGAATAGTTCTGAGAAACTCGCTGAAGAAGAAGAGAAAGGTAAACTCCTGATCTGTGAAAACCTTGAGCTTAAAAGTAAACTAAATACTCTTGAAAAGGTTTTTGAAAAGGAGAAAGAAAGCTTTGCAAAGGAAAGACAATTGCTTACACAAAAGCAATATGGGCTTTCAACCAAATCTCTTGAAGAGAAGAAAAGTCTTGAGCTTAGATGTCTAAAGCTTTTAACACAAATCTCCGACTTTGAAAAAGTTTTGATTTTAGAAAGAGAAAAGTTTGAAATTGAACGCAAATCTTTTTCTAAAAAGAATGGCGAACTTTCTTTAAAAATAACTGAGTTGGAGAATGAATTAGACGTTCTAATCAAAGAGTATGAAAAGATGAAAGTTGAAGGTTTTAGAGCAAAATGTTTGAAATATGATTTTGCAAAAGAGAGAAAGATCTTTCAGACTGAAATTTCTAAACTTACACAGAGATTATCTGGATTAGCAACCGAGATTTTGAAGGAACAAATGGTTAAATCTAATTTTCAAAAGAAATTTGATTTTATTCTCAAAGAACGAAATGATTTATCCGTTAAGGTCAAGAAACTTGAAGAAAGCAATTTCAAAGGTGTTCAACCTTCTTTTGCTTCAAGTTCATTTTCTACAAATCGTTCTTCAAAGAATTTTGTTAAATCAAATAATTTTTCAAAAGATCAGATTCGACCTTCCAATCTTTTCTATAATTCTCGTGTTGATAAGAAAGATAATCCATCTTTCAAGAAAGTAAACATGGTTTGGAGAGTTAAAGGATCCGCTCCTACTCCAAAGCCATTTGTCCCTGTTAAGAGTGACAAGAACAACAAAGCTTTCCACGCTAAATCTTTTGTGAAAACTGATCATGTTTACTCTGTTAATAAGCTGACCAGTTTATCTACACGGAAGCTGTGTTGTTCTTATTGTGGAACAAGTGAGTTTGTGGATAAAGACCATGCTAAGTATTGGTATGGTACTTATAGTATCCCAGGTCCTCATAGGGCATCTAACCAACAAGGATCCATCAAAAGATGGATACCAAAATCTGTCTAATCTGTTTTGCAGGAAAGTCATGTGCCGTTTTAATGCCTATTATTCACATCACATGACGAGCATTCCAAGGTTATGCCGATTTTGAGGGGGAGTACTATCGTATAAAAGGTAAGTGAACTTCAACTGACTTCAAAGACTGTGGTATATCATTCTGAATAACTTACTTGTGTTTGTTATTCTCCAATTTTATATTCCATGATTGCCACGTGTCAATCTTTGTCTTGACTTAGTTATTTCCATGTCTCACATATTTGTTGATTTTTCGATGGAAATACACTCGTTTGAATTCCTAGTTCGCTATTTCTTGCAAATGATTCCATTCTTATCTGCTATATTAATTGTGACTTGTTCTTCACAATTAAACATTCTAATCATTGTTTCATTTTTGAACATAATGTGCGTACTGAGTCATTTTGTTTTGCGCTTGATCTTGTTTCTTGAAACTCCGTTATTTCAAACAAATGACTTCTGATTACTTCAGATCAGAACTCGGACTTCATCTTGATGACTTCTGATCATTCAGTTCAGAACTCGTTCTTAAATGCATGACTTCTAAACACCTCAGTTTAGAACTCGTATTTCACTGTTTACTTAAACGCTTTACTCGATGCATGAAAGGAGTGTTAGGACTTATACTGTTTCTATGGTCAATCCAGAACCGGAAGGACCTACCCAAGAAACACATCCCTTATAGACTACAGTGAGGGGTCTAGACTGATAGATGAGTTCGGAGTGAAAAGAATTTTTGTGAGGCTGTGACAGGACTTAAAAGAATTAATTGGTCCTTACCAAACCGAGTCAGTTATCCGGGTAACCACACAATCTATTTATTCTCGTTCTTTGGAGATGAGTATTGAAACAGACATGGACCCAGTGTCGATAACTCGTGTCACCCCACCCAGTCACTCAAGTATCTCCCAACAGATGCTTGTTTCATATATTCACGGAGATTAGCACATAATCTATCTATTCCTCACTCGGAGGTCTTAGATATTGAAAAAGGAAGACATCAGCTCCGGTCTCCGAACTTCATATTCTAATCACAGAGTCAATTGATTTTAACTTGCGTCCCAGGTTAAATCAATATTTTGAGCCTATCAGATATAATTTATTTTCTTTCACACATGCACGAGTCTTTGTGATTCCATTTGCATATCTTTGTGATATTGCCGAAACAGTTTGAGAAGTTAATTTTTAATATTTTACTTCAGTGATAACTGGAATTCCTATCAGAGATTCCAAATGCCAACTCTGAACATAGGCCACACAATTTTTTTTAAATTGTTGTGATAACAGTTACTATGTGTCTCTGTGTTAGATTTTTACCCCATGTTGGTTACTAAATTGCTTTTATCTGGATTTTTGCTACTTGTCACTATTGTCTTTGAACGTGCATGATGCTCCGGATGCTCCTACTCATCATGAGGGGGAGAAAGGGTACAGATTCAAATACACCGAATATCAAGTTGAGGGGGAGTTAGCAAAAGTCGAGGGGGAGTAAAGAAGTCCCCATGCAAAAGCCGAGGGGGAGTAACTGTTAAAGATTTTTAACCGAATGATTGATATGTTCCGAGATCCAAAGAGTTTCAAAGTGCTTACAAGTAATCAATTCTTCTCATCGTTTATCAAGTGGTGTTCGCTTCAAATTATTTCCTCCATCAAGCATATTGGTTCTACAAGTTCTTTTAAAGCTAAAATCAACTTCAAGAGCTTTATTCAAGGAGGAGCGTTAAAAGACATGAAGACAAACAACACCAAAGAGTTTCAAAGATTCAATAAGAAGAGAAGATCAAGACCTGAAGGTTTCAAGACCGATTTTTATTTATATATCTTTAGGGGGAGATTGTTAGGACCATAAATGTCCTACATATTAGAAAGATATATAAATAATTATATAGAGCTTAATTAGATTAATTATTTATTGTAAAAGCCTTTTATTTGTTAAATGGGCTTAGTTTAGTCTAATGGGCTTAGGCCATGTTTGCATAAAAGCCTTAGTATATAAGGTTTAGTTAACCTTAGTTTTAGGTTAAGCGATTCATTATTCATTAGGGAGCTTAATTGTTTTAGAGAGATAGTTGTGTTTTTCATTCAAACCTTTGTAACTATCTTGAATCTTGAATACGATGCTTATGCCATAAGCAACCACGCCACGCCTCCAGCTCTTGGAGAATCTTGTCAGGTATGTCTACCAACCCATAATGCGTTTGTTGATAAAATTCAATTGCTTGGTCAAAAGGTAGAGTCCCATATGTTTTCTTCGAATGAACAACTTCTTGAAATTAACTCGTTAAAAGCAAAGTTAGATGTTCAATCTAAGATAACAGAAAAGCTTAAATCTGACAACACCTACCTAAAGGAAAAGTGTGCTAATCTTTCGATAGCACCAAAAGATCTTCGAGCTAAGATATCTGATCTGACCTTAAAGCTTGATCAGTGTTTGAATGAGAAAGCAGAAGTTGTTTATCAATGTTCCGCTCTCAAAATTCAACACAAGGAATTTGTAGCTAAAATTCTTGATCTTGAAACCAAACTTCATAGGAGAGGTCAATCTGATCAGACCATTCATATGAATAAACCCAAGGAGTTCACTTATTTTAATAAGGAGTGGGGAATCGGATATGATAACCCACACTACTTGAAAAAGAGGTTTTACAACACACCTACTCTGTATGATTTTGGCTGTCTATGACTAGACAAAAGTATCCGAAATATGCGATTAGATGGACTGGTCCTCTTGAACCTGAAAAGGAAGAGGAAACTGAGGAATACAAGCGCACACACACGTCTAAAATGCAACTTCCATTTTGTTATGAGCCTTTAAATTATTCCTATCAGAAAAATAAAAAGTATCTCTCGAATGACTACTTCGATTGCTACAAGGTTGCAAAGCCCAAGGATTCCTCCAAAAAGGATGAGGTCCAAGCAACCGCAACCAAGACTGAGACGGACGAGTACAAGCTCTATGTTCCCCCTCTCATCTTGGAAGCAAAGATAGTCGAGTTGGAGGAGTCACTCGAGAAAGAAATGTCAGTTTTTCAAAAGGAAAAGCAAGCTGTTGATCCAAACCCTCAGTGATTTGATAATGACCCTCTCTTAAATACTTAGTGAAAATTGTAAGTAAACAATATGTATCAGAGTTTCACTATCGCTGATAAGTACTAAGATCTTCCAGTACCGCTGATAGGAACTCTCGCTCTTTAGATTAAACATTCAGCGAAACTGTTCATCATTAATGCGCTGAGTCTGTTCAGTCATTATAATGATCGCTGATAAGTTAGTTGTTTACTTATGATCCCTGAAGACAAGTTTCACGTCAACAAAGGTTCTACGCTGAAGTCGAAGATCAAGCTCAAGAACCAGCGACAAGTCTCCTAATGAACTGATGCGGATCAGCGAAGACTCAGATTTGTCCACTCAACGTGAAGTATCAAGTACAAGACTTCAGCTATCGCTGAACTTTATCATCTGCTGAATAGTAAATGATAATCGCTGAATCAACGAAAGCTGATCACGAAGTCCTCCGTACAAAGTACTTTTGTCTTAACCACCTTTGCACGCCTCCGTACGAAATGTCAGAAAAGAACCTCCGAATGTCTGAAATCGTACAACCACTCTGATACTACACTGTTCATCCTTACGGCTACTAAGGTTGTCAACAAAGGTCAATGACATGCAACCAACCAGCTGATGACACGTGTAAAGTGTATACTGACTTGCATTAAATGCATGCAGTATATAAAGAGATGAACTCACTTCATTTTGAAGTAACTTGCTAACTCTGGACAAGTTCATATCTCTTATCTCAAGATAGGTTATTATTAGTAATTTCCTTATCTTTCTTAGTGCAAGAAACCTTAGTGTTCCAACTTGTTTAGATTTAGGTTTATCCTTAATCTTGTCTCCGCAACAAGCTATAAATTGTTAATGATTTATCAAAACAATTTAGAAAAGTAAAATCTGTGTGTTTGTATTCAACCCCCCCCCCCTTCTACAAACTTGTATAGGCCTTCGGGACCAACAAGTGGTATCAGAGCAGATTTGTTTAATCTCATAAACAAGATCTAATCTAAGATATTTCTCTTCCTTGCTATTATCTGAAAATGGCCACCAACTCAAACACACATTATATAGACAATGGTTCTCTTGCAAAACCCCCTAGATTTTCCAGAGACAACTTCAACTTGTGGAAAAATAGGATGGCACTCTTCTTAGAAGGTGTAGACCCTACTATACCTTACTATCTTGAGAACGGCCCACACATCCCTGTAACAATTGATCCTTTAGTTCCAGCCACTGCAAATAGACCTGCTATTCCAGAAAGGCTGATTCCTAAAGAAATCCATCAGTGGACCGACGAAGATAAGAAGAAAGTGGCTATAGATACAAAAGCCAGATCCATACTATCCATGGCCCTTCCTGACGAAGTCTACCATTCCGTCATGAACCTGAAATCATCAAAAGCCATGTGGGACACAATATGTGTTCAGTATGAAGGAACGTCTGAAGTCCAGGACTCAAGAAAGATCAACCTGGTAAGACAATACGAAAGCTTCATTTCTGGTAAGAATGAAACTCTCTCTGAAGTTCACCAACGTTTTAATTGTTTAATTATAGATCTGAAAACTGTTGGTAAAGAATATTCTAACTTTGAAGTGCTGACAAAGTTTCTAGAATGTTTACCTGAAAGCTGGGACAATTATTCCATGTGTCTCAAGCTATCAAAGGATCTAAGATCAATGACCCTTGCTACCTTATATGGCACGTTGCTGAATCATGAGCAATCCAGCCATCTTAAGAAGAATCTTGTAAAAGATTCCAAAAGCACCCCTGTTGCTTTATTCTCAGAGGAACCTTCTACTCAGCGACCCTCGGTCACTATCACTGAGTTAGAGAGTAACTCTGAAAGGTCATCATATTCTGATTCTTCAGATGATGATGAATCCTTGGCTCTCCTAACCAAAAAGTTCAGGAGATTCGCCAAGAAGAAAATGTTTAGAAAGAACAAACCTCTTTCCATAACTGACAAGCCTAAAACATCAGCTTTTGTTGATAAGGCTACTGCTACTTGTTTCAACTGCGAAAAGACAGGTCATTTCGCTAATGAGTGCAGGTCAAAGAAAATCATGAGACCTTCAGCTTTTACAAAGAAATCCTTTGTTCCAAGGAATAAAGATGACAAATACTCAAAGCTGAAGGAGAAGTATGCAAAGCTGAAAAGCTTTAAAAAGAAAGGAAAAGGCCTGATGGCTGACTATGATTGGGCTGCTTCTGATGAAGAAGCATCATCATCTGATTCTGAAGATGATGAAGCAAATCAATGTCTCATGGCTAAGATTGAAGAAGAGGGAGAAAGTTCAAACATTCCCTCCACTTCAACATCTACCATTCAGGTATCACCTTCTTTCTTTACCAATATTGCAAATATTGATGAAGCTGATAGTCTCCGTAAGATCGATCTCTTGACTAGAAGTTTATACGAAGCCATGAACGGCAAAACTGTGGTTGAAAACCAAAATCTTGATCTCGCTGAAAAGCTTAAAAACTGCCACCTTCAAATAGAAAAGCTTTCTAAAATTGAAGAAGATTTTAACGATCAAGTATATTTAAATCAGCTAGTCAAAATCGAACGAGCAGAAGCTATCGCTGCATTAGAGGCTGAAAAAGCTACTGTTGAAGGATGGTGTAATTCTTCAACAAAGATCACTGAGATAATTAAGGCTCAGATTCCTCTGAGTGATAAACGTGGTCTGGGTTATAAATATGATACTCCAAAACCAACCACTGAACGTTCAATGCTTACATTTGGAACGTTCGTATCCTCAGTCGCTGACACTTCATCATCTCAGTGCTCCTCGTCCATTACACCAATCCCTGAGGAAACTCCTACCTCCTCAAAAGGTAAGGAGAAAATGGTTTATTCAAACCCTACCTCTGTCTCTAAAGACAAAAGAAAAGGAATTGTTATTTATCAAAATCCTCAGAAGGGTACCTTAGTACCAAAGCTGAATGCTTCTAAAGCCTCAGTGACCAACCCCTCTGGATCTAGAAAGCTGATCTCTGGATCTATTCAGCGATCTACTCCTAGACTCAGAGTGGATCTCCTTGGTAAGAAATCTGAAGAACTGAATGTTCGTCCCATTTCTAAAGCCAATAGTTTACTTGGTGCTGGCACTTCTAATTCAAAATTAAAAGCTCAGCATACAAGTGGTCCTAGAACTACTTTTAGTTATAGGAAATGTTATCACTGTGGACTTACCGATCATATTGCTAGTAAGTGCCCCACAGCCACCAAAGCTGAAAAGATAGCTAAGGTGAAGATTGCCCCCAAGGCAAAGAAGACCAACCCTGGTGCAAATCAGGTCAAGTTGACTCCTACCACTGAGGTTAAGAAATTAACCAAAGTGAAGAAAGACAAAGCTGAATCTTCAAATGCTGCGAAGACCGCTGAACCTTCCATTCCAACTACTTCCACTGACAAACGTGTATACATGGTTAAGTGGGTACCCAAGCAAAACTAATCTTCCTTTGTATTGCAGGTTAAGAAGGGTATCTGGTATCTCGATAGCGGATGCTCTAGACACATGACTGGAAAGAAAAGCTTGCTCGCTGAATACAAGGAAGAGAAAGGTCCCTCTGTGACTTTCGGTGGAAATGGAAAAGGACATACCCGAGGGTATGGTGTACTTTCAAATGGTACAACCTCCTTCAGAAGAGTCGCATATGTTGAAGGGCTGAAGCATAATCTTCTGAGCATCAGTCAGCTTTGCGACATGGATAACAAAGTGATTTTCACTAAGGAATCCTGCTTTGTCTCTGACAAAAAGGAGAAGATAGCTCTCAGCGGTTATCGTTTGGAAAATGTTTATGTAATAAATATGGACTCAACAACCACTGAGAACTCCTGTTTCTTCTCAAAGTCATCTTCTGATGTCAACTGGCTATGGCACAAGAGGCTCTCACATCTAAATTTCAAGACACTGAATACTCTTTTCTCCAAAGAGTTAGTCACTGGTCTACCTCAGCATTCATACGCCAAAGAGTCTTTATGTTCAGCGTGTGAAAAAGGGAAGCAGACCAAGGCAAGCTTCAAGTCAAAGCAAGTCTCCTCAGTGTCATCTCCTCTACAACTACTCCATATGGATTTGTTTGGACCTGTTAACAAACAATCCATCGCTGGAAAGAAATATACGCTGGTCATAGTTGATGAATTCTCTCGTTACACATGGGTAATGTTTCTCCGTTCTAAGAGTGACACCCCTGAAGAACTCATCACCTTTGTTCGGAAGATGGAAACTCTGAACAATATGACTGTTCGCTCAATAAGGAGTGATCATGGAACTGAATTCAAAAACAGTTCTCTTGATTCCTTCCTTGAGAGTAAGGGTATTTCTCACAACTTTTCGTCAGTGAGAACACCGCAACAAAATGGAGTCGCTGAAAGAGGAAATAGAACAATTATCGAAGCTGCACGTTCAATGCTCAGCGATTCTCACCTGCCTACTCAGTTTTGGGCAGAAGCTGTCAACACTGCTTGTTTTACGCAAAACAGGTCGCTGATAGTTAAAAGATTCAAAAAGACAGCCTATGAACTTTTTCATGGGAGAAAGCCTTCAATCAGCTTTCTTCACATCTTTGGATGTCAGTGTTTCATACTGAACAACAGAGATGCCCTTGGAAAGTTTGATCCTAAGGCTGATGATGGAATCTTTCTTGGATACTCCTCAGTTTCCAAAGCCTTCAGAGTCTTCAACCGTAGAAGACAAACTGTAGAAGAAACTATTCACGTCACGTTTGACGAATCCCGTTCAGCGAACTCTAAACCGAACGCTGATACAGAAGAACTGAATCAATGGATGTTTTCTCATCTTGGTGATTCAGAAGAAATTCCCACTCCTCATGCTCATCCAGTAGAAGATGATAGTCCCACTATCATTCCAAACATGTAGAATAGTGAAGCTGAAACATCATGGGTCTCAGCTGTTCCTATAAACACTATACCTGCAGTTGATCCAAATGTCTCAGACATTCCATCTTTTTCTCAACAATCAGTGAATGAAGTGACAAATGCAAACATTCCTCTCTTAGCTGATAATCCAGAAGTAGCTGAAGCCTCATCTTCAGTTTCTCTAGTTCAGACTGAGTCAGCGACGTATGCTCCGGCTCAGCGATGGACTGTAAATCACCCAATCGATCAAATTCTTGGTGATCCCAACGCTGGTATTCATACTCGTAGAAGTGCAGGTAATATTTGTCTATTTGTTAACTTTATTTCTCTAACTGAACCAAAGAAAATAGATGATGCCCTCAGAGATCCAAACTGGGTCAGCGCTATGCAAGAAGAGCTGACTGAATTCGAAAGAAACAAAGTTTGGAAACTCGTTCGTAGACCAACTGACAAAACGGTGATAGGCACTAAATGGGTCTATCGAAACAAGTTGGACGAACATGGTACTGTAACTCGCAACAAAGCTCGTCTTGTTGCTCAGGGATACAGACAAGAGGAAGGCATAGATTATGACGAAACTTTTGCTCCAGTAGCAAGACTCGAATCTATTCGTCTTTTCTTAGCATATGCTGTTCACAAAAACTTCACTGTACATCAGATGGATGTTAAGTCAGCGTTTCTAAATGGAAAGCTGAATGAAGAAGTGTATGTGGAACAACCTCCAGGATTCTCAGATCCTAAGCGTCCAGGTTATGTTTATAAACTGGACAAGGCACTTTATGGCTTAAAGCAAGCTCCTCGTGCATGGTATGATACTCTCTCTACTTATCTCCATATTGAAAAATTTGAGAGAGGTAAGATTGACAAAACTCTATTTTTTAGAAAAGTGAAAGGTCATATCATTTTAGTTCAAATATATGTTGATGACATTATATTTGGTTCTACTAACCCTGAGCTTTGTACTCGTTTCGCTGATAGAATGAAAGATGAGTATAAAATGAGCATGATGGGTGAACTAACATATTTCCTTGGTCTTCAGATTAAGCAAACTGAAAAAGGAACTTTTATAAATCAGGGAAAATATGTTAAAGATATGCTGAAGAAATTCGACTTAACTGAAAGTTCAGCTATGAAAACCCCTATGGCACCACCGCTGACACTTGATAAGGACACAAAGGGTGTTCCTGTCAATGTCACGCTGTACCGTGGGATGATCGGCTCACTATTGTATCTTACAGCTAGCCGACCCGATATTATGTTTGCAACATGTTTGTGCGCACGATATCAAGCTGAACCTAAGATATCCCATATGAAAGCTGTAAAGCGAATCTTTCGATATCTTAAGGGTACAACGAATCTAGGTCTTTGGTATCCCAAAGACTCGGGATTCGATCTAACTGCCTATTCAGACAGTGATTTTGCAGGTTGCAAAATGGATAGGAAAAGCACCACAGGAGGATGTCAGCTCCTGGGTGGAAAGCTGGTAAGTTGGACAAGTAAGAAGCAATACTCAGTGTCCACTTCCACAGCTGAAGCTGAATATGTAGCCGCTGGAAGCTGTTGTTCTCAAGTCTTGTGGATGAGAAATCAGCTACTAGACTATGATCTTCAGCTATCCAAAATTCCAATCTATTGCGACAGCACTAGTGCCATCGCTATAGCAAACAATCCAGTGCTACACTCAAAGACAAAACACATAGAAATCAGATATCATTTTATCAGAGATCATGTGATGAATGGTGATATAGAACTTCATTTTATCCCAACTGATTATCAGTTAGCTGATTTGTTTACCAAACCTCTTGATGAGACAAGATTCAATTTTCTCATCAGCGAGCTTGGAATGCTGAACTTTGAAGGGTAAAATCTTCAGCGGTTCACATTTGATCAGCGATACGATTATACACTCTTGTATAGCCTTCAGGATAAAATCAACTTATATAATCCATTTCATCATCTTCTCTCTGAATAAACTTGGTTAAACTGATATCCATGTATGTTTTTCTCTCTCTGACAATCGCATGTAAATGCAAGATTTCAAAATAATTTACATCGCTGAATATCTCTTCCTTAACAGCGATATTTTGAAAGTTCTTTAAACCTTCACTGATATTTTCTATTCAGTGCTTCATGTTTTTTCAAAAGAGTCCCTGAGTTTTTCAAAACCTCAGAGACATCCTAAAAGAATGTGAAAGGACAATTGTGACGTCATTGCAACGGATAACACTAGGCACGATTTCTTTCTGACACACGTTTGCACGTTTCGTTCAAACTTCCAATCAAATGCAAACACGTGTCCGTGTCATGATGAAAACCTTTTCCCGCTCAAGGTTTTCTCTCTCTAAAACTCCCTATATAAACAACTCTTGGTTTATATTTGTCTTTTACGCGAACAATCTTCCTCCGCAAGAAAGAATTCTCTGTTGCATTTGTGCTCTCAAAAACCTCAAGAACTGTTCATCATCTTCTTCATCAAAACATCAAGGTTAATATGTTCTTATCTATTATCAAATGCGTATAACTTGTTTTCGATCTTCTCATTGTTTTAACAAGATCAAACAAAAGAACTTTGTAAAATAAAATAATTTCTTTCATGGTTTTATGAACACAACCATTTCATGGTTGTTCTTCAAGTTTTAAATCTAAATCTTAAACTTGTTCTTCATTCGTATCCAGTTTTCTTTTAGAAACTGGAATACAAGACTTTATGGGTTTTACATTTCGTTTCAAAATCATGAAAAACCCTAATCTTCATTAAGACATTTATGTCTGAATGAAATGGACAAAATTCGAACAATCTTAATGGAAATTCTTTCCATACTAAGACAATTCTTATTTGTTAACATCTTTGGTTGAATTGATAATACAGTGAAATGGCATCTTCAAAGATCAATGTCACCGCTGAGTCCATCTCCGTTGACTCTGAGGAAGTGGACATCATCAAAGCCCCTCAGGTAAAATTCAAGCTGGATCAACTAGATTGGACTAAGGTCAACAACCTCTCTGCGCTTCTCGAGTTTCCTCCTCGAAAGCAAGTCACACATCTGGATGATGCTGTGAATTTCCTGAAAAACTGCTGCATTTCAACAGCCCTGACCATCACACCTCCTGCAAGTCAGCTACTACTATCCCAGTTCTGGTACTCTGCCAGACATTCTCAGCTACCCTCCGCCAAAGATCCCTCCAAAACTATCGATTGCATACTCAGCGATACTGAGTATGGTACAATTAAGATAACCCCCGCAATCATACGAAAAGCCCTGAACTTTCCCAATGCCACCAAAGAAAAACCCTTCGTTCCATTCCCTGACCATAAGAAGCAAGCTGACAAAGATGCCATCATTGCTTTTCTCGACACAATGGGTTACATCTGGGACATTGGAAGGGACAAGAAGCCCGAGAAGAAGCTGACGCTGATAAAGAAATCCAAAATGCCCAGCGAGATGAATTTCATCTTCGCTCACCTGATCAGCTGCATGACAGCGAAGTTCGGCTCTTCTGATCAAGCCGCACAACCTACGCAAGCTATGGGATACGCACTACTGAAAGGTCTAAACATTGACTGGGCCTCCATTATATATGATGACCTAGTACAACGCGTGGATTCTGCCGCTGACCGACCAGCATGGGTTCCCTACCCCCGTTTCATCAGCGCCATCTTCCAATATGGCCTGAAGGACAGCTATCCTGAAGAGGGTGACCTGAAACTTTCTCAGGTTGGACCTAAGGTGCTCGATTTCAAACCTGTCGCCAACGAGGTACGTCTCTCTACTCTTCTCACTCTTCTAAATTCTCCGCTTTCTGTGGCTCCTTCAGCGACAATACCCATCGCTGATACCCCGGCCACACAATCCTCTCCTTCTAAGAAAAGGAAACCCTATCACACCCAACTTGATTCCAAAAGGATCAAGAAAACCAAGGAGCAACCCCAGCAATCCCATGCTGAAGACTCCTCAGCTCATTCTGAAGAGCTGAAGGAAAGTTCCGTCGTACGCTCTGCCACACCCGTTCAAGCCATCCCTCCAATCCAGACTTCAGCGTCTCCAAACGCTGAGGTTAGAAACTTGGAAACTACCCAACCTCCCTCAGTCTCTCAAAAGACTGATGAAGTGATTGTCAGCGATTCCAACGCTGAACTCAGTACCCGAATCCCAATCTTATCCTTCGCTCCTCCCTCCACTTCTTTGGACACTCCTCCAGCTAACACTGGAGATGCCATCATTCCAGAAGCCACCGCTGACGCTTCTCAACAAATGATGAAGAAAGGACCTGCAGAGATCACCATACCTCACCGTACTTTCGAAGAGGATATGGAACATTATTCAGGAGTCCGCAACTTTGACGATTTCGTCAATCCTCCTGCAGGTACAAATCAACCCATATATACTGTAACTAAACCTGAAACTTCTGAGCTTTCCTTTGTTCACAAGTACTTATGTGTTACAGGTCCTAATTTGGGAGACATCAATGAGTCTCTGAAGTCCGTGGAAACTAAGCTTACTGATCTCACCACCACACTCTCCAACAACTCTACAACTGTAACAAACGCTGGAGAGAATCTGACGAAGCTGACAACGGTGGTGGAAAAGAAAGCTTCCACATACGACATCAAGATTGTTGATAAGACTCTCAGCGATTTCGCCAAAGTGCTCGCTGACATCTACACAGACTACACCTCACTCAAACAATCAGTTTCCTCCATGTCCGGCGAAGTAACAACGCTGAAGACATCGGTTGGAGCACTAGAAGGTGATATGTCTGCTGTGAAGACAAATGTTCAATCTCTGACGACTGACTTAGGCTCTGTAAAGACCGACGTTGGTTCGATGAAAACAATGATTGAAGAGCTGCTCAACAAGGCAAGAAATCCAGCTCCTGCTCCTGCCCCTGTTTTGGAATCTTTCACAGCGGCAGATCGCACAGAGCTGAAGAAAATCACGCCTGCTATTTCTGGCCTAGAAGACAGAATAGCAAAGCTTGAAGGTTGTGTGAAAATCTCTGGCCCAGAAGACAGAGATAACACCAACGCTGAGTCTACCCATTCCTCCCCCAGTCATCATGAGAAAGAGGGGGAGAAGAGCGATGAACATACCGCTGAGAAGAGCGCTGAAGATCTAAACAAAAGCGCTGAAGATCTGAACAAGAGCGCTGAAGACCTTTCCCATGATGAATCTATCAGGGGAGAGAGGAATGAAGATCTGATCGCTGAAAAACCTCAGGGAGATGAAAACCCTGAGGGAACCGAGAAGCTCGCCTCTGTATCTGAGGGGGAGCAACTCGAAGAAGATGCTGAAGAATCTGAAGCAGAAGATGATGAAGCCGTCGACATCCCTGATGATGAACCATCTTCTTCTCCAAAGAATGATGATGATGATGACGAAGATGACGATGATTTCTTTATCGTCAAACCTGCTCCAAGGATCAAAGCTCTTAAGGGAATCTTGATAAATGAACCTTCAGGGGAGAAGACAAAGACAAAGCCCTCAGCCTCTGGCGCTGAGAAAGGCAAAGGCAAAGGCAAAGGCCTCGCTGAAGATGAAAATCTGGCGATCTTGCTTGAAAAGCCGGTTTGTCAGGTACACTAAACTTTACTTATATTCCTTCCCTGAACATCTCTATACACAATCAGTTCTCTACTCCACAACCTCTCTACACATCCACATTCTTTTTCTATCTTTTCTACCCAAGTTCTTCTACCCAGTTCTTATTTGTAAGATCGCTGCGTTTCAGCTAGTCCTCTCCCCTGTTTGAGGATATCGCTGAAGGCTCCACAACTGCAACTTCACCAATAATTCCAGCTGCCGCTGAAGAAATAATCCCAGTCTTGGATTTGATCTCTGAGACTGATGAACCTGAAGAACAAACTCTCTCACACAGAAACAGACCTTCCTTGGCTCCTCAAAAGCTAAGAGAAGAAGAACAGAAGAAAAGAGAAGAAATAATAAAGCGATTCGAGGATCAGCGAATCATTCTAAGGCGTGATCAACTGCCTTCAGTTCCTCCAAAGTTCAGAATTTCAAAAGCTTAATACAAGGAACACCTCAGAGCTGAACGCCTCATCGCTGATAGAAAGGAAGCTGAAGAAAAAGACAGAGAATACGCCATCAAGCTTACTCAAGAATCTGTCAAAGACCCCAAGCTGAAACGTGTTCCCATTCAAATCCAACGAAGGCTTTGGGAAGAAGCCCAGAAGATCGTGGAAAAGAAAACTGAAGTTTCTCAGACCACCCTGATCTGGTGTAAAGAGAAAATCCACTTCAGATATCGTCCAGCGAAGATCAACAAGGTATTCATCTCTGGAAGAACATCTATTGGAGTACCTATTGTTGACATCAAACTTTTCAGAGAAGATGGCCAATCTGAAACCTTTCGCGCTGACACTGTAAAAAGGTATGGTCTCTCTGAATGGTTGGAGATGAGGTTAGTTATCCAATCGTCACAATCTAAGTACAAGGATCATTTCGAAAAGCTGATAAACAGACAGATCGATTTGATATCTTCTTGTGTGGACATTCCTCCTCTTCCTGATCTAAAGCTGAAAAGAAAAAGGGGCTCTCCAAAGAAGAAACGTCAAGATTCAAACTCAGGTCCTGTCATACGAAATGAAACTGGAATTGGTTTCTCTCGCGCTGAAGTGCTTGGTCCTGACCCTGATCTATCTGCCCTTGACATTTCTTTGCCACCATGTGAACTTTTCGTCCCTGGTAAAGTCATCAGTAATCCTTATGGAATATTCTTTCTTGACTACGACGGACGTAAATGCTTTCAACGGATCGCTGAGCTTCCAATCACTCCAATCGAACAGCTCAGAGATCTTATCTACTGGTGTGACTTCAGAAAAGACATTCAGGCACGACACCTAAAATCCTTGATTTTTGAAGAAGCGCTGAACAAAAGAAAACAAGGCGTAACGGTTCCTGACTGGATGATCCCCACTGAAAAGACGACCCTTGATGAACTTCTCATTAAGGAAGAACCTTTTGAAAACTGATATAATCTCCTTTTTCTCTATTGTATCAGTTATCCTTCTGTACTTGTAAATTATTTTGCTTGTACTTGTAATCTTTCTGTTCTTCATTGTAACCTGATTCAATATTTTAAAGAAAGATTTCAGCGAACGTACTTTACTCCATCAGTACTGAAAAGATCCCAGAAAACAGTAAAAGGGACAAATATTTTATGAGTTCTTTTTATCCTTATGTTTTCATTAAATAGCAATTTTCTTTGTTGCTATGTCATAATCAAATAGGGGGGAGATTGTTGATCCAAACCCTCAGTGATTTGATAATGACCCTCTCTTAAATACTTAGTGAAAATTGTAAGTAAACAATATGTATCAGAGTTTCACTATCGCTGATAAGTACTAAGATCTTCCAGTACCGCTGATAGGAACTCTCGCTCTTTAGATTAAACATTCAGCGAAACTGTTCATCATTAATGCGCTGAGTCTGTTCAGTCATTATGATTGTTAGTCCCAGATGGCTAAGCAAGTATTGTAGAAGGGGGGGGGGGGTTGAATACAATACTCAAAATTTTCACAATTTTAATTCTTTTTATTGAAAAACTTTCAACAAGAATTACACAAAGAAACTTAAGATTGTTGCGGAAAAGAACAGATAAACTATTCTAACAATCTTGCACAAAGTATACAACAAAATAACTAAGAACACTGAGAGCAAAGCTATTGAGTTTTGAGGCTTAAAGGAAGATTTCTTGCACTGAGAGAATTCTTTAAAAGCGTGTCTTTTGAAAGGTGATGCCTTCTCCTTTTATAGTGCCAAGGAGTGCCCAAACATTAAATGCTTGGGACACTTGTCATCTTTCAACTTGCTGAGTATGTTGACTTCTGGAGAGATGAAAGGTCCTTGTCACTTCTTACTAGGTACAGACAGAATAGCTCATGCAGATAAAAACGGATTTTAACTGATTATGGATAAAGAGACAAACTGTCACTTTTATCTGCTAGAGGATATTGTCCCATAATAAATGATCTTCCCTTTAAGACTTTGGCACCGAAGGAGGTTTCACCGAAAGTAGAAGAACTTCGGTAGAGAGAGATCGACCACCGAAAATGTAAGAGCATTTCGGTGGTGAGGAGGGCCACCGAAGTTGTTCAAGTAATTCGGTGTAGTGTCCACCGAATTTGTCAAGGCTCATCGGTGGAAGACGATCCCACCGAAACTGTTCAGGCAATTCGGTGGTGAGGTGGCCACCGAATCTGTCCAGGCAATTCGGTGGGAAGAGACCACCGAAACTGTCCAGGCAGTTCGGTGGAGATGACTTGTTTGTAAGTTGCCGAGAGTCTTCTATTTTCCACAAGTAGAGAGTCTTCAAGCTTGGTTTCGGTTGATCTTCGACTTCACCGAACATTTGATATCTTGTACAAGTCATCCAAAGAACCAAACTAAAATATTCTAAGTAGGAGTTTTAGGGAAAACATCGGTGAGTCAATTTCAAATCCTTGGTGACCCAACAATCTCCCCCTATTTGAATTTGAGCTCCTTTCTTAGAATATTCAAGAGTAACTGAAAAGTAAGTGCATTTTGACCCTTTTTACTTCTTTTGGGTTCTTTTCACATAGACCATTCTTTTTGTTCTTTTTTTTTTGTATGAGTATGTATACTATGTACAGTATTTACAGGTAACGAAAAGTAAAGTATGTACAGAAGTAAAATTCAAAAAGAGATACTTGTATTAAGATAAGTTCTCGTACAATTTACAAAATGAGAAACTAACTTTTACAAGTACCAAATGGAGAGAACTTACTTCTTTGAGGTTTTGCGGCGCTTGATTTCATCCAGTAAGTTTCTATAGAAAGGCTGAGCTTCGGGGATGTTCGGAAAGAGGTTGTGGATGCCTTCCAAAAAGATAGTATCAGCTAAGGGTATCTGGGCAAATCTGAAGAAGGCCCGACGACCGAGACCGTCGTTAAAGAACAATCCTGGTATTGGTGAGAGGCTTAAGGTTGTGGTAGGATAGGGGACCGAAGTGGAATGATGAGGTTTAGATTGTTCACATTTGGAATTTTACCTTCCCTCGCCATTTCCTTGAAGACTGAGTCAGGTGGGTTTTTAACTTTGGGAAGGATGACTTTTTCTTTCAAGGATTGGAGTTTGGCTCTTTCATCGGTGGAGAGAGTGATGTTGTGTTTTTTTTGAATTCTTTCATCTTTCCCATAAGTCCATCAATGTACTTGACAAAGATGTCTTTCTTTGGATTTGGACTCCTGACAAGGTGTTGAGAGATTTCATACCATTCTGAGAGACCGAAGAGTTGAAGATGACTTTCTTTCACACTTTTCATCGAACCATCTTCTCTGTCAATGATCAGCCTGATGTCTTCCGGGTTTGCTTTGGAGGTGGCAATCTTTACAGTTGAAATCGGTGACCTGTTGTTTCGGTGATGCATGGTCTTTTTGTACCAGCTAATTTCATCATTCTTTTCTTTTTCTAGGGCACTCAGCACCGATTTTTGGATTTGAATGGCATCGGAGGATTTTGCTTTTGCAGCTTCTTCTTCAGCAGCTTTAAGGGATAGATCTCTGGATTTATCTAAGTTGATTTGAGCGATTTTTGCATCCTCAATTTCTTGAGGGGAGAGACCGAGTTCGATGGAGATTATATGAGAAGCAGGCTTGAGTTTAAGAGATTCAGCATCTTTAGGTCGAGCCCCATATTTTGCCAACTCCTTTTTCTTCTTTTCTTCCTTAGCGAAATCTTCGGCCGAAAAGACTCTCTTGCCTTTGTCTTTGGAAGCTTTACTGGATTGCTCCCCCTCAGTTGATGCACCAAGTTCTAGTGCTTCGGTGGTACCTGTATGTATCGGTGAAGCAGAAGAGGATTTCGGTGAAGTGGTTTTCGGTGATGGTGGAGTGGTTTTCGGTGGTGGTGGAGTGGTTTTCGGTGGAGGCTTGTTACTGGAAGATTTCTTTATGGATGGTAATTTCGGTGGAGCGGAGGTTTTCTCCCCCTCAGGAACAGCCGGAATCTTAAAACCCATTTCAGAAAACACCTTATCAAACTTGGAGTGTAGAAATGCCAAAGTACCAGAGATTGTGTTGGGAACCATAGAGAAGTCACCCATATCCATTTCCCATTCTGACATTTCGGTGCTGGAGGCCTTGGAGAGGGACTCAACCTTAGAAGACAATGTAGTAAGAGAATCATTTATTGGTACAAGGGCATCGGTGATGGCATTGAGTAGCAATTGAGGTAACTTTGTCTCAAGGGTTGAGATTCGAGAGTTGGCCTGGGAGATCAGAGAGATCGTGGATTGAAGGAAAGTGGAAGGTCGGTCTTGGTGGGATGGGGTGTGACCACCGATTTCGGGGAACGAGCAGTGCCATCGAAGGGGATCCGCTTCGGGAAGCGGATGTCGTAAGTGAGGCGCGAGTTCGTCGGTGTAGAGGGTTCGGGGAGGTCGGGGAGGTGAGGGTGTTCGTTGTGGAGAGTGTTGCCTCGGCGAGGGAGGCTCGCTGTGATGTTCTTCGGGGGACGGGATGGTTCGGGGAGAACCAGTGTCCGCTAAAAGAAATGCAAAGAAATCATGTGGGGGTGAAGTCTGTGGGGGGGAACCCTGATTGGGTTGTGCAATCTCATCGATCATAAACTGATCGGGTGAAAGGCTGTGAAGTGAAAAATCAGAACCCTCGAGAGGAGAGACCTCGAGGTCATCTCCACCACCCAAAGAATCGAGTGGGGAGGTTCGTTGAGGGTTCTCCAAGTGTACAACTGAGGCCTTTTGAGAGGCAACAGAGGAGTTGGTGGGGTTTGAAACGGATACCCTTGGCCCGGAGGGATGAAGTTCAACAACCGGCGATTTTTGAGAATCGACAGTTGGATTCGTTGGTGGGGCCGATGGTTTCCGGGACCTCTTTGGAAGAGATCCCGAAGGGGAAGATGAGTGCCTCTGCTTATGAGAAGGGGTATGAACCGGGGAAGCCTCCGAGGGAACTCTCGGTGACGAAGTTCGAGAAGCGGGTGCGGAGGTGTCGGTGGCCTTTTGTTGTTTCTTTTGAGTGCCACCCGACGTAACTCGGTAACGGGGAGTAGGGGCCACTACAGATGGAGGGTTCTCGGAAATTTCTAGGTGTTGAAACCCGGGAATTTCCGCATCACCCCAATGTAGTTCGGGAGAAAGAGCAAAAGAGATCATACCTGGTCGTAGTGGGCGATCGGTGGCAAGTGGCTTAACGTTGAGAGTTTTGGTGCCTACACACGGAGAAGACCAGTCATAAGAGAAGCGCGGTAAAGGGGATTTGCGATCTGACTCCAATGCCTTAGAAAGTTTGTGCTGTATGATCATTGAGATGAAGCGTGGAAAGGCAACATAGCATTTCTTGGGAGTCTTGATGACCTCGACAAGCTCTGAGAAGAAATATTGGGCGAAGTCGACTTTTCTTTGGAAGATGAGGGCATGAGCGAGTTTGTTGACGTGTGAAGGCGATTGATCATGCCCACTAGTTTTGCGTGAGAGGCAATGGATAACGTGGGCAAAGAAGAAATTCCAAATGCCTCCCATTCTGCTGCGAAGAAGAGTACCGGGGCCTTTGGAGCTTTTGGAGGAGTCGTCGAGCACATAACCGGTGGTAAGAACGATGTCTTCATGTATGGTGTCCAAATGCATGTCTTCATAGTCGGAAAAGGCGTCGATCTTGAGAGCTAGACGAACATCATCGACCCCAAAAGTAAGGTCGTGATCACCGGCGTCGTTGGAAAGAATGGAGGCGTGAATGGCTTCGTTGGAGGGATCGTACACACATGTTAACCAAAATCTGCCAATGAGCATTTTACTCATCTTGGGGTTGCACGAAAAGGCATGAAGAAGAGGAGAGCGAGTGAGGAACTTTGCGACTATGGAGAACTCGGGATGAGCTGGATCTGGGTCGAAGCGGGCAACGTGATTGCATTGATTAAACTTAAGCTCCTCAAATCGTGTGGGAATAGGGTATCGAGAAGAAGCCATGAGAGGTTTTCGAGAGAGAGTTAAGGGGTTGCAGGTTTTGAAAAAGAGATGAGAGGGAAATATGCGAGGGTCATACATATATATATAGAAGAGAGAAGGGTAACCTGATGATACTTTTTATGGGGAGGTGGGACAAGGCGGCTTGAAAGGAGGAGTGGGAAACGAGGAGTCGTGACACATAGCGGCTGACATGTGAAAGGTCTCCCATCACTGACACATTGGGAGTCGTAAACGATAAGAGAGCGGATCGGTGTAGGTTCGGTGGTGAATCGGTGGTATATCGGTGGTATATCGGTGGTATTTTGGTGTAGATAAAAGAAGGGTTTCACCGAAGTTGGAGAGTTCCACCGACATGAGACTTCGGTGGAAGAAGTCGCAGGTTTCCACCGATTTGAGATTTCGGGGGTAGATAAGTAGGGTTCCACCGATTACAGAATTCGGTGAAAGGGGTTGAAAGGTTCCACCGATATTCGATTTCGGTGGAAGAAGTCGAGGAGTTCCACCGATTTGTGATTTCGGTGTAAGAAAAGAAAATGAAGATGGTTGAGAGACACCTGTTTGTCCACCGATGAGAGATCGGTGGAGAGTTAGAAGTGGAGAAGAGAATGTCCATCGATGTGAGATCGGTGGAGCAGAAACACATGATTATTCTTGAAGGTTGCACATCCCAAGTTCACTTATGAGAAAGTTGAACCTGGTTTCATCAAGGGGTTTGGTGAATAGATCAGCAAGTTGCAAATTGGTGGGAATAAAGTGCAGTTCAATGTCACTTTTGGAAATGTGGTCCCTGATGAAATGATATCGGATATCTATGTGTTTAGATCTGGAGTGGAGAACAGGATTGTTGGCAATAGCTATTGCACTGGAATTATCACACAGAATTGGGATTTTAGAAAAGAATTGATTGTAATCCCTGAGTTGATTTTTCATCCATAGGATCTGAGCACAACAACTTCCCGCAGCTACATATTCAGCCTCAGCAGTAGAGGTTGACACAGAGTTTTGTTTCTTGCTGGACCAACTTACCAATTTACCACCAAGGAGTTGGCAGCTTCCTGTAGTGCTTTTTCTATCAACCTGAGAGCCTGCAAAATCTGAATCTGAATACCCAATTAGTTCAAAACCTGAGTCTTTGGGATACCAAAGACCCAAGTGTAAGGTACCCTTGAGATACCGAAAAATCCGTTTTACAGCCTTTAAGTGTGATACTTTTGGATCTGCCTGAAAACGGGCACAAAGACAAGTAGCAAACATAATGTCCGGTCTGCTAGCAGTTAAGTACAGAAGAGAACCAATCATGCCCCGATACAGGGTAACATACACAGATATACCGTTAGGATCGGCATTTAGTTTCAACGGTGGTGCCATGGGAGTTTTCATAGGAGAGCTATCTAAAAAATTAAATTTCTTCAGAAGGTCACGGATATATTTACTTTGATTTATAAAGATTCCTTCTGAAGTTTGTTTGACCTGAAGGCCCAAGAAAAATGTAAGCTCTCCCATCATGCTCATCTCATATTCACTCATCATGAGAGAAGCAAACTCATCACAAAGTGATTCATCAGTAGCACCAAAGATGATGTCATCAACATAGATTTGGACAAGAATGAGGTTACCTGAAGTTTCCTTGATGAAAAGAGTGTTGTCTATTTTACCTCTGGAGTATCCATGTTTTAGAAGGAAGTTGGCAAGAGTGTCATACCAAGCACGAGGAGCTTGCTTGAGACCATTCAGTGCCTTGTCAAGTCTGTACACATAGTCTGGATGAGCTGGGTCTTCAAAGCCAGGAGGTTGTTTCACATAGACTTCCTCTGCAAGTTCCCCATTGAGGAAGGCACTTTTAACATCCATTTGAAAGACCCTAAAATTTCGGTAGGCAACATGAGCCAGAAAGATCCTTATAGCTTCAAGTCTTGCAACAGGGGCAAATGTTTCATCATAGTCAATGCCCTCTTCCTGTCTGTATCCTTGAGCTACTAATCGGGCCTTGTTTCTGATAACAGTACCATCTTCATCCATTTTGTTCCTGAAGATCCATTTGGTTCCAATGATTGTCTTCTTTCGAGGTCTGGGAACCAATCTCCAAACTTTGTTTCTCTCAAATTGAGAGAGCTCTTCTTGCATGGCCGAGATCCAGCAGGGATCTGCTAGAGCTTCATCAATCTTTTTGGGTTCAAGAAGAGAGAGAAAATTCACATAGAGACAAATATTTCCAGCTCCTCTACGTGTTTGGACACCTGCTTGTTGATCACCAATGATTTGGTCAATAGGGTGATCCTTAGTCCATTTTGAGGCAGGGGGTAGAGGTGATGGAGCATATTGAGTGAGATGAGTCGAAGGAGTGGGATCAGAGGTTTGGTGGTAGGTAGGATTTTCGGTGGTGGGTGAAGGCTCATTTTCGGTGGGAGGAATGGTGTCGGTAGGCTGAGCAATTTCGGTATGAGGAGAAGAGGGTGACTCATTTTGGATACTTGAAGGAGATGGAATGGAGGGAGTGAGTTGAGTATCAATAGGATTAGACAAAGGAGCAGCACCGATGCATGATGATATCCATCTGTGCAAATCATCATCATCATTTGACAAAGATGAGGATCTAAGATCATCAAATTTGACATGGATAGACTCATCAATGCATTTTCTTCTGAGATTATACACCCTATAAGCTTTGGAGGATAAGGAATACCCAACAAAGATTCCCTCATCTGCTTTGGGATCAAACTTCCCAAGGTTTTCACGATCATTAAGAATGAAACACACACAGCCGAACACATGAAGGAATCCAATATTCGGTTTTCTGCCATGGAAGACTTCATATGGGGTTTTATCATGCCTTTTAGAAATCACAGACCTATTTTGGGTAAAGCAGGCAGTGTTAACAGCTTCAGCCCAAAAATAGGTAGGTAGATTTGATTCACTTAGCATCGATCTGGCAGCTTCACATAGAGTTCTATTTTTCCTTTCCACCACTCCATTTTGCTGTGGAGTACGGACAGCAGAAAAGTTCTGAGAAATCCCTTTCTCAGTGAAGAAGTCTTCAAGAGCACTGTTTCTGAATTCAGTGCCATTATCACTTCTTACTGATCGAACAAGTTGGCCATTTAGAACTTCATTTTTCTTGACGAAGTTGATGATTTCTTCAGTTGCATCACTTTTGTACCTGAGAAAATACACCCAAGTATATCTGGTAAATTCATCAACAATTACAAGAATGTACCTTTTACCTCCTAGACTTGGAGTGCTGACTGGTCCACATAGGTCCATGTGCAGCATCTGGAGAGGAAGAGTGATGGAAGAGCATTGCTTGGTCTTGAACGAAGTTTTGGTGAGTTTCCCTTTCTCACATGCATCACACAGCTTTTCTTTGATAAAATTCAGTTTTGGCATGCCAGACACCAACTCTTTATTTGAAATTTTGTGGAGAGTTTTGAAGTTTAGATGAGAAAGACGTTTATGCCATAACCAGTTTCTTTTGGAAGAGTCATCTGACACGAAGCAGACATTTGATGAATTGTTGCTTAGTCCCATGTCAATGACATAGACATTATCCATCCTTTTTCCAGGCAGCATCACGTTGAAGTTCTTGTCCACAACCGTACAGATACAAAGTTCAAAGATAACTTTATATCCAAGATCACACAGTTGACTAATACTAAGAAGATTATGCATGAGACCTTCAACAAATGCCACTTTATTGAAAGTGACTGATCCATTTGTGAGAGTTCCATAGCCTTTGGTGTAGCCTTTAGAGTTATCACCAAAAGTGACAGATGGACCCTTTTTAGACACATAGTTGATGAGAAGAGATTTGTTTCCCGTCATGTGGCGTGAGCACCCACTGTCCAGATACCATATCTGATGGCGCTCAGAAACCTGAGCATAAGCCGTCGAGCACTCAGTCGACACGAGAGCCATTGGAGAGGTTGCCTTTTCAGAAACTTCCATTTCTTCAGAGATAGCCATGAAACACCTATTTTGAGAGTCGCTTTCGGAGGTATCTTCATCATCCCAATCGTGAGTTTCTGCCATAAGACCCTTCCCTTTTCTTTCCAGACCTTCACTCCTTTCCTTCTCTTTCTTGTACTTGGCTTTATATTTCTCCGCACGCTCCTGATGAAAAGAGGAATGGGACTCCTTTTTGGGAAAGGTTGATTTGAAAGTCATATTTTTGGATTTTTCCCTTTTTGAGGAGAGACCCTCAGAGAGTGGGTTTTTAGACTTGGAGATAGGCTTGCTCCTACACTCAGATGCAAAATGTCCTTTCTTGCCACAATTAAAACACTCCTCATTAGACTTATCAGAAGAAGTCTTAAAAGATGAGGTTTTTCTAAAAATTCTGGATTTGCTGAAAGGACGAAATTTATTTTTAGAACCAGCCATCATTGCCATTTCGTCTGACAATTGTTCAATCATAATATCCTCACCTTCATCATCAGCATCACTTAGATATGCCTCCGTTTGGTGGGTAGAATTTGACTGGTTGTCATTATCAGAGTCAGATGAAGGATAGGTGATTCTAGGGAGGTTTTGAGATTTTTTGGAATTTTCACTGATAAGAGCTATGGAAGAGCTCTTTATGTCTTTTATGAAAGATTTCCTTTGAAGCTTGGTTTCCTCAAAATTGAAAAGAGTACCATACAGAACAGTTAAGGGCATGAACTCAAGATCCTTGGTAGTTTTGATGCAAGTACATATATTTTCCCAAAATTCTGGGAGACAATCCATGAATTTGCACAAGACTTCCTCATTGTCATAGATTCTGCCCAATAACTTAAGATCATTAAGAAGAGAGTTAAAACGGTTATAGAAGCTAGGAAGAGATTCCCCTTTTTCAAACGTGAAGAGTTCATACTTTCTTATAAGACCAATCTTTTTACACTTCTTAACTTCCTCTGTACCTTCGTACAGAACACATAGAGTGGTCCACATTTCTTTGGCAGTTTCAAAGTTCACCAAAGAGTGGTAGACCTCATCAGGAAGAGAGAGTGCAATAATAGCTCTTACTTTGGAGTCAAGAGAGACCAAACGTTTTTCCTCATCGGTAAACTTTTTGGGGTTTTTGAGAATATAACGACCAGTAGCACTGGATTTTTCTTCATCAGAATCACTAGAGATTTCTTTTTCAACAGTCTCTTTACCAGGCCTCTGCGTTTCATAGCGAGCCCAAACTCTGGGGATGATAGGTCCCTCTTTGAGAATGGTTGGATATCTAGTATCCACTCCTTCCATGAACAGCATCATGCGGCTTTTCCATAAAGAGAAGTTGTTAGCATTAAACTTAGGAGGTTTTGAGATGGACCCATTTTCAGCAAAGTTATTTTGAAAAGAGTTTTCAACAGTAGAAGAAGAGGCAGCCATCGCAGATCAAGTTTATGGAATTAAACTTTCTGCTCTGATACCACTTGTTAGTCCCAGATGGCTAAGCAAGTATTGTAGAAGGGGGGGGGGGGGTTGAATACAATACTCAAAATTTTCACAATTTTAATTCTTTTTATTGAAAAACTTTCAACAAGAATTACACAAAGAAACTTAAGATTGTTGCGGAAAAGAACAGATAAACTATTCTAACAATCTTGCACAAAGTATACAACAAAATAACTAAGAACACTGAGAGCAAAGCTATTGAGTTTTGAGGCTTAAAGGAAGATTTCTTGCACTGAGAGAATTCTTTAAAAGCGTGTCTTTTGAAAGGTGATGCCTTCTCCTTTTATAGTGCCAAGGAGTGCCCAAGCATTAAATGCTTGGGACACTTGTCATCTTTCAACTTGCTGAGTATGTTGACTTCTGGAGAGATGAAAGGTCCTTGTCACTTCTTACTAGGTACAGACAGAATAGCTCATGCAGATAAAAACGGATTTTAACTGATTATGGATAAAGAGACAAACTGTCACTTTTATCTGCTAGAGGATATTGTCCCATAATAAATGATCTTCCCTTTAAGACTTTGGCACCGAAGGAGGTTTCACCGAAAGTAGAAGAACTTCGGTAGAGAGAGATCGACCACCGAAAATGTAAGAGCATTTCGGTGGTGAGGAGGGCCACCGAAGTTGTTCAAGTAATTCGGTGTAGTGTCCACCGAATTTGTCAAGGCTCATCGGTGGAAGACGATCCCACCGAAACTGTTCAGGCAATTCGGTGGTGAGGTGGCCACCGAATCTGTCCAGGCAATTCGGTGGGAAGAGACCACCGAAACTGTCCAGGCAGTTCGGTGGAGATGACTTGTTTGTAAGTTGCCGAGAGTCTTCTATTTTCCACAAGTAGAGAGTCTTCAAGCTTGGTTTCGGTTGATCTTCGACTTCACCGAACATTTGATATCTTGTACAAGTCATTCAAAGAACCAAACTAAAATATTCTAAGTAGGAGTTTTAGGGAAAACATCGGTGAGTCAATTTCAAATCCTTGGTGACCCAACAATGATGATCGCTGATAAGTTAGTTGTTTACTTATGATCCCTGAAGACAAGTTTCACGTCAACAAAGGTTCTACGCTGAAGTCGAAGATCAAGCTCAAGAACCAGCGACAAGTCTCCTAATGAACTGATGCGGATCAGCGAAGACTCAGATTTGTCCACTCAACGTGAAGTATCAAGTACAAGACTTCAGCTATCGCTGAACTTTATCATCTGCTGAATAGTAAATGATAATCGTTGAATCAACGAAAGCTGATCACGAAGTCCTCCGTACAAAGTACTTTTGTCTTAACCACCCTTGCACGCCTCCGTACGAAATGTAAGAAAAGAACCTCCGAATGTCTGAAATCGTACAACCACTCTGATACTACACTGTTCATCCTTACGGCTACTAAGGTTGTCAACAAAGGTCAATGACATGCAACCAACCAGCTGATGACACGTGTAAAGTGTATACTGACTTGCATTAAATGCATGCAGTATATAAAGAGATGAACTCACTTCATTTTGAAGTAACTTGCTAACTCTGGACAAGTTCATATCTCTTATCTCAAGATAGGTTATTATTAGTAATTTCCTTATCTTTCTTAGTGCAAGAAACCTTAGTGTTCCAACTTGTTTAGATTTAGGTTTATCCTTAATCTTGTCTCCGCAACAAGCTGTAAATTGTTAATGATTTATCAATAAACAATTTAGAAAAGTAAAATCTGTGTGTTTGTATTCAACCCCCCCCCCCCCCCTTCTACAAACTTGTATAGGCCTTCGGGACCAACACAAGCGCTTGTCCAGGAACTTGAGAATCTTAAATCGGTTAAAACCGAATCTGTATCGGATGAAGGACAGGAAATCCTTCGGGGTGAAATCAATAAGCTCACATCAAAACTGGCTGCCTTGGCAACAGATGCGATGAAGGAGCATACAAGAAATGGTCAGCTCCAAGAGCAGATTGACCAACTCCAATCTGAAAAGCAGAATTCACCCGAACTTTCCTCAAGTTCATCTGATACGTCTTCGTGCAAAGCTTTCATAGGCAAGATTTCTACTACACAAGACGGTAAAGATTCTCAAGACGAGAGTGTTTTAAGGAATTTGAACTCTGATTTTTTCTTAGCTTCCGCACCAAATTCCCCAAAGCACACAAGCACAAAGTGTTCCTCGCCTTCCCCGACCGATCCAAGTCCAGTAATTCCGGATGTCCATTTTTCAGAATATATGAACTCCGAAGGCAATTCTGATGGAGAGTTTGAGTCGTTCCCATTCGATAAACCTCTTCCGTGTCATACTGATTTTTTATCACCAGTAGTCAATCGACCGGTCAATTTTCTAAAGGGTGCATGTTCTAATACAAAGGCCCCAGCTGTGATTAAGATTTCCAAATCTAAACCTGTTTCTCAAAACCAATCATAGCCGAGGCAAAAGACCGAGCGATTGCCTATCAAAAATCCTGTTTCTTCAAAAGTCACTGACCATGCTGTCAATGTGGGTTCAGATAAAACCGGCCAGCCTAAACAAGATAAACCAAAGAGGCCAGGTAGGGAATCTACTGAGAAAGAAGCGTCGAAGTCATTTAACACTGTTTTTTACCCTAGAATAAACAAAAACGATTGTGCTTGGAATCATAGGACTGATTTTGTTAAAAGGGATGTTAATTTTCCGATGAAAATTTACTCCATTCAGCAATTGATCCAATTATCGCACGATCGTTTGTGTTGTTCTAGTTGTGGTTGGAATGACTTTGATGACATAAATAATAATGATTGGTTTGGGTCATATCACATATATAATCATACACCCAAACGCAAACCCCGTAAAAACAAAACGAAACACTATACTCCACGGGGTTCCCAATCAGAGGTTAAACCAAGGCAAGATAGGAAACCCACTTCAAAGCGGGTTCCTCCTACTGAGGTTAAACCTACACCTAAGAGGCAAAATGTTTCAAAGCAAGTTCCTCCGAAAGGTGTCAAATCTAACCCTCCCGGACCCAGGCAAATCTGGGTACCAAAGGTCCGCTAATCTTGTTTTGCAGGACGGTCATGTGTGGTTCTTACACTCTGGATGCTCCACGCACATGACCGGAAGGAGGGAGCTACTCACGGACTACAAGGCACTATATGACGGAGACTGTTCGTGTGTTCAGGGGGAGCACGACCAGCCATCAGGTATGATATTCTACTGATGAGGGGGAGTGTCACACACGTTTTTTTTTTGTGGGCATTCCCGAGTGCACTTAACATCACACTCCGTGCACATTTTGAGGGGGAGCACTACTTTTAGTGTTCATCATTTGAGGGGGAACGTCATTTTTTTCTTAAAAGTCTAAAAGTTTTTTTTGTCGACGTCTCCTAAGTAATCACATTCCTGTTCCGAGGGGGAGCGAGAGAAGGTTCTTTCAATAATTCAAATTGTCCCAGTTTTTTTTGAAAATGGAAGAACAGGGATCTTTTTATCAAAATCCCCAAAGTATCCGGACAGGTATCCGGACACCCATCTATCCGGATGGATATCCGGATGTCCCATCCGGAAACTTTGTCCCATATATAAGGGGTCCGGAAAGGTTCTTCATCATTATCCGGATTTTGTCAACTGAAGCCCTACTGGCACACACGGATCCCGCTGCACCGAGTGTAGTTGCTTATAGGCGAGAGTTAGGGAATCCCATGGTCCAGCCAGCGCCAGAGGGACCTCCCCAGGGACATAGAACCAAGGGAGTATCAGGTGGTGAATTAGATCATGTGAGAAGGAGGCAACTGTGTTCGAAAGCGAACCAGGAAAGATTGAGCCGTAAAGATAACGAGGCTCCTGAGCGAACCCAACCGAGTGATATCCGGGTAGCCACATCTACTATCCCGTCTCATTTGTTGGGACAGGGTATTGAAGAAGCCTCCGTGGACCCAACGGAGCAATTGCACAACCCCCTCATTGTAACACCCTTAAATTTGGAAAGAGCAACTAACTTTAATTTCAATAAAATAACCCAAAGAGGATAAAATTCTTTCTACAAACCATTCTTGAAAACACCTCAAATGTTAAACATCACAACTTCTACAAAAGATAACTCAAGACGGGTGTTACTTAACCCAAATACAAGTTGCTAATCCCAAACAAGTGCGAAAGACTTCACTAAGCAAAACACTTCACGTGCATTCTACTAGCACTCCTCACTCCACAGTGTAGTTAAAGCTAATCCCACCCTGAACCTGTTGCACATGCCGACAAATAAAAAGGTTAGGCTAACGCCTAGTGAGTTCAAGAGTTTACATCATGATCAAATAATTTGTTAGACAAAAGGTTTCAACGTAAATCATGATTTTCAGAAAAAGGATTTGAGTAAAGTACACCAACACCCATTTTCCAAACGCACGCAAATTCCGTGACGAAAGCTTCCAATAAAAATCATTTTCCAGCAATAGACTCAAATCCAAAACTCACTCAAGATGTAAATAATTATTAAAACCTCCATATAGCATTAGTGCGAATAAAACTCCAATATTCGAAAACGTCCCACCAAGGATGAGGCATAAAAAGCCACTCATAATTAATGGGAAGAACCATCCCTACGCGTGTAAAATGATGCCGACACATGGATAAACAAAATACTCAAAACAACACCCTTCGGTGACAGGGAGACCCGATTTCATCGAATGTGGCGTAAACACAAGTTAAACGACAATTAATAAATACAAGTAAGCTTCTTGGATGGGGAAAAACACATGACATCAACCATACTAGGTCTTTAGTCAATCTTAGACATCAACCATACTAGGTCTTTAGTCCATTGAGACATCAACCATACTAGGTCTTTAGTCCATCTTCGGCATCAACCATACTAGGTCTTTAGCCCATCTTAGACATCAACCATACTAGGTCTTTAGTCCATTTAAAACTACCAAGTTCAACCATACTAGGTCTTTACCTTGGAAACCCACCATCCAAAACAAGCTTACTCGACTTAAATATATACATGACCCCAAAAGAATAACTAATGCATTCAAATCATGTAAACATTAAATATAATGCAATTCATGCAATTCAAACCCCAAGCCCACGTCGAGCTTATTAAAACCGGGCGAAGGCCCTCAGGACTCAACCGTGTCCAAAACCGAGCCATTTGCTCAAAGGATCTAATGATCGTTTATTAAAATCAACTCATGTAAATGAAGTGCATCTAACCATATCATGTAAACACACGCTCCGATGCATGATTATCTCACAACCCCTTCATCGCCATTTTCTCAATTAAATCAAATCATATATGCATATGTATATGTGTGTGTGTACGTATACGCCAATCTTTTATAATTCAACAATGCATATAGCCCGCCATAGTTCGTTAGACCCAAAGGTACTAAGAATACAAATCATCAAACGGTCTGCTCACATAAGACCAAATACTCAAACCGGCACACACTCAAATAAAACGCAATTAGGTATATAACACATCCAAAGCTCCACCTCGAGCTATTAAAACCGGAAAACACTCAAAAGACTCATTCGAGTATAAATCAAGCCTTTAAAGGACAAAATAAACGTTTGGTTAAATACGTGTCACTCACACGGTTACGTAAACCAAAATACATCGTTACCCAAAATCTTTACCCTTTTAATTTCTCAATTGGACATCGGTCCCAAAATAGAGGTTTACAACTCTCAAAACATTCATATGGTCGGATTGACCAAAATCCCCAACTCACACGTTCACGCTTTAAAATGTACTACATCATAGTTATCGCAAAATCACAAAAGCACTAAAAGTGTATTTTGATCAAATCATCTTTACTTATGCAATAAATTAGCAAAACCTCTTTTACTCGTGATTTATTCATCAATCACTCAAAATCCCCAAATGTGGGTGTTTTTACAAGATTTATAAAGCTCAACACTTAATTAAATCAAGACCCACCAAACAACTCAACAAGGGATAATTTCATATAAAGCACACAAATACTTTAAAATAAACATTTTGGCATGTACAAAGTTTTCACAAAGCAACTTGAACTCACCTTGCTAGGTTATGTTAAACCTAGTTTTTATCCAACTTGGTCAATCTTCTTGCTACCTTTCAATTTCTAAAAATCACAAATCATCAAGAAAACTTATTAATCGTTTTCAACCTCCCCATGAAAAGCTAGTCTTGTATCTCCATTGAAATCCTCAACCCAAATCTTCAATCATCGTTACCATCAAGATAAATTAAATATATTAAGAGGTTTATATATTTCATTTATCTAAAGAAAAACTAGGAAATACAGCAGCCGTAACAAGCTGCTGCTGCTCATCTGAAGTTGCTGGTTTTCTTTTCTTTTTCAACAAAAGCATTGATAGTGAACTATAAGTGAGTTGGGCCTTGAAGCTAAACTAAGGCCATGGGAGCAGATTCTACATGGACTGGGCTTGGTACCATAATGGGCCGAGATTGTATCTTCATTAAAAAAAACAAATGAAATCAGCAAGGTTCGAACACCAGACCAACTGGCTGTAGGAGGATAACCTTACCATCCTGCCACGGCTTCTGTTTGGTTTACAATTGCTCCATTAATTCTTTTATTGTCTTTTCAGCAGATCCAACTTTTCCTCCAACTCCGGCGTTGCTTTCGGGCCTTATGAGAATCGAATTTGCAAAAACTCAAAACACGAAACTTATGGTTATGTGTGTTAAATTTCCATGGAAACTTGAATCACTTAAATTGAGGCTAAAACGAGTGAGATATGATTGGTATGACACAACGTCGTAAATCTATAAAATATTTTCTTTTTACTATATATATACACACACATATATGTCGCTCTAAAGTGTTCCAAACCAAAAATATCCGGGTGTTACAATCCTCCCAACCTTAAAAGAGATTTCGTCCTCGAAATCTAATTCCTCGACAAAACATTTGATTTGATTTTTTTATTTTATTCCTTCGATGAAATTCTTAATGTGTATACCGGTCGGATTCAACACAATTTGAATATGCACTCCAAACCGTCACAAAGCTCGCCAACCGTAATAATTCCCAAAAATTCCTTGAACAAACCATCATTGACATTGATCTAATGTTCTATCCCGGAACGTACCAATAAACTATGAAGAATCGATTATCCCCAAACTTATAGATTACACTACTCTTATAATACATTCAAGTATCGATCATCCAATCGGTAAAATCTTTACCAATCAAGAAAATCTTTTATCATAAATACCTATTTATCAACATCTAGTCTCCTTAAAGTTATCACTTATATTGCATATTTTCTTCTTACATCTCAAGAAAATACTCACAAGTACACCAATGGTCATTGACCTCCAAAATCAAAAGTGGACACCTAAGTTCGTAAAATGACAGTGCCACAAAATATGAGTATGCCCAGAAGTAGTTCATTCTAGATTTTCCACTGCTTAGACTATCAATGTCGTTTTTTTTTAAAGTTGACACCTAATATGAGAACTTGAATCTCATAATTGCATCACTCTTGCACTTGATTTCGCAATTTTTCTCTAATTCCAAAGATTCACCAAAATAGTGTTCCACCCATAATCAACATGACGCTAATCAAACAACTAATCAAATAATCGTCCAAACCCCCAACTCAAGGATTGTCGAAACGGACGACTCGCTACCAAAGTTGTCGGAAAATCCCACGAGTCTAATACTTCAGTTATCTAAAAGTACATCAACCTGACAACTGAAGCGCCCAAATTACGACACTACCACAAGTCGGACTATCCAACACTCCCACTCTCAAGGCTCTCTAAGTCATTACGCTTTACCAAGGGTTTAATTCCATGTCTCTAACGAGTTCAAGGTTTTTCAAGTATAGGACTTAATAGATATGCAGTTCACAACTTTATAAGACTTTTTAAACACAAAATCTTTATAACAATTGTACGTACATGTAAAATTTACTACCACTTACTAGGTAGTCGTGCAAAGTGGCCACACTTGCCACACATATTAAAACCATTTTAAAGGCTACTTGATCATTATTCAAACTAATAATGGAAACACGAAACTATGTTCAACAAACTTTTCAAATGAACGGTTATGGTCCTAGCATGTATCTATTTACGTCGTGTATGTAAAGTTATTTCCTGTATTAAAATAGTGTGCAACAGGTTGTTTATACAAAACTTAAAAGAGAAACTTCACGTAATCGAGTTCCAATTTTTTTTCCATTTAATTATAAAATGACGTGGGATGAAATTTTCCAACAAGACCCACATGCACCAGTTTATCTGCTCAAAACTTAACAAAACGATATGTGCATGTGATTTAGTCGTAACATAAAATATTTTAGATTGACTTCAAATTTTCAAGCTGCATAGACAATATGCATCTTTATTCAAAAAGTGGTGGTTATAATGTCTTACATACCAATAATCAATATAATGCATATGTGTGAACCAAAGTGATGATAACTACAACCGAAAATGCACAAAACAAAGTATTAAGATAAATTGCCATGGTACTCTTATACACTTACTCACGCCAAAAGTATAAATTGATTCGTACGTCAATAATGTGTGATGAAATGTATTAACACAAAACTCAACCGAGAAATCATACAATATCAAAAATTCAAAAATTCCCATTTTTGTTGCAATACGACATAAAGTAACGTTGCTCAATAAAAGTTGCATGAACTAAAATTCTCAATAAAACTCAAACATCAAAATGATGGAAGGTAACCTTTCATCCAAAACCTTAACATATGTGGAGGAGATCCAATGTTAAGGCCATAAATCGCAGTTACTTGTCCAAGACCCTAAACAACTTTAAAACATGGATATCACAGTATCCGAAAGTAGCATTGGACAACAACGGAAACAAGGAAAGTTTTGACAAAGTTTGCAATCACCTGCAATAAAATAATTTCATGCATGTTTAACATCGTGGTTTAAAATCTTGTGTGTGTGCTAAACGTTTTTCCAATATTTCGTAACATAACCTACAGGATGATTTGGGAACACAATATTTTTTTTAAAAAATAAATAAATTTTGTGCATGAATTTAGTCGGCACTCAATGTCTCAAACCACACTCCTTCAATCCCTCCGGTCATACTATCGTCATCCGGATGTTCAAACACCTTAAGGCAATAGTCGAGAATTTCATCGGTTCACCTTACAATTTCTCCTCGCATAAGGTCAATTCCACAAGCATACGGTTCTAATCCAACCAACAATTTTGACCCGTAATGATCCACTTAATGTGATCATCATGCTTACTATCACTCCAAGTGACAAAGGCTAAAATCATCAACCTCTTTTAACAACTACTCGCTTAAAATCCTTCACTACCCCAACGATTATCACATCAAAGTAGTCCAAGTATACACATGTAACTTGTAGATTCACCATAGCACTGGCCAGGTGCAATTATGAATGTACCGTACATGATCATCCTTGCTACTCTAGACGTGATTCTCGTTTCTAGTGACTCCATCAATCTCAAAATATCCTATCTTAAAATGCCTAATGGTGAAATTTCACTCTCATTTACGTAAAAGAACGCTAGTTTGAGTCTAGGTATCCGAAATCAACACCTAATTCTCTCAAACTTATGCTCTGATACCAACTTGTAACACCCTCAAATTTGGAAAGAGCAACTAACTTTAATTTCAATAAAATAACCCAAAGAGGATAAAATTCTTTCTACAAACCATTCTTGAAAACACCTCAAATGTTAAACATCACAACTTCTACAAAAGATAACTCAAGACGGGTGTTACTTAACCCAAATACAAGTTGCTAATCCCAAACAAGTGTGAAAGACTTCACTAAGCAAAACACTTCACGTGCATTCTACTAGCACTCCTCACTCCACAGTGTAGTTAAAGCTCATCCCACCCTGAACCTGTTGCACATGTCGACAAATAAAAAGGTTAGGCTAACGCCTAGTGAGTTCAAGAGTTTACATCATGATCAAATAATTTGTTAGACAAAAGGTTTCAACGTAAATCATGATTTTCAGAAAAAGGATTTGAGTAAAGTACACCAACACCCATTTTCCAAACGCACGCAAATTTCGTGACGAAAGCTTCCAATAAAAATCATTTTCCAGCAATAGACTCAAATCCAAAACTCACTCAAGATGTAAATAATTATTAAAACCTCCATATAGCATTAGTGCGAATAAAACTCCAATATTCGAAAACGTCCCACCAAGGATGAGGCATAAAAAGCCACTCATAATTAATGGGAAGAACCATCCCTACGCGTGTAAAACGATGCCGACACATGGATAAACAAAATACTCAAAACGACACCCTTCGGTGACGGGGAGACCCAATTTCATCGAATGTGGCGTAAACACAAGTTAAACCACAATTAATAAATACAAGTAAGCTTCTTGGATGGGGAAAAACACATGACATCAACCATACTAGGTCTTTAGTCAATCTTAGACATCAACCATACTAGGTCTTTAGTCCATTGAGACATCAACCATACTAGGTCTTTAGTCCATCTTCGGCATCAACCATACTAGGTCTTTAGCCCATCTTAGACATCAACCATACTAGGTCTTTAGTCCATTTAAAACTACCAAGTTCAACCATACTAGGTCTTTACCTTGGAAACCCACCATCCAAAACAAGCTTACTCGACTTAAATATATACATGACCCCAAAAGAATAACTAAAGCATTCAAATCATGTAAACATCAAATATAATGCAATTCATGCAATTCAAACCCCAAGCCCACGTCGAGCTTATTAAAACCGGGCGAAGGCCCTCAGGACTCAACCGTGTCCAAAACCGAGCCATCTGCTCAAAGGATCTAATGATCGTTTATTAAAATCAACTCATGTAAATGAAGTGTGTTGGTGATTTTAGTGAAATCATCGGTCATTTTGTGTAGTTGGATTCACAAAGGTAATAATGGGGTTGTTAGCTAAGCTATAACATGAGTTAGAAGGTGTGGAGTGCACACTCGTGTAAGCTAACTAGAACCCGGGATTGTTGGACGGTTAAAATCGACAAGTTACAAAGTGGTTTCATGAGCTGGGTGTCGGGGCTAGTTGTGGCGCTAGTTGAACTAGCACGAAAGTAGCGCCAGGATCTGGAATGTTGCCCGCGCTCCTTTTGGCGCTAGTTGAACTAGCACGAAAGTAGCGCCAAGCTCTGGAATGTTGCCCGCGCTCCTTTTGGCGCTAGTTCAACTAGCACGAAAGTAGCGCCGGAGTCTGGAAGGCTTTTCTCATTTGTAACTCCCGTCATTAATTCCGCAATCAATCCCATTAAGTGGGATATTATTACCAGTATCAATATAGGTCGGTTACAACTCTCTAAAGGTGTATAAGTATGAATCGATCATTGCCTTGATCGATACACCGAAACAAAGAGATTATCCCCTAGAGAATTTTGTGATACCCAGGCATATAGGGTCAAAATATCTCTTACGGAAAGCGAGCTCTCACGCGGTCTCTGCATTTTATCCAAGTTCTTACGATCACCTCCTCCTCATCTCTTTCTCGATTTCCCCCAACAATCGTAAGAGATATTTGCTTATCACGAGAGAGATGGCGAATGATCAAACCGTGAGAGACATGACTTCCAAGTTCACAAAACTTGAGAAGTTTGAAGGCGTGGACTTCCGTAGATGGCAAAAGAAGATGCACTTCTTGTTGACAACATTGAAGGTGGTGTATGTGCTAAACACCCCGATACCGGAGCTGATGGAGAACGAGACGTTGGAGGTTACCCGGCGTCGCGGCAAGTGGGAGAATGACGACTACATCTGTCGTGGCCACATCTTGAACGGTATGTGTGACTCCCTCTTCGATATCTATCAAAATGTGGAATCCTCCAAAGAGCTATGGGACTCCCTCGAGTCCAAATACATGGCCGAGGATGCTTCTAGTAAGAAGTTCCTCATTAGTAATTTTAACAATTACAAAATGGTGGACTCAAGGCCGGTGATGGAGCAATACAATGAGCTCCTTCGCATTCTAGGCCAATATGCTCAACACAATATGAAGATGGACGAATCCATCTCCGTATCGAGCATAATTGATAAACTGCCTCCCTCTTGGAAAGACTTTAAACACATGTTGAAACACAAGAAGGAAGAGTTGTCTCTTGTGCAACTCGGTAGTCACTTGCGCATAGAGGAATCTCTTCGGGCGCAAGAGGCTGAGAAACCTAAAGTAAAGGAGGTTTCTGCACCTTCGGTGAACATGGTGGAAGAGGGAAAGACTAATAAATTCAAAGGAAAACGGAAGTTCAATGAAGCCAAGAAAGGGCCCAATAAAAAGGTTACTTTAACCTGTTGGACCTGTGGGATGACCGGCCATCTCAAGCGGGATTGTCGGGTTGTCAAGAATAAGGGTGGAGCAAGCACGAGTGGAAGTGGTCAAGGATCCAAGGATCAAAACCCACGGCAAGGTCAGTTTCTTGACTTTGGTTTTAATTCAAATTTGGATTATGTGCCACTGATATCCGAATCATTTTATGTGCAGGATGATGATGTCGCTTGGTGGATCGACTCGGGTGCTACAAGTCATGTGTGCAAAGATCGTCGTTGGTTCACTTCCTTGGAACCGGTTGAAGACGGATCAATGCTATGCATGGGGAACGAGTCGGTTGCTCCCATTCTTGGACGTGGCTTAGTTAGGCTAGAGTTTAGTTCTAGCAAATTTGTTGAACTTTTATATGTTTTGTTTGTACCACGAATTCGAAAGAATTTGGTTTCTGGTAACATCCTAAATAAGTTAGGATATAGGCGAGTTTGTGAGTCGGACAAGTTTATCTTGTCATATGATGGCTCTTGTGTAGGATTTGGTTTTATGTTGAATAACATGTTTAAGTTAAATTTGAATGAAAGAATTTTGTGTCAAATTTTGTTTATGATGCAATTGAATTGCTTTATATTGTGTTTAAAATTCTATTTATGTTGCATGTGAATTTTTTGTTTAAATTCTGCTTATATTGCAAATGAATTTTGTGTTTAAAATTCTGTTTTGTTGCAAATGAATTTTGTGTTTAAAATTCTGTTTTGTTGCAAATGAATTTTGTGTTTAAAATTCTGTTTTGTTGCAAATGAATTTTGTGTTTAAAATTCTGTTTTGTTGCAAATGAATTTTGTGTTTAAAAAATTCTGTTTATGTTGAAAATGAATTTTGTCTAAATTATGTTTATGTTGCATATGAATTTTGTTTGAAATTCTGCGTATGTTGCATGTGAATTTTTGTTTAAAATTCTGTCTATGTTGCTAATGAATTTTGTTTAAAATTCTGTTTATGTTGCATATGAATTTTTTGTTTAAAATTCTGTTTATATCGCAAATGAATTTTGTTTAAAATTCTGTTTATATTGCATATGAATTTTATTTAAAATTCTGTTTATATTGCAAGTGAGTTTTTGTTTAAAAATTCTGTTTATATTGCAAGTGAGTTTTTGTTTAAAAATTCTGTTTATGTTACTTTTTGAATTGCTTGATGGATTTTGGGGTGAAGCCGTGTTAACGGCTTGTTTCTTGTTGAATCGAGTTTCCAATAAAAGGAACAAGATTACCCCGTATGAACTTTGGTTCAAAGGCCTAACTTGAGTTTTATTCAAGTTTAGGGCTGTCTAGCGGTTGTTCGATTACCCGAACTCAAAAGGAAGACTTTGGGTGATGCATCTTTGTTGGATATGTCGTGCATTCCAAAGCTTATAGGTTCTATGTTATTGAACCTAATGATTCTATAGCGATTCACACCGTTATAGAATCGGGAGATGTAATTTTGATGAGACTTGATTCTCTTCAATGTCTAGGCCAAAGGACATAGTTCCAAGTACTAGTGAAACTAGTGAGGTTGAAGAACAAGCAATTGTTCCAACCGAATCTCCGATGCTTCGAAGGAGCAAAAGAGGAAGGATTGAAAAATCCTTTGGTCCCGATTTCCAAGTATACTTGGTAGAGGGATCAAGAGATGAGATTGGATCCCAATTCCTTTACTGTTATAGTGTTGAGGAGGATCCAAAATCATTTGATGAGGCTATGAAGTCTCAAGATATTGCTTTCTGGAAAAAAGCAATACATGATGAAATGGACTCCATCATGGGAAATAATACTTGGGTATTAACGGACTTGCCACTGGGATGCAAACCTTTGGGTTGCAAGTGGATCTTCAAAAGGAAGATGAAAGCGGATGGATCAATCGACAAGTTCAAAGCTCGATTAGTGATCCAAGGCTTTAGGCAACGGGAAGGCATAGATTATTTTGTTACTTATGCCCCGGTTGCAATGATCTCCACGATTAGATTGTTGATAGCTTCAGGTGCTATTCACAATTTAGTGATTCACCAAATGGATGTCAAAACGGCATTCTTGAATGATGATTTGGAGGAGGAAGTTTACATGAAACAACCGGAAGGTTTTGTTATGCCCGGGATGGAGCATAAGGCTTGTAAACTTGTAATGTCATATATCGGGTTTCCTTCAATATTGGAGGGATATTCGGATGCAAGTTGGATCACCAATTTGGAAGATCACTCTTCTACGAGTGGTCGGGTGTGCTTGCTTGGGAGAGGTGCCATCTCATGGCCTTCCAAGAAGCAAACTTGCATCACGAGTTCGACTATGGAGTCGGAATTTGTGGCATTAGCCGCTGCCGGTAAAGAGGCGGAATGGCTAAGGAATTTGGTCCATGAAATTCCATTATGGCCGAAACCAATATCACCCATTTCTATTCGTTGTGATAGTGAGGCAACTTTGGCTAAAGCTTATAGCCAAGTGTATAATGGCAAGCCTAGACACTTAGGTGTTAGACATAGCATGATTCGTGAGCTAATCACGAATGAGGTGATTTCGGTTGAGTTTGTTCGGTCGCAACAAAATCTACCGGACCACTTGACGAAGGGGTTAGCTAGGGACTTGGTTCACAAGTCGGTGATAGGGATGGGATTAAAGTCCATCTAAATCTCTAACGGTGAGATACCCAATTCCCTTCTAATACAACGTTACAAGTTGAATTCAATGGGGAAGCTCACTCTAAGAGATTGGAGCACAAGACGGTCATCCTAAGGTGTGTGCTCGGTACTGCAAGTGAAGGAGGTAATTGTTCTTTTGTAAAAATGCATGTGCAGGTGCATGAGGAAAAGAACTACCTATATGAGTGGGAAGTGTGGCCGCTTCAAGAAGCTTGGACTTGGCTTTGATGCACTCACGAATGGATAAGGACACATGGCATGTATAGTGTCAAGTTTATACGTTAGAGAGTCTTTTAATTCATGTGTATGTTATTTTCTGGTACTCAAATGGGTTGACGGGTTCAATCCATAGGACACCCGGATTCTCGAGTATTTGAAATGTGTAATGTACTAAGATGGAAATTCAATCTTTTAGATATTTTCATTTATGCATGAGTTTGTTTACCTGTATTGTAATTTTATTTGTGAATCAAGGATTGCACTAAAATGGGGGAGGAATGTTGGTGCTTTTATTGAAATCATCGGTCATTTTGTGTAGTTGGATTCACAAAGGTAATAATGGGGTTGTTAGCTAAGCTATAACATGAGTTAGGAGGTGTGGAGTGCACACTCGTGTAAGCTAACTAGAACCCGGGATTGTTGGACGGTTAAAATCGACAAGTTACAAAGTGGTTTCATGAGCTGGGTGTCGGGGCTAGTTGTGGCGCTAGTTGAACTAGCACGAAAGTAGCGCCAGGCTCTGGAATGTTGCCCGCGCTCCTTTTGGCGCTAGTTGAACTACCACGAAAGTAGCGCCAAGCTCTGGAATGTTGCCCGCGCTCCTTTTGGTGCTAGTTCAACTAGCACGAAAGTAGCGCCGGAGTCTGGAAGGCTTTTCTCATTTGTAACTCCCGTCATTAATTCCGCAATCAATCCCATTAAGTGGGATATTATTACCAGTATCAATATGGGTCGGTTACAACTCTCTAAAGGTGTATAAGTATGAATCGATCATTGCCTTGATCGATACACCGAAACAAAGAGATTATCCCCTAGAGAATTTCGTGATACCCAGGCATATAGGGTCGAAATATCATGTAAACACACACTCCGATGCATGATTATCTCACAACCCCTTCATCGCCATTTTCTCAATTAAATCAAATCATATATGCATATGTATATGTGTGTGTGTACGTATACGCCAATCTTTTATAATTCAACAATGCATATAGCCCGCCATAGTTCGTTAGACCCAAAGGTACTAAGAACACAAATCATCAAACGGTCTGCTCACATAAGACCAAACACTCAAACCGGCACATACTCAAATAAAACGCAATTAGGTATATAACACATCCAAAGCTCCACCTCGAGCTATTAAAACCGGCAAACACTCAAAAGACTCATTCGAGTATAAATCAAGCCTTTAAAGGCCAAAATAAACGTTTGGTTAAATACGTGTCACTCACACGGTTACGTAAACCAAAATACATCGTTACCCAAAATCTTTACCCTTTTAATTTTTCAATTGGCCATCGGTCCCAAAATAAAGGTTTAAAACTCTCAAAACATTCATATGGTCGGATTGACCAGAATCCCCAACTCACACGTTCACGCTTTAAAATGTACTACATCATAGTTATCGCAAAATCACAAAAGCACTAAAAGTGTATTTTGATCAAATCATCTTTACTTATGCAATAAATTAGCAAAACCTCTTTTACTCGTGATTTATTCATCAATCACTCAAAATCCCCAAATGTGGGTGTTTTTACAATATTTATAAAGCTCAACACTTAATTAAATCAAGACCCACCAAACAACTCAACAAGGGATAATTTCATATAAAGCACACAAATACTTTAAAATAAACATTTTGGCATGTACAAAGTTTTCACAAAGCAACTTGAACTCACCTTGCTAGGTTATGTTAAACCTAGTTTTTATCCAACTTGGTCAATCTTCTTGCTACCTTTCAATTTCTAAAAATCACAAATCATCAAGAAAACTTATTAATCGTTTTCAACCTCCCCATGAAAAGCTAGTCTTGTATCTCCATTGAAATCCTCAACCCAAATCTTCAATCATCGTTACCATCAAGATAAATTAAATATATTAAGAGGTTTATATATTTCATTTATCTAAAGAAAAACTAGGAAATACAGCAGCCGTAACAAGCTGCTGCTGCTCATCTGAAGTTGCTGGTTTTCTTTTCTTTTTCAGCAAAAACATTGATAGTCAACTATAAGTGAGTTGGGCCTTGAAGCTAAACTAAGGCCATGGGAGCAGATTCTACATGGACTGGGCTTGGTACCATAATGGGCCGAGATTGTATCTTCATTAAAAAAAACAAATGAAACCAGCAAGGTTCGAACACCAGACCAACTGGCTATAGGAGGATAACCTTACCATCCTGCCACGGCTTCTGTTTGGTTGACAATTGCTCCATTAATTCTTTTATTGTCTTTTCAGCAGATCCAACTTTTCCTCCAACTCCGGCGTTGCTTTCGGGCCTTATGAGAATCGAATTTGCAAAAACTCAAAACACGAAACTTATGGTTATGTGTGTTAAATTTCCATGGAAACTTGAATCACTTAAATTGAGGCTAAAACGAGTGAGATATGATTGGTATGACACAGCGTCGTAAATCTATAAAATATTTTCTTTTTACTATATATACACACACATATATGTCGCTCTAAAGTGTTCCAAACCAAAAATATCCGGGTGTTACACTCATCCACTCATCCGTCTCTCAAAAGACGGATGTTTCAGTCTCACACGGGGATCAAGCACAACTTCCACTAGTCTCTCACTCGGAGAGTGCTGGTGTTGAAATAAGCGACCAGCAGCCCCCCGGTCGCGACTTCTTTCAGTGCACAGTTGAGTCTAGAGCCATTTGATATTATACATTCTTCGGCTAGGACACAACATGAGGAACAACAAATCGAGACTCTTCGTGACTCGATCGGAACGTCTGTAGTGTCTCCGTCTGGCGGAACACGAGGATCGGACGGAAATCCTACCACAGCTACCACTATGCCAACTGTGAACGTAGGTGGCTCTGCCTCTGCGGCATATCCCTCAACGGGTAATCTAAGTAATCCCGGAGTTATTCACCCAGACTTTGTGTCACGAGGGTCCCTGGACAGCACCCTTAAGGCTGTCCGCGAGGCAATGGCGCAGCACGTCGCCGCCGAGCTCGCAAAAATGAAGAGCTTAATCAAAGGCAAAGAGAAGATTTTCGAAGCTGAAACCGCACCTACACCTCCACCTACTCGGTGGACACCCTCAAGACGATGTTTCTAGCTCAGCTACTCCAATAATCCGAATCTGATGCCTCTACCGAAGCAGACCTGATAACCGTTCTGAAATCCCAGATCACTGCTTCTTCATCATCTATTACCACTCGCCTGGATACTATTGACTCGACTCTTAAGGACAACAACCAAGCGCTCACAACGCTGTCCGAGAGAGTCCGCTCACTCGAAGATACCTGCAAGAGTCAAGTAGGTGGTCTGAAGTGAAAGCACGATGATCAGGATGATCCTGATCACCGTGAGGGGGAGAAAAGACTAAGACCTACCGAGACCGCCCCTATCCTCATCGAATCGACAACTGTGGTTCATCTGGAACCAGCAACTGCGGCAACAACAACCGACGCCGAACCTGAAGCCGAGTTGCCATTAGCCGAGATGGTAATCGACATGGAAATATCAGATGATGATGACCCGACGGTTGAAAAGCCCGAGGGTTCAACACAGGAACTGGTTGATTTTGACTCATCAGACAGACCGTTATTGGATATGATAGATCCAGACTGTAAAACCAACCCGGAGACCGAAGATGGATGGTATGAAAAAGCCGTCAGTGCCGCAAATCTCCAGGTTAATTTGGTTTTCCCTACTGATGATGATGAAAACATTGACTATGATCAGTTCCTGCTCCAGAATTTATATGGGTCTTCTCCCGTTCACTCTGCTCAACCCGATGAAACTTCAACAAGACCCGAGACCTCAACTGCCAATATTCAGACATCTCCTCAGCAACCGACAACTTCTGATCTCCCACCTCCTCAACAGCAACAAATCTGTTGGGAGAAGATCACGATACTCATTCCTCACCTGGAGGAATCCCTGAAGAAGTTGTTCGTGCACAAACTTCGCACAATCGAGCCGACCTTTTGCCTTGGTATTTACAACTTCAATTCCGAATACCAACGCCGATACATCAGCGCAATGAAGCGGTGTCTTCCAGTCAGTCAAGTCAGAACCAAGCATCAGATCACATAGGTACTCAACATACAGTCAAGCCGCATTATGAAAATCGTTTATCCTGTATTCACTGTCCGGCGTGAAGATGGGAATGAATGGAAATTTTCCGAAGCCGACTTCCAACACCTCCGACCGTTTGACTTCCTGGCAATTCTAAAAGACCTTCGTACAAGAACCATCTGACCGCTACCTGTCACAAAGGCGCTTGAAGCTGTTCGTCGATTCCTGGTCCATACTATTATGATGTCATATCTCACGGATTTCCAAATGGCAATCGAGAACATGGCAAAGAAGGTAAATCTGATAAAGCCAAATCTGAAAGCTCCTGAGTTGAAGATGTATTCCGAGAACGCTCTGTATTCCGAGAACGCTCTGCTTCTACAACCGGAATTTGGGATTGTCTTCTTCAACGATCAGAATGAGAAGAAATTTCTGCGCTTCAGTCAGGTAGACAGATTCTGCGACGGCACGCTCTTCAAAGTTCAAGATGCTCTTCGGAAAATCATCCAGCACGAGTCTGAAAATCCAAGGTTCTCATATGTCCCTAATCCGAATGAAACAACTGCTTAGAATGCCTTGGAAATGGTTGAAGAACGCATCGACTACCGCTGTGCTATCAGATGGTTCAAAGTTCACTTCGCGCTCTGAAAAAGATATGTCGCGAACTGGCGCCAAATCGAACTTCAATTCAAAGGGGGAGATTGTTAGGGTCAATTTATGTTGAATTAAAGTTCAGGGCTTAATTTGTAATTCTTGTATTTGAGCTTTGTTAGTGAACGGGTCGTGGGGTTGTTAACCACGGGCCCGCCATATATAATGTTGATTAGCCTTAGAAAAATAGGCTAGTTGTCTTTTTGCTTTCCTTTCCGTATTGTAAAACTCTCTGAAAGCATAATAGAGATGACCAGTTGAAATCGTATACTACATTGTTTACTTGATTGATTTCATTGTTCGTTGCACGGATCTGAGACTCACAAAAACCATTCTCACATAACCGGACAAGGGTTTAAACTACCATTATATCAGCATTTCCGAGTTCATTAATCGAGACTTCTACTATTTACCACTCTCTTCTAACGGAAACACGAAGATAATAATATGACCACAAATTGGCTCAATCGACATATTCAACTCCCAAGCCTTTCCTTAACCTCAATCGCAATACCCTCCCCGACCTAGCGAGTTCATAGCCTTCATGCACGATGACACAACGATTGAAATCATTTTGCACACTTTTAAAAACGCAATAGATACAAAATCATAAAACAAGCTTGAGTATGCATGATACAATACCACTCAAGATGAATGGTAAAACACAACGACCGCAAGGATCGCTCACAGGCAACCCTACGATAATTCACAACCTTGTCCACCAAAATCGATGTCGGCACAACGGTTGTCTCCAATTGAACCCTTTAAAATACGACTAGAAAGTTTCGAACGAAATCACTTACCCAAATTGGGTCAGTCAACTCCAACACTCGTTTACATGATAATAACGAGTCAATACTTATTTTGTTTATAAAACAAAACCTCGCAATAAAACGTTTTCAATATTTTCGTAACGAAGATTCTCTCCACAAGAAAAAACGTGAAATAATTCGTAGACCTCTAAGTTCAAAGCTTTAACGTATAGTGAAAACAAGTTTGTCTTTTACTTTTAAAATTACACACTTGCGAGTGTCAACTCATTTCTCAAAACAAGGAAATTTTGTTATGCATGTACACGCTTTTAACATGAAAGAACTCGTGTAACGCATTTAATGACATAAGGCATGAAATTCAATATGCAATTGAAGGCTATTCGCTCTAACCAGGTCAACCGTTGTACTCATCTCAACTCATCATTGACACCATACTATGTCCAACAACCGCTTTCTCACCCTTGCTACAACTTATTGTACAAGTGCTTCACAACCCACTTGATCGACCACTCAACATGGTTTACCAATTGACCAATTATCTCACCTTCTACTCTTATGCATACCTCAATACAACACTGATAACTTTCATTAATTATTCTTGCCACTAAACCACTTGACTAAGGAGTCCAAGACTAGATTCCCTCACTCGATCTTGATTTGAAGCTTTCAAGATGCCAACATAATTCTCACTTCCTATCCCAACTGGTCGACACATCAATTCTAAGAGTGGGGACTCACTAGCAACTAGGAGTTTGCCCCCCAACCAACCATTCATTCATTTTGAATCCCAGCAAGTTTACCTCTAGTCAGCTCATTAACATTCCACACCACACTTCTTCTAGAAGGTACAAACATCACATCACAAGTGATCTCCCAAGCCACATCAACTCTTTGTTATCAAATACAAGGTTAGAACCTTCTACATACTGCCACACTCACCACTCATCCCGACAATAGAGGTTGATTACACCCATGCACTTGTAAATTCATAATAGCATTGGCCAGATGCGATTTTGAATTTACCTTACATGAGGGTTCTCACTACCATTGTCAAGATATCCTATGAGTAAGGTCTTTCCTATTGGCTTCCTATATCTCAGTTGTGTCCCACTCTACTCCACAGTTTAAGTTTAGGCCCTTCCGGTCACCTAAATCCCTTAAACTATGGCTCTAATACCATTTGTAACAACACATAATCCATAAAAAAATATAATTGTCAACATTGCAACCATAAATGGTCCCCAAGCATACAACTAACGTTAATTCTACTCTAGGTTCGTAGCGGATAACACCTTCACAACTAAGATGCTACAGGAAGCCCAACGGTAAGCTACGAGCCTCTAAGAAGCTATGCCTCTTCTACTGCGCCATGTCTTTCCATCATCACCAGATGAAACCCCAAGAACGACTCTAACCTGAAAATGGTTTTATTTTTGAAAAGCGAGGGTTAGACCATGAGGTCTAGTGAATTCCCTCATTAAAACAGTTCCACATAAACAGTAGTTTAAAACATTCAACCGTTATAACAATAAACGGAAATCCAGTTCAAATTCTCGACTCCACATAAGGGTATTCCACAGTGGTCTCAACTACCATCACCTCTTATGCGAGGTCAACACTCGGGGCATCCACAGCAGATCCCCTCGGTACTCGGTCAATATCGTAACCGGGTGCACACGAAACGGATTCGAGGCACACGGTCTAACTAATTCACCGAAGATTCCCACCCATCCGGGTCCAACATACCACTGTGCAACCCGACTCCACACATAGCAACAACATCACAAGAGCATGCAATCAACACTTACGTAGAAAAGAACGTATAAATAACTTGCATGCTTTCATAAACGTTTCCACATCATGTAATAATAACCTTTGAAAATGTTTAATCATGTCATCATGCTCAAAACCATAATCAGTTATGAAAACTTTAGCAAAACATTTCATTTGCATAAAGGAGTTAAGGGAACCCACCTTAGCCTTAGCACATCGACACACGCTCTGGGACACACTTTAGCTCAAACCGAACACCTGAATTGGACGTCATAATAGTGGTGTTAAACCATCTAATTATACCCCAAAACATCCTTAATAAACCCCCAAAACAATCCTTAAGTGATACCACAATCCTAGCCTCAAAACAGTACACGAAACGAAAGTCGAAAACGCGAAACAGTAGATGGCGCCAGTTCTGGCGCCACCACTGGCGCGGGGTTCTGGACAGTAGCTGGCACCAGTTCCGCCACCACTAGCGCGGAGCACCTACACTCCCATTTCAGCCGAAAATGGATCTTTCTCATCCCTAATTCAACCCAAATCGATTTTAAGCCTCCAAAATAAAATAATTGATGTTCTAAACCTTTCCCCACAATTACCAATCATCAAAACATCATTTAATCCAACCAAAATCCATCCAAAACCCAACCATTGATTCATTATTTTAAACCCAAAATCTCAAAACTCAATTCATAGAAAGAATGGAGATTACCAAGCAACAGGATGCAGTTTCTGGATGATTTGATCAAAACTCATAGGGAAATCAATCCCAAAATCATTTGTTTCCTTTTTTCATTGATTAGAACTCAACACTTCATGGATTACAAAACCCCAAGCTATAAATCAAACACCCCCAACTATGAAGAAGAAGAAATGGAGTTCATACCTTGAAGAAGATGGAGTTGTAGCTCCTCTTGAAACCTTCCTTCTTCCTCACCTCCCACAATGACTGAGCTCTCTTCTCCTCTTCCAAATTCTCAGCCGACACCATGAAGAAAATGAGGGGTTTCAACTTATTTAGTTTCCTGATTTTTCCCTTTAGACCTTAAGTTTGTAACTTTCTCACTTAAGCCCCAAAACGTCCAATCATTCAGATTTTTAGAAAATGGGGTGTTACAACTACAGTCAATATGAATAGCACTTTGCATATTCAATCATTCAACATGAATAGCAATTCTACTTTGCCTATTCCATCATTTCAACATGAATAGCAATTCTACTTTGCATATTCAATCATTTAACATGAATAGCAATTCTACTTTGCCTATTCCATCATTTCTACATGAATAAAAATTCTACTTTGCCTATTCAATCATTTCTTATCAGCTCTAGAAATGGGAATTACAATTTACTTTATGCCTATTCCACATTATAGGTCAACGGTAAATACAAATTACTTTAGGTATAGTCCACGTTAATAATCACCTCTCGAAATGAGAATTACAAATTACTTTATGCCTATTCCACATTATAGGTCAACGGAAAATACAAATTACTTTATGTATATTCCACGTTAATAATCACCTCTCGAAATGGAAATTACAAATTACTTTATGCCTATTCCACATTATAGGTCAACGGAAAATACAAATTACTTTATGTATATTCCACGTTAATAATCACCTCTCGAAATGGAAATTACAATTTACTTTATGCCTATTCCACATTATAGGTCAACGGGAAATACAAATTACTTTATCTATATTCCACGTTAATAATCATCTCTCGAAATGGGAATTACAAATTACTTTATGCCTATTCCACATTATAGGTCAACGGGAAATACAAATTACTTTATGTATATTCCACGTTAATAATCACCTCTCGAAATGGGAATTACAATTTACTTTATGCCTATTCCACATTATAGGTCAACGGAAAATACAAATTACTTTATGTATATTCCACGTTAATAATTACCTCTCGAAATGTGAATTACAAATTACTTTATGCCTATTTCACATTATAGGTCAACGGGAAATACAAATTACTTTATGTATATTCCACGTTAATAATCGCCTCTCGAAATGGGAATTACAATTTACTTTATGCCTATTCCACATTATAGGTCAACGGGAAATACAAATTACTTTATGTATATTCCACGTTAATAATCACCTCTCGAAATGGGAATTACAAATTACTTTATGCCTATTTCACATTATAGGTCAACGGGAAATACAAATTACTTTATGTATATTCCACGTTAATAATCACCTCTCGAAATGGGAATTACAAATTACTTTATGCCTATTCCACATTATAGGTCAACGGGAAATACAAATTACTTTATGTATATTCCACGTTAATAATCACCTCTCGAAATGGGAATTACAAATTACTTTATGCCTATTTCACATTATAGGTCAACGGGGAATACAAATTACTTTATGTATATTCCACGTTAATAATCACCTCTCGAAATGGGAATTACAAATTACTTTATGCCTATTCCACATTATAGGTCAACGGGAATTACGATTAGCGCCCCGCCTATTCCACGTTTAATAATCACCTATCATTTAACATGAATAGCAATTCTACTTTGCCTATTCCATCATTTCTACATGAATAACAATTCTACTTTGCATATTCAATCATTTCTTATCAGCTCTCGAAATAGGAATTACAATTTACTTTATGCATATTCCACGTTATAGGTCAACGGTAAATACAAATTACTTTAGGTATATTCCACGTTAATAATCACCTCTCGAAATGAGAATTACAAATTACTTTATGCCTATTCCACATTATAGGTCAACGGAAAATACAAATTACTTTATGTATATTCCACGTTAATAATCATCTCTCGAAATGGGAATTGCAAATTACTTTATGCCTATTCCACATTATAGTTCTACGGGAAATACAAATTACTTTATGTATATTCCACGTTAATAATCACCTCTCGAAATGGAAATTACAATTTACTTTATGCCTATTCCACATTATAGGTCAACGGGAAATACAAATTACTTTATGTATATTCCACGTTAATAATTACCTCTCGAAATGTGAATTACAAATTACTTTATGCCTATTTCACATTATAGGTCAACGGGAAATACAAATTACTTTATGTATATTCCACGTTAATAATCACCTCTCGAAATGGGAATTACAATTTACTTTATGCGTATTCCACATTATAGGTCAACGGGAAATACAAATTACTTTATGTATATTCCACGTTAATAATCACCTCTCGAAATGGGAATTACAAATTACTTTATGCATATTTCACATTATAGGTCAACGGGAAATACAAATTACTTTATGTATATTCCACGTTAATAATCACCTCTCGAAATGGGAATTACAAATTACTTTATGCCTATTCCACATTATAGGTCAACGGGAATTACGATTAGCGCCCCGCCTATTCCATGTTTATCCAATCACAAAACAAAATGGGAATTACCATTCAGAGCCCGGTCTATTCCACATTTATCTAATCAACGGGAATTATCATTAAGAGCCCGGTCTATTCCACGTGAACACATACTACTAGTGTCTATGGATCCATTACACTTACTAACGTATATGTGTATCAACATATCACACTACGTCTCGTAACACATTCTCAATTCTAAGGATTACCGGATAACTTAATTTATCCTTATCCTCAAATGTTCCCCTTCCGAAAACTATATACATGGAAATTATTTCGAACTCAAAGTTCAGAACTATCCGAAACCGAGACTCAAATCGAGATATTAATTTAAATCAAACTTATATCCCTAGATAATAAAATAAACCCATCTCGGATTCAAACCCCATTTCCTAAATTACCCTATTCCAAATCCAAGCCCAAACTTCCGATATTTATCCATATTGGATCGGCCCAACTTCCGAAATTAAAACCATATCGGATCGGCCCACTTCCGGAATTCGAACCATACCGGATCGGCCCACTTTCGGAATTCGAACCATACCGGAACTGAAACTCAATTCCGGAATTCGAACCATACCAGAACCGAAACTCAATTCCGGAACCCACCAGTTCCGGATTCCAATACCAATTCCGGAACCCACAAAATTCCGGATCCAATTTACCCAGTTCCAGAATTCTCTAATACCGGAACTTCGATACAGGGTCATCGATTCATGTCAATTTTACATCTAAAATACAGCTTATTGATCGGTTTCATTTCTAAACAATTATACCTATTCATTCAGGCAGTTTATACACAAAACCTGATTCAATTTCAACTGCTAATGTTTAAAGGTGAAGAGATGAACTCACATGTTGAAGCTTTGAACCCAGAAATCAAAATCTTCTCTTCTCCAATTCAACAGTCTATGGAAAGAAGATTCAACTAATGTTACCAAACTGATTAAGAGATTAGAGAAGAAGGTTTTCAAAACCCTTACCACGAGAATCACCGTTCAATTCTTCTCTCCCCTTTCTCTTTTCTTCTTTCTCTCTGAATTTTAGCCGACTCTCGAAGACTGATTTGAGATAATGTCTCAAATCAGATTACTTACCATACTATAAAGCAATCTCATCTTTCATGAAATGACCAAACAGTCCCTCAAGTTTAATTTTCAACAATAACATTAAACTTTGGTCAAAATATAAATTCAACCATGGAGTTTATATTTACAAACAGTCCACAACTTAGACTAAATTACTATTCAATCCCATTTGTATTAATTAAAATATCATGGAAATTCGGGGTGTTACAAATTTCCCCAACTTGAAAATGATTTCGTCCCCGAAATCAAAGCTAGATAAAATAGATGAGGATATTTGTTCTTCTATCCTCTTTAGCTTCCCAAGCCACCTTAACACTTCTATGATGTTTCCACGGTGATACCTTTACCATTTCTCGCTCCCCAACTTGGAAACATCATAAAATTCTATTGGTCTCCTTTGGTTATTAGTCAAAGTTCTACCCGTTCAACCTTTATTCCTATATCGGAATTTAAAATCGAAATTCCCCAGTAAACTTATTTCTAAAGCGTGATTACCAGGAGATAAACTAGTCCATAATCGGGTTGAGTCACAACCTCTACTGAAGACTAGCCTTTTGATTTTAGATCAATAGTGAATCTGATTGTCCATTTTATCTGCTACTTGTTACCGATTCATCGTCAAGTATACACATATCGCCCCAGAGATTCTCATCTGGAGGGTTCAACGAGCTAACTGAGTGGCACAATTAGTCGTGCTATACTTGAAACTCTTTTATGTGCAACAACATAGTCAAAACAAAATCACCTCCAATTTCCAAAACAATTAGAAACAAGTATGCTTACATAACAATATATTCATAATAACAGTAGCTAGTTGAAATTATGAACATACTATACATAAGAATCCTTGTTACCATCATTACAATTCTTAATTCCCGTATTTTCGTCGACTCTTAAGACCATCTCGTCTTAGTGCTTCTACCCATATCTCACAAATCATAACTTAATTCATCTCAGCTTAAGTCTAGGTATCTCACTATCATACCTAGTTCACTTAAACTTCAGCTCTGATACCATATTGTAACACCCTAAAAATCAGGGCCAATTTGAACCTTTAAAATTTTACAAGGTATCACAGAAAATCATCCAAACCTTTATTTATATAAGCAGAGAGGTAACTACGAGGGTACATTTATACACAAATCGAATTCTCCAAATAACCTATTAATCTAATCATGTCAACTATAATTAGATTAACTTGGTTATCTAAGAAATTCATCAAAAGCCTCCTCTCATCGTCTAAGTTCTTCGCTTATCATCAACAGCCGAATACTAAAAGCACTCTTCCCACATCCCATTACTTCCCTGAGCTCGTACCTGGTAAGAAAATTGAATTTGAACGATTAGGCTTACGCCTAGTGAGAACATCCAATTCAAATTAAAACATTAACAGCCTTGAAACTCAGATATTCAAAGCATATAAACAAACCTGGTTTGTCACCATTCTTACCGTACCTGATCCCATGAGTATGACTAACATTCAGAAAATCATATCAACATATTCGAAAGCCTACTACGAATCATCACGGATTCTAGTTTATCGATCAAGCCTAAGGACTTACCATCAATCGTCATACCTTTTTCTTAGAATGGAAGCAGAAATAGCACTTATATACTGCCTATTTCTGATCCACCTAAAGCAAACATAAACAACAATTACACTTTGTCTATTTCACGTTTCCACGTCTCAATTACGAATAGCAACTATACTTTGCCTATTCACTACAGTCAATATGAATAGCAATTATACTTTGCATATTCCATTATTTCAACATGAATAGCAATTCTACTTTGCATATTCAATCATTCAGCATGAATAGCAATTCTACTTTGCCTATTCCATCATTTCTACATGAATAGGAATTCTACTTTGCCTATTCAATCATTTCTTATCACCTCTCGAAATGGGAATTACAATTTACTTTATGCCTATTCCACATTATAGGTCAACGGGAATTACAAATTATTTTATGTATATTCCACGTTAATAATCACCTCTCGAAATGGGAATTACAAATTACTTTATGCCTATTCCACATTATAGGTCAACGGGAAATACAAATTACTTTATGTATATTCCACGTTAATAATCACCTCTCGAAATGGGAATTACAATTTACTTTATGCCTATTCCACATTATAGTTCAACGGAAAATACAAATTACTTTAGGTATATTCCACGTTAATAATCACCTCTCGAAATGGGAATTACAATTTACTTTATGTCTATTCCACATTATAGGTCAACGGGAAATACAAATTACTTTTTGTATATTCCACGTTAATAATCACCTCTCGAAATGGGAATTACAAATTACTTTATGCCTATTCCACATTATAGGTCAACGGAAAATACAAATTACTTTATGTATATTCCACGTTAATAATCACCTCTCGAAATGGGAATTACAATTTACTTTATGCCTATTCCACGTTATAGGTCAATGGGAAATACAAATTACTTTATGTATATTTCACGTTAATAATCACCTCTCGAAATGGGAATTACAAATTACTTTATGCCTATTCCACATTATAGGTCAACGGGAAATACAAATTACTTTATGTATATTCCACGTTAATAATCACCTCTCGAAATGGGAATTACAAATTACTTTATGCCTATTCCACATTGACAGATTGTGAAATCCTTGATGATCCATTGAACATCATACCCCAATATATAGTACAGCAGATTACACACAATCAGGATAATTACAAGCTAATTATGCCTATCTATTAGGAAGGGATTTCTATTGATTTCCTTCTATCCAAGGTAGTTACATAATTATAGGGATGAGATATGGTTTCCGATAATACTCCCCCGCAGTCGAAACCCGGAGGGTTGTGAACGTTGAGACTGGACCGAAACTCGTCAAACAGAACCCGAGGGAGTCCTTTAGTAAAAATATCTGCAAACTGATAACGTGAGGGGACATGATGAACCCGAACTTGGCCCAACGCCACTTTTTCGCGTACAAAATGAATGTCGATTTCAATGTGTTTCGTGCGTTGATGTTGAACTGGGTTGCCGGATAAGTAAACGGCGCTAACGTTATCGCAGTAAACCATAGTTGCGGTCGTTAATGGGCAGCGGAGTTCCAACAAAAGGTTGCGGAGCCAACATGTCTCCGAAACAACATTAGCGACGCCACGGTACTCAGCTTCGGCACTCGACCTTGAGATGGTTGGTTGACGTTTGGAAGACCACGATAGCAAGTTGTCACCCAAGAAGACGCAATACCCGGACGTGGATCGGCGGGTATCCGGGCACCCGCCCCAGTCCGCATCGGTGTAAGCTACGAGGCTCTTCGTGTCAGATTTACGAAGATGAAGGCCAAGGTGAATAGTGCCATGGATGTAACGAAGAATGCGGCGGAGAGCATTCATGTGCGGCTCTCGGGGATCATGCATAAACAGGCAGATTTGCTGGACCGCGTATGAAATTTCCGGTCGGGTGAAGGTAAGATATTGCAATGCCCCGGCTAAACTCCGATATAACGTTGGGTCTTTTACAGGAGGACCGGAGGAGGCACTTAGTTTGCACCCGGTGTCCATAGGAGTGGATGAGGAGTTGCAACCGGTCATATTGGCCCGTTCGAGGATCTCTGCTGCATATTTTTGTTGAGACAAAAATAGACCCGTAGCATGTTGATGAACCGAAATCCCCAAGAAATAATTGAGATGGCCAAGGTCTTTCATGGCAAATTCCTTGTTGAGCTTAGCTATTATGGCCTGGCGAAAAGACTCGGACGATGCCGTAAGGACAATATCATCGACGTATAATAATAAATACGCAATGTCCCGACCATTATTAAAAATGAACAAGGAATTATCGCAACGACTATGTTGAAATCCCAGCGTAGAAATAAACCGGGCGAAACGGTGATACCACGCCCTTGGGGCTTGTTTCAGCCCGTATAACGCTTTCTTGAGGCGACAAACGTGATTCGGGAACCGGGCATCCCGAAACCCCGGAGGTTGATGCATGAAAACTGTCTCTTCTAGCGTTCCATGAAGGAACGCGTTTTTGACGTCTAATTGGTGGATCGACCAATTGCGAGATAATGCAATAGAAAGCACGGTTCGGATCGTCGCCGGTTTCACCACCGGGCTAAATGTCTCTCCACAATCCAAGCCAACCTGTTGAGACCTGCCATTAACAACCAAACGGGCCTTATGGCGCTCGATAGTGCCATCCGACCGAAATTTGTGAGTAAAAATCCACATGCATCTAATAATATTGGCATCCGATGGTCGCGGAACAAGCTCCCAAGTCGTGTTTCTAATAAGTGCCTCATATTCGTCAAGCATGGCCGTTTTCCAGTTCGGATCAGTAAGTGCGACCACATGAGAGGTAGGAATGGGAGAGATGCGATCGGTAGAAGTGTGAAGAGCATACCGTGGGTTGGGTTTTATGACGCCCACTTTACTACGGGTGACCATAGGGTGATGGACGGAGTGTTGTGGTGGGGATGTGGGCTGTGAAACCGTAGGTATGTGGGGGGACTGAATAGGAGAGGCAGGGGTAGGATGAATGGGGGAAGCTGTGTTGGGCGATGAGGAAAATGCATGCACAGAAGAGGAAATAGAGGACGATGCATGCATGGGAGATGAAATAGACGAAGAGGGAGGAAAAGAACTAGGATTTGGGAGCATGGAGGGGGATGGGTCGAGAAAATCGTAGGTGGGAGATATGGGTTGTGCGATAGGGGTGGCGAAGGGAAACTTTGTTTCGTCAAAAGTGACATGGCGCGAGAAGATTATTTTGTTGTGAATGGTGTCAAAGCACGTATAACCACGGTGGTGTGTCGGGTAGCCAAGGAACACGCAAGGGGTAGATCGTGGTTGGAGTTTGTGGATGAGAGATGGAGGGTTGTGAGGAAAACAAAGGCACCCAAAAATTCGAAGGTGGGTGTATGAAGGTTGTTTTTGGTAAAGAATATGGGTGGGCGTGAGGTAGGATAATGTTTGGTTGGGGAGAATGTTGTGGAGATACGTGGCGGTTTGGAGCGCATGAGGCCAAAATGTAGGGGGGATGGAGGCGTGAAGGAGGAGCGTGCGGGTTGTTTTGTTAATTGTTTGAATTTTACGCTCGACTTTACCATTTTGGGAGGATGTGTATGGGCATGAAAAACGAAACCGGATGCCTTGCTGTTGGCAGAAAGTATGGAATGCACCATTATTAAATTCCCGACCATTGTCACATTGAAACGTTTTTATTTTCCTTTCAAATTGAGTAAAGACGTATTTGTGGAAAGATTGAAAGATTAATAACGTTTGAGATTTGGTTGCCATAGGAAACGTCCAAACAAAATTTGTGTAATCATCAAGAAAAATAAGATAATATCGTGAACCACTCGTACTAACAACCGGAGAGGTCCAGATATCGCTATGAATAATATCAAAAGGAGCACACGACAACGTTGTGGAATTATGAAATGGTAATTTATTTTGTTTGCCAAGCTGACAAGACGCACACAAACAAGAAGAGAAACGTTTAATATCTAAAAAGGAAAACATATGACTAAGTTTATTAAGAATGGGAAAAGCCGGATGCCCGAGTCTTTCGTGCCAAAGATTAGAGGAGACAGCAGTGAGCGCGGAAGGTGGATGGAAGCTTTGACTTGGAAGAACGGGATATAGGTCCCCTTGACTATCACACCGCATGAGGGGCTTGCCCGTTCGAAGATCCTTCACACAAAAACCAGTAGGATCAAATTCTATAGAAACTGTATTATCCCGGGTAAATTTACGGACAGATATGAGGTTTTTAACGATATGCGGAACAATAAGGACTTGAGACAAAGATAAAGGACGTGAAGAGGGAAATATAGCCGAACCTGATCCGGTGACTGGAATAGACGTGCCATTACCAACACGAACATGATGAAATAGACAATTATTAGAAAACGAAGAGAGCTTACCCGGAGTCGATGCCATGTGACTTGTCGCCCCCGTATCCATGTACCAATTGTCGTCCGGTGGGGTTACAGTAAGAGTATGGAATGCCGACTCGATATCGGTAGGAGCATATTGTGAGGAGGAATCAGTCGCGTAGTTCGCTTGTGGAGGTCGAGGACCAAGTAGACCAGGGCCTGGAGACGGGCCGTGAGGTTGTGGCTGTTGCTGTTGAGGAACCGGGTACGGTGGAGCCGAAGTGGGATATGGACATGGTGGTGCAACCCAAGGTGGGTGCGACCATCCGTTCCATCCCGTGCCATACGATGCCCACGGAGGGCGGTACCATGCGTCGCGTCCTCGGCCAGAATTACGACCCCCACGACCCCCACGATATGAGCGTCCTCTTCCGCCCCGACCCCGTCCCGGACGGTGATTGTATTGGCCCTCAGATTGTTGGTGATCCGGGCGGATGGAGTCGAAGTTGTTGGTGGACGAACGTGACTGAGAACTTGGTTGGACGACCAGTGCGGATGGAGATGAGAGAGAAGCCTGCTTACTTTTACGTGATTCTTCGAGCGTGAGCATACTCCGGGCTTGATAAAACATCGGTAAAGGGTCCGATTGCTGAATGAGAGTCGCAATGCCATCGTAATTTTCTGACAGGCCGGCGACGAGTTGGAGAACCAGACGCTGATTTGAGACCGGAGAACCAACGTTTGCCAATTGATCAGCAATCATCTTTAGGTTTTGGCAGTAAGCGGAGATGCTCGGGAAATCAGATTGATGAAGGTTGGAAAATTGATGCTCAAGATGTAGTGCCCGAGAGTTTTTATTGTCTTGAAAGATGGCTTTCAAGTGATTCCATGCAGATTGAGCATCGGAATCGGGTTCGAGTATCGTGTGAAGAAGATCACTCGAGATTGTACCGTAAATCCATTGGAGTACGATGGCATCCAATCGTGTCCATAAGGCGCGATCGACAGAATTGTCTCGAGGGGGCTGAATATGATCGAGAACTTGGAAGGCTTTGGCGTGAATTTTGAATAATTCAGCCCATGACGCGTACTGGCCTTTTTCGATTTCGAGAGTGATGGGGATGAAGGTACGTATATTAGAAACAGTGAGAGCCGGGTGATACGAAGAACGTGTGGTTTCACGATTATCATCGTTTTTGGGAGAGGAGGGTTCGGCGATTGCCATGGATGGCTTTTAACAGCAAGATAGAGAAAAAAAAAGAGAGGTTAGACGAGAAATCTGTATGGCTCTGATACCATGACAGATTGTGAAATCCTTGATGATCCATTGAACATCATACCCCAATATATAGTACAGCAGATTACACACAATCAGGATAATTACAAGCTAATTATGCCTATCTATTAGGAAGGGATTTCTATTGATTTCCTTCTATCCAAGGTAGTTACATAATTATAGGGATGAGATATGGTTTCCGATAATACACATTATAGGTCAACGGGAAATACAAATTACTTTATGTATATTCCACGTTAATAATCACCTCTCGAAATGGGAATTACAAATTACTTTATGCCTATTCCACATTATAGGTCAACGGGAATTACGATTAGCGTCCCACCTATTCCACGTTTATCCAATCACAAAACAAAATGGGAATTACCATTAATCTAATCAACGGGAATTACCATTAAGAGCCCGGTCTATTCCAGGTGATCACATACTACTAGTGCTTATGGATCCATTACACTTACTAACGTATATGTGTATCAACATATCACACTACGTCTCGTAACACATTCTCAATTCTAAGGATTACCGGATAACTTAATTTATCCTTATCCTCAGATGTTCCCCTTCCGGAAACTATATACATGGAAATTAATTCTTAACTCAAAGTTCAGAACTATCCGAAACCGAGACTCAAATCGAGATATTAACTTAAATCAAAATTATATCCCTAGATAATAAAATAAACCCATCTCGGATTTAAACCCCATTTCCTAAATTACCCTATTCCAAATCTAAGCCCAAACTTCCGAAATTTATCCATACTGGATCGGCCCAACTTTCGAAATTCAAACCATACCGGATTGGCCCACTTTCGGAATTCGAACCATACCGGATCGGCCCACTTCCGAAATTCGAACCATACCGGAACCGAAACTCAATTCCGGAACCCACCAGTTCCGGATTCCAATACCAATTCCGGAACCCACAAAATTCTGGATCTATTATCCAGTTCCGGAACCCACTAATTCCGGATCCAATTTACCCAGTTCCAGAATTCTCTAATACCGGAACTTCGATACAGGGTCATCGATTCATGTCAATTTTAGCACAAAAACTCATCTAAAATACAACTTATTGATCGGTTTCATTTCTAAACAATTATACCCATTCATTCAGACAGTTTATACACAAAACCTGATTCAATTTCAACTGCTAATGTTTAAAGGTGAAGAGATGAACTCACCTGTATAAGCTTTGAACCCAGAAATCAAAATCTTCTCTTCTCCAATTCAACAGTCTATGGAAAGAAGATTCAACTAATGTTACCAAACTGATTAAGAGATTAGAGAAGAAGGTTTTCAAAACCCTTACCACAAGAATCACCGTTCAATTCTTCTCTCCCTTTTCTCTTTTCTTCTTTCTCTCTGAATTTTAGCCGACTCCAAAAGACTGATTTGAGATAATGTCTCAAATCAGATTACTTACCCTACTATAAAGCAATCTCATCTTTCAGGAAATGACCAAACAGTCCCTCAAATTAATTTTCAACAATAACATTAAACTTTGGTCAAAATATAAATTCAACCCTGGAGTTTATATTTACAAATAGTCCACAACTTAGACTAAATTACTATTCAATCCCATTTATATTAATTAAAATATCATGGAAATTTGGGGTGTTACAATATATATATATATAGGACGATAATCAAATGAAAACCTAAAATAGGTTGAGAACCGTGAAAACCAATCTAAGTCGTTAAATGATTTTAATCTATGGACATCATTATAGGCAAAATAGGTTGAGAACCGTGAGAACCTATTAATGAATTTTTATGTTTTTAAAGCCATAGGATCAAAACCAAATGACGGCTTAGATCGGTTCACACGGTTCTCAACCTATTTTTTGTTCTCACATGATTTAATCCCTATATATATATATAGACTGGGTATCAAATACAAACCAGTTAGTTTGTACAAACTCGTACAAACCATACCTAGCTTCATGATTTTGTAAATTTGGCTTCATGAATATATAATTTGGCTTCATGAATATATCATGAAGCATTTTTTACTAATTTTTTTACAAAAATACCCTAAAATACCCTTATTTTTGTAAAAAAAAATTAGTTAAAAATGCCAAATGATATATTCATGAAGCCAAATTATATATTCATGAAGCCAAAATATATATATATATATATATATATATTCATGAAGCCAAATTTACAAAATCATGAAGCTATGCATGGTTTGTACGAGTTTGTACAAACTAACTGGTTTGTACCCGATACCACCCCTATATATATATATATATATATATATATATATATATATTATACACACACAAAGAGTTAATTACAAGCTGATCCTGTATTTTGATAATTTTACTCAAAAATAAGGAAAACAAAGAAAAAGTGCAAAAGGGGGACAAAAATATGGTTGGACGAATTTGCCCCTGTATCTAACGAATTTTTTTAACGGAGTTAGTGGCCAGGTCACTGTTTCAAAGCAAAATCAAAACCCTAAGGATGTAAAGTCGAATTATGAAATCATAGGTCCTCATTTCAAAGAAATCACCATACCTCAGGGACCAAAATTAGAGTTTACTCTAGAGAATATTATATTAATATAACTTGTGTTAAAATCTCTAAAATAAATAATTTGTTGGAGATTAATGTAATTCTTTTTAGAGATTTTAACTTTTGATTATCTATTTTAGAAAAATTATAGAAAAGTTGTTGAAGATGCTCTAAGAATCCCAAAAGCATTAATGAAATGTACATGCTTAACAAGTAATCTCATAATTGAATCAAATACTAAAAACAAAATACTTGGGCGTTTAATTCGTAGGATTCCAAAGTAATTCAAAAAGATTGAAATGACCAATTTCATTGACCAAGTTTCTTTCAGACGTTTGGTTTACCTAGGGGAATTGAATTCCACGCACCCCACCATTCACAGATTTGATTATTTCATCACAATTGAGAAGGTTGAGCAATTTGCACACGTGTAATGAAAGACAAAACATTTGAGATGTCATTACATGGTGTAGGAGTCACTAACATAACTGAACCAACCAGTGATCGCAATATATGTGAAGTTCCAACACAATTGAACTAAACTGAGCTCAATACAAAGGTGTATCCTCACAATACAGGCACTATATTATATATCTTAACGGCGTCGTGCTTGATGCTATCAACATCCCAATAGATGACCGTTGACACGCACCATATCCTTTTTCATGCATAATATATTTGCATTATTAGATGAATAATCATATAAGAAAAGAGTTAAGGTAAGAAGGTAAGAAGGGACATAGACCTTTAATCAGAATCATGCTTAATACATGTATTAATCCAGTGCATCTCATATCGAAACCCAACCACATGTTATTAACATTTATCATGCTCTGGAAAAAAAGTAAATCTTAATAACAATGCTAAAAATACTATATATGTATCATCGTATGTATGTATGTATGTATGTATTCCAATTTAGTTTAATTAATTAAATAAAGAAATCTTAATAAACTTTGTTACATCTAATCAATGTTCTAAATGGCGTGAGACGTGGCATAGCGGCGAGACCAAACCTCAAGCCTTAGGAGCCACAACGAAGCCATGACGTTTTCAAGTCGTGACTTATGGCGTCAAATTTCTAATTCATATATAATATTATATATATAAACATATGTTTTGTAATGTTACTCAATAAGTCAATAGTAATAAGCAATTTAAATTAGGTTATATATTAAAAAACTTGCAAATAAGAGATTAAAAACGTAAATAAAAATGAAATATCGCGTTATGAAACTGCGCATTAGGCTATGGCGTACTATGGACTTAACGTGGCGTGGGACACAAACCTTGATGCCATTACGCGCCATGACAACTATGGGGCGAGTTTTTTAGAACTATTCATCTAATCAATATATATCTATAAAGAAAAATGTTAGCATGATGACATGGCACAATGAGAGGCTTCCATTGCCATTTTTCTAATTTTTCATGATTTTGATTTTTTAAAGGTTAGCTTTGGTGAAGATGGAACAATAGTATTATTTAGGATGTCCCACATTGGTAGGAAGATGAAAATTTAGGTAATGAAGATGTGTATATAAAGGGTTGCTTGATGTTGTTGAAAAATATGAAATGGTGTTTGCCAAAATATAGCAAGACCCAAGGATGATTAAGTTAAATGTTTATTATTCTTTTTGGTTTATTTCAAAATTATTTCAACCAAAGTTTAATGGTTTTAACATCAATATATACATTAAACAATTAAATAATCAATATATAAATCTTATTGTTTTTGTTTTTGTTTGGCACACTAACATCAATATATATTTATAAAGAAAAATGTTAGCATGATGACATGGCACAATGAGAGGCCTCCGTTGCCATTTTTTTAATTTCTCATGATTTTGATTTTTTAAAGGTTAGCTTTGGTGAAGATGGAACAATAGTATTATTTAGGATGTCCCACATTGGTAGGAAGATGAAAATTTAGGTAATGAAAATGTGTATATAAATGGTTGCTTGATGTTGTTGAAAAATATGAAATGGTGTTTGCCAAAATATAGCAAAACCCAAGGATGATTAAGTTACATGTTTATTATTCTTTTTGGTTTATTTTAAAATTATTTCAACCAAAGTTTAATGGTTTTAACATCAATATATACATTAAACAGTTAAATAATCAATATATAAATCTTATTGTTTTTGTTTTTGTTTGGTACACTAACAATGCTTATAAATCTAAACTTTATTTATTTATTAATAATTCAATCAATATATATCTATAAAGAAAAATGTTAGCATGATGACATGGCACAATGAGTGGCCTCCATTGACATTTTTTTAATTTCTCATGATTTTGATTTTTTAAAGGTTTGCTTTGGTGAAGATGAAACAATAGTATTATTTAGGATGTCCCACATTGGTAGGAAGATGAAAATTTAGATAATGAAGATGTGTATATAAAGGGTTGTTTGATGTTGTTGAAAAATATGAAATAATGTTTGCCAAAATATAGCAAAACTCAATGATGATTAAGTTAAATGTTTATTATTCTTTTTGGTTTATTTTAAAATTATTTCAACCAAAGTTTAATGGTTTTAACATCAATATATACATTAAACAATTAAATAATCAATATATAAATCTTATTGTTTTTGTTTTTGTTTGGTACACTAACAATGCTTATAAATCTAAACTTTATTTATTTATTAATAAATCAATCAATATATATCTATAAAGAAAAATGTTAGTGTGATGACATGGCACAATGAGTGGCCCTTCATTGTCATTTTTCTAATTTATCATGATTTTGATTTTTTAAATGTTAGCTTTGGTGAAGATGGAACAATAGTATTATTTAGGATGTCCCACATTATTAGGAAGATGAAAACTTAGATAATGAAGATGTGTATATAAATGGTTTGCTTGATGTTGTTGAAAAATATGAAATGGTGTTTGCAAAAATATAGCAAAACCCAAGGATGATTAAGTTAAATGTTTATTATTTCTTTTTGGTTTATTTTAAAATTATTTCAACCAAAGTTTAATGGTTTTAACATCAATATATACATTAAACAATTAAATAATCAATATATAAATCTTATTGTTTTTGTTTTTGTTTGGTACATTAACAATGCTTATAAATCTAAACTTTATTTATTTATTAATAAATCAATCAATATATATTTATAAATAAAAATGTTAGCATGATGACATGGCACAATGAGTGGCCTCCATTGCCATTTTTTTAATTTCTCATGATTTTGATTTTTTAAAGGTTAGCTTTTGTGAAGATAGAACAATAATATTATTTAGGATGTCCCACATTGGTAGGAAGATGAAAACTTAGGTAATGAAGATGTGTATATAAAGGGTTTGCTTAATTTTGTTGAAAAATATAAAATGGTGTTTGCAAAAATATAGCAAAACCCAAGGATGATTAAGTTAAATGTTTATTATTCTTTTTTGTTTATTTTAAAATTATTTCAACCAAAGTTTAATGTTTTTTCATAATCAGTGACTTACTAATGATTATAGATAACTTAAATTGTTAATTGTATGGTAACAATGATTATAAATCAATAGATTAATCTATTTGTGTTTTTAATTTCATATGTATTGTTAGTGGTTCCAATTTTCGAATGTAACTCCTTAATAATATTTCTATGTAATATGTATTTTCATGTAGATGTTGTAACGTGTATTTGTGACTTAGGTGAAACTGAAGTCATAATAGATGGTTGGGAAAAACGGATGAGATAACTTTGACTACATTTTGGTTAAAAGAACAATAGAAAATGATGAGATGGTTTCATATATATAAAGTGAAATACTGATTTTTATTAGTTTAATATCTAATATGAAAATGATTTTCAAGAAAAATATCTAATACCTAAAGAACAAACTATTTAACTTGCTAAAAAAATCGAAAAATGTTTATCGTCACCGCACAACGCGCGGTGCACACTAATTGGGAAAAAAAAAGTTTCTTTGACCAATCAAATTGCAAGGAGGCACCTCAAACGACCACGTGTCGTCATCCTATTTGCTAAGATTACGTCAATTTTCCATTTATAAACCCGGAGACGGCTCAGTCGGCAAACTCCGTCAGTTGTGATCACAGTCGCCAAAATGAAGTTTCCATCGGCTGCGCTTCTCTGCTCTCTACTTCTCGTCGGAACCCTAGCAGCACTCACCGAGGTCATGGTTTTTATCCCTAAACTTTGTATTTCATATCTCTTGAATAACATTCCGTTGAAGCGATCTATGATCTCCATGAATTTGTTATTGCGGTTAGATTGTAGTAGATCTATTTGCTTTTAGTCGATTCGTTTCGGTTGTTTTATTTATGTTTTCAATCGCAAGCTGTAAATTGAGTGTTCACGCTGGAAACGCGAGAGGAAATTAGGAATTACATTCTGATTGATTGTTCAGCTCGATTGCTTTTGCTCTATCCACCCGAAAATTAGAGTCGATATCCGATTTTTAAATGTTAATAATTGTTTTTAAATTTTTATTCCTCTTTCGAATTGATAATTGCATCAACTATCAAAAAGTAATCCTCATGGACAATTTTTGTCGCTAGGAAAAATGAAATATTTTTGTATCTAGTTTAATGTGAGAAAATTACTAGGACTGAATTTCCAAAATCAAAGTCCCTAAAGTTTTTCATGTTAGTTATGCTTTTTACTCGATGATTGTTCTTCCATTAATATGTTATTGTCTTGTAGTGTTTTGATTTATCTTTGGGTATACAGTGGCAATTAAATAGTGTCATACAGTTAATGTGATGACTATTGATCTTGTTTTATATAGGAATGCCTGTGGTATTGTTTTGAAATATGACTTCTTCAATACTTATTTTTGTGAGCAAGAAACATGGCCCTGATTAGGTGGTTACTCATTCATGATATTTTCAACTACAATGGTGTTTTACTGGTTATTATATGATGACTTATATCATCTGTGGTCCAGTAATAATCATCCCAGCTCTCTCACTCACCATTCTTTCCCAGCTATCATACATGTATCCCCCTTAACTACCACACACACACACACACATATATATATATATATATATAGAGAGAGAGAGAGACTTGAGATCATGTGAGACCAAGCTATTTCTGTGAGACCACAAAAATAACATTAAACCTTCACAGCGTGAAGGTATTGTGAAGGTAAACCTTCACGATGTTTTTGTTGTGAAGGTTCGTTGTTTTTCATACCTTCACAATGAATCGCTATGAAGTTTTAGTGTTATTTTGTGGTCTCACGAAAACATGTTGGTCTCACGTGAACCCAATCCTATATATATATATATATTATATAATGTAACATACTGGGTAGTCTGCCTCTTAGCTGTTGATCCTCAAAAGTTTATTTTAATGGTCCACTAGCTGAAATTTTACTTAAACCCTGAAACTTGTATGCTGATTGCTGAAAGCTAAATAATTTTGAAGTGAAACTTTTATCCCAGCTCTCTCCCCAAAGTTTGTTTTAAATATCACTTGCGTCCACTTCTTTTTATTTATTTATAATCCTAGACTAAAGAAGAAGGCTCCATTTTTATTCCTAATCCTTTTTTATCATTATCTTTTCTCTTACAATGATATCAACTACCTGAGGCTCTGTGCATATCCTTTAAATTCTCATGGTTCATCATCTATTTATACGAACATTGGATGTCTATTTCTGAAATTTGAAATCCACATTCTTTGCAGGCTAAGAAATCAGATAAAGATTTGAAGGAAGTGACAAACAAAGTATATTTTGATGTTGAGATTAATGGAAAACCTGCTGGTATGTCCTACTTTTTTTTCTTTCTAATTTCAACTCATGTCATCATGTGCATGTTTGGGGGAACATGAATCATTTAGGCATTTTAGAAAGAGAAAAAAGATCTTTTTGTCTAAACCTGTGAGTATAAGTCCAAGGTTTTGCAGTTATATCTGATCAGAGAATATTTTGTTACTTGATACAACTTTTGGCAACAACCAATGTAGTTGTCAATATTTTTTGGTGCAAATTAAGCACGGACAGTCAACCACATATGATATATTTGAACGATTTACCTAACGACTGTTTGCACTTGTTTCTCAGGAAGAATTGTTTTTGGTCTTTATGGAAACACAGTTCCCAAAACCGTAGAAAATTTCAGAGCATTGTGCACAGGTATGTATGCTAATACTATATTCTTCCCTCAATTTTTCAACTTCCAATTTGAATGATTTCAGTGCCCTAAAAACAACTTCTACCATTACATCATTCCCCAGTGTTACTATTTTATACCGAATCATCTTGTTTCAAAAGAAAAACAAGACGATATTATTCACTCATATATGTTTATTTCTTCTTTTTATGCGAATCATCTCAGGGGAGAAAGGCATTGGAAAGAGCGGGAAGCCTCTTCACTACAAGGGAAGTGCTTTCCACAGGATTATTCCTAGCTTCATGATTCAAGGTGGTGATTTCACACTCGGAGATGGGAGAGGTGGTGAATCAATCTACGGAGAAAAGTTTAACGATGAGAATTTCAAGCTCAAGCACACTGGACCAGGTAAATCCAGTTCATTAGAGATAGTACATATTCATTGGTCAATTACAAATAAGGAGAATGAAATACTATCAAGCATTCACCAACTTAACAATTAAAAAACAATAGGACAATATTTGTTTAAAATTATTGGTGATTTTATTGAACTCATCGGTTAATTTTATGTAATTGGATTCACAAAACAATATTAGAATGTATTAACCTTAATTCTGGTACTTGATTTGCAGGGCTGTTGTCTATGGCAAATGCTGGGAAAAACACCAATGGCTCGCAATTCTTCATTACAACGGTCACAGCGAGCTGGTAATTTGCATAATCATCTAACAAAATTTGATTATCGATAAATAAATGATTTTTATTAACGGTTGGTGAACTATGGTCAGGTTGGATGGTCGACATGTCGTATTTGGAAAGGTGTTGTCGGGGATGGACGTTGTTTATAAGATGGAAGCCGAGGGGACACAAAGTGGAACACCAAAAAGCAAAGTTACAATTGCTGATAGTGGTGAGCTCCCTCTATAATAATCTTTCTGTTTTAGGTTATGATACCAGTTTTCTTGTTATGTTAATGTTGGTTTTAGTTAAACTTTTGAGCTTAATTTCCTTCTGTTGAACATTTATGTGTTTTAAGTTATAATGAAGATTGTCTATGATGTTGAAATTAAACGGAGCGTTCCCATTTTACGAATATTGTCTACTTAGCATACAATGGTTGGTCGTTGACATTGCTTGATTAAACGTTGCTAGCTTGGTAGGCGCCAAAAGATTAAAATACTCGAGTTATTTGATTGAACGTCTAAAATTGGGATCTTCGATGCGTAACACCAAATCCATAAAAAGTTGTGTAATTCGGTGCAAATAATAAAATCTACTCAGATGGGTAACACTAAGGGTGCGTTTGGTTTGCGGGAATGGATTGGATTTGGGGGGATTTGGATTTCAAATAAATTCCCATCTTATGTTTGGTTTGTAGGAATGGATTGTATTGACCGGATTTGAAATCCTTTGACTTCTTTAAAATCCGGTACCTGAGGCATTTGGAATTCCTTTGTATAGGGTCAGGATTTCAAATCCAAATCCTGATGGATTTAAATCACAGCAAAACTCTGACCATACAACTCCCACCATCCCTTGTCGACTCTTTTTTTTTTACCATTTTCATCAGCATTATTATATATTTGTTGTGTTGTATATGGATGTGATGAAGAGACTGCGACACATGCATTGCTCTCTTTGACGACTGTAAGCAAAAAAAAATTATAGTAAAACAAATTCTTTATAAAACAATTAAAAAATTATTTTATTCACATTCCAAATTATACTAACCAAACAAAATTTATAAAGAAATGGAATTCAAATCTATTCCAAATCCTACAAACCAAACACATAAAAGGATTCTAAATCCCTCCAAATCCAATTCCCTACATGAAATCCATTCAATTCCAATCCATTCCCGCAAACCAAAACGCACCATAAAACTTACACCAAAATGTAAGATATTAGGTATATTTGTTTTTACTTTTTTCTAATGGTATAAATGAAAAGTATTATATCAAATTTGGTGTGTTACGTTTTATTATTAAATTTGGCGTTGCTATTGGAATGATTTGGTATCAAATTTAGTATTTGGTGACGTACGTTGAAGATAGTAATAATGGAAAAAAAAATCAATTTTAAGATATAAAACTGTGATTTTGACTACCTAGTGCTTCATGTCTTCGAATATTGAACGATTGGTTTCTAGTTTCACGATAAATATGAAATTACAAAAAAATGTAATATATACAACAAACAAATAAGGTCATGATTAATATAATCATCAAGTTAAACCAACTTAGAGCATCTCCAACAACTATGCTAAAGTTTTTAAAATAGAGTAAAAACCTTTAAAATTTCTAAAATAATTTGTATCCAACTCTAACAGTTATGCTATTTTAGAACTCTAGTATTAATTATTTTATTAAAATATTCAATTTATTTAATTATATTATTAAAATATTTAATATATAGAAAGTTGATAGAAAAAAAAGTTTGTTTTTTTGGGGTAATGATACTTTTGGGAGAAAACCATCTAAATAAAGATTTCCCTAAACTTAGAGATTTTTACAATCTCTCTCCTCTTTTCTCTATTTTAACATAGATGATAACATAGCTGTTGGAGCAACAAAAATGCAAAATCTCACTTTTTCATTTTAATATAGCTGTTGGAGATGCTCTTATTCAACTTTATATAGATGTAGAGCTTGGAGATAGAATATACGCAAATCTTGTCTTTAATTCAAAGAATAGAATTGTCTTGATGTTTCCATGAAAAATAGTTGGTTTGCAAAACGAGAATAAAAAAAATTGAATTAAGCAGGATACATGTGAGTGTGTATATGATGTATATATATAGAGAGAGAGAGAGAGAGTCCACCACTGATGACTACTAACAATAGAACAAAGAAAAGTATTAGCGTACGGTACATGTATGTACGGATATATGTGTCTGTCCTGAAAGATTTTGTTTAGAAGGGTCTTTCCATAGATGAAAGAAGCGTGTTTTTTTAATTGAGAGACATGTTAAAAAATTGGTCTTCTACATGTCTCATGTCTGTACGGATAAAGGTGCCTGTCGTGAAAGTTTTTGTTTAGAAGGGTTTTTTCATAGATGGAAGAAGTGTGGTTTTAATTGCGAATGATTTATTTGGAATGTTTTAAAAGTGCAAGGATTTATTTTACATATTTCAAGATGTCCAAGGATTTATGTATTTAAAAAAATTGTCCAAGGACTTGATAATTCTAAATACTAAAGTCCATTGGGTTTTTTTCAACTTTTCCCTTCATAAACCCCACATCATTCGTTCCTATTAAACATGGCATCAAATAGTTAGGCCTCAGGTTCCTCGAACCCATCACAAACTCGGTGATAAGCCATCAACCGGCTAACAATAAAATGTCTGGTTTGATAGGCACGACAATACAATACAAGACCGACCAACCAACACAAAAATGCATTTTTCCCGTCATACCAAAATAAAACCAGAGAGATAAGGACAACTTTGACAAACTTGGTAAATTACTAAACCACCCACGCATCCAATCCGTTCACATACCAAAAGCACACCAAGGATTAAAATACGACAAAGAGTCTAACAACGGTTTTTTCTTGTCTTGAAGTAATACACAAATACAAACTATGTTCGTTAAGATGAAAAAGGACTAGCATAACTTACGACTAATCCTGAGTCTATGCCAACTAATCTTTAGTTAATTTACAACCGTCAGAATAACAACACGATATCCTCAACTCTAATCTCGTATCTTTCTTTCTATCTTAATATAACAAACAACATGAAAGATCCCATATGGTCGTTTTCCAACGGCAATGTAAGAAAAAAGATTTACTCGGCGTCACTATCCGAGTCCAAGAAGCTAAACTCCCTCTGCCCGTTCAGTTTGATTAGCAAAGTTCCTCTATTTTCTTCCTTCCATTCGATGTTTTCCGTTTCTAACAGATTAACAACCTACAAGAACCATCATCCGACGTAATAACCAAAAGTCATATGCTAATTGGGCTTTCTTCTTCCTCAATAATTTTATATAAAACGGGAAATCTATGTCTATAATCTTTGATATGGGTACCCCCAAGATGATTGATCGTTAAAACAGTGAATAAGGCAAGTAGGATAATCGTTTATAAAATAAAAAGGGATAATTTCATACCGACTGTTTAAGCTTTGACTTCCCAACTCCATGACTCCCACATCCTGTGATAACTCTGAACAGCCGCACAGCTATAGACCAGACTCAAAAAGGGGTCTATTAGTCACCAACGATAAAGACTATAAATGCAAGTATCTATAAATTTATGAAAGAGACGTGCTTACAACGAACATATGCGCCAAATAAGAGGTGAAGTTTTAACAGCTTCATTCCTTGTTTCACGTGTTGTCCATGTAGATCGATTGTTATCACATTTTCAATGCTCTTGTTCCTGCATTCCATGTAGATAGATAATTTATAAAAACAAAATTTATAAATTATTATAAAAATAATTATACTACCTTTTAAAAATTGATTATTACAAAATGAATGCTTTTAACATTTTTAAAACATTATTACAAACAGGTCCGGTGAAATACCAACTACCCCCATGGCCCACGGGATTTCTAAGTTTGTGGGATTTCAATTCCGGCCTATCCTTAACACCAAACACGGGATTGGAATGGAATCCAATTCCAAATCCTGCAAACCAAACAGGCCCTAGATGTATGTTCATTTTCGACTTTCATAATCAGACATTAGTTTTTAAGTTTAATATAAATAAGAACCGTTCGGTTGTTAATAGATGTAGTAAGAATGATTACTTGTTCACAATTAAGTTTAATAGAAATGATGAATCACTTATCCATTCAGAGACAAACCTTGAATTGAATATATCCTGGCTTGCCCTTTGATCCGCTTGCCGAGCCTTTTCATTGCACACCCTTCCCTGAATCAAAAATTATAAATAAATCCCATCACGGCATAAGCATATCCTAGCAAATTGCAAAAACAGTTTAATCCTTCAATCAGGTAACCTTAGTCAAATATAAACATGAAAACTTGTCAAACATACAGGTGGATGGATGTCTTATAAAATAATCAAGTTTCTAGAACTTTCTATGAACTTCTTTTGACAGAAAGGCGGGTTAGTAGCATCTAGAGGTGGAGCATTCTCAATCTCGTTCTCTCATGCACACACCTTATCAGAGAGATATGCTGCATATTCTCGCTTTCCATTCGCATATGCAGTTGCAGCCTGCACAGTAGATGACAATAAAATCTCATTGTAAATGATGCAACTATATGCAACGCAGCACACTTGGAAGAGTTGAGCCCAATGAATAAGATGCAACAAAAAACAAATTGCCTTGTGATAGTACGACTTCATTGAATCCCAGTGCTGACTCGCGGTATTCCTGTAGTTCTGATAATCGTCTCCTTTGGCTACAAGCAAAGAGAGATTAGAGTCGAGAGTAACAAAACAAACCAAATAGACTCTCTCCATATATATAGAGAGAGAGGGAGGTTCAAGGGAAAACCTCAAAAAAAACAGAAAACTGAAGAACACCCTAGGAGCCGCCCTTCATCTGGACGGTATGCACTTGTGCATACAGGTAAATAGTTGACTTTTTGGTTTTATGCACAAGTGCATTATGCATTTGTGCATATATGCACAAATGCATGTTACAAATAACCTGTATGCACAAGTGCATACCGCCCAGATGAAGGGCTCCTAGGGTGTTCTTCAGTTTTCCGTTTTTTTGAGGTTTTCCCTTGAACCCGACCCTATATATTGTTACAAATCTCTACTGGTTATTAAGAAAACTGGGCAAAAATTGATTATTCACACTTGGCTTTCGAGAGGCCAAGAACTCTCCCTAGGGTTACACCCAATTGAATACAAAACCGATCAATACTCTTTCTAAACCCAACCCACTTATTTATGCCTAATAGCCTGCATTAACAATGTGCACTACTGCAGTAACTACTTGTACTTTCTCTTAATATTGACTCTCCTTACTAGTATTGACTATTTGACCGAGACTACAACAATACCCACCGCCCAAACTTCCACCTTGTCCTCAAGGTGGGAAGAAAAATACAGAAATTTATTTTGCCAAATTATATGATCATCCCAGTGCTCTTCTGGAGAATGTAATCCCTCCCACCTCAGTTTCATAATCAAAACCCAGAAGCAAAAATGCACAGAATTTTGACGTGGTTGGAGAGATGGATTGCAATCTGGATTCGAATAGGGTTTTAGACCCATTTTAAGATCAGGATTTGGGTAGGGCTCCAGGTCTATTTTCAGATCTGGATTCGGGTAGGGTTTAAGATCCGTTTTCAGATTCGGATTCGGCTCGGGTTTGGGATCCGTTTTCGTATTCGAATCGGGTTTTGGATCCGTTTTCAAACCTGGATTCGGGATTGAATCGACTTTTGCTTTCAGATTTGGACCTGGATAGGGATTAGGTTTTGGATTTAGAATCAGAAATTCTGCATTCGTATAGGGTTTCAGATCGGCATTCAAATCTGTATTTGGATTCTTCAACAGGTTCCCATCAGATTCTTTGTCCTTTTGCATCCCTGTATCCCGCTCTTCGTTCGATTCAAGCATCAACAACGAACGTTTGTTCTTCGAAAGTCGATCAAAGTTGCTAAGCTGATTAATCGGCCATTGCTTCCGTTTTCTCCTTCGGGTAGATTTAGTGATTCTCGATTTTTTTGGTTGGGCCAAATTAAACCGATATTGTCGGCCCAAACTTGAAACCCTAAAAACCAACGCCTGGGCCCCAAAGTCAGCAACCACGGCCTCACTAAGAATTATGTTCCCCTGATTTACGGCCTTCTTTTTCTTTTTCACAGACTCCTTCCTGGGCTTCCTTACGACGGCAGCCCAGCCACCAGAAAAACGTCTCCGACATCTCCTGGCCGGAATCAGTCGCTTCAACGTTTTTGATTCTTCGTTTGATTTTGGCTTCAGATTCGTCTTTTCTCCTTTTTTTCTCTCATCTTGTTTTCCTTTTCTCGTTTCTGCCAAAACCCTAACGGTGCGATCTCCATGATCAATCGCTTGTTCTTGGACAGAATTCAAGTCTTCTTGAATTGATTCCTTTATGATTTTCCAATCTTCTTGAACAACATCCAATGAGGACTTGATCGAAGTAAGAGTTTCCATCATCTTCTGAGAGTTAACGAACATGCTTCTGGTCAATTCCAGAATCGACTGCTCTGATACCATTTGTTACAAATCTCTACTGGTTATTAAGAAAACTGGGCAAGAATTGATTATTCACTCTTGGCTTTCGAGAGGCCAAGAACTCTCCCTAGGGTTACACCCAATTGAATACAAAACCGATCGATACTCTTTCTAAACCCAACCCACTTATTTATGCCTAATAGCCTGCATTAACAATGTGCACTACTGCAGTAACTACTTGTACTTTCTCTTAATATTGACTCTCCTTACTAGTATTGACTATTTGACAGAGACTACAACATATATATATATATATATATATATATCCCACCCAGAGGTAGGATATGAAGGTAAGCAAGTAACATATGCAAAGCAAAAAAAGTAGTTTTTTCATTGAAGATGGCTAAAAAAATGAAAAAAGCGTAATGAGCTAAAAAACGCACCACATAAAGTCATAGTGAGAGGAACCTATAAGCATTTGAAGTGTAGTGAAATTCTAACACCAAACACCAGAAGCTGTATAAAATGAGTATGCTTCTTACATATACAAAATGTTGTCTTACCAGGAACATGCTGTTTTTCCACTGTATCTTCGGAAGGATAGTCATATATTTGTCCAATTGACTCCATCTTTTTTACTACAGTCCTCCAGTTCATGCTATCGGGTTCATGTTTTGAACTCTTTCGTGTATTGAACAGAGATTCTAACACGTCCTGAGTCAGTTCAGAGAAAGTTTTGGGGACAGGTGGATGTTGAGTTCCACAATTAGCGAGAACATCAAAGTAATTCCTGAAATAATATAAATAATGGTTGAAGTAAAGAAGCAAGAAAGAGAAAAACTGTAATAGCGTACACATACAAATAGAGAATGAGGAATGGAGGAAAACGCCATAAACGAATGGGTAACATTACAATTTTTTACAAAAAATGTAACAATCAGTTTGAAAAATCAGCTACACACATGAATAAAGCAACAATTTAGACACTTATTGATCCTAAGAATATGTAATGATCGTAAATTCAATTATGGCACAAACAAAAAAAAGGTTTTAGGATCATGAACAACCCAAATTGCTCAAAAGCTCACAGCATAACTGTGAAGTAGGTTTTAGGACATGTCGATTGCCAAATTATAATGCCAAAATTAACCTTCATTTTTCCAGTCAGAAAGTTATATTCTAATAAATTGATTAATACTTCTCACTTCCATAGTTCCATGAGCACCAAAGTAAAATAAAACCACCCAATTATTAAAAATATATATATCAACGCAAAAGATCATTTCATATCAGCAATACAATAAAAAGCAATTAATAATTAGAAGCTCTTACCTGTCATTACAGCCCACATATGGTACATTACCCTGGAGATCACTTTCAGATGACGAAGCTAAGTCAGATGTCCTATCAATCAACTGTCACAAAGGTATCATATAGGCCAATATTTCAAGTCTTCATAAAATAAAGTCTTGTAATTTCAAATCCATTTCAAATATACATAACGAATAAGTTACTTACACTGTTACTTGATTCTAGAAGAGACCTAGCATCTTTACTTCTTGCATTTAAGTTGTGATTTTCACCGCTCTTGGAGAGTTCAGATGGGGGAGCAGTTAATTCAAGCAGTATGTCCAAGGCCTGAAGACAAAATCACAAGTACAAAAACATCCTTAAAAAGACAACACAAATAAATCAAACCACAATAGGTTGGGGACGAAGCTTGCGTAAGTTCATCTTCCCTGTGAATAAATTTCTATGACTATTAAAATGTACATCCCTATTCACACAAAGATCCAGTAAGAAGCAATTTAAAATAAAGAAACTAAAGCAAGAAAAGTAAAATGTTTTTTAGAACAACTCTTACCTTTTCAACATCATAAGCAGACTGACCTGCCAAAAAAACAAACGGACGCTTCAGTGAAGAAAATGCATGCATATTTAATAATCACAAATCAAAGCACGTGATTTTTCAGGTAAAAACAAGTTACATGAAATATAGAAAACAAACAAAAGTGGCATTAAATGATTTGTCAATCAAGTCATCAATAACAAAACCCATATTCTACCAAAATGCTATTCCAAGAGATAGTAAAAGCAAATGAGAAGAATGAGCAACACCATGACACTTGCAAGAAATTTTCAATCCAATGAAACTTATACCTTGTTTTCGACCAACAGTATAAATTGTAGAAAGAAAAAGCACATCAAAACTCTTTTCATTCTTGCTCATCTTTGTATCATTTCTATCCAAAACAAACATCTTTGAATTTTTATGTTTAACATGGTGAACAATCATTTTAAATAATTTTGATCAAAATTTCATCTTCATTCACCCATTTGCCCGCCCCTATTTCTACTTTGTTGGGGGATGTGAACACCAGCAAGAACTTGCATAAACACCCACATTCTACTGACGATAAGTATACAGACAGTCCTCACATACACACACACACACACACACATATATATATATATATAACAAACTAAACCAAACCAAACAAGCTCAGCATATCCCATCAGCAGGTGATCTCTAGATAATGCGATGTATGCATACTTGTCCCCTACCCCAACAAATATGATACGGAGCAGATCCAAGAATTGGCGGAATCGTTCATGGATCAATGGCATAATAACAAACGGGCTGAAAAGAAGACAACTCAAAAAGACAATTAACTTTCTTGGAGTTATGGGGCCATCAAAATATGCACGAAAAGCTTGTGACGGACCAAACTTTTTCAAAACAGCTTACAGCAGTTTGGTCCATGTTCTGGCCCCAAATTCATTCATCTACGCTCCGGACTCCGAAGTCGGCTCCAAAGATCTTTGATGTTATTTTCAGTTTTTATTTTATTATGTTTAGTAAGCAAATCGCATAAAAATGGGACGGTGACGAGTTAGTATTGCATTCCCCGCCCTGTTTCCATGCCTAATGCACAGAGACACATAACCGAACTTCCTTTCACCATCATACGAACTCCATACAAGCAAAACATTCACAACATGCCACCACGTAGAAAAACGCAAATTCAATAAATAGAATGCAATTATATTATAGTACTCACAGAGCACGTCCTTGACCAAATCCATTCCCAGTTCACAATCCTCACTAAGCATCGAGCACAAAAACTGTTCAGCATCTTCATGGCTCACACCTCCATCACCAGATCCCTTCCATTTATTAACCCCTCTTTTCCTGTTAGAAGTAGGCACATAATCCTTCCCAATCACAGTTGCCACCATTCCAGTTGCAGCTATCACTTTATTCCCCCTACTCCCTTTTATACCCTTGCCTCCAATCCTTCTATTATACCCACCAAAGTTCGATAAACCAGAACTTCCACTCGAACTCGACGCCGTTTCCGTCAAACTCCCAAAAATCTCTGCAGCATCATCGTCTCGATTAGCACTCGAACTGGACGCCGTTTCTGTCAAATTCCCAACGCTTTCTGCAACAGCATCGTCTCGATTAGAGAAATCCATCGCTTCCTCAATGGAAAACGAAGCAATTCCTTCTGTCAAATCATTCAAAACCCTAGTTTGGCCCTCAATCTGACCAGCGGTAGGATTTTGACATCCAGTCGTTTGATTCGACTTCGAAATCGGAGGTTTGAGTCTCTTCTTCTTCTTTGGATGCTTCATATCTCACAAATTATTGGTACATACAACAATATAACTATAGGAATAATATGTATATGTTCGTATAAACATTCATGTGTATAGATCACAATAAGTTACATGAGCAAACCGATTGATTACATAACATACGAAATTGATGTTCAGAGGCGGGAAATCTGCAGATTGGGGAAAACTGAAGAAAAAGGCGTGAAATCGTTTGGTCCAAGATTAGGGTTTTGTGAGGATGAGATCCGGACAAGTTAATGATTACAGATCCCAAAAACCCTAACCTGGATATTGATAGGAGAAAAAGGGGGAAAGAGAGGGGAAAAGAGGGGGGAGAGGGTTTGACCAATAATGAAGAAACTGCTATGCATAAGTAACGACCAACGAAGTTGTGGTGGAGAAGGATTCTGATGGTTTTTGGTGGCGATCGGACGCCATTGAAATCAAGTTAAAATACTCCATTCGTTTCATAATTGGGTCGGGTGGGGACATTCCAATTTTTAAATATTAACCTAAAAACCTAATTGAATTCGAATTGTGAACCTCCACAAACTCATTAGCAACTATCTATAAATTAATTTGATGTTTTTTCTTGATTCCATAGGGTTAAAAATTCACGTGAAAAGAGTTCCATAGAAATTTAATGTAATTTCAAGTGTCTTTTTCAATTGGGTATTTGTAATTAGGGTTTTTAATCGGTCAGTATAAATGTTTTCTTGTCTGTCGTTTCACTCCAACGAGCCATTGTTTTGGCTAACACAAAGAGAGTCATGTTGTCAGTTCAACCGGTAGGCCAAAAGAATGGCTTTTGCTAGAAATGAGATATGTCGTTTTCCTATTTAAATAGTATATATGTCGTGTGGGTTGGAGATGAAGCAATTTTTAGGAGCTGTTTGGCAGTTGCTGAATGGTTTGTTGCAGGATGATTAAGTGGTCAGAATGATTAAGAGACTCTTATGATATAGTGCAAAATGTAATATGGTTGTTTGGTAATTGTTCAGCATGAAATTAGTGCGCTGAATGACTAAGGGAGGCCCAAGATACAAAATCATTAAGAGAGTTTTAGAACCATTAAGAAACAGACGTTTTTTTTGCCAAACAAGATTTCCTCTTAACGATTCAGAGGTTGCCTCTTAATGGGACTATTAAGAGGTAAACAAACAACCCCTTAGTGTCTATCACCCCATCAAATTGTTGGCTTCTTTTTATGCTTAGGGTTAGAGCATGGACGAACCTAATGTATGGAATACGGTGGCACGTGTCATCGTATTATTGCTCCGACGAATGGTAAAAAAAATTGTGTTCGTGAAAGGTGCAACCGTATCGTTTTGGAAGGTTGAAACGTCCAAAAACCATGACAAATTTAAACCTTAAAATTATCAAAACTAACTCAACACATCATCCAAACTTTAATACATAAATGGAGAATTAGATATGAGGGTTCGTATGTACAATTTGAACTTATCAAAACAACCTGCTAATCTAATCCTAACATTAAGATTAGATTATACTAGTTGTTTAGACCATTCATCAAAACATCCTCGTATATGCTAACTTCTCCACTCATCACCAAAAGTTGAATGCCCGAATTCACTCGTCCCTCTTCCCGTTACTTCCCCGAGCTCGTACCTGGTAAGGAAATTTAATTTGAAAAGATTAGGCTTACGCCTAGTGAGAACATCCATTTTCAAATTAAGACCTATAAGTTTTGAAAACCAAATGTAAGCAAAGCGTATAAACAAACCTGGTTTGCCACCATTCTTACCGTACACATACCCGTCTTGCGATGACGGGAACATACCTAATTCCATGAATATGACTAACACCCAGTAAGTCATATCATCACGTTCGAGAACCTACTACGAATCATCACAGATTCGAGATCATTGCTCATGTCCAATAAATTACAATTTACTTTATGCCTATTTCTTGGAGTGGAAGTAGAGATTACAATTTACTTTATGCCCATCTCTTACCTTGCCATGGAAATCAGGAATTACGATTAACTCACGCTTATTCCTAGATTTCCCATCACAATACGAAATAGGAATTACAATTTACTTTATGCATATTCCTCATTTCCACGTCAACGGGAATTACAACTTACTTTATGCCTATTCCACGTTTCACGTCACACTATGAAATAGGAATTACAATTTACTTTATACTTATTCCTTATTTCACATCACCTTATGAAATGGGAATTACAATTTACTTTATGTTTATTCCTCATTTCACATCACCTTACGAAATGGGAATTACAATTTACTTTATGCATATTCCTCATTTCAGGTCAACGAGAATTACAAATTACTTTATGCCTATTCCACGTTTCACTTAATGCCAGTGCCTATGGATCCATTACACTTACTAGCATACGTGCATATTTACTCAAATGCGCAAACATTTCATATCATTCTCAAAGCTAAGAATCCTAAATAATATATCATACCCTTATTCTCAATTGTCCCTCTTCGGCGACTTAGCACGGTGGTTCCGCTAACTATATCTGGAAAAATACCTTATCCGGAACCCAAATCCGGAACTACCCGGAAAACTCATCCGGTATCAAATCCGAACCCGGTACAAATCCGGAATCCGGTGTCAATTTCGATACCTATCCGGAATCCAGTATCAAATCCGATACCAATCCGGAATCCAGTATCGATTCTGGTACTCATCTTCCGGACTTCACCCATTTTACCCAGTTCCTCTAATTTTTCATTCAGTACTCAAAATTCAATTTGTATCCATTCATACATATATCATTACTCTAACAAAACCCATTCAGTTCAACTTATCAATCTTATTAAGACAAAATTAAAGGATGAACTCACCTGGGCAATTATTGAGGCAGTACGGAACTTGATTTTTTTTCCCAAACTCAATCTTCAATCCTAATCGCCAAATAAACAATCAACCCCAATCAAACACCAACACGAATTGATTTTAGGTTGGATTCAGGAAAAAGAATAGCTAGAACTCACCTAATAACCACAATTTTATTTCTTCTTCTTTATTTCTTTCTCTCTGATGAACACCGACTTCAAACCAAGAGCATTTGAGATCTTTTCTCAAATTAACCGACTCCAACTTTAAATACACAATCAACTTTCAACTAATGACCAATTCAACCTCCAAATTTCAAGTTCCACAATTAGCTTAAACTTTGATCAATTACGATTTCGATCCTTCCGTCATTCCGTTTAAAATAATACTTCCATTATTTTTAAACATTCTTCCCAAGATAAAAGTACATTGACTTTGGAAATTTCGAGGTGTTACAAAGGTGCTACCATATTATTTTGGAAACTTCAAGAAAGTACAACCGTACCTCGTAATCAACCAAAAAACCAAAAAAATCTTGAAATCAACCAAAAAACCGAAAAAAAACTCTTGAAATTAACAAAAAAAACCGAAAAAATTTCCTCGAAATCGATTAAAAAACTTAAAGATCCCTTGAAATCAAACAAAAAGTTTTAAAAATCCCCCGAAACAGGGGAATTTGGCTAAAAGCACATCAGACAATATTGAACGTCGGTAAAAAGATGTAGACACGTCGGTATAAACCGTGCTTTTTGTAATTATTTGTTGTCTATATTATATAGTGTCACCGTATGAAAAACGTTCTGGATCCGTCCCTGGGTTAGAGATAGTTTAAAGGAAATAGGTTGGATATTTTGATGTAAAACTCAAGGTCCCCCATGGATCATGCAAATCCTTCATTGATGAAAACCGTTCAGAATGAACCATGTTTGGGGGTTATACAAACGTAGGGGCTGTTTACCAAAATTTTCATTAAGTCTTGAATGGATAAATTTGTCTGTCTGGTTAAATTTATATGTCTGGATAAATTGTTAATGTTGTTTACGTTTTTATCTGAATCAACGGTCTGAATAACAGAAAGAACCGATTTACCTCTGAGTATGAATTATAAGTTGTTTTATATATTCACACCACAAGTTTTGCATACAACAAATCTAAACACAAATTACATAACAAAACCAAGCAAATTGCATATAAACATATTGCAAGAAAAACCCATCATCATACAAGTAAAACTTTCATAAATAGATTGCAAGTAAAACCCATCATCATACAAGAAAAACCTTCATAAAGAGATTGCAAGAAAAACCCATCATCATAAAAATAAACATGGAGGAAACCAAAATAAACCCATCATCATCATCATCATAAAAAACGAAAAAGGGAAGGATGGAGAAAACCAAAATAAACAGATTGCAAGAAAAACAAAAAGGGAAGCATGGAAAAAAACGAAGCAAAAAGGAAGCTTGGAGAAAAAACGATGCAAAAGGGGAAAAACGTACCTGGAAGAGAGAGGTCGCCGGCGAAAGAGGGCAGCAGCCAGCAACAGGCGTAGCCGCCGGAGCAATCGATGGAGAAGGTGTGGGAGAGTAGGGCTGGAAGCAACAATGGAGAGGAGTAGGGTTTAAGGACGGTTCCTGTAACACCTCGAATTTCTCTATAATATTATTTTAATATGAATAGGGGTCTATTTATATTTTGGTTTAAGTTTTGGATTGTTTTGTAATTATATAATTCAATGGGATTAAAATTACAAGTGATCAAAGTTTAAATGCTATTTTTGGAAGTTTGGAACTTGAGGGTGTGTTTGGTTATTTTGGAAAGTTGGGGGTTACTTAAGAATATGGGTTAGGCTGAATTGAGATATTATCTCAATTCAGTGTTGGAGTCGGCAAAAAGGCAGAAAGAAAGATAGAGAGAAGGAAGAGAGAAAGGAGAGAAAAAGGAAGAGAAAAAAAAGAAGAATCAAGCTGAAAACTTTGGTAAGAAATCAAAAGGTTTTGTAAGTTAGATTCCAGTAACAAGATGATATCCATAACACAATCTAATTTCATCTAGGTACTCTTTTGATTTGGAGTTTGATTGTGCAGAGAAGTGGGTCTTATAAACAAAGGTGAGTTCATTCACTTTTTACTTAAATCCTTGTTTTCTGTCAAATTAAATTTTAAGACGCTTGTATAAACTGTTTTGGGACTGTATGGTTGTGTTTAAAACAAGCTGAATGGAACAGACATGGATTTGGGTTGAATTTCTAAGCTGCAGGTCGAAGTTTCCGGATAAATGATAGTATCTGGAAACCTCTGTATGAAGGATTCCGGACAAAGCAAAGTTATCCGGTAAGTTTTGATTTCGTGTAGTTTCCGGATGAAATTAGTTACCGGATGGTATCCGGATTACCTTGGTTTCCGGATGTCGTCCGAATTAGATAAGTATCCGGTAAGAATTGTATTAGGAAAGTTTTGTATATCCGGTAAATATCCGAAAGGATTATGTATCCGGAAAGATGGTGTATCCGGAAAGATTGTGCATCCGGATAGTTTGAAGTGTCCGAAAACTCTTGCTGTCCGGTCACTTTTGAGTACTCAGTAACTTTAGGTTTCGCTAATTTCTGGAAGGGTATGATTTAGGAATTGAAATTCAATCCTAGTAGCTTGAACATACTTACAGTTGAATGGTAGTGTGTTAGGCTTAAAGATTGCTTTAGTTTGGTACTATGCAGGTGTGTAGTATGTGTAATGAATTCATAGGCACTGTTTCTATTTTAATGCGGAATATGCATAAAGTAATTTGTAATTCCCGTTGACCTGAAATGCGGAATAGGCATAAAACAATTTGTAATTCCCATTTCGTGAAGGTGTTATGAAATGAGAAATAGGCATAAAGGAAATTGTAATTTCTATTTCATAGCATAGAAATCAAAGAATGGGCATAAAGTAAATTGTAATTCCTGATTTCTAGGGGAAGATCAGAGATAGGCATAAAGTAACTTGTAACCTCTACTTCCAGGCCAAGAAATAGACATAAAGTAACTTGTAATTTCTTGGATAAGAGCAATAGTCTAGAATCTGTAATGATTCGTAGTAGGCTCTTGATTTTGATAATATGACTTACTGAATGTTAGTCATATTCATGGGATTGGGTGTGTCCCTGTCTTTGAGGCGAGTAAGTGTACGGTAAGAATGGTGGAGAACAAGTTTGTTTATATGTATTGAATATTTTCAAACTGTTAACGTTAATTTGAATTTGGATGTTCTCACTAGACGTAAGCCTAATATTTCAAATTAAATTTTCTTACCAGGTACAGGCTCAGGGAAGTAAATGGGATGTGGGTCGAGAGCTTTTGAAGTATCCAACTTAAGAGATAAGCGGAGAAGTTAGCTAATGCATTGAGGCTTTTTGATGGATTGCTTAGATAACTTAGTTAATCTAATTATAGCGGACATGATTAGATTAATAAGTTATTGAGAGAATTCCATGTTTGTAATTGTGAAACCTCATGGTTAATTCTCTTCTTATATAAAAGTTGGATGCTATTTTATCATAACTTGTTACAAATTGAGGTTCAAATTAGCCCTGATTTTAGGGTGTTACACTTCCTTTTTTAAGGGTACAAATGTCACTTTTCCATCTTAATGGGGACAACATCCCTAAGCCCACTGTGTGACTAAGCCCAAGTCTGTGCGATTATATCGCAAATAAAAACCTAAAAATGCCTGTGCGAATAAGCCGATTTTTTCATTAAGCCGATTAAGTAGCAAGTAAACACACCCGTAGGCTTGTCTCAAAAAACGTTCGCAGATTTTCATTTTTCGTATTTAAAAAAAGAAAAATAAAAGTTTTGTAATTAATGTTCCCCATGTGCTTATCCAACCATAATAATTATGTGGCCAATCATCATATAACATGTCGACTTTGATGATATTTTGGTGTTATAGGTGTTTTTTAGGTCTTGTATCATAAAAAAAAACTTTATTTGATTTGAACTGAAATGAAATCTTATTATAATAATACAGAAAAAGGGTTAGCAAAAAACTTGGTGACACATAGAGAATTCAAGAGTTATCAAAGTTTTTCTTCAATCTCTGGGAAAAAAAACCCAAAGAGGAAAACGAGCTTGAAAAAGGCTCGAACTTTGTACTGATGTAGAGCAACTGACAACAAGGTTCGAGGAGCAAATAGACCACATTACAAAATCGAGGCAGGGACTACCGGGACTTAAGTCTTGGGACAAGTCTCGCTTCCCACTAGAGAACCCACAAGCTGCAGAGCCTACCGAGAGTTAAGTCTCGATACAAGTCTCGCTACACTGGATTGATTTGATTTTAAGTTGATTTATTTCATTCATTATTTTAACTTAGGATAGTTATTATTTATTTGCTTTATACATAGATTAGGATCATTATTTGGTTTCTTTTTTATTAATTATTTAATTACTTTTATAGTTGGTCTAGGATTATGATTATATTTGAATTTATGTTTGATGGTTATCGCTTGATTAGTTTAGCTATAAATAGGTTTTATTCTTTTATTTGTTATTCAAATTATATCAATAAAATTATATTTAGAGTTTATCTCTAGGTTTAAGAGTTTTCTCTTATTTTTCGGGTTCTATGCTTGTAGACTCGTTATCATTTTATATTTAAACGTTTGTCGATCCGTTCAACATTTTCCAACTGCGTCACTTGGGATCTAAATGACATAGCATGCGCTTCCACTTGACAACCCTCGATGCATGCTCTTCTCTTTGAGGTAAACAACGTTTGATTTGTATGTATTCTATCCTATACTTTTAGCATGCCGGACAAAACGAGATACAACAAAATAAAATAGATAGAACAAAAATGTATAATGTTTGTCCTACAAAGACCAAAATAGGCGGAACAAAATTCAAGAAGATTAGACTATAATGGTAAATTGCTCCATATCAACATAAAATCTTATAACCTCTCGAAATTCTTTCGTCCGCCTACTTCACTCATCTAGTCTGGTTAAGACCAATCCTGTCCACATACCAAATGCACACTAAGGGTGCGTTTGGTATTCAGGACATGACAGAACGGAACAAGAATCATTGTCCAATGTTTGGCAAGACTTTTATGTGCAACAAACATGAACAGAGTGGAACAAGCTTGTTCCACCCCCACCCCATGGAACAAGGTGGAACAGACTTATGTTTTACCAACATAACCTTAAAATAAAATCTAATTCTCTTCTAAAACATCAAATACATGTTATATTTTATATTTTATTCATTCTTTATTATTTATTTTATTCTATCTAATGTTATATGTTCTATTATGTCCAGTTCTGTCTACCAAACGCTAAACAACTGTTTTGTCATGTTCTGTCTTGTCCCATCTTATCATGTTCTATCATGTCTGCGTACCAAACGCACCCTAAAAAACGACTAAACTGCACATTTCAAATGTGATAAGATGGGCATGTTTGCTTTAATTTATGTCATGTCTTAGTTTAACAAGACACATAATAAAATATTGAACCTTTTAGAAATTATTTATGGTTCTTAATTGCTGCCCTCTAAGATGCAAACTTTATGATTCAAAGATTGATTGAGGAACCCAAACAACTAAATGCTCCTCCTTTATTCATAAATACAATTCTATTCAAAAGATATCTAATTTATCGGTATCCTATTGCCGTGGATGGGGGTTGGGGATTAAGGTTTAGTGTCGACCGACTTAATTGGTTCTTCTATAACGCTTTTTTAAGAAATAACATCTCGTGATCAGGAGAAATGGGCCTTGATGTTGGTAATTTGGCAGCACGAAGTGATGCGATAAACTGTTCATGACCCCTCCGCTTCATAAACCTTGATTCATCATCACGCCCATCGTACTGCATTTTCCTCCTCTGCATCTCATCCTTCAATTTCTGCAAAAAAAACAAAATCTATAAATCAAAAAGTCATGCATTTAAAAAGAATCTGTCAAAAGGCGGTCTAGGTGCCTGCAACCCCATGTCAAATGTTTTCTAACAGAAAACAAGACCAAAACATAAAAGTACATTTGATGGAATACTGCAATATATGGAAAACCAAGCAAAGTAACAAAATATTTCATGTTTAAGCATTTTTCATAACAAAATATTGCCTTAAAAACAATTATGCTAACGGGACAAAGGGTCTGTTTGTTAGCAGCTTAATGAGTTTAATGGGACTCGCAACTTATTCGATCGGTTATACATGACTGTTTGGTACTGGCTTAATGACGTAGAAGATGGCTTATTTAGTAAGCTTCTAGGGGGAAGATTTATGCAGAAAGCCAAGTTTTTTTTTCCAAACATGTCCATCCCAATTAAAAAGCACTCTCCTTACATCTATGAAAAATCCTCCCACACAAAAACCTTCTCAATCTATACAGATGAATTAATCCACACATACAACTTTACCATCAAGGACTTAGTGGAAAACCAACCAACAAGCACTACAAATTTATGGAAAAAGGGTATACACCTCCAAGCGGGCCCACACGGCCCTGTCTCAAGGCATCATCTGAGAGATAAATCAAGTATACAACGGCCCACTAGATAGTTGGCTTAAGAGAACACTGACCACAAGAAGCACAATCCCTAAAAGTAGAGGAGTGCCCACATGAGCCCAAATCCCCAAAGGGATTGTGACTCTTACACATTGGCAGCCAGACTCGAACACTCACTAGTTTGTGCAAGTATACACCCCCGGAACCAATTGTGCTACGCCCTTGGGGGACAACCACTACAAGTTACCCACAAACCATACAATCATGCCAAAAACAAGCTCAATCTCATAGTTAGAAAGGATTCTTTTTTTCTTCCGAAAAGAACCCATGAAACCACACTTAACGAGATGAGACTTCAAATGCCCACCCCTTAGCCAAAATCCCAAGTTGGGTCATAATTTTTATTAAGGAAAATCAATCAGATTCGTATTATTTTTGTGTTTTTGAGCTAGGTCCACAATTACGGACCTATATATTGCGGAAGTAGTGACGTTTATGCAAAACCGGGAGAGAAATGGCCAGGAGACAATCTACTTCTGTACTTTGGCTATTTAAGTCAATTTCCCTGATCAAAACCCTAAAACCTTCCAGAATTCTTTCACCCGCCCTACCGAACTCTCTCCCCTCCGGTCCTATCTGCATACACAACAACACCTAAAATCTTGACCAAATACTACAACCACAAGGATTCCTTGCTAATTATTCAATGTAAAGAACAAAGATCTCACAACCATGAAAGCTCCTTCATAATTACTCAATGTGAAAAATCTTAAAATTCAAATTGCAATTTAAGTGGGAACAAAATCACACATAATGTAAATCACACTAGCAATTAGCAAAAACCAACCTGCATTAACCTGGAGTCAAACTCCGGCAGTCCAATTTGACCAACAGTCAACGATCCAAAAAAGTTTCCGATCAACGCAGCATCAGAAACTGCCAATCCCTGCACCAACCCTGCAACTAACCCTCCCAAAAAACTATCACCAGCTCCAGTTGGATCAACCTGAACAGTCGAAAATGGCGAAATCTGCATTTCTCCATCTTTCCAATACACCGTACACCCATCTTCACCACTCGTCACCACCACACAACACAATTTCCGAGCTTCCTCCACATCCACATACGGCGCTTCCTCTGCAGAAGCTTTCAAAAACCCAATTCGAGGAAGCAAGTGAGCGAATCCACTTTCGTTTAACTTCACGAGCTTCACAGTTCCATCAATTTCATCGAAAACCCTAATTAGGGCTTGTATGTCAACCAAAACGACGTCGCATATATCCAGCATTTTTTCTAGGGTTTCGGGAGATATCTCCCCTGCAACTCCAACTGCCATACCGAAATTGAAATTAACATCATCCGGTAAGTCCGAAACGGAAATCGGGTCGCATGATTGGATCCGTTTGAGAATCCGATCCTCCCGCCGGATCTCCGATGGATCGGAGAAAAAATAAGCGTGGAAGACGGCTGTTTTCCCCAATTGAGATACAACTGGGGCATGATTGATGTTGCTGCTGTAGGCAAAATCAGAACCTACTTTGGATACGTAATCGGAAGCGATGTTGAGGCCGTCGAGGACGGCGGAGATGAAGGCGACGGCGCCGCCTAGGGTTTCGGCGAGCACTACGTCATCTTTGATGAGAACATCGTGGCAGTAATTACCAACGATTAAACCTCGTGGGTGTCGATTTCCTCCCATTTTGAGATGGGTTTGAGAATTGTTGGAAGATCATTCATGGGTGCATGTTAATTTGGAGGTTGAAGAAGTGGATATTGGATTGAATAAGGAGACGACGCGCGGCAAGGAAGGATCGTTGCGATGGTGAGGTGGTGGGTTTTTAACGGAGAGGGGTGGTGGAGGATCAATGGTGGTTGTTTGAATTTTGCATAGAAGTGCGGGTTTTTACCAAGTGGGATTCTTGCGTTTCGGTGTCCTATTTGAATTTTTTTCTCATCTAAGGCCATCCGCAGCGCCTCGGGCTCGGGCTCGCCTGCGGGCTCCTGCGAGCAGCGGTGCGGGGTACGCGGGCTCGGGGTGCGGGTTTGAAAACCCGAGGAACCCGATGGTGTTTTGTTTATTTTTTTTTTATTTTTTATTCAAACGGCTCTCTTTCAACGGCTACTTTTTATTTATTTATTTTTTCAATTTAATCACACTATATATATTAACCCTCAACCTCTTATTTTTTCACACCAACAATCTCTCAAACTCTCTCAAATTCTTTCAAACTCTCTCAAATTTCATCATGAATCCAAACAAAACACCTACATCCTGTCGTAACCGACCGGATACACCACATGATCACCTTACGGGAGACGTTTTGAGGGTTACTTTAAAGAGAAAAGAGCAAATTAAAAATTTTCATAATTGGTAGTGTTTTGTATTTTGTATTTTGTAATTTTTATTTTTAATGAATGATATGAATTTTTATTTATTCAAAAATATATAAATATTTTTATTTTGTTAAATAATTAAATGTATAAATAAAAGAATTAAAAAAATGATGTGGCGCTGATGTGGCATTGAGGGCTTGAGGGCTTTTAGTTATGCGATTGGGGTGTTTAGGGCTTGAGGGCTTAGCTGATGTGGCGCTGATGTGGCGTTGAGGGCTTAAGAGCTTTTATTAATGCGCTGCGGATGGCCTAACTAACAATGTGTTTTCAGGAATTATAGATAAAAGCGTGTTCTGAAAATTATTTTTGATAATGAAGAATAATTTTTTAGGATAAAAGATACATATTATTTTAAATTTAATTAATATCTATACTATATTATAAAGTATTTAACAAAAATTCTTAAAGATAAATTTTGATGCATCATGTATTTTTCATTGTAAATATTACTAATTTTTTAGGATTACAAGTAAATGATAACTAACTAATAGATAAACATAATCAACATCTCATTTTAAATATAAATAATCTAAAATATGTTGTAGGATAAATGTGTCATCGTCTAAAGGATATGACGATAGAGATAGGGATAGAGATAGATTAGAATTGAAATATCTAATAGTTATCTACTTGTAACTCATCCCTATATAAAGGGCTTATGATTAATGAGAATAACGATTCTTTCTCTCTACTCATTGTTGTTCTATTTCTCTTTTCATTTAACACGTTATCAGCACGTATGTTCATATTTCATTGTTATGGTCGTTTACCGCTAAACAAGTATGTTGTATGTTCCCCAACGTTCTTGAACGGATCGCTTCTCGTTACTTCAATTCAAGTAAGCATCTTTACTTCTTCATCTTTATATTTATAATATTGATACGTTGCTTGTTGCTTGTGTTATCCATCGTTCTTTGCTACGTTTGTCATAAATTTAAGTATCGTTCTATCAGCTTGGTCATATATGAGTGATTTAAGATCATGTTAAAATAACAATATAGTTTATTTATGATTTAATCTATAAAAATCATTTTATTATATTTTTGTTGTTAAAACCGAATAGGGTTCATAATTATCTATTTTTAATTGAAATAAAAAAAATAGATGAAAAAAAGAACATTTACACTTAGAAAAAAAGGAGATACTTTTTAAATTCATATGGGATTTCATAGTGATGTCAATGTAACTATTTAAATTAAACAATTATAATTCTGTTTTTTTCTTTTAGCCGTAAAAGGGAACTAGAAAAATCAAATCAAAATTTTGGTAGATCACAGGATATATTCTTTCGTAATTGGTCTTGTTGTTTGATATATTCATAAAAAATATTTTATAGGAAGAGAAAAATGATATAATATTCACAAAAATCACAAGATCAATAGAGTTTTTTTTTTAATTTCATTACTGGTATATATCTTGAATTAGTTATTAATGTTGAATCATTCTCTCTTATTCTTAAGTTAATTTATATTAAATATTTTTTTATGCATGGTTAATTAGTTTATGATATTTACATGTTTATCTGGCTAATATAATTATGTCAATGTTATTTACTTATTTCATACACTAATTTGATTTAAACTATTTAAATATATTGTTCTTGAATATGATAATTGTTGTACTCAAATGTTTATTTAGGTTCTTAAATCGATCTTTTCACATAATATTTAAATGCTTATCCTATTAATGTTTATCTTGATTGTGACCTAAAATTAGTCATTATCTATCTCATCGTTATTATTTTAATTGTTTTAGTTTTGTTTTTTTTAAAGCAAATTGTTTTAGTTGATTAATATGTTTTTATATGGTGTTTATTTTAGCATGTTATTATTGATGATATACATTGAACGGATAACTTAATTTTTATTTCTTCAAATCAATTGTTTTAGCTTGTATTAAAATATGTAGTAAATCCTTTATAGATTTAGTTTTAGAAATTGTCATATCCATATCATATTCAAATGATTTATCTTAATTATAAGTTCCTACTTATAATTCTTATAATTAGTTTTTGGAAGTTACACTTCCAACCCTCATAATTTTTGGTATGTTGCCAAAAGCTTCAAAAATAGCATAAAAATGTTATATTTTCAAATACTTATCTTGATCATGAGTTCCTACTCATTAATTCCAATCTTATTAATAAAAAGTAAAAAATAAAATTGGAAGTTACACTTCCAACCCCCCTTATATTTTGTATTTTACGTAAAGATCCATAAATATTATTAAGATGTTAAAATTTTGAATTTGACTATGTCAAAACTAATATTTATTTGTCTAATGACAAAATCTCCTAAAATACTATTATGGTTTTAAAAATTAAAATTGGCTTCATATGCCAAACTCATATTCTTTTCGGCCTCCTGCCGAAAACTCTATAATTAACAATGTTCAAATTAATTAAATCGCAAGATATCGATTTGGATTTTGTCAAACGGGTGTAAATAGCCCTAAGGTTTGTAGCGACTTAAGCAATCCATGTGATTCCCCTACTACCCGGAGATCTAATAGATTGAGTGGTTTCTCTTCCTACATTGATGAAGTATTATCAACAAAATGTAAGCATACAAAAATTCAATACTATTATGATAATGAAATTTCATGCATAACATAATAAGTATAAACCATAATTCACTATTTTAGAAAATAATATGTTCTCCATTTTCTACGACATCTTTGAATCAAAAGTACTTGATTACCATAAGATACGTTCGAAAAAACACAAGAAAATACGCAAACGTCATCGAACCATTTTGACCCTAAAGAAAAAAAACACTAGGTGTTAAGATACAAGTAAATATTTTAAAACTTTTGAGACGATACATCAGTCACAACCTTCAGAGAGAATAACTAGAAACCCCCAAGAACCGTGGGTAGTCCCAAAAAGGAAATTCGGGAATATTCAGTACCATATACTTCTCAAACTAATCATACAGTGGAAAGAAACCTACTTACTTGATTACAAGAAGGTAACTGATTTTGACAAAGAAATGTCATGTCTCAAAATGCATCTCAATCTTTGTGGCAAGGAACTCACAAAAGATTATGCGAATCATAACATCTTTTCATCTTTTCTATATCCCAAATCATACTAATGAAACAGTATAAGCTGCAATATAACCTTTAACAAACTCATTAACTTAATGCAAGTGGTTAAGAGTTGTAGAAATGTTTTTTTTAACAACGCTAGACATACCCGGATAAAGAAAATTCTTGGGGTTAATAAGGCAAGCGTTGGAGGTGGAAAGAACTCCAAAGGATAGTGAGTTGAACATATTAATCCACACATATATGCTAAATATGTATCATATGGACAAGGTTGTGGAAAGGGTCAAATTCATGGCAAGAGTCGGAAACGAACTCCTAATAGAAAATAGGACAAGTTATAAATGAACTATGTCATATCTAACATTGGTTAAGTACAAGTTTATTTTAATACACTTTAACTATCAAATTAATTGCATTTGTGTATATATACACCTGAGTTTATAACCATTAGAGATGTAAATGATCACATAAAAGAACAAATGCAAAACTCTCAACGTTCTTCGTTCCATGTAGGAATGTATCGAGGAGAACTTGATTATTTTTGTGGCATCTCATACAATCCTAAGAAATAGATTATTTTCTCTTTAATTCCCCTAAACACTTAGACGATGGACTGTCACTTGTTGCTAGAGCACTATATCAATATGAACCTTGTTAAAATATTCGTACCAATCATATTATAAGAATGGAAATGGGTATATGTACATCAACTCTAATGATATGAAAGCAAAATATATTAGAGAAATTAATGTATCAGATTAATGGATTATCTATGTTAGTAAATCATATTTTGTCACCAATAAAGAACTTTGGAACAATGACACATATATGTTTCGGCATGACCACGTGGGACACCATGGTCATGACATAGTGATCTATGTATTGCAAAATACACTTAGATACATTCTCTTTCGAGTGAAAGATAAAACGAGGGAATTAACCAAATTGTAACTGTTGACTTCTACTGCACAAGAAGCAACACCACCATCATAACATGCCCTCTCTAATACCTAGAACTTTTATACCCTGATCCTTAGCTAAAACAGGAATGAGACCATCCTAAAGCTAAAGACATAATATTTCATTCTTACAACGAATACAAGGTGATATTTATGGACATAAACATCCAGAATGCGGGCCATTAAAGTACTTTATGGTTCTGGTTTTTGACACGATGAACACATGTAATATTATTGTCCACATGAAATGTTGCACTCCTAGCACCAGTTATATGTTTAAGGACTAACCACCCTGATTTTCTCATCAAGTCTGCATGACTTAGAATGCTGGAGAATTTACATCATAAGGATTTGATGATTATTGCATATGTATAGAGATTAATGTAGAGTTTCCTATACCCCATGTGTATATATAAAATGGTCTCGTAGAATGATAAAAGTCGTCATCAAAAGAATATAGATGGTAGCTAGGACATTGGTTATGCGCACCAATTTATCCAGATCTACATGGGGTTATGCAATATTACATGCAACTTTACTTATTCGTGTTTAGACCCACAACCAACCAACCAATCTTATGCGTACCAGTTGGTAACTGGATATAAGCCTGATGTTTTACATTTACGTATGTTTGGTTGTGTTGTAAATGTGCCAATTACGCCCCCACAACGTACCAAAATGGGTCTTAAAGACGATTCATCAAATGTTGGATATGAATTCCCAACAATTATCCAGTGATCACTTACCGCTAGATTTGTGGGTTGTCACTTTGATGAGACAACCTTCCTGTCGTTAGGGGGAGATAGGAAAAAGGATTTTCCATGAGAACGACAGGAAGTGTCATTGAATATTTCAACTGTGTCTCATTTTGATCCCCAAAAACTTCACAACGTAAAGTTGAAGTCAAACGAATCAGACTCGATACCTGATATGTTTAATATTATCTAGAGTGACAAGATCACATATACGAGCTGCAAACCTACTCACAAGGTCAAAAGTCCCCAAACAAGGGCACAACGTCGCTGAAAGTACGTTGCAATCACACATGGTGGAGGTGTGGTTGAGGTCGTAGCTCCCAAAAGGAAATGGGGGAAGCTACTTGGTTCGATAGATACTCATCTAAAGGAAGATAAGAGTAAGGCACAACTATATATCATCAATACATGAGATTATCTCTGATTAAATCTATGTCTATGAATCATTACTGGAGGACGCTCCGAAGTTATACTGATTCCAGAGATCAAAGAAATCTCAAATGAATATGAGTCGATGGACAGATCATAAATACTAAATGATGATATATTTGCATATATCGTTGCTTATGAGATAATAGAGCACGATGTCATCGAACCATGCTCAGTTGAAGAATGTCAATAAAGAGCAAATTGACCTAAATGAAAAGAAGCAATCCAGGATAATTATTTGACAAATGAACAGGTATTTGGTTCGGTAGTGCTAACCGACCAAGTGTAAAGCCTGTAGGACATAGACAAATCATTTGTCAGGGAAGCGTAGTGAGAATAATTAAGTCATAATATATAAGGCTCTTCTTTGGCGCAAGGTTTCTCACAACGCACTGGATTGACCACAATAAGACTTACTCTCTCGTGATGGAGAACGTTCTGCTAATTAATTAGCCAAGTAGTTTCCGAAGGACTGGAAATTGCAGCTCAATGATGTAGTTACTACTTATCTCTATGGGGATCTAAATTCAGAGATATATAAAAGTTCTTGATGGCATTATACCAATATCAAGTAACTCTAAACCATGAAATGCGTTTACAATAAAATTGAAACACTCACTTTATAGATTAAAGCAATCTATGCGGATGTGGTATACCCGCCTGAGTGAATACTTGATTGGGAAACAATAAATAAGAACGATGAACTGTGCTTTGCGTATTTATATAAGAAAACAAGTCCCAGATTTTCATAGTAGCTCTATATGTCGATGTTATGAACATAATAGACACTCTTGATGAAATAAGAGAAAACACAAGCTACTTGAAATCTGAATTTGAGATGAAAGATCGTGGTAAACTTGGTTTTGTCTAGATACTTGAGCTACGACACCGAGTTTGTGGAATATTAATCCACCGATCCGCATATGTCTAGAAAATGATCAGGCGACCTAATATGGACAAAGCGCATCCGATTAGCACTCCCATGATCGGTCAAAGTGATGGATATAAGTAAAGATCCATTTCGTCTAAAGGATGAGGACGAAGAGGTGTTAGGAGCTGGAATTCCATACCTAAGTACAATAGGCGCATTATTGTACTCAACATAATACACTTGACCGTATATTGTACTTCTCACTGAACTTGTCAGCTAGATTTAGCTCAGCGCCAACGCAACGTCATTGGAATGATTTCAAATTAACCTTTTGGAACCATTGACGCGGGCTTATAATTTCCCTACGGAGATAAATGGATTGATAATGAAACTTCAATACCTACTTAGATTGTGAGCGGCAAAAGTACTGACTCTTATAGAAAAATACCAAACAATGACTTGGTATATATTTGTTGACATTAGGTATATGTCCAACTCATATAAAGGTTGTTCCCAAACTGGATAAGGAATTATCATATGGAACATGCCGATTGCTTGGAAGTAAACTAAGCAAACCCTTAATAGCTATCTTCTTATATTATCAGTAATCTTACTCTCCATGAGACTATTCAAGAGTGTATATGGTTAAGGACTATCATTACATATATAAGAGGAGCTAGTAATTTTGATTTTGATCACTATACAACTTGCATATATGGAAATAATGCATCATGTATTGAAGAAATGAAAGTAAGATATATCAAGGGTTATAACACGAAGCATACTTTGCTTAAGTTTTTATATAATCAATTCTCCTCAAGATTCAAGTGAACCGAATAAGATGCGAGGAAAATGTGACATGTTTGTTTACCAAATCAATACGTAAAACCATATTTGGGAAACATGTAGAAAGTATTAAATTGGAAATGTTTTAAACCTCCTTTGATTAATGCACGAATCAGGGGGAGTGGTAGACAAAAGGGGGAGTCTACTATATATGTAATATTGGTATGTTGTGCTCTTTCCTTCAACCAAAGTTTTATTTTTCCCATTGGGTTTTGTTCCTTGGTGTAAGGTTTTAGTGAGGCAACATTTTATATACCATCATGCTTTCTTAACTCTCACGATTAATGTACGAATCTAAGAGAAAACTAGACTAAAGGAAAAGTCTATGTGTTGCAAAGAAAGTAGCGCGTTGTACTCTTTCCTTCGTCATATTTTTGTTTTTTCCCACTGGGTTTTTATTTTGGCGTAAGGTTTTAACGAGGCAACAATTGTGTACCTTCACTCCTTTGACTCGGCACAAGGGGGAGTGTTGTAGGATAAATGTGCCATCGTCTAAAGGATATGACGATAGAGATAGGGATAGAGATAGATTAGAATTGAAATATCTAATAGTTATCTACTTGTAACTCATCCTTATATAAATGGCTTATGATTAATGAGAATAACGATTCTTTCTCTCTACTCATTGTTATTCTATTTCTCTTTTCCTTTAACAAAATATAATTAATATAATCATTGAATTTTAACGGAATATCGAATTATTATTATTTTCATAAAAAACATTATATTATTAAACCTAAAATAATTAAAAAATTTAATCAAACAAATTTATAAGATAAACAATAGTGTTTTGTCAAAATCAAAGGAAACAGTATAATAAAATTGACAAAGACAAAATATAAAACAAAACATTAATATCGAGATGTCCCGTTGCATTTCACGGGTAGATTTGGGGGGTGTTTGGGAGTGCTTATATTTTTAACTTATGCTTATTTGCTTATGTGGTGAGGAAAAACACTTTTTAAAAAATGTTTGTTAAAAATTGAGGGTAAAAAGGTAATTTGGATGGAGAAGAAAATAAGTAGGTATGAAATGACTTATCAAAAACAACTTATTTGTGGTGAGGAGAAGCAAATAAGCACTTTTGATTTTTTCTATCCAAACATTCCAAATAGCTTATTTGCGGTGGGGAGAAACTATAAGCAAATAAGTCAAAAATATAAGCACTCCCAAACACCCCCTTGGTAATCTTAAAGTAAAAATATTATAGATCTCACTCTTTACATTTTATTCAGCTTTTAAATTTTATTTGTTGTATTTTATTCTCGTTAAACTTTTAATTTATAGTCTTTAAAATATTGTTTTTATATTTTGGTTAATTGATATACTTTATTAAAGAGTAAAGTTCACTTTTGGTCCTTAACGTTTGTTGATTTCAACGGTTTTCATCCCTAAAGTTCATTTTTGCCAAAAAAGCCCTCATGTTTGATAACTCGCAACGATTTTCGTCCCTCGATTTAACGCCCGTTAACCTTTTATGTTAAATCCAATTTAATAAGGGGTATTTTAGTCATTTTAAACATTTGTGTTATTTTCTATTAAAAATAAAATTATATATATATATATATATATATTAATAGAAAATCAAAGACAGGGGGCCAAAACTGTAATTTTCTTTTTGATTTCAGGGGTCAAAACTGTAATTTTCTTTGGGTCATCTTCTCCGGCAATAATCCCATCTCCGATCTTCTTCTCCGGCAATAACCCCATCTCCGGTCATCTTCCCCGACCAAACCTTAATCACAAAAACTCAACCAAAATACAAATTCTAATCACCAAAATTCAAACCAAACCCAAATCCAAGTATTTAAAGCTTTACAACATAATTCAGAAAATGTATAATCAAAATCATTTTCTCTTATGAACATCAACCCAGATCAAGAACAAGTGAATAACATAACCTAATAAAGATAACTCTGAAAAGTATTAGAAAATCTTAAATCTAAAATCAAAACATCGACTAAGTGCTACAAGAAAAGGGAAGAGAAACAGAGAGATAAAGATATAGAGAAGAGAAACAGAGAAGAGACAAAGACCAAATCCCTGGCCAAAAATCACACAGGGACCAAATCTCTGGCCAAAAAACACACAGGGCCCAAATCCCTTTCACACACCCATCACCGACCACCGCATGCCACCCCTCCTTCACCCACTCCAAACCCTCTCCAAACCCCTTGAGAGACTGAGAGATCGAGAGACAGAGAGATTTGAGAGACAGAGAAAGAGAGATCGAGAGATAGAGAAGAGAAGAGAAAAAGAGAGATCGAGATACAGAGAAAAGAGACACAGAGATTCGAAGGTGTCGCCGGAGGTATCACCGGAGGAGTCGCCGGTTTTTGGCCTGACGTTTTGGTCCTTGGGTGTGTATATATATATATATATATATATATAGAGGAAGGTTCAAACGAGGAGCGCACCAAAACGTGAGAACGTGAGGAGCAATTGACAGTTATGAATCACATGTGATTGGCAGTTGTGGATCACATGTGATTCACAACTGATCTGGAGGAGCAATTGACAGTTATGAATCACATATGATTAACAGTTGTGAATCATTAATGATCCGCGACTTTCCACCTCGCGCCACATCTTGCGCGAATTTTCGATTTGTTCCGATTTTTTAGCAGTTGTTGATCACATGTGATCAGAAGCATGTGAGTGCTCCTCACGTTCTCTTAAATTGATGCGCTCCTCGTTTGAACCCGCCTCTCTCTATATATATATATATATATATATATTAGAGTATTACATAATTGGTCCTAAAGTTTGATTTTTAAGGTAAAAACAAGATAATTAAAAAAACAAGTAAAATGCCTAAAATACCCTTCATTTAATTTGAATTAACAGAAAAAGTTAACAGCCGTTAAGTCAAGGGACGAAATATGTTGCGAGTTGTCAAACGTGAGGTTTTTTTTGGCAAAAATGAACTTTAGGGACGAAAACCCGTTGAAATCAACAAACGTTAAGGACCAAAAGTGAACTTTACTCCTTTATTAAATATTAATGATGAAAAGTATATATGTATATATAGAAGGTTTAAAGTAAAAATTGAAAACTACATAAGCTTTTTATTTTATGGCATTTTAATTATCTTGACGAAAGTTTTCTAATGATATATTTATTATGAAAAATATTTATTTATTATAATTTTATAAATTTTATAAATTATATAAATTAATCAAATTATATATATATATAGGGGTGGGTTCAAATGAAAACTCAAATTCAATTGTAAATATGAGGACAAGTCACAACCATTGATCAAGATTTGGAAAACTAATCAATGGTTAAAACTTAATTAAACCAATTGAGAAGTGATTAGGGGCAAATCTGGAAATTTGAATCAACGCCTACCATCTTTGACTTTTTATTTTTTTTAATTAAAATTTTTTACCCCCTTAAAGTTTAAAATAAATTATCTTAAAAACTACTAATATTTTAATCAAACAAATTACATCAAAAAAACGAGAATTTCGTGCTATTCGATATGACATCCATCTCGATATAGTTTTTTCTTCATTTTAACCGTTTCTACGTGAAATGTTATGTATGTGTTATATTCAGTCTGTATATGTATGCACGTTTCCTGCTGTCCATATTCAGTATGAATAACAAAGGAGAACGTTCATTCACTATTCATGACGAATAACACAGTATTCAAAATGAATAATACAACATTCAGGATGAATAATACACGAATTCCTGATTCATGTATTATTAAACATGAATCGTGTATTATTCATCCTGAATAACACATTATTCACCCTGAATAACACATTATTCACCCTGAATAACACATTATTCATGTTGAATAATATATGAATGACCCGTGAAGGTTGAACACATGACACACTCTCTTTGTTTTCCGATTCACAACCGAAACTTGGTTTTATTCTTTATGAATATGTATGCACATCTTCAGGTGTCCACATTCAGTATGAATAACAAAGGTGAACGTTCATTCACTATTCATGATGAATAATACAATATCCAGGATGAATAATACATAAATTCATGAATCGTGCATTATTCACCCTGAATGATGTATTATTCATACTGAATGATACATTATTCATGAAGAATAATACATGAGTGACTCGTGAAGGTGTGGAGACGTGACACACTCTCTTTTGTTCATCGGTTCACAATCGAAACTCGATAGGTTCCCGATTCATCTCGATAGGTCTTGGGTTATGGTAATGAAGAACACGATACCTTAGGACGCTGAAGAAAGTGTTGTAGAAGGTGATGTCGAGTTACGAACTTACGGTGTCGAGATGTTGTACGCACTTGAACATACATAAATATTCATACCGAATATAACACGTATATGACATTTCACGTAAAACGGTTAAAACAACAAAAAAAACTATATCGAGATGGATGTCATATCGAAGAGCACGAAATTCTCTTTTTTTTTGATGTAATTTGTTTGATTAAAATGTTAGTAATTTTTCAGTTAATTTATTTTAAACTTTAAGGGGGGTAAAAAAATTTAATTAAAAAAGAAAATAAAAAGTCAAACATGGTACGCGTGGGTTTTAATTATCTTCCCTTTTTACCCCTAATCACCTTAATTAATAATTTCAATTAAAAACTTTATTTAATATGAGTCATTGGATCAATATAGATGGAAGGGCCAAGATTCGTTCTCATGTTTACAATTGAATTTGAGTTTTCATTTGAACTTTCCTCTTTCTCTTTCTCTCTCTCTCTCTCTCTCTCTCTCTATCTATCTATCTATATATATATATATATATATATATAACTCATTGTGAATAAATTGGTCATTTTATATGTTATGTCATGTTCAGTTATGTCTTGTCAAACGTTGAAATGTTGTTTAGTCATGTTCTTACATGTACTCATGTTCTATCTTGTCTTGTTTTATAACATCTCTTAATATCAAACGTATCGGATGTATTTTATTTTCTTTACTCTCACATTTAGGGTGCGTTTGATACGCATACAAGATAGAACAGGACAAAATGGGACAAGATAGAACAGAACGGGACAGAACAATTATTCAGCATTTGGTAGACAAAACTGGATAGAACAGAACAGATACATTAGATAAAATACAATAAATAAAATTCAAAGAATGAATAAGATATAAAATAGAACGTGTATTCGATGTTTTAGGATATAATTAGATTTTATTTTGAGGTTATATTGGTAAAACATAAGTCTGTTCCACCTTGTTCCATGCCTCCATGGGATGGGGGTGGAACATGCCTGTTCCAGCTTGTTCCACTCTGTTCCTGTCTATTCCACATAAAAATCTTGCCAAACATGTGACAATGATTCTGTCATGTCCAGTGTACCAAACACATCCTTAGAAAAAATATAAGAAGAAACTTATCATTTTTTTCTTCCTTTTTTCTCTAAAAGAAATTCAAAAACACGAACTTTTTACCCTCCTTTCTTCCTCTTTTACACTTTCTTTCCTTCATAAAAAAAAGTTTCGAGACAATGCATAAACTAACTTCTCAATATATCAAATGCGTCTCTTTTTCACATTTTCAAAATTTCAAATGGGATTAAATAGCAATACTCATAATATTATCTCTCATTTTTTTATGTTTTTAAAAAAAGTTGTTTTAAATAAACCTTTTTAAGAGAATGTTTGGGATTACTTATTTAAAGTGTTTATTCACTTATTTTGGTATAGTATCGATAATAAAGTATTTTTAGTGTTGGATGAAAAAAGAAAATAAGATGTTTATACATGACATCTGTAATAATAAATTTTTTTATAAGTTACTTCATTCTAATCTATTAACGTATTTGAAACAACTTATCAAATTTTTAGTTATTTTATATGTATAAGCAATCTCAAACACCTCCTAAAAAACAACTTATTATATTTTGGTATCGTCATAAGATGATCAAATACTTTTTATAAAACTACGATTTAACATTGTATAAATTTAGGGGTGGGTTCGGGTGGATAAACCAAAAACCAGATCGGATTTCGGATATCCAAATCAAGACCCGAACTTTAAGTTTCGGATTTCGGATTGCTTTCGGTTCGGGTTGGTCGAGTTTCGGGTTAATGTCGGTCGGGTTCGGGTATTATTATAATACAAAAAGAATATATAAATTCAGTCGATTTTGATGACGAATTCAATCAAACGAGAGATTGATGAAATCGAAAATAAGTTTAAGAACTAAAAAACATTTCGACCGACTATAATCTACGATTTTCTAAAGATAATTAGATAAATAAATATATTTATATAATATTTAAAATATATATGTATATTATTTCGGGTTTTCGGACAGGTCGGGTGGCCAAAGATCAAACCCAACCCGAAGCCAAATATTTCCCCAAAAGTCGGGTTTCGGATTTTGGGGTATTACAAGAACACCTTATTTTCGGGTCGGGGTCGGATTTTGGGTTATTCGGGTTTTACACATCCCTATATAAATTGATAAACACTTTAAAAAAAAATTAGCAATCTCAAACACCCCTAGTCCCCTAAGTTAAATCGATGTGTTGAAAATATAAAAGTAAAAGTTGATTTTAATATTGTGAATGTGGAATTGATAGGAGGTTTATTTAACAATATATAAGAGCACGTTTAGGCAATCCACATAGAGATGACCAACCCGTCTCGGCGAAGGACCGGAAATAGCCCGACCCAATTTGGAACGGGTTTATGGCTCGACGGTTACAACCGGTTGAGGTCTTGACATGTTTCGAGGAACGGTCCCGGTTTGGCCCGGTTTTGGGTCCAACCAAATTTGGATTAAAAAAATTAGTCGCTTATAATTGTTTTATTGTCGTTAATATGACCGTTCATTTGCATGTGGACCCCTTTTCATTTCTAAGCCCCATAAACACTATAATTAAGTCATTTGGTGAAACACCCTTAAAAACCACAATAAACTTAAACCTTAATTTATCATAATAATTTACAACATCTTTTCAAAAGTTTTCATTCACAAACAGAGAATTAGCGACAAGGTCTAATTACAACTGAAATATCATAAACAACCGACTAATCTAATTCATAACCAATAACATCAGATTACACGGGTTATCTATAATAACTCTAAAATAATCCTTGTTCTACTAAATTCTCCAACCTAGCTCCAAAAGCATAACTCTGGGACTTCTCGACACTCACCCATGCTTATCCCTTCCCGAGCTAGTACCTGGTAAGAAAATTTAATTTGAAAAGATTAGGCTTTCGCCTAGTGAGAACATCTAGTTTTCAAATTAAAACTTGATAAGCTTTGAAAAGCAAAACTGTAAACAAAGCATGTAATTTAACTTGCTCACAATCTTTCTTACCGTACATATAGCATCTTTCGATGACGGGAATCATACCCGATTCCATGAATATGACAAACACTAAGTAAGTCATAATATCATGTTCTAGAGCACCACTACGAATCTCCACGGATTCTAGATTACAGCTCATATCCAAAAAATTACAATTAAACCATGACTATTTCTTGGAATGGAAGTAGAAATATCAATTATACCTTGCCTATTTCTAATCTCCCAATTGAAAGCGAAAATAGCAATTATACCTTGCCTATTTCTCCTCTCTCAATATAAAACGGAAATAGCAGTTATACCGCGCCTATTTCACCGTTTCACATCACAGAACAAAAGGGAATAACAATTATACATTGTCTATTCCTCAATTCCAATATAAACGAGAATAACAATTATACCTTGCCTATTCTACGTTATCCAATAATGCTAGTGCCTATGGATCCATTACACTTACTAGCATACATGCATTTCAAACCAAAATACATATCACATTGTATCATACTCGAAATTGAGTTACAATGATATTCGTACTGTTAAAATAATTAAGATCCTTTTCATATTCGGAAAACACTTTATCATAAAAACCTCATACAATAAGTCATCCGGAATACCTATCTGGTAAACTAATCCGGAACTCAAAGAATCCAGTAACATCCGAAAAAAGTATCCGGACTCCAAGTCCGGAACCATCCGAGAATCAAATCCGATATCTTATCCGGAAACCATCCGGTATCTGGAATCAATCCGGTATCCGGTAAAAACATCCGGACACCTATCCAGAATCCGGCACACTCCGGTATTCGGAATCAAGTCCGAACTACAATCCGGAAAACGTATCCGAAAATCATAGTCCGGAAACTTCATCTTCCGGGCTCTTCGATACATAGTTCGATTCTTACTAGTTTAATTCCAATCACAAAATCGGCTATCACGATTAGAAACTATAGACACGGGTATACCATGTCTTGACACCACTTCATCAATATATAACTTGGCTAGCTTATCAATCGGTGAAGCTTCTTTTATTGCTAAGAAATGAGCACTTTTGGTTAAACGATCCACGATTACCCAAATAGTATCGTTACCTTTCAACGTCCTTGGTAACTTAGTCACAAAATCCATGGTAATCTTATCCCATTTCCATTTAGGAATCTCCAAAGATTGTAGACTCCCATAAGGTCGTTGATGTTCAGCCTTCACTAACAAACACGTCACACACTTCTCTACACATTGTGCCACATCTAATTTCATAGCTGGCCACCAATAGTGTAGTTTCAGGTCTCTATACATCTTAGTACTTCCAGGATGTATAGAATATTTGGACTTGTGGGCGTCTTCCAGAAGTAACTCTCTGTTTCCCCCAATCTTTGGTACCCAAATACGGCCTAGAAACAATTTGATTCCGCGACTATCATCAGTCAGTTGAAGATGTTGCTTAACCATGACTTCCTCTTTCAGATTTTCTTCTAATAAAGCTTCCGTTTGTGCCACTTTGATCCTTTCTATTAGACTCGACGTCACATCAATCTTGGCGTTAGTCGTTTTCAAGCATCCACTGTATTCTTTTCTACTTAAGGCATCAGCCACAACATTTGCTTTACCCGAATGGTAATGCAATTCACAATCATAGTCCTTAAGTAGTTCTAACCAACGCCGTTGCCTCATGTTCAGCTCTTTCTAATCAAAAACATGCTTTAAACTCTTATGATCAGTAAAAAGAGTGCACTTCGTTCCATATAAATAATGCCGCCACAATTTCAAAGCAAACACAACTGCTGCCAATTCTAAATCATGGGTAGGGTAATTCTTTTCATGATCTTTGAGTTGTCTTGATGCGTAAGCAATCACTTTGCCATGTTGCATCAATACACACCCCAAAACCATCTTTGACGCATCACTATATACCACCAAGTCTTTCATCCCTTCTGGTAATGCAAGAACAGGTGCTTCACATAGCTTCTTTTGTAAAGTTCTAAAAGTTGACTCATGCTTTTCAGTCCACACAAACTTTGCATTTTTCTGTGTCAGACTTGTCAAGGCGGTAGCGATCTTAGAAAAATCTTTTATAAATCTCCGGTAATAGCCTGCCAGACCCAAGAAACTCCGTATCTCTGATGCGTTCTTTGGTGTCTCCCAATTCATCATTGCTTCTATCTTTGCCGGATCCAATTTGACTCCTTCCGAAGTAATCACATGACCGAGGAATTGTACCTCTTTTAGCCAAAATTCACACTTTGAAAATTTTGCGTACAATTTCTCCTTTCTTAAAATATCTAAGACTTCACGAAGGTGACATTCGTGACTGGCTTCATTATTTGAATAAACAAGTATGTCATAAATGAAACGATGACTGACTTGTCTAAGAATGGTCGACACACCCGATTCATTAAATCCATGAACACCACAGGGGCGTTTGTCAACCCAAAAGGCATTACTAGAAATTCATAATGCTCATACCTCGTTCTAAACGCCGTCTTAGGAACATCTTCATTTCTTACTCTTACTTGGTGATAGCCCGACCTAAAATCAATCTTTGAAAAGCATCCTGCGCCTTGGAGTTGATCAAATAAGTCATCAATCCTTGGAAGCGGATACTTATTCTTAATAGTCACCTTATTTAGCTCCCTATAGTCGATGCACATTCTCATAGTGCCATCCTTTTTCTTGACAAATAATACCGGAGCTCCCCAAGGTGAAGAATTTGGCCTAAAAAATCCCTTTTCAAGCATTTCTTGTAGTTGAGACATCATCTTTTTCATTTCATCCGGTGCTAAACGATATGACGCTCGTGCTATCGGTGCCGCTCCGGGAACGAGATCAATTCTGAACTCTACCTGTCGTTCTGGCGGTAAACCTGGAATATCATCGGGGAACACATCTGGAAATTCATGTACTGTCTTTATATCTTCCGCTCGCTCATTTTCTACTTTCGCATCCAAAACGTATGCTAGATAAGATTAACATCCTTTTACTATACACTTACGCGTTTTGACAATAGAAATCTGTGAGTTCCAGATACGTGCAATGAACAATAAGAAATCAATATATAAGAATCAAGTCGTTATGATTTGAACTGGTCATCCAATTTGCTTTCAATATGCAGAGATATACAATAGAGTTTAGGAAAGCTAAAATGACAACTAGCTTAATTCTAAGCTAAACATAACTTTAAATACTCTGGGCCCGTGGTAACCAGCCCACGGCCCGTTCACTAACAAGGCTCAAAATAAAGAATTGCAGATCAGCCCTTGAACTTCTATTCAACCAAATATTGCCCTAACAATCCCCCCCTTTGAATCGAAGTTCGAGTTGGCGCCAGTTATAAACATATCTCTTTCGGAGCGCAAAGTGTATCTCGAACGTTCTGATGGCTCGGCGGTAGTCGATGCGTTCTTCAATCATTTCTAAGGCTTTCCGTGCGGTTAGAAAAAGCTGAACAAGAGACGAAAGCACATCCCCTGCACCAAATCATCGGTGATCCCTCCACACCTGTTCAAACACGAGGCGCTTCAGCAAATTTTTGCCTCTTCTCCGGCTTCTTGAGTAAGATCGAGCCGACAAATGTACGCGAAGCACTCGAAGATCTGGACTGGATCATAGCCATGCAAGAGGAGCTCAACCAATTCGAGGCTCTCAAGGTATGGCGACTTGTTCCACGTCCAACTCAAAAGACGGTAATCGGCACTAAATGGATATTCAAGAACAAGAAGGACGAAGACGGCATCGTCGTACGCAACAAGGCGCGTCTCGTGGCCAAGGGATACTGTCAGCAAGAAAGGATCGACTATGACAAAACCTACGCTCCGGTGGCGAGGATAGAAGCTATACGTATGTTCCTTGCATACGTCGCGTACAAGAACTTCACGGTCTTCCAAATGGATGTGAAGACCGCATTCCTCTACGGCGATATCAAGGAAGAAGTGTACGTATCGCAACCGGAAGGATTCATGGACGATTCGAAGCCTGATCATGTCTACGTTCTAGACAAGGCGCTTTACGATCTAAAGCAAGCTCCACGATCCTGGTATAGCACTCTATCCGAGTTCTTGCTAAAATCACAATTCACACGAGGTAAGATAGATTTTTCGTGTCTTGATGGCTCGGCGGTAGTCGATGCGTTCTTCAATCATTTCTAAGGAGTGGGATGATGTGAAGACCGCATTCCTAAAACGTTTTTCGTCCAAGGGTTTTGTAAACAGGTCTGCTAACTGATGCTCGGTATTTACAAAATAGAGTTCGACTGTACCTCTTCCAAACGTGATCCTTAATGAAATGGTACCGACCGTCTATGTGCTTTGTCTTAGTATGCTGGACCGGATTTCTTGATATGGCAATGGCGCTCTTCGAGTCACAGTAGATGGGCACCTTAACGTATGTAAATCCATAGTCTTTGAGTTGCGTCCGCATCTAAATCACCTGAGAACAGCAGCTCGCGGCGGCTACGTATTCTGCCTCGGCAGTCGACGTAGAGACGCACTACTGCTTCTTGGATGCCCAACTCACCAAGCTATCGCCCAAGAACTGCACATGCCCCGATGTGCTCTTCCGATCCATCATGCTGCCCGCGTGGTCCGCATCCGAGTATGCAGACAACTCAAAACCTATCTCTTTCGGGTACCACAAGCCAAGATCAGCAGTACCGCGTAGATAACGAAAAATTCGTTTTACAACTATTAAATGAGACTCTTTCGGTTTTGACTGAAACCGTGCGCATAGAAAAGTTGAAAACATGATGTCCGGTCTACTTGAGGTTAAGTACATCAAAGAACCAATCATTCCCCAATACAGTTTAGTGTTCACATCCTTTCCGTTAGGATCGGCGTAAAGCTTTGTACCGGGTGCCATGGGAGTTTGCATTGGTGAGGACTGTTCCATCTGGAATTTCCTAAGAATATATCGGATGTACTTAGCCTGTTTATGAATATCCCGGTCGACAGTTGTTTAACTTGAAGACCAAGGAAGAAATTCATCTCCCAAAGCATACTTATTTTAAAAAATTGTCCCATAAGTTTGGCAAAGTTCTTTGCATACTAAGGATTAGTAGAACCGAAAATTATGTCATCGACATACACTTGAACTAAGACAATATGACCTTTTTCGTTCTTGATAAACAGAGTTGAATCTATCTTACCTCGTGTGAATTGTGATTTTAGCAAGAACTCGGATAGAGTGTTATACCAGGCTCGTGGAGCTTGCTTTAAACCGTAAAGCGCCTTGTCTAGAACGTAGACATGATCAGGCTTCGACTAGTCCACGAATCCTTCCGGTTGCGATACGTACACTTCTTCCTTGATATCGCCGTAGAGGAATGCGGTCTTCACATCCATTTGGAAGACCGTGAAGTTCTTGTGCGCGGCGTATGCAAGGAACATACGTATAGCTTCTATCCTCGCCACCGAAGCGTAGGTTTCGTCATAGTCGACCCCTTCTTGCTGACGGTATCCCTTGGCCACGAGACGCGCCTTGTTGCGTACGACGATGCCGTATCCGTCCTTCTTCTTCTTTAAGATCCATTTAGTGCCGATTACCGTCTTGTGAGTTGGACGTGGAACAAGTCGCCATACCTTGAGAGCCTCGAATTGGTTGAGCTCCTCTTGCATGGCTATGATCCAGTCCGGATCTTCGAGTGCTTCGTGTACATTTGTCGGCTTGATCTTACTCAAGAAGCCGGAGAAGAGGCAAAAATTTGCTGAAGCGCCTCGTGTTTGAACAGGTGTGGAGGGATCACCGATGATTTGGTGCAGGGGATGTGCTTTCGTTCATTTAGTGGTGTGTGGAAGCGGCTGTTGAGTTGAATGTGATGCGTCCGGATCCACGTAGTCACCAGATGGAAGGTCTTGAACAGCTTCAAGCGTCGCAGGTTGATTTCTCGGAGGAGACGGGGGAGGATTCGTCGAAGGTTGAGCAACTTCTGGTTCCAAGGAATGCAGAGGCTGATCATCGATTGTGGCAGATGACAAATCATTAGGAGCGATCTCCGGGTTTATTACAGGTTCCTCCGGGGGGACGGTAGTATCAGATGTCCTTGATGATGACGGTTGAGATGTCTCCACAGTGATGGAAGGCGTATTGGTCGAAGACGGCGAACCGGATAGATTCGCCGAATCCTCGATGCGAGCAGCTTCAAGTCGTGGTTGTGCTGAGACATGAGGGGTAGAAGTGTTAAATATGTCATCATAAAAATATTTGAACAGTAAATCTAAATCTGAAAGATCAGCATTCGATGAAGATGCATGATTCGGATTTACTGTCGCTTGTGCAGATCCCGAACGTGGAAGTTCGGAAGCTAGCACGCCAGTTAAACCGGGTTCTGAACTGATGTGTTCAGAAGCCAAATCTGCGGCTTCGTCGAATGTCACGTTTACACTTTCGGTAACGGTTTTAGTCCGTTTGTTGTAAACGCGATACGCCTTAGCCTGCATGGAGTATCCGATGAAAACTCCTTCGTCCGCCTTTGGGCTGAATTTGTCGAGATCGTCTTTGTCGTTTAGGACGTAGCATGTGCATCTTAATGCATGGAAGTACTTGATGTTCGGAATGCGTTTGTTGATGATCTCGTACGGCGTCTTGTTGAACCGCTTGTTGATGATGGAACGCTTTTGCGTGTAACAAGCAGTAGACACCGCATCGGCCCAGAGAAATAGCGGTAGTTGCGATTGGGAAAGCATGGTGCGAGCCGCTTCGACGAGGGTACGGTTGCGTCTTTCCACCACTCCGTTTTGCTGAGGAGTGCGTGCAACCGAGAAGGTTTGCGAAATACCGACTGAAGTCAGATAGTCGTTCACCGTTTGATTCTTGAATTCCGTCCCGTTGTTGATCCTGATAGTCTGAACTTGACTCTGAAGATTCAGCTGGATGGTCTTCAAATGATTGATGATCAGCTCCGGAGTTTCGTATTTCGAGCGAAGGAACTTGACCCATGTGTAGCGTGAGAAGTCATCCACCATCACCAGGACATACTTGCGTTTGTTGATACTCTGAACGCGCATCGGTCCACACAAATCCATATGGATAAGTTCAAGGGACCGGGACGTGCTCGGAGCGGCCTTCGGCTTATGCGTCGCTCACTTCATCTTTCCCATCTCACATGCCCCGCAGAGCCGATCCTTCACGAATTGAAGATCGGGCATGCCTTTCACGTGTCCGCCCAGCACCAGTTTGTTGATACTCTTGAAGTTCAGGTGCGAGAGTCGTCGATGCCAAATCCAAACTTGTTCGGAATTAGCCTTTGACATGAGGCAGACAGGGTTATCGGTCTTCAGGGCTGCGAGGTCGATGGTGTAGAGGTTGGTCTTGCGCTTTCCAACCAGCAGCTCCACTCCGTCGTCATTGAGTATTCTACATCGTTTGGCTTTGAATCGGACCTCGAGATCTTTGTCGCAGAATTGGCCGATACTGAACAGATTGTGTCCCAATCCCGCGACGTGTGATACCTTTTTGATAGTGATCTTGTCTTGGACAATGTCGCCGTAGCCCAAAATCTGCGCCTTGTCGTCGTTCCCAAATCTCACATCTCCGCCATATTCTTCTTTGTAGTTCGTGAGAAGCTCCCTCCTTCCGGTCATGTGCTTGGAGCATCCAGAGTCTAAGTACCACACATGACCGTCCTGCAAAAACAAGTTTAGCGGACTTTAGGTACCCATATTTGCATGGGTTCTGGAGGGTCAGGTTTGACACCTTTCGGAGGAACTTGCTTTGAAACAGCTTGCCTCTTGGGTGTAGGATTCACACCTTTTGGAGGAGCATGTTTTGTAGTAGGTTGCCTCTTAGGTGTATGTTTACCCTCAGTAGGAGGAACCCGTTTTGGAGTGGGTTTCCTTTCCTGCGTGGGTTTAACCTCTAATTGGGGACCCCATTGTTTATGATGTTTCTTTTTGTTTTTACGGGGTTTGTTTTTGGGTGTATGATTATATATGTGATAAGACCCAAACCAATCATTATTATTTATATCATCAAAGTCATTCCAACCACAACTAGAACAACACAAACAATCATGCGATAATTGAATCAACTGTTGAATGGAATAAAGCTTAATTGGAAAATTAACATCACGTTTAACAAAATCATTCCTATGATTCAAAGCACAATCGTTTTTGTTCATTCTAGGAGAAAAAACAGTATTGAAAGACTTTGATGCAACATCCTCGATAGATTCCTTAGCTAGCCATTTTGGTTTGTCTTGTTTAGCGCGACCGGTTTTATCTGAAACAACAGGGACAGCATGGTCAGTGACTTTTGAGGAAACATGAATCTTAGCAGTTGATTGACCGGTCTTTTGCCTCGGCTGTGATTGTTTTGAGAAACAGGCTTCGTTTTAGAAATCTTAATCACAGCTGGGGTCTTTGTGTTAGAACAGTTACCCTTTAGAAAATTCACCGGTCGATTGACAACTGGTGACAAAAAATCAGTATGACTCGGAAGAGGTTTGTCGAAGGGGAACGACTCAAACTCTTCATCAGAATTGCCTTCGGAGTTCATATATTCTGAAAAATCAATATCCGGAATTACACGACTTGGATCGGTCGAGGAAGGCGAGGAACACTTTGTGCTCGTGTGTTTAGGGGAATTTGGTGCGGAAGCTAGGAAAAAATCAGAGTTTAAATTCCTTGAAACACTCTTATCTTGAGATTCTAGACCGTCTTGTGTTGAAAAGATTTTGCTAATGAAAGCTTTACACGAAGACGTGTCAGATGAGCTTGAGGAAAGTTCGGGTGAAATCGACTTTTCAGTTTGGAGTTGGTCAATCTGCTCTTGGAGTTGACCATTTCTCGTATGCTCCTTCATCGCATCTGTTGCCAAGGCAACTAGTTTTGATGGGAGCATATTGATTTCACACCGAAGGATTTCCTGTCTTTTATCAGACACAGTTTCGGTTTTGACCGATTTTAGATTCTCAAGTTCCTTGATTAGCGCTTGCTTTTCCTTTTGAAAATTCGACCTTTCTTTCTCGAGTGACTCCTCCAATTCAACTATCTTTGCTTCCAAGATGAGAGGGGGAACATAGAGCTTGAACTCATCCGTCTCAGTCTTGGTTTCGGTTGCTTGGACCTCATCCTTCTTGGAGGAATCCTTGGGCGTTACAACCTTATAGCAATCGAAGTAGTCATTCGAGAGGTACTTCTTTTGATTTTTCTCATAGTAATAATTCAAAGGCTCATAACAAAAAGGAAGTTGCATTTTAGACGTGTGTGCGCGCTTGTATTCCTCAGTTTCCTCTTCTTTTTCAGGTTCAAGAGGACCAGTCCATTTTATAGCATATTCCGGATATATTTTCTCTATTCCAAAACAACCAAAATCATACAGTGTAGGTCTTTTGGATATACTCTTTTTCAAATAGTGTGGGTTATCATATCCGATTCCCCATTCCTTGTTAAAATACGTGAACTCCTTGGGTTTATTCATATGGATGGTCTGATCAGTTTGACCTCTTTTATGGAGTTTGGTTTCAAGATCAAGGATTTTAGCAACAAACTCCTTGTGCTGAATTTGAAGAGCAGAACATTGGTAAACAATTTCTGCTTTCTCATTCACACACTGATCAAACTGTGACTGAAGTTCAGATAATTTGGCCCTTAAGTCCTTAGGTGCTATTGAAAGATTTTTGCATTTTTCTTTTCAGTTGGCATTTTCGGACTTATATTTCTCAGTTATTCGCGTTTGAACATCTAGCTTTTCAGATAGTGATCTAATCTCAAGCAGTTGTTCATTAGAAGTGGCCTTATGGGAATCTATCCGTTCAACAAGAGATTGCATTTGATTAAAGAAATCTTGAGTAGTAGAATCACATACCTAACTTGACTTTGCCTTTTCTTCATCGGCAGGAGAGTGGTATCCCATGAAAGCATCAGCACCATCAGATTCGCTTTCATCATCAAAACGACCCAACCAGTAGTCGTCTTCCACTAACAGAGATGCTCCAGCTTCCTTCTGCTCTGCCAATGCGAGCTTCGCCTTGTAGTAGTGAGCATTCTTTACAACAGGCCTTCTACAGTCTTTCGCAAAATGACCAAGCTTCCCGCAATTATAACAAGTCATGGGTTCGTCTTTCTTCTCGCGGTCATTTTTCTATGTCTTCTCTTTCTTGTCAGACTGGTCGGGCTCATCAGCTTTCTTCTTTCCTTCATATCTGTCCTTATAATCATGGTGCTTGTCGGAGGAGGTGGAGTAACGCTGATTATTAGACGTCGGTTGCTTGTAGAACATTTGTTGGAAGGACTTTGAGAACAGGGCCATTGCTTTCTTGATGACAGTTATTTCAGAATCAGAATCACTGTCTTCTTTTTCCTCAGGTTCTGACTCAGATTTGCTTTGCTTTTGAGTACGTTTGGAGTGACGCCCAGAAGATTTGCCTCGTTTGGAAGACATGAGAGCAAGTGGCTCAGCAGGTGGCTTTGATGCAGTCTTCTTCTCGCTTAGAATTTCATTCACCACATCTTCGTATTGAAGAAGCGTCTCATAGAGTTCATGGATGCCGACTTTCTCTATCAAGTGGTTGTGCTTGACATGAGATGCAAATACCTTCCATTCAGGCAACAAGTTGTTGAGAAACTTGAGCGCGTTTTTCGTGTTGGATCGAGTGATTTGATTCTTGTTAAACTCGTTAAGAAGAAGAAAAAAGCGTTCATAGGTCTGGGTGAGAGATTCGCCGGTGCGCTGCTTAAACCCATCGAACTTGGTTATGGCGCTGTTGATCTTCAGTTGATTCCCGACATCGCTCCCGCGCATCATTTTCGCCACTTGATCCCACATACCTTTTGCTGTCCCTTTGTAGCTGTCGATGGTAGTGTAGATTGTGTTGGGTAGAGCTTGAACAAGATACCTCTTGGCATGCTTTTCTCCCTCAAGCATGCCTCTTTCGTCGTCAGTCATATCGGTGAGAGTCTTTTCCACGATACAAGGATCACCACCTTCTTGAGCTGGTGGAATGGTCTTCATTGGTTGAGGAATTGGCCCGTCTCGAAGAGCTCGCCAGATATATTCGAAGTTGTCCATCGACTCAATGAAGATTATAAATCTGTCTCGCCATTGGCTGTACTCACCTTGGTAGAGACAAGGTGGTTTGGAATCGGTGCCGATAGCAAGAGCGTCGCATGAAGACATCTTTAGTTGCACTGGAGTGATCGTCAGACTATTGGTTCGATTCAAAGTGATAACCTAACGCAAGGTACTACTAGTGATATCCTAACGCAGGTTCTACGATTGATTTGTACTAGAAGCAGGTAAGAATTCAACATAACTGAACTTACCGGATAGGAATCCGGATGTGATATCTGATCTGGAAGTGTCCGGATCAGATTGAGTGAAAAACAGATCAAATCACAGAAGTGTCCGGATAAGCAAGGGTTTCCGGATGAACTGAGATTTCCGGATAACAATAGGTTACCGGAAAGTCATAGTTTATCGGATAGATGTTACTTACCGGATAAAATATTATAACTGAACTTACCAGATGAATATAGTTTTCGAATGATATGCTTTCCGGATGAATTGCTTACCGGATGAATTGGGTATCCGGAAAGAATCAACTTGACCGGAAACTTTGAGTTGTCCGGATAAAATAGGTTACCGGAAACTTCGAGTTGTCAGGAAAAAATATTTTACCGGAAACTTTGGGTTTCCGGAACAATTGTATCCGGAAAGATTTAGAGATAGTGAACTTACCCGGAAAGTTGTGTGGTACCCAGAAAGAATTAAGGATGTTCCAGATAGTTGAGTGGTATCCGGAAACTATGGCTGGTTGTCCGGATACTGCGGCTGGAGTTGGAATTGCGACTAGAATTCGATTAGGGTTGCCCAAAAACTTTTCTGAAAGATTAGATACTTTCCAAAATAGCAAAATAACAGTACCCAAATCGATAGTCAAGCAAAATAGCACGATTTTGAATAAAAATTTCGATTCTTGATATGAACAGAACTCAAAAACCAAAACTTTGATTTTGCTTAAAAACCACTCAAACGATCGAATTATAACGAGAAAAATTGCAGAATCGTTAAGAAAGATAATGCTAACATGATGGTATAAACGAAACGAAGCAATTTAATCTGAATCAAAATATGAGATTTCAAAGCAAGAACACAGCCGTATGATCAGAAAACTTACCAGAATTCAAAAAGAACACTTTGAATCGATTTGTCCGTCTGCTATAATATCAATTGTGAGTTCCAAATCCGTGCAACGAACAATAAGAAATCAATATATAAGAATCATGTCGTTATGATTTCAACTGGGCATCCAATTTGCTTTCAATATGCAGAGAATTACAATAGAGTTTAGGAAAGCTAAAATGACAACTAGCTTAATTCTAAGCTAAACATAACTTTAAATACTCTGGTCCCGTGGTAACCAGCCCACGGCCCGTTCACTAACAAGGCTCAAAATAAAGAATTGCATATCAGCCCTTGAACTTATATTCAACCAAATATTGCCCTAACAAAATCAATGGATCTCCCCTTTTCTCTTATCCCCATAGATGAGTACATCATCATTTTCAGGCATAGGAATTCTGATTAATTTCTTGGCACGAAGAATTTCTGCTTGATTGCTCGTCAACCAATCCATACCAACGACTATATCAAACCCCCCAATCTCCATCAAAATCAAATCGATCGGGAATTCCTTCCCTTCTATCATAATTATACAACTTTCAAGTCTTTCGCGAACTAAGACTTGACCCCCATTAGCTATTTCAACTACTAAGGCATCTTTCAAGGTAGTGACAGACATAGCTAACTTTTGATAAAACGACTTCGATATAAAAGACAGGTTGGCACCACAATCAACTAATACACGTGCAGGTATTGAGTTAATAAGGAATGTACCAGAAACCACATCCTTCGATTCTTTTGCTTCATCAGTCGTCATATGAAATGCCCTGCCTGTTGACTTTGGAGTATTCAGCTTCCTTTCTTGATTCCCGCTCTTCCTTAATTTTGGGCAATCTTTTCGGAAATGACCGGGTTGTTTACATTCAAAATAGGTCGGCTCTTGGATGGGACAATTTGTAATTTGGTGAACACTCTTTCCACATTTAAAACATTCATTTGAAATCACCCGACACGGGCCAAAATGTTTGCTTCGGCATTTCTGGCACCCGTTTGGTTCCGGTCGAGACTCAAAACGAGTATTCTTAACATAGGGTTTGGATTTCTGAGAAGATTCGGACCGACCTTCCCATTTTCTTTTCTCCCCCCCCTTGTGTCTTCTCTTCCTTATCTCTGGCGTAAACTTCTTCTATTATTTTGGCTTCCTCGGTCGTTTCCCTCAGTGTCAAAGCTTTTGAATTCCGAACTCGTAACATCATATCAACCGGTAAGCCCTTCAGATAGGCTTTAATCTTCTCTTTTTCAGTTGGAGCCACATGCTGTAACACCCTAAAATTTGGAGTAAATTTAAACCTGAATAATTGCGGGATTAATACTTATAATGACATAGACAAATCACCGAAAAAGGGGAAGTAATATCGTGGCGTTTACATTACAATTAATCGAACGGGATAACCCAACAACCTACTAATCTAGACTGAACAAAGTTAAGATTATATACGGGTGTTGCTATCTCACTCTCAAAAGTATATCAAGCTATACACCAAAAGATCGCCTCTATGTCCCTTCAAAATGCTACCGCCTCATCCAAACTCTACTCTCATGCCCGAGGAGCCCCACCATTATAATGACCTGCTATACATGCCATTTAAAGAAGAAGTGTTAGGCTAAAGCCTAGTGAGAACAATCAATTACAAGTAGGAAATAAAATTCATTATTAAAGGAGCAATGAGTATTGTACTATAATCGTAATGGGATACCTCAAATTCCCAATGCCTTTAGAGTAACGGGGAAGACCCGCTTCCCAACGCAAGTGACGGAACACAATATTAAGCCACTTGACAAATTAGCAAAGTCGAACACTTACATAACACATAATACGGATGCCGAGTGTGGCCACTTAAAACAACACCCAATGTAGAGCAACATCCTTAACGTATTCGCACGTAGGACTTATACCATACCGTCGATGCCTAGCCGTGCCGCGATGTGGAAAACTAGCGTCCCAACATCGACATAAACTCTAGTGCCTATGGATCCATTACACTCTAATAACATATTCATAACTCCCAATTAAGCCAACACAATATTACCACATGAATAAGCTCATAACTTATGAACATTGGTAAACACATATTCAATATAGAGTGAAAACATAAGAAGAAATATGAGGTATTAAAACCATAAATCCCAAAGTCGATAATTAATCCCTTTTTCCATCATGAGAATCTCCTTTCATAATATCTCATCAAAATCCCCAATTTTAACAAACCCTAGATTTTGACCTACAATGGTCAAAATCATTTTATTCATCCAAATAAACCATATAGGTGGACAATCATAAGTAAATCAAAATTATTAGGTATTCAAACCTTTCAAACCATTTTACCCAACAAGACCCTAACATTTCACTAAATGCATTTTAGGTCAAAAGTAGAAATCATGAAGTGTTGAAGTAATAAGCACCATTTAGGTTAAAATCTATATATATAAACATGTATGTGAGTTGGGTTTAAAGAGAAACTCACCTTAGAGGTTTTTTTATAGAAAACCCCAAACCCTAGAAAGTGGAAGAGAAGATTCTTGAGCACTTGAGTGTAGTAATCGCTTAACAACCTAGAGATGGAGAAGGTTTTCTCATTAATGTGGTGGATGAAACCATAAATGAGGAGGGATGATGGAAGGAGTAACTTACCAAGCTTTAGAGTCCAAAATCGTCCCAAAGATGGAGAGAAAGAGAGTGAGACCTGATTTGGTAAAGTGAGAGAGAAGTGAAACTCTTGTAAGAAAAGGGCAAAATTTCGCCAGGTGCCACGCGGACGTCTGACAAGTACCCTGCGGACATCCGTCCCCCAAACTTAGAATTTCTCGGCCAAACTTCTGTTGCTTCCGCGGATGGCATGCGAAAGTCCGCACCACACGGACGTCCGACAACCTCCTATGCGGACGTCCGCTAATCCCAATTTTTATTTCCTTTTTCTAAAAACACACTCCAACCAAACTATGATCAAATGGTTATCATACTAATGAAAATTGGGGTGTTACAATCCTCCCCAACTTGGAAAAGATTTCATCCTCGAAATCTTAGGCTAACCAAACAAATGAGGATATCGACGTTTCTTGTTCTCTTCCGTCTCCCAAGTCACATTGGCACCCCGATGGTGCTTCCATTGCACCTTGACCATGTTCACTTCCTTGTGTCGAGTTCTTTTAGTCGATCTTTCCAAAATAGCTTCGGGCTCTTCTATGCAACGATTGTCATCTACTCAGATTTCCGACAATGGTATCACACTTCCTTCTTCCGCTACGCACTTCCGCAAATAACATATATGGAATGTCGGATGAATTCCGTCCATTTCCGGTGGTAAGTCCAATATGTAGGCTTGCGAACCCACACGCTCTAAAATAGTGAATGGTCCAAGGAAACGGGGACTCAACTTCCCTCGTTTCCCAAAACGAATCAAACCCCTCCAAGGTGACACCTTCAACATAACACGTTCTCCCGCTTGGAAATCCACCGGTCTCCTTTTCTTGTCGGCGTAGCTCTTTTGTCGATCTTGGGCCGCTTTCAAACGTTCTCTAATGATTTTGACTTTGTCGGCCGTTTCTTGTACGATTTCCGGTCCGGCGAATTGTTTCTCCCCCGCCTCTAACCAACACGCAGGAGTTCTACACTTTCTCCCATATAATGCCTCAAATGGTGCCGCCTTCAAGCTAGAGTGATAGCTATTGTTGTAAGCAAACTCTACTAACGGTAGGTGAGTGTCCCAATTACCCCCAAAGTCAATTACGCAAGCCCTCAACATATCCTCCAAGGTTTGGATAGTCCTTTCGCTTTGTCCATCCGTTTGTGGGTGGTAAGCTGTGCTTAAATTCACCCTCGTACCACGTTCTTCTTGTAATGCTTGCCAAAACCTTGATGTGAACCGACTATCCCGATCGGAGACTATGGACACGGGCACTCCGTGCCTCGAAACCACTTTATCAATGTAGAGCTTTGCCAACTTGTCCATTGGAAAGGTTTCCCGCATCGCCAAGAAGTGTGCACTCTTCGTCAACCGGTCCACTATCACCCAAATAGTGTCGTGACCTTTCATAGTCTTTGGCAATTTAGTTACAAAATCCATGGTGATCTTCTTCCACTTCCACTCGGGGATTTCCAAAGGTCGTAAATTACCATAGGGCAATTGATGTTGAGCCTTCACTTGCGAGCAGGTCGTACACCGCTCTACATAATGCGCCACATCCAATTTCATGACTGGCCACCAATAATATAGCTTCAAGTCCCGATACATTTTGGTGCTTCCGGGGTGAATGGAGTATTGGACTTATGAACCTCGTCCATGAGTAGTTCCCGATTTCCACCGATCTTGGGCACCCACACGCGCCCGTTGAACAACTTAACTCCACGACCATCCTCCGTTAACAGTTGCTTTTGCTTCACCATTACCTTATCCTTAAGGTTCTCTTCTTTTAAGGCTTCGGATTGTGCCGCTCTAATCCGCTTCACTAAGCTTAACACTATGTCGATCCTCGAGAGGTTGGCGCGTAAGCTCCCACTATACTCTTTTCGGCTCAAGGCGTCGGTGACCACATTGACCTTACCCGGATGGTAAAGCAATTCACAATCATAGTCTTTGAGTAATTCCAACCATCTCCGTTGCCTCATGTTCAATTCCTTTTGATCAAATACATACTTCAAGCTCTTGTGATCCGTGTACAACGTACATTTCGTGTCGTAGAGGTAATGACGCCACAACTTCAACGCGAATACCACCGCGACCAATTCCAAATCGTGCGTAGGGTAGTTCTTTTCGTGCACCTTGAGTTGTCTCGAGGCATAAGCGATCACTTTTCCTCGTTGCATTAGTATGCACCCCAAGCCTATCTTGGATGCATCGCTATAGACCACAAAATCTTCCGATCCTTCGGGTAGGGATAGTATAGGTGCTTCACATAACTTCTTTTGTAAAGTACGGAATGCTTCCTCTTGCCTTGCGGTCCATACAAACTTCACATTCTTTCGAGTCAAAGCCGTCAATGGAGAAGCAATCTTAGAAAAGTCTTGAATGAATCTCCGGTAGTAACCCGCCAAACCCAAGAAGCTTCGGATTTCCCCCAGACTCTTGGGAGGTTCCCAATTCATCATTGCCTCGATTTTGGAAGGGTCCACCTTCACTCCGTCTCGGGTAACCACGTGACCCAAGAATTGGACCTCACTCAACCAAAAGTCGCACTTAGAGAACTTCGCGTATAATTTTTCCTTTCATAAAACCTCTAACACTTCTCGTAGGTGAAACTCGTGGTCCGCTTCATCCATGGAGTAAACTAAGATATCATCTATGAAGACGATAACCGACTTATCGAGGAAGGGTCGACACACCCGATTCATCAAGTCCATGAACACCGTCGGTGTGTTCGTCAACCCAAATGGCATTACTAGGAATTCGTAATGTCCATACCGCGTCCGGAAAGCCGTCTTTGGAACATCGTCTTCTCTAACCCTTACTTGATGATAACCCGAACGTAGATCGATCTTTGAGAAGCATCTTGCTCCTTGAAGTTGGTCAAACAAGTCGTCGATTCTAGGGAGTGGATACTTGTTCTTTACGGTTACCTTATTCAACTCTCGGTAGTCGATACACATTCTCATGGTGCCATCTTCTTCTTAACAAACAATACCGGTGCTCCCCAAGGGGATGAACTCGGCCTCACGAACCCCTTCTCCAAAAGCTCTTGGAGTTGCGCCATCATCTCTTGCATTTCGGACGGAGCCAATAGGTAGGGAGCCCTAGCTATCGGAGCCGCTCCCGGTACCAAGTCTATCTTAAACTCCACTTGTCGATCCGGTGGTAAACCCAACAAGTCTTCCGGAAACACGTCGGGGAACTCGCGTACCACCTTCACGTCCTTGAGCTTCTTCTTTTCCAACTTGGTATCGATTACGTATGCTAAGAAGGACGTACACCCCTTAACTAAGCATTTGCGTGCCTTTAACACGAAGATGATTGCTACATCTCCTTTCCTTCGTTCTCCATAGATGGCCACACTATCTCCCTCCGAAGAAGGTATGCGAATCAACTTTTTTGCGCATAGAATCTCGGCATGATTCTCGGCTAACCAATCCATTCCAACTACCACGTCAAATCCTCCGATAACCATAGGTATTAAGTCAATCGAGAACTCTTTCCCTTCGATCTCTAGCTTGCAACCCCTTAAGACCTCACGTACTATCACTTGACCTCCGTCGGCTATTTCTACCACTATAGCATCGCCAAAGCTACTATTGGGCATAGACAACTTTTGGCGAAATGAATTTGACACGAAAGAAAAACTTGCACCCGAATCAAATAACACACGTGTAGGTACGGAGTTTAGGAGAAACGTACCCGACACTACGTCCGTCGAAGCCTTCGCCTCCTCGGTAGTCATTTGAAAAGCTCCACCCGTAGCTCTTGGAGGGTCCACTTTCTTCCCCCCCCCGACTTCAACTTCGGACACTCGCTTCTAAAATGCCCCGGTTCCTTGCATTCGTAACATATTTGCCCCTTAACCGGGCAATCCTTGAAGATGTGACCGGTCTTGCCGCACTTGAAACAACTCCCGGGCATAGAGTGACATGGACCAAAGTGCTTGTTTCGGCATCGGGGGCACCACTTGGCCTTGCGCCCCGAGTCGGCCCCCCGATAGTTGGTATTAAACGGCTTCGATCTCTTGGAGGGCATGGAGTTTCCCTCCCACTTTCTCTTCTCCAGTACCACCACTTTCTCTTCCTTGCCTTGGCTATAGGCATCCTCAACTAACTGGGCTTCCTCTATTGCCTCCTGGAGAGTAGACGCTCTTGACACTCGGACCATGGTCATCATGTCCGACGGAAGGCCCTTGATGTAAGCCTTAACTTTCTCCTTCTCGGTAGGGACTAGGTGTCCCACTAGACCCCACTTCTCCATGAACAGTCGATTGTATTCTTTGATTGAAAAATTTCCCTTTTTCAAATTCTGGAACTCTTCTTCTATTCGGTCCATTGCTCTCTCATTACAGTACTCCTCCAGAATCTTCTTCTTGAAGACTGCCCAACTCAGTTTGGCCAACACCGCGGCCTCAATGGAAGTGGAGTAAACATTCCACCAAGCGAGGGTTGTCCCTCTCAGCATTTGAGAACCAAACTTAGCCTTTTGATTCTCCCCGCACTCACTAGTTCGGAAGGCCTGCTACATTTCTCTTATCTAGTTCATGCACACAGCCGGATCATCTGTGCCTTTAAACTCAGGTGGTCGGCAACTAAGAAAGGTTTTGAAAGAGCATGCCTTTCCTTCTTGCCTCACATCATTGGTGCCCAAACCGTCAGTATGGATCTCATTCCCGGTACCCCCGGAACCAGCCACTATTATGTTTTCAGCAACCGTTTCGTGCCTACGGTTGTTGGTGTCTCGGTCTTCCAGTAGTTTCAGAAATTGTTCCTGTTGTTGTGCCATGGATCGGTTCATGGCCGTCATCATTCTGGTCTCAGCCGTTGCCTCCTCTAAGACAGGATCAGACGTCTCCAAGTTTCGTCTAGGTATACGTTCGGGTCCACCACCCAACAAATTAGTGTTAGGTGGAGGTCCCTCCGCCGCCGTCACCCTCGGTTGATCGGCCGTGGACACCGTAGCATCATGACCCTCCACCCTACTGCGAGTATTAACCATCGAAGTCTGCCACACATTCGAGAATGAGTTGAGAATAGGCTATAAGAGTTTAAACATAAGAAACGTACCAATACATGCATCAATCATCATAACAACAACAATCTAAGCATACTCACGTAATGATATATTCATAATAGCAGTAGCTAATTGAGATTATGAACATACTTTACATAAGAATTCTCGTTACCATAGTCACAACTCTCAACTTATGTACTTCCGTCGACTCTAAGACCATCCTATCTAATGAATTCTACCCAAAGCTCACCCAATCAATACTTAATCGTTTCAGTTTAAGTCTAGGTATCTTAATGACGAACCTAGTTCGCTTAAACTACTGCTCTGATACCAACTTGTAACACCCTAAAATTTGGAGTAAATTTAAACCTAAATAACTGCGGGATTAATACTTATAATGACAAGGCCAAATCACCCAAAAAGGAGAAGTAATATCGTGGCGTTTACATTACAATTAATCGAACGGGATAACCCAACAACCTACTGATCTAGACTGAACAAAGTTAAGATTATATGCGGGTGTTGCTATCTCTCTCTCAAAAGTATATCAAACTATACACCAAAAGATCGCCTCTATGTCCCTTCAAAATGCTACCGCCTCATCCAAACTCTACTCTCATGCCCGAGGAGCCCCACCATTAGAATGACCTGCTATACATGCCGTTTAAAGAAGAAGTGTTAGGCTAAAGCCTAGTGAGAACAATCAATTACAAGTAGGAAATAAAAGTCATTATTAAAGGAGCAATGAGTATTGTACTATAATCGTAATGGGATACCTCAAATTCCCAATGCCTTTAGAGTAACGGGGAAGACCCGCTTCCCAACGCAAGTGACATAACACACTATTAAGCCACTTAACAAATTAGCAATGTCGAACACTTACATAACACATAATACGGATGCCGGGTGTGGCCACTTAAAACCACACCCAATGTAGAGCAACATCCTTAACGTATTCACACGTAGGACTTATACCATACCGTCGATGCCTAGCCGTGCCGCGAAGTGGATAACTAGCATCCCAACATCGGCATAAATTCTAATGCCTATGGATCCATTACACTCTAATAACATATTCATAACTCCCAATAAAGCCAACACAATATTACCACATGAATAAGCTCATAACTTATGAACATTGGTAAACACATATTCAATATAGAGTGAAAACATAAGAAGAAATATGAGGTATTAAAACCATAAATCCCAAATTCGATAATTAATCCCTTTTTCCATCATGAAAATCTCCTTTCATAATATCTCATCAAAATCCCCAATTTTACCAAACCCTAGATTTTGACCTACAATGGTCAAAATCATTTTATTCATCCAAATAAACCATATAGGTGGACAATCATAAGTAAATCAAAATTATTAGGTATTCAAACCTTTCAAACCATTTTACCCAACAAGACCCTAACATTTCACCAAATCCATTTTAGGTCAAAAGTAGAAATCATGAAGTGTGGAAGTAAGAAGCACCATTTAGGTTAAAATCTATATATATAAACATGTATGTGAGTTGGGTTTGAAGAGAAACTCACCTTAGAGGGTTTTTATAGAAAACCCCAAACCTTAGAAAGTGGAAGAGAAGATTCTTGAGCACTTGAGTGTAGTAATCGCTTAACAACCTAGAGATGGAGAATGTTTTCTCATTAATGTGGTGGATGAAACCACAAATGAGGAGGGATGATGGAAGGAGTAACTTACCAAGCTTTAGAGTCCAAAATCGTCCCAAAGATGGAGACAAAGAGAGTGAGATCTAATTTGGTAAAGTGAGAGAGAGAAGTGAAACTCTTGGAAGAAAAGGGCAAAATTTCGCCAGGTGCCACGCGGACGTCCGACAAGTACCCTGCGGACGTCCGTCCCCCAAACTTAGAATTTCTCGGCCAAACTTCTGTTGCTTCCGCGGATGGCATGCGGAAGTCCGCACCACACGGACGTCCGACAACCTCCTATGCGGACGTCCGCTAATCCCCATTTTTATTTCCTTTTTCTAAAAACACACTCCAACCAAACTATGATCAAATGGTTATCCTACTAACGAAAATTGGGGTGTTACACATGCCCCACTAGATTTAGCTTTTCCAAGAAGATTCGAGTATACTCTCTTACTGATAAATTCCCCTTTTTAAGCGTTCGGAATTCTTCTTCAATACGATCCATTTCGTCTCATTGCAATATTCTTCTAATATCTTCCTTTTGAACGACTCCCATGTCATAGCGGCTAAAACTGGAGCCGTTACAGTCGATGTCACAATATTCCACCAGCTCAAAGCGTTTCCGCGTAACATCTGAGATCCAAATCTGACATTCGATTCTTCGTCTCACTCACAGGCTCTAAAAGCCTGTTCCATTTCTCTAATCCAATTCTTACAAGCAATTGGATTGTCTGATCCAGCAAATTCCGGTGGCTTGCAGCTCAAAAACGTTTTATAAGAACAAACTTTCTCTATCATTCTTTTCACATTCTGCACCGGATTAACAGGTGGAGTTATTGTACCAGTACCCATTTCCGGTCTTCGTGACTCAACGTTTCGGTCATTAAACATTTTCATAAACATCTCTTGTTGTTGAGTCAGTGCCTTATTCATAACTAGCATCATGTTCTCAATCATGCGAGATTCCATGGTAGTTTCTGTCGTTACCGGGTTAGAAGTACCGGCACTCGTTCATTGTGCTTGACTTCCTCCTCCTCCCATTATAGGTGGCCTTGGTGGACTCTCATAAGTTCCACCCTTTTCGGGTTGCTTATCCACCACCCATTCATTTGCCGCCCTCACTTTTGAAGAATTAGGAGATCTGGTTGGTGTATTCACCATCGTATTTTGTCGAAGCACATAAAGATAACCATAAGAAATGGCTACACGTACCCAAACACAAGAAACGTACTTCAAGGTTCATTAATCACCATAACAATTCAAAAAGAAGTATGCTTACGTAACAATATATTCATAATAACAGCAGCTAATTGAAATGATCAACATACTATACATAAGAATCCTCGTTACCATCATCACAGTTCTTAATTCACGTATTTCCGTCGACTCTAAGCCTGTCCCGTCTTAGTAATTCTACCCAATCTCACAAATCATAACTTAATCATCTCAGTTTAAGTCTAGGTATCTCACGATCATACCTAGTTCACTTAAACTACAACTCTGATACCAAACTGAAACACCCTAAAACCACAATAAACTTAAACCTTAATTTATCATAATAATTTACAACATCTTCCCAAAAGTTTTCATTCACAAACGGAGAATTAATGACAAGGTCTCATTACAACTGAAATATCATAAACAACCGAATAATCTAATTCATAACCTTGTCTAGAATTAGTGACAAGGTCTTATAACATCAGATTATATGGGTTGTCTATAATATCTCTAAAATAATCCTTGTTCTACTAATTTCTCCAACCTAGCTCCAAAAGCATAACTCTGGGACTTCTCGACACTCATCCCTGCTTATACCTTCCCGAGCTAGTACCTGGTAAGAAAATTTAATTTGAAAAGATTAGGCTTTCGCCTAGTGAGAACATCCAGTTTTCAAATTAAAACTTGATAAGCTTTGAAAACCAAAACTGTAAACAAAGCATGTAATTTAACCTGCTCATAATCTTTCTTACCGTACATATAGCATCTTTTGATGACGGGAATCATACCCGATTCCACGAATATGACAAACACTAAGTAAGTCACAATATCATGTTCGAGAGCACCACTACGAATCTCCACGGATTCTAGATTACAGCTCATATCCAAGAAATTACAATTAAACCATGACTATTTCTTAGAATGGAAGTAGAAATAGCAATTATGCCTTTCCTATTCTTAATCTCCCAATTGAAAGCGAAAATAGCAATTACACCTTGCCTATTTCTCCTCTCTCAATATAAAACGGAAATAGCAGTTATACCGTGCCTATTTCACCTTTTCACATCACAGAACAAAAGGGAATAACAATTATACCTTGTCTATTCCTCAATTCCAATATAAACGAGAATAGCAATTATACCTTGCCTATTCTACGTTATCCAATAATGCTAGTGCCTATGGATCCATTACACTTACTAGCATACGTGCATTTCAAACCAAAATACACATCACATTGTATCATACTCGAAATTGAGTTACAATGATTTTCGTACTGTTAAAATAATTAAGATCTTTTTCATATTCGGAAAACACTTTATCATAAAAACCTCATACAATAAGTTATCCGGAATACCTATCCGGTAAACTAATCCGGAACTCAAAGAATCCGGTAACATCCGGAAAAAGTATCCGGACTCCAAGTCTGGAACCATCCGGGAATCAAATCCGATATCTTATCCGGAAACCATCCGATATCCGGTAAAAACATCCGGACACCTATCCGGAATCCGGAACACTCCGGTATCCGGAATCAAGTCTGGACTACAATCCGGAAAACGTATCCGAAAATCATAGTCCAGAAACTCCATCTTTCGGGCTCTTCGATACATAGTTCGATCATTAGTTTCTTACTATTTTAATTCCAATCACAAACAACTCTTTTTAATCTATTTCATAGAGATATAAATACGTTCACAAAACCAATTCAAATCGATTCATTAAATTTATTGAGATAGATGAACTCACCTGATGAGAGTTCGAACCCAGTGTTTGCAACCCAAATCGATTCACCTTCAAACTTCACACTAATTACCAACACCTAATCAAATCAACTCAATTTGATTATCGATTTCTAAGGGATTGAATTGAAGTCAGGATTGAATTCTTACCAGAATTTTTTTAGAACTCAGGACTCTCTCTCTAGCTTGTTTTGAACCGACTTCCAGATACAATTGAGATAATTCTCAATAATTCAGCCGACCTAAAACTTTTATACAAAATCAACTATCAACAAATGACCAAATCAACCCTGAAGTTTTGCATTTTAAAATTAGTCCAACACTTTGACTAATTACTCTTTCGACCCCTTTATTTCAAAATATAACATAATGGAAATTCGAGGTGTTACATTTAGTGTATGGGATAAAATACCAACTTACAAAACGCAAAAAAAATGTTCAAATTTCTTGCTATTTCGTATTCTTTTTTCGCAAGTACTTAATCTCTCAATTCTTTCATCTCTCTCTCTCTCTTTGTCTTTGAAAATGGTCGGTGATGCATCAAGCGAACAAATTGCTCAAGTTCTTGCCCAGCACGGATGAAAGTCCGAAGTTTGGAAATTTTTATAATATGGTGATTCTCACTAACGGGAAAAAAGGCACAACGAAATTGAGTGGATATCTCCTTACGGCGGAAGGAAACTCAACATTAAAGCGACACACTGAACAAATGTGCAATGGGATGAAGTCGGGAGCTGATTCAAGACTTCAAGTGAAACCATACTTGGCAATCAAGGTCAAATATGGTCGTATGATGCTGAGTTGAACCAGAAATGACAACTAAATGTGTCATTTAAGTCGAGTTATCGTTCGGACATTCGACAATCCTCACATTAACGCTAGATACAACCACACCATAAACCAGTAAGTCGTCAAACTCTTAGACACGAGGCACTTAAAATGTGGAAAGTGGCGAAAAATGAAATTTGATAAATGTTTTCTCAATTACCTAACAATGTTTTCTTTAACATGTGGTGTATGGACTATGAAGCACACCACATGGATTGCTGGTTTATTATATATATATATAACGACACATTGGATTGAGCCTAAATCGTGACAATTATTGCAAACCGAACGTGTTATCACATTTGAACCGTTTGGTGCGCCAAATTTGGGTGAGCACCAATTTTCAATTATTAAAAAAGCTCTTCTTTTTTATAATTTATATAGTAAAGTCGTTATCATTTCATTTGATTTAGCTAGTAATAATACTGCATGTGTAGATAAATTAAAATTGGCTTAAACCACTATTTTGGACGGTCAATTATTTCATACAGGTTGTTGTGCCCACATTATCAAATTAGCTGTTCAATATGGTTTAAATAGTTGTAGCCGCACACTTATTAAGTTTAGAATTATGTTACGGGATTTTTTTTCAAAAGGTAAAGGAATGCACGTGACATATAGAAAATATTGCAAGGAAGTTGGTTTTAGAGTTTTGGGACCGAACTTTGATATGCTCGCTCGATGGAATTCAACGTATTATATGATTGAAATTTTGATAAAACAAAAAAATTATATACAAGCATATACGATATTTTGGACGATTTTAAAAACACAACAATTTAGTTATCCAATGTTTATTATCCAACAAATCCTCTACTTTTAAGTCAATTATATATTTTGGCAAGTAACATTGCACAATACGAATATCATCACGATTGGAGAAGGTTGATAAGATCAATGAAAGCAAACTTGTTAAAATATTTTCTCGAGGTCCTCTTTTTTGTGCAAAGACGTTAACCCGTATTTAAATGTTACCGTTGTTGATGTTTTAATTACATAACTAAGTGTGACTTTTGGTTTAGATACGCCTTCAAATAACAGTTTTTCAACGGAAAGAAAACGTTTGTTTAATCGTAATTTTACAGAATTATTTGATATTTATAAAATCCTTCATGGGGGAGGAAGCCAACAACAAAGCCAACGACAACAAATATTTACGGGTTCTAGTTCCAGTTCTAATTCTAGTGGTTATTGCCGAAGCCGGAAAGACTTAATGACTAACTTAATGAATGAGGTGCAAAATGAATCGAGTAAAAAGAACAGACTTGATACTGATTTGGATGAATTAAACATTTACGTGCGTACTAAATTCCCAATTTTGGAAAGTGTCGAGAATTTTGAAGAATTAAAGTTATTACGATTTTGGCAACAAAAGGAACCTCAATTCCCAGTTTTGGCATGTATGTCACGTGATATACTAACAATTCAAGCTAGTACCGTAGCTTCGGATTATGTTTTTTCTCTTAGTGTCAGGATCCTTTCGGTACCCCGAAAAAGATTAACCTCGGAGTCCGTAGAGTGTTGCGTATGCTTGAAGGATTACTTGGATAATATTGATAGAATTCAACACCAAACATCACTAGAGGTGGAGATTGAAGTAGTCGAAGAAAACTTGGAAGAAAACAAAATCAACATGAGACTAAGTTCGCCACCAACTACCGATACGGACGACACTATCTCACAATATGACAAGGACACGAACTTGAGATTGATGACTTTGATGAGACTACAACTCTTTAAAGATTCCAGTCAACCGGAACTCTTCAATTCAATCAACCATGAGAATAGTGTATTTTTTGATAATTCAATCAATGTAATTTTTAAATGTATTGTAAAATCAAAATTATAATAAAACGTATTTTTAAAGTATATTTGAGTGACCTAATTACGTATTTTAAAGTGTATTAAAACAAACATTGATTAATTTCAAAAATAATTTTTGTGTGAAGGACCGATTTGGGACCGGTTACACAGAACCCTAACTGGGCTTAGCATTTTCGACCAAGATCGAGACCAGAACCGGGAGTGGTCCATAAAAACACTGTTTTTATGCCAGGAATCCAGGATTGGTCCATAAAAACACTGTTTCGGACTAGGGTCGTTTTGGCCCAACTCGAGACCTAAATTCGGCCATCTGTACGTGCATAAATATAATAGCAAATATTGGGCTTATATCATGTTTAAAATCGTTAGGCTTTTGAGTACTACTTTACTTCGTGGAAGGCCCAATTATGTGAGAGAAACTCACATTTTTCAAGTTTCAACTTTCACATGCGCAAATGTTCCCAAATAAAGACGAATTGGATTAAAAAATCACATTTCAAAATGTATATATAATTTAACAAACTTATTTAAGCGTTTATAAATTAAGAATATTTATTTTAAATGTTATACCATAAAAATAATTCAAGTTTGGCATGCAGTATTTGCATATATATATATATAGGGTGTGTTTAATTTTCAAACCATACAATTCGTACAAACTATACAAATAACTATATTAGAAAACAATAGATATATTTCTAGACAATTATCATGATCATTAATTATGATTGAGATATATATAAGGTTCATTAATTATGATCACGACTTTAGATTATGAAACATAATAAAATCATATATTTATTAGACTTAATGAACGGCTAAGATTTGTTTGTGTAGTTTGTACGAATTGTATGGTTTGCAAATGAAACACACCTTATATAAATATAGGGTCAGGGTCAGGTTTAAGGAAAAACGGAAAACTGAGGAGCACCCTGGTAGCCCATCATCTGGACGATATGCACTTGTGCATACAAGTAATTTGTAACATTAACACGTGCATATATGCACAAATGCATAATGTACACGTGCATAAAAACCAAAAGTCAACTTAATTTACTTGTATGCACAAGTGTATACCGTCACTGTCAAGGTGTTATTCAATTTTTTATTTTTTAAAAGTTTTCCCTTAAATCTTTCTCTCTCTATATATACTCTCAAGTTATAAGTCTTTAAATATATGTTTTGTAAATATGGTTTCTAAAATATTGCTTGATTAAAACTTTCCACCAAATAATTAACACATATATTAACACGTTCGATGCATTCTGAAGTTGGAAAAGTACTTTTATGCATTAGTGATTAGACAATATCCATTTTACCGATAGCGTTAATTTAACTGTATATGTGGAAAATTGAGAACAAATCAATATATATATATATATATATATATATATTAAAAGAGAAACCACCATATATGAGATGACATAATGTAGTTTGAGTATTTATAAAAAATTGAAATATGGTGTGCTTTGGCTATCCCACATTGATGAGAAAAAGAAAGTTTGAAATAGTGAAATGTGTATAAGAAATGAAGAGATTATTCTTTTGTAACAAGTGATAGTGTTGGCCCACATTAGTAAACCTTTTGTTGACAAAAAAACTTTGTTTAAATATATCAAAACTTGAAATGTGGTGTGTTTTGGCTATCCCACATTGGTGAGAAAAAAAAGTTATATATTAAAAGAGAAACCACCATGTATGAGGTGACATAATGTGGTTTGAGTATTTATCAAAATTTGAAATATGGTGTGCTTTGGCTATCTCACATTGATGAGAAAAAGAAAGTTTGAAAGAGTAAAATGTGTATAAGAAATGAGGAGATCATTCTTTTATAACAAGTGATAGTGTTGACCCACATTAATAAACCTTTTGTTGGCAAAAAAACTTTGTTTGCAAAAAAACATTGTTTAAATATATCAAAACTTGAAATGTGGTGTGTTTTGGCTATCCCACATTGGTGAGAAAAAAAGTTTAAAAGAGTGAAATGTGTATAAGAAATGAGAAAATCATTTTTTGTAGCAAGTGATAGTGTTGGCTCACATTAGTAAACTTTTTGTTGGCAAAAAAGGTTTTGTTTCCAAAAAAGATTTGTTTATATACATCAAATCTTGAAATGTGGTGTGTTTTGGCTATCCCATATTGGTGAGGAAAAGAAAGTTTGAAATAATGAAATGTGTATAAAAAATGTGGAACTCATTCTTTTGTAACAAGTCATAGTCTTGGCCCACATTAGTAAACCTTTTTTTTTGGCAAAAAAAGTTCTCTTTATGTAATAAATTGTTAAAACAATGTCTTTGTGGAAAATAATCCTATATACATAAAAAAATTGGTTAAAAGAACAACCAAGACTGATTGTATAAAAATACAACTAAAATTGACATTATAAAGTTTGTGTATTTCTTAAATCTTGAAATGTGGTTGAGTTTCCATATCCCACATTGGTGGGAATAAGATAATCAACCAGTCAATATATATATATATATATATAAAGAAAAACCAAGAGGTATTGAGATGACATCAAGAGAATAGAATATTGAGGTATTGGTGAATTTTGGTTGAGCTTGAGATATCCCACATTGGTGAGAGATAGAAAGATTGAAGTATAATGGTATGTATAAAAAAGAATGATATGATGACATTGTGTCAACTCATGGGGTTTGTGTCATGAGTTATCTTATTTAGATGACTCAACTTATGCAAAACAAATCTTATTATAAAAAATCGATATATATATATATATATATATATATATATATATATATATATATATATATAGGCGGGTTCAAACGAGGAGCGTACCAATTTAAGAAAACGCGAGGAGCACCGCCCATGTACTGAATCACATGTGATTCACGTACAAAATCACATGTGATTTACAACTGATCGGGGGGCTTCCGCCCATGTAGTGGATCACATGTGATTCACAACTAAGATCACATGTGATCCGGGCGACTTGGACAGGTCGCGGACCAGGTCGCCCGCTACCCCGATTTTTTCGGCAGTAGTGGATCACATGTAATCCAGTACATAGAAGGTGTTCCTCGCGTTCTCGTAAATAGGTACGCTCCTCGTTTGAACCTTCCTATATATATATATATATTAAAAGAAAAACCAAGTGATATTGAGTTGGCAGTATGAGAATAAAGTATTGGGGTATTGGTGAATTTTTGACATCCTACATTGGTGAGAGATAGAAAGATAAACCAAGAATGATAGGATGTCATTGGGTCAATTCATGGGGTTTGCGTTATGGGTTATCTTATTTAATTGACAATGTTTATGCAAAACAAATCTTATTATAAAAACGTTAAAAAAATGTTGTGGTTGAAATTTTTGAAGTAGGAAGTGACTATAAAAAATGAAGGATGGATGTTTTGTGTAAAGTATGTGGTTGACTCAATTTAGTTTACCCTATTTTGCATTATCCCATATTGGTTTGAAGATGCAAGTTTTGAAAGATGAAGTGAGTATAAGAAAGAAGGGGTGATGTATTTGTCTCAATTCATGTGTTTGGCCCAATTTAGCTTACCATATTTTGCAAATGCATTTTGAGGTGGCACCATGAGAATTAACTATTCTCAAATGGTGGATTGTGCTTGAATTTAAGTTGTCCTATATTGGTAAAAAGTTGAAAGATTGGAACAAATAAGTGAGTATAAGAAGTGAATATGAGAGGTTTTTGTGTCAAGACATTGAGTTGCCATAATTTAGTAACCTTTTTTTGAAAAATATGTAAAAATCATAACCAAGGATGAGGATTTGGCAACATTAAATTTGAGTAATCCTCAAATCTTGAAATGTGGTTTAGTTTCATCATCCCACATTGATGAGAAAATCAAAATTTTGAAGTAGAAAATGACTATATATATTAAAAAATTAAAAGAATGTTTTTGTGTTAACTAATAAAGTTGTTTCATGTTTATTTAATGCAACTCATAGGCTTGACTAATTTTAGTTGAACCATTTTTTGGAAGAAAAATAAAATTTTTAAACCCTTCGTAACAACAATAATGATAGGGTTGTCTGACATGTCGTTTGAGTTGAAAATAGCATAACAAAGTTGTTACCGATACATACGAAACTCTTCTTAACAGCACATTGTTATCAATATATGAAGCACTTATGGAAATACATTATTCATTTTAAAGTGTATCTTATTAATAAACAAATAAAGAATTATGCTTTACGCTAACTACGACATTATTTATTTAAAAAACTTATCAGTATCGCGCAACGCGCGAGACCCATACTAGTAAAAGGAAAAGGAAAAGGTTCGGAAAGCAAAAAAAATCCTTGGCAATTTTTCTGGTTAGAGTGGAACAAAATGTTGGTAGCAGCTTAGAGCATTTTGGAAAAAAAAACATTGATTATAATATTAAAATATTTCATTTATTTATTAAAATATTATTTTTCTCTCTAAATATTTTATTTTCAAAGATTATTATTGGTCTTAGTAATTATTTTTTGGATTATCTTCATATTTAGAGAAAAACTCCTTCTATAATTGACTTTGAAAGCCGTGTGTAAACGACCTTAGTAAATTCGGATTTAAAAAACTTTTTGTTAAAAGAAATTAACAAGAACCATACAAATTAATTGGGCTTTTTTTATTTAAGAGAAAGTTTAATAGGGATGGTGAGTAGTAATAAAGTAAGCATTGAACATGAAGATTAGGATGAGTTGGCCTACTTAGACCTATTGCCATTATACAATGGCAAGCATGTTTTCCCTTGATGCCCACAACTTGTTTACTACACTAATCACACTAATCAAATCAATTATATATATATATATGTGTGTGTGTGAGAGAGAGAGTATGTGTGTATGTATAGAAAGAGATAGTGTGCACACAGGCACACGTATCACACACGTGGACACATGTTCACCCTAGAATGGTTGGTGTAGAAGTTTTGTATAAATGTATCGCCATGCATTGGGTTGGAATTATGGTATTTATACAACCTAATTCAATTATGACAGTTAAAAGAATCGTAACCCGACTCAACTTGTGTGGGTTAATGTGGGTTGGATTGGGTTAGAGGCGTAGTAGTTAACATAAATTTGACGAACGAAATACAATAAATAATTAAATATTACTAAAATTATACCCATTTGAAGTTTGCAATCATCTAAATATATATTTAAATCTTCGAGTCTTGGAATCAAACTTTAAAAGTATGAGCGACAAACAAAACCTCCAATCATCAATCAAGTACGATCGTTTTAGACCCCTTCGACTCAAAATTTATCTTGCCTTGAGTTTGTTTACGTTGTCTACAATTCAAAATTAAAACAATAAGTTAAGTAATTTATTAAGAATATATAAGCATAAAAAACCATTTTTATCAAATTAGTTTCCAAAGTTTATTTACCTTTTTGAAGAAGCTTATAAGATGTTATTTCATCAAAATATTCATTTGTTTTACACTCCACACGATTCTCTTTCAACCAACATATGTGCATACAAATGCCTTCATGGACTAAAAAACTCGCAAATGAGTCCAATATACGTCCACTAAGTACTAAAAGTGAATTCAGACGACACAGTGGATATTATAGAATGAACGTCATTAGGTATTGTAAACTAGATGGTATACCTATTAACATTGTTTTTCCACCAAAGTACAACATCAAATGAACGATTCTTTTGATTGATAAATCTGTATATATATATCATTCTCATCCAAAGATGTTGTAGCCTACTGGTAAGGCCCTAGGGGGAAAGTGGTGGAAGCCCTTTCTACCCCGGGTTCGAATCCAAGGGTGATCACGCTAGGATATCAAGGGTCGGGGGCTGTATCGTGGCCGGATCGTGGGCCGAATCGTGGTCGGGTCGAAGGGGGATTAGTCTGGACGAAGTCCAGGATACCCCCGAAATGCAATTGTCTTTCAAAAAAAAATATCATTCTCATTCATATTCTCTGACACATCCATTTGTTGTAGTTTCAAAAACGATTTCAATAAAAACCAAATGGTATTACCTATTAGCATTATTTTTCTACCAAAGTACAACATCAAATGAGCAAATCTTTTGATTGATAGATTCGTCAACCAAGTATATATCATTCTCATTCACATTCTCCAACACATCCATTTATTGTTGTTTCAAAAACGGTTTCAATAATTTTCTCCTATGAATTCTTTTGTGATAAATTATTTGGGGGTGAATCTCTTATAGTAAACGGTACATATAGCCAAAAATAAACTCAACAAACATTATATAACATATTACACATCATATATATAAGCATTATATAAGCATTTATATATTATTAATATTTATATATAGCTATAAATAAATTTTTATCAAAGTTATATGTATTAACGGCAAGTTGGGTTAGGTTGAGCTAAATATAATATTTTAATTGACAACTTGACATGTTGGGTTTAATATAGTTTTAAACGGGTTAGATTAGACGGATTAAACGATTTGATGTTTTTTTATACAACCCGGGTTGGGTCAGATGTGTTTGAGTTAGAGTGGATAAACTTTTAGATATTAAGACCATCCACACCTTTGCAAGACCATGTTCCTTTCTAAAGTGTCACATCAGTTTTGCAATTAAACTTTCCACACATATGCAAGACCAAACTCATTTCTAAAGTAATAAATTATAATATAAATAATATAGATAATTATAATATAAATAATATAGATAATTATAATATAAATAATATAGATATTTATAATATAACTAATAAATTAATTATAAAATATAGATAACTAAAATTTTACTTTTGTTTTCTTTTACTATATTTTGTGTAAATATAGTTTAATTAACAAATAAAATACATGGATATATTGAAAGCATGCAACGTTTACTAAAATACAAATAGTGTCGGCACAGGGTTAACCGTAAAATCACTTTGACGAACCCTAAACCCTAAATGTTACTTCGGCCGCACTATATAAAGGGGGGGGGGGGGGGGGGGGAGGGGACCAAAAACCGGCCACTCTCATTTTTTTAATAACTCTCTCAATTTTTAATCAAACTCTCTCAATTTTCTCCCACTCTCTCAATTTTGTCGTGTGGAATACGCGTTCGGGTTTTGTGAAGATGTCTCGTATTACCTCTGTGGTATGTTTTCCTTATGTTATTTGTTATTTTTTGTATGTTATTTTAAGTTAAGATATATGATTTGTAGGTTGTTATAGTGTTTATAACTTATGTTTGAATATGTTCTATGTTTAAAATGATATGTATGGTTTTATGTTTGAATGTGATATTTGTATGTTATAATGTGTATGTTGTTATAGTGTGTTTTTTCATAAAAAAATTGTTAAGAGTGTTCTTTTATAAAAAAATTGTTAAGAGTGAGTTTTTATAAAAAAATTGTTAACAATGTTTTTTTTTATAAAAACACACTCTTAACAATTTTTTTATAAAAACACACCCTTAACAATTTTTTATAAAAACAGTGTGTTTTTATAAAAAATTGTTATAGTTTTATGGTTTTTATAATGTGTTTTTTATAAAAAAAATTGTTAATTTTTTTTTTATAAAAACAGTTTTTAAAAAAATTGTTAAAAATGTGTTTTTTTATAAAAAATTGTTAAGAGTGTGTTTTTATAAAAAAATTGTTATAGTTTTATGGTTTTATGTTTGAATGTGATATTTGTATGTTATAATGTGTATGTTGTTATAGTGTGTTTTTTCATATAAAATTGTTAAGAGTGTTTTTTTATAAAAAATTGTTAAAAGTGTGTTTTTATAAAAAAAATTGTTAAAAATGTGTTTTTTTTATAAAAACACACCCTTAACAATTTTTTTATAAAAACACACTTTTAACAATTTTTTTTATAAAAAAACACTCTTAACAATTTTCATATGAAAAAACACACTATAACAACATACACATTATAACATACAAATATCACATTCAAACATAAAACTACCAGCCGGCCCGTTCCTCCTCCTACCAGCCGCCCCATTCCTCCTCTTACAATCCATATGAGGCGGCCCCTTCCTACGAGCCACAACGTGGCTCTCATGAGCACCTGTGGGACTACGTCCACGGGCCGCTAGAGTCACGTGTACAGCTTCTGGAGGGATTCTACAGACAGTTTAGCGCTGTCAATGTTAGTGTTTAACTTAATTTGTTGGCCACGTTTATTTAGTTTGTATATTAATATTACGTTCTAAATTTGTTTTAGCTGTCGAGTACGACACCGATCCCCGCTCCGTTCGGACAGGGGGCACAGACGACGTTTGCCACCACATCCTATCCGTCATTCCCTGAAAATGTAAGTGACATTGAGTAACCATTATAGTTATATGTTTGTTCCTAAGTTTGTAACTCTTATAATGATCAATGTCACGCAGGCCGGGATGTCGGGGGCCGGGATGTCGGAAACGTCGTTCGCCACCACATCCTATTCTACTATCCCGGAGAGTGTAAGTGACACTGAGTAACCATTATAGTTATATGTTTGTTCCTAATTTTGTAACTATTTTAATGATCAATGTCACGCAGGCCAGGATGTCGGGGGCATACACCTCGCAGATGCCGCCGCCGTTCGCCACCACATCATATTCTACTATCTCGAAGAGTGTTAGTGACACTGAGTAACCATTATAGTTATATATCGATAATCTTAATTTTGTAACTATTTTAATGATCAATGTCACGCAGGCCGGGATGTCGGGGGCATACACCTCGCAGATGCCGCCGCCGTTCGCCACCATATCAATCACAAACATCTTTGGCGGTTCGGCCGATGACTATTACAGGCCGGAAATGCATACTGTAAGTTATTTTGGTAGTTTTGGTTTAATTGTGAACATTTCCTAAATTGTACTTAAAACATTGAGTAACGTAATTTTCAGACGGGGTCTCCTATTATCCAGGATCACTTCTCGGAGCACTTCTCGGAGCCTGACGATGACTCGATGGATGTTGTAGATCCACCACCACAGGTGACCCCGCTCCCTCTAAAGTGGTCGCATAAAATTTCACAATGGTTTCGTCACCCGTTTGGCCAACAAGGATCTACGACACCACCGCCCGCTAAAAAACAAGCAAAGAAAGCGGGGGGAAAGAAGGGAGGAAAGAAAAAGGGAAAGGTGCCTTCACCGGAGCCTCAACCGGCATCAGAAATATTGAGGATGTGCCGGACTGGTCGCCTCCCCAACTTGACATTCACCCCTTACGGGGGCTTAGAAATCAACCCCTCGTTTTTTGAAACATTGCTTGCGGATGACCCTGTGAACTCTGACTTAGACGATACGGTTAGTATGAAGTTAAATTATAGTCATATATAATCAAATATATTTATATTACATGTCTAACCATCTATTTTTTATGCATAGCACGTCGATTCTTGGGTTAGCCTGTTGCAAAAACATCGTGGCGTAGACACGAGGTGGACCATCATGCACACTATGTTCTTTCAGTGTATACTGATGGACCATCAAGGTCCCGCCTCCGTGATCGAAATATGCAATGGCTCGGAAGGGACCTCTTGGACTCTCCTCGATAGGGTATGCAAATCGTTTTACTGTTATTTTATTTAATAACATATATGACATATATTGTAATATTTCAGGTGTACATCCCCATATGCTTGCATCCCAGACATTGGCTGCTTGGAGTGTTTGAACTAGACACTATGGTCATGACCCTATATGACAGCGAAAAGGACGGTCTCTGCAAACAACAATTGATAGAGCAGATGCAATCGTTTAAAACAAAACTATATACGTTCTTTTCATTGATCGGGGATCATAGACGTCGCGAAGTGTCAAGTATCTTTCGCACAAAGATGGCCGGCCAAGTACCCCAGCAGACCGGGTTATATGCGGATTGCGGCGTATGGGTATGCCGTAATGTCCAAAAGTTGATAAATAACGAGGAGATATGGGTACCCCCTAACGAAACCGACGATGAGGCAATGAATTTCTGCCGACATATGGCGGAGTCAATTTATGCGCATTGTCTAATAGGGCCACGTTAGGTTGTTTATGTAACATTAAATAATTGTTATTTTTAGTATTAACTTATTTTGTTAAAGTATTGTGATTGACTTACTGTTTACTTCATTTGGTTTTTGCTAATTTCATCCATTTACTCAACTTTGAGTATCGATATCTCTTTCACACATACTCTATTTTGGACGCATTATATATCATTTCGAAGATCTCATATAGAAGAACATAAACCTACTAAAAGTTAGTTATATATAACACATATATATAAATTTAAATGCGTCCAAAGTTTAGTAAAACCCATATTTCCAACACCTAGTAAGTAGGTTTATGAAACTTGCGATAATCCTAATACAGAGATTATTGGATGAACAAGCATTTATTTCTTGATTATTGGGGTATTGGTTCTTGTTGTCTGGAAGTGATTCATATGATGCAAAAATTGGTATCATGTAATGTAGAACAATATCTATATTATAGAAACTTGCATTTGATAGTACCATATAAATCTGATCTAAATTCTCATTAATTAGCTATGTTTGACTACTTAAAGACTAATTTTCTGCCTAATGAAAGACCTTTATTCAAGAGCAGACAAATATTGCAGTTACTTTTTCAGTGGAATCATGCAGGCAACTTTTTCAGACGAAATCTATAAACACATTCAAATAATAATAATTTAAAACGATTTAATGAATTAGTTAATATATGATTATTATGTTAATGCGATAGGAGTGTAAAACAAAATTGAAAAAAAAATAAGAGATGTACCATAAATTAAATAATTAACTATAAGAGTATGAATTTTAAATATAAAAATATTTTTTTATGTAGTGTATAACTGTATATGATATATATTAAAATATATAAATCCAAAAAAATTCAAGATTGGGCTCATTTCGAACGTATCGAAGAGACGATTATAATGGTGTAATTTGTTAAAATTAAAACGTATTTTTTTAACGTATTTTAGTTAATAAACGATTATATGTGTTAAATGTAAAATTAAAATAATGAAAGTAAAAGGTATAAAGTAAATTTAGTAAATAAGTATAGCGGATTTTTAGGGTATTTTTGCAAAGTGGGAGAGATTTTGGGTATTTCAGTAAAACATGGTCAAACTTAGGGTATTTTAATTAATTTCCCTTTATAGTATATATGTAATAATAAATTTTAAATTTCTTTAAATTAAAATATTATATTATTTAATTTTTCTTTATTACATTGGTTGTATTAATTAACATATTATATTGTTATAAATTTGTTTTAATTACATAATTAAATTTGTAATTGATAATTATTTGAAGATGTCCTTTTTAGTCATTTTACATGCTTATAAGCTACTTTTGTCAAACGTGACTTTTTCATCAGTTAACAGCTAGCTTATCAGCTACCAGCCACCAGCTAGCTTATCAGTTAACAGTTAGCTTATCAGCTACCAGCTAGCTTATCAGCTAGTTTGCCAAACATAGCCTAATTATACATACTCTCATTATTTCACCAATTATTTTCTTGCACCACATTCGTAATTTTTATATTAATGTACTTTTATTTTAGTAGTTTAGATAAAAAAAACATTGCATAAAAATATCATTTAAAAAAAATAAAGTGTGGGTAAGAAATTTTTATAAAGTGTGTGGCATGCCATGTCATCTTGCAAGGAGTCTTGCAAAAAGTGTGTGGATGCTCTAACAAGTCAAAGTGAGTTGGATCGACTCGTCAGTATTTTTGATTTGTTTTAATTTTGTATATAACTAATGTATAATGTATTAAATACGAATATGGAACTTATTACTATCTTAAAAGATGTTTGGGATTGTTTATTTAAATGACTTGTCTGCTTATTTCATTTTGTCACCGCAAATAAGTTATTTCTAATGTTTGGATTGAAAAAAAAACTGCTTATGACTTCACGGCAGATAAGTTTTCTTTAATAAGTTAGTCATATTGACTTATCAACTTATTTGAAACAACTTATGACTTTTTTGGTTATTTTAGGGTCGTAACTAAACGCCTTTCTATATCACCGTACTTTATAATAATAATAATTATATTATATTAACATCTTGCAATTTTATAATATTTATATATTAATTAACATAAAAAATAAGATATTTATTTTATTCTTTGATGATTGTGTAGAATCTTATAGATTCATGCAGCAAGAGACTTCAAGTTGTATATTTAATCATTATTTATATAAAAACATGATCCTTGAACCATATATACAATCTTTAAAATATTTTGATTACATGATTTAAATTATACTTTTAATGATTCAAACCAACCAAGTGTGCAAAAATATACAAATAAAAAAGCCAATGGTACAACTCATAAAACACATGGAAACAACGTATACTTTTGCTTGCATTTCACGAACTATATTATTTAATAATATAATATAATATAATGGGTATTTTGTGATTTTGATCTTGCCTTCAAAATCAATCTCAACTTTAGTTTAGAAGATTCCATGAACATATTTTAAAGATTTCCAAATTTAAGTAAGATGGTTGAGGATTTTTTGAGCATTACACGATCTTAAATAAAATATTTTGAAGTATTTTCTAACCGCAAATGATATTAGAATATACTCTTATGTATTTTTTTTTTCTTTTCAAATAAGAGTGAATTACATTTCTATACCTTTTTATTACTTCTTTTAGTGTTGGTCCCTAAAGTATATAAAGTATACAAATGGTTCTTAGAGCATCCACAACAAGGAAATTTCATCCCGATTGTAAATGGGTCACATCAGCGCCACATCAGCTTTGCAATTATCTTGAAATTATACCCCACAACAATGAAATTTCATCCGATTGCAAATGTGACACCTCATCATAAAAAACTATATTTTAATCAAATAACATAAACACTACAATTAAATACTCTTTACTATAATTTAATATAAAATATTTTATTAATTAAATAACTATAATTAAATACTCTCTACAAAACATCACAAAACATGATAACATAAATCAATTTCTAATTTAGAAATTATTCCCTACAATTTCATATATTATTCACTGCCACATCATCAAAAAGTACTGATTTGACATTTGCAAATTACCAAAACCAATTTCTAATTTTGCAATCATACTCACAACTACTACAATTTCTAATTTTGCAATCCTACGTGTCACATTTGCAATCCATATGAAATTGTTATGAAATCCTTGTTGTGGATGCTCTTAGTTTGTGTTTCGATGCACAAAATAGTTCTTCTAGTATAAGGGTATGAATTGTAAATATTAAAAATATTTACAATAAGACCATAGACAAAGGTCCAATGCATGATCAATCATGGTCTTATAGTAAATTAAATAATTAACTATAAGGGTATGAATTGTAAATATTAAAAATATTTTTATGTAGTATATATGATGTATATTAAAATATATAAATCAAAAAATATTCAATATTGGGCTTATTTCGAACGTATCGAAGAGACGATTATAATGGTGTAACTTGTTAAAATTAAAACGTATTTTTTAACGTATTTTAGTTAATAAACGATTATATGTGTTAAATGTAAAATTAAAATTATGAAAGTAAAAGGTTAAAGTAAAGTAAGTAAATAAGTATAGGGGTTGAACGTGTAAATATCAAATCAAAATTCACCAAAATTAGAACCATCATGGGACTCCTTCGCAATCGTGGGATGAATATTTTCAAAATCGGTCCCTGTCTGCGATCGCAGACCCCCTTCGGAGAAAAAATGGGTATTTTGTTAAATCAGAGAGAAAATGGGTATTTTGGTAAGTCAATCCCTAAATATAATAAGAAAAAAATAATCGGATAAGAATTTAATAAACAATATTAATTGATAACTAAAATATATTTATCAATATTAGAAATAATAATACAAAAATAATTGATATAGTAATAATTTTAAATACTTAAAAACTAATATTATTGTATAATTAAATTTAACTAAATTGTTTTAATTAATATTAGTACTAATTAAATTTTAATATTAACATTTATTTATAGTTAATAGTTAACAAATAATAATTAAATTTTAACAATTAATATTTATTATTATCATAAAAATATAAAATATTTGAAATAAAAGTCTTTAAAACCATTTTTATGCTTCAAGTACTTTTTTTTTATTGATGCATATATATTACTTAAATTCAAAATTACAAGTAATTGTATATGAGTACGACTTTAAAATTACATGTTTTAATTCACATGACTAACTGTTAAGTATTTTATTTTAAAAATAAAGTACCAAAAATATAATTACGATAAATATTGAGCTCTATCAAAATACTCAATTATTCCCTTTTATGAATTTTTTTACATTATGTAACGTAAAATAAATTACATTCTTATTATATCAAAATTAAGTTAGAGTAATAAATTTGAATTAAACAAATAATACAAAAAAACTTGTACATTGTTAATTTGATAATAATATCCATATACATTTTTTTTAAATTTTTTAGGAAGTCTTCAAATGTTTATTTTACTTAATAATAAAAATATTATTGCTTTCTCAAAATCAACTCAAAATTATACTATAAAATCAATAAAAAATAAAAATAAAAGAAAATATTAAAGACGAGATATAATATTATATCATGTGAGTAATTTAAATTAATTTAGATATACCTGGAAAAAAATGCGATATATCTTTTTGAAAAACATAAACATAAACATTAATGTTAATTTTTTATTTTTATATTGCAATGATCACCGGTAACCTTATAAATGGATTAAGACTAATGGCCCATTTTTAAACAAAAAAAACCTTGATTCATGCACAATGAAATAAGACACCATCTATGGAAGCTTCATCAATGTTTATATAACAAAAATGATTATATTTTATATTACTTAAAATAAATATAACCTTTGGTTTTACTTATAAATTAATAAACTAGTTAAATATTATAATTAAAAACATTTAGGGGGTGTTTGGTTGGGGTATTGAGAGGTAATGATAATGAAAACTGTGGTTTGATTTGATATAATATAATGGACTAATTATCCCAAACCCATTAATTTCTTTTTCATTGTTACATTCCTTTTTCACATGTTAGTTGAGAGTATTTAATATTTATAGAAAAACGTGTTATAATGTATTAGATTCCGAAAAAATTCATTTTCACAGACAAAATTCAATTCACAAAAAGAGTCCATAATCACGCATCCTTTCATGGATATTTTAGGTATTTTCGTAAAATTAAAGAGATTTTAGGCATTTCAGTAGGTCCTTGGTCAACTTGGGGGATTTTAATTAATTTCACTTTTTTATAACCTTATTTTATATTATAATAATTATTTTGACAAAATCTTTGAATAAAATGTAATATTTAAATAAAATGGTGAAAGAAACACCTTTATTTGGCAAAGAGCGTAAGGCGTGGTGTCAGCATCGGGGCGCGGTGCACGGCTTATTTTAAGGTTTCCCACAAAGCTGTCTTTTGACGCCGTACCCTCACTTCGGCTCCGGCGCTTTGACCACCTCATTATTTTACAAATATTTTATTTATAATAAAAGTAGAGTAATTTATAAAGCGCTTTTCTATCCCTACCCCATTGCCAAGTTTGTATACCCCTCCCTCTCGCATTTCATAACTTTTTATTTTTTTAATTTAATGTTACACTTTATACTTGTTTATTTATTTACTTTTTACCTTTTAGTTTTCTATTTTTTATTTTACACTTTCATTATATTAACACATATAATCGTATACTAACTAAAATACGTTCAAAAAAATACATTTTAATTTTAAAAAGTTACACCATTATATTCGTCTCTTCGATACCTTCGAAATGAGCCAAACATTGAATATTTTTTGATTTAATTATATAATTATATATCATATATACTACATAAAACGTATTTTTAAACATATATACTAATTACTTTTTTATTTTTTATTTTACACTCTTATCATATTAACATAAATAATCGTATATGAACAAGAATGCTTTAAAAAATACATTTCTTCTTTTACAAATTACACCATTGTAATCGTCTCGTCAATACCTTCGAAATTAGCCTAATATTGAATATTTTTGGATTTAATTCTTTTTTTAAAAGGGTGTCCTACACTATGCCTAGACTAATCCATTGACAAATTGTGACCGTAAGACATCAGCCCTGATTAAACATCAGTGACCTTTTGGATTTAATCATATTATTAAATATCATGAACATGTACGAATTAATTTCTTTTATATCTCTTACATTATTTCATTTTCATTTTACACCCTTATAATATTAAAAATAATAACCATAGTTTAACGAAAACATATTAATAAATGCATTTTTTTTACAAATTATATTATTACAATATTCTCGTCAATAATTTCAAAAGAAGTTTATTATCGAGATTTTTTTTAAACTTGTACATTTTACGCTCTTATCTATATTTATCTATTATATACCTTTAAAAATAATTCCATTTACGGTTACACTTTATACCATTATATTCCATTTCGGGTTTCGAATTGTTTCGGGTTAATGTCGGTCGGATTCGGGTATTATTATAATACGAAAAATATTTATAAATTCAATCGATTTTGAGGATGAATTCAATCAAAATGAGAGACAAATCCTCAAATACTATAAACTTAAGACATATATTATATTAATTAAGAATAAAACAAAAATACTATAAATTTAAGAAATATTTACTATAATATATGTTTTATAGTATTTTTGTTTTACATTATATAATAAACAAATATTGTAATAAGTTAGCTTAATATTAAGATTTCGTTCTAAAACGTTAGCGGACTATGATTAACAAGATCTCTTGATATAATTATGATAATGATCTATTAAATAATACAAAGCCACTTTTTTAAATACGATTGATGTAATAGCTTTTAATATATATATTATTTGAACATCTTAATAGTTTTCTATAATCATTGGCGTTACAAAAATAAATGAGACAAAAAAACTCTCCTAAAAGCTATTACAGTAAAGTTTTGTATAAATTTTTAACTTAATGAGTTAGAACGATAAGAGATGTACCATAAATTAAATAATTAACTATAAGGGTATGAATTGTAAATATAAAAAATATTTTTATGTAGTATATATGATATATAATAAAATAATCAAATCAAAAAATATTCAATGTTAGGCTCATTTCGAACGTATCGAAGGGATGATTATAATGGTGTAATTTGTTAAAACTAAAACGTATTTTAGCTAATATACGGTTATATGTGTTAATATGATGAAGGTATAAAATGAAAATTAGAAAAATAAAAGGTATAAAGTAAACTAATTAAATAAATATAAGGGTGTAAAATGTAAATTTATTTGTTAGGGGGTACGCATAGCAACCCCCTTTTATAAAAGAGTGAATTGCATTTTTGTCCGTGTGGTTATTTGATTTCTTTGAAACAGGTACATAAACTTCAATATATCAAGAAGTGGTTCTTCAGTTTTCAAATTTACTCCAAAAGGAGAACATGACCACTAACTTTGTTAAAAAGGAAAAGTCCAAAAAAACTCAATGGAAAGTGTTTGGAGTAAATAAGTCCTTGAACATTTCAAAACTTGCTAAATAAATCATTGGATTTTTGAAACCTGTTAAATACATCCTTATTACTTAAAAATAGTTATTTAATTTATTTTATATTCATTATTTTTTCATTTTTTTACATTTTTATTATATTAACACACATAATTGTATATTAACTAAAATTTATCAAAAATACTTTTTTTATACAAATTACACCATTATAATCGTCTCGTCGATACGTTCAAAATGAGCTCAATATTGAATATTTTTGTATTTAATCTTATATTATTAAATATTATAAATACGCATGAATTATTTTTAATATTTACACTTTATACCCGATAATTACAGATTAATCTTGTATTAATAAATAAATGACCTTAAAGGATATAAAATGTAAGTATTATAAATAATTCGTACATTTTTATGATATTTAATAATATAAGATTAAATAAAAAAATATATTCAATATTGAGCTCATTTGAACGTGTTGACGAGACAATTATAATGATGTAACTTCTAAAAAACGTATTTTTAATGTATAAAAAGGCAAAGTGTAATTTTTTCCTAAAAAATGCTTTCTAATTCTTTTCTTTTTATTGCCAAAAACAATTCTTACACAAAAAAAAAACATTTGAACAATTTTTTTGGAACAAATAAGTCCTTAGACATTCAAAAATTTGTTAAATAAATCATTGGACTTTTGGAAACCTGTTAAATACATCCTCAAAATTGTAATATGGATGTATTTAACAGGTTTCCAAAAGTACAATGATTTATTTAACAAATTTTGGAATGTCTAAGGACTTATGTGTTCCAAATAATTGTCCAATGACTTAATCACTCCAAACACTAAAGTCCATTGGTTTTTTTTTCAACTTTTCCCTTGTTAAAAACCTCAGTTAGAGTCAAGGGCATTTTCGTCCAACTAGGTTTTCTATCTAATTTTGCAATTCTTTTTGCTTTTCCTTGTTTTGTAAAAAAAGTGAAATTTTATGGGCCAACTTGTAATATTATATATATATAGGGTACAAATCAAATACAAACCATATATTTGTTGCACCCCTTACAAACCAATTTGCATATATGCATAATCTGAGATACATATATGCATTATCCCATATGAATGTATGTCCATTATATGTATATTCTTGCACGTATGGTTCTGCACATTATATGCACATTGGTTCTGCACATATGCACACTGTGGTTTTTAAGGTGTGCAACAAATGCAAGCTTTGCATTTTTACGGAGCCTATATATATATAAACAAACACAGGGACATCATCGTCTTCTTTCTCCATCTCCGGCACAGACCCTCCTCTCAAACACACTCATCTCTCTGTCTCCCACCCAGGCACCCACCGTTGGTGATCCAGTGATCCTTCTTGTGCAATCCTTCAATTCTTCCATTGATCCACCGCTCTAAATGTTTGACCACAATATTGTAGTTGTTGTGAATTTCTACATACACGCATCATCTCAATGCTACATTCTTCTAATGTCTTCTTATCTTGACCCAATGATTTACTCCTAAACTAATTTCACTTGTAGGACTGCTACATAGATGCTGTGAAAAAAGGAACGAGTTGAATCAACAACTTAAAAAATTGAATAAAATTAGAACATTTCAACACCTACCATCTCAGTGATTGAGAAGTTAATAATGAAGCTATTACTCCATTTCTTTTTTCAATCCAATCCATTTGTTCCACATAACTCTCTGCCTGCATTACCAAGTAAATCTTCATATAGTTAGCCTCATGTTAATCATCTCAAACAAAATGAACCCAATTGCAAGAAATTATAGGTAAAGGTAGAGAGTACTACCATGAATGCTCTGGAGGTTCCTCCTCACAGCAGCAACATACAAAAAATTTACAGGACCAAATCCTTGTCGTCACCACTGGTTCACATGAACGCCATTTTGTTTGCTTAGGTTCATTGATTGTCCCTGTGTATGTGTTTTTTTGGCCGGAGGATATCGGAGACAGGAGGGGGCAGGGACGCCGATGATACGTCGGTGGTCCTGTCGGGGTTGGTTCATGTTATATATATATAATTACATATTTGGTACCTATATATTGTTTACAATACACACACAATATATATATATATATATATATATATATATATATATATATATATATATATATATATATATATATATTACTTGACTGATGCTCTCCAGATGCATTCTTCTTCTTCTTGAGGTGACGATGGGGAAGGAGAATGGTCCTGTGTCATACACACAATATACATATATGTTATATATTGTACTTAATTATAAGTTGGCCCTTATAATTTTATGTTTTTCTAAAAAAACAATGAAACACAAAAAGAATTGCAAAAAGAGGTATAAAATATGATTGGACGAAAATACCCCTGGTTCTAACTGAGATTTCTAACGAAGTTAGTGTACATGTTTTCCTTTTGGAGTAAAATTTAAAATTGAGGGACCACTTCATGAGATAATGAAGTACAGGTCCCTCTTTCAAAGAAATTAGATAACCACAAGACCAAAAATGCAATTCACTCTTTATAAAATTGTACACCTGGTTTGGAAAAAACTTTCATTTTAGTCCATTGACTTCAGCATTTACATCAGTAATCTTGTAGTTTGCATTTTATTACATAATTGCCCCTTACCCTAACTACTGTTAATAGGCACCATTAGTGTCCTCATGTGCTAGTCACGTGAGGCATTTTGATCAATTTCTTTTTAGGTTTTAAAAATGATTTTTATTAGAGGAGTGTTTACAACTTGAGTACAAGTATTTGGGTTTTAAAGCCATTGGGGTTCAGGGCTCGACAGTAACAACTAGATAGAGAAGCATGGATGTTTGGAACCATAGTGATATCAAGGGTTGGAAATCTTGAACCGTGAAGTAGCGGCCTCCAACAGTGCAAGGGTTGGATCACAATAGCTAGTAGCCATGATGGAAACAAAGTGTTTGTAAGGTTTTGCTCGTTGAAAGAAGTCACCCCTTTGTGCTTATCAACGTGTAAAGCGTTTTGTGATGCTTTCACATCGACATTAAAGCAAACATATCGTGATGAAACCCAAACTAGTCAATTCATCCAAACGGGGAACAAAACAACGACCACCACAAGAACAAAGTATCACAGTCCTCACCGCCTCACCACCGTCCATAACTTCCGATATTTTGATTTATGGTTTTGAATGTTGATGATGTTGAGGTATGTGTTCATTATAATGTTTGAACTTGAGGATGTACCATTCTTTTATATGGTTTTAGTTTTTCAACAGTTGATAACAGATGATATTCTTATATTAGTCTTGATAATGGGATATCTTGTAACAGATGATGTTTTTGTTTGGGGAGATGGATCTAGTAGGAGAAATTCGTGTACAATTTGATTTTCATGGAATTCTGGTAGCTTTACTATGAAGATGAATTTTGTGGGTAAAACAAGGTTTGTGTCCTAGTTGAAGAACATGTCGTTAATTTTGTTAAAATACTTTAAACACTTGTGTGCAATATTTAATGATTTGTACAATAAAAATTGTGGAGTAGTAAAGGCTAGGGACGATATCCAAAGTGAAATACAAATCACAAAGTTGTTCGTGTAATTATTAAAATTGAGGGAAGAAAACCAGAGTTTCCCAAATCACGAGGATGGTTTTTGCAATTTACTTACAAAAGTATGAATGGATGGTTGCAAATCTAATGATAATAATAATTAGAGTAAACTACGAATTTAGTCCCTTACGTTTACCCTTAGCTACGAAAATCGTCCCTAAACTTCAATACGTGCATAAATCATCCCTTCTGTTTGGATTTCGCTTTGAAAGTGGTCCCTCGTCGTTAACTTCGTTAAAAAACTTAGTTAAGAGAGGGGTATTTTCGTCTTTTTACACATTTTTTGTCTTTTCTTATTTTTGTCATTTTCTTGTCTCTCTCTCCTAAAACTCTTTTTCCCCATTTTCCTAAAACCCTCCTTCTTCCCCATTTTCCTAAAACCCCTTCTTCCCTATTTTCATAAAACTCTTTCTTCCTCCATGGATTTACCTCCAGATGAGTTCCAAATCATTCTGATGACCTTCCGGTCATCTTCTCCGGCGACTCTTTGAAAACGATAATAAAGTGATAATAAAATAGAATTCAGTCAGTTGTGAAATGCTGCAACGGTCCGTGAATGTTGAAACCTTCGATCTACACTCATGTCTTTTGACCCCCTTTTGGCCTTTTGTCTCCTTTCGAATCTCTATCGATTGGATGCACATTCCCTCATCACTCACCGCTTGTCATCGCCCCACTAACACTTTTCTCCATTATTGACTCACACCAAGCAATCGAAGCATACATTATTGCTATCGTCCTACACCCACGTTTCCTTTCTGCCTAAATTTCATTTTCAGACCTGTCATTTTCCATTAACCAGATTCTCGACTTTCTGCTTGATTTATGCGTCTCTACTTTAGCAAACATCAGTAACCTGCTTCAGACTATTCAGATTTGAGAGTAAGCACTTACTATCATCATTTAATTGAAGTTTAGGGTTATTGGATTTCTCCACGAATTTAAGAGGGAAAAAAGGAATCGGTGTATTTTATGCTGAATTACAGGGAAAAAGGAATCGCCAGCTTCGGCGCCATCTCCGATTCTCCGACACCTGCCACCCACATCTTTTTCTTCTTCAATTACCAACTCCGATCACCTTCCTGTAATTCTTTTTCTTCCTCTTCAATGTCACCTTGGGACTGAGCTTATTAGGATGTTCTCTTTGTTATCATGCTGTTGGTGTAAAGAGATGAATCCCTCCATTTTTTATGAATTGCAGAAGGTTGAGAGAATGGATTGCAGATATATATATATATATATATATATATATATATATATATGTGTGTGTGTGTGTGTGTGTGTGTATACTATATACAATATTAATATAACTTAAAGGAAATTACAATTAAGTCCTTAATGTTTTATGGTTTTTACAAGAATAAGAAAAAACAAAGGAAAATTACAAAAAGAGAGAAAAAAACTTGGTCTGACGAAAATACCCCTGACTCTAACGGATAATTTTAACGGAGTTTGTGACCAGTGACCACTTTCAAAGCAAAATCCAAACAGAAGGGATGATTTCTGCACTTATTGAAGTTTAGGGACGATTTTCGTAGCTAAGGGTAAACGTCAGGGACGAAATTTGTAGTTTACTCTAATAATTTTTTGAGGAATAACTTTCAAGTATTTAACGAGTTATTTGAGTTCAAGTTTGTATAGTAATTTTTGAGTTGCTTTTTAATATAAGATAAAGCTCATTTAACTTAGTAAGTCGAGTTCACACCAATATTTTACCTGGTTTGTTTGAAAACTTAATTTCGAGTTAAACTAAGACGAATAATATGAATATACAATTTTCAATTTGAACATATCATATGTTCAAAATTATACAATCAAAATACAACAACTGGGAAAAAAGCCATTACTATGAGGTAATAATAATAAGATTTGTAGCATTTGACAAATAGTTGTAATAAAACTGATTTTAGAGTGAACACAATATATAACTGTAATAATCGAGATCTTTATTTGAACAGAATAAGTTTTGTGGAGAAAGTTGCATAATTTTAAGTTTAAGGGCTGTTTTGAAAATATGGGAGGAGGGTATAAAAACTCCCAACTTGGGCACAAAACCCTAGATGGTCATTTACTCCTATTGTTGGCAGCTTGAGTGAGAGCAGAGAAATAGAGAAATTGGTTTCAATTGCAATTGGAGAAGGAGACATCATCAATCTACCAGATTGGAAGAGGAAAGGGAATTGGAGCCTAGTTCCACATTGGTGCTACCAGGTAATCTCTGATTTCTATTCCTGCATCTAATCTTCACTGCTAGAGTAGGTTTGATTGGATTGTTTGAGGGTTTTTGTTTAAGAGTTGAAAAGGGATGCTTTAAAAGGAATTAGACAAATCATATTTGTGTTAAGTAGCAAAGAATTGCTAAGGAAAGAACTAAGTATGTTGTGGGTATCGTGAAATCGTTTTGGTTAAGATGTGCTAGCAACTTCGATCCCATAATGCGTCACAGACATCGCGTCCGGATAGTTAGACGTCTGGGAAACTCTATGTAGGAATCCGGACGAAGTGACCAGGGGAAATATCCGGACCTTAGTATCCGGAAAGTGTCCGAAATTGATGCCCGGATAGGATAGTTATCCGAATGACGTTGTTGTCCGGGAAGTGGAGTTCGGATAACGCGTTACCGGTAAGTAGCGACCGGCAGAGTGGTGTCCGGTAAAGTAGAGTGTCCGGTTAGTTTTTTTTATCCGGAAAGTAGAGTGTCCGGTTAGTTTCATTCGGAAAGTAGGGTGCCCGATTAAGTAGTATCCAGTTAGCTTATCTCTTTCATTCCATTACTCAGGTAACCCGATTGAAAGTCAGAAGTAAAAGAAGAAGGGTTGTTAAGAACACATGTGAGTTTTTCTAACTAAAAATACGTGTTTTAAAAACGTGTTTTCTGAAGTAAGTAAAAGAGAAGAGATGCCATGTTTTTATCGCATGATTTTGATTGTATAAAAGTTTATTTGAGATGTATGCATACATTGTTGTTAGATGTAAATCGGCTAAGCGGGGGGGGGGGGGGGGTGGTCCGCCAGTGCTCATACCGGGGTGTGTGTCCCGTTTATGCCATGGGAGGAGTGACCCAGTAAGGCAGTGTGAGACTGACACATTGTCACTTTCGAGTGACTTCAGTGTGCCATTTACATGAGTTGAGTTATCTGAAAGTTTTGTATTAAAGATGTTACGTTTGAAAGTTACAAACTGTTTTATATGCATGTTATCAAACTGTTGAGGGAGCTCACTAGACTTCATTGTCTAACCCTCACATTTTCCAAAATAAACCTTTTCAGGTAAACAGGTTGTAGGAAGCTCCGTTAAAGGAAAAGAGCAGGTTTAGAGTGCGGACGCTTCTAAAGATAGAGCTTTACTTTACTTTTAGACTTTATGCTATTCTCAGTTGTGAATAGGTTGTTTCCGCCAACCTAGTTTTCGATGACACTTGTAAGGGAAATTTGAGACAGATTTTGGGATGTTTATATTATTATTGAATGTTATGCTTTATTTTAGTTTGGGTTGTTACAATTGGTATCAGAGCCATAGTTTAAGGGATGTAGGTGACCGAACGGGCCTAGACTTAAACCGTGGAAGTAGAAATCACAACTGAGAATCAGGAATGCGCTAGGAGGGCACTATTACAAGTATAGACTAATAGGGTAGCGAGGACAGTCATGTAAGGTAAGTTCGGGATTACACCTGGCCAGTGTAATTGCGAATTTACAGGTACATGTATGTGCTTAACTTGCCTTATTATTCTTGAGCAGTAGTCTTAAGTAATTTTATTGGTTTGTTCCAGTATTCCAGAATGTCTGAAAGAAGCTTGAGGAGTAGATCTGTGTCCGTGGTGGGCACAACTCCTGTTGTAGGAGAGATTCGAGTGGAGGAGATCTTTGAGGATGGACCGGTGAATCCTCCGAGTCGAGCGGCCACCCGCGGAAGGGGCGGAGGCCGGGGAAGAGGATGAGGCAGACCACCGTTGCGAGCTGCCTCACAGGCAGTTGGGGCTGGTGTGGCAACCCGAGGAAAGAAAAAGACGTCAACCACCCGTCGAGCTAAGAGCGTGGGAGCGCCCGAAGTGCGTGGACATTTGCACTAAGAAAGTACCGCTTCGGTAGGCGGAGGAAGCCAGTCAGACAGCCTGAGGAGAGACCGGAACCAAGCTTTTGTAACAGAGGAGAAGTTTACGGCTGAGATGGGTAAATTACAGGAGACCTTGCAAGCATTGTTAGAAAATCAGATCACGACTACGTCCGAGGGACGAACTAGAAGTGGGAACGAGACGAGGACTGAGGCGTCTAGCCTACCTCCGGCGGTGGTGGGAAATCATTCTTTATCGACTCCAGTGGTGGTTAATGAAACGAAGACATCAAAGGGATGTACCTTTAAGAAGTTTGCATCGTGCAAGCCTCCGACTTTTAGCGGAGAGCGCAACCCGGTTTTAGCCCTGAGATGGGTACGAGAGATGGAATTGGCTTTCGACACGAGTAAGTGTGCCGAGGAAGACAAAGTGTTGTTTGTCGTGGCTATGCTGAAAGCAAATGCTATTTTCTGGTGGGATATCGAGACGGGAGGTAAGGGTTCTGAGATCGTAAAGACAACTACATGGGAACTGTTTACAAAAATATTCAAAGCTCAGTTTTGTCCAGTGGAGACCGTAAAGAAACTCGAGGAAGAATTTCTGGGATTAGAGTAGGGGACGATGTCAGTCCAAGAGTACACATCAAAGTTTATTGAGAAGGCTCGGTTTGCTGAACTGTATGTGCCTACTAAGAAGAGACGCATAGATAGATACATTTGGGGACTAAAGAGCAGTGTAAGGGAGTTAGTACAAGTGAAGGATCCGATTAATTTTCAAGATGCGGTAGATACTACAGAGCTCAAAGAAAAGAATAGACAGATGACAGAGAGAGTTGGAGACAAACGGAAATGGGAAGGACCGAATCGCGATGTTAAAAGGCCGAGTGCGCCTAAACCCGAGCTGCGGGTGGGGTTCAGATCAGGAGAGAGACCGTGTGGCAAGTGTAACCGAATGCATAAGGGGGAGTGCTTGGCAGATAAGGATGGATGTTTTAAGTACGGGAAAACAAGGCACATGGCTCGAGACTGCCACAGTTCGAGGTCATGTTATCAGTATGGTTCGCCAGATCATGTCAAGACGGAATGTCCGCAGTTAAGAAGGGGATACGCTTGGGGTTACGGCGGGAATAGTGGAGGAAGAGACGGAGATAGAAAGGGGGAGCCGACTCGCGCGAAGGCGAGGTTTTTCCACATGTCAGCAGAGGAGGCGGTGAATACGCCTGATGTGGTGACAAGTACTTTCCCTATTGACTCGACTTTTGCTAAAGTATTGTTTGATTCGGGCGCCAATCGTTCGTTTGTGTTGCCTAATTTTATTCGAAAACTGCAACTGAAACCCAAGAGGTTGAACTTTGGGTTTGAGGTAGAAGTGGCGGATGATAGTCGAGTCTGGGTGAAAGAGGTCTATGAGGGGTTTAGCATAGACGTAGACGGTCACTCGTTTCCTTTGCGTTTGTGCCCTATGGGGATGGGGGAGTTTGATGTGGTTCTAGGAATGGATTGGTTAGCGGAGAACGACTCTAGCATAGTGTGTAATAAGAAATTGATTCGTATCGCCTTGCCTGATAAGAAGGAAGTAGTAATTTATGGGGATCGTCGAGATAGGAAATCGTGTATGATTTCTATGTTGAAAGCTAGGCGATGTCTGGGGAAGGGATGTCTGGGGTATTTAGCTTATGTGCTAGATGCTAAGAAAGAGAAGAAAGAAGTAAGGGATGTGCCTATAGTCAGCGAGTACCCGGAAGTGTTTCCGGATGACTTGACGAATCTGCCCCCAGATCGTCAAGTAGAGTTCAGAATATATTTGATGCCTGGGGCGGCACCGATCGCATGTGCGCCCTATCGTCTGGCACCAATAGAAGTGAAGGAAATGATGACGCAACTGCAAGAGCTACTAGACAAGGGTTTCTTTCGTCCGAGCTCATCGCCTTGGGGAGCGCCGGTACTTTTTGTGAAGAAGAAGGACGGATCTATGCGGATGTGCATAGATTACCGTGAGCTCAACAAAGTAACAGTGACGAACAAGTACCCGCTTCCGAGGATTGATGACCTCTTCGACCAGTTGCAAGGTGCGAGCTACTTCTCGAAGATAGATTTGAGGTCAGGATACCATCAGCTAAAGGTGAGAGAGGAAGACGTGCCCAAGACAGCCTTTCGTACGAGATACAGACAATACGAGTTCTTAGTCATGCCCTTTGGCTTGACTAATGCCCCAACAATGTTCATGGATTTGATGAACAGGGTGTGTAGCTCGTTACTAGACAAGTGTGTGATCGTCTTCATCGACGATATCCTGATCTACTCTCGAACCCGTAAAGATCACGAGGAGCATCTTCGAGCAGCGTTGGAATTGCTGAAACGCGAGAAGTTATACGCTAAGTTTTCGAAGTGCGAGTTCTGGTTGAGAGAAGTTCAATTTCTTGGTCACGTGGCGTCAGCGGATGGCATCAAAGTGGACCCTGCTAAGATCGAAGCTATTAAAGATTGGGAGTCACCAAAGTCGCCATCGGAAGTGAGGAGTTTTCTTGAGTTAGCGGGCTACTATAGGAAATTCATCTAGGACTTCTCTCGTATAGCCACACCATTGACCGCGTTGATGAGGAAGAACGTCAAGTTCGTTTGGACCGACGCACAAGAAGTCATGTTTGAAATGTTGAAAGAGAGTCTGAGCAGCGCTCTAATTTTGTCATTATCGGATGGATCAGAAGGTTTTGTAATCTACAGCGATGCTTCTAAGCTTGGGCTAGGGTGTGTACTATTGCAAAACGAAAAGGTGATTGCCTACGCATCCCGACAGTTGAAAGATCACAAGAATAACTACCCTACTCATGACATGGAACTAGCGGCGGTGGTGTTCGCTTTAAAGATATGGCGACACTACTTGTATGGAGTGAAGTGTCAGATTTACACAGATCATAAGAGTCTTAAGCACCTTTTCGATCAGAAAGAATTGAACATGAGGCAAAGGAGATGGATGGAATTATTGAACGACTACGACTGCGAGATCCTTTACCACCCGGGTAAAGCAAATGTAGTAGCGGACGCGTTGAGTCAGAAAGAGCGAGGAGAATCGACCAAAGTGGTGGCCTTCAGGGTCGAGGCAACTTCGATCCTTCTGGACGAGGTCAAGAAGTCTCAAGAGGAGGCATTGTTAGAAGAGAATCTGAAGGGTGAAAGGATCGTTGGAGTTACATCTTTGCTCAGTGTCAACAGCGGTGGGTTAAGGTGTATGAAGGACTGGGTGTGGGTTCCCAAGTTGGGGAACTTGAGAGTAAGCATTCTGGAAGAGGCACATAAGTTGCGTGTTGATCCAAACCCTCAGTGATTTGATAATGACCCTCTCTTATATACTTAGTGAAAATTGTAAGTAAACAATATGTATCAGAGTTTCACTATCGCTAATAAGTACTAAGATCTTACAGTACCGCTGATAGGAACTCTCGCTCTTTAAATTAAACATTCAGCGAACACTGTTCACCATTAATGCTCTGAGTCTGTTCAGTCATTATGATGATCGCTGATAAGTTAGTTGTTTACTTATGATCCCTGAAGACAAGTTTCACGTCAACAAAGGTTCTACGCTGAAGTCGAAGATCAAGCTCAAGAACCAGCGACAAGTCTCCTAATGAACTGATGCGGATCAGCGAAGACTCAGATTTGTCCACTCAACGTGAAGTATCAAGTACAAGACTTCAGCTATCGCTGAACTTTATCATTCGCTGAATAGATAATGATAATGCTCTGAATCAACGAAAGCTGATCATGAAGTCCTCCGTACAAAGTACTTTTGTCTTAACCACCCTTGCACGACTCCGTACGAAATGTCAAAAAAGAACCTCCGACTGTCTGAAATCGTACAACCACTCTGATACTACACTGTTCATCCATGCGGCTACTAAGGTTGTCAACAAAGGTCAATGACATGCAACCAACCAGCTGATGACACGTGTAAAGTGTATACTGACTTGCATTAAATGCATGCAGTATATAAAGAGATGAACCCACTTCATTTGAAGTAACTTGCTAACTCTGGACAAGTTCAATCTCTTATCTCAAGATAGGTTATTATTAGTAATTTCCTTATCTCTCTTAGTGCAAGAAACCTTAGTGTTCCAACTTGTTTAGATTTAGGTTTGTCCTTAATCTTGTTTCCGCAACAAGCTGTAAATTGTTAATGATTTATCAATAAACAATTTAGAAAAGTAAAATCTGTGTGTTTGTATTCAACCCCCCCCCCCCTTCTACAAACTTGTATAGGCCTTCGGGACCAACAACAAGTGGTATCAGAGCGGATTTGTTTAATCTCATAAACAAGATCTAATCTAAGACATTTCTCTTCCTTGCTATTATCTGAAAATGGCCACCAACACAAACACAAATTATATAGACAATGGTTCTCTCGCTAAACCCCCTAGATTTTCCAGAGATAACTTCAACTTATGGAAAAATAGGATGACACTCTTCTTAAAAGGTGTAGACCCTACTATGCCTTACTATCTCGAGAATGGTCCATTCATCCCTGTAAGAATTGATGCTGCTGTTCCAGCCGCTGAGAATAGACCTGCTATTCCAGAAAGGCTGGTCCCTAAGGAAATCTTTCAATGGACCGACGAAGATAAGAAGAAAGTGGCTATAGATACAAAAGCCAGATCCATACTATCCATGGCTCTTCCTGACGAAGTCTACCATTCCGTCATGAATCTGAAAACATCAAAAGCCATGTGGGACACAATATGTGTTCAGTATGAAGGAACGTCTGAAGTCCAGGACTCAAGAAAGATCAACCTGGTAAGACAATACGAAAGCTTCATTTCTGGTAAGAATGGATCTCTCTCTGAAGTTCACCAATGTTTTAATTGTTTAATTATAGATCTGAAAACTGTTGGTAAGGAATATTCTAACTTTGAAGTTCTGACAAAGTTTCTAGAATGTTTACCTGAAAGCTGGGACAATTATTCTATGTGTCTCAAGCTGTCAAAGGATCTAAAATCAATGACCCTTTCAACCTTATATGGCACGTTGCTGAATCATGAGCAATCGAGCCATCTTAAGAAGAATCTTGTAAAAGATTCCAAAAGGACCCCTGTTGCTTTAATCTCAGAGGAACATTCTACTCAGCGACCCTCGGTCACTATCACTGAGTTAGAAAGTAACTCTGAAAGGTCATCAGATTCTGATTCTTCAGATGATGATGAATCTTTGGCTCTCCTAACTAAAAAGTTCAGGAGATTTGCCAAAAAGAAAATATTTAGAAAGAACAAACCTCTTTCCATAACTGACAAGCCTAGATCATCAGCTTTTGTTTATAAGGCAACTACTACTTGTTTTAACTGCGAAAAGACAGGACATTTCGCTAACGAGTGCAGGTCTAAGAAAGTTTCTAGACCCTCAGCTTTTACAAAGAAATCCTTTGTTCCAAGGAATAAAGATGACAAATATTCAAAGCTGAAAGAAAAATATGCTAAGCTGAAAAGCTTTAAGAAGAAGAGTAAAGGCCTGATGGCTAACTATGATTGGGCTGCTTCTGATGAAGAAGCATCATCATCTGACTCTGAAGATGATGAAGCAAATCTATGTCTTATGGCCAAGATTGAAGAAGAGGAAGAAAGTTCAGACATTCCCTCCACTTCAACCTCTGCTATTCAGGTATCACCTTCCTTCTTTACCAATATTGCAAATATTGATGAAGCTGATAGTCTCCGTAAGATCGATCTCTTGACTAGAAGTTTATACGAAGCCATGAACGGAAAAACTGTGGTTGAAAACCAAAACCTTGATCTCGCTGAAAAGCTTAAAAACTGCCACCTTCAAATAGAAAAGCTTTCTAAAATTGAAGAAGATTTTAAAGATCAAGTATATTTAAATCAGCTAGTCAAAATCGAACGAGCAGAAGCTATCGCTGCATTAAAAGCTAAAAAAGCTACTGTTGAAGGATGGTGTAATTCTTCAACAAAGATCACTGAGATAATAAAGTCTCAGATTCCCCTAAGTGATAAACGTGGTCTGGGTTACAAATATGATACTCCAAAACCAAGGAGTGGATGTCCCTCTGGATCAAGGAAGCAAACCAAACGTATCATCGGTCGCTGATACTTCATCTTCTCGGTGCTCCTCGTCCAATACACCAATCCCTGAGGAAACTCCTACCTCCTCAAAAGGCAAGGAGAAAATGGTTTATTCAAAACCTACCTCTGTCTCTAAAGACAAAGGTAAAGGAATTGTTATTTACCAGAATCCTCAGAAGGGTACCTTAGTACCAAAGCTGAATGCTTCTAAAGCTTCAGTGGTTCATCCCTCTGGATCAAGGAAGCAGATCTCTGGATCTATTCAACGATCTACTCCTAGACTCAGAGTGGATGTCCTTGGTAAGAAATCTGAAGAACTGAATGTTCGTCCCATTTCTAAAGCCAATAGTTTACTTGGTGCTGGCACTTCTAATTCGAAATCAAAAGCTCAGCATTCAAATGGTCCTAGAACTATTTTTAGTTATAGGAAATGTTATCACTGTGGACTTACCGATCATATTGCTAGTAAGTGCCCCACAGCCACCAAAGCTGAAAAGATAGCTAAGGTGAAGATTGCCCCCAAGGCAAAGAAGACCAACCCTGGTGCAAATCAGGTCAAGGTGAATCCTACCACTGAAGTTAAGAAATTAACCAAAGTGAAGAAAGACAAAGCTGAATCTTCAAATGCTGCGAAGACTGCTGAATCTTCCATTCCAACTACTTCCACTGACAAATGTGTATACATGGTCAAGTGGGTACCCAAGAAAAACTAATCTTCCTTTGTATTGCAGGTTAAGAAGGGTATCTGGTATCTCGATAGCGGATGCTCTAGACACATGACTGGAAAGAAAAGCCTGCTCGCTGAATACAAGGAAGAGAAGGGTCCCTCTGTAACTTTCGGTGGAAATGGAAAAGGACATACCCGAGGGTATGGTGTACTTTCAAATGGTACAACCTCCTTCAGAAGAGTCGCATATGTTGAAGGGCTGAAGCATAATCTTCTAAGCATCAGTTAGCTTTGCGACAAGGATAACAAAGTAATCTTTACTAAGGAATCCTGCTTTGTCACTGACAAAAAGGAGAAGATAGCTCTCAGCGGTTATCATTTGAAAAATGTTTATGTAATAAACATGGACTCAACAACCACTGAGAACTCCTGTTTCTTCTCAAAGGCCTCATCTGATGTCAACTGGCTATGGCACAAGAGGTTATCTCATCTAAATTTCAAGACACTGAACACTCTTTCTTCAAAAGAGTTAGTCACTGGTCTACCTCAGCATTCATACGCCAAAGAGTCTTTATGTTCAGCGTGTGAAAAAGGGAAGCAGACCAAAGCAAGCTTTAAATCTAAGCAAGTTTCATCAGTGTCATCTCCTCTACAACTACTCCATATGGATTTGTTTGGCCCTGTTAACAAACAATCCATCGTTGGAAAGAAATATACGCTGGTCATAGTTGATGAATTCTCTCGCTTCACTTAGGTAATGTTTCTCCGTTCTAAGAGTGACACCCCTGAAGAACTCATCACCTTTGTTCGGAAGATGGAAACCCTGAACAATCTGACCGTTCGCTCAATAAGGAGTGATCATGGGACTGAATTCAAAAACAGTTCTCTTGATTCCTTCCTTGAGAGTAAGGGTATTTCTCACAACTTCTCTTCAGTGAGAACACCGCAACAAAATGGAGTCGCTGAAAGAAGAAATATAACAATTATTGAAGCTGCACGTTCAATGCTCAGCGATTCTCACCTGCCTACTCAGTTTTGGGCAGAAGCTGTCAACACTGCTTGTTTTACGCAAAACAGGTCGCTGATAGTTAAAAGATTCAAAAAGACAGCCTATGAACTCTTTCATGGGAGAAAGCCTTCAATCAGCTTTCTTCACATCTTTGGATGTCAGTGTTTCATACTGAACAACAGAGATGCTCTTGGAAAGTTTGATCCTAAGGCTGATGATGGAATCTTTCTTGGATACTCCTCAGTTTCTAAAGCATTCAGAGTCTTCAATCGTAGAAGACAAACTGTAGAAGAAACTATTCACGTCACGTTTGACGAATCCAGTTCAACGAACTCTAAACCGTCCGCTGATACTGAAGTACTGAATCAATGGATGTTTTCTCATCTTGGTGATTCAGAAGATATTCCCACTCCTCATGCTCATCCAGTAGAAGATGATAGTCCTCCTATCATTCCAAACATGCAGAATAGTGAAGCTGAAACATCATGGGTCTCAACTGTTCCTATAAACACTATACCTACCGCTGAACCAAATGCCTCAGACATTCCATCTATCTCTCAGCAATCAGTAAATGAAATGACAAATGCAAGTATTCATCTCTTAGCTGAAACTCCAGAAGTAGCTGAAGCCTCATCTTCAGCTCCTCCAGTTCAAGATGAGTCAGCGACTTATGCTCCGGCTCAGCGATGGACCGTAAATCACCCAATTGATCAAATTCTTGGTGATCCAAACGCTGGTGTTCAGACTCGACGAAGTGCAGGTAATATTTGTTTATTTGTTAACTTTATTTCTCTAACTGAACCAAAGAAAATAGATGATGCCCTCAAGGATCCAAACTGGGTCAGCGCCATGCAAGAATAGCTGACTGAATTCGAAAGAAACAAAGTTTGGAAACTTGTTCGGAGACCAACTGATAAAACAGTAATAGGCACTAAATGGGTCTATCGAAACAAGTTGGACGAACATGGTACTGTAACCCGCAACAAAGCTCGTCTTGTTGCTCAGGGATACAGACAAGAGGAAGGTATAGATTATGACGAAACATTTGCTCCAGTAGCAAGACTTAAATCTATTCGTCTATTCTTAGCATATGATGTACACAAAAACTTCAAAGTACATCAGATGGATGTTAAGTCAGCGTTTCTGAATGGAAAGCTGAATGAAGAAGTGTATGTGGAACAACCTCCAGGATTCTCAGATTCTAAGCCTCCAGGTTATGTTTATAAACTGGATAAGGCACTTTATGGCTTGAAGCAAGCTCTTCGTGCATGGCATGACACTCTTTCTACTTATCTCCATATTGAAAAATTTGAGCGAGGTAAGATTGACAAAACTCTATTTTTTAGAAAAGTGAAAGGTCATATCATTCTAGTTCAAATATATGTTGATGACATTATATTTGGTTCTACTAACCCTGAGCTTTGTACTCGTTTCGCTGATAGAATGAAAGATGAGTATAAAATGAGCATGATGGGTGAACTAACATATTTCCTTGGTCTTCAGATTAAGCAAACTGAAAAAGGAACGTTTATTAATCAGGGAAAGTATGTTAAAGATATGCTGAAGAAATTTGATTTAACTCATAGTTCAGCTATGAAAACCCCTATGGCACCACCGCTGACACTTGACAAGGATTCAAAGGGAATACCTGTTAATGTCACGCTGTACCGTGGGATGATCGACTCTCTCTTGTATCTTACAGCTAGCCGACCCGATATTATGTATGCAACATGTTTGTGTGAACGATATCAAGCTGAACCTATGCTATCTCATATGAAAGCTGTAAAGCGAATCTTTCGATACCTTAAGGGTACAGCGAACCTAGGTCTTTGGTATCCCAAAGATTCAGGATTCGATTTAACCGCCTATTCAGATAGTGATTTTGCAGGTTGCAAATTGGATAGGAAAAGCACCACAGGAGGATGTCAGCTCCTGGGTGGAAAGCTGGTAAGTTGGACTAGTAAAAAACAAAATTCAGTGTCCACTTCCACAGTTGAAGCTGAATATGTAGCTGCTGGAAGCTGTTGTTCTCAAGTCTTGTGGATGAGAAATCAGCTACTAGACTATGATCTTCAGCTCTCTAAAATTCCAATCTATTGCGACAGCACAAGTGCCATCGCTATAGCAAACAATCTAGTACTACATTCAAAGACCAAACACATAGAAATCAGATATCATTTTATCAGAGATCATTTTATCAGAGATCATGTGATGAATGGTGATATAGAACTTCATTTTATCCCAACTGATTATCAGTTAGCTGATTTATTTACCAAACCTCTTGATGAGACAAGATTCAACTTTCTCATCAGCGAGCTTGGAATGCTGAACTTTGAAGGGTAAAATCCTCAACGGTTCACATTGATCAGCGATAGGATAAAATCAACTCGTATAACCTATTCAATCATCTTCTCTCTGAATAAAACTTGGTTAAGCTGATATCAAGGTATGTTTTCTCTCTCTCTGACAATCGCATGAAAATGCAAGATTTCAAAACAAAATGCATCGCTGAATATCTCTTCCTTAACAACGATATTTTGAAAATTCTTAAAACCATCACTGATATTTTCATTCAGTGCTTCATGTTTGTAAAAGAGTCCCTGAGCTTTCAAAACCTCAGAGACATCCTAAAAGAATATGAAAGGACAGTTGTGACGTCATTGCAACGGATAAACCCGGACACGTTTCTCTTTCTGACACACGTTTGCACGTCTCGTTCAAACTTCCAATCAAATGCAAACACGTGTCCGTGTCATGATGAAAATCTTTTCCCGCTCAAGATTTTCTCTCTCTCTAATCTCTCTATATAAACAAACTCGTGGTTTATATTTTTCTTTTACGCGAACAATCTTCCTCCGCAAGAAAGAATTCACTGTTGCATTTGTGCTTTCTAAAACTTCAAGAACTGTTCATCATCTTCTTCATCAAACATCAAGGTTAATATGTTCTTATTTATTACCGAATACGTATAACTTGTTTCCGATCTTTTCCTTGTTTTAACAAGATCAAACAAAAGAACTTCTTAAAAATAAAATCATTTTATTTCATGGTTTTATGAGCACAACCATTTCATGGTTGTTCTTCAAGTTTAAATGCAAAAATATTAAACTTGTTCTTCATTCGTTTCCAGAATCTATTTCTTCATAGAAAACTGGATAACAAGAATAAATGGGTTTTACATTTCGTTTCATAAAATCAAGAAAAACCCTAATCTTCATTAAGACATTTGTGTCTGAATGAAATGGATAAAATTTGAACCATCTTAATGGAAAATCTTTCCACATTAAGATTATTCTTATTTGTTAACATCTTTGGTTGAACTGATAATACAGAGAAATGGCATCGTCTGACATTCCTGCTACCGCTGAGAACATCTCCGCTTATTCTGAGGAAGTGGAATTTATCAAGGCTCCTCAGGTTAAGTTCACTCTGGAACAACTAGATTGGACCAAAACGAACAACCTTTCTGCGCTTCTCGAGTTTCCTCCTCGAAAGCAAGTCACACATCTGAAAGATGCTGTGAATTTCCTAAAGAATTGCTGCATTTCAACAGCCCTGACCATCTCACCTCCTGCAAGTCAGCTACTACTATCCCAGTTCTGGTACTCTGCCATACACTCTCAGTTACCATCCGCCAAAGATCCCTCCAAAACAATTGATTGTATCCTCAGCGATACTGAGTATGGCACGATAAAGATCACACCTGCCATCATTCGCAAAGCTCTGAACTTTCCCAACGCTACAAAAGAAAAGCCTTTTGTTCCTTTCCCTGACCATAAGAAACTCGCTGACAAAGAAACTCTTATTGCATTTTTCGATGCAATGGGCTATGTATGGGAAATTGGCAGAGACAAGAAGCCCGAGAAGAAGCTGACCCTGCTAAAGAAGTCGAAAATGCCCAGCGAGATGAACTTCATCTTCGCTCACTTAATCAACTGCATGACTGCCAAGACCGGCTCCTCTGACCAAGCTGCTCAACCTCAGCAAGCAATGGGATACGCTCTGCTGAAAGGTCTACACATTGACTGGGCATCTCTTATCTATGATGACTTGGTGCAAAGAGTAGACTCTGCCGCTGACAGACCTCCATGGGTTCCTTACCCCCGATTCATCAGCGCCATCTTCCAATATGGCCTGAAGGACAGCTACCCGCAAGAGGGTGACCTGAAACTCTCTCAGGTTGGCCCTAAGGTACTTGACTTCAAACCAGTTGAAAATGAGGTACGTCTTTCTACCCTTTTAACTCTTCTCAACCCTTCTTCTTCTACTTCTGTGGCTCCTTCAGCGACAATACCCATCGCTGATACCCTGGCCACAAAATCCTCTCCTTCTAAGAAAATGAAACAATCATCTACCCCACTTGGTTCTAAACGGATCAAGAAAACAAAGGAGCAACCCCAGCAATCTCATGCTGAAGACTCCTCAGCTCTTTCTGCAGAGCTGAAGGAACGTTCAGTGGTACGCTCTGCCACACCTGAACAACCCATCCATTCCATCCCAACTTCAGCGTCTCTAAACGCTGAGGTTACAAACTTGGAACCTACCTAACCTCCTTCAGTCTCTCAAATGACTGATGAAGTGATTTTCAGCGAATCCAACGCTGAACTCAGAACCCAACCTCCATTCTTATCCTTCGCTCCTCCCTCTACTCATTTGGTCTCTCCTCCAGTTTTCGCTGGAGCTGCCATCATTTCTACGGAAACTAAAGCTGATACTCCAGGAATGATGAAGACAGGACCTGCAGGACAATCCATTGGCACTTTTGAAGATGACATGGAACATTTTTCAGGAACCCGTAATTTTGACGAGTTCATCAATCCTCCTGCAGGTACACACCAACCCATAAACATGTCACTAAACCCCAAACTTCTGAGCTTTCATATGTTCACAAGTTCTTATATGTTACAGGTCCTAATTTGGGAGACATCAACGCCTCTCTAAAGTCCGTGGAGACAAAGCTGACAGGTCTCACCACTACTCTTTCAAATAACTCTACAGCAGTAACAAACGCTGGAGAGAATCTTACAAAGCTGACAACGGTGGTGGAGAAGAAGGCTTCCACAGATGACATGAAGCAGGTTGATAAAACTCTCAGCGACTTCGCCAAGGTGCTCGCTGACATCTACACAGACTACACCTCTCTCAAAAATTCAGTTTCATCCATGTCCAGCGAGGTCACAACGCTGAAGACATCGGTTGGACAACTAGAGGGAGATATGTCTACTGTAAAGACTGATTTAGGCTCTGTAAAGACCGATGTTAGTTCGATGAAAACGATGATCGAACAACTACTACACAAAGCGAATACTCCTGCCCCTGCCCCTGTCCCTGCATCTGACAATTTCACAGCGGCGGATCGCACTGAGCTGGAGAAGATCAATCCTGCTATTTCTGGCATTCGAGACAGAATAGCAAAGATTGAAGGTTGTATAGGTATCTCTGGCCAAGAAGACAGTGAACCTGCCAAAGCTGCTGAGTCATCCCATTCCTCCCCCACTCATCATGAGAAAGAGGGGGAGAAGAGCGCTGAAGATCTCTCCAAGAGCGCTGAAGACCTTTCCCATGATGAATCTATCAGGGGAAAGAAGAAGGATGCTAAAGAAACCACCACTGGACCTCAGGGAGATGAAAACCCTGAGGAAACCGAGAAGCTCGCCTCTGTATCTGAGGGGGAGTAACTCGAAGAAGAAGCTGATAAAACCGAATCCGAAGCAGAAGATGATGAAGCCGTCGACATCCCTGATGATGAACCATCCTCTTCTCCAAAGAATGATGATGATGATGACGAAGATGACGATGACTTCTTTATCGTCAAACCTGCTCCGAGGATCAAAGTTCTTAAGGGAATCTCGATAAATGAACCTTCAGGGGAGCGGACAAAGACAAAGCCCTCAGCCTCTGGAGCTGAGAAAGGCAAAGGCAAAAGCGTCGCTGAAGATGACAATCTGACGATCTTGCTTGAAAATCCGGTTTGTCAGGTACACTAAACATCTCTCACTCCATCCCTCCTCTATCATACACTATCAGTTCTACTACCCAAGCCTATACACTTGAACAAATTTTCTCTCTATGATTCTACCCAAGTTCTTACTTGTAAGATCGCTGTGTTTCAGCTAGTCCTCTCCCCTGTTTGAGGATATCGCTGAGGGTTCCACAACTGCGACTTCACCAATAATACCAGCTGCTGCTGAAGAAATAATCCCAGTCTTAGATTTAATCTCTGAGACTGATGAACCTGAAGAACAACTACTCTCGCACAGACGCAGACCTTCCTTAGCTCCTCAAAATCTAAGTGAAGAGGATCAGAAAAGAAGAGAAGAGATAATAAAGCAATTCGAGGATCAGCGAATCATTCTGAGGCGTGATCAACTTCCTTCAGTTCCTCCAAAGTTCAGAATTTCCCAAAAGGAATACAAGGATCACCTCAGAGCTGAAAGATTAATCGCTGAAAGAAAGGAAGCTGAAGAAAAGGACATAGAATACGCCATCCAGCTTTCTAAACGATCAGTGAAAGACCCCAAGCTGAAAAGAGTTCCTATTGAAGTTCAACGTCAGCTCTGGGAAGACGCCAAGAAGATAACTGAAGAAAAGAGAACTGTGTCTCAGTCCACTTTAGCCTGGTGCAAAGAAAAGGTCAACTACAGACTCTCTCCTGCCAAAATCAACAAGGTATTCATCTCTGGAAGAACAACCCTTGTTTCAGTCGCTGCAGTCGAGATATTCAGAGAAGATAAGAAGTACGAAAAATTCTATGCTGAAGCCATAACGAAGTACGGTCTCTCTGAATGGTTGGAGATCAGGTTAGCTATCCAGAAGTCTCAGTCGAAGTAAAAGGAACATGTTGAAAAGCTGATCAACAAACAAATCGACTTAGTCTACTCCTGTGTGGATATTCCTCCTCCTCCTCCTCTCGAAAGTCAGAAAAGAAAGGCCTCAGTGAAGAAGAAGAAATCTAAATCTTCAATTGATGGCCCTGTCATACGAAATGAAACAGGTATTGGTTTTTCACGTGCTGAAGTCCTTGGTCCTGATCCTGATCTTTCCATGCTTGACACATCTCTTCCTCCTGGTGAGACTTTCATCCCTGGCAAAGTCATAAGCGAACCCTACGGGATATTTTTCCATGACTACGATGATGGAAAGCATTTTCAACGCATCTCTGAACTTCACATCACTCCCATCGAACAACTGAGAGCTCTCATCTACTGGTGTGACTTCAGGAATGACCCTCAGGCACGACATCTGAAACCCTTGATTTTTGAAGAAGCGCTGATCAAAAGAAAACAAGGTGTAACCGTTCCTGACTGGATGATTCCCACCACATCAATGACCCTTGATGAACTTCTCATTAAGGAAGAACCCTTTACAAACTGATATGATCGCCTATTTCTCTATTGTATCAGTTATTCTTTTGTACTTGTAATTTATTTCGCTTGTACTTGTAATCTTTCCATTTCTCTTTGTAACCTGATTCAAAGTTTTAAAGAAAGATTTCAGCGAATGTACTTTACTCCATCAGTACTGAAAAGATCCCAGAAAACAGTAAAAGGGACAAATATTTTATGAGTTCTTTTTATCCTTATGTTTTCATTAAATAGCAATTTTCTTTGTTGCTATGTCATAATCAAATAGGGGGAGATTGTTGATCCAAACCCTCAGTGATTTGATAATGACCCTCTCTTATATACTTAGTGAAAATTGTAAGTAAACAATATGTATCAGAGTTTCACTATCGCTGATAAGTACTAAGATCTTACAGTACCGCTGATAGGAACTCTCGCTCTTTAAATTAAACATTCAGCGAACACTGTTCACCTATAATGCTCTGAGTCTGTTCAGTCATTATGATGATCGCTGATAAGTTAGTTGTTTACTTATGATCCCTGAAGACAAGTTTCACGTCAACAAAGGTTCTACGCTGAAGTCGAAGATCAAGCTCAAGAACCAGCGACAAGTCTCCTAATGAACTGATGCGGATCAGCGAAGACTCAGATTTGTCCACTCAACGTGAAGTATCAAGTACAAGACTTCAGCTATCGCAGAACTTTATCATTCGCTGAATAGATAATGATAATGCTCTGAATCAACGAAAGCTGATCATGAAGTCCTCCGTACAAAGTACTTTTGTCTTAACCACCCTTGCACGACTCCGTAACGAAATGTCAGAAAAGAACCTCCGACTATCTGAAATCGTACAACCACTCTGATACTACACTATTCATCCATGCAGCTACTAAGGTTGTCAACAAAGGTCAATGACATGCAACCAACCAGCTGATGACACGTGTAAAGTGTATACTGACTTGCATTAAATGCATGCAATATATAAAGAGATGAACCCACTTCATTTGAAGTAACTTGCTAACTCTGGACAAGTTCAATCTCTTATCTCAAGATAGGTTATTATTAGTAATTTCCTTATCTCTCTTAGTGCAAGAAACCTTAGTGTTCCAACTTGTTTAGATTTAGGTTTATCCTTAATCTTGTTTCCGCAACAAGCTGTAAATTGTTAATGATTTATCAATAAACAATTTAGAAAAGTAAAATCTGTGTGTTTGTATTCAACCCCCCCCCCCCCCCCCCTTCTACAAACTTGTATAGGCCTTCGGGACCAACATTGCGATATTCTATGCACCCGGGGACGAATAAGATGTATCGAGATTTAAGACAGTTTTACTGGTGGCCAGGGATGAAGAAGGACACCGCTCACTTTGTGGAATGATGTGTGACGTGTTTGAAGGTTAAAGCAGAGCATCAACGACCGTATGGGGAACTCCAGTCTACAGCGATACCAGTATGGAAGTGGGATAACATCACTATGGATTTCGTTACGAAGTTACCAAGGATTCCGAAGGGTAACGATGCGATTTGGGTGATTGTGGATAGTCTCACCAAGTTCGCGCATTTTCTACCGATCAGGGAGTCAGATCCATTGGAGAAGTTAGCTCGGTTGTACATTAATGATATCGTATCAAGGCACGGGGTGCCGCGATCTATCGTGTCCAACCAAGATTGCCAGTTTACGTCGTCGTTTTGGAGAAGTCTTCAGCGAGAGTTGGGTTCGCAAGTGAAGTTGAGCACAACTTATCATCCCCAAACGGATGGACAGAGCGAAAGGACTATCCAGACGTTAGAGGATATGCTCTGAGCCTGTGTAATTGATTTCAAGGGTTCTTGGGAAGTACACCTACCCTTGATAGAGTTCTCGTATAACAACAGTTACCACGCGAGCATCCAAGCAGCACCGTTCGAAGCCTTGTACGGACGGAAGTGTCGGATGCCGTTGTGTTGGAACGAAGTGGGAGAAAAGCAGTTAGCAGGTCCGGAAATTGTGCAATTAATGACAGATAAGATTGTAACACCCGTAATTTTCAGATAAGTACAACTTCGAATCAGTGTGGAATCGATCTTTTAAGAAAAATATGAAAAATAGAATTTTGGATTAAATCCTAGATTTTATGGTCTTGTTGGATGGGGAATTCGAATACGAGTCCAATGGTTCTTTCCGGAGCAAAAACGGAGCTATAACGAAGAAGTTACGGCCGAAATAGTATCCGACCCAACAGGGGGCCGTGCGGCCTGTTAGACCGCGGCCCATGCCGCGTAAGCCTCTGAAGGGAAGCGCGACATTTCCCGCGACTTATAAACCGCGGGACAAACCGCGGGAACGACCTGAAGCTTTAAATCGCGAATCTCAAACCCTCAAACTTCATTTCTTCATAACTTTTGCATCCCAACTCCGATTTGAGTGATTCAAGTTGCTATGGTTTCGTTTTTGGGAGATCTTCAAGGATATAGAATTTTTTTTGAAGTATCATGAATGATCCAAGAGTACTTGGTGGTGGTTGAGGTAAGCATCTCACTTTTCTTCATCTAAGAAGCTAGGGTTTTGATATTTTGGTGTATTGTGGATGGATGATGATTCCTTGTGGTTAGACTTTGGTATTTATGGTTGGAAATCTATGGGTCTAGGTTTTGGAAGTTTTGGCTTGAGGATGCAAACTTCATCAAATGAGCTTACATTGGAGAAAACTCTAGATTTAGCTTAATCTAGCTAAGGTGAGTTCAAGTTGATTTGTGAAAACTTTGTACATGCCAAAAATAGTATTTTCCAAATGTTTGTGTGTTTTACTTGAAAATATCAACTGTTGAGGTATTTGGTTAATTTAACCTTTTTGAAGTATTTATCTTCATAATTGTGTAAAACACCCATATTTGGGATTTTGGAGTATTTGATATGTAGAAATCATAATTTTACTCTTAAAAGATTTATTACTCAAAATGGAGTCTATTTGATGGTTTAATCATATGTGTATAAATGATTTTGTAAACCATTTGGGAGAATGCACGTTTTAGTGTCAATAACCATTTTGAGAATTATAAGGGTGTGAGTCCCTTTGGGAAAACCCTTTTGTTTAACCTGCGTTGGGTTTTGGGTTAATAACGATTTTATGGTACTTGTTTACCTAATTGATATTAAATGCATTTTGTGCTATTTGATGGCCGTTATTTATAGGTCTAATGGGTATTTGAGCAGTTTGCTCGGTTTTGACTCTGGGATAGTCATGGGGACCTTGGTCCGGTTGTCAGGATCGAATCTTAACAAGACAATAAACACTTAGAATTCAGAATTAAAGAATCTGCGGAAAAGAACTTTAATTCTCACAATCAAGAACAATGTAACAGAAAATTCACCACTTTGTATATTCACTAAATCGACTGACAATATTAACAACCAAACCTCAATCTTGTTGAACAGGCTCAACAAGACGACTTCTACTTCTCTAGAAATAGGGTTCTTACACCTTGAGGTTAAATCTCTCTGAAAACGATATCGAATTCTTTTTCACACGTATCTCATGTATATTTACTCGTCTCTATCTGTTGTGTATTTTCTAATAGCTATCTATCAATACTATTTATACAAGAATAATTACAAGATAACTATCAAAAAGTAACTTGATCTTCTAAATCTTCGTTAAACATATCTTGATCAATTCCTTCTTTGTCTCCAAAAGTATCGCATACCAATCTTAACAAACTCAGCAGTATTAACCTTCATTCTTCATGAGCAGTACTAACAATCTCCAGCAGTATTAAGTCACGAGCAGTACTAACAGATATTCGATATGCACCAGCAGTACTAACCTTGACTTGCAGTAGTAACTTTGACAAGCAGTACTAACCTCACATAAGCAGCATTAATAATATTCCAGCAGTAGTAATATACCAGCAGTATTAACTTTGTTCAGGCAGCATTAACTATGTACCAGCAGTAGTAACTTTGTTCTGGCAGCACTAACATTGAACTAGCAGTACTAACCTTGAACTGGCAGTAGTAATGTTGTTCTGGCAGTACTAACCATACTTAACATATCTTCAGTTCCCAACAATCTCCCCCTAGCTTGACTTTTCAGGATGAGAAGTTAAGTTCTTCAGATGATGATTCCAAAACCTAGTCATCTACGCATAAATTTGGATCCAATCCCAGACTTTGATTGAGGATCCTTTTTACAAGGTATCTTGCCATTTTAGAGTCTTTGTCACTTACCAACTTAGCATGCAGCATTCCTTTCAATTTTTTCATGCTGTGCTTGTATACAACATCCACCAAATAATATTCATGAAATGTATTGTCAAGAGAGATGACATACACTCCACAATTCTCAATGAGCATCCAGTTGGTAATGACTTGAAAATTCCTTGCCATCAAATGCTGAACTGCTTCTGGTTTGAACATTAAGCACAAGTATTCAAGAACCATCTTTGTGATAGACATACCTTGCTCTGTCAGCATGTTTCCATATAGCCTCATTCCCACCTTGAACATCTCTTCCAGGTCAGATCTAGAGCATGTTCTGATAAGTTTTCCCCAAGTAGGACAAACTTCAAACTTTCCATCTGCCCTTTTGATTCTGATGAACTCCTTTCTTCCATCTTTCAATGTGTCCCAGAAGATGATCTCAGGAGGCATGGAAGACAATGGTGTAGTCTTGATTGGATTAGTATCAACCACAGTAATATACAAATCACATTGAGCATTTGATTGTGATTGTACATTGCTTGGTTGACCTGATGAAGTTGCCACTTCTTCTTCAGCAACTTTTGGATTAGATTTCTCTTTAACTGCTTCCTCCTGTGCTTTTTCTACAGTTGGATCCACCCTTGGCTTCTTTATATCTTTCTTCTTTGAGGCTATTGACTTTGTTCTTGGCCTCTTTGTTCTTTTGAAAGATTTAACAGCTTCAGGAGTGGTTTCAGCTGTTTCTTCTTTGTGGCTCTTAGCAGCACTAACAGTTTCTGCTGCCTTTTGTTTTTCAGCAGCATTATCTGTTTCTACTTCTTTTGCAACCTCAGCAGTAGTAACCGTTTCTGCTGCTGGTTCTGTTTCTGCTTCCTTTGTAATATCAGCAGCAGTAACGGTTTCTGCTGCTGTTTCTGTTTCTGCTTCCTTTGTAATGTCAGCAGCAGTAACGGTTTCTGCTGCTGTTTCTGTTTCCTTTGTAGTATCAGCAGCCTCCTCAGTCTCCCCCTCAACCTTATACTCCCCCTCAATGTTTGCATCCTCCATGTTTAGATCTGAGTCTGACTCCCCCTTTTTGGAAGCATCATTGGTAGGGTTTCTTCTCCTAAGGACAAATTGAGCTCTCTTCTTTCTGTGCATCAACTTAGTGATCATCTTCCTTTGCTTCTCAAGCTGTGAGTTTTGAAAGATGACCACTTTCTTGAGTTCATCAATCTCCTTTTTCTGATCCATGACCTCAATGTTGATATTTGCAATAGTTTCCATCAATTCCTCGTACGTATATCTATCCTCACCCTGTTTAGGAGTTTTTACCTCCCTTAAAGGATCATTGGAAGTTTTAGCAGGTGTCTCTTGCCTAGCAAAAGCACTACCTACCCCCTTGGTTTCTTGGCATCTGGGACCTCTGGATGATTTCTCACCCTGAGTTGCCGTGAGGAAGGGCTTAGTTATTTTACCACTGGCCTTCTCTTTGCTAGCAGAAGTAGTGGCAGCCTTGCGACTCACATGCTCAACCTTCTCCTTAGTGAGCACCTTCTTGGGGTTGGGAGACACCCCTGTGGTTTCCCTTTCGATATTCTCCATTGGAGAATGCTCCAACAGAGGGCTTAAAGGCTTCGGGCTCTTAGCAGATACATCAAGGGAAGGAACCTTGTGTACCTTTCTTCTTTCAAACCTTTTGGTTATTGTGGGAGTGGGTCGTTCAAGAATGGACTGAGGGATGTCTTTTGTGATGGAAGGTTGGGATTGGTCATCAGTGGGTGTGTCTAATGAGGGCCTTGACCCTGATGCCATACCTTCAAATGTGTGGGACACAGCCATCATTGTAGAGAACAATGGTGTGTCAACTCCTTCCGAGTCCCTAGGAAGTCTTTTCATATTTGAAAAAACCTTCCCTTTAGGGGATTTTGGCACATATACCTCATCAGATTGAGGCATATCCGTCAATTCCTTGGTAATTACTTCCTGAACAAACCTTGGATACATATAGAAACGCTTTTTGGATTCCAGGTTTGCCACAAGATCATTGAAAATCATTTGAGAAAAATTAAACTTCCTGTTAGTGGCTAAGCAGACTAGAGCATAAGCAATAGTACTGCTGAACTCACTCCATCCAGTAGTTTTCTTTGAAATACAATGCATTAGGGTATGAACAAAGAATCTCCATTGAGTAAAAAACTTTGACTTGTAGAATTTAAAAACTCCAATGGGACCTTCATACCCCATTCTTTGTAAAGTTGAGAAGAGTTCTTCATTGGGAATAGAAGATATACCTGAGGCATCATCCAATCGAAGAGTGATGCGAAGAAGTTCTTCTGAAACTTTCAAGGGTTTGTCACATACCCTTGTTTGGATGACTTTCTGCCCATCTTCGGATTCCACGGTGGCATTGGCCCAGAATTGCGTCTGATGCTCGATGTAGATAGTCGGATTCACCGTTAGGGCATACGAAATATGAGTGGACTTGAGAAAATCCACAATTTCATGAAATCCTTCGGCCTGCTTCGGCTTCTGAAGCATTGCAATCTCATTATGCTCGTCGACAAACTCCATAATCGTTGTGCTTCTTAAGGATTTGAAAAGAAAACACAGAGATTCTAGGGAGACTAGGTTAGAACGAGAGAGAAGAAGTTAATGCGAAGAGTCGTTATGAACTTTGGCGGGCAAACAGGGGTATTTATAGCAGTATTTGCCCTAGATTTTCAAAAGCAATATTAACGACATAAGCAGTATTAACGACTGAGCAGTATTAACTACACAAGCAGTATTAACTACTGAAGCAGTATTAACGACTGAGCAGTATTAACTACACAAGCAGTATTAACGATTGAGCAGTATTAACTACATAAGCAGTATTAACGACTGAGCAGTATTAACTACACAAGCAGTATTAACTGCTAAGCAGTATTAACTACACATTGGCAGTATGCACTAGCAGTATTAACTACGCACTGGCAGTAGTAACTCTGCACTGGCAGTAGTAACTCTGCACTGGCAGTAGTAACTCTGCACTGGCAGTAGTAACTCTGCACTGGCAGTAGTAACTCTGCACTGGCAGTAGTAACTCTGCACTGGCAGTAGTAACTCTGCACTGGCAGTAGTAACTCTGCACTGGCAGTAGTAACTCTGCACTGGCAGTAGTAACTCTGCACTGGCAGTAGTAACTCTGCACTAGCAGTAGTAACTCTGCACTGGCAGCAGTAACTCTACTTGCACTTTGCAGCATTAGTCAAATCCTCAAATGTCATCTTACCTTCTGACACATCACCTTTACCACTTCTCTTACCTCCTGCAGGATTATTTCCAAAAGCAAAATGTCCTCCATCAATTCTTTTGAAATTCTTGAGGCAGGCCATGTTACCTGTCATGTGCCTGGAGCAACCACTATCAACATGCCAGATGCTCTTCCCCTTGAGCTGTTGGTTGCCCTGCACATCTGATAGATCAATTAGTTTTATTGGGAACCCAAGCCGAAGTGGTCTTGGGTCTCCCTTGCTCATCAAAGTACTTGCACTTGGTTTTGATGAGATTTTCAACCTTAGGTACTGCAGTACTGGAGCACTTTGTCAATATGATTGGTTTAGCAGTACTAGAAGCAGTATTAACCTTAGAAGTACTAACAGTGCTAGCAGTACTAACACTGGGAGCAGCAGTATTGTTAGCAGCACTATCAGTACTAGCAGCAGTATCAGCAGTACTAACAGAGTTAGCAGTATTAACAGAGTTAACACTGCTAGCAGCAGTACTATCTGAATAGGAAGTACTAACAGTGTTAGCATCACTAATACTTCTAACAGCACTAACTTTTGAAGAATTACTAGCAGTATTAACACTGCTAGCAGCACTAACTCTTGAGGAAGTACTAACAGTGTTAGCAGTACTAACACTGCTAGCAGCAGTATTATGTTTAGTGCCTTTTGTAACCCACATTGTAACACATTCCTTTTCAGGCTTTTTCTTCATGTGGCTTTTGGATTTAGCTTGTTTCTTAGCCACATGGTTCCTTGCAGGCTTCCTATAACCATTGGATTTATAAAAAGGTCTTTGAAAATTCATCCTTTGGTTAATAGGATTGAAATAACAGTGTTTGGCAAGATGATTCAATCTGCCACAGATGAAACAAGGTTTTGGTCTGTTAATCCTTTGCAGATCAACTCCTTGCTTTTGTGCCCACTGGTTATTCCAATTTCTTTGATTTCCCCTCCTTTTATCATGTTTTTGGGGCTTATTCTCTTGAGATTTCTTGCAAGAACAATGTTCACAAGTTTTAGAGTTCACAACAGTGGTCTGTATATAATGAACTCCCTTTCCCTTGTCAGTCCTTTTTATCTCATTGTTCTTAACACATGGACTTTCACATTCCTCATCAGATCCTACTTTGTCAGTCTCATCCTCAACAACTACTTTATCTAAAGGATCTACTTCAGTGGCTCCTTTAGGTAAGTCCTTCCTATCCTTGGTTTCTAATAGGTCTGACTTAGGAGGGATGTAGTTGTTGTTATAGGGTGGGGGTGTGGCATTATACCCTAGGCCTGTTTTCATCTTACCATGGACTTGAGCATTTATTATTGTGTCCATGGCTTTAGAAGCCTTTGAAAACTTTTCAACATCAGCTTTAACTGTCTTAAGTTCTTCTTTTAATTTCTCACACTCTTCCCTAGACTCTTTCAGTTGGAACTCCAGACCACCTTTTTCCCACTTCCAGTAGTTTGTATCATATGAGTGTTGAAGTTCATTGGCTTGAAAAGCCTTAATTTGTTCTTCAAACCTCTCAACAATCAATACATAATCTCTTATGTCCTTTTCTAATCTCTTAAGGTCATCACACATTCCCTGATTGTGATCTCTATACCTTTTAACAGTGTCTATACAAGATTGAGAACAGAGATTAGATTTTACCTCTGTAGGAACATCTGAGACTTCTGCCATGAGTGCATGATTCTGTATTGCCTCTTCTGCTTGATAACTCCAATCAAAAGTACTGTTTGATTCAATAGAATTTTCCATAATGACAGTAGAATTCTAAGAAACACTCGCTCTGATACCACTTGTCAGGATCGAATCTTAACAAGACAATAAACACTTAGAATTCAGAATTAAAGAATCTGCGGAAAAGAACTTTAATTCTCACAATCAAGAACAATGTAACAGAAAATTCACCACTTTGTATATTCACTAAATCGACTGACAATATTAACAACCAAACCTCAATCTTGTTGAACAGGCTCAACAAGACGACTTCTACTTCTCTAGAAATAGGGTTCTTACACCTTGAGGTTAAATCTCTCTGAAAACGATATCGAATTCTTTTTCACACGTATCTCATGTATATTTACTCGTCTCTATCTGTTGTGTATTTTCTAATAGCTATCTATCAATACTATTTATACAAGAATAATTACAAGATAACTATCAAAAAGTAACTTGATCTTCTAAATCTTCGTTAAACATATCTTGATCAATTCCTTCTTTGTCTCCAAAAGTATCGCATACCAATCTTAACAAACTCAGCAGTATTAACCTTCATTCTTCATGAGCAGTACTAACAATCTCCAGCAGTATTAAGTCACGAGCAGTACTAACAGATATTCGATATGCACCAGCAGTACTAACCTTGACTTGCAGTAGTAACTTTGACAAGCAGTACTAACCTCACATAAGCAGCATTAATAATATTCCAGCAGTAGTAATATACCAGCAGTATTAACTTTGTTCAGGCAGCATTAACTATGTACCAGCAGTAGTAACTTTGTTCTGGCAGCACTAACATTGAACTAGCAGTACTAACCTTGAACTGGCAGTAGTAATGTTGTTCTGGCAGTACTAACCATACTTAGCATATCTTCAGTTCCCAACACCGGTTTTAATGGCTCGATGTAAGGTCTTGTTTATGGGTTGCTTTTATTGCACCATTTTGCATGTTATTGCACGTTTGGATATTTACATGCCTGGGTGAGTGAGTCATTCCGGGATAGGCATGTTGTCTGTAGACTGTATTACATTGGATCCATAGGCATGTTAGTCAGTCGTTGGTAATGGTCGATTGAGTATCTCTAGGTGTCACATTTATGCTGAAGACACTAAGGTATCTCAAGGTGTCGCATTTATGCTGAGGGCACTAAGGTATCTCAAAGTGTCGCATTTATGCTGAAGGCACTAAGGTATCTCAGAGTGTCACATTTATGCTGAAGGCACTAAGGATCTCCACTCTCAATGGATATGGGTCTCCCCCGTCGTTGGTCAACCTATTTGGGATTTTATATTGTCCCGGTTCTATTATTATTATTGGTCTTATACGTTTGACTGCGGTTGGATGACTTTAATATTGGATTCCCTTCCATGTAAATTATAGTCTAAATAAAGCAGGTTATCTCCATAAGTATGGTGCTTGAAACTTCATTACATTTTACGTTTGCGTGAGTATTGCTCGTATATGTTTTCAATGAAGTATTCTATTAAATGGATGGTTTTCCATGATTTATGGGTTGAGTAATTGTTGTCAACCGTATTTGAAAGATTTACCTATTAGAGGTTTATTCACGTATTGAATGAGTTTTGGATTATATTCATTTTGGGAAAACACTTTATACCTTTTGGGAAATATTTCACATGGATTTTGGGTGCGTTGAAAATGAGTCATTTATATCCTTGGTAAACTCTTTTGGAAATCTAAATCTTTATTGCCAACTTTCTTTCAAAGAACTATTTATTCATGCTATAAACTCTTGAACTCACTAGGCATTAGCCTAACCTTTTTATTTGTCGGCATGTGCAACAGGTCTCAGGTTGGGAGTAGTTCTAGTGACACGTGTGAAGGGTCGTCTGCTAGTAAAGTGCTCGAGAGGTGAATAGCCTAAGTTATGTTTCCACATTTACCCTTGGGAGTAGCACTTGTGTTTGGATTTAGTGATATCCGAAGTAAGTTTAGTCTTGGCTATAAGACTTGTTTTTTTATATGTAATGTTTGGAGGCAATCATAGTTTGTAATTTGAGGTAATTTACCTATTATTTCGGATGTGATATTGAAAATTTTATTTAGTTGCTCTTTCCCAATTCGAGGGTGTTACAAGTAAGATAGACCTAATTCGCGAGAAAATGAGGATCGCGCAAGATCGGCAAAGAAAGTACGCAAACAAAAGAAGGAAGCCTATCGAATTTCAAGTGGGTGACAAAGTAATGCTGAAGGTCTCGCCTTGGAAGGGAGTGGTACAATTCGGGAAGAAAGGGAAGTTGAGACCGAGATATGTGGGGTCTTTCGTCATTATTGAGCGAGTTGGAGCAGTGGCATACAAGTTAGACTTGCCAGAGGAATTAAAGGGAGTTCATCCAACATTTCATGTCTCGAACTTAAAGAAGTGTTTGGCAGAAGCAGATGTGGCTGTTCCTTTGGAGGATATCAACGTTGATGAGAAGTTGTCTTACGTAGAGGAACCAGTAGAAATCGTAGATAGTAAGGTACGAAAATCGAGGAACCGGGAGATCAGATTAGTAAAGGTTCAGTGGCGGTTTCATAAAGGGCAAGAGGCAACTTGGGAAGTAGAAGCGGACATGAGGTCCAAGTACCCTCATCTTTTCGATAATGGAATTCCGGGGACGGAATTCTTTTAAGGGGGGGGGGTGTTGTAATAACCGAGATCTTTATTTGAACAAAATAAGTTTTGTGGAGAAAGTTGAATATTTTTAAGTTTAGGGGTTGTTTTGAAAATATGGGAGGAGGGTATAAAAACTCCCAATTTGGGCACAAAACCCTAGATGGTCATTTACTCCTATTGTTGGCGGCTTGAGTGGGAGCAGAGAAAGAGAGAAATTGGTTTCAATTGCAATTGGAGAAGGAGACATCATCAATCTACCAAATTGGAAGAGGAAAGGGAATTGGAGCCTAGTTCCACATTGGTGCTACCAGGCAATCTCTGATTTCTATTCCTGCATCTAATCTTCACTGCTAGAGTAGGTTTGATTGGATTGTTTGAGGGTTTTTGTTTAAGAGTTGAAAAATGATGCTTTAAAAGGAATTAGACAAATCATATTTGTGTTAAGTAGCAAAGAATTGGTAAGGAAAGAACTAAGTATGTTGTGGGTATCGTGAAATCGTTTTGTTAAGATGTGCTAGCCGTTTCAATCCCAAAATGCGTCACAAACATCGCGTCCGGATAGTTAGACGTATGGGAAGCTCTATGTAGGAATCCGGACGAAGTGACCTGGGGAAGTATCCGGACCTTAGTATCCGGAAAGTGTCCGGAATTGATGCCCGGATAGGATAGTTATCCGAATGACGTTGTTGTCCGGGAAGTGGAGTCCGGATAACGCGTTACCGGTAAGTAGCGACCGGCAGAGTGGTGTCCGGTAAAGTAGAGTGTCCGGTTAGTTTTTTTTATCCGGAAAGTAGAGTGTCCGGTTAGTTTTTTTTATCCGGAAAGTAGAGTGTCCGGTTAGTTTCATCCGGAAAGTAGGGTTCCCGATTAAGTAGTATCCAGTCAGCTTATCTATTTCATTCCATTACTCAGGTAACCCGATTGAAAGTCAGAAGTAAAAGAAGAAGGGTTGTTAAGAACATCAGGTGAGTTTTTCTAACTAAAAATACGTGTTTTCTGAAGTAAGTAAAAGAGAAGAGATGCCATGTTTTTATCGCATGATTTTGATTGTATAAAAGTTTATTTGAGATGTATGCATACATTGTTGTTAGATGTAAATCGGCTAAGTCGGGGGGGGGGGGGGGGTGTGGCCCGCCAGTGCTCATACCGGGGGGTGTGTCCCGTTTATGCCATGGGAGGAGTGACCCAGTAAGGCAGTGTGAGACTGGCATGTTGTCACTTCTGAGTGATTTCAGTGTGCCATTTACATGAGTTGAGTTATCTGAAACCGGGGGGTGTGTCCCGTTTATGCCATGGGAGGAGTGACCCAGTAAGGCAGTGTGAGACTGACACGTTGTCACTTCCGAGTGACTTCAGTGTGCCATTTACATGAGTTGAGTTATCTGAAAGTTTTGTATTAAAGATGTTACGTTTGAAAGTTACAAACTGTTTTATATGCATGTTATCAAACTGTTGAGGGAGCTCACTAGACTCCATGGTCTAACCCTCACATTTTCCAAAATAAACCTTTTAAGGTAAACAGGTTGTAGGAAGCTCCGTTAAAGGAAAAGAGCAGGTTTAGAGTGCGGACACTTCTAAAGATAGAGCTTTACTTTACTTTTAGACTTTATGTTATTCTCAGTTGTGAATAGGTTGTTTCCGCCAACCTAGTTTTGGACGACACTTGTAAGGGAAATTTGAGACAGATTTTGGGATGTTTATATTATTATTGAATGCTATGTTTTATTTTAGTTTGGGTTGTTACAATAACATATAACTATCTTCAATGTTAATAGCTTCTTTTGCAAAATAAAATATAGATACATGCTAGCGGTGAGAGTCCCGGTTAACTTGTGCACCTCGATTGATCCTATTAGATCCTGAAGTTAAAAATTGAACAAACCTCAAGTGGCTCTGATATACTTTCTTATATAATTACTAGATATCATGATAATTATTTTGAAAATGCATGGCGGATTATCCTTATGTTAACTAACATATATATATATATATATATATATATATATATATATATATAAATGATAAAAACACTTTCTGTTTTTGTTATGATAACCAAATACAAGCAAAAATAAAGACGAAACTAGTACTGATTTGTACAAATAAACGAGCCCAAGAAAATAACTTTGACATCCAGAATGATCAATATAAAACAAGAAAGATGTCGACTTTATATATATATATATATATATATATGAAAGAAGACCAGTGTTACATATTTACAAATTCTGAGACACGAGAATGACTATACTTAACATATCAAAGTTGAACATGCATACACCATTAATAATTAATATGAAAGATGAAACTAACCCCAAATTGCAATTTAACTTCAAGTTGTTCATGTGATTGCAAAAAGGTTTGATAAGACGTTACATATATATGATAGGTTTTAGACAAGTTTCATTTACGGGTAATTATGATTAATTATGTATGCGACCATAAACGATCTGCAGTCTTCAATTCATAGGTGATCTCTATGATCACAAAGGGTTTAACATATATTATCTGTATGACTGTATTCACATTCATAAAAGATGAGATTTTTATAATTACTGTAATTAAATTATTTTTCGTTCACAAAATCACATACAATAAATACAAAAGTGTGTCAAATATTTTTTCTATTAAATAGTTAAAATGTTCGTTTTAAATCGTAAAAAGAACTAATAATACCCCCCTGTGTTGCACGCAAGCTTCAACACTAATAATTGATTGCAACTTGGCCTTTCATACCTCACTATTACTACAATTAATAATAAGATATAAGTGACAAGAAAAGTCTGAAAAACCTAATAAATTATCTGATTTTTAATGATTAAGTTATTAAAATATTTTTCTGAATAATAAAACTCTTAAATTTTTTAAAACTGCTTAAATACATGCTTATAACTTGTAAAAACATGTTAATGTGATTTTTTTTTGAAAACGTCTAAAAAACCCAAAAAACTATCTGATTGTGAATGATTAAGTTTCTCAATATTTTTAACAAATAAATCTCTAATCAATTTCTAAATCTTTTTACCAAATAAAATTTTGATCTATTTTAAACAAATAAATCTTAATTTTTCTTTAAAGAATCATGAACTTAATTTTAAATAAATACATATGATTTTTTAAAACATAATATGTTAGAACTTTCATAAAATCCTACACAACAAACATGATAAATAAAGATATAAATAATTTTTCTTGGAGGATGAGGATCTATTATTAAAATATAATTCAACTATATAAGTAATAAATAATAGAAAAATATAATAATTTACATTATATATTTTATTAAAGTTTTATAAATAAATAATAAAATATTTTAAAATAACAAAGTAAAATATAAAATGTACTTAATTAGAGTCATTGTTCTAACATTATCCCATACCCAGAATTATAGTCAAGTTGGCTTAAAAATTAAAAGACAAAAACAAGTTATAAGTGCCCAAAGACATATAGTATTTTCCCAAAAGTTTTCGTATTAACACTACATTTTTTATATTACCATCACTATAATAAATAAATCAATACGTATGGCATAATTTGTTTGTCATGAGCAAGGTTCTAAATGGCGTGATGCGTGGCGTGGCGACGAGGCCAAGCCTCAAGTCTTAGGGCTGTTTGTCATGCGGTTTTTCCCTGAACATTCCTCCCTCCCCCTCTCTCTCTCTCTCTCTCTCTCTCTCTCTCTCTATATATATATATATATATATATATTTGTAAACTCAATAATTAAATAAAACTTTTTAGAATTCTTTCTTATCCGTCCTAAGTTTACATGGTTTTACATTTTGTTATGTTATCTTAGAGGAACAAAACGATGAGTAATGGTGGTTGTTTATGTTTATTTATGTTTGTTTTAGTTCGTTTAACATCTTAACAAACAAACATGAACACAAAAGATTTCATTCGCGTTTGTTCATTTGTTTGATTAAGTTAAATGAAGGAACACGAACAAGTCTGTGTTTGTGTTTGTTTGCTTCGTTTACACCCTAATTAACAGCATCACACAAATATATTACTAATGATACAAAAGAAAAACGAGACTATATTTAAATCCAAAACAACCGGAACCGGTAGCGGTAAAGATCTTAGAAGCTCCATTTCACAACCTAATAAATTAAAAGATTCGATTGATCGATGACATAAATTATTGGAGTCAAAAACCACTTGTTATTTGTTGAATAATACTTTATTTTAAGACAGTTAGGAAACCCCTAAGAAAGAGGATCACTCAACACCTATATAAACCCCATTTATGCCTCATTCATAAACACCAAAAACCACAAGATCAAAACCTCATATATTTACATATATAACCCTCAAAAATGGCTGTTGAAAAGCTTCAAAAAAGAAGAGATGTTGCCATCATCTTTGGAGTCACTGGTCTTGTTGGAAAACAGCTTCTTGAGAGGCTACTTTCTTCAAGATCATCCAAATGGAAGGTTTATGGTGTTGCAAGAAGACCAGAAATGGCGACGAAGATGATCAAGAAACCAATCGACACAAACCCTAATTACCATTTCATTCCATGCAATCTTCTTGACCCATTTGACACCCAAATGAAGCTTTCTTGTTTGCATGATGTGACCCATGTGTTTTGGGTCACTTGGGCTAGCCACTTTCAACTTGATACCATTGAATGCTATGACCAAAATAAAGCCATGATGTCAAATGCATTGGACTCCATTCTTCCTGTAGCCAAGGGTTTGAACCACTTTTCTCTTCAAACTGGGACCAAACACTATGTTTCTTTACATGGAGGTGGTTCTTTTGATCATCTTGTGAAAAGGGTTTGTTATTATGATGAGAATTGTCCAAGGGTTGAAACACAAGTAGGGTGTAACTTCTATTATGCTCTTGAAGACTTGCTTAAGGAGCGGTTGGGAGGTGTGGTTCCGTGGTCGGTTCACCGGCCCGGTTTGATCATGGGGAGTTCTCAAAAGACGTTGTATAACTTCATGGGGAGTTTATGCGTTTACGGGTCTATTTGTAAGTATTTGAATCTTCCATTTGTTTTCGGGGGTAGAAAAGAGTGTTGGGAAGAGCAGTTTGTTGACGCCTCTGATGCTAGGCTTGTGGCCGACCAACAGATTTGGGCGGCAACAAACTGTTTGGTTCAGTCGAAAAATGGGCAAGCGTTTAATTCTATAAACGGAGATGGTTCGACTTGGAAGGATATATGGGGGGCGATTGGAGAAAAGTTTGGGGGGGATGTGCCTTGGGAAATGTTTTCAGAGGATTTCACGTTTTCAGGGTTTATGAGCGATAAAGGGGGTGTTTGGAAAGAGATAGTGAGGAAGGAGGGTTTGGTCGAGACGGAAATGGATGATCTGGCTAACTGGTATTTCCTAGATGCTTTGTTTCGTTGTCCAGTGAAGATGCTAGGGACAAGGGCGAAAGCAGATCGACTTGGGTTCACAACAAGATACAGTGCGCTTGATTCAATATCGCATTGGATCGACGTTATGAGGAAGGAAAAACTAATTCCATGAAATGTCAAGTTTGCTAATTGGTTCCAAGTTGTGGTGGTAGTAGTAGTAGTAGTATGACAGGATTTGAGGTTTTAGGGGTGTTTTTGCATTTTCGTATAAATGTAGGGTTTGAAAATAGTTGGTACAAAATTGTGGGGGTGTAAGTGTAAATTTCCCCAGTTAATTTGGAATAGAATGTGGTGTACCACTCGTTAACTAGTTGTGATCTTTGAATATATGAGTTTTGACTTCTTTTTCGTTTCTTTTTTAATAATCTTGTACCCCTTTTTTTGGACATATGACATATAGATTAAATATTGAATTCCAATTCCCCTGGTTTTCCTGATCTTGTCCAAACTAAAGCATCAAATTTATTGAATATAACAAAATGTTCATCTTTTTTCAAACACACTTACCAAATATTCATAAAAACTTGTTGATTTACAATAGAACATAAAAATAACATGATATAACAATTATATTCCATAGTTCCTTTGCCATGCAATATAGAAACAAACTTATAAAACAGTTTTCATGATGTTTATATAGTGTTGTTTCATATGTAATACGTCATAGACTGTTTTCTATGTAAAAAACAGTTTGAGTATAAAACAACAAGGTATAAACATTGCATTTTACTTTATAATTTTGTACAAATTATTTGGTTTGTAAAAGAAGCGAACTCTACAGAAACATACTATATATAACATGTAACATTATCAATAGAAACAAAGGACGGTTTTTGTTCATTGTGAACCAATTAACAAAAGCTATAGAAGTAACCATGAAACAATACAAATACGAGATACTTTGTTTCTGGTACATAAGCTCCTACAAAAACGGAAAATGCCCTACATACGCAATCTTAATCATAAGCCTAGATCATTCCTACACTAAATCGTGTTTCAACTTTGTTAGAGAATCAATACTGAATCGGTTTTATTTGTTTTACGTGTGCAAACACTAAAAAAGTTGTAAAGAGCTTTTAATAGAATTGATCTTGTACCGAATTGCTTCTATCTTTTGGATTCTTTGGTTCCAAGTAGAGGTTAGGACAGGACATGACCGTGGGCCCGTGGCTATGTGTCTATGTATGCAAGTTTTGGCTATCTTTACAGGGAGCGGAAGTGTATGATTCATCTTTTTTGGAAATTAAGGAATTTGAGGGAGAGAGCAAAGACGAGAAAGAAGAAGAGGCTGAAGGCAAAAAGCACGACAGCGGAAACACCAATCATGTTGGATTCAATTCCAAGTGTTTCCTTCAAATAGCCTTTTACAGTGCCTTGGAAGCCAGGTCCAACGATTGGTTCTTCCAAGTCAGCAAGTTGAGAGCCGATGAGACCTTGTAAAGTCCACGAAATTGGACATACGTAGTAGAACCAGATCCACCATCCTGGTATTTTCTGCATACAAATTAATACAAATCAACATCATCCAACTTGCACCATGAAGAAATGGTTATAGGAAGACCACTAGTAACAATGAGGTTTGTAATTACACCCAAAATGTAATAAAAACAAAGTTAAACACAAAACAAATCGTCCTCCCGTGTTATAGTCCCAAATCGGCTACACGTGGACACATTTTATTCAATATATGTTGGAACCTTAGGCCTTGTTTGTTTTTTGAAAAAAATCTCTTGTCAGCCTCTTATGTCTTATTCGGTAAGAGGTAGGGCCGTTCAATCTGTTTGTTTTTTCCAAATTTCAAGAGCCACTTATGTCTTACCATCCTCTTATCTAGTAAAAGGTAAACCAACCCCTTATTTGCCTCTTATTGTTCTCCAGACCCTCAACAACGACGTTTCTTAAATGATTCTTTTTCTCAACCGACCCTTACCAAATCGATCCTCCCATCTTTCAATCGATTAACCTTAATCAATCATTTCTCTCAATCAATTCTTACCAAATCGATCCCCATCTATCTCAATCGATCCTAGATGAATAATGTTAATTTTATAACTTAGATGTAAATTTCGTAATAATGATGAATAAATATGTGAAATTGTACAAATTTATATATAAATTCAACACTATATAGTATCTTGATTAAGTAAAATAGACAATTTAAACAAATTCAAGACATTTATCGGTTTACAAAAACAATCAGTCTTCAACACCACCTCTTACCAATCAGAAGTGAAATAAGATTTCAGACTTCAACACCTCTTAAAAAACAAACACCACCTTAGTCTATCCTCAAAGGGCTCTTTTGGAAAGTAATATGTATTTCTTTGTAGGCTCTTTCTGTGACTTGGCCCCATGGCATTCTAGCAACCTTACCAGTTGCTCAAGGGCTGTCACTAACCATCGCCCCTCAAACGAAGAAAAAGTAAATGAAGAAAAGGGGAATAAAGCATTGGCATGCTGACAAAGAGAAAAGTTAGTTACCGGTTTTGGAACAAGAAAACCCGCAAGAAGATTCCATAAAGAGTAAAATGCAGAAGAAACAACAGCAGCCATTTGTTGAGACGGTGTAAGCCCAATAGCCAACATCCCGTAGAATGTAAAGTATGTGAAAGTTAAAAACATGAACACGAGGTAGAGTAAAAGTTTTCCTGCAACACAACAGCAAACACAACTTTGTAATCGTTATTCACACAAAACAACTAAAGAGGGTAAATGGTTTAGAGAAACTGATACCAATTGTTCTCTGAAAATTGATCATGTAGAAGGTAGTGATACCATACACTATTGTCTGAATCGCTATGTACGGGATCTCCACAAGACCCTGTAGAAATCAAACTCTTAATATCATCTCTTTCGAAACTAAAATGTCACTCCTGCTGATTTTGTCCCTTTCTATAAGAAAGAATAGACATTAAAAGAAAGATAAATGTTTCACAACTTACCTGTGCAATAGCATAAGGGATTGCAGAATACATTCCAGCTGCTCTCTCTCGGTAAAAAACTGTTCTTTCTATTGCAATCACGGGTTGTACAGTGGAAGAGTTATTTACACCAAGAAACATGACAGCTGTATAAAGAGCACCCATAACCACCATCAAGTTCTGAGTGTTGTTTCTGCACAATAAACCGATAAATAACAAATTATGAGGTTAGAAACCGATCAACAAATGATATGGCCATATGGGTCCTAAAACATGTGAACTTAACTATAATGAAGTAAAACTATTAAATCAAGAATTATGAGAAAATGTAAGAAACCTCTTTGAACCAACATCCCAAAATACAGAACCAACGATCAATGCACACATAGTTGTGAAGAACAATCTCACAGCGTTGTATTCTGGGCTTCTCCAATACACAAGATTCTGCTTCCAGAAGCAAATTTGGAATTGAGATAGACCACTTTGGGAATATGGGGAAGAGAAGTATAGAGATTCAGAGCCAGGCTGTGGAGTACTCGTTTGCTGAATCAGAGCTTCAATATCTCTGGAAAGATATAACAATTTGATATTTTGTATGCAAGAAACATTGAATACCAAGCTATAGTTTAGAGTTCTCACAAGTCACAACAGTAACAAAGATTACCTATACTGCTTAGAGTTTTTATAGATCACTGCAAAGTCCTGGCCAATTCTTTCTTCAACTGCAGGTGTAGTCATTTCAAGCATCCAATTTGCAGGATTATATTCACTCGGCATTGGTGAAATTCCATTTATACTCTGCAAAAATAAAAATAAAATAAAATAAAAATGTACTTGCATAAATCTCAGGGGCAGTATCTAATCAGCACTTTTACCTACTACAATCCTTGTACCAAGAATCGTTTTCCTTCCTTTAGAAGATGAATCATAAAGAACAGTTCAAAATGAATATATATATATATATATATATATATACAGAGAGAGAGATGTTACCTCAAAGTAGTTGATCAAAATCTCCGACCTCTCGCCCACTTTTCCACCATAAATTACATGTCCTCCTCTTTTCATTAAAAGTAGCTATGGATGAAACACCAGTGATGAAAAAACTATCATGATCAAACACATAATGTATAAGAAGCAAGTTTCTACATGCCTAATAAAGCTTAACTACCAAACCTCATCAAATGCTTCAAATATCTCATTACTTGGTTGATGGATGGTGCAAACCACTGTCCTTCCAGTATCAACTGTATTACGGATAGTCCGCATTACAATAGCAGCAGCCCTTGCATCAAGTCCAGAAGTCGGTTCATCCATAAATATTATGGACGGATTTGCCACAAGCTCAACTGCAATTGTTAATCGTTTCCTTTGCTCAGTGGACAACCCAGTACTGCCAGGCAAGCCTACTAGAGCATCTCTTAGATTATCAAGCTCAACTAATTTCATCACTCCCTCCACGAAGTCCTGCGTTATTATGCATCAAAATAAGCGTTCATCATTTCTATTTTAGTTTGTCCCAAAATAAGTGTCTATTTACAAAAGTAAGTGCATACTTTCTAATTCTACCCTTAGTTATAAGACGAAGAAATTCAGGTGGTGTTTGTTTTTTTAAGAGGTGCTGAAGTCTGATTTCACTTCTGATTTTTTAAGAGGTGGTGCTAAAATCTGAATCTATAAGACTGTTTGTTTTTGTAAACTCTCTATTTTATCCCTCAAAAATTCGACTTAAATACATCAATTGAAGTGAGCATATTGATTATCGAAGGACCGAATGAAAAAAAAAACAGAAGGATGTTGCCAGATTTGCGAGGCTGTGGAGTTTTAATCATATCTCACACACCGAAACCCCGATTTAAGCGATTCAAGATGTTCTAAAAAGCCAACCCACAGATCTACAATCTTCGTGTTTTGCGTTTTTGCAAATTCGGGTTGCATCTGGGCTTAAACCGACGTTGAAATTGAAAGAATTGTTGTAAAATCGAACCGTAAACGATCCGATAATAAACCCAATAACCGATGTTCCAAATAAGAACCGTATTGATTCAAGCGGAAGATGAAATTATTTATCGTTAGACTTCGACAATACTCGAAATACCAAAAATATATGTAAACCAAGTGCAGAAAATAAGAGGAGAGAAAATGACACCCGGATTTACGTGGAAAACCCAAAACGGGAAAAACCACGGGCGGAGGAGACCACCGAGAAGTTCACTATCACGATGTTGAGTACAATACTTGGAAATAGGAGAAATCGATGAAGAGAATATATACAAATGAAATTGCTATTCTATGTATTTGTTGAGAGAATATTGCGTGTGTTGTGATCTTGAGAGGATGAATTTGTGTTATAACAAGATGGAGATATTTATAGGAAGAAGGAAGGTGTGAATGGAAATGCTACGTTCACCAACCTTCACCAACTTTGCCACAATTGTTGAACTTTGCCATTAAGAGTTTGACTTCTCTTTTTCAATGCCAAACTCAATTTGCTTACTGCATGCACTGACATTTAATTGTAGGCACCGTCCATAATTGTAGGCACCATCCATTAATTGACTTTGGAGACAAAAAGCTACAAATCTCCACCTTGGCTCCATAAGTACACCAAACACCAAACAACACATCTCCATCGAAAACGAAGCTTCAACTCAAGCGACCTTCAAACATCAATTTAAACGATAGCAAAACCAAAATAACTTCTTGGGAAAATGAAACAATATCTCCTCCACCACGAGTCCCTCGGACTCAATTGCGCTTTAAGAGACCGACCAAGTTTAAACACAAACTAAACTTGGCCACCGGAAGACATTTGGTGAACACATCCGCGGGATTGTCATTAGTATGGATTTTGCTCACCTTGAAATCACCTCTAGCAATGACTTCCCGCACAAAGTGGTAACGCACATCAATGTGCTTCGTTCGGTCATGGAACATCTGATCTTTCGCTAGAAATATCGCACTTTGATTGTCACAAAACACGGTCGTGACATTGCGCGACTCGTCGAGTTCATCAAACAAACCTTTCAACCAAATTGCCTCTTTGAATCCTTCCGTAACAGCCATATATTCGGCTTCGGTCGTTGAAAGCGCAACTGTAGACTGTAATTGTGCCTTCCAACTAATGGCACAACGACCCAAAGTGAGCACATATCCAGAAATCGACCTCCGGTTATCTATGTCTTTGGCATAATCTGAATCGACAAATCCAAACACACCATCATCATTCTTGCCAAAACACAAACGCATAGATGATGTACCTCGGAGATAACGAAAAATCCATTGGACAGCCTTCCAATGTTCTTTGCCCGGATTCGCCATGTATCTACTCACCACACTAACGGCATAGGCCAAATCTGGACGCGTGCAGATCATAGCGTACATCAATGAACCGACGGCACTGGAATACGGTACACGTGCCATGTAAGACACATCAGCCTCTGAAGTAGGACTTTGAGCGGATGATAGCTTAAAGTGAGCCGCTAGGGGTGTGGTGACCGGTTTTGCATCATGCATATTGAACCGGCGTAGGACTTTCTCTATATAACTCTTTTGAGAAAGATGCAAGGTCCTCGTACTTCTATCACGCACAATTTCCATCCCCAATATTTTCCTGGCAGCCCCTAAGTCCTTCATATCAAATTCAGCATTCAACTGGTCTTTTATCACTTGAATCTCCTTCATGTCTTTCGCTGCGATTAACATGTCATCCACGTATATGAGTAAGTAGACCATCGACCCGTCGTCACACTTCTTGTAGTAAACGCAGCTGTCATAGGTGCACCTTTTCAGCTCGTGACCGGTCACAAAAGAGTCAAACCTCTTATACCATTGTCTCGGAGATTGCTTGAGACCATAGAGAGACTTCTTCAATTTGCACACGTAGTCCTCCTTACCCGGAACTACAAAACCCTCGGGTTGTTGCATGAAGATCTCTTCCTCAAGCTCACCATTTAAGAACGCTGTATTCACATCTAGTTGCTCTAGTTCATAATCATTAGAAGCAACTAATCCCAACAATGCACGAATAGATGTATGTTTAACAACGGGTGAAAAAATATCAGTATAGTCTATACTATTTGGCTATATCCCTTAGCAACCAAACGAGCTTTGTACCTTGGTTTATCACCCGGATTAACGGCCTCCTTGAGCTTATACACCCACTTACACTTGACTGACCTTTTTCCTTTCGGAGCTGGGACAAGTTCCCAAGTGTCATTCTTGTGTAATGACTCCATCTCACTGTGCATAGCAACCATCCAACTATCCGAGTCTGCAACCGTAATAGCCTCATCATAACATGTAGGCTCTATCATGGACTCGATATCTTCAGCAACTGTAAGAGCATAAGATACACAATCGGCATGAGCATACCTCATAGGAGGTACAATATTTCTCCTCGGCCTATCTCTTGCAATAGATGGACTAGGAACAAGTGGCGAAGATGGTGAGGAGGTCTCGCCATCCACATGTTCACTAGTTGGAATAGATATAGGCTGATCATCAGTGACCGGTGTAGGCACCGGTGAGGAAACCGGTGTAACGGTAGATGATGCCGTCAACTCCACCTCAACTTGAGATGTCTTCTTACTTGCCTCAGATGGGTTCTCAACAGTAGATGTCGAGCTAGTAGCTCGATGGATCATGGAAGTTTCATCAAAAGTCACGTCTTTTGAAACAATTACCTTCCTTAGCTCAGAACTCCATAACTTGTAGCCTTTCACACCCGATTTATATCCAAGAAACACACATTTTAAAGCTCTCGGCTCTAGCTTCCCATTGTCAACTCGTGCATACGCCGGACAACCAAATGGTTTCAAATTTGTGTAATCGGCAGTCCCACCGGACCATAGCTCAAATGGGGTCTTCTTCTCAATGGCTCGAGAAGGTGACCGATTGATCACAAAACATGCAGTGGAAGCCGCCTCCGCCCAAAAAGACTTTGGTAGCTTAGAATGAGAGAGCATACACCTAACCTTTTCGAGAATTGTGCGGTTCATCCTCTCGGCCACACCATTTTGCTGCGGAGTGTGAACCACCGTGTGGTGTCGAGTAATGCCTTCCTTTCGACAGTAGGCATTGAAATCCTCCGAGCAAAACTCAAGGCCATTATCGGTGCGTAAATACTTTATCTCCTTTCCCGACTGCTTTTCGATCATCACCTTCCAATCTCTAAAAGTAGAAAATACATCTCCTTTATGCTTTAGAAAGAAAGACCATACCTTTCTTGAATAGTCGTCAATGATCGTAAGCATATAAGAAGCTCCACCTATGGAAGTAACTCGAGCCGGTCCCCATAAATCCGAGTGGATGTAGTCGAGTGGCCCTTTTGTCGTGTGCTTGCCACTCAAAAATCTCACTCGTGTTTGCTTGCCATAAACACATTTTTCACAAAACTCTAGCTCAACAACTTTATCACTTCCAAGAAGCCCTCTTCGACTCAATTCGGACATGCCATGAAAACTCATATGGCCGAGTCGAAGATGCCATAAAAGCGACCGATCCGTATCTGAAGAACCCTTTGAAACAACCGCTGCATCACCGGTAACTGTATGGCCATCCAAAATGTAGAGATTTGAGGCCTTACGATTTGCCTTCATAATGTTTGTATCACCTCTAAACACCCGGAGTGAGCCATTCTTGCCAACAAACTCATATCCCTTCTCTTCAAGAGAACTAAGAGATATAAGATTTCACCTGAGATCGGGAACATACCTGACATTCCCTAAAGTTCTGACAATACCATCAAACATCTGAATTCTAACCGTGCCCTATCCTTTGATCAAACTTGTAGCATCATTTCCCATCAAAACTGAGCCTTGGTCAATGTGCTCATATGTATGAAACCAACTCTTGTTGGGACACATGTGGAACGTACATCCGGTGTCTAAAATCCATGCATCCGTAGGTGATGATCCACCATCAGATACACTAAGAAGTTCCCCGTCAGAATCAACCTCGACCACATCAGCTTCACCAGAACCGGAAACATGCTTACCCTTTGCGGTCGCTTTCTCCTTTTCTTTGTTCTTCAACTTGTAACATTCTTCAATTACATGTCCTTTCTTGTGACAATAATTGCAGAATTTACGTGTAGTCTTTGACTTAGATCTCGCCTTTCCAGAAGAAAATGAGTTTCTCTCAAATGTCCGACTTCTGACATTTAGACCCTCGGCTTTCGCTTCAGAATCACCATTCATGATTTGTTTCATTTTCTCCTTTGATTCCAAAGCAGTAATAACTTCATCTAACACAAGTGTGTTACGGCTATACATGATTGTTTCACGAAAATGACTATAAGAATTGGGTAGTGATGACAATAAAAATAACGCCAAATCATCGTCTTCATACTTCACGTCCATATTCTCTAAATTGCAAAGCAATTCTTTGAATGTGGACAAATGACTAGACAATGAACTACCTTCCGTCATCTTGAGAATAAACAATCGTTGCTTCAAGTGTAACTTGTTTGGTAGACTTTTCGTCATCAACAATTGTTCCAATTTCAACCACAACGCCGCCGCTGAAGTTTCCTTCAACACATCTTGCAACACATCCTGAGATAAGTGTAAACGAATTTGAGATTGCGCCTTCAAATCCTTCTTCCTCTTTTCGTCTGCGGACCAAGCCTCCGGCATTTTATCAATGCCCAAAAGTGCCTCATCAAGTTCTAATTGAATTAGAACATCCTCCATTTGCACTTTCCATAGTGGAAATCGAGTATTTCGATCAAGCTTTGGAATATCGAACTTCGCCGAAGTCATTGTATAAAATAACGATAAATAATTCCAAACGAATCAATACTGAAACCTGGAAGCTCTGATACCAATTGTTGTAAAATCGAACCGTAAACGATCCGATAATAAACCCAATAACCGATGTTCCAAATAAGAACCGTATTGATTCAAGCAGAAGATGAAATTATTTATCGTTAGACTTCGACAATACTCGAAATACCAAAAATATATGTAAACCAAGTGCAGAAAATAAGAGGAGAGAAAATGACACCCGGATTTACGTGGAAAACCCAAAACGGGAAAAACCACGGGCGGAGGAGACCACCGAGAAGTTCACTATCACGATGTTGAGTACAATACTTGGAAATAGGAGAAATCGATGAAGAGAATATATACAAATGAAATTGCTATTCTATGTATTTGTTGAGAGAATATTGTGTGTGTTGTGATCTTGAGAGGATGAATTTGTGTTATAACAAGATGGAGATATTTATAGGAAGAAGGAAGGTGTGAATGGAAATGCTACGTTCACCAACCTTCACCAACTTTGCCACAATTGTTGAACTTTGCCATTAAGAGTTTGACTTCTCTTTTTCAATGCCAAACTCAATTTGCTTACTGCATGCACTGACATTTAATTGTAGGCACCGTCCATAATTGTAGGCACCATCCATTAATTGACTTTGGAGACAAAAAGCTACAAGAATGTTGGATGAAAATAAGGTAATTAAGTGGCTATGTTATCACTTAATTTATCAGAGAACATTTAAGGGTTAAGAGGCTCTGAAAAGGGAAAAAAAAGTAAAACCAAACGGTCTGAATTGTCTTATGTCTGACTGAACATAAGTGGCAAAGAAGAGCTTTTTTTTAAAAAAACAAACAAACACCACCTCATTATCCCCTCTATTATTAAGGGTAAAATTGTCATTTAGTTACTTAAAAAGTTTAATAATTACACATTTTGTGTGCCTTTTTCATTGTGGACGTTTATTTTTGGACGAAGGAGTATATTATCGATGAAACAACTAGTGGAAACTAACTCGTCTTTGTTTAGCATTGAGATCTGCAGGAAGGCGTAGAAAAGCGGAGAACAAGAGAGATTCAATAACTGTGACTTGAGGAGAGTGAATATCATTTTGCTCCACATAACCAGAGACCCTAGCAAAAGTACTTTGTTCTTTTTGGAACCCTGATATATTGATTTCCCCTTCAATGTATCCACCGGTCTTCCTACCAGCAAGAACATCCATCAAGGTCGTCTTACCTGCTCCGCTGGACCCCATTAGCGCCGTAAGGACACCTGGCAAAAACACTCCACTTACGTCTGACAAGAGTTGCAGCTTCCTTTCTGTTATTCCTTCCAAAGCCATGTCCTGGAGAAAGTGAAGTAATTCTACTTTTGGCATAAGTTAAGTGCTGGTGAACTCATTGTTCCAGAAGGTGAAGGATCGTGTGAGGAGTTGAGGTTAATGTGAGAAGCGTGAGAAGTAGATCTGAACCGTTGATCACTTATAATCAAATGCCCTCCCATGAATTGCGGCTTAGAAAGGATTTGATCCGGTGCATCTCATCCTAATGTCCATCCATTTGTCATCCAACGGTAGATACCACTTCTCATGCTTCTCACGTTAACCTCAACTTCTCACCGGAACCCAACCCTGTTCCAGAAACTGTCTAATCCGTACCTTTGGCATGTCAACAAGGTAATTGATATTATGAAAAGTCATTGATAGTGGTTTGAACGGGAGTGTCATGCCTTGTCTTCTAGAACCAGTATCAGATTTTTTCGCCTGATTGCCAGCTGCAGGACAAGTTAAGATGCAAATTGGAAGTATTTGTAATATGTATTTCCTCCATGGAAAATGTAATATTACAAGGTTTGATACTATTATTTGACTATTGATCAAATTTAAAAAATGAGGGAGGTTCAAGGGAAAACCTCAAAAAAATGAAAAATTGAGGTGTTCATCTAGACGGTAATACGGTATGCATATGTGCATACAAGTAAATTAAGTTGTTTTTTGGTTTTTAGGCACGTGTGCATTATGCACATGTGCATATACACGTGTGCATGTCACAAATTACTTGTATGCACATGTGCATGTCACAAATTACTTGTATGCACATGTGCATATACACGTGTACATGTCACAAACTTGTATGCACATGTGCATACTATCCAGATGAATGACTAGGTGTTCCTCAGTTTTTCACTTTTTGCCGTTTTCCCCTCAACCTGGCCCTATGAAAAATACCCCTTCATAGGGAAAAAAACCAGTAGACCAAAATCAAAATTAAGAAAATATCAAGTAAACCTAGCAAAAAAGGGAAAAAAAATTGACAACCCAAAAAGAAAACAGTGCGTTTTTTGCCTTGGAAGGAGGGAATACATAACTTTATTCTTAAAACATACAACTGTAATAGTTATTTACCTCCAGCTCTGGTTGAATTGTTTCCAGCATCAGGTAGAACCATCTGTGCATTTTTGAGAGCTGTAGTACAAAATAAAGCAGTCACCGGACTTCAACAAAAATCATAAAAAAAATCATGCATTTGCACTATCAGAAAATGTAGTAATAATAATTTTAAGAGACAACCAAAAATGAAGAACTGAGCACTTACGATTAAGATAAGCCAAAGTCAGAGTCACTATGATATTGAAAACCAAAGCATACAGTAACAAGACACCGACTCCCAGCCAATACCAATTATCATCAGTGGGCAGACTATGAAAGTGGAGAACACTGTACCCGAGTGTAGTGTTTGTACCGGTAAGCTTCTGCAAAGTGGTAGCTTATTACACCATCGTAATTGATAGAGAAGATGCAGACAAGTTAAGCCATTTTATCATAACTGAAACGGACCTTATTCCATCGTGTGGCAGTAAATTCATTAACAGCAATTGCACTTTGTGCATATGATAGAGGTGACAGCCAAAAACCCCATATCCACCATGGCTTTATCATTTCTGAAAGAAGATAAGCAAATTTCTAAACATTAGGACCTTGTTTGTTTTTTGAAAAAAAAAACTCTTATCAGCCTCTTATGTCTGATTCGTTAAGAGGTAGGGCCATTCAGAATTGTTTGTTTTTTTCCAAATTTTCAGTCACTTATGTCTTATCGTCCTCTTATTTCGTAAGAGGTCATCCGACCTCTTATTTTCCTCTTATTGTTCTCAATGAATTAACCTTAGTAGATCATTTCTCTAGATCGATTCACTTGGATTACAATAAAACTCAACTACTATGATAGGTGACTTCCAAATTTAAATTTATAAATTTAAATATATTATTTTCGATTAAATGTATTCGTTTAAATGAATGCAAGTTTTTTGATAATTTAGATGTAGATTTGTAACAATGATGCATAAACATGTGAAATTGTATAAATTTATATATATATAGAGAGAGAGAGAGAGAGAGTCCCCTTATTTTGTAAACCATCCTAATCTTGCAAACCGTGTAAACCGTCAATTTCGTTGGTTAAATTAATCAAATTGTTTATTTTGATGAAATTGTTTCATATCATTCATTTCTTGATGAAATTGTTTCATATATTTGTGTTTTTTATGTAGTTTCATGTATTTTTTTCATTCTTATAAAACTGTTTCATATATTTTCTCAGTTTGATGAAACTTTTTCGTTTTTACATAAAAAAACACAAATATATGAAACAATTTCATCAAGAAATGAATGATATGAAACAATTTCATCAAAATAAACAATTTCATTAATTTAACCAATGAAATCGACGGTTTACACGGTTTGAAAGATTAAGATGGTTTACAAAAGAATATCCCTATGTATATATATATATATATATATATATATATATATAAACATATAAATTCAACACTATAATATTCTAATGGGTCAAATACATAATTTAAACAAAATCAGACATTTATCAGTTAACAAAAACAAACAGTCTTATTGATTCAGATTTCAGACTTTAGCACCTCTTAAAAAACAAACGCCACCCTAGGTGGCTGTAATGATAATTGATCTAATAAACACTTGGCAATTTACCTTTCGGCATGATAAATCCGCCCAACAAGAATACCACAAGCAGTGCAGCTGATCCGAAAGTATTGGAAATTATCATATTTCTGGCAACTGCAGCCAACATTCGAAAGAGACCTAAAGCCATCTGGTGTATTGAAAACAGAACAAACACGTAACGGAAAAACCTGAGAAGAATTGCAGGTCATAGGAGCATGTCAAGATTCTAATGAGGGATTACTACTTGAAAAAGCTAAAAGCCAAGAAACAGGCCAGACCTGCCTGCACTAGGGGAAAATCCAACGCTATAATACACTATAACAGACCATACAGCAGCTTCAATAGCGGAGTATGGAACACGAAGTATCCAACTAGAAACAGACCATGCCCATGCAGGATAAAAATTATTATCCCTTTGCTTGTAGAATACAGGTAATCGGAATATCATAAGTGGGAGCTCAGAAAATCCATTAAACATCATGTGCACAAGTGCAAAAAATAAGCAACCAAGATATAGGGTCCCATCCATCACATCAGTGGGATGCAATCTTGTCCTTATAAAGAGTGTGCATGTAACAAATCCGACAAATGCCACCTGTACATCATATGATGAATAATTGTTAGTTAACATTACATTTCAAAATCAGATGATCATAATAGGTTATGACCAATCTGTCATTTCCCCTTCTCATGAATTGAATTATATAAACACAAATATTACATATTAGTCCCTTGGACTATACAAAGAATACTAACTAAATACCTTCTAGTCTAATACACCCCCTCAGTCTAAGGTGGAGGATTCCGCAAGCTTAGACTGGATCGAAAATCGGTAAAGAGAACGCGTGGCAGCCCTTTGGTGAAGATGTCTGAAAAATTAAGGCGAGACGGTACATGAAGGACCCGTACCTGTCCGCGTTGAACCTGTTCGCGAACGAAGTGTATGTCAATCTCCACATGTTTGGTACGTTGATGTTGAACGGGGTTACCCGATAAATAGATGGCACTCACGTTGTCTGTGTAGACCAACGATGTGCGACGGGGCGGATGCCCCAGTTCCAAGAGAAGGTTTCGTAACCAACAGATCTCACCTACAACATTTGCGATCCCACGATATTCCGCCTCGGCACTGGAACGAGACACAACGGTCTGTCGTTTTGAGGACCATGAAAGTAAGTTATCACCAAAGAATACACAATAACCAGATGTAGAACGTCGGGTGTCAGGACAGCCGGCCCAATCAGCATCGGTGTAAGCAACCAAAGTAAACTGCCGAGAAGGTTGCATCAGAAGCCCGAGATCTATCGTACCCTTTACGTACCGTAGGATACGTTTCAATGCAAGAAAGTGAGGCGTCCGGGGGGCATGCATATACATGCACACTTGTTGGACAGCATACGAGATATCCGGACGCGTGAAAGTAAGATATTGAAGTGCACCGGCCAAGCTACGGTAAAACGTAGGATCATCAAGTAAGTCACCAGACTCGGCACCGAGCTTGCCGGCGGTATCAACAGGTGTCTGAACAGGGTTACAGTTATTCATTTTAGCCCGATCGAGAATATCTTGAGCATACCGGGATTGTGATAAGAACAGGCCATCCTTAGTTCTGGTGACGGCTATGCCCAAAAAATAAGAGAGAGGCCCGAGGTCCTTTATCGCAAATTCCGAAGACAGGTGACTCATAAAGTGGTGTTTTAGTTTTGGAGACGAGGTAACCATGATAATGTCATCAACGTATAAAAGGATATAGGCCGTGTTGATACCGTGTCGATAAATAAAGAGTGAATGATCACTCGAACTGGGCCGAAAACCAAGATGGGTCACATAATCGGTGAAACGTTGGTACCACGCCCGGGGTGCCTGTTTAAGACCGTACAGTGATTTTTTTCAACCAACAAACATGATCCGGGAAGTTTTTGTCACGGAAACCTGGGGGTTGGTTCATAAAAATTGTCTCGTATAAATGTCCATGTAGAAACGCATTTTTAACATCCAATTGTGTGATGTCCCAGTTGTATGACAACGCAAGAGACAAAACCGTGCGAATGGTTGCCGGTTTAACTACCGGACTAAATGTTTCCGAACAATCCACACCAATTTGTTGTGACCGACCATCCCCAACGAGTCTAGCCTTATACCGTTCCAAGGACCCATCCGATTTCAATTTATGTTTGAATATCCACATACACCGAATCACATTCATGTTTGACTGTCGAGGCACGAGATCCCAAGTCTTATTATTGATAAGGGCAGAAAATTCGTCTTGCATAGCATGGTTCCAAGTAGGGTTAGAAAGAGCTTCGGCTATGTTTTTCGGAAGGGGTTCAATGGTAGATGAAGCATGTAGGTTAAACGGTATACGTGGTTTAGCATGCCCGGTCATGCTCCGGGTTTGCATGCGGTGGGGTGGTGGGGGTGGGGGTGGGGGTGGGGGAGTAGTGGATGGGGATGTGGTGGTTGATGAGGTGGAGGGAGAGGGCTGTTGAGGTGAAGGCGGTTGTTGGGGTGAGGTCGGTGGGGTAAATGGTGGTGTGGAAAGGCTATCAGTAGTGGTAGAGGGTGGCTGAATAGGTGCAGGTCGGCGGGTGTAAACCTGACCAAACCGGGCTGGAGTAGCCGGTGGTGGTGGAACCGTGGGAGAGCCACCAGACTCAACAGGAGTCGGCTGTGGAGGAGGAAACCGGAGAGAAAAGGATGAAGGTCGGTCTCGGTTTTCTCGTGAAGGAAGTCATAAGTAGGTAGCGGAGTGTGGGATTTAAACGGGAAAACATTCTCGGCAAAAAGAACGTGCCGGGAAATGACAATTTTCATAGAAGAAAGATCGAGGCATTTGTAGCCGCGATGATTGGCCGGATAGCCAAGAAAGACACATGGTTTGGAACGGTTTTGGAGTTTGTGAATAGTGGTGGATGGTAGGAGCGGATAGCAAAGGCACCCGAAGGTGCGGAGATGGGAATATGACGGTTTGGTACGGTAAAGTATGTAGGTGGGAGTATGGTTGGCTTTGGTTTTGGATGGGAGAATGTTGAGAATGTAAGTGGCCATTTCTAAGGCATGGTGCCAAAAAGAAGGAGGTAACGCCGCATGAGTAAGAAGAGTTCGTATGATATTATTAATGGAGCGAATCTTCCTCTCGGCTTTACCGTTTTGGGATGAGGTGTGCGGGCACGAGAAACGAAATTGCATCCCGTTGGTTTTGCAAAATAGATGAAACTGACGGTTGTTATATTCGGTGCCATTATCGCATTGAAAGGTTTTGATTTGCCTTTCAAACTGGGTTTTGATTAAGATAGAAAATTGTTGGAAAACTGAATAAACTTCGGATTTATATTGTAATGGAAATGTCCACAAAAAATTTGTGAAATCATCCAAAAATAAGATATAATATCGATGACCCCCCGTACTTGGGACGGGAGAGGTCCACAAGTCACTATGAATTATATCAAACGGTAAGCTAGTGTAAGAAGATGAATCATAAAATGGTAATTTCACTTGTTTACCAAAAACACACGATTGACATAACTGTTCTTTATTAAAACTGGAAACCGAAACAGACTTAGTTTAGTACCATTATTAACATAAGACTTTAAGATACCTGCCGAATGAGCCATGTGATTTGTTGCGCCGGTGTCCATGTACCAATTCTGATCGGGATTCAAAGGGCTTGCTCAATGTTTGTAGGAGTATATGCTGCATAATGTGCTGATGGACTTGGTCCAAGAATACCCGGATTTCGAACCGGAGGGCGCATCATAGGCATAGTCGGGTATGGACACGGTGGAGCCGCCCATTGTGGAGGAGAGTAGCCCCATGTCTGGTAAGGCCAGGGCTGCTGTGAAGGATACCCGGGAGCAATAGAGTTATTTCCCGAACCAGAATAATGTCCCGAACCAGAAAAATTGTTGCGTCCGCGACCCCTACCCCGGCCGCGGTGACGTCCGCCCCGACCGCGCCCCCGATACTGATCAGTACCTCGCTGATTGAACCTGTTGGAGACATCAGCAGGCTGCTCCGGGCCTGCAGTGGGGGGCTGAATGACAGCAGCGTTGGCAGCAGCAGTAGGCTGTTGCTGTGCTTTGCGGGACTCTTCCGTGAGCAAGGCGGTACGGGCAGCCGTAAAGGAAGGCAGAACATCTTTCTGTTGGAGGGTAGTAGCGAGGTTATCAAACTCACTGGATAGCCCGGTAATCAATTGAAGAACCAAGGATTGATCCGTGATAGGAGCATCAACATTAGACAACTGATCAGAGAGCAATTTCAATTCTCTACAATAAGCGGTTGCATCCGGAAACGCCGCTAGTTTCGTATTAGAGAATTTTTGTTGAAGGTAGATGGCCCTAGTAGGTTTGTTATCGACGAAAATGCCTTGCAGAGCTTGCCACGCTTTATGAGCGGTATTATCGGGATGGAGAATAGTGGTTAACAGATCGGTAGTGATTGTACTGTAAATCCATTGTAAAACAATGGCATCGAGACAAAGCCATTCTTCATCATGTTCCGAAGGGGCGGCATCGGGCGGGATTATATGATCAAGAACCTTACAAACGGTGCATTGAACCTTAAATAGGGCAACCCAATTGTTATAATTTCCTTCTTCGGTTCCTAGAACAAGAGGTATGTGATTTTTTATGTTGGTAATGGTGGTGGCGGGATGGGTTCGAGAGGTGGGGGGGGGGGGGGGAGGGGGCTTGCTCTCGCCGGTCATAGAGAGAGGAGCAGCGGGATTAGAATTTCAGATGAGGGTGAGCGGCGAAGAGAGGGTGGTCGCCGATGAGATGGCAGGGGAGACCGATCAGATTGCAGCGAAGGGGAAGCGAGCGGTTGTGAGGAAGATTAGAATTATTGCTCTGATACCATAATAGGTTATGACCAATCTGTCATTTCCCCTTCTCATGAATTGAATTATATAAACACAAATATTACATATTAGTCCCTTGGACTATACAAAGAATACTAACTAAATACCTTCTAGTCTAATAGATCAGCTACAAGGGCAAGTTTGTACATTCAGAGGAAGAACGATAACCATAAGCCAGCCGATGAGGTATATCACTAGTTTAAGAAGATATAAGCACTAAATTAAATAATTCTAAAACTCCTCAATTGAATTTGCAATAGACAACATAAAAACCCTGATATAATACAGCTGCCAATGTTCACAAACATTTTCAATGAACAAGAATATTATGAGATACATTTTGTAACAGAAAGTAAGCACTTGAAAGATGAAAAGCAAGAAATAGGGTATACCTGGATTGTCTTGAAAATGTAAAGAAACCTATGCCTTTTTATCAATAGATATTCTCTTGAAAAACAAGCTTCAAAGAGCTTCCATTTTGATACGCCATACTCCTTTTTCCTCAGAGCTGACACATGACTCTTAGATTTGTCAAATGGAACACAAAGAGAGGATTCCAGAGACCTTCCATAGATGGAATTTTTGTAAGCTTCAGCTATCTTTGAAACTGGAATGAATTCATATGGTTTTGAAGATTCAGCCCAGTACTGAGCTTGATCCTTTCTTGAGGTGACCTATATAGAATCACACAGAATTAGCGAAAATGGCAAATTGCCTGATAAAAAGTATTATTTAAAAATATTATGTGAATAAAAAAATACCTCCTGAAGAAAATCAGCAGTGCCTTTACGTAGGGGCTTTTGGAAACCTAATGACTCAAAGAACTCAAGCACTCTTTCTCGAGGACCTTCATATACCATGTGGCCTTCTGATAATACCACCAGATCATCAAAGAGATCGAATGTTTCAGGTGCAGGCTGAAGAAGAGCCATCAAAACCGTGGCTTCCATTTGATGGACAAAATTCTTTATGCACTTCACAATTTGATATGTTGTTGAGCTATCAAGTCCCGTTGATATCTCATCCATAAAAAGGGTTTTCCTTGGACCAACAACCATCTCACCTACAATATGCTATTATCAACTCTTGTTTTGCAAAAAAAAAAACATATAAACCATTCTTATAACTACAAAGGCATTGATTTAAGTAAGAAACCATAGCATCCATTACTTGGTAAGTATCCATTTTGAGAATATGACATTCATGCCCTAGTAACGGATAGCAAACCCACATAAATCAAGGAAGCTCACATGGCCAACAAAGGAGAGCAATGGAAAAAATAAACTACAATAGTGGCTCCAAAATCCAAATCATTTGCGTACAAAATTGAGGTGGCAGGGATGACAGAAGCACACATACTAGATGTCTAGGGCACCTTTCACTTTAGTCCATATGTCCTAACATGAGGTGTTATGAATATTAGTTCAATGCTAATTAACTTCAAATCCTCAATCAATGTTCAACCAAGATCAAACTAGACATAAAAGTCAACGTCATAATGATCATAATAAGCTTGAACACTCAAATCGTTCTTAATGCGGAGGATAAAATAGAACCTCATATCTTCAATCATGGTGAATCATAAAGCAATAAACTTGAAGCAATATACTAAAGCAATAGAAACAGAAGACGACCTTTACAGTTGGAAACCCAAAAAAGGAAAGAAAACCAAGGGTGGAGGAAGCAATCGACAAAAATCCACTAAATAAATGAAGTTACAGTTCAAATCAAAGAAGAAACAATGAAGAAATGGTGTTGTATAGGAGTTTCAATTGGTGGTGAGGGGGTGAGTATTTAATGTGAAATGTTGAAAAAGATAACTAACAAAGATAACCCTAAAGGTAATTAAACCTGCCATGTCATGTGATTTGTATATGCTACCTTAGATCGAACTTTGTGTGAGCCGTCTACAATGTTAGTTAGGAGCTTTGCACTAGAAAGAACTCGAAAAAACCCGTTTTCTATTATAATGGTGAAAATGCTAATTGTGAGATTGGTTACAGGAGCTATTTTAAAAGAATCAATCAATCAAGATGTCTCCTTTCTATATGAAAGACAAAGATATGGCTTTGAAGCCTCCTTGAGTCATGTCGCAACTCGTCCGATTCCTTTGTTGGCTTCATGCAAGTTGTCATACTCGCAAGGTAGGCCGTATAGCATGTCATCTTTTGATCCGATCGCAAATTATGTACCGTAGCATCCTCTTATTTGTCTGGCGACTTATTGAGGGGAGTAAAAATCGCTGAACCTAAGTTGCATAATTACATGATAAGCCGATTTGGAGACACATCCAACAATCTCCACCGTAGCTCCGAATCCATATTAGAAATATTCCAAGAACAAAGCTCCATAAAGTTCATCATCAAACTAGCAAACATATTGACTTTTCAAGAGATCATCATTAAGAACTACCATCCTCCACCAAGCTCTTTACTGGCTACTTTAACTACAAACACTGACCAAGTTTGAAAACAACTCAAACTTAGTCGTAGGATTAACCTTTGTAATCATATCCGAAGGATTGTCATGAGTCAAAATTTTGCTCACCTTGAAGTCACCCTTAGCAATGGCTCCGTGGACGAAATGAAGAGAACCAACTCCAGCCTTTTATACATCCAAGTTAAAGAAACCCATCATTGTGAAGTACCCAACCGCAAAGAGAATGAGTTCAACAATGGATGATAAGTGATTTCACCGTTTCGGGTATAATTAGTTTTTTGCTGTTTTGAAGATTCCAAAAAGGGCTCTTTTGGAGAGTAATCTAATGGGGTTCGACATATTCCCACATAGATTCAAGAGCCACATAGTACATGATTGGGAACGAAGACCTCATATTCGATCACAATACTAATACACCTCACAATCCGGTTCGACTTGCTCCTAGATCTACGTGTCAAATTACGGGCATAGAATCCACTAGCAACGTGTCAAACCCAAATCTATCATCTGTTCATTGTGTTCCCATTTCCAAATATTCTATTATCTGTAAGCCAAATTACAAAAAGCAACATATTGCATGTCGATCAAGTGTGAGTCAGAGTATAAAACATGGCAGATGTGTCATGTGAAATGACGTGGGTAAGAAGAAATCTAAAAGTGTCCGGAGTGATTACAGTCGACTTGACGAGATATTATTGTGATAATCAATCCACTATTCATATATCCCAAAATCAAGACATCATGAGAGGACTAAGCACATTGAGGTTCGGGTTGTCGGAATGACAACACACCCTCCATTGACCTAACCAGTACACATCAGGACCAAGTGCTAGCTTGCAGACATTCTCACAAAGCCATTACAGAAAACTCAACTAGATTTCATTTGTAACAAGTTGGGAATGATTAACATCTTTGCTCCAGCTTGAGGAAGAGTGTTGGACATCCTACATAGTTAGATTTTTTAAGGTTTTGCTTTCTAGTAATCCTTAGTGTAGTTTCCTAATATAGACCTCCTTTCAGTAATATTTGTATACTGATCCAATGAGTGTGAGAAACACAATTACCTAAAACCGTTGCATTCTTAACAAAAGGTATTTTGAACATTATGTTAATAACCAAACAACTTTAATGAACGATATGACAAATAAATGCTCATTTGCTTTTGGAATGTTAGAGTATTATTGTTAATATGTATAGTTCAGGGTCCATTGTGTAATTCCTTGTAACTTAGCTTGTATAAATAGGTCTCTTAGAGTTTATTATTAGGTTAATCTATCTTTTGTAATTCTCTCTCAATATATGAAAGCCGGCCGATTCAGCCATCTCAAGTCTGTCTCTCAATCTATCAATCTACTCTCCAATTCTAACATGGTATCAGAGCTCTAGGTATGTGTTATCTACTCTTCTGATTTATCTCTTTGCTCGATTTCTTTTTGCGAGTCGTTTGTTTTTTTTTTCCTGCTTGTTGTTCGTCAAATCGCGATTATAACCTAGTCCGGAATCACTCTTTTCCGGAACTCTTAAACACCGACACTCACATTTTCCGGAACTGCCTATTTCCGGAACTGTATTTTCCGTAACTGCTTTTTTTTCCGGAACACTGTATTTTCCGGAACTGCTTTCCTCCGGAACTACCCACTTCCTGAACTGATTCCGGAACTGCCTATTTCCGGAACTGATTTCTTCCGGAACTGATTTCTTCCGGAACTGTATTTTCTGTAACTGCCTTTTTTTCCGGAACACTGTATTTTCCGGAACTACCCACTTCCTGAACTGATTCCGGAACTGCCTTCTTCCGAAACTGCCTTTTTTCGAATCTCTTTTTCCAGTACCTTTAAAACAGGGTTTGTTAACAAATTCTGGAACTCGCAATTAACCACTTCCGGAACCTGTTTATTTTCTGTTTTGTCTACTTGTTCAAATGGCTCTCAATCTCAGTCACTCCAATCCCATCTCAGTCGTTCTCAATGGGAACAACTATGTCCTGTGGCATCACCATATGTCCATTCTCCTCAAGTCTCATGGACTCTATACCTATGTCACTGGTACGTCTACCATTCCTGTTCAAGAGGAAAAGGAAACTGCAGTCGACTTTGCAAAACGTATGAATGATTGGGATATTGCAAATGCTCGCATCCTCGGATTCATAAACGCTTCTACCACTACTGAGATCAACCAGCAATTCCTCGGTTATACCACAGCAAAAGGTCTATGGGATTTTCTTGCCAACAGGTACACTTCTACAGGCTTATCCTATCAATATCAGCTGTGGACTACCTTTCAGAACAAAAGACAACTGCCTGATCAGTCTATCAACTCCTACATCTCTGAGATGCAAGCTCTTAGAGATCATCTGAACTTGGGTGCACCTCAAATCTTTGATGAAACAGCTCGGAAGTTTACTGCTTACTTTAGCCAATTGCATTTGGTTACTATTCTCATGGGTCTCACTGATCGCTTTGAGAACGTTCAAGCCTCGCTTCTACATAGGCATCCATTACCTACTCTTGAAGAAGCTATCACTAAACTACTAAGTGAAGAAACTCGTCTTCAACAGCGTTTTCCACTACCATCAGATACTGTGCTCTACACTTCCAGCTCAGGAAAACCAAAAGGTAAATGGGGCAACAATGACCAGTCTAAATCTGCGGGCAAGGGGAACAATAGTGAATGCACATTCTGTCATTCTACTTCTCATCTTCTCCTCAACTGTCCAGTTCGGAAATGTCGTTGGTGTGGGATCGTACACCCACGTCACTATCAGTCTGATTGCCCAAAACATCCAAGGAACTCCAGTAACCAAAGGCAGCAGTTCCGAGTTCAATCAGTTGCTGGCTCAATCACTCAAGATTCTCCATCGCCAGCAGTTCCAGCACAGCATAGCAACAACTCCACTCCTGACCTTATGGAACTCATGCGCCGAAATCAAGAGCTCATGGAGCAACTCATGACAGGTTCTATGGGTATGAATTCTCAATGCAATACCTCTGCATCAGGTAACCCTTAGCTATTTGACTCTGGATGTTGCAATCACATGACACCTAAGGCTGACGGTTTTGTCTCTAAACAAACTTCCAGCATGTTCTCATCAGTCCGTACCGTTGATGATACGCGTTTACCTGTATCTTTCAGTGAGACTGTATCTACCCCCAACATTCAATTATCTGATGTGCTGCATATTCCTAACTTATCTCTGAGCCTGATTTCAATTACTCAGCTTATGGAAGCCGGTCTAATCGTTTTGTTTCACCCTTCTGGTTGTGTTGTGCAGGATCCAAAGACCAAGCAGATCCTTGGAGTAGGCCGTAAAGTTGGTCGGATGGTTGAAGTAGTCTACCTCTGTCTTCCATTACCCTCATCAAACTTTGCGGCTTCAGTCTCTAGTACTCCTTCATTTGAACTATGGCATGCGCGCCTAGGCCATTTATCATTAGCTAGAATAAAAGTGTTAGCTAGTTCGGGATTGTTAGAAAACACTTCCTCTGAAAATGTTTCTTGTTTATCTTGTCAACTTGGCAAACATCATGCTTTACCTTTTCAAATTAATGAATTTAAGTCTGCTTCTCCTTTTGATCTTATTCATTCTGATGTATGGGGACCAGCACCACACCCATCCATGGGAGGTGCTCGATATTTTGTTATTTTTATCGATGATCACACACGTTTTACATGGATTTATCTCATGAAAAACCGCTCAGAGTTACCTAAAATTTATATCACCTTTGCTCGTATGATTCTAACCCAGTTTTCCAAGCCTATAAAGGTTCTTCGAGCAGATAATGCTATGGAATACAAAGAATCATCTATCCTCTCTTTCCTTCAATCTCAGGGTACTCTTTCTCAGTACTCCTGTCCCAGCACCTCTCCACAAAATGGTCGTGTAGAACGCAAACACCGTCACATCCTTGACACTGTCCGTACTCTGTTAATATCAGCCAAGTGTCCAGAACGCTTTTGGGGTGAAGCAGCCTTCACGGCTGTCTATACCATCAACCGACACCCGACTCCTATTCTCAATCAAAGGTCTCCGTATGAAGTACTCTATGGAGTCTCTCCTGCATATGAACTCCTCAAAGTGTGGGGTTGTGCTTGCTTTGTTCAGCTGCAATCTCATGAACACACCAAACTCGAACCTCGTTCTCGATTATGCTGCTTCCTTGGATATGGAATTGAACATAAAGGTTATCGTTGTTGGGATCCAGTCTCTAAGAGACTTCGTATATCCCGTCATGTCACCTTCTAGGAACATCTTCCCTTCTCTACGGTATCAAAATTTCAGGACACACCCACTCCTTCTACTTCTTTCTTTACAGACACGTCTATCTCATTGGACTCACTCCAATTAGATCCCATACTCTCCTCACCATCTGTTCCACCCTCTTCCGTCTCATCTCAACCTGAGCCTTCACCTGTCTCATCGGAGCCTTCACCTGTCCCATCTGAGCCTTCACCTGTCCCATCTGTGCCATCTGATCATGATCAATCATCTGCACCACCTCCAAGGACTACTTCTGAGCCATCTGCTGTGTCTATGGATCCTGGCACCTCTCACCCACAAGATGAAGTACGACGCTCCGATCGGGTAAGACAAGTTCCTTCTCACCTTCGTGATTATCATTGTTATGCCACTTTGCTGTCCAACCATGAACCCACTTCCTACAAGGAAGCCGCATCTAACCCTGTTTGGCAGCAAGCTATGACTGAGGAACTCCAGGCTCTTGACAAAGCCAATACATGGGAGTTTGTACCTCTCCCACCAGGCAAGTCACCCATTGGTTGCAAATGGGTCTTCAAAATCAAAACGAAGTCTGATGGATCTATTGATCGTTACAAAGCACGTCTTGTGGCAAAAGGCTTCAATCAAGAATATGGCATTGACTACGAGGAAACGTTTGCTCCTGTGGCTCGATCACCTCGGTTCGTAGCCTTCTAGCCATCGCTGCCACCAAGAGATGGCCACTCTATCAGATGGATGTCAAGAATGCCTTTCTAAATGGCGATCTCGAAGAGGAAGTCTACATGAGACTCCCTCCAGGTGTGACCTCCCGTCAGGGTCATGTATGTCGACTTTGAAAAGCCCTCTATGGTCTAAAACAAGCTCCTCGTGCTTGGTTTGAAAAATTTAGCAATACTGTCATCTCATTGGGGTTTTCTCCTAGTAATTATGATTCTGGCTTGTTTACTCGGACTACTGCTGCAGGTACTATCTTACTCCTATTGTATGTTGATGATATGATCATTACCGGCAGTGACTCTACAGGCATCATCCATCTCAAACAGTCTCTCAGCTCATGCTTTGAGATGAAAGATCTTGGTAAGCTACACTACTTCCTTGGCCTTGAAGTTCTGTCAGACTCTTCCGGCATCTATCTCTGTCAAGCCAAGTACATTTCAGATCTGTTGTCCAAAGCTGGGATCACGGACAACAAAGTTGCATCTACACCCATTGAGCAAAATCTGCACCTTGCTCCCAATGCCGGAACCCCGCTGCGGGACCCTACACGGTACCGTCAACTAGTTGGTTCTCTGGTCTATCTGACTGTTACTCGACCGGATCTTGCATATGCAGTTCATATAGTCAGCCAGTTCATGGCTGCTCCGTGCTCCGATCACTATGCCGACGTTCTTCGTATCCTTCGATACCTTAAAGGGACGATGTTTCATGGACTTCACTTCTCGTCCACCTCGTCCTTAACTCTTCGTGCCTTTTCCGATGCTGACTGGGATGGAGACATAACTGATCGTCGCTCTACCACCGGATATTGTTTCTTCCTTGGAGACTCCCTTATTTCCTGGCGCAGCAAGAAACAATCTCTGACAGCTCGATCTAGTACTGAAGCTGAATATCGAGCCTTGGCTGACACTACACAAGAACTTGTATGGCTACGCTGGTTACTATCTGATATGGGTGCTCATCAGTTTTCCCCAACACCATTGTGGTGTGATAACAACAGTGCTATTCAGATTGCTCACAATGATGTCTTTCATGAGCACACAAAGCACATCGAGATTGACTGTCATTTCACCCGCCAACATGTTCTTCGCAAGACCGTACGACTTCTCCCAATCTCAACCATTGATCAGACAGCAGACATCTTCACCAAAGCTCATCTTCCGGGGCGTTTTCGGGCCCTTATTTCTAAACTCAACTTGGCTCCTTCTTCCCCTACTTGAGTTTGAGGGAGGGGGGGGGGAGGGGTGTTAGAGTATTATTGTTAATATGTATAGTTCAGGGTCCATTGTGTAATTCCTTGTAACTTAGCTTGTATAAATAGGTCTCTTAGGGTTTATTATTAGGTTAATCTCTCTTTTGTAATTCTCTCTCAATATATGAAAGCCGGCCGATTCAACCATCTCAAGTCTGTCTCTCAATCTATCAATCTACTCTCCAATTCTAACATGGAACAAAGGAGCTGGGAACAGTAGTACATAATTGATGCAAACTTTGCACTTTGGTAGCTAGATCGAGAAACATTTGATGGCCCCACTACAGCTAAAGTTTCAACAGTGGCCGACCCAGAATTTTTTGCCGAGCGGATGCACCTTTAAGGAGGATCAACAGCCCACAAAGTAATCTGACGTGTTTTTAGCCGAATTCCACCGTTTCGAGGGATTTTTTAAGTTTTGTGGTTGATTTCGAGGGATTTTTAAGTTTTTTGATTGATTTTGAGGAACTTATTCATTTTTTTGGTTGATTTTGAGGGGGGTTTTTTCGGTTTTTTGGTTGATGTTCATTGTATTTTCTAATATCCCCAGGGCACCACTCAAAGTTTAGCAGATGCACCTTTCATACAAAAAAAAAATCTACTTACAAAAATAAGTTGAGCGGGTGCATGGGACCTCGCTGGGGGCTTTTTAGGTCTTCCCCTGGTTTCATTTGTACTTGTTGTCATTGTCTAGATCCCTTGAAATGGAGAAACTAGATGTAGAAAATCCCTTGCCGGTTCCCACAGATGTAAAATTGAAGGCATGAAGACCTATTGGCACATGTGGAAGTCTAACAATAAAAACACAGCTGTGGCCTAAAATGCACAGTGAACCCTGGTTGTCTCCAGATACATAGGCCGGGAGCGAAGGTCTAAGAACAGCAAATATATAAAACAGCAAATAGATGTGCAAGGCAAGGTGGGAGAAAGGGACCTGTAGTAACTCTCTTTCTCTGACCACCTGAAATACCCCTGACCATATCATTTCCAACGACCGTCTCTGAACATACATCAAGGCCAAGCACCTTTAATATGTAATCGGTTGAGATGCTGTGCCTTTTCCCAGCAACAGAGCAGGCCTAGTAATAACATTATATAAAAATAAACTTTCAGATGACAGCGCATTTGGGAAATATAGTATGGAAACTAGTGATAGCAGGCTACAAATCTCAAACCAGTAACCTTCATAAACGCATCAATTTCAGGACTGGGGCGTATGTGATTTTCCTTCTCCAAATGGGTAAGTTCTCTCAAGTTTCCTAGAAATAAGATATCATGAAGACATATGAAGCCATAAAACATTCAAATTATAACATCTAATACCAACTATGATAGAAAGGACCATACACAGTTTTCAACGAACAGATGAGCAAACCTGCAAACCCTTCACCTTCACATCTAGCACCAAAATCCAGAGTTTCTCGTACTGTTAGCTCCGCAATGTGGTTATCTGTTTGACTTATGTAAGCTGAAGTTCTTTCAATGCAGAACTCATGAAATTCATGGCCATTATATGTAATCGTACCACTTTTCTGAAAATAATGTAGCATGTTAAATGAAAAGGGTCACAAGTTCATGTCCAAATTGTAGCAAGCTTCTGCTACCTCAAAAATAGGACCATTAATCCACGGCATTCATCATTTGGTTTTTGCCAAAAACAAACCAGAACAATTTTGATCTGAAACTAGCACATGTCAAACTCCAAAGCAAGCTAAAACCGTAATATATTAATTCTTAGACATTTGATTTGTACTTTAAATCTGGCTTCACCAAAACATATAGTTTAGACATTAGTACACCATTTAAAATGAACTGCCGTTGAGTGGGCACATGGCTACATTCTAACAATGAAAATACAAGATGCAAAGTGGGCAACACATTCAAAATGCAACACCAAAATATGATCACTTTACATACAAATCCCACTGGATGGAAAATCTAGGCAATCAACTAATCGATAACATATAAGATGTATTTATCGATTTAAACCTTCAGTCACTTTCATTTAATATGTGATCGACTATTCACCAAAAGCATATTTCTTCATTTTTCATAGATTGAAAAGACTTGATATCTTAGACCATTTCACATGAGATAAGTGGCTCTGGTAAGTCTACCTGTGCTGGTTTGCAGATGATATAGGCAGACCTAAGAAAAACTTATAAAGCTTCAAACTTATATAAAAATATGAGTGGCAAAAATTCTCCCACCTCATCTACATAGATCAGCAATACACGCTGTCAAATTCAGGCTGTTCGGTAATAGTGTTGCTATGTTTTGTTGCTGGCAAGTATTCAGAAAACTTCAAAAAGTTCTCAACTTCTATAACTCTATATCTAAATTGGCAAGTGTCATTGAGTCGGTGGCAAGACCTGTGAGAGAAGTGAACCTAACCACCCACTCATGCAAAGAGAGATGAATTTTGCATAGATACCTTCAAGCTAGTATCAAGTTTCCCTGCAAGAGCCAGGAGCAATGTAGATTTCCCTGAACCAGGTGGCCCCAAAAGCAATGTCATCCTGTCCATAAGCCAAACAAGAATAGGTTCAAACGATCCTTTTGTTTTGTTCAGTCTCAAAATTTCAAGGTCTGATTTGATCGCCCCCCATTCATGATGAATTCATCTTCTCCAAATGCTATTAAAATAAATTTCTGATACAGCCTTTTATGATATAAAATATGGTAGTCTTGTGAATGCTTTTATGCATGTGTCTAAATGACAGGGACATAACCTATGCGATAGAAATGTCCTGTGGAAGCAAAATGATGATATTCTACTTTCCCCTTAAAAATTATCACGTAGGAACGAGATTATATAGCAGATTCTCTAGCCATTCCTGGAAAATGTTACATCCAACAGGACCGTGTGTTTTGAGAGAGAGAGAGAGAGAGAGACAGAGACAGAGATGAGTACCTTCCCGGTTTTATTGAACCACTAATATCCTTCAAGATAGACAAATGATGTCTCCGTGGGTGGAAAATCCTCAAACAGGTTAAAAGACGCTGCAATCAAGCATCAGTAAAATATAGAAATCAGCAAGCTGCCTATTTTTAACTTCATTCATTCCTAACAATCAAGATGGTGATTTGCACCCATGTCCTCTTATTACCACTTAAGAAGTAACAATGCAATAAATGCAAACCGTTTATAATTTTAATGAATGACAAGATTTATAATTATCCATCTAAACTTACAAAAGGAAAATCCTATGAAGATTTATCATGAATTTATATCAATATTGACTGAAAATTTCATGTCCCCACTTTAAATGATTTGCCTCATAACTAACTGGGTCACTACTTTGTTAGAGCATCTCCTTCAGATTCTTCAAAATTTCTACAAAATGAAGAATCAAAATCAAAATCTCCAAAAAGCGATTCATTAAACTCCAACAAGTTCTCCATTTTGAAGATTACATTATTAAAATACTTCATACATTTAATAAAACATCATTTCTCGGATAAACATTTAATTAATTTCAAGGTTTCTTATTGATGGGAATATAATAAAAAAACATTTCTCTAAGAGTTCTGCAAATTTATAGAATTTAATGCTTTGTCTCCTACTTCCTCATTTTGGAGAAAGGTTTTGGAGAAGCTGCCAAAAACACTTGCCCAAAATCCCAAAGATCTCTATTTTGAAGAAAGGTTTTGGAGTAACTTCTTTGTTTACCTTGCTTTCTCAAACAAAACATATAACCAAAAAAATAAAAAATAAATAAACATACAGATGAAACGAAAATCCCACTGACCTCAATCACGTCACGAGTATAATTAAGTAAAGTCGGCAAAGCTCTAGAGCCAATCAATACATCCGCCTCAACATTCAGCTTCTCAAACCTAACCTCAACCTTCGGAACCTCCAATCCAACTCTTTTTCCACATCAATGCAAAAAATTTAAAAGTACAAAAACACAACTCATCAACGCCTCAATAGAAGATCAAAAACTAATCATAAACAAAACTCAAAACCTAACAACAAGTAATGCTAATAATACCGATCGAATCGTTCTTTGATAGCCGCAAGCAGTTTATAATTATCCTGTTCAGACGTAGCGAGAGCTTTTCTAACAATGAGTGAACGATTACGACGATCAAGTTTCGTAACATCTACAGTCTCCGTTTTCTCCTCGGAACCATTTGATTCTGAGGCTGGACGTTTCAGTAACGCGAATTTCTTCTCCTTTCGTGATGGCAGCCTCTCTATCGCCGCCCATAGAAGCTCCGTTTCGTCTCGTTGAAACTCATCGGCGTTTGATCGCCGTGGAAATGTATCGTGGCCGCTTTCAATGTCCACATCGAAGTACTCACTTCCATCGGATGCTGCCATTGAGGAGATCTCTTTGTAACCTAAAATCGATTGTTTGTTTGCATGATCGGATCATTCAACGAATCAGTTGATGAACAAGTGTCGATAGATTTTTCTCTTCGAGGTCGTTTGATTTTGTTTGCAGAGAATTCAATCGTTCAAGGGGAAAACGGTTTGTTGGCGAGCTCATAAGGCTATACTTGAGCAGACGCTTACAGTTGGCCCGCGAATTTTGAAGTGTTCAAAAGACGAAAATGCCCCGTCTCTTTTTGGAAGAAGGACACGTGTCAAATTCATTGTAAAACTGAAAAACCATTTGAGATTTTGCACCCCTAACCAATATTTTTTTTAGTGAGAAGTTGAAGTTAAAGATAAGAAGTGAAAGAAGTCGAATCATTTATTATCTTTAATTAAATGTTGTTGTTTTTTTTATAAATTGTGGTATTGAAGAAAGTTGATCCGGTGTATCTCAGTATATTTTATCTTGGTGTACTCATTATAATGTGCATTGATAATCACTTTTCACATTAATCACAATTTTTCACCGAAACTCAACCCTCCTTATTTTGAACTAAAATATCCAAGATTTTGCAAGCGTTCTTGTTCCTGTGTGTGTGAGTATGCATGTTGGCAGTTGGCGGGTATCATATATAAACATATATTGTATGTTTTTTATACGTAAAACAATCTTAAATATTTCATATATAAAATAACATTGCATGTACACATAAATGTTTGTAATATTTATCGGGTTTATATATGGTTTTGTTATCTATATAACTTTCTTGATATTGCGATTAAATATATAACATCATGAAATTAAGTTTTACTTTATCATGGATATGATACCTACCAAATCATTCCACGGGACACATATGGAAAAGTTGAAATCATTCACGAGTAATTGTGGTTGTACATCAAATTAATCTTATGAACCTATCATATAACAAGTTAAATAGAAAATTGTATAGTATGGGTGTAAGTTTTAAATAAAACTGGATCCAACACTTGGGTTTTTTCATACATCATATCTCACGTTCGGCTAAAAATAAAATACATATTGAGGGTAGGGTTCAAATGTAAACACTAAAAATGTTGAAACGTGGAAACACGAAAAGAAAACAATATGGATGTCGAAGCACAAAACAAAAATGTTGTCTTTTGGTCTAATTTGTTTGCCTCTAATTTTGATTAGCTTATCAAACATATATTCAAGACCTTTTGCGTGTGGGAAAAAAACACGAAAATACATTTTATATATGAAAGACACACAATAAGGGCTGAGTTTCGGTGAAAAGTTGAGTTGATGTGAGAAGCGTGAAAACTAAGAAGTGATTATCAACCATTGGATGCATATTAGGATGAGATACACCGAGATGCACCGTGTCAATCCTCGTATCAAGCGCTATCCATGGATGGATTTAAGATTAAAAGTGATAAATGGTTCAGATCCACTTCTCACGCTAACTCAACTTCTATCATTCATTCTTCACACAATAACGAGACATGTGAAGCAATATAATCATTGTCTAAATCAAACACACTTAATGATTTGGATAGGTTTTCATGGCTTCTTGGTAACATATAAGGGGGTTTCATTTGATTTTCAATATATATATATATATATATGTCATTTAGAGGGAGCATCTTTTGCAACCCAAATTTAATATAAAACCGATGCAACCTAATCTAGAACATCCATTATTACGATCAACGGTTGATATGAATTAGATTAAAATTTGAATTTGAATAAAGGAAAGGGTAATCTTGGGAGCATCCTAAAATATAGCATCACTATGAAATCTTCTCCATAATTCCAATAGTTTTGTACGTAATCCTTCATTCTTCTTCTTTCTTCATCTTCTCTCTTCGTTCTTACATCTTCGTCTTCTTTTTTCATTCTTCCATCTTCATCTTCATATTCACCTGGGTCGCCGGTTGGAAATGTGATCTCACGGCAGTGTAATAAGTGGCGGCCATGGAGAAGATAGGAATATCACCGGAAGTTAAACGTTGGAGAATCGGCGGTGGTGATTTTAGGGTTGGAAGTTATAGTTTTCTTGATGTGGATTCCCGAAAAACAAGTTTTCTCATATCTTAAAAGCGGGGAATTCAGATTCCATGGGGCAAAGATGAAAAAGTGATGAATTTTTGCATATGTATCATTTTTTCCATATGGTTTTATGTAAGGAAAAGTGATGAATTTTTTTATATGTATCCATTTTTCATATATATGAAAAAAACCATTTTCGTCAGTTTTCATCTTTGTACACTTCTTAATCATCTTTCTCATCTTCGTCACTATTTCATATTTGATACAAAAATAATCCATATATAAAAAAATTCACAAAAGATTTTGAAATCATATATGAAAAAAATCATCACTATTTCATATATAAAACCATATACAATAATTCATCACCTTTCCATATATAAAACCTGGATATTTTTTACGAAAAAGTCAGATTTTAAGAGATAATTAAGGAAGGTAGTTATTTCTTAAAATATGAATTTGTTAAAAATAACCCAAGTTGCATAGGTTTCATCATTTACTACGGTTTTAGAATAAGGGGCCTTTACTCATGTGTTCGTTGCAATACAACGAGATTTAAAATCTGATTCATAATGAGAATGGAAAATCCATGCTTACAAATAGAGGTGTAAATGAGACGAGACAACTAGCGAGTTACTCGAGATCGACTCAGTCGAAACTCGATCAACACTCGATCGAGTAGGCTAGACTCGACATACTAATGAGTCGAGTCGAGCGACACGGTAATCGACTCGAAAAACTCGTGAGATACTCGTCTTTAATTATATATATAATTAGTTTTATAAAATATAATGTAAAAAATTAGTAAAAAACTTACCAATAAAAGAAAATTGTCATATATTTTTAGATATTCGAACAAATATATACTTTTAAACATAACAATTAATCAGTTAGTTTTTATTTAAATCATAGTTATAAGAAAAAACCGAAAAACTATAAAGGTGTTGGTGAATTTGTCCCAGAGATATAGTAAATAAAAGGTGAAGAGGTGTTATAAAAAGAGAGGGAGGTGATTAAAGTTGATAACTTTGTTTACTTGATGATGAAATTTGACAGACATGACTTGATTTTTATAAATTTTAAGAGTACACCATTTAAGTTTTATAATTTATAAAGTTAGACCCTTACATGTCATAAGTTTAAACGGTTAAGCTTGTTTCGAGCTCGATTTGAGTTCGAGCTTCAAACGTGTTCGAGTTTAGAAAAATGCAATCAAGTTCGAGTCGAGTTTGGATTTCAACTACTCGCGAGTTTCAGGTCAAGTCCAAGCTAGAAAAATGGCTTTCGAATTTGAGTCGAGTATACCAATACTCGAGCTCGACTCGCATCATTTACACTCCTACTTACGGAGATCAGGAGTTCGTCCACTATTCATGTAGACTCTATGTATGATACTAGTTGTTCCGTTCGTGGAATTTGTATGAGATCCTTGCATTCATTCATGATTTCTTTTTGGGAAAGAAAACATTCATTCAAGATTAGTGTGAAGTAATGTAGAATCCGGCAATGAATTTTTGGAAGATACTAAGTGGCCAACAGAGACGATGGAGATCAATAAAAGTAATTTTAAAGTGGTTTCGGAACATGGGGAAGTTTAGGGAGCGGGAGGTTATTCGCTTCCATATTTGTACCACACACATAACATCGATCGTGTACCTCTTAATTTTCAACATTAATTGTTTAACACGCTTAATAATATAGTATACACTAATAAAATTAGTCATATTACCGACTGTAGAAACAATCGGTAAACAGTCGGAAACAGTCTTTACCGACCGTTTTCCAACGAGAAATGACCGTGGGTAAAAACTTGGTCGGTAATAGTTAGCGATTGTTTATCGACGACATTTACCGACTGCTTTCCGACGGTTTCAATTACCGACGGCGTCTGTTAGCGACGACTTTCTGACTGTTTAACAAAATGACGATTTTCCGACGGCTAATATTACCGACGGCTTTCCGACTGTTTTTAGAAAAATACTGTTTAAATTTACCGACGGCTTTCCGACTGTTTTTAAAAAAAATGTTTAAATTTACCGACGGTTGCCGTCGGCAAACCGTCGGTTTTTGGATTATTTTTAAAACATTTTAAAATACTGTTATTGCTACAATTTAATCTATATATATATATATATATATATATATATATATTAATGCTACATACATAATTCATAATATTCCATAAATTCAACTCAAAATTTACCGAAAAATCCATACATATATTGAATCCTTACATGTATAAAATCCATACATATATATCAAATCCATGCCATCACAAATCCTACCGGAAGAGGGGGGATCACGAGAAGTGGGGTGTCCAGAAAGCGGTGGTGGATATTGTCGAGTTAACATCGCCTCTATATCTTTTAGTCTGTTTGACATCCGTCTATTCTCCTCAGGCCGAGTGTTCTCCTCTTGCTCTCTCTCTCTCTCAACTGCTTGCTCCTCTTCTATTTTTGAAGTTTCTCTTTTAATTGATCTTGCACCTACAGGAAAAAAACGCATGATGAGTGAATTGACATGTTTTAATTAAATAAGCAGATAAAAAGGACCAAGTTTGTGGTCAGCAAAACTGTTACAATTAACATTCGTATTAGTCAACAAAGTTTGATATATGATATTTACAAAACTTAACTAATATACGTACTCAAGGCCCGACATCTCAATCCTCGGCTTCTGTGAAGGTCTATCGGGTACTCATGTGCCGGCATCAGGTCCCCGATGGATGTGAGATGACTCTACATCGAGTACTCATGTGGAATGATTAATTTAAGTTATGTGGATTATCATAATACACTAGAAGTTGAGAACTACCTGGATTGATTAGAGAGGTTGAGGTTAGAAAAGATCAAAAACAGAAAGATACAGGGATAGAATGAGAGATCTCCTTAAATATATGAACATAAATAGACTTGGATGAGACATACGCAATCAAATCAAAGGTTACCTGCGATTACAGTATGAGAGCAGCTACACTAATGCTGCAATTCTTAAAGTTAGAATATCTACCGGTTTGCAAACTTACAGTAAGAGTCTGTCTGTCTGTTGGCAGCTTAATGGGACTCACAGTTTATTCGGACAACTATACATGACTGTTTGGTAGTGGCTTAATGATATAGAAAGTGGTTTATTCAGTAAGCTTCTAGTGGGAGCTTTATGCAGAAAGCCAAGTTCTTTTACCAAACCTGTCCCTCCCAATTTAATAACACGCTCCTTCCATCTATGAAAAACCCCCTCCCAATCCATACAAACAGATTAATCCACACAGTCAGCTTTTTCCATACAAGATATGAAAAACCAACCAAACAGCCCCTAAGATTAATGGTCTTCTGAAACATTCATAAGGAACTATTCACACCAACGACCTACATTCTCTACTCTATGGGTCCCATCTCGATTTAATAGACAGGAATCGTTACTATTTTTTCATTTCTCTTCATATATACAAGGCTAAATGAAAATCTTGTAAGGAAATTATGATACAAACAGTGTAGAATGAGGCATAAGACATCCCATGATTAATTAAAATACTTGGAGCGGATCACTACCAGTTACCAAAATGATTGTATCTCAAACCTACAATTTTGCCAAAAAGCGATATTTTTCAAGGTTGAACAACTTTTTAATGTCCGTCTAAACCAACCCAATTGACGATCCAATCTTGATTAAGCCACACAGAATGCAACTAACACACTTTATAAGAATTGTAACGACATTAAATTTCCATTATCAGACCATGTCTTTTTTGAGGATTCAATCAAGGTACAAAATGAATTGCATGAAAGTTTACAAACCCTATTTACATTCGAACCTGCAATTGATCTTGCCAAACACCGATTCATCCTGAAAACTTTCAGTTTCAAGGTCGCCATTCTAGCATACCTTCAATCAACACCAACTCTACTGTATGCAAATCTACATTATCAACAGGAGATAAACTTACAACAGATGCAAATAAAAGTAAAACCACGAGTGAATTATGAAACGAGGATGCATTGATAGATGCACAATACGAAATCAAGGAAGAAAAAGGTGTAAGCCACAGAGAACAGCTCTGGGTTACTCAAATACACACAGAGAACAGCTCTGCTCTGTTGTTTTCATATTAAATCTGAAAAGTGATCAACAAGATACCCTTACATTAGGACCCTATGGCCTTATATCAACTCACCCAAGAAGGTTCTAGACTACCCTAACAGATTTGTTATGGAGACCAATACCAAAAGGACATGTGGCACATGGTAACCCACACCTCTAGAAAAAGTAGCAGATTATTGTAATATCTAGTAGGTAAAAGTAAAAAGTTATTATTATGTAAAACTATGTCGTATCATGCATAGAAACGATTTGACACGGAATCGTATTTAGGGAGATTGAATGAGCTTCAAGGCCAAACAAATTACTTCTCAAATCAGAACTGATATCGATTTTGCAACTTCAAACCACAACATTCATAGCACTCGTCACAAATTTGGTATTATTTTCCATGCCATTTCATATACGCTTTTTTCAATAATAAATTAGATGATTGATATATATTATTAATTAATTAAATGACTAATGTAATTAATTAGATTAGATGACTAATATAAAAAGATCGTTACTATAGAAATATTGATAAAAATCATGGTTTTGGGATGACCTGTTAGAATAAATAAAAATTTTAAATGGAAAAGAGCCGTTGGAAAACAGTCGGTAACTGATAACATTTTTTAAAAGGTTTCTAACGACCTATTAAAAATAAACAAAAATATAGAAAATTAAAAGAAAATAGTCGGAAAACTGTTGGTAATTAATAAATATTTCAAATGGTTTTACGACGACCTATTAAAAATTAAAAAAAAATTAGAAGGGACCGTCGGAAAACCGTCGCTGACTGACAATATTTTCCGACTGTTTTCCAACGACCTACTAAAAATAAAATAAATTTAGATAACGAAAAGGGAGCCGTCGGAAAACAGTCGGTAATTGATAAATTTTTCGATTGTTTTCCGACGAGCTGTTAACAATAAGTAAAAATATAAAAATTGACAGGGACCGTCGGAAAACCGTCGGTAATTAATCAAATTTTCCGACAGTTTACCGACCACCTATTAAAAATAAATAAGAATTTTAAAAATTATTATCCTTTCGGAATACGGTCATTTAACTGTCGATAATTACCGATGGTTTTTATAGTCGGTAAAAACAGTCGGTAAATGGTCATTATTCTATTAGTGATAGATAGTATATATGATAACCGTCTAAAATGAAAAATTAAGGGAATATAAAACAAATTAAATAAATAAATATAAGGTATATGATATAAATTTTAGAAATAATTCATTACGTATTTATGTCATTTAATAGTATGATTTAAGTCAAAAAAAAAATATTCAATATTGAGTTCATTTTAAAGATATTGAAAAAAACAATTATAATGCTATATTTTTTTTAAGACTCGTATTTTTTATTGCATTTTAGTTAATATAAAACTATGTATATTAATATGATAAGGATTTAAAACAAAAAACAAAAAATAAGGGATATAAAGTAAACTAAAAAAAACTAATTATAAGAATATAATTTGATCTTATTCAGGAGGATGTGGGAGAGGTTGTGTAATTTCAAAAACTTGTGCCTAAAGTAGAATAGAGATGTCTTCTTAAATTTCAACAATAACTATTATCCGTGTTTATATATATAGTATATACTATATAGGGTTGGGTTTCAGTAAGAAGTTGAGGTTAACGTGAGAAGTGGTTAACAAACGTTGGATGAAAAATGGACACACATTAGGAGGAGAAGCACCAAGATAAGATGCAACAAGATGCATCAGATCAATTCTCTTCTAAGACGCAATTCATGAAAGATCATTTGATTAAAAGTGATCAACGGTTTAAATTCACTTCTCACGTTAACTTCAACTTTTCACACGATTCTTCGTAGGAGGAGGGGAGAGGAGTGTATGGAGAACATCACCAAAACGTGAAAAACTGAAAAAGCCCCTCATGTTCTTTAGATCAGAAAATTCAAGAGCCTATATTAAAATGACAATTTTGTAAATAAATTAAAAACCAAAGTAGTTCACAAAAAACATTACATTGTATTTGAGGGCAATATTGGATTTTTTTAGCATATCCTAGCTTTTGAAACCTCCCATACTTGCATGTTTCAAGGAGATCGTTAAGGATTTCCAAAGGTAATTAACGAATGATCTCTATCTCAACTAAATTCAAAAGCGTTTATAACTTACTAGATACGTCCCTGCGCGTGATGTAGCGCGAAGTATCTCGAATCTAAAGCTGCGAATTTGAAAAAATAATTTTGTTTCATGTTCATATTTATTCGCTTTTAAATCGCATATCAGATGTATAAAACTAAAAGTCAATATGGTTTTTTTTAGAGGAAAACTCCAGGCAAATTTAAAAAGGCAAAAAAGGAATACAAGCGTTCAAGGCAAAAGCCCAACTCAGGCCAAACGGCAAAGCAAAAAAACTTGGTAACAACACCGTACCAAGCAACAATCAACCAAAACAAACAAAGATTATACGAACAATACAAGCTCCAGAAATAAATAACAGCCCATCGCCTCCAAAAGTCACGCCAAAAGCACCACTCATGATTCATTATCATTCAATGGGATCTTTCGAATCCTAGTCTTCCAAGCAACCCGCAACAAAACAAGCTCCACAATATCCTTCGCAAGCTGCTCCTCCGAACGTCTTTGATTCCGAAATAATCTACGATTTCGTTCCTGCCAGATGTAGTAAACAGTAGCGGATAGAGATAATTTTTGAGCCATGGACCGTAACTTCAACGAACCATCCGCCAGACCATTAAGAATACCATCCCAATCTTCTCGGCAACCATACATATTGGCTTCACACTTGACCCGCCTCCAAACCTTCACCGAGAAAGCACATCCAAAGAAGAGGTGATTGTGAGAATCCGGGCAGTCCCCACAGAAAACGCATTGTAAATCGGGAGGATCATGTTTCCAAAGACCAATCCGATCCTGTGTTGGCAGTCTCTGTAAACAAGCACTCCACATGCATAATGCATGTTTCGGAATATAACCTTTAAACCACACAAATTTGTACCAAGGGGCCGTAGGATACAACTCCTCCATAGACCGCCAAGCATTACTTACCGTAAATTCCTGCAGCATATCATTTGGCCCCTTCCATAAAATCCGATCACCAATCGAATCCTGAATTATTGGAATTGTATGTGACCCTAGTTCAGGCCATCTTTCAGTCCACGGTAAAGGCCAGTCCCCGTTGATGGTATCCAAAACGTCTCGAACTGTCGAATTCAGCGAAAAGCCACCAGCACTAAAATTGCGATAAGAAATGTGCTCGGCAAAAGCCCCACATTCAACCCAGGTGTCCTCCCATGCGTTAGATGATATGCCATCAACTATAGAAGAGAAAAAAAGCGCCTAACATGTTTGCGCAAATCTAGCATTTTACGGAAAACCCACGACCAAGCTGGTCTTACCCGGACGGACCATAAAGAAGAGGTGCGTAAATAATGGAACATAACCCACCTGACCCAAAGAGAATTACGACGGCATAAAATATCCCACACATGTTTCGTGACAAGAGCACGGTTCCACACACCCAGACGACGAAGACCAAGTCCTCCACATTCCATAGGTTTACAAATATCCTGCCATGCCACTCGACATTTACCGCGTGAGGAATCACCTTGAGACCATAGGAAGTCCCGACAAATAGATTCTAGTTCATGAATAATACCAGACGGGAAAACGAAAACCGACATCCAGTAAAGCTGCAAAGACTGGAGCACAGAGATAATTAATTGACGGCGCCCACCATACGAAAGAAATTTAGACTTCCAGTTATGAATTCGGAGCTTAACTTTACTGATCAAGGGCCCGAAGTCGCTGACTTTCAACCGAACTGGGGATAGAGGGACCCCAAGATACCGGATGGGGAACACCCCCGATCTGAAAGGTAAGCAGTTCAGAATCAAATGTTTTGTGTCCTTAGGAACATTACCAAAGAAAACCTCACTTTTAGCAATACTAGGAGCGAGTCCCGATCTAACACGAAATATCTCTAAAGCTTTCTTTAGGATCTCCACCGAAGCGAGGTCACCACGTGTAAACACGAACAAGTCGTCAGCAAAGCACAAGTCGGTAATGCCCATCTCATGACACCCCCTATGGTAACCAAAAGAATCAGCTTCCTCAATACAATGCTTTAAGATCATGGAAAATCCTTCCATAATAAGGGTAAAAAGGTAGGGGGAAATAGGATCACCTTGCCTTATGCCCCGAGCGCCTTTGAAAAAACCCTCTGAACTGCCATTAACAACAACTGAGAACGACGATGTGTGAAGCATATCCTTAATCCAGTTACAAAACACCGGATGAAACCCAAACCCTTGCAACATATGCAAGATGTAGTCCCAACTCACCGTATCGTACGCCTTTTGAATGTCGATCTTAAAAGCACAACACGGATATCCAGAATTCAATTGGTAGCCCGACACGAGTTCATGCGCCATCAGAATATTATCAGATATGCGCCTACCAGGAATAAACGCAGATTGTGCAGAGCTAACCAGCTGGTCCAAATAGCCTTTCATACGGTCCGAGATTAATTTGCTAATACACTTATAAATAACCGAGCAACAAGATATAGGCCGAAAGTCAGTTACCTTGGAAGCGTTCGGAACCTTCGGGATTAAGCAAAGAAGGGTGTGGTTCACTTCTTTTGCGATATGGCCAGAGTAGAAGAAATTGTGAACCGCCAATAACAGATCATATCCAACCACCTGCCATGCCGCCTTGAAAAAATTCGCAGAAAACCCATCAGACCCAGGAGCTTTATCGTTTCCAATACTAAACAATGCGGATCGAATTTCCTCATCCGTGATAGGTCTGATCATATGGAGCGCTTCAGAGAGAACCAGCTTATGTTCGAAAAAGTGGGAAGGCATAATGGGATCAACATTCAAGTCAGATTCGCCAAGAATCCCTTGAAAGTGAGAAACAAAGAGCTTACCAATATCATCATCGTACACAAACACCCCGTCCAAACCACAAACCGATCGTATAAAATTTACACTACGACGCTCCTTAACCACCTTATGAAAAAACTTAGTGTTCCCGTCTCCTTCATTGAGCCATCGTACCTTTGCCCGTTGACGAAGCACGGTTTCTTCATCAATACATGCCTGCTGGTAGGCCATCATAAGGTGCGCAAGATCCTCAATCAGATCAGCATTAGAAGGGTCACAATCAACAACAAGTTGGATTGCATCTAACTCAAACTTTAGGGTCTCCACTTTTTTTGATAAATCACCATATGAAGCTTTCATCCAATGTAACGCTGGTTTTAGAAGTTTAAGTTGACAAAGAAGCTTGTGCATGAAAGATCGGTGTACCTCCAAACCCCACACATTAGCCACCGCCGTCATGAAATCAGGGTGCGAAGCAACAACGTTATCAAATTTGAAGCCTTTACGCTTTTTGCGGGGCCCACCCCTGAACGAGATGATACTTGGGGCATGATCAGAAAGACCTCGTGGCAGGAAAGACACGGAGGCATCTCCAAATCTATCACAAAAATCCGTATTTCCAAGGATTCTATCAAGCTTACGGCAAATACCATTACCTCCTCGCGGCTTTTGATTCCAAGTAAATTGGATGCCCGTATAAGGAATGTCGAACACCTCAACATCCTCAATGCATAGGAAAAAATCTTCCATATCCGAGTTACGACGCGAAGACCCACCAAACCCATCATGGGGAAAAAGCATAGAATTAAAATCCCCCATAAGAATCCATGGGTTACTTCCAAGAAGGACCTTTGATTTCCGTAATCCCGACCATAAAAGACGTCTTGCCACCCCGTCGTTCGATCCATAAACCACAGTGAGAAAAATAGGGTGAGAGGTACCCCGTAGCCGAACAAGACAGTGCAAATATTGTCCATGGCTTTCAAGCAAATTTAGATCAAGCACTTGAGGATCCCAAGCAATTAGAATCCTCGTTCCAGAAACCGAGCACGCAACATTAGACACCCAATTCCATCTTCCAAAAACTCTCTCACAAACGCTCACTACGACGTCGTTGTTTAAGTGACTTTCAACAATAGTGCATAAAGACAACCCATTCAAAGCGATAAACAATTTGACCTCTTGTTGTTTAATCCGGGACGATAATCCCCGGATGTTCCAGCATGCAAACTTAATCATTACGTACCTTGAGGTTGTAGCGAGACTTCCAAGGCCGGTTCATGCAACGACGGTTCATCTAACGGCAATTCAACATTCTCCACATCATCATCACTTGACTCATGATCAGATAAAGGGCCAAAACGGTTTTGTGAGGTCTCCGTGGGGGAAAGCGTACCTTGCTTCGGTTTAGAAAACGTACGGAAGGACTTCAAAACTGGCGACATCAGCGGAACCGAGGTTGGGCCAGGGGGCATTGACGAAGAAAACCCATCACCCTTTGGTGGTCTATCATTATCCAAGTACTTTGAGGAGCCACCCGTAGAGGAATGTAGCGAGAGGGAGGGTTGTGGTTCGTGCTTGGAGAGCCCCACATCTGCATTCGAAGAAGAAAACTCAAAATTCACGTGGTTATCGGTGCCTTCAATCTTGCCTGCGAGATCCTACTTTTCTTTCCGAGGCATATCCCTAGTAGATTTATTTTGTTTTTTTGGCCTCCAAATTCTACGCTTAACACGCACAAACCCCTCATCATCCACTGCAGCCTGATTACCTTTTGCTTTTTCAACTCTTGCCACTTCTGCCCGCACACAGGCACCCGTTTTGTGACAAAAAACACAGCAGTGTCCACATTGGAGTGGTCCCCAAAGATATTCCACACGTACCTTCACAGATTCATCCTTGCCTCCAGTAAGACTTGGTATACTGACTTCAACTTCCCTTTTGAGTTCCCCTACCGCCTAAATCTCAATTAGAACCTTTGCAAAACCAGGCCTTCCCCACGATTTCTCACACATCTCCATCGTGCAGGAGTCCATCTGTTTAGGAACACCCAGGGCACTTGCAATTCTACTTATACCCTCCCTATTAAAAGCAACGAGAGGCACATTATGTAACTTAACCCAAAGAGGGCAGGTTGTATGGGCAGGTTTTACATCCCCCTTTGTGGGGTCCCATGGGAAGACAAAGAGAGGAACACCCTTGACCATTAAAGGACCCTTTTCAATCACTTGTAAGCATCCCCCTTCGTCATTAAATCGAAAGAAAAAAATACCGTTTTCGTTCATCATGGCATCCTTAAAACCAAACTTATTCCAAGCCGTTTTGACAAACCGATGGACAAGAGGAAAGTGGAGAGTAGGACCTAGGAAATACCCGAAAACAGTAGTATTAAACGACTTGCTGGCCTCCTTTGCAAGAGCACGTGGAATTTCCACTTTCGAGGCTTTCTTGTCTTCTAACGGGAAGAATTGCAGAGAGTTCGACGATGGGGGCCCCACCACCAATGCGAAGTTCCGCTTTAGAATCTCTACATTCCCATAGGTAAGGTCATTTCCCTTTGAAAGACGATCAAACACAGAGGTTCTAGTGGTCTGCAAAGGATCAAAATGGGTATCCTTTGGCATATTCCCAACTGCATGGGGATCTGACGTACCCTCCCCAAAAGCATGATGATGCACGTTGGAACTATGCAAAACCCTAGCCGAACCATTACCGGCCCCTGCCATTTCTTCGGGGGTCAAGCTTGTACCTGACGACGGACCCATACCACAAAAGGCGACAAAGCTCCCCTTGGAACCAGGACCAGATCTGAAGCCACGACACAGAATCACTGAAGGTTCTCCCGGATACTTTAAGCGCAAGTAACGAAGACCTAGGTTGCCCTAGGTGCTGAAACTTGCAAGTAACCGGAAAAAAGTTCAGTAACGACCGTGGAAACACAAACCTGTCGAGGAGAAACAAGGCGAGATCGCTGGAGAAAGCAACCGAAAAATCCCGGCGGAGGACCAAAAGTTGTTTGTGTGCACAGTTTTACTTAAATAAGCAAGCCCTTCTTCAAACCTTTGAAAACTCAGCTTCATCTTCGACTGCCACAATTCTGAGATAAAGCATTATCTCTACTTCCGATGGCCGGAAAAAAAGCTGACTTTGTAAGTTCATCCAAAACTGTCTTATTTTCACTCAGACATTTCATCGAACAGTTGGGGTGCAACATCAGTTTTCACAAACCAAGAGACATTTGAAGATTATTCCAACTGTGTAGGACACTTGCAGAGCAAAGGGAAAACAACTTGATCACCAACTGTCAAATTGGTCGGTTTTAGAGTCGGATTCATAACTTGGGGAGGAAATCGGCGATGGAGAAGCCATCAATTAATTGTTCAAAAACTTGTTAAAGGGAACTGAGGGAACTGGTCTTCGTCATTGTCGGAGATCGAGAAAATTAACCGATTATTGTGTTGCAGTTGAGCAAGCTTGGTGTAGGAATTGTGAGAAGGAGATGATGAAGTCCAATGAGAGAAGCGTAACCGAATCTTTCTTTACTTTAAAAAAAAGTCAATATGGTTAATTGGTCAAAATAATTGAAAAATATCCGTTCGATAGTGGGGATCTTCAAACGCATAACATTTGTGCTCATTTTGAAGATTTTGATTAACGGTTATAATGGTATAATTTATAAAAAAACATATTTTTTTAATGTATTTTAGTTTATGTATGTTGATATGATAAAGATGTAAAATGAAAAATGAAACAAAAAGGGATATAAAGTAAATTAAATAACTAATTATAATGGTATAAAATATAATTTAAAAATAAAAAATAATTTTATTTTTAATTATCATGTTGAACGTTGAAGGTTTTAAAGCTTTTAAACTTGTACATGATGTATTGAGGTTTGTACTTCTTAAAAATTCAAGAATAACCGTAAATGGAATTACTTTTAAAGAAGTATAATAGATAAATATAGATAAGAGCGTAAAATGTACAAGTTTAAAAAAAATCTCGATACGTCATTCTTGAAAAATCTTGATATGTATTTATGATATTTCACAATATTATTAAGTTAAAAAAATATTTAATAATAAACATATTTTGAAATTATTGACGATAATATTGTAATAATATAATTTGTAAAAAATGCATTTATTAATATGTTTTAGTTAAACTATATGATTGTGTATTTTTAATATTATAACAGTGTAAAATGAAAATGAATAATGTAAGAAATATAAAACAAATTAATTCGTGCGTGTTCATGATATTTAATAATATGATTAAATCCCAAAATATTCAATATTGGCTTATTTCGAAGGTATTGACGGGACGATTACAATAGTATAATTTGTAAAAAAAGAAATGTATTTTTTTAATTCATTCTTGTTCATATACGATTATTTATGTTAATATGATAAGAGTGTAAAATAAAAAATGAAAAAGCAAGAGATTAAAAGTAAATTGAATAACTAATTCTAAGGATATAATGTGTAACTTAATATTATAAGGGTGTAAAATGAAAATGAATAATGTAAGAGATATAAAACAAATTAATTCGAACATGTTCATGATATTTCATAATATGATTAAATCCAAAAATATTCAATATTGGGCTCATTTCGAAGGTATTAACGAGACGATTACAATGGTGTAACTTGTAAAAAAGAAATGTATTTTTAATGCATTATAATTCATATACGATTATTTAAAACGATAAAGGTGTAAAATAAAAAATGAAAAAGAAAGGGATTAAAAGTAAATTGAAAAACTAATTCTAAGGATATAAAGTGTAACTTAGAAATTGAATTTGCTTGATTTGTGAGAGGTGTGGGAGAGATCAGCTTAAATGATTGTACATTATGTTTAATAAATGGTAATCTTAAAAAACTGAATTTAGAAAAAAACCGTTTTAGAGTTTTCATAAAGTAATATAAATAATCCTCACCATCATGCGAGTATTATATTACTCCATGTAAAGTATATGAATTTTTATTTTTATAAATTAAGAAAAATATAGAGAGATTAAAAGATCCTCCACTTAGGTTATGTTTGGCAAACTAGCTGATAAACTAACTTATGACTTATAAGCTAGCTGGTAGCTTATAAGCTAGCTGATGAAAAAGTCACGTTTGTCAAAAAGTAGCTTATAATCATTTAAATGACCAAAAATGACATATTAAAAAACAGTTAATAAATAATAATTAATATTAATAAGAACATAATTGAAATATTTACAAAAAGCTACTCATAAGTTACTCCAAGTAGCTTTTCAAAAAGCTAAGTTTATGGTCATCCAAACATGTACCAAAAAATAAGCTAGCTATTTTTTGCCAAACAATGCCTTAACGAATGAAAATAAATAGTTGTTTGTAGAAGTGTCCAACTCCGAACAATAATACAAAGATAATAATATATGTAATAAAAAGATTGTAGGGATCAAAACAAGAAAAGAAAAAAAAACATGAATTAATAAAAAATGTATTTTATTGATTATGAGATTTTTTTTGGAGGGGGAGGGGGAGGGGGAGGGGGAGGGGGGAGGTGTCAAATGGATGATGCATTGGTTCAAATTTAACAATATAATTATTAAAGGTTGCGTAAGTTTTGATTGGTATATGAGACGTGATAAAACAGGAAAGAACAAAACTCACAGCTCGACATTTGGTAGAAGACGCTTGATTCAAACCTCGTGAGTCGTGAATCATCATCCAACCTCCACAAACGTAAGCCTAGACAATCTTTGAGAACAGAGGTACACTTGAGAGATTTACGGAGCTAAGCCAATTCGAATTTGAGACGAGAACAAGGTACTGTGGAAGTATAAGCCAGGGGCGATTCCGAAGTCAATGGTAATGGGAAGGTCGGGATAACGACAAGTTTAAGAGACAACAAAATATATAAAGCTTTGAAAGTTGTAATTAAGCTATCAAGACTTGTAATTTTAAGTAACTTGCTTTCAAAAGCAATATCTTATGCATCATAATCTGTATTTAAGATTTTTGTCTAAATACTTTATAGTATAGTATAGATAAAACTTTAAAAATTGTAATTAAGCTATCAAAATATGTAATCTTGAATTTTGAAGCACCCTCTATCTAAAAGTAGTATTTATGCATCATAATTTGTTTTTAAAACTTTTCTCTAAATATTTATAATATAGTATGGATTATGTAATAAGAAATAAATTTATTATATTTAATTTATACGTAAAAAAATGTTATAATAAGGGGAAATTGACTCAAATAGCCAAAGGGAAGTGACAAAATGGCCAAAAACTCTCCCAGATTACAAAAATAGCCAAAGGGTCCGCACTCTGACCCGACCCGGTGAGTGCGGACCGCAATGGGATCACTACGAGACAAAAAAAGACACTGAAACGGGTTGGTCCGCACTCGATCCGACCCGACCAGGTGCGGACCGCACTTGGTTAGCTGCTTCTGGGATACACGTGTCAACCTTTCATCCGACCGCTCCACCGGGTCATGTTCGCAATTGCGAGTGCAAACACTTTGGCTATTTTTGTAAACCGGGAGAGTTTTTGGCTACTTTATCAATACTCTTTGTCTCTTTGGCTATTTGAGTCAATTTCCATATAATAAGACATCCTCAAAGTTATAGTTGTTAGATTCCCCACTAATTTGGTGTTGTGGGTATCTTATATAACAATCATAATATATTGGTGGTTGGTTTTTGGTCGGTCACAACATCGGTGGTTTGCGACATCAAATGTTTGTTGGCAAGGTGGACAAAGGCTTATATTTTATCGTAACGGTTTCCTTTTATGAGTTCAATTTTACAATTTTATTAGATACGTATTTGCGTACGATATGGTGCAAAACATCTCGAATCTAAAGTCCATAATTTAAAAGAATAATTTGTTTCATGTTTATTTTTATAATACCATCACACGATGACAATTTTATGATTTTATGTGTTTATAAATCACATATCGGATGTATAAAATTAATAGTTAATATGGTCAATTGGTAAAAATAAATAAAAAAGATTTGTTGGATAGTGGATCTTCAAACCTATAATATTTGAGCTTATTTTGAAGGTTTTAATTAGACGATTATAATGGTATAATTTGTAAAAAAACATATTTGTTTAATGTATTTTAGTTTATATACGATTATGTATGTTAATATGATAAGAGTGTAAAATTAAAAAAAATTAATCTAAATTAAATTAAATAACTAATTATAATGGTATAAAGTGTAATTTAAAAATAAAAGAAAATGTTTTTAATTATCATGTTCAAGTGGGAGATTTTGAAGCTTTTAAACTTGTACATGATGTATTGAGATTTATATCTCTTAAAAATTCAAGAATACCCGTAATTCTTTTAAAGGAGTATAGATAGAAAAATATAGATAAGGATATAGAAAAATGTACTTACGATACGTATTTACGATATTTTACAATACTATTAAATTAAAAATATTCAATAATAAACTTATTTTGAAATTATTGAGAAAAATATTATAATGGCATAATTTGTAAAAAATACATTTTATAATGTATTTTAGTTAATCTATAGTTACGTATTTTTAATATGACAAAAGTGTAAAATGAAAAATGAAAACGTAAGGAATATAAAACAAATTAATTCGTATATAGAAAATTAATTTGTACCTCTTAAAAATTCAAGAATAACCATACATGATTTTTTTCTAAGGATTATAAATAGATAAATATAGATAAGAGTGTAAAATGTACAAGTCTAAAAAAAATCTTAATACGTTACTCTTGAAAAATCTCGATACATATTTATGATATTTTACAATATTATTAAATTAAAAAATATTCAATAATAAACGTGTTTTGAAATTATTGACGAAAAGATTATAATGGTATAATTTGTAAAAAATGCGTTTAATAATGTATTTTAGTTAGTCTACGATTATGTGTTTTTGATATGATAACAGTGTCAAATGAAAATGTAAGAAATATAAAACAAATTAGTTTGTATATATTCATGATATTTAATAATATGATTAAATCCAAAAATATTCAACATTGAGCTCATTTCGAAGGGATTGACGAGATGATTATAATTATAAAACTTATAAAAAAAGTTTATTTTAATGCATTGTGTGTTATCCACCCCCCCCCCCCGGTTTTAGTCAAACGGGGATCCCGGTACCCGGTTTAGCAGGGAATACCTCGATCGGGTCGGGGCAAATCATCATCCCTATATGTGTACACACACACACACACACACACACACACATATATATATATATATATATAGAGAGAGAGAGAGAGTGTGTGTGTGTTAGGAGTAATCAATCACATATACATATTATGTATTTAAACGAACAAAAATAGAGGAGAAGAATAGAAATTCTTATATATAAAATCTTTGTGTTTACATAACACAACGAACAATCAAATGGAAAAACAACAAATAAACCTTACTTGAATTGTAGATTCGCGTAGAGATTGAAATCGATTAAGGCCTGCACGTGAAGCAGTGTCCTAAGACAGAAATTTTGCCGATATAGCGTCCATCTAGAGGATACAATGTAACGACCCACACAAACAAACATGCCAAAAGCTACTACTTTGAATAAAAACGCCAAAACCGCCCCAACAAAGTCACACCTTCAAGATTACAAAATTGGGGTTTGCAGAAATAACCCTAATTACAGCTGAGAAACATAACTAAACAATAAAGGAAAGTCTTCTAATCCTTCTATACGCATGCTCCAACTCACATCTTGCTCTTGCCTTTAAACGAGCCCTCGACTATCTGCTTACTTGAAAAGATTTTAATTTTGAAAAGCGAGGGTTAGAACATGAGGTCTAGTGAGATCCCTCTTGTTACCAACACCACGCCACAATTATCAACTAAAGAGAGTTTATAAGCATTTATAGACAGTCACACCTATATCAGTTTAAGTACACACACAACACATATTGATGGCTCACGCTTTGGTCATGTACACACTTGTGACTACGTGTTAGGGCACACACCCGCCCTTAGTGAACATATGAAACGAATTCATATATCCTGCATGGGACACACTCCCCATATATCCATAATAAGTCATCACATGCTCCGCCCCACACATACCCGAAATATAATTAACAAACATTTATCATGCATATTTAAAACAACGCAAAACATGCAATTCAATATATCGGTACAAGTAATAAATTCGAGTATCGATAAAGCTTCAGTTTAGAAAGACTCACCTGGCGTCCATGCTAACACGTTCTTACTTGAGACCGCTATTCTCTAACTGCACACCTACATTTTCACCCAACACACGAGAGTGAATAAGTCACCCAACATCCCACAAATTCGACTATTACACCTCCCGAGACACTTCCTGATCCCTTAAGGCACTCTTTACTCGGCACACAAAACCCCAAAGGATTCCGTCACATCCCCAAACAGTGGGGTTTTCCGGACCCTCTTATACGGTCCCATCCGGATTCTACCGGACACCCACTTCCGGACAACCTATCCCGGACGCCACTTTCGGACAACCAATCCCGGACGCCACTTTCGGACAACCAATCCCGGACAACCCAATCTAGTTTCCAGGTAGGATACCCGGACTACCCCTCTTCCGGATACTTTCCTAAAATATGTTTTATTCATGGAATAACGCCCTACCTTACCACTTGACTAGTTAATTTTCCGGGAAAGAGTCGGACTTCCTGATCCTCACTCGATTCCGGATAATCCCGACTTCTGGGACCTCGCCTCATCCGGAAAAGATAATATTCGGTCTCTGGACGATTCTGTACACATAGAGTTTTATCGAACCACTCGGTCCTGAAATCCCCAACCAAAAATCCTTTTAATTTTCTTCTAATTGGGGTTTTAAGCCAATAAAACAAGGACTCGGTATTTATGGCATCAATAGAAGGTAATCCAATTTCCTTACAACATTGTAACCAATTGATTTCCCTCAGACTATCACACTTTCCTCTTTAATCCCACACTAAAAACATTCTCATGAAGAAACACCATTGCAATATAAGAAAGCATACATTTCAAGAGAGGATGATTACCTTGAAGAAGAGGATACACCATACACACTGGATAATCTCGAATGCTTCGATTCCTTGATGAACATTGCAAGAGGTTTCCGATTGATTTCTCCAGCCGCCTCTAAAATACTCACCAAATGAAAAGTGAGGGTTTTAGAGGGTTTTAACCCTCATTTCCTCATTTACACAAGAATCCCCAAAGTTACATCCTTCATACCTTGACCACCATCTTTACTTTATTTACAAATTAAACCTAGTTATTACAACATCCTCCCCTCAAAAGAATTTTGTCCCCGGAATTCCATCTTCGAACAAATGGGGGGTATGAGACCTCATAACCAACTCCACTTCCTAAGTCGCCTCTTGACCCTTTTGGTAACGCCACTGAACCTTCACAAGAGCAATCTCTTTGGTTCACAACTTCCTGATCTTGCGATCAACTATCGCCAATGGTTCTTCGACATAACTTAATTTTTCGTCCCCACGAATATCCTCTAATGGGACGACCATACTTGCCTCGGCCAAGCACTTCCTCAGATTAGACACATGAAAAGTGGATGGAACTCCCCGAAGTTCCTCGGGCAACTCCGACTTATACGCCACTTCACCCACACGCTCGGTGATGGCAAACGACTCGACATACCCAAGCCTTAGCTTTCCTTTCTTCCAACACAGACAACGCCCTTCCAAGGCGAGACCTTAAGCATCACGTTGTCTCCCACTTGAAATTCCATCGGTTTCCTTCTTTTGTTCGCATACAACTTTTGGCGTTCTTGAGCCACCCTTAGCTTCTCGCGAATCTGGTTGATTTTATCGGCGGTCAACTGCGCGACCTCCGGTCCTACCAACTGCCTCTCTCTCTCTCTCACGACACATCTTCACTCTTGGAAGATTCTCAGATAGTTGTACATGTCGACCTCTTTGCTTCTCCATAAGGATTCTTTTGCTCCCACTTTGCATAACCCTTCAACAACAGGGCGTATACCATTAAATTATCACACTTTCGGTTAACTATAACTCTTACCCCAGATAATTCGCGTAACATAACTATGACGCCTCAGGCCAACTGTACACCATACCGTCCATACACCTGGACTCACGGTTTTAAAACGCGTCAAATTAAGAGTTTCACACACAACTTCACTTCCGTAAAAGAACGAATTTACAGAGGTTAACGCCACAACAACATGAATTCCTTATAAAAAAAATAACGAACGCTCAATTCGCCAACTTAACACAAGATCAACCTTGAATGTCACCTTAACTCACAGTTATGATCTTCTTCAACAAATACACACAGTTCTACAATCACTTTCCCCAACACGATATACGTCTAAAGCAGATAACACTTTCTTCAGTTCGGGGTCTTTCACCGATTGTTGGACAAGCTGGATGGCATAGGCTTTATCTTGTTCTTCAGCGTTCATTCGAACGGCGAGTTATCGTTCAGTTTTAAGATGTTCAGCGAATTCTTTTCTTGATAGTCTGAACTTAGGAGCATTGATTATTCCCTGATCTTCAAGTTGTTTGATCATTGACTCTCTTCTTTTCAGTTCTTCTTCACTTAGCGTTTTAGGAGCTCAGGAAGGTCTTTTGTTGTGAGAGAGCAATTGTTCTTCAGGTTCATCAGTCTCAGTGAAATCCAAGACCGGGATTATTTCTTCAGCTCTTGTGGCTGGGATTATTGTTGTAGTTACAGCAGGAGAAACTTTAGCTGTATCCTCAAGCAGGGGAGAGGACTAGCTGAAACACAACGATCGTTTAAGTAAGATCATTTGGGAGAAGGAGATAGAGAAAGAATGGGGTTCAAGTGTATAGAGTGTTGGTGATTTTAGTGAAATCATCATGTTCATTTTGTGTAGTTGGATTTACAAAGGTAATAATGGGGTTGTTAGCTAAGCTATAACATGAGTTAGGAGGTGTGGAGTGCACACTCGTGTAAGCTAACTAGAACCCGGGATTGTTGGACGGTTGAAAATGGCACGTTACAAAGTGGGATTGTGAAATGAGAAATGGCACCAGTACTGGCGCCAGTTGGCTAGCGCCAAACTGGCGCCAGGCTCTGGATTGTGCACGGGTTTGTGCATGGCGCACATATCGACGCCAGTTGTCTAGCGCCAAAACTGGCGCCGTGGTCTGCTTGCTGGTTGACGCTCATTTCGGCGCTACTTGTCTGGCGCGGAAAGTAGCGCCGGCGTCTGGAAGGCTTTTCTCATTTTGTAACTCCCGTCATTAATTCCGCAATCAATCTCATTAAGTGGGATATTATTACCAACATCAATATAGGTCGGTTACAATTCTCTAAATGTGTATAAGTATGAATCGATCACTGCCTTAATCGATACACTGAAAATCAGAGATTATCCTCGAGAAAATTTCGTGATACCCAGGCAAAATAGGGTCGAAATATCTCTTACGGAAAGCGAGCTCTACGCGATCTCTGGTTATATCCAAGTCATTATAATCACCACTTACTCATCTCTTCCACGAACCCAATACACCGAATCCCCCAACAATCGTAAGAGATATTTGTCTTCGTGAAGAGAGATGGCGAGTGATCAGTCCGTGAGAGACATGACTTCCAAGTTCACAAAACTTGAGAAGTTTGAAGGCGTTGATTTCCGTAGATGGCAGAAGAAGATGCATTTCTTGCTGACGACATTGAAGGTCGTGTACGTGCTTAGCTCCCCGATGCCGGAGCTGATGGAAAACGAGACATTGGAAGTGACCCGGCGTCGCAGCAAATGGGAGAACGACGACTACATCTGTCATGGCCACGTCTTAAACGGTATGTGTGACTCCCTCTTCGATATCTATCAAAACATTGAATCCACCAAAGAGCTATGGGACTCTCTCGAGTCCAAATACATGGCGGAGGATGCTTCTAGTAAGAAGTTTCTGGTTAGTAATTTTAATAATTACAAGATGGTGGACTCAAGGCCGGTGATGGAGCAATATAACGAGCTCCTTCGCATTCTCGTGAAGATGGACGAATCCATCTCCGTATCGAGTATTATTGATAAACTGCCCCCCTCTTGGAAAGACTTCAAACATATGTTGAAACACAAGAAGGAAGAGTTGTCTCTTGTACAACTCGGTAGTCACTTGCGCATAGAGGAATCTCTTCAGGCGCAAGAGGCTGAGAAACCTAAAATAAAAGAGGTTTCTGCACCTTCGGTGAACATGGTGGAAGAGGGTAAGTCTAACAAGTTCAAGGGAAAACGGAAGTTCAACGAAGCCAAGAAAGGGCCCAATAAGAAGGTTAAATTAACCTGTTGGACCTGTGGGATGACCGGACATCTCAAGCGGGATTGTCGGGTTGTCAAGAGTAAGAATAGAGCAAGCACAAGTGGTGGTGGGCAAGGATCCAATGATCAAAACCCACAGCAAGGTCAGAATTTTGACTTTGGTTTTAATTCTAATTTGAATTATGTACCACTAATATTCGAATCTTTTTACGTGCAGGATGATGATGTCGCTTGGTGGATCGACTCGGGTGCTACAAGTCATGTGTGCAAAGATCGCCGTTGGTTCACCTCCTTGGAACCGGTTGAAGACTGATCAATGCTACGCATGGGAAACGAGTCGGTTGCTCCCATTCTTGGTCGTGGCTTAGTTAGTGTAACACCCTAAAATTTGGAAAGAGCAACTAAATAAAATTTCGATAAATTACCCAACAAGATAAAATCATTTCTACAATTCATACCTTAAAATACCTCAGAATTTAAAACATTATAGTTCCCCAAATAAAATAACTTAAACGGGTGTCACTTAACACGACACAAGTTGCTAATCCCAAAATAAATGCGGAAGACTTCACTAAACAATTCACCTCTCGTGCACACTATTAGCACTCGCCACTTCATAATGTAGCTAGAGCTACCCCAACCTGAGCCTGTTGCACATGCCGACAAATAAAAAGGGTTAGGCTTACGCCTAGTGAGTTCAAGCATTTATCATGACTACATAAAAATCATAAATCAGAAGGTTGTAGTTTTAGTCATGATTTAGATAAATCTTTTAAATGAAAGTTCGCGACAAAGATTATTATTTCCAAAGGGTTTCCCAAACGGGCATAAATAACTCATTTTCCAACGCACACAAAATCTATGAGAAAAGTTCCCAAAAGGTATAAAGCGTTTTCTAAAATGAATTCCAATCCCAACTCACTCAAAACGTATTTTGACATTAAATATTCCAATGAATATAGATATGGACAAGACTCCAATTTTTAAAACATCCAAATAGGATGAGGCATAGAACTTTGCCAATAACCCATGAATACAGTTCGTATAAATAAAGTATGTCACCGAAAATATGGATAAAAACATATACCCAAAACCACACCTTTCGGTGACGGGGGAGACCCGATTCCATCGAAAGGGACGGGCACACAAAGTTAAGTCACTTTTAGGGCTGTCGAGCGGTTGTTCGACTACCCGAACCCAAAAGAAAGACTTTGGGTGAGAAAGGCATTGACTGCATCTTTGTTGGATATGCTGAGCATTCCAAAGCATATAGGTTCTATGTTATTGAACCTAATGATTCTATAGTGATTCACACCGTTATAGAATCGAGAGATGTGATATTTGATGAAACTAGATTCTCTTCAATGCCGAGGCCAAAGGACATAGTTCCAAGTACTAGTGAAACTAGTGAGGTTGAAGAACTAGCAATTGTTCCAATCGACTCTCTGATGCTTCGAAGGAGCAAAAGAGGAAGGATTGAAAAATCCTTTGGTCCCGATTTCCAAGTATACTTGGTAGAGGGATCAAGAGATGAGATTGGATCCCAATTCCTTTACTGTTATAATATTGAGGAGGATCCAAAATCATTCGATGAGGCTATGAAGTCTCAAGATGTTGCTTTCTGGAAAGAAGCAATACATGATGAGATGGACTCCATCATGGGGAATAATACTTGGGTATTATCGGACTTTCCATCGGGTTGCAAACCTTTGGGTTGCAAGTGGATCTTCAAAAGGAAGGTGAAAGCGGATGGGTCAATCGACAAGTTCAAAGCTCGATTAGTGATCCAAGGCTTTAGGCAACGGGAAGGCATCGATTATTTCGATACTTATGCCCCGATTGCAAGGATCTCCACGATTAGATTGTTGATAGCCTTATGAGCCATCCACAATTTAGTGATGCACCAAATGGATGTCAAAACGGCATTCTTGAATGGTGACTTGGAGGAGGAAGTTTACATGAAACAACCGGAAGGTTTTGTTATGCCCGGAATGGAGCATAAGGTGTGTAGACTTGTAAAATCATTGTATGGGCTGAAACAAGCACCCAAACAATGGCATCAGAAATTTGATGAGGTTATCTTGTCCAACGACTTTATGATAAACCAAGCGGACAAGTGTGTATATAGCAAATTTGATTCATCCGGTAACGGTGTAATCATTTGCTTATATGTTGACGACATGTTGATCTTTGGCACCATCCAAGATCAAGTTGGGAAAACCAAAGAGTTTTTGTAGTTAAGTTTCTCCATAAAAGACATGGGAGAGGCGGAGGTGATTCTTGGTATAAGGATCAAGCGTGAGAACAAAGGGATTGCAATTACGCAATCTCATTACATTGAGAAAGTATTAAAGAAATTTAATAGCTTTGATTGTTCTCCGGTGAGTACCCCATGGGATCCGAGTGTGAAGCTTTTGCCCAATTCGGGTGAAACGGTGTCACAACTCGAGTACTCAAAGGCTATAGGATGCTTGATGTATGCCGTGACAAGCACTAGGCCGGATATCGCATTTGCCATAGGAAAGTTGAGTAGATATACTAGTAATCCTAGTATTCATCATTGGCAAGCAATAAGACGAGTATTCAAATACTTGAAGAAAACCATTGATTATGGTTTGTCATATGTCGGATTTCCTTCAGTTTTGGAGGGATATTCGGATGCAAGTTGGATTACCAATTTGAAAGATCACTCTTCCACGAGTGGTTGGGTATACTTGCTTGGGGGAGGTGCCATCTCTTGGGCTTCCAAGAAGCAAACTTGCATCACGAGTTCGACTACGGAGTCGGAATTTGTGGCATTAGCCGCTGCCGGTAAAGAGGCGGAGTGGCTAAGGAATTTGGTCCATGAAATTCCATTATGGCCGAAACTAATATCACCAATTTCTATCCGTTGTGATAGTGAGGCTACTTTGGCTAAAGCTTATAATCAAGTGTATAATGGAAAGTCTAGACACTTAGGTGTTAGACATAGCATGATTCGTGAGCTAATCACGAATGGGGTGATTTCGGTTGAATTTGTTCGGTCGCAACAAAATCTAGCGGACCACTTGACGAAGGGGTTAGCTAGGGACTTGGTTCACAAGTCGGTGATAGGGATGGGATTAAAGTCCATCTAAATCTCTAACGGTGAGATACCCAATTCCCTTCTAATACAACGTTAGAAGCTGAATTCAATGGGAAAGCTCACTTTAAGGGAATGGAGCACGAGATGATCATCCCACGGTTAGTGCTCGGTACTGCAAGTGAAGGAGGTAATTGTTCTTTTGGAAAAATGCATGTGCAGGTGCATGAGGAAAAGAACTACCTATATGAGTAGGAAGTGTGGCCGCTTCAAGAAGCTTGTACTTGGCTTTGATGCACTCACGAATGGATAAGGACACATGGCATGTATAGTGTCAATTTTATACTTTAGAGAGTCATTTAAATTCATGTGTATGTTATTTTCTGGTACTCAAATGGGTTGACGAGTTCAATCCATAGGACACCCGGATTCTCGAGTATTTGAAATGTGTAATGTATTAAGATGGAAATTCAATCTTTTAGATATTTTCATTTATGCATGAGTTTGTTTACCTGTATTGTATTTTATTTTGTGAATCAAGGATTGCACTAAAATGGGGGAGGAATGTTGGTGATTTTAGTGAAATCATCATGTTCATTTTGTGTAGTTGGATTCACAAAGGTAATAATGGGGTTGTTAGCTAAGCTATAACATGAGTTAGGAGGTGTGGAGTGCACACTCGTGTAAGCTAACTAGAACCCGGGATTGTTGGACGGTTGAAAATGGCACGTTACAAAGTGGGATTGTGAAATGAGAAATGGCGCCAGTACTGGCGCCAGTTGGCTAGCGCCAAACTGGCGCCAGGCTCTGGATTGTGCACGGGTTTGTGCATGGCGCGCATATCGGCGCCAGTTGTCTAGCGCCAAAACTGGCGCCGTGGTCTGCTTGCTGGTTGGCGCTCATTTCGGCGCTACTTGTTTGGCGCGGAAAGTAGCGTCGGCGTCTGGAAGGCTTTTCTCATTTTGTAACTTCCGTCATTAATTCCGCAATCAATCTCAATAAGTGGGATATTATTACCAGTATCAATATAGGTCGGTTACAATTCTCTAAATGTGTATAAGTATGAATCGATCACTGCCTTAATCGATACACTGAAAATCAGAGATTATCCTCGAGAGAATTTCGTGATACCCAGGCAGAATAGGGTCGAAATATCTCTTACGGAAAGCGAGCTCTACGCGATCTCTGGTTATATCCAAGTCATTATAATCACCACTTACTCATCTCTTCCACGAACCCAATACACCGAATCCCCCAACATAGAGGTTTTATGGGGAGGAGAACTAAGGTTGAGAAGGGATAGAGGAGGGATGCAGTGTAAGGGAAGAAAAAGTATTGTACCTGTCAAACTGGCTTTCTTTGTAGGATAGTCAGATTGCCTTCTGCAGCGATGCCTTTGTTTTTGCTTTTAGCGGCTTCAGTCGCTGCAGGATTTTTCGTTGTCCCCTCCCCTGAAGATTCTCTGATGACAACCCCTTTCTGAGCAGGGGACTTTTTGGGTTGGACGAAGAAGTCAAAGTCATCATCATCGTCATCATCATCACCATGATCAGGTGATGCTGATGGTTCGTCGTCAGCGATATCGACCTCTTCAGCATCTTCTTCTTCTTCTTCAGATTCTTCCTCATTAGCGTAGGGTTCTCAGACATCAGCAACAGCTTCGAGTTGCTCCCCCCTCAAATTCAGAGGGAGGTTTCTCGGTTCCCTTAGGGTTTTCAACTCCCTGAGGTTTATCAGCAGATGCAAAGATAGTACCCTCCCCTTCAGAGTTCTGGGGAAGGTCTTCAAGATTTTTATTCTCCCCCTCAACATTATGGGGAAGGTCTTGATCCTTCTCCCCCTCTTCCACATGATGGATGGGGGAGGAAACAGAAGCAGCATCAGCAGTCTTAGGATCATTGTCTTCTAGGCCAGTGATTCCCATGAAGGTTTCAATCACTACTATTCTGTCGTCCAGGCCAGAAATAGTAGGACTGATCTTTTGAAGATCGTCTCGATCAGCCTGAGTTAAGTGGGATGGTGCACAAGTTGGAGCATCCAGGCGATCGAGGATTTGTTGCAGAAGATTCTTGACAGTACTGACCTCAGTCTTGACGGTAGAGACCTCTCCCTTAAGAGTGCCAACCTCTGTCTTCAATGATGTGACTTCATTGGACAGGGTGGTGAAGTTTGTGGAGAGAGTGTTGTTCATCGAGTTGAGATTGTTGACGAAAGTGGAGTTTGTAGCCACATTAGTAGCTAAGTCTGATAGGCTTCCTTCCACTTTCCCCAGATCAGCACTGGAGGCTTTCTTTTCCACCTCAGTGGTCAGCGTCTTTAGAGCATCTCCAGCGTTTGTAACCGCTGAAGAGTTAGCATATAGTGTGGTGGTGAGAGATTCCACCTTTGTTGCCAAGTCTTTCAAGGAGTTGTTAATATCTCCTAAATTAGGACCTGCAACAGTTAATAACTTATGAACAAAGGAAACCTCAGAAGTTGGGGATTTTGAGAGAGGAGTGTGTATGTTTTTGTGCATACCTGCAGGCAGGTTGGTGAAGTCCTCGAAACTTCGATAACCTGATAATCGTTTCATGTCGTCTTCCAGAGTTCCCTGACGACTGGAGGTGCCTACAGGTCCTTTATTCTGCTCCATCATCCTCTGAAGATTTTCAGCAGAGGTATCGCTGAGGATGATATTTGTTGTAGTAAATGGGGGAAGAATAGATTGAGTGACCAAAGAAGAGGTGGGAGGAATGATGGTTGAGAAGAGGGTTTTGGTGAGGGGTTCAGCGTTGGATTCGCTGAGAATTGCTTCTTTAGTCCTTAGAGAGTCTGAAGGAGGGGGGTTCAGTTACAAGTTTATAACCTCAGCGTTTAGAGACGCTGAAGTTGGGATGGAAGGGGTGACTTCATCAGCTGTGGCAGAGCGTACCACTGAACTATCCAACGGCTCTTGAGAAGAGTGAGCCGCGGAGTCTTCAGCCTGGAAAGGTTTGGGGGGTTGCTCTGTTGAGGACTTCTTGGTTTTAGGGGCGCCAAGTGGGGATTTAGATTTTTTCCTTTTCTTGGAAGGAGTGGAGGTTGCAGCGTGGGTATCAGCGATTGGGATTACCGCTGAGGTAGCCACAGAAGTAGAAGAAGTGGGAGGTCTAAGAAGAGATAAGAGTTTAGAAAGACGTACCTCGTTTGGCAGGGGCTTGAAGTCAAGAACCTTAACGCCAACCTGAGAGAGTTTCAGGTCACTCACTTTTGGGTATTCGTCCCCAAGTCCTTTTAGAAAGAGAGCACTGACAAACCGGGGATATGGAACAGTTGTTGGTCTGTCAGCCGCATCCACCCTGAGCACCATGTCATCGTAAATGATTGTTGCCCAATCAATGTGAAGGCCCTTCAATAGTGCATAGCCCATAGCCTGCTGAGGTTGTGATGCTTGGTCAGTTGACCCAGTTTTCGCTGTCAGGCAGCTGATCAAATGGGCGAAGATGAAGTTCATCTCGCTGGGCATCTTCGATTTCTTGATGGCGGTCAGCTTCTTTTCAGGGAGTTCATCTCTCCCTGTTTCCCATACATACTTCATTGCATCAAAGAATGCAATCAGTGCTTCTCTATCAGCTAGGTTTTTGGGGTTTGGCAGAGGGACAAAGCGTTTTTCTTTGGAACTACCAGAAAGGTTCAGGGCACACCTGATAGTACCGGCGATGATCTTGGAAGTGCCATGTTTGCTGTCACAAAGAATGACATCGAGCATTTTCTTTGGGTCTTTGGTTGAGGGTACTTAAGCTCTTCTGGCAGTATACCAGAACTGAGCTAGTAGTTTCCGATGAGCGGGGGGTGCAATGGTCAAAGCTGTCGATAGAGGACAGGTTTTGAGAAAGTTTACAGCGTCATCCAGGTGTGTGACCTGCTTCTTTTGAGGGAAGTCGAAAAGAGCATAATGGTTGTTGCTTTGAAAATTAACTTGCTCGAGTTTAAAATTAACCTAAGGAGCTTTTGTGAGTACAACACTTTCAGCAGCAGTGGGGGTCTTAGTGATAGGAGCTTCAGTAGTAGATGCCATTTCTGTTTATATAATATAAGAATGAAGAATATGAACATAAGTTTCTTAAAATGGATAAAGTTCCAAAATAAGGGTTTTTAGGGTTTTGTAATTTCTATTTAGAGAAAGAAATAGAAATTAGGGTTTTTCTAGTTTTTGACAAAAAGTCAAAATCTAGTGAATGTCTTATTTTCCAGTTTCCTTTTAAAGAAAGGATTATGGAAAAACATAGGAAGAAACAAGTTTAAGATTTTTGTTGTAAACTTGTAGAACAATCATGAAGATTGTGTTCATAAAATCATGAAAAGAAATGATTTCATTTTAAAAAGTTCATTTTGTTTGATCTTTTAGAAACAAGAATAAGATCGAAAACAAGTTTATTAGTTGCAAAGTAAATGAAATATTAACCTGTGGTGTTGAAGAAGATGAAGATGAACAGATTCTTGTGTTAATATTTTGAATGCAACAGAGAATTCTTGCTTGAAGGAGATGATGTTCGCGTAAAAGGTAAAAATATAAACGCAAAGGGTTTATATAGTGAGAGTAGAGAGAGAAAAACTATGATCGGGGAAGTTTTTCATGAGGACACGGATACGTCCCTTGAATTTGATTGGACAAGAGGAGTCGAAACGGGCGAACGTGTTAGAGAAAACGTGCCATGGTTATCCGTTTGATGACGTCACAAACGTCCTTTCATATTTTAAAGTGTCATACCATGCACGAGGAGCTTACTTTAAGCCATAAAGTGCCTTATCCAGTTTATAAACATAACCTGGATGCTTAGGATCTGAGAATCCTTAAGGTTGTTCCACGTAGACTTCTTCATTCAGCTTTCCGTTAAGGAACGCTGACTTAACATCCATTTGATAAACCTTGAAGTCTCTGTGTACTGCGTAAGCTAAGAATAGACGAATGGCTTCTAGTCTTGCCACTGGGGCGAATGTTTCGTCGTAATCTATACCTTCCTCTTGTCTGTATCCCTGAGCAACAAGTCGATCTTTGTTGCGGGTTACAGTTCCATGTTCATCCAACTTGTTTCGATAGACCCATTTAGTGCCTATCACTGACTTGTCGGATGGTCTAGGAACGAGCTTCCAAACTTTACTTCTTTCAAATTCTGTCAGCTCTTTTTGCATAGCACTGACCCAGTTTGGATCTCTGAGGGCATCATCTGTTTTCTTTGGTTCAATCAGAGAAATGAAGTTAACAAATAAACAAATATTACATGCACTTCGTCGAGTCTGAACACCAGCGTTTGGATCACCAAGAATATGATCAATAGGGTGACTTATAGTCCTTCGCTGAGCCGGAGCATAAGTCGCTGACTCAATTTGAACTTCTGGAGGAGCTGAAGATGAGGCTTCAGCAACTTCTGGTATATTAGCCAAGAGAGGAAGATGTTCATATGTCACTTCATTCACTGATTGTTGAGAAGTAGATGGTATGTCTGAGATAGAAGGTTCTGAAGCAGGCATAGTGTTAATAGGAACAGCTGAGACCCATGATGTTTCAGCTTCACTAGTCTGCATGCTTGGGATGATAGTAGGATCATCATCTTCAGCGGGATGAGTATGAGATGGAGGAGTAGGAATTTCTTCTGAATCCCTAAGATGAGAAAACATCCATTGATTCAGTTCTTCAGTATCAGCAGAAGGTCTAGAGTTCGCTGAACGGGATTCGTCAAAAGTGACGTGGATAGTTTCTTCTACAGTTTGTCTTCTTCGATTGAAGACTCTGAAGGCTTTGGTGTAACGACCCGGTATCCCATAACATACATAATATATATCAATTAACATTTCATACACAACGTCGTTACTTTCATAACAAAATACATGATAATTCACATTCGGTCCCAAAGTTTCAAAACTATACAATACAGAAATGTAAACATATCCTAATCTTCGTCAGCTAGCAATCGCCTCCTATGCTTTATTCTTCCCTTTGCTAACAAAAGATCCTTGACCTGGAATACATATTTTTGAAAGGAAAATGAGGGTTAGACCTAAAGGTCTAGTGAGATAATCCCTGTCGGTTTAGAAGTCCTTTTTATAAAATACACATATACCACAAATAATTAAATACCAAATAAGACTCGTATATCGTGCACAACTCCTCATCCTCATTCCCCATGGCCATATTAGTTGGTTGCGAGCCAACAACACCGCTGTACAACAACTACAGCACCGCTGTACAACAACTACAACAAACATCCGCCGGCATAGTTCGGCAAGTGCTCTCGTGTAGTGTAATGCACATATAAATACAATATATATATGTACCAATGTATCATATTGTCATTTATAAAACCTTTCATCACATTCCAACCATATATATATATATCACATTTTCTTTTATAAAAACGTTACCACATTCCAATCACATATACGTCTCAATATAAACACATAATCACATCATGTATCATAATCTCAATCCGTACATATCCATCACATATATATATCACATATACATGTATCCCAGTTGAAAACGTTTTAAAAGTAAACTCACCTTGAATGCTTAAAAATACGCTTCCAAGCCTTTCTCCGAGCTATCCGATCCTTTATCCAAAATTCTCAGAATCTGAAACCATTTACATACAAATATCTCCTTACCAACTTATGTATAAGACTTACTAGCAGGATATGGACTCTAGATACATCTATATAACTCTTATCCTCAAAAATGACCAAACAGCCAAAATATCCGGAAACCACAAAAGTATCCGGACAACACAAACAATCCGGACAACTCCAACTTCCCGGACAGCATAAAGAATCCGGACATCATCCGGACACCAAAGTAATCCGGATGCCATCCGGTATCTAATTCATCCGGAAACCATCAAACGAATCGTCCGGACACTATCAACAAAACTACCCGGACACCACCAAAGAAACTACCCGGACACATTCATACTGTGTCCGGAAACCTCTGTCGGTTTGGTCCTTTTTACCCAGAAAACCGACTGAATCAACCCCAGATGTGTATTCGACTATTCTAATCCAATAGAAACCTTCTAAAAGCAATTACAAACACAAAATACAAAGGAACATACCTTAATTCGTCTTCCAAGTACTCCAAATTGAGTCTCTTAGCCACAACCTTTTTTTCTTCTTCTTGCTTTCTCTCAACACACACACACACACTAAACTGAATTTCTGGATATTTCTAAGTTGTGAAATATCTAAACTCCTAAAGAGGTAATATCAAACCCATTTTACAATTTAGACCTTGAACTATTCATCAATGACCCACACACCCTTAAACTTATAATTTACCCAAACATACCCTAAACATCTAACTTTAAAGTTAACTAAACTTAACGGAAAGGGGATTTAACTAACGGACTTACCCGGGGTATTACATTATCTCCCCCTTAAAAGAATTTCGTCCCGGAATTCGGTCAAGCGAAAAGTACGGTTGCTTAGTTCTCACTACCACCTTGAACTCCAACCAAGTCATAGGAATTAACTGAATAGACACCCCACACCCACCTATATCTCTAACACAGATAAGCAACAAAAGCACGGAATTACCAATAATCATTTTACACCGAAGTCATATAACACTTTAGCACGTATAGAATTTATTAGAATCATACATATAACAGCATCGGGACTTTCTTCTACCTCTTGTTCCGTCATCTGAAGAACACGACCTTGGATTCCAGGTAGTTCAGACCCTTGTACTCCTCCCGACTTACCACCCGTTGGTCTCACTGTCATATTACTTTGTTGTGCTTTCCACTGTGGACAATTAACCTGAATATGTTCAGGGGAGTTGCAAACGAAACAAAATCGAGTTACCTGACAATCTCTCGCGATATGACCAGCCTTTCCACATTTGTAGCACTTTCGGCAATCACCATAGCAGTTTCCTTGATGAATACGGTCACATGTTGAACATGGTCTTCTTTCAGCTGGCCTGAAAGGTGAATAACTATCAAACCTCGGGGATTCGTATTCTTCCGAATCGTATGTCGTTTCTTCCAGTTTTCTTTTCCCAGCACTCTTATCACCAACGTCTCTCCTATTATCCCGTTCCACATTTTCCGCGGCATCTACTGCGGCTGAGAAGGTATCGGGTCCTTTTGCAATCACTAGCCTTCTAGTTTCTGCATTTAACCCGAAAATAAACCTTTCCATCTTCAGAGCCTCTGTGGCAACATAGTACTCCGCAAAGCGACACTTCTCCAGAAAGCGAGCGGTGTAATCCCTAACCGATAAACTTCTCTGATGTAGGTTCATGAATTCCTCTTCCAGCTGTCTAACTGCTGCTTGAGGACAGAACTGTCCTTTGAAAGCAGTTGTGAATTCGTCCCAAGTAAAAGTTGAGTATACATCAGATCCTCTAGAGGTAATATGAGCCTCCCACCAAAATAGAGCATATGCCTTCAACATCGTGGTTCCATATAGCACTTTATCTTCTTCAGCACACTTACTGGTCCTGAAGACAGCTTCTATCTCTTTCAGCCACCTCATGGCCTTCACTGGATCTCTTTCTCCTGTATATGTCGGGGGTTTGCAATTTAAAAACATTTTATAGTCACACTTCCTTGGCACCGGTATGACAGTATGTTTAATGGGCATTTCGTCTTCCAGACTAGGATCTGGTATTCCAGTTTCTGTGTGACGAGTTCTATCGAACATAGCTTGTATATTGGCTTGAAGTCTTCCCATTTCCACCGTCAAATAATTCCTGGTAACAAATTCGGTACCTCGCCCCTGAACTCTACCTCCAGTTCTGCCCCTACCTCTTTTTCCCCCTCTTCCCCTTCCTCCGGCTGTTGGGTTTGTTCTATTCGGATTTCCTCCTCCTTCCCGATTCGTTTGTCTAGTACCACTTGCCATTCTGTTGATTCAGACAAGGTTAATCTACACATAAGCACATACCCCATATAACAAGGTATTCCAATTCAAACATGTACCTGTAAGATCACAATTACACTGGCCAGGTGTAATCTGAAATTACCTTACATGATGTTCCTTCTACCTTTTATACTTAATCATCCCAAGGTTCTAAAATTATCAGGGACATCCTACTTCACATGCAGTTTAAGTCTAGGTACGGATACTAATACCTAAATCCCTTAAACAAGGGCTCTGATACCATCTGTAACGACCCGGTATCCCATAACATACATAATATATATCAATTAACATTTCATACACAACGTCGTTACTTTCATAACAAAATACATGATAATTCACATTCGATCCCAAAGTTTCAAAACTATACAATACAGAAATGTAAACATATCCTAATCTTCGTCAGCTGTCAGTTTGGTCCTTTTTACCCAGAAAACCGACTGAATCAACCCCAGATGTGTATTCGACTATTCTAATCCGATAGAAACCTTCTAAAAGCAATTACAAACACAAAATACAAAGGAACATACCTTAATTCGTCTTCCAAGTACTCCAAATTGAGTCTCTTAGCCACAACCTTTCTTTCTTCTTCTTGTTTTCTCTCAACACACACACACACTAAACTGAATTTCTGGATATTTCTAAGTTGTGAAATATCTAAACTCCTAAAGAGGTAATATCAAACCCATTTTACAATTTAGACCTTGAACTATTCATCAATGACCCACACACCCTTAAACTTATAATTTACCCAAATATACCCTAAACATCTAACTTTAAAGTTAACTAAACTTAACGGAAAGGGGATTTAACTAACGGACTTACCCGGGGTATTACATTTGGAGATTGAAAAATATCCAAGAAAGATTCCATCATCAGCCTTAGGATCAAACTTTCCAAGGGCATATCTGTTGTTTAGTATGAAACACTGACATCCAAAGATGTGAAGAAAGCTAATTGAAGGCTTTCTCCCATGGAAAAGTTCATAGGCTGTCTTCTTGAATCTTTTGACAATCAGCGACCTGTTTTGAGTAAAACAAGCAGTGTTGACAGCTTCTGCCCAAAACTGAGTAGGTAGGTGAGAATCGTTGAGCATTGAACATGCATCTTCGTTGATAGTTCGATTTATTCTTTTAGCGACTCCATTTTGTTGTGGTGTTCTCACTGAGGAAAATTTGTGAGAAATACCCTTACTTTCAAAGAAAGAATCAAGAGAACTGTTTTTGAATTCAGTCCCATGATCACTCCTTATTGAACGAACGGTCATGTTGTTCAGGACTTCCATTTTCCTGACAAAAGTGATGAGCTCTTCAGGGGTGTCACTCTTAGAACGGATAAACATTACCCAAGTATAACGAGAGAATTCATCAACTATGACCAATGTATATTTCTTTCCAGCGATGGATTGTTTGTTAACAGGGCCAAACAAATCCATATGGAGAAGTTGTAGAGGAGATGACACTGATGAAACTTGCTTAGATTTGAAGCTTGCTTTAGTTTGTTTCCCTTTCTCACACGCTGAACATAGAGACTCCTTAGCGTATGAGTGTTGAGGTAGACCAGTAACCAATTCTTTAGAAGAAAGAGTATTCAGTGTCTTGAAGTTGAGATGGGAAAGCCTCTTATGCCATAGCCAGTTGGCATCAGATGAGGCTTTTGAGAAGAAACATGAGTTCTCAGTGGTTGTAGAGTCCATGTCTATAACATAAACATTTTCCATACGGTATCCACTGAGAGCTATCTTCTCCTTTTTGTCAGTGACAAAGCAGGATTCCTTAGTGAAAATCACTTTGTTATCCTTGTCACACAGTTGACTGATGCTTAGAAGATTATGCTTTAGTCCTTCAACATATGCGACTCTTCTGAAGGTTGTTGTACCATTTGAGAGTACACCAAACCCTCGGGTATAGCCTTTTCCATTTCCACTGAAGGTCACTGAGGGACCCTTCTCTTCCTTATACTCAGTGAGCAGGTTTTTCTTTCCATTCATGTGTCTAGAGCATCCGCTATCGAGATACCAGATACCCTTCTTAACCTGCAAACAAAGGAAGATTAGTTTGACTTGGGCACACATTTCACCGTGGGCCCACACTTATCAGTGGTGGTTGAGGAAGTGGAAGGTTCAGCAATCTTCGCAGCATTTGAAGATTCAGCTTCGGAATGAGTCTTCACTTTGGTTAATTTCTTAACCTCATTGGTCTTCTTTGCCTTGGGGGCATTGATCTTCACCTTAGCTAACTTTTCAGCTTTGGTGGCTGTGGGGAACTTACTAGCAATGTGATCGGTAAGTCCACAGTGATAACATTTCCTATAGCTAAAAGTAGCTTTGGGACCATTTGCATGCTTAGCCGTTAATTTTAAATGAGCAGGGCCAGCACCAAGTATACCTTTGGCATTGAAAATGGGAGGAACAATCAGTTCTTCAGATTTCTTACCAATAATATCCACTCTGGTTCTAGGAGTAGATCGTTGAATAAATCCAGAGATCTTGTTCTTAGAAGTAGAGGGATAGGTCACTGAAGCTTTAGAAGCATTCAGATTTGGTATCTTTACCTTTACCTTTAGAAATCAAGGTAGGTTTTGTTGATCCAAACCCTCAGTGATTTGATAATGACCCTCTCTTATATACTTAGTGAAAATTGTAAGTAAACAATATGTATCAGAGTTTCACTATCGCTGATAAGTACTAAGATCTTCCAGTACCGCTGATAGGAACTCTCGCTCTTTTAAATTAAACATTCAGCGAACACTGTTCATCATTAATGCTCTGAGTCTGTTCAGTCATTATGATGATCGCTGATAAGTTAGTTGTTTACTTATGATCTCTGAAGACAAGTTTCACGTCAACAAAGGTTCTACGCTGAAGTCGAAGATCAAGCTCAAGAACCAGCGACAAGTCTCCTAATGAACTGATGCGGATCAGCGAAGACTCGGATTTGTCCACTCAACGTGAAGTATCAAGTACAAGACTTCAGCTATCGCTGAACTTTATCATTCGCTGAATAGAAAATGATAATCGCTGAATCAACGAAAGCTGATCATGAAGTCCTCCGTACAAAGTACTTTTGTCTTAACCACCCTTGCACGCCTCCGTACGAAATGTCAGAAAAGAACCTCCGAAAATCTGAAATCGTACAACCACTCTGATACTACACTGTTCATCCTTACGGCTACTAAGGTTGTCATCAAAAGTCAATGACATGCAACCAACCAGTTGATGACACGTGTAAAGTATATACTGATTTGCATTAAATGCATGCAGTATATAAAGAGATTAACTCACTTCTTTTGAAGTAACTTTCTAACTTTGGACAAGTTCAAATCTCTTATCTCAGATAGGTTATTATTAGTAATTTCCTTATCTCTCTTAGTGCAAGAAACCTTAGTGTTCCAACTTGTTTAGATTTAGGTTTATCCTTAATCTTGTTTCCGCAACAAGCTGTAAATTGTTAATGATTTATCAATAAACAATTTAGAAAAGTAAAATCTGTGTGTTTGTATTCAACCTCCCCCTTCTACAAACTTGTATAGGCCTTCGGGACCAACAAGTGGTATCAGAGCGGATTTGTTTAATCTCATAAACAAGATCTAATCTAAGATATTTCTCTTCCTTGCTATTATCTGAAAATGGCCACCAATACAAACACAAATTATATAGACAATGGTTCTCTTGCAAAACCCCCTAGATTTTCCAGAGATAACTTCAACTTATGGAAAAATAGGATGACACTCTTCTTAGAAGGTGTAGACCCTACTATGCCTTACTATATTGAGAATGGTCCATTCATCCCTGTAAGATTTGATGCTGCAGTTCCAGGCACTGAGAATAGACCTGCTATTCCAGAAAGGCTGGTACCTAAAGAAATCCATCAATGGACTGACGAAGATAAGAAGAAAGTGGCTATAGATACAAAAGCCAGATCCATACTATCCATGGCTCTTCCTGACGAAGTCTACCATTCCGTCATGAATCTGAAAACATCAAAAGCCATGTGGGACACAATATGTGTTCAGTATGAAGGAACGTCTGAAGTCCAGGACTCAAGAAAGATCAACCTGGTAAGACAATACGAAAGCTTCATTTCTGGTAAGAATGAAACTCTCTCTGAAGTTCACCAACGTTTTAGTTGTTTAATTATAGATCTGAAAACTGTTGGTAAGGAATATTCTAACTTTGAAGTGCTGACAAAGTTTCTAGAATGTTTACCTGAAAGCTGGGACAATTATTCCATGTGTCTCAAGCTGTCAAAGGATCTAAGATCAATGACCCTTGCTACCTTATATGGCACGTTGCTGAATCATGAGCAATCATGAGCAATCAAGCCACCTCTGAGTGATAAACGTGGTCTGGGTTATAAATATGATACTCCAAAACCAACCACTGAACGTTCAATGCTTAAATTTGGAACGTTCGTATCCTCAGTCGCTGACACTTCATCATCTCAGTGCTCATCGTCCATTACACCAATCCCTGAGGAAACTCCTACCTCCTCAAAAGGCAAGGAGAAAATGGTTTATTCAAAATCTACCTCTGTCTCTAAAGACAAAGGTAAAGGAATTGTTATTTATCAAAATCCTCAGAAGGGTACTTTAGTACCAAAGCTGAATGCTTCTAAAGCTTCAGTGACCCATCCCTCTGGATCAAAGAAGCTGATCTCTGGATCTATTCAGAGATCTACTCCTAGACTCAGAGTGGATATCCTTGGTAAGAAATTTGAAGAACTGAATGTTCGTTCCATTTCTAAAGCCAATAGTTTACTTGGTGCTGGCACTTCTAATTCAAAATTAAAAGCTCAGCATTCAAATGGTCCTAGAACTACTTTTAGCTATAGGAAATATTATCACTGTGGACTCACTGATCATATTGCTAGTAAGTGCCCTACAGCCACCAAAGCTGAAAAGATAGCTAAGGTGAAGATTGCCCCCAAGGCAAAGAAGACCAACCCTGGTGCAAATCAGGTCAAGGTGAATTCTACCACTGAGGTTAAGAAATTAACCAAAGTGAAGAAAGACAAAGCTGAATCTTCAAATGCTGCGAAGACTGATGAACCTTCCATTCCAACCACTTCCACTGACAAACGTATATACATGGTTAAGTGGGTACCTAAGAAAAACTAATCTTCCTTTGTATTGTAGGTTAAGAAGGGTATCTGGTATCTCGATAGCGGATGCTCTAGACACATGACTGGTAAGAAAAGTCTGCTCGCTGAATACAAAGAAGAGAAAGGTCCCTCTGTGACTTTCGGTGGAAATGGAAAAGGACATACCCGAGGGTATGGTGTACTTTCAAATGGTACAACCTCCTTCAGAAGAGTCGCATATGTTGAAGGGCTGAAGCATAATCTTCTAAGCATCAGTCAACTTTGCGACATGGATAACAAAGTAATTTTTACTAAGGAATCCTGTTTTGTCTCTGACAAAAAGGAGAAGATAGCTCTCAACGGTTATCGTTTGGAAAATGTTTATGTAATAAACATGGACTCAACAACCACTGAGAACTCCTGTTTCTTCTCAAAGGCCTCATCTGATGTCAACTGGCTATGGCATAAGAGGCTCTCTCATCTAAATTTCAAGACACTGAACACTCTTTCGTCAAAAGAGTTAGTCACTGGTCTACCTCAGCATTCATACGCCAAAGAGTCATTATGTTCAGCGTGTGAAAAAGGGAAGCAGACCAAAGCAAGCTTTAAATCAAAGCAAGTTTCCTCAGTGTCATCTCCTCTACAACTACTCCATATGGATTTGTTTGGCCCTGTTAACAAACAATCCATCGCTGGAAAGAAATATACGCTGGTCATAGTTGATGAATTCTCACGCTTCACTTGGGTAATGTTTCTCCGTTCTAAGAGTGACACCCCTGAAGAACTCATCACCTTTGTTCGGAAGATGGAAACCCTGAACAATCTGACCGTTCGCTCAGTAAGGAGTGATCATGGGACTGAATTCAAAAACAGTTCTATTGATTCCTTCTTTGAGAGTAAGGGTATTTCTTACAACTTTTCGTCAGTGAGAACACCGCAACAAAATGGAGTCGCTGAAAGAAGAAATAGAACAATTATTGAAGCTGCACGTTCAATGCTCACCGATTCTGACCTGCCTACTCAGTTTTGGGCAGAAGCTGTCAACACTGCTTGTTTTATGCAAAACAGGTCGCTGATAGTCAAAAGATTCAATAAAACAGCCTATGAACTTTTTCATAGGAGAAAGCCCTCGATCAGCTTTCTTCACATCTTTGGTTGTCAGTGTTTTATACTGAACAATAGAGATGCTCTTGGAAAGTTTGATCCTAAGGCTGATGATGGAATCTTTCTTGGATACTCCTCAGTCTCCAAATCCTTCAGAGTCTTCAACCGTAGAAGACAAACTGTAGAAGAAACTATTCACGTCACGTTTGACGAATCCCGTTCAGCGAACTCTAAACCGTCCGCTGATACTGAAGAACTGAATCAATGGATGTTTTCTCATCTTGGTGATTCAGAAGAAGTTCCCACTCCTCATGCTCACACCGTAGAAAATGATGGTCCTACTATCATTCCAGATATGCAGAATAGTGAAGCTGAAACATCTTGGGTCTCAGCTGTTCCTATAAACACTATACCTGCAGTTGATCCAAATGTCTCAGACATTCCATCTACTTCTCAGCAATCAGTGAATATAATGACAACTGCATCCATTCCTCTCTTGGCTGATACTCCCGACGTCGCTGAAGCTTCATCTTCAGCTCCTCAAGATCAAGTTGAGTCAGTGTCTCACGCTCCGGCTCAGCGATGGACTATAAATCACCCAATCAATCAAATTCTTGGTGATCCAAACGCTGGGATTCAGACTCGACGAAGTGCAGGTAATATTTGTTTATTTGTAAATTTTATTTCACTAACTGAACCAAAGAAGGTAGATGATGCCCTCAAAGATCCAAACTGGGTCAGCGCCATGCAAGAAGAGCTGACTGAATTTGAAAGAAACAAAGTTTGGAAACTCGTTCGTAGACCAACTGACAAAACGGTGATAGGCACTAAATGGGTCTATCGAAACAAGTTGGACGAACATGGTACTGTAACTCGCAACAAAGCTCGTCTTGTTGCTCAGGGATACAAACAAGAGGAAGGCATAGATTATGACGAAACATTTGCTCCAGTAGCAAGACTTGAATCTATTCGTCTTTTCTTAGCATATGATGTACACAAAAACTTCACTGTACATCAGATGGATGTTAAGTCAGCGTTTCTGAATGGAAAGCTGAATGAAGAAGTTTATGTGGAACAACCTCCAGGATTCTCAGATCCTAAGCGTCCAGGTTATGTTTATAAACTGGACAAGGCACTTTATGGCTTAAAGCAAGCTCCTCGTGCATGGTATGATACTCTCTCTACTTATCTCCATATTGAAAAATTTGAGCGAGGTAAGATTGACAAAACTCTTTTTTTTAGAAAAGTAAAAGGTCATATCATTCTAGTTCAAATATATGTTGATGACATTATATTTGGTTCTACTAACCCTGAGCTTTGTACTCGTTTCGCTGATAAAATGAAAGATGAGTATAAAATGAGCATGATGGGTGAACTAACATATTTCCTTGGTCTTCAGATTAAGCAAACTGAAAAAGGAACTTTTATAAATCAGGGAAAATATGTTAAAGATATGCTGAAGAAATTCGACTTAACTGAAAGTTCAGCTATGAAAACCCCTATGGCACCACCGCTGACACTTGATAAGGACACAAAGGGTGTTCCTGTCAATGTTACGTTGTACCGTGGGATGATCGGCTCACTATTGTACCTTACAGCTAGCCGACCCGATATTATGTTTGCAACATGCTTGTGTGCACGATATCAAGCTGAACCTAAGATATCTCATATGAAAGCTGTAAAGCGAATCTTTCGATATCTTAAGGGTACAGCGAATCTAGGTCTTTGGTATCCCAAAGACTCAGGATTCGATCTAACTGCATATTCAGACAGTGATTTTGCAGGTTGTAAAATGGATAGAAAAAGCACCACAGGAGGATGTCAGCTCCTGGGTGGAAAGCTGGTAAGTTGGACAAGTAAGAAGCAAAACTCAGTATCCACTTCCACAGCTGAAGCTGAGTATGTAGCCGCTGGAAGCTGCTGTTCTCAGGTCTTGTGGATGAGAAATTAGCTACTAGACTATGATCTTCAGCTCTCAAAAATTCCAATCTATTGCGACAGCACAAGTGCCATCGCTATAGCCAACAACCCAGTGCTACACTCAAAGACAAAACACATCGAAATCAGATATCATTTTATCAGAGATCATGTGATGAATGGTGATATAGAACTTCATTTTATTCCAACTGATTATCAGTTAGCTGATCTATTTACCAAACCTCTTGATCAGACAAGATTCAACTTTCTCATCAGCGAGCTTGGAATGCTGAACTTTGAAGGATAAAACCTTCAGCGGTTCACATTGATCAGCGATAGGATAAAATCAACTTGTATAACCCATTCTATCATTCTCTCTCTGAATAAACTTGATTCGCTGATATCAAGGTATGTTTACTCTCTCTGACATATCGCATGTAAATGCAAGATTTCAAAATAAATTGCATCGCTGAATATCTCTTCCTTAACAGCGACTTTTTGAAATTTCTTAAAACCTTCACTGATATTTCTATTCAATGCTTCATGTTTTCAAAGAGTCCCTGAGTTTTTCAAAACCTCAGAGACAACCAAGAATATGAAAGGACAGTTGTGACGTCATTGCAACGGATAAACCCCGGCACGATTTCTTTCTGACACACGTTTGCACGTTTCGTTCAAACTTCCAATCAAATGCAAACACGTGTCCGTGTCATGATGAAAACCTTTTCCCGCTCAAGGTTTTCTCTCTCTAAAAATCTCTATATAAACAACTCTTGGTTTATATTTTATCTTTTACGCGATCAAATCTTCCTCCGCAAGAAAGAATCCCCTGTTGCATTTGTGCTCTCCAAAACCTCAAGAACTGTTCATCATCTTCTTTATCAAACATCAAGGTTAATATGTTCATATTTTTTTTTTCAAATGCAGATAACTTGTTTCTGATCTTATCATTGTTTTAAACAAGATCAAACAAAAGAACTTCTTAAAAATAAAATCATTTCTTTCATGGTTTTATGAACACAACCATTTCATGGTTGTTCTTCAAGTTTTAAATCTTAATCTTAAACTTGTTCTTCATTCGTATCCAGATTTTTTTGAAACTGGAATACAAGATTTTATGGGCTTTACATTTCGTTTCAAAAATCATGAAAAACCCTAATCTTCATTAAGACATTTATGTCTGAATGAAATGGACAAAATTCGAACCATCTTAATGGAAATTCTTTCCATATCAAGACAATTCTTATTTGTTAACATCTTTGGTTGAACTGATAATACAGAGAAATGGCAACTTCAAAGATCAATGTTACCGCTGAGACCATCTCCACTGACTCTGAGGAAGTGGAAATCATCAAAGCCCCTCAGGTTAAGTTCAAGCTGGATCAACTAGATTGGACCAAGGTCAACAACCTCTCTGTGCTTCTCGAGTTTCCTCCTCGAAAGCAAGTCACACATCTGGATGATGCTGTGAATTTCCTGAAAAACTGCTACATTTCAACAGCCCTGACCATCACACCTCCTGCAAGTCAGCTACTATTATCCCAGTTCTGGTACTCTGCCAGACACACTCAGCTACCCTCCGCCAAAGATCCCTCCAAAACCATCGATTGCATACTCAGCGATACTGAGTATGGCACAATTAAGATAACTCCCGCAATCATTCGAAAAGCCCTGAACTTTCCCAATGCTACCAAAGAAAAACCGTTTGTTCCATTCCCTGACCATAAGAAGCATGCTGACAGAGAAGAAATCATTGCTTTCCTCGACGCAATGGGTTACATCTGGGAAACTGGAAGGGACAAGAAGCCCGAGAAGAAGCTGACGCTGATAAAGAAGTCCAAAATGCCCAGCGAGATGAATTTCATCTTTGCACACCTGATCAGCTGCATGACAGCGAAGACCGGCTCCTCTGATCAAGCCGCTCAACCTCAGCATGCTATAGGATACGCACTGCTGAAAGGTCTACATATTGACTGGGCATCTATCATTTATGATGACCTAGTACAAAGAGTAGATTCTGCTGCTGACAGACCTGCATGGGTTCCCTACCCCCGTTTCATCAGCGCCATCTTCCAATATGGCCTGAAGGACAGCTATCCTCAAGAGGGTGACCTGAAACTTTCTCAGGTTGGCCCTAAGGTGCTCAATTTCAAACCTGTCGACAATGAGGTACGTCTCTCTACCCTTCTCTCTCTTCTTAACCCTAATTCTTCGACTTCTGTGGATCCTTCAGCGACAATACCCATCGCTGATACCCCGACCACAAAATCCTCTCCTTCTAAGAAAAGGAAACACTCTTCAACCCAACTTGATTCCAAAAGGATCAAGAAAACCAAGGAGCAACCCCAGCAATCCCATGCTGAAGACTCCTCAGCTCATTCTGAAGAGCTGAAGGAAAGTTCCGTGGTACGCTCTGCCACACCCGTGCAAGCCATCCCTCCAATCCAGACTTCAACGTGTCCAAACGCTGAGGTTAGAAACTTGGAACCTACCCAACCTCCCTCAGTCTCTCAAAAGACTGATGAAGTGATTCTCAGCGATTCCAACGCTGAACTCAGTACCCGAACCCCATTCTTATCCTTCGCTTCTCCCTCCACTCACTTGGACACTCCTCTAAAGAACACTGGAGATGCCATCATTCCAGAAGCCACCGCTGACGCTTCTCAACGAATGATGAAGACAGGACCTGCAGAGATCACCATACCTCACCGTACTTTTGAGGAAGATATGGAACATTATTCAGGAACCCGCATTTTTGACGAGTTCGTAAACCCTCCTGCAGGTACACACAAAATCCTATACACTGTGACTAAACCCCAAACTTCTGAGCTTTCCTCTGTTCACAAGTTTTTATCTGTTACAGGTCCTAATTTGGGAGACATCAACGAGTCTCTGAAGTCCGTGGAAACAAAGCTGACCGGTCTCACCACCACACTCTCCAACAACTCTACAGCTGTAACAAACGCCGGAGAGAATTTGACAAAGCTAACTACGGTGGTGGAGAAGAAAGCTTCCACAGATGACATTAAGGGCCTTGATAAGACGCTCAGAGATTTTGCCAAAGTACTCTCTGACATCTACACTGACTACACCAGCCTCAAAAACTCAGTTTCGACCGTGTCCAGCGAAGTTACAAAGCTGAAAACATCGGTTGAACATCTCGAGGGGGATATGTCAGCTGTCAAGACCGACTTGGGTTTTGTAAAAACCGACGTTGGTTCTATGAAGACGATGATCGAGACGCTGGTCAACAAGGCAAATACTCCTGCTCCTGCCCCTGCCCCTGTATTGGAAACTTTCACAGCGGCGGATCGTAAAGAGCTGAAGAAGATCACTCCTGCTATATCTGGCCTTGAAGACAGATTAGCAGCGATTGAAAGTTGTATTAAAATCTCTGGCCAAGAAGACAGAGAAAATACAAATGCTGAGTCTACCCATTCCTCCCCCAATCATGAGAAAGAGGGGGAGAAGAGCGCTGAACATTCCGAGGAGAAGAGCGCTGAGGATCTTGAAAAGAGCGCTGAAGACCTTTCCCATGATGAATATATCAGGGGAGAGAAGAATGAAGATCTTATCGTTGGACCTCAGGGAGATGAAAACCCTGAGGGAACCGAGAAGCTCGCCTCTGTATCTGAGGGGGAGCAACTCGAAGACGAAGCTGAAGAAACCGAAGCAGAAGATGATGAAGACATCGACATCCCTGATAATGAACCATCCTCCTCTCCAAGGAATGATGATGATGATGACGAAGATGACGATGACTTCTTTGTCGTCAAACCTGCCCCAAAGATCAAAGCTCGTAAGGGAATTTCAATAAATGAACCAACAGGGGAGCGGACAAAGACAAAGCCCTCAGCCTCTGGCGCTGAGAAAGGCAAAGGCAAAGGCGTCGCTGAAGATGAAAATCTGGCGATCTTGCTTGTAAAGCCGGTTTGTCAGGTACACTAATCATATCTCACTCCATCCCTCCTCTATAAGTTCTACTACCCTAGCCTACACCTGAACATATTTCTCTTTCTCTTTCTACCCAAGTTCTTCTACCCATGTTCTTATTTGTAAGATCTTTGTGTTTCAGCTAGTCCTCTCCCCTGTTTGAGGATGTCGCTGAAGGTTCTTCTACTGCGACTTCACAAATAAAGCCAGCTGCTGCTGATGAAATAATCCCAGTCTTAGATTTGATCTCTGAGACTGATGAACCAGAAGAACAACCTCTCTCGCACAGAAACAGACCTTCCTCAGCTCCTCAAAAGCTGAGTGAAGAGGATCAAAAGAGAAGAGAGGAAATAATAAAGCGATTCGAGGATCAGCGAATCATTCTAAGGCGTGATCAACTTCCTTCAGTTCCTCCAAAGTTCAAAATCTCCAAAGCTGAATACCAGGAACACCTTAGAGCTGAACGCCTTATCGCTGAAAGGAAGGAAGCTGAAGAGAAAGACAGAGAATACGCCATCAAGCTTACTCAACGATCAATCAAAGACCCCAAGCTGAAAAGAGTTCCCATTGATGTTCAACGTCAGCTCTGGGATGATGCTCAAGAAATCGTTAGAGAAAAGACAAAGGTCTCTGATACAACTTTGGAATGGGCTAAACAAATGCTGACCTATCTATCAAGACCATCCAAATTAATCAAAGCCAACATCAGAGGAAAAATGTACGCTGATGTTCCTGTTGTTGAAGTGGATGTCTACAGAGATGACAAAACCAAGCAAACCTTCTATGCTGCTTCATTAGAAAAGTTTGGTCTCTCTGAATGGTTAGAAACGAAATTAGCCATTCAGGGATCACGCTCAAAATTCAAAAGCCATGTTGAGACGATCTTAAACAAACAGATCGACTTGCTTTCATTTGCTGTGGATATTCCTCCTACTCTTCCTCAACCGAAGAAAGCCTCTGCTAAGAAGAAGAAAGTTTCTGATTCAGGTCCAATCATTCGAAATGAAACAGGTATTGGTTTCTCTCGTGCTGAAGTTCTTGGCCCTGAGCCACAACCCTTGCAAATAACCAAGCCCATACAGGGTGCTGTAGCCAAAGGTATCAAATGGTTTACCCGCTTTCAATCGAAAAAGATTCTTCGAACATAGGCGGGCCCCTTCATCATGGGAATAAATAGGCTTGTTGATGCTTAGTACCAGCTTTATTCCAATTACTAACAGGAGGAAAAGTTTCTTTTTCTCCTCTTGTTTTTATGTCGGATCTTTCAATGCTTGACACCTCCCTACCACCTGGAGAAACCTTCATCCCTGGCACAGTGGTAAGTGATCCATATGGTATATTCTTCTTAGACTATGATGGAAATCCTCACTTTCAACGTGTCTCTGAGCTCCACATCGCTCCCATCGAACAACTCAAAGATCTCGTACACTGGTGTGAAGTCAGACGCGACATCAAAGCTAGACACCTGAAGCCCTTGATTTTTGAAGCTGCTCTGAAGTTAAAGAATCAAGGAGTAAATGTCCCTGACTGGATGATCCCCACTAAAAAGACCTCTGATGAACTTCTCATTAATGAAGACCCCTTTGAAAACTGATATAATCTCCTTTTTCTCTATTATATCAGTTATCCTTCTGTACTTGTAAATTATTTTCGCTTTTACTTGTAATCTTTCTGTTCTTCATTGTAACCTGTTTCAATATTTTAAAGAAAGATTTCAGCGAACGTACTTTACTCCATAAGTACTGAAAAGATCCCAGAAAACAGTAAAAGGGACAAATATTTTATGAGTTCTTTTTATCCTTATGTTTTCATTAAATAGCAATTTTCTTTGTTGCTATGTCATAATCAAATAGGGGGAGATTGTTGATCCAAACCCTCAGTGATTTGATAATGACCCTCTCTTATATACTTAGTGAAAATTGTAAGTAAACAATATGTATCAGAGTTTCACTATCGCTGATAAGTACTAAGATCTTCCAGTACCGCTGATAGGAACTCTCGCTCTTTTAAATTAAACATTCAGCGAACACTGTTCATCATTAATGCTCTGAGTCTGTTCAGCCATTATGATGATCGCTGATAAGTTAGTTGTTTACTTATGATCTCTGAAGACAAGTTTCACGTCAACAAAGGTTCTACGCTGAAGTCGAAGATCAAGCTCAAGAACCAGCGACAAGTCTCCTAATGAACTGATGCGGATCAGCGAAGACTCAGATTTGTCCACTCAACGTGAAGTATCAAGTACAAGACTTCAGCTATCGCTGAACTTTATCATTCGCTGAATAGAAAATGATAATCGCTGAATCAACGAAAGCTGATCATGAAGTCCTCCGTACAAAGTACTTTTGTCTTAACCACCCTTGCACGCCTCCGTACGAAATGTCAGAAAAGAACCTCCGAAAATCTGAAATCGTACAACCACTCTGATACTACATTGTTCATCCTTACGGCTACTAAGGTTGTCATCAAAAGTCAATGACATGCAACCAACCAGCTGATGACACGTGTAAAGTATATACTGATTTGCATTAAATGCATGCAGTATATAAAGAGATGAACTCACTTCTTTTCAAGTAACTTGCTAACTCTGGACAAGTTCAAATCTCTTATCTCAGATAGGTTATTATTAGTAATTTCCTTATCTCTATTAGTGCAAGAAACCTTAGTGTTCCAACTTGTTTAGATTTAGGTTTATCCTTAATCTTGTTTCCGCAACAAGCTGTAAATTGTTAATGATTTATCAATAAACAATTTAGAAAAGTAAAATCTGTGTGTTTGTATTCAACCCCCCCTTCTACAAACTTGTATAGGCCTTCGGGACCAACAGGTTTTTCCTCAGGGATGGGAGTTTTTGAAGAGGAACACTGAGATAAGGAAGTGTCAGGGATAGAGGACACAAACATTCCAAACTTAAGCATGGAATGATCAGTGGTTGGTTCTTCAGCGTCAGCTTTGTAACCAAGACCACGTTTGTCACTCAGGAGAATCTGAGACTTTATTATCTCAATGATCGTTGTTGAGGATTTACACCATCCTTCAACAGTAGCTTTTTTAGCTTTTAATGCAGCGATAGCTTCTTCGCGTTCGATTTTGACTAGTTGATTTATATGAACCTGGTCTTTTAAATCTTCTTCAATTTTAGAAAACTTTTCTATTTGAAGGTGACAATTTTTAAGTTGTTCAGCGAGATCAAGGTTTTGATTTTTAGCGACGGTTTTGCCATTCATGGCATCATATAAATTCATAGTCAAGAGATCTATTTTCCGAAGACTATCAACTTCATCAATATATGAAATATTAGTAAAGAAAGAAGTTGATACCTTAGTAGCAGAGGCTGAAGTAGAGGGAATGTCATAATTTTCTTCCTCTTCTTCAATTTTAGCCATGAGGCAGAGACTGGCCTCATCATCATAGGCTTTGCCTTTCTTCATCAGAGGCAGCCCATTCGAAATCAGCGACCAAGCCTTTGCCTTTCTTCTTAAAGCTTTTCAGCTTTGAATATTTTTCTTTAAGCTTCTTATATTTGTCATCTCTAGCCCTGGGGTTAGAGGATTTCTTGGAGAAAGCTAAGGGTTTAAAGACTTTCTTTGACCTGCATTCACTAGCAAAGTGTCTTACTTTCTCACAGTTAAAGCAGGTAGCAGTAGCCTTATCAACAGGGGTTGATGTTTTTGGCTTGCCAGTGAGTGCAAGGGGTTTGTTCCTTCTGAAATTATTCTTTCTGGCAAATTTCCTGAACTTATTAGATAGGAGTGCCATAGATTCATCAAGATCTGAAGAGTCAGCATCTGATGAGCATTCAGAGTTAGTTTCCAACTCAGTGACAGTGATAGTAGATCGCTGAGTGGAAGGTGACTCTGAGAGTAAAGCAACATGTGTGCTTTTGGAATCTTTTACAAGATTCTTCTTAAGATGACACGACTGCTCATGATTAAGCATAGTGCCATATAAGGTAAAGAGAGTCATAGATTTTAGATCCTTTGATAGCTTGAGACACATTGAATAACTGTCCCATCTTTCAGGTAAACATTCTAGGAACTTTGTCAGAATTTCAAAGTTAGAATATTCCTTACCAACGGTTTTTAGATCAATAATTAAACAGTTAAACCGCTGATGTACTTCAGAGAGAGATTCATTCTTACCATAAATGAAGCTTTCGTATTGTCTTACCAGGTTTATCTTTCTTGAGTCCTGGACTTCAGACGTACCTTCATATTGAACACAGATTGTGTCCTACATGGCTTTGGAGGTTTTCAGGTTCATGACGGAATGGTAAACTTCGTTAGGAAGAGCCATAGAGAGGATAGATCTGGCTTTAGTATCGATATCCACTTTCTTCTTATCTTCATCAGACCAATTGTGAGGTTCCTTAGGAATGATTCTTTCAGGAATGGAAGCTCTAGTAGTAGTGCCTGGAACTTCAGGATCAATCCTAACAGGAATATATGGGCCATTTTTGATGTAATAAGGCATAGTAGGGTCTACACCTTCTAAGAAGAGTATCATCTTATTTTTCCATAGATTAAAGTTATCTCTGGAAAATCTAGGGGGTTTTGCAAGAGAACCATTGTCAATATAGTTTGTGTTTGTGTTGGTAGCCATTATGATAAATAGCAAGGAAGACAAAAGATTGGTATAAGCAAGATCTTGTTTATGAGATTAAACAATCTGCTCTGATACCACTTGTTGGCCGGAGGGGTTATACAAGTTTGTAGAAGGGGGGTTGAATACAAACACACAGATTTTACTTTTCTAAATTGTTTATTGATATTTATCAAACAATTTACAACTTGTTTCGGAACAAGATTAAGGATTAAACATAATCTAAACAAGTTAAGAGAATACTAAGTTTTCTTGCACTAGAATTAAGTAAGAAAGAAGATAAGAATATTACGAATAATATTCTAACACAAAGTAGTAGAGAGAAGAAGATGGCCGAGCACTTCATTTATGAAGTAGGGTTCTTCTTATATACTGCATGCATTTAATGCATAGCAGTATAACTTTACACGTGGCAGCAGCTGATTGGTTGCATGTTTTGACCTTGGTAGACAACCTAGTAGCCGCATGATGAACAGTGTAGAATTAGAGTTGGTTGTACGATTCTGGACAAAAGGGATGTCCGTTCTGACAGATTGTACGGAGACGTGCAAGGAGTTAAGACAAAAGTAACTTGTAGAGGAAACTTCATGATCAGCGTTCGTTGAACAGTACTTTATCAGCGAGTGACAAAGCTCAACGATCGCTGAAGTTTTCTACTTGAAACTTCACGTTGAGTGGACAAATCTTGGCTTCGCTGATATCCGCATCAGTTCATTAGTAGACTTGTCGCTGGTTCTTTGGCTTGATCTTTGACTTCAGCGTAGAACATTTGTTGACGTGAAACTTGTCTTAAGGGATCATAAATAAACAACTAAAATCATCAGCGATTACCAACAAAACTGAACAGGCTCAGAGCTTTATTGATGAACAATATCGCTGAATGTGTAATTCAAAAGAGCAAGAGTTTCCTATCAGCGGTACTGTAGAGACATAGTACTTATCAGCGATAGTGAAACTCTAATACATATTATCTACTTACAATTTTCACTAAGTGTTTCTCAGAGAGTCATTATCAAATCTGTAGATCCCAGATTAACAAGTAACAATGAATATGAAACGATTAACCCTTTAGTGATTGAATGCAGAGAGTTACAAGATTAGAATGATGAACAAACTCTCTCTCTAAACTCTGTTAAGCGCACGGCTAATCTCACCAAGTCTAACCTAATTACCACACAAATCACACATTAAATACCAAGGGGCTTGACAGGCCCAAGCTCATTAGCCATAAAGCCCATTATCTTGAGAGGCTTTACAAACAAATAAATAACACTAATTATTTCTTTATATCACTTTCTATTTTATAGGACTTTTAGTCCTAACAATCTCCCCCTAAAGTTATATAAAGAAAAAATACGAACTTGAACTCTTCCGATCTTGATCTTCTCTTCGTCTTGAATCTTTGAAGCACTTTAGTGTTGCTTGTCTTCATATCTTTCACGCTCCCCCTTGAAATATGCTCTTGGTCTTCTTAGTATCACGAGTTGAACCACGAGTTGAATTAGCTTTGAAAACTTCAGCACTTTGTTAAACGGATAGAAGAACCATGCACGTTGTAATATTTTCAGCACAGGTTATAACAATTACTCCCCCTCAACTTTTGCTTACTCCCCCTCAACTTGATAGTCTGGGTCTTTGAACTTTTATAAGGTTTTTCCCCCTCATGATGATGATCTTTGTCTTTGAATTTGTATCAGTTCTCCCCCTCATGATGATTAGGAGCATCCTGAGCATCATGTAACTTCAAAGACAACACTGATGAGTAGCAAAAGTACCAGATAAAACAGTAAGTAACCAAAATAGGGTAATCATCTAACACAGAAACCCAATAGTAACTGTTATCACAACAATTAAAATAATTGTGTGGCCTATGTTCAGAGTTGGCATCGGGGTATCTCTGATAGGACTTCCAGTTATCACTGAAGTAAAATATTAAAAATTACCTCTCAAACTGTTCCGGCAATATCACGAAGATATGCAATGGGAATCACAAAGACTCGTGCATGTGTGAAAGAAATAAATTATATCGATTTGGCTCAAAAATTGATTTAACCTGGGACTCAAGTTAAAAATCAATTGACACAGTGAATAGAATATGAAGTTCGGAGACCGGAGCTGATGTCTTCCTTTTTCAATATCTAAGACCTCCGAGTGAGGAATAGATAGATTATGTGCTAAATCTCCGTGCATTTATGAAACAAACATCTTTTGTGAGATGCTTGAGTGGCTAGGTGGGGTGACACGAGTTGTCGACACTGGGTCCATGTCTGTTTCAATATTCATCTCCAAAGAACGAGAATGAATAGATTGTGTGGTTACCCGGCTAACTGACTCGGTTTGGTAAGGACCAATATGTCTTTTAAGTCCTGTCACATCCTCACCATTTTTTTCTTACTCCAAACTCGTCTATACATCTAGACCCCTCACTATTATCTAAAAAGGATGTGTTTCTTGGGTAGGTCCTTCCGGTTCTGGATAGACCATAGAAACGATGTAATTCCTAACACTCCTTTAATGAACCAAATAAAACATTAAACACACATTGAAGTACGAGTTCTAAACTGAGATGTTTAGAAATCAATCTTTTAAGAACGAGTCCTGATCTGAGTTGATCAGAAGTCATTATAAAATGTGAATGAAGATCAAAGAACAAGTTCAAGCGCGACTAGGATGACTCAGTAAGCACAGTGTTTGCAACAAATGAAACAATTGATCAGAAAGTTTAATTGTGAAGAACAAGTCACAATTAATTTACCAGAGAAGAACTGAATCATTAGTAAGTAAGGACGTACTATGAGAACAAAATTGGAATTCAAGCGGGTGTATTTCCATCGAAAAATCAACAAAATATGTGAGACATGGAAATAACTAAATCAAAGAAAATATAACACGTGGCAATTCTGGAATTTAAAAACGGAGAAAAACAAACTCAAGTAAGTTTTTCAGGATGAATTGCCACGGTTCTTTGAATTCACAAAAAATTCATGTATATGTCAAATACCTGATGCTCCCCCTCAAATGTGGCACAACCTTCGAACGCAGTCATGTGAAAATAAAATTCTGTATATTATCACACATGAAATCCTTGCAAAAACAGATCAACAAGATTTTGGTATCCATGCTTTGATGGATCCTTGGTGGTTAGATGTCTTGACTTTAAAATGGGGATTTGGGATACTATAAGTACCATACCAGTTATTGACGTACCTTGGATGTACAAAGTCACTCTTTCCACAATACGTGCAACAGACCTTTGCTCGGTTTAAACTGATCAGCTTAGCTATAGGGTAAACATGAGCACGTGAACCAGTCTTGGAAATAAAAGACTTTGTATCAACTACAGGGGAATCATGAAACGTGTTTCCATTACATTCTTCTGTAGTTGATTTCTTTCTCCAAACCATTTTTACTTTTCTAAAAACATGATTATCTGAAGAATCATGAGGCTCACTGTCAGTAGAACTAGAGTAATAAGATTGTCTTTTGTGAGACTTACCGGTTTTCGGGCGTTTCTTTGACCGTCTTTTAGATTTTGAATTTGAAGAATTGGTCTTAGAAACATATTTAGAGTTGGAACATTCTCCCTTTTTAAAATTAACCGGTGAAGGCATTTTCTCAAGAAGTTGAATGTGACTTGCAAGCTTAGGAGCAACATCAATCTTAGAAAAATCATCTTCATGACAAGGAGTGGAATTCATAAACTCAGAAAATATTCTTGCAGAATCAGGTGGAGTGTCGCCATCAGAGTCAGACGAGGAGTCATTCGCAAAGGGATTATCAAAAACCGGAAAAAGATTCTTTTGAACAGAATCGGGTTCGATGGCCTTACCTTTATCCTTAAAACTCAAATCTTTAGTAGTGGTGTCATCAGACACTCCCATAAAGGCTTTGCACGACGAACTATCCGAAAAGATCTGAGCATCATCAAACGAGATTGTTTCAGAAGTGACCGGCGTCATTGGGGTATCCACAGAATTCCCCTTAGCCATTCTCAGCGTTAAGGCTTCAGATGCCAAAACAGCCAGTTGAGACGTCAACTTATCAATCTCGGTTCGATAGGACTCTCTTTCAGATTCGGGTAGTGTGTCGGGTTTAGTCTGTTTGAGCTTTTCAATAGAATCTAAAAGTACAATCCTTTCGGTTTCATAAATGAACTTATCTCTCGTAATTGACTCTTCCAATTTAAAAATAATGTTTTCCAAAATCAGAGGTGGAACATAACGTTTCAACTCTGTTTGATCATTAGAGTCTTCATCTGCGGTTGTCGGAACAGGAGGCGGAGTCTCAACCGTTTTGGCAAGAGAACGGATGTCAAAATAGTTATTGGGGAGATACGGAATTTTGCTATTTAAATACGATGCATTAAGCGTTTCGTACACGAAGGGAATTTGTACATTTATGTTCTTCCTAGGCGGCGCATCATCCGATTTCGTGTCATTTTCAGAAGTAGGATTTTCAGATTTAGGTTTTGCCTCTATTGGTGGTAGAGGTATGGCTGTTTGTCTTTTAAAATCCTCAAACTCCTCATCTTCCGGAGATGCCTTAGTCCACTTAATTTTGTACTCGGGATAAATCTTGTCTAAGCCCATGAAATCAAATTCATAAAGAGTGGGGACCTTCGACAAGACTTTCTTTAGGTAGCACGGATTATCATATCCGAGTCCCCAAAGCGAGTTGTAATATTTGAACTCCTTAGGCTTGTTCAAGTGGATGGTTTGTTCAGATTGACCAAGTTTGTAAAGTTTGGATTCAAACTCCTTAAGCTTAGTGGTCAACTTTTCATTTTCTTTTAAAACATTTTCTTGAACTAAGATGCTTTTAGAATACTCCTCCTGAGACTTCTCTAACTTTTGAGAATATTCAGATATTTGGGTCTCGAGGAGTTTAGCTCTTTCTGAATAGACCGAGCACTCAGTTTGATAGTTTTCTATCACACATTTGTCCTCAGCCTTTTCAATCGCTAGCCTGCCTATGGCATCATATTTGATCTTAGCCTCGGCTTCTAGCTTAGAGATATGCGCTTCTAAAAGAGAAACTTTCTCTTTGAGCTCAGAGTAAGTCGAATAAGACATTGTTACTTGACAGAAGTGATCGTGAGACAATTCAAGATATCGATCAAAAGCAGACAGGGTTTACTGATCCGGAATTGAAAGCATGTTCAGTTTACTGTGGTATGATCGAACTCATAGTTGTAGGTGTTTCTAGCAGAAAACATTTCCAGAGAATATGTTCAGAATCACATTTTGAGTAACCATGTAAAATTTCATTGCAAAATACTGATTTTTGAGCGAGTTATGATTATTTGAAGTTATGAAAGTTCAAAAATCACAAAACCTAAAAATCCGAAATTTACAGCTTCGGTATTAGATGCAAGTCCCGCAAATGGAAAGTCCCGCAATTGAGAAGTCCCGCAACTGGGAAGTCACAGAGAAATACCGGGAGTTGTGATACCGGGACTGGCAAACCGAGTCCCACAACTGAGTAATACCGGGACTAAGTTAGGTACCGGGAGATGTAATACCGGGAGATGGAGTACCGGGAGATGGAATACCGGGAGTTGAAGTACCGGTAGATATCAGCACCGGGTGTTATTACTACCGGGAGATATCGGGAGTAGACACTACCGGGAGATATCAGCACCGGGAGTTATTACTACCGGGAGATATCAGCACCGGGAGTTATGACTACCGGGAGATATCAGTACCGGGACTTCGAAACCAATTCAGGGAGATAAAGGAAACTTACTCGGTATGATGAATTTCAGCACTTTCTACTCGAAAATCAATCTGCAAAAGCTTAGTACCAACAAAGCTAACCAAAATCGCACAAAAACTCTACCTAAATCGACTCAATCCGTACTTTTGATGTACAAAATTGATAGTTTTCAAGAACAGGGAGCAAAAACCAAACAAATCAAGAACTTAAAATCAGTGATTTTTACTCAACCAAACGATTTGAGAACACAGAGAGATCTTAGAAAACCTATGAGAAGAATGTATCAAGCCTCAATTTTAGGTTTTAACACCAAAATCAAAGCAATCAAATTCTTGAGATGAACACAGTGCGAGCGATGAATGATCAAGAAAAATACAGAAAAATACCTTTGAATCAACGTCCTTCTGCTCTGATACCAATTGTAGATCCCAGATTAACAAGTAACAATGAATATGAAACGATTAACCCTTTAGTGATTGAATGCAGAGAGTTACAAGATTAGAATGATGAACAAACTCTCTCTCTCTAAACTCTGTTAAGCGTACGGCTAATCTCACCAAGTCTAACCTAATTACCACACAAATCACACATTAAATACCAAGGGGCTTGACAGGCCCAAGCCCATTAGCCATAAAGCCCATTATCTTGAGAGGCTTTACAAACAAATAAATAACACTAATTATTTCTTTATATCACTTTCTATTTTATAGGACTTTTAGTCCTAACAAAATCACTGAGGGTTTGGATCAACAGGGCAGCATTGGCCTTCTTTTCTTGCGCTTGGGCAACATTGGCCCTCTTTTCTAACTCTTGGGTTAAATTGACCCAATTTCTTTTTCTAGCTTTCTCTTTCTGACTGACCTGCATTTTCTTTCCTGCTCTACTTTTCACTGTTCATTCTCGCTCATGACTGACACATTGTCGGATAAAGGTCGGCTAAGGCTTTGGTTAGGGTTTAATGGTGGGTTTCGAACTGAACGTTTGGTGAGTGTTTGGCTGTAAAGGGGCTTGGGTGCATACACAATCGGTCAAGGGGACGGTAGATAAATACGGGCTTAAAGTTGCACACAATGCCTGGAATCATTTCTTAAGGTCCAGACGATGAGGTTACTATACGGTTACCCAATATCCCGATGGTCGTCTTTGCTACTCAATGCAAAATTATAGTGAGATCAATCTATAACCACGACAAGGAATTCGAAAAAGTGTATCAGAGTTATGTGTTTGAATCCCTTTCAATGAAGTATGTTATTTTAGGCTCAAATCTCACTATTGGGTGGTCTCCACTAATGTCCCTAGTCATACTTTTTCCCGGTCTTCCCTTAGTGGCCACATTGCTATCTTGAGATTCTCCCCTCAATAGTTGGTCCCAATCATTCAACACAAAGATTATGGCTTACATGATCTAAACATTGCAAAAATACGGGAAATCTACGTGCACTAGTGGGCCCAATCAGGCAACCCTAAATCTAACCCACACATTGTCCCCAATGTGCAAGTGTCGACTTGGAGCGGTACAAAATGTTAAGAGTACAATTATGCAGTTATTACAGTCATCCGAATATAAGGAAAGCATTAACAGTACATCAAAACAAAGAACATGAACAGAGATTGTGATCGCAACCTGTAACACCTCGAAATTTCTTTAATGATTGAACATTTTTGGGGGAAACGTTTAAATATTAGGGGATGTTATTTTAAACAAAATGTACGATTTATGATTGAAGGGTCAAAGTGTAATTGACCAAAGTGGAATCTATTTGTGGAATTATAAAAACTACAGGGTTGAATTGGTCATTAGTGATAGTTGTGTTGGTATATAAAGGAGGAGTCGGCTAATTGAAGAAAAATATCTGAAATGCTCCTGGGTTGAAGTCGGTTGAGAGCAGAAAAAGGAAGAAAGAAGAAATTGATTTAATTGGTAAGGGTTTCAGAGTTGTTTGATAATCCTTTGTCATTTGATAGTTATATTCTATCTATAATTAGGTTTCTGATTTGGGTTCTTGACAAGAAGTGAAGTTTGGATCTTTGATTTGGGTTATCGACTTTGAAATTCAATACAGGTTAGTTCATCCTTTCTTTTGTTTAAATGATGTCTTTTATTAGATTAAAACAGAATACTGGTGTTGTCAAGGGTATTGGGAATGAATGACAAATAGCATAATAAGATGGTTGCAATATATATTGAATTGTGTTGAAAAACTTGGTATGCAAGTCGACAGTATCCGGGTAAGTATTGAGTATCCGGAAGTTTTATTTTAGTAGTGTCCGGTAAAAGTATTAAGAGTGAAATCGTCCGGTAAGCATATAGTTTCCGGATAAATAGTTACCGAATGGTATCCGGATTACTTTGGTTTTCGGACGCCATCCGGAATGTATGTGTTTCCAGATTCTGATGGTTTCTGGGTATGAGTTCCAAACAAATGACCGGATAGTATTGTATCTGGTTACTTCTGATGTTCCGGATACTTTGGAAGTGCCGGATACTTCTGATGTCCGGATACTTCTAATATTCCGGATATTTATGAGTTTTCCGGATAGTTCCGGAATTGGGTTCCGGATAAGGGATTTTCCGGATATAGTTTTTGGATTTGAACCCCGTGCTAAGTCGTCGAATAGGGACAATTGAGAATAAGGGTATGATAGATTATTTGGGATTCTTAGCTTTGAGAATATGATATAAATGTTTTGTGCGTTCGAATAAATATGCACGTATGCTAGTAACTAGTAAGTGTAATGGATCCATAGGCACTGGCATTAATTGTAACGTGGAATAGGCATAAAGTAAATTATAATTCCCGTTGACCTGAAATGAGGAATAGACATAAAGTAAATTGTAATTCCCATTTCGTAGTGTGATGTGAAACGTGGAATAGGCATAAAGTAAATTGTAATTCCCGTTGACGTGAAATGAGGAATAGGCATAAAGTAAATTGTAATTCCCATTTCATATTTTGATGAGAAATCTAGGAATAGACGAGAGTTAATCGTAATTCCTGATTTCTATGGGAAGGTAAGAGATAGGCATAAAGTAAATTGTAATCTCTACTTCCACTCCAAGAAATAGGCATAAAGTAAATTGTAATTTCTTGGACATGAGAAATGATCTAGAATCTGTGATGACTCGTAGTAGGCTCTCGAACGTGATGATATGACTTACTGAGTGTTAGTCATATTCATGGAATCGGGTATGTTCCCGTCATCGCAAGATGTTTATATGTACGGTAAGAATGATGGCAAACCAAGTTTGTTTATATGCTTTGTTTACATTGGTTTCCAAAGCTTATAAAGTTTTAATTTGAAAATGGATGCTCTCACTAGGCGTAAGCCTAATCGTTTCAAATTAAATTTTCTTACCAGGTACGAGCTCGGGGAAGTAATAGCGAGATGAGGGACGAGTGATTTCTGATACTCAACTTTCGGTGATGAATGGAGAAGTTAGCATATACGAGGATGTTTTGGTGAATGGTATAAACAACTAGTATAATCTGATCTTAATATTTAGGATTAGATTAGCAGACTGTTTTGATAAGTTCAATTTGTGTATGTGAACCCTCATTACTAATTCTCCATTTATGTATAAAAGTTGGATGAAATTATGGTTAACTTTGTGGAATTTTAAGGTTTAAATTTGTCCTGGTTTTTGGATGTTTCACAACCCCATGACTAGCAGCGTGAAGAAGATGCCCCTCCTGACTGTCGACCTCTCACCCTCTGTCGACCTTGAGGCAGTTCGAACGCCTCCGGTATGCCCGCCTAAGTGATCCGCGTGGAGAAATCGTCCAATCTCTGATTCACGGCTCTAAATCCGCTCCCCATCTGCTGAGCTAGCTGCAAGATGTATGGGGGGTTTCGTCGGTATGCTCCTCAGTGTCGCCCTGGGGTTTTGCTGGGTCGAAGTCCGGATCACTGTCCGAAGCACTATCCGATGAATCTGCTGCTGGTGCTGCAAGTGCGTTCCTCCAGTAATCCGGGTCCTCTTGTCGGCTTTTGTCCAACTCTGCCGCCACCTTGATTTGGAACGTGTAGTGCTTGCTATAGAAGTCTTCCCTTGAGGTAGTGAGGCATCCTATTGGGACGCTGACTTCCCTACAAAAATGAGTGATAAGACAGGGAAACGATAGAATACCATCAAGGGACATACCAGCGTCTAGGAGCTCCATCCATATGATACGCCCGATATCGATTGGGAGGTTATGCTGGAGGGAGAATAAGACTTTCGCGATCTGGCTATCGGCGGTAGTGTTGTGGGAGGACGACTTGAGGTTGGCCTTCACGAATAGCATGAGGAAGGCAAGATCGGTGTGTATGTCGCTCTTTAGGATGTGATCAAACGTCTTGTTCCACCCCAAGTGTCCGTTTTGCCGTAGCGAACTGGCGATGACCGAACTTAATTTGGCACGGAAGGCCTCATGTCCGGACAGCCCGTACGTCCTGTCCAACTCCGGTCAGCGGGGTACGTGATAGTACTCGCAGATGTCGTCTGGTGAGATCCGGACTAGCGTGTTCCCCATCTTCACTGTATACCGCTCGTGGTAGACCGGGAGGATTATGCAAGCGTAGAATTCTTTTACTACCTATGTGTCGTACATGATTGGGGTTTGGATAAATCTCTCCCAGGATTGTTGACGGATGATGGTCGGGACTAGTGAGCCGGTCGGTAGTGTTTCAAGTCGGATCCCGCGCTCGGCGAACGACTGGCATTTCTTGCGTCGCATCTTTCCGATCCTTTCGACTTTGTCGTGTGCTTCGCTATCTTGCATTCGATCACGAACTAGCGGCTGGATGCGTCATAGTCAAGGAAGACCAATTACTTGGGTGGTGCCTCATCGTCTGCAAATTTTTTACCAATAGTTAGTTACATTAACATTGGCACCCCAAACCTAGGATTTTGCCTAGGTTGGTCAAATTAGGCAACCCCAATCCTCGGTAAAACCGAGGTTTGCAATGGGGTGTGTGTGGATGTTAAAAATTTGGCCACCCCAAACCTAAGTGAAACTTAGGTTTGTTGAGCCTCTTTAAAACTAATGAGAGAACATAACATCACAAACGAAAACATATTAACACATAGTTGCCACCTAAACGACTTCTCAAACAACTTATTCAATAATCACATGTCCCCATCACAAATCTAATTCATGCATCTATAAGATCGCCAATGATTTTCACCATTGGTCAAAATATTGAACCCCAAACCTTGGTTGCAAGCAATAGAACCCCAAATAACAACATAGGGACTTTTATGTTACCAAAAAGCACAAAATTCCAACTTTATCACAAAGTGATAGAGAAAGATTAACAAATATCATGGAATCCCTAAATAAACATGCCCCAATATGACTTCCCAAAATTCCCCAATAAAGCATTGTTATGAGCAACTCCTTACACACATAAACACCCTAGATTGCATACCAAGAAGAAGGTTCTCATATGAAGTTACTAACATAAAAAAAGCATGCATTCACAATCTAAGTATCATTTAAACATGTGTGTACCAACATTTGTAAGAATTCAACACATTTGGGAGCATACTTGAAATTGGGTAAACATAAAATTGGGAGAAACAAAGATTTTGGGAAGGAAGACACACATAGCACATACCTAGTTGCAAGTGGAGATGAAGGGAGAAGGGAGGAGAAACATACCTTTGAAAAATCTTTAGTTAAGGAGAGAAATTGCCTTGAGATGGAGTAGAGAGAAGGAAAAAAACGAGAGGAACAAAGATTTTGGAGTAGAAATGAAGAAGAAAGAACAAGAAATGAAGAAGAAGGTAAGAAAAACGGCTACAAACCCTAGGTGCAGAAGCGGGACGCGCGGCTTGGTCCGCGACCTGAGCCCACAGCGTAGTCTGCGCGTGTAAGGGAGGATTTTCGACAAACAGTGACTTGCGCGGCTTAGACCGCAACTTGATCCCGCAGCCTAGCCCGCGCAACCCTCTGTTCCACGCATTACTTCAGTGTCTTGCGCGGCCGCAACTCACTGTTTGTGCACCCATTTTTCGATTTTTTAAATTAAAACACACATACTAAAAAAACAAGATTAAAAATGCAAACCTCGGTGGGTTGCCTCCCACCCAACACCTTAGTTTCGGTCGTGGCTCGACCTTCCCATCCGGTTACTCCTTCGGTTCTTCTAGAAATGTGGTGTCGGTTACCACTGTCTCTCCCCCGTGATATGGTTTCACTCTCTGTCCATTGACTTTGAAGGTCGCTCCATCATTTCCTTGCAACCCAACTGCTCCATGTGGATATACCTCCTTTACGGTGAACGGTCCGGACCATTTGGACTTTAGCTTACCTGGGAACAGACGAAGACGGGAGTAGTTAAATAAAAGAACTTGCATTCCAGGAAAAAATACCTTTGGGTGAAGACCCTTGTCATGGAATCGCTTTGTCTGCTCTTTGTAGATGGCGACATTTTCAAAGGCATCGTTACAGATTTCTTCGAGCTCGTTCAGTTGCAATAACCAACATTGTCCGGCCGCTTTCAGATCCATGTTCAGTCGCTTGATTGCCCAATAGGCCCTATGCTCCAGTTCGACTGGAAGGTAGCATGATTTCCCAAATACAAGACGATAGGGAGTGGTGCCAAGAGGAGTCTTGAATGTCGTGCGGTAGGCCCAAAGGGCGTCATCCAGTTTAGACGACCAGTCTTTGCGTGTTGCGCTCATGGTCTTTTCGAGGATTTACTTGAGTTCCCGGTTGGAAACCTTGGCCAACCCGTTTGCGTGAGGATGGTAGGGTGTGGTCACCTTGTGCTTGACCGAGTACTTCTTTAATACTGCATCGAGGTACCAGTTACAGAAGTGACTCCCCCCGTCACTGATCAGCGCTCGTGGGACTCCAAAGCGTGAGAAGATATGTTTTCGCAAAAAATTGATTACCACTTTGGAGTCGTTTGTAGGGGTGGCAATCGCCTCCGCCTATTTCGAGACGTAGTCCACGGCTACCAGAATGTACTCATCTCAGAATGCGTTTGGGAATGGTCCCATGAAATCTATCCCCCAAACATCGAAAAGCTCGACTTCTATGAAGATCTTCATTGGCATATCGTCCCTCTTTGTGATATTTCCGACCCACTAACAACAATCACATCGGGAGATGAACTCTCTCGTCTCCTTGAACATCGAAGGCCAAAAGAAACCGGATTGTAATACCTTTGTGACGGTTCTATCGGTGCTGAAGTGACCCCCACATTCAAGTGTATGACAATGCATGAGAATGTCCCCCTTTTCTTCATCTGGTACACACCTTCTGATCATTCCGTCGGTACACCATTTGTAGAGGTGTGGCTCATCCCAATAGTATCTCTTCGCTTCGGAAAGAAATTTCTTCCTTTGGTGGGAGCTCATGTTATATGGCATCACTCCTCCCACCAAATAATTCACTAGGTCAGCATACCAAGGTTCCGAGTGACTAACCTTCAGGAGTTGTTCATCCGGGAATGAATCGTTGATAACTGTCTTGTCTTCGCTTTGGTCGTCACTCCCCTCAAGTCTCGAAAGGTGATCCGCCACTGTATTCTCGGATCCCTTCTTGTCCAGAATCTACAAATTAAATTTTTAGAGTAGAAGCACCCATCGAATGAGTTTGGGCTTTGCATCCTTCTTGGTCATCAAATACTTTAGGGCGGAGTGATCGGTATACACGATTACCTTGGCACCGACTAAATAGGATTGAAATTTCTCACAAGCGTATACGACGGATAGTAGCTTTTTCTCGGTAGTCGCATAATTGATCTGAGCATCATCCAACGTCTTGCTAGCAAAATAGATCACGTGCATCCGCTTTTCTTTTCTTTGGCCCAATACCGCTCTGACTGCCATGTCACTAGCGTCGCACATGAGAACAAACGAGATCCCAGTCAGGTGCCATGAGAATAGGTGCTGACGTCAATTCCTTCTTCAACCTGTCAAAAGAAAGAATGAAATCATTAGTAAATTCAAGTTTTACATCTTTAAGAAGTAAAGAACACAAAGGTTTAGTAATTTTTGAGAAATCCATAATAAATCGCCGGTAAAATTCGGCGTGTCCCAAGAAGCTTCGGACTCCCATGACGGAATTCGGATATGGAAAATTCTCGATCACCGTCACCTTTGCCTTGTCTACTTCAATTCCTGTTTTTGATACTTTGTGGCCAAGCACAATTCGTTCGGTCACCATGAAGTGACACTTCTCCCAATTCAAAACCAGGCTTGTCTCTTTACATCTTTGTAGAACGGCTTCCAAATGCTCTAAGCATGTATCGAATGAAGGTCCAAACACTGAGAAATCGTCCATAAAGATCTCGATAGTCCGTTCCACCATATCTGAAAAATGGCCATCATACATCTCTGGAAGGTGGCCGGGGCATTACACAGTCCAAAGGGCATCCTTTGGTATGCGAATGTGCCGTAAGGACAAGTGAATGTCGTCTTATCTTGATCTTCGGGTGCTATCGATATCTGATTATACCCAGAGTAGCCGTCTAAGATACAATAATATTCGTGTCTAGATAATTGTTCTAGCATCTGATCAATGAACGGAAGAGGGAACTGATCTTTCTTGGTTGCATCATTCAGTTTCCGGTAGTCTATACATACTCTCCAACCGGTGACTGTCCGAGAGGGAATAAGTTCATTGTTGTTGTTCTGGACCACTGTGATGCCACCCTTCTTTGGTACTACCTGGATTGGACTCACCCACGGACTATCAGGTACGGGATAGGTGATCCCGGCATCCAGAAGCTTTAAAATCTCATTGCGGACTACTTCTTTCATGTTCGGGTTGAGCCTGCATTGGTGCTGAACTATTGGTCGGTGCCCATCTTCAAGGTGGATTCTATGAGTGCAGAAGGTGGGACTTAATCCCTTAAGATCCGCAATGGTCCACCCAATTGATGTTTGATGCTCTCTAAGAACTCTTAGTAGCTTCTCTTTCTTGTCGGGACTCAACTGAGAGGATATGATTACGGGCAATGTCTCGTTATCTCCCAGATATGCATACTCGAGGTGAGCAGGCAACGGTTTAAGCTCAAGCTTTGGAGGTGTCTTTGATGAAGGCTCGAATTTGGGAATTGGTGTCCCCAAGTCCTCAACAATTGGTCTTCTCGGGCCTTTGAAATATGGTAATGCATTGAGTTGCATCACCGGTTCACTTTTCGAATCAGTGTTAATACCGACTAATGCCGACATTAGATGATCATCAGATACTTGCTGGCTATACGTCTCTTGAGTCATAGATCCAATCACATCCACTTGATAACACTCATTGGATTCCATGCTTTGTTTGGCTGCCCGAAACACATTAAACACCGTTTTTTCTTCACCTACTCTCAATGTCAGCTTACCTCCTTTAACATCAATTAGGGGCCCTCTGGTAGCTAAGAACGGTCGACCAAAGATTAGAGGTATTTCCTTGTCTTCATCCATGGCTTGCACTACAAAGTCTACCTGAAAGTAGAACTTCTCCACCTTGATCAGCACATCTTCTATCACTCCGTAAGGGTATTTAATGGATATGTCAGCAAGCTGAAGAGTGACGTTTGTAGGTTGCACTTCTCCCAATCCAAGTTTCTTGAAAATAGACAATGGCATTAAATTAATACTTGCTCCAAGATCACATAAAGCCTTACTAAATTCAGAATTTCCTATATGAACAGGGATAGTGAAACAGTCGCATGCTTTTTAATCTTCCTCTTGTTAGAGAGGATGTCTTTCAAGAATTTCACGTATGAGGGCATCTGTGCTAAAGCATCTGCAAAAGGGATGTTAATATGCAATTTTTTAAATACTTCAAGAAATTTAGAGAAATTAACATCATCTTTGTGGGGTCTTAAGCCTGTTAGGATATGGTACTGTCGGTGTGACAAGCTTAACTGGCAGTTGCTTTGAAGCACTTGCTTGCTCTTTCTTTTTCTCCTCACTCTTTGGATCATCCATCTCTATCTCTTCATCGACTTCCATCTTTTCTACCTCTATAGGGTCAACATTATGCACTTTGGTATCAGTCTCTTTTGGCAACGGATCTCGGTTAGAGTCTCTAATCAACTCTTTACTGCTCCTTACATGAATGGCCTTGCAGTCCTCTCGGGGTTTCCTTTCGGTTTGACTAGAAAACTGTCCGGGAGCTCAATTTTGTAGGGCCTCAGAAATTTGCCCCACTCGCCTTTCAAGAAGTTTGATGGATGCGGTGTTTTGATCGGTTGTTGCCTTTATTGTACTCACTGTACCAGCTAATCCCTCAACAGTGTTATCCATCTTAGACATGAACTTCATCATCATGTCCTCTAGCCCCGATTTCTTTTCCCTGGATTTTCCTTCATCAAACTTCATTTGATTGTAACATGGAGGACGATAAACATTGTTAGATTGATAAGAGTTTGAAAAGTTAGAATGATTATCGTATTGCTGTTGTTGTTGTTGTTGTCCCATTGTCTCCTTAGGTGGACCTTGCTGTTGTGCCCATGAGAAATTCGGGTGTCGCTTCTAACCTTCACTATACGTATTGGAGAAGGGGCAGTCCTTGGGCGGTTGTTCCGGTTCTGTAAGAATTGGACTTGTTCAGGTTTGTTCGCAGGCGGAAACATATCCGACATACCCTCTTCAACCATAAGCGTTGGTTGAATAGAAGACACTTTCAACTGATTAGTGATGGTGGCTAACTGAGCTTTGATTGCTTTCAGCTCGTCATTTTCTTGCACACTAGCAACTCTTCTAACTGCCATTCTCGGAGTGGCATAACTGTGTTCGGCCAGGTTTTCAATCAGCTCAACTGCTTCCTCATACATTTATCCATGAGAGCTCCACCCGCTGCAATCGTGATGTCATTCTTAAATTGTGGGTGAAGGCCACCAAAGAACGTCTGGATGATGACCCAGCCATGTAACCCATGATGAGGACAATTTTTCAGCATGTCCTTGTACCTCTCTCATGCCTCGTACAGTGTCTCCTGATCCCACTGAGCGAAGTGTGTGATGTCAGCCATGAGTTGGGTTGTTCTGCCTGGTGGAAAGAACTTCTGAAGAAAAGAAGCTTTCAAATCAGGCCAAGTTCTGATCTGATCAGTTGGTACACTTTCTTCCCAATTTTCGGCTCTTCCCTTCAATGAGAAGTTGAACAATCTTAGTTTGATTGCATCCTCGGATACCCTATTGATCTTGAATGTATTGTAGATCCGCTCGAATGTACGGAGATGTCCATGAGGATCTTCTGTCGGTGCTCCCCCAAACTGATGTTGTTGTATCATGACAATTGTGCTTGGCTTTATCTCGAAATAGTTAGCTGCTGTTGTGGGAGGTTGCACACCTATGCGTGCGGCTGCCACATTAGGGTTGGCAAACGACCGCATAGGAACTCTCGTCGGAGGAGGAGGTGGTGGGTTGTTACCAGGAAGGTTATTCCTTGGAATCTCATCACCCATTCTCAGTCGCTTTCTGGCCTTAGACGCTTTCCTTAACAGACGGGCAGTTCGTTCAATCTCCGGATCGATAGGTTCTATGCTTTTCTCTCGGGTTCCTCTTGGCATAAACCAATTGGTACCTGAAAATGAAAGTATAAAAATTAGTAATCCAGAAACTGAATAATAACAAAAATAAAAAATAAAAGAAAAGAAAAGAAAAAATGTTCAATATAATAGTGCTTATAGCTAGTAGTGCTATCAGTGCAATCTATTTCCCCGGCAACGACGCCAAAAACTTGATAGGCGGGTTTACACCCTCTAATCTAACCGCAAGTGTACGGGTCAAATCAAGTAATAGTACTGAAAGTACGAGTATCGAACCAAGGGAACTAGTAACTGAGTATCACAATTACTATCCTCGCTATTAACTGAACGATCGAACTTTTTGGTTGTGGTTTAGGAATTATTTAATGATAAATAAATAACTCAATTGACAAAAGGCTTGAAAACGACTTTGATAGAGAAAACGGTTGAGGGTTGGACATCCTATGGCTGTTCCTTCAATGAACACTAGACCTGAACAAATATTACCGGTTCTTCCTATGAAACCTAATTCTTGAAAACTCACCGTTGTTCTTTCTCAAGCAACAACGGATCTTATTTTAAAGTTTTATCTCTCGATCTCCACCGATGGACTTAAAACACATTAGGTTAGAATTTTGCAGGACGAAGGGTGATTCGGCTATCTCTACCCAGATCACCTCTTCGGCACATGATTATTAGATCTAGTTGTTAACTAATTCTCTCAAACTTAATTAAAAACAATGAAATCAATTGGAGGTGATCAATCTACAATTGTAGGAAAAACTCAAATCACATGCTTCATAGATTCAAACCAATAAAACTGTTCAGTTACATGTCATCTCTAGTCAAACCATAGTCAATCCAACCCCCAACATCTGAAGATTAGTTCATGTTGGGAGTGGATAAAAAAATAGTAGAAAACAAAGCTAGAAAATATCGTTTTTCGTAAACGTGAGTGTAGTACTGATTGATTCCCTTCTATCGGCTTTAATCCGTCAATAATGCTTCAACCGTCTTCAATCGGCTCTCTATCGTGGATCAAAATTGAGTTTTCCCCCTCTGAAAATCGCCTATCCTTTCCCTAAGTCGTCAGTGATCAGATATGCCCTAATTCTGGAAATCGCCAAGCTTAAACTGCAAACAGATAGTTGCGGGGCTTGCGTCATGGCCTAGGCCACACGTGTTGCTGACGTGGCTCAGGTTTGGGCTTTGGCCTGAACTTGGGCTTGTGCTACACTTGTGATTCTTCTTGGGCTTCAAATTGCTTCCTTTCTACCGCTTTTTCCGCTCCTTTTCTCGATTGTAGCTTTCCTCCGGGATACCAGCACAATTCGCTAGAAAAACATGAAAACACCACCGCTTTGCTTCAAAACAAGCCACTCTCAGTGGTTTGTGGACCGGAAATAACGCCAAAGTTTGGTGTTATCACCCTCACCTTTACTTGGTGGTAACCCGACCTTAGATCAATCTTGAGAAGCATCCCACGCGTTGAAGTTGATCGAATAAGTCGTCAATCCTTGGGAGTGGATACTTATTCTTAATGGTCACTTTATTCAGTTCTCTATTATCAATGCACATTCTCATAGTGACATCCTTCTTCTTGACGAATAACACTGGAGCTCCCCAGGGTGATGAACTTGGCCTAACAAAACCTTTCTCAAGCAGTTCTGTTGGTCCCGAAGGGTTATACAAGTTTGTAGAAGGGGGGTTGAATACAAACACACAAATTTTTACTTTCTAAATTGTTTATTGATATAATCAAACAATTTACAACTTGTTGCGGAACAAGATTAAGGAATAAACCTAATCTAAACAAGTTATGAGAACACTAAGTTTCTTGCACTAGAATTAAGACAGAAAGGAGATAAGAATATTACTAATAATATTCTAACACTAAGAAGTAGAGAGAAGAAGAATGGTCGAGCGCTTCCGTTCTAAAGTAGGGTTCTTCTTATATACTGCATGCATTTAATGCATTGCAGTACAACTTTACACGTGGCAGCAGCTGATTGGTTGCATGTATTGACCTTTGTAGACAACCTAGTAGCCGCATGATGAACAGTGTAGAATCAGAGTTGGTTGTACGATAATGGATAGAAGGGATGTCCGTTCTACCATTTCGTACGAAGACATGCAAGAGGATAAGACAAAAGTAACTTGTAGAGGAAACCTCATGATCAGCGTTCGTTAAAAAGTACTTTATCAGCGAGTGACAAAGCTCAGCGATCGCTGAAGTCTTCTACTTGATACTTCACGTTGAGTGGACAAATCTTGGGTTCGCTGATATCCGCATCAGTTCATTAGTAGACTTGTCGCTGATTCTTGGGCTTGATCTTCGACTTTAGCTTAGAATCTTTGTTGACATGACACTTGTCTTCAGGGATCATAAGTAAACAACTAAAACTCATCAGCGATCACCAAAAGTACTGAACAGGCTCAGAGCTTTATGGATGAACAGTTTCGCTGAATGTCTAACTTTAAAAAGCATGAGTTTCCTATCAGCGGTACTGTAGAGACATAGTACTTATCAGCGATAGTGAAACTCTAATACATATTGTCTACTTACAATTTTCACTAAGTGTTTCTTAGAGAGTCATTATCAAATCACTGAGGGTTTGGATCAACAATCTCCCCCTATTTGATTATGACATAGCAATAAAGGAAAATTGCTAAGTAAGAAAACATAAGGATAAAAAGAACTCATAAAATATTTGTCCCTTTTACTGTTTTTTGGGATCTTTTAAGTACTGATGGAGTAAAGTACATTCGCTGAAATTTTTCTTTGAACTTCGTAAAGGTTACAGAGGGAAGTGGAAAAATTACAAGTACATCAAATAAATTTACAAGTACAAAAGATATTAGCTAACAGGGATAGAAGAATTTACAGGAAATCCAATCAGCTATTCAGGTTCTTCCTTCATGAGAAGTTCATCAAGGGTTCTGGTGGTGGGAATCATCCAGTCTGGGACTTTTTCTCCCAGATTCCTTCTATTCTGTGCTTCTTTGAATATCAGGGGATTCATGAAGTGTCCGAGGAGATCCTTTCTGAATTCGCACCAGTAGATGAGATCCCTGAACTGTTCGATGGGAGTGATGGGGAGCTGAGAGATACGTTGAAAGCTTTGTCTTCCATCGTAGTCATGAAAGAAAATACCATAGGGATCGCTTAGAACTTTTCCAGGGATGAAGCGTTCACCAGGGGGCAGAGAGGTGTCAAGAACTGAGAGGTCAGGTTCAGTACCAAGTACCTCTGCACGTGAGAAGCCGATTCTTGTTTCATTTCGAATAGGAGGACCTGAGTCTGAAGGTATTATCGTTTTCTTTGCAGAGGCCCTTCTTTTTGTGACAGGAGTAGGAGGAGGAGGAGGAATATCCACAGCAGATGAAAACAAGTCGATTTGTTGATTTAGAAGTTTCTCGACATGATCTTTGAATTGAAAGTGTGATTGCTGAATGGCTATTCTGATCTCCAACCATTTAGAGAAACCGTACTTCTTGATCGTAGCAGCATAGATGGTTTCCTTGGTACCGTTTTCTCTGAATAAATCGACCTCAACAACTGGAGAATTTATGATCGATCTTCCCCTGATGTTCACCTTGTGAATTATGGCAGCCCGATATCGATAGATTAGTCTTTCTTTGCACCATTCTAAGGTAGAGTCAGATACCTTAGTCTTTTCTTCGATGATCTTTTGGGCGTCTTCCCATAACTGAGGTTGAACTTCGATGGGAGTCTTCTTCAGTGTAGGGTCTTTCACTGATTGTTGGACAAGCTGGATGGCGTAGGCTTTATCTTTTTCTTCAGCTTCCCTTCGTTCGGCGAGAATTCTTTCAGCTCTGAGGTGATCAGCAAACTCTTTCTTTGTCAGTCTGAATTTAGTAAGATCAAGGATGACTTTGTGACGCAGAAGGATGATTCGCTGATCTTCAAGCTTTTGGATCATTTCTTCTCCCTTTTTCTAATCCTCTTCACTTAGCTTTTGAGGGGCCAAGGAAGGTATGTTTTTGTGAGAGAGCAATTCTTCTTCTTGTTCTTCAGTCTCAATGAGATCCAAGACTGGGATTATGTCTTCAGCTCTTGTGGCTGGGATTATTGTTGGTGCAGCAGTAGGAACTTCAGTTGGATCCTCAAGTAGGGGAGAGGACTAGCTGAAAGACAGCGATCGTTTAAGTAAGATCATTTGGTAGAATGAGATAGAGAAAGAATGAGGGTTAAGTGTTTAGAGGTTGTATGGAGAGGAGAACTGATATAGAGAATGGGTAGAGGAGGGATGCAGTATAAGGAAATAGAGTGTATGTTACCTAACAAACTGGCTTCCTGAAGAGAATAACTAAGTTGTCTTCAGTGGAAACACCTTTGTTCTTGCCTTTGTCAGCTTCAGACGCTTCAAGCCTTTTGGTGGTCCCCTCCCCTGTAGATTCTGTGATGACAACCCCTTTTAGAGCTGGGGCTTTCTTGATTGGCTGGACGAAGAAATCATCGTCATCATCGTCGTTATCATCATCGTTTTTAGGGGATGATGATGGTTCTTCATCAGCAATGTCGACGTCTTCATCGTCTTCAGCTTCTTCTTCAGATTCATCCTCGTCAGCATAGGGTTCGGTAACGTCAGCAACAGCTTCTTTATGTTGCTCTTCGAGTTGCTCCCCCTCAGATACAGAGGGAGGTTTCTCGGTTCCCTCAGGGTTTTCAACTCCCTGAGGATTCTCGGTTGTAGCAGCAGCAGCAGTAGTACTCGTCTCCCCCTCAGCAGCATGGGGAAGACCTTGTTGATCCTTCTCCCCCTCTTCCTCATGATGAGTGGGGGAGGTAACCGGAAAATCAGCAGCAACAACATCATCAGCGTGTATTGGATCCTTGTCTTCCAGGCCAGGGATCCCAACACAGGTTTCAATCCTACTCAATCTGTCTTCCAGGCCAGATATAGCAGGAGTGATTCTTTGGAGGTCCTCTCGATCCACCTGAGTAAAATGCGAAGGGGCACATGTTGGAGCATTCCGGCGATCGAAGATTTACTGCAGTAGGTTGGTGGCAGTGCTGACATCCGTTGTCAAAGAAGACACCTCTCCCTGAAGGGTACCCACCGTTGTCTTCAGCGATGTGACTTCGTTGGACAAGGTGGCGAAGTTTGTGGAGAGAGATGTGTTGGTATAGTTGAGATTATTGATGGCGGTGGAGTTGTCAGCAAGAGTAGTAGCAAAAGTTTCAATGCTACCTGACACCTTCTCCAGATCAGCACTGGAGGCTTTCTTTTCGACCTCGGTGGTCAGCTTTTTGAGATTCTCTCCAGCGTCTGTAACCGCTGAAGAGTTAGCAGATAATGTGGTGGTGTGAGATTCCACCTTTGTCACCAGATCTTTCAGGGAGGTGTGAATATCTCCCAAATTAGGACCTGCAACAGTTAATAACTTATGAATAGAGGAAATCTCAGAAGTTGGGGATTTTGAGAGAATGTGTATGGTTTTGTGTATACCTGCAGGCGGGTTGGTGAAGTCCTCAAAGCTTTGATAGCCTGAGTAGTGTTCTATGTCGCCTTCCAAAGTGCCTTGGCGCATGGAAGTGCCTGCAGATCCTATATTTGCATCCATCATCCTATGTAGAGTATCAGCAGCTGTATCATGTAGGATGACGGGCGTTCCAGAGAACGAAGGGAAAACCGGTGGAGTGTCCAAAGATTGAGTGGGAGGAACAACGGTTGAGAAGAGGGATTTGGTGCGGGGTTCAGCGATGGATCCGCTGAGAAATACTTCCGCAGTACATAGAGGTACTGAGGGAGGTGGGTTCAGTTCCAAGTTTATAACCTCAGCGTTTAGAGACGCTGAAGTTGGTATAGAAGAGGTAGCTTGAGCAGCTGTGGCAGAGCGTACCACGGAACTATCCAACAGCTCTTGTTCAGAAAGAGTCGTGGAGTCTTCAGCCTGGAAAGGCTTGGAGGGTTGCTCCTTGGTTTTCTTGATCCTTTCGGATTCAAGTTGGGTAGTAGAGTGTTTCCTTTTTCGAGAAGGAGTGGAGGGTGCAGCATGGGTATCAGCAGTTGGGATTACCGCTGAGGTAGCCGCAGAAGTAGAAGAAGTTGGAGGATTGAGAATAGATAAGAGTGTAGAGAGACGTACCTCGTTTGGCAGGGGCTTGAAGTCAAGAACTTTAGGGCCAACCTTTGAGAGTCTCAGGTCGCCTACCTTTGGGTATTTGTCTTTCAGGCCTTGAGCAAAGAGGGCACTGACAAACCTGGGATAAGGAACACAAGTTGGTCTCTCAGCAGCATCCACCCTGAGCATCAGATCATCATATATGATTTTTTCCCAATCAATGTTGAGACCCTTTAGTAGTGAGTATCCCATGGCCTGGTGGGGTTGAGAAGCTTGATCAGAAGACCCGGTTTTTGCTGTCATGCAGCTGATCAAGTGAGCAAGATAAAGTTCATCTCGTTGGGCATCTTGGACTTCTTGATGACGGTCAGCTTCTTCTCAGAGAGTTTATCTCTCCCAGTTTCCCACACATAATTCATTGCATCAAAGAATGCAATCAGTGTGTCTTGATCAGCGAGGTTTTTAGGGTTTGGCAGAGGGACAAAGCGGTTTTCTTTAGTAGCCGTGGGGAGGTTGAGGGCACACCTGATATTACCAGGTGTAATCTTAGAGGTACCGTGATCGGTGTCAAAGAGGATGACATCGATTTTCTTCTTTGGGTCCTTCGAAGAGGTAATCTGAGCTCTTCTGGCAGAATACCAGAACTGAGCTAGTAGATGTCTGTTTGCTGGAGGAGTGATTGTAAGAGTTGTGGAGAGAAGGCATGTGTTCAGAAAATTTACAACGTCATCAAGATGTGTGACCTGCTTATTTTGAGGGAAATCGAAGAGAGCATATGGATTGTTGCTCTGAAAGGAAACATTCTCGATTTTAAAAGCAACCTGAGGAGCCTTGGTTATTACAGTAGCCTCAGCAGTAGTAGGGGACTTGGTAGTCGGAGCGTCAGTAGAGGATGCCATTTCTGTTTATGATCACAAACATGAAGAAATATAAAGAATGACGTCTTAATGTGGAAAGGTTTTCCAAAATAAGATGTGTTGGGTTTTGCACATTCCATTCAGACAAAAAAATGTCTTAATGGAGATTAGGGTTTTACTTGTTTTGAGAAAGACTACAAAATGTAGTTAACATTTGTTTTCCAGTTTCTGTTAAAGAAGAGATTTTGGAAAAACATATGAAGATGCAAGCTTAAGATTCTTGTTTTAAACTTGAAGAACAACCATGAAGATTGTATTCATAAAATCATGAAAAGAAGATGATTTTATTTTAAAGAAGGTTCGTTTGTTTGATCTTTTAAAAACAATGATAAGATCGAAAACAAGTTTATTAGTTGCAAAATAAAAGAGATATTAACATGTGATGTTTAAGAAGATGAAGATGAACAGATTCTTGAGATTATATCTTGAATGCAACAGAGTTCTTGCTTGAAGAAGATGAAGTTTGCGTAAAGGTAAAAATATAAACTCGAGTGTGTTTATATAGTGAGAGTTAGAGAGAGAGAAAACTGCGAGCGGGAAAGTTTTTCATCATGACACTGACACATTCCTTGAATTTGATTGGTCAAGAAGAAACGAAACGGGCGAACGTGTGTCAGAAAAAGTGCCATGGTATATCCGTTTGATGACGTCACAAACGTCTTTTCATATTTTAGGATGTCTCTAAGGTTTTTGAAATCCCATGGACAATTTTTGAAAACATGAAGAACTGAATAGAAATATCAGTGTTAAGTTTAGAAATTTCAAAGTATCACTGAAAGGAAGAGATATCCAGCGATGCAATTTGTTTTGAAATCTTTCAGTTCTGGGCGAATGTTAGTGAGCAAGGGAGAACATACCTTGATATCAGCGATTCAATTTTGTTCAGAGAGAAGATGATTAATAGGTTATACAAGTTCATTATTATCACTGATCAAAATGTGAACCGCTGAAGATTTTACTCTTCTAAGTTCAGCATTCCAAGCTTGCTGATGAGAAAGTTGAATCTTGTCTCATCAAGAGGTTTGGTGAAAAGATCAGCTAACTGAAAGTCAGTTGGAATAAAATGAAGTTCTATATCACCATTCATCACATGATCTCTGATAAAATGATCCCCGATTTCGATTTGTTTGGTCTTTGAATGTAGCACTGGATTGTTTGCTATAGCAATGGCACTTGTGCTGTCGCAGTAGATTGGAATTTTTGAGAGCTGAAGGTCATAGTCTAGTAGTTGATTTCTCATCCACAAGACTTGAGAACAACAGCTTCCAGCGGCTACGTATTCAGCTTCAGCGGTTGAGGTGGACACTGAGTTTTGCTTTTTACTTGTCTAACTCACTAGCTTTCCACCCAGGAGCTGACAACCTCCTGTGGTTCTTTTCCTATCCAATTTGCAACCTGCAAAATCACTATCTGAATAGGCGATTAGATCAAACCCTGAGTCTTTGGGATACCAAAGACCTAGGTTAGGAGTACCCTTAAGGTAACGAAAGATTTGCTTTACATCGATCAAATGAGATTCCTTAGGTTCAGCTTGCTATCGTGCACACAAACAGGTTACGTACATAATATCAAGTCGGATAGCTGTAAGATACAGAAGAGAGCCGATCATCCCACGGTACATCGTGACATTAACAGGTTTTCCAGAGGGATCCTTGTTTAGTGTCAGTGGTGGTGCCATAGGGGTTTTCATAGCTGAACTCTGAGTTAAATCAAATTTCTTCAGCATATCTTTAACATACTTTCCCTGATGAATGAAAGTTCCTTTTTCATTCTGTTTGATTTGAAGACCAAGGAAATATGTTAGCTCACCCATCATACTCATTTTATATTAAGTTTTTATTCTATCAGCGAAACGAGTACATAATTCAGGGTTAGTGGAACCAAATATAATATCATCAACATATATTTTAACAAGAATAATATGACCTTTTACTTTCCTGAAAAATAGAGTTTTGTCGATTTTACCTCGCTCAAATTTTTCGATTTGGAGATAAGAGGAGAGAGTGTCATACCATGCACGAGCAGCTTGCTTTAAGCCATAAAGTGCCTTATCCAGTTTATAAACATAACCTGAATGCTTAGGATCTGAGAATCCTGGAGGTTGTTCCACATAGAGTTCTTCATTCAGCTTTCCATTGAGAAACGCTGACTTAACATCCATTTGATAAACTTTGAAGTCTTTGTGTACAGCGTAAGCTAAGAATAGACGAATAGCTTCGAGTCTTGCCACTGGAGCAAATGTTTCGTCGTAATCTATACCTTCCTCTTGTCTGTATCCCTGAGCAACAAGTCGAGCCTTGTTGCGGGTTACAGTTCCATGTTCATCCAAGTTGTTTCGATAGACCCATTTAGTGCCTATCACTGACTTCTCAGATGGTCTTGGAACGAGCTTCCAAACTTTGTTTCTTTCGAATTTTGTCAGCTCTTCTTGCATAGCGCTGACCCAGTTTGGATCTCTGAGGGCATCATCTGTTTTCTTTGGTTCAATCAGAGAAATAAAGTTAACAAATAAACAAATATTACCTGCACTTCGTCGAGTCTGAACACCAGCGTTTGGATCACCAAGGATTTGTTCAATAGGGTGATTGATAGTCCATCGCTGAGCCGGAGCATAAGTCGCTGGCTCAACCTGAACTTCTGGAGGAGCTGAAGATGAGGCTTCAGCAACTTCTGGTTTTTCAGCTAAGAGAGGAATAGGTTCAGATGTCATTGCATTCACTGATTGCTGAGAAGTAGATGGTATGTCTGAGAATGAAGGTTCAGAAGCAGGCATAGTGTTAATAGGAACAACTGAGACCCATGATGTTTCAGCTTCACTAGTCTGCATGCTTGGGATGATGGTTGGATCATCATCTTCAGCGGGATGAGTATGAGATGGAGGAGTGGGAATGTCTTCTGAATCACCAAGTGAGAAAACATCCATTGATTTAGTTCTTCAGTATCAGCAGAAGGTCTTGAATTTGCTGAACGGGATTCGTCAAAGGTGACGTGGATTGTTTCTTCTACAGTCTGTCTTCTCTGATTGAAGACTCTGAAGGCTTTGGAGACTGAAGAATATCCAAGAAAGTTTCCATCATCAGCCTTAGGATCAAACTTTCCAAGGGCATCTCTGTTGTTCAGTATGAAACACTGACATCCAAAGATGTGAAGAAAGCTAATTGAAGGCTTTCTCCCATGGAAGAGTTCATAGGCTGCCTTCTTGAATCTTTTGACAATCGGCGACCTGTTTTGAGTAAAACAAGCAGTATTGACAGCTTCTGCCCAAAACTGAGTAGGCAGGTCAGAATCGCTGAGCATTGAACGTGCGGCTTCAATAATAGTTCGATTTCTTCTTTTAGCGACTCCATATTGTTGCAGTGTTCTCACTGAGGAAAAGTTGTGAGAAATACCCTTGCTCTCAAAGAAGGAATCAAGAGAACTATTTTTGAATTCAATCCCATGATTACTCCTTATTGAGCGAACGGTCATGTTGTTCAGGACTTCCATTTTCCTGACAAAAGTGATGAGTTCTTCAGGGGTGTCACTCTTAGAACGGAGAAACATTACCCAGGTATAGCGAGAGAATTCATCAACTATGACCAATGTATATTTCTTTCCAGCTATGGATTGTTTGTTAACAAGGCCAAACAAATCCATATGGATAAGTTGTAGAAGAGATGACACTGAGGAGACTTGCTTAGACTTGAAGCTTGCTTTGGTCTGTTTCCCTTTCTCACACGCTGAACATGAGGACTCCTTGGCATATGAGTGTTGAGGTAGACCAGTGACCAATTCTTTAGAAGAAAGAGTATTCAGTGTCTTGAAGTTGAGATGAGAGAGCCTCTTATGCCATAACCAGTTGGCATCAGATGAGGCTTTTGAGAAGAAACATGAGTTCTCAGTAGTTGTAGAGTCCATGTCTATAACATAAACATTTTCCATACGATATCCGCTGAGAGCTATCTTCTCCTTTTTGTCAGTGACAAAGCAGGATTCCTTAGTGCAAATCACTTTGTTATCCTTGTCACGCAACTGACTAATGCTTAGAAGATTATGCTTCAGTCCTTCAACATATGTGACTCTTCTAAAGGTTGTTGTACCATTAGAGAGTACACCAAAACCTCGGGTATAGCCTTTTCCATTTCCACCGAAGGTCACTGAGGGATCATTCTATTCCTTGTATTCAGTGAGCAGGTTTTTCTTTCCAGTCATGTGTCTAGAGCATCCGCTATCAAGATACCAGATACCCTTCCTGACTTGCAAACAAAGGAAGATTAGTTTGACTTGGGCACCCATTTAACCATGGGTCCACACTTGTCAGTGGTGGTAGAGGAAGTGGAAGGTTCAGCAATCTTCGCAGCATTTGAAGATTCAGCTTCAGAGTTATTCTTCACTTTGGTTAATTTCTTAACCTCGGTGGTCTTCTTTGCCTTGGGGGCATTGATCTTCACCTTAGCTAACTTTTCAGCTTTGGTGGCTGTGGGGCATTTACTAGCAATGAGATCGGTAAGTCCACAGTAATAACATTTCCTATAGCTACAAGTATCTTTAGGACCGTTTGCATGCTTACCCTTAAATTTTAAATGGGCAGGGCCAGCGCCAAGTATACCTTTGGCATTGGAAATGGGAGGAACAATCAGTTCTTTGGATTTCCTACCAATAACATCCACTCTGATTCTAGGAGTAGATCGCTGAATAAATCCAGGGATCTTATTCTTAGAAGTAGAGGGATAAGTCACTGAAGCTTTGGAAGTTTTCAGCTTAGGTACAAAGGTACCCTTCTGAGGTTTTGGATAAACAAATTTTTCTTTACCTTTAGAAGTTAAGGTAGAGATTTCCTCAGGTATAGGAGTTTTTGAAGAGGAATACTGAGAAGAGGAAGTGTCAGGGATTGAGGACACAAACATTCCAAACTTAAGCATGGAATGATCAGTGGTTGATTCTTCAGCGTCAGCTTTGTAACCAAGACCACGTTTGTCACTCAGGGGAATCTGAGACTTAATTATCTCAGTGATCGTTGTTGAGGATTTACACCATCCTTCAACCGTTGCTTTTTCAGCTTTCAATGCAGCGATAGCTTCTTCACGCTCGATTTTGACTAGCTGATTTATATGAACTTGATCTTTTAAATCTTCTTCAATTTTAGAAAGCTTTTCTATTTGAAGGTGACAATTTTTAAGTTGTTCAGCGAGATCAAGGTTTTGATTTTCAACAACAGTTTTGCCATTCATGGCATCATATAAACTCATAGTCAGGAGATCGATCTTTCGAAGACTATCAGCTTCATTAATATCTGAAATATGTGTAAAGAAAGAAGGTGATACCTTGGAGGTAGAGGTTGAAGTAGAGGGAATGTCAGAGTTTTCTTCCTCATCTTCGATTTTGGCTATGAGACAGAGATTGGCCTCATCATCATCTTCCGAGTCAGATGATTCTTCTTCATCAGAGGCAGCCCAATCAAAGTCAGCCATCAGGCCTTTTCCTTTCTTCTTAAAGCCTTTCAGCTTTGCATATTTATCTTTCAGCTTTTGATACTTGTCATCTCTAGCCCTGGGGTTAGAGGATTTCTTGGAGAAAGCTGAGGGTTTATAAACTTTGTTTGACCTGCATTCACTAGCAAAGTGTCCTACTTTTTCACAGTTAAAGCAGGTAGCAGTAGCCTTATCAACAGGAGTTGATGATCTAGGCTTGTCAGTAATTGCAAGAGGTTTGTTCTTTCTGAAATTTTTCTTTTTGGCGAATCTCCTGAACTTATTAGATAGGAGAGCCATAGATTCATCAAGATCTGAAGAGTCAGGATCTGATGAGCATTCAGAGTTAGTCTCCAACTCAGTGATAGTAACAGCAGATCGCTGAGTGGAAGGTGACTCTGAGATTAAGGCAACAGGGGTGCTTTTGGAATCTTTTACAAGATTCTTCTTAAGATGACACGACTGCTCATGATTGAGCATAGTGCCATATAAGGTAGAAAGAGTAATAGATTTTAGATCTTTTGATAGCTTGAGACACATTGAATAACTGTCCCATCTTTCAGGTAAACATTCTAAGTACTTTGTTAGAATTTCAAATTTAGAATATTCCTTACCAACGGTTTTCAGATCTATTATTAAACAGTTAAACCGCTGATGTACTTCAGAGAGAGATTCATTCTTACCACAAATGAAGCTTTCATATTGTCTTACTAGGTTGATCTTACGTGAGTCCTGGACTTCAGACGTTCCTTCATATTGAACACAGATTGTGTCTCACATGGATTTTGAGGTTTTCAGGTTCATGACGGAATGGTAGACTTCGTCAGGAAGAGCCATGGAAAGAATGGATCTGGCTTTAGTTTCGATAGCCACTTTTTTATTATCTTCATCAGACCAATTGTGAGGTTCCTTAGGCACAACTCTTTCAGGAATAGCAGCTCTAGTAGTAGTGCCTGGAACTTCAGGGTCAATTCTAACAAGAATATATGGGCCATTTTCGATGTAGTAAGGCATAGTTGGGTCTACACCTTCTAAGAAGAGTATCATCCTATTTTTCCATAGATTAAAGTTATCTCTGGAAAATCTAGGGGGTTTTGCAAGAGAACCATTGTCAATATAGTTTGTGTTTGTGTTAGTAGCCATTTTGAGAAATAGCAAGGAAGAGAAAAGATTAGTATAAGCAAGATCTTGTTTATGAGATTAAACAATCCGCTATGATACCACTTGTTGGTCCCGGAGGGTTATACAAGTTTGTAGAAGGGGGGGTTGAATACAAACACACGGATTTTTACTTTCTAAATTGTTTATTGATATAATCAAACAATTTACAACTTGTTGCGGAACAAGATTAAGGAATAAACCTAATCTAAACAAGTTATGAAAACACTAAGTTTCTTGCACTAGAATTAAGACAGAAAGGAGATAAGAATATTACTAATAATATTCTAACACTAAGAAGTAGAGAGAAGAAGAATGGCCGAGCACTTCATTTCTGAAGTAGGGTTCTTCTTATATACTGAATGCATTTAATGCATTGCAATACAACTTTACACGTGGCAGCAGCTGATTGGTTGCATGTATTGACCTTTGTGGACAACTTAGTAGCCGCATGATGAACAATGTAGAATCAGAGTTGGTTGTACGATAATGGATAGAAGGGATGTCCGTTCTGACATTTCGTACGAAGACGTGCAAGAGGATAAGACAAAAGTAACTTGTAGAGGAAACCTCATGATCAGCGTTCGTTGAACAGTACTTTATCAGCGAGTGACAAAGCTCAGCGATCGCTGAAGTCTTCTACTTGATACTTCACGTTGAGTGGACAAATCTTGGGTTCGCTGATATCCGCATCAGTTCATTAGTAGACTTGTCGCTGATTCTTGGGCTTGATCTTTGACTTTAGCTTAGAATCTTTGTTGACATGACACTTGTCTTCAGGGATCATAAGTAAACAACTAAAACTCATCAGCGATCACCAAAAGTACTGAACAGGCTCAGAGCTTTATGGATGAACAGTTTCGCTGAATGTCTAACTTTAAAAAGCATGAGTTTCCTATCAGCGGTACTGTAGAGACATAGTACTTATCAGCGATAGTTAAACTCTAATACATATTGTCTACTTACAATTTTCACTAAGTGTTTCTTAGAGAGTCATTATCAAATCACTGAGGGTTTGGATCAACAAGTTCTTGTAGGTGAGACATCATCTCATTCATTTCAGCCGGTGTTAATCGGTACGGCACGCGTGCTATTGGTGCCGCTCATGGAACAAGATCAATCTTGAATTCTACTTGTCGTTCTGGTGGTAAGCCTGGAAGATCATCAGGAAACACGTCTGGAAATTCACATACCACCCTTATATCCTCCATTCGCTTCTTTTCAACTTTAGCATCCACCACATATGCCAAATATGATGAACATCCTTTCACTAAACACCTGTGAGCTTTAGCTATCGAAATCAACGGAACATCCCCTTTTCTTTTTTTCTCCATAAATGATAACAGCATCATTTTCGGGCATAGGGATCCGGATTGATTTCTTAGCACAAAGAATTTCTACCTGATTACTCACCAACCAATCCATACCAACAACAATATCGAACCCACCTATTTCCATCAAAATCAAATCAATTGGAAATTCCTTTCCTTCTACCATAAGGGTGCAACCTTCAAGTTTCTCACGAACTAAAACTTGACCCCCGTTAGCTATTTCAACTACTAAGGCATCTTCCAAGATAGTGACAGGTATAGCTAACTTTTGGTAAAACGATCGCGATATAAAAGACATGTTGGCACCACAGTCAAATAATACTCGTCAGGAATAGAATTAACAAGAAATGTACCACAAAATACATCCGCCGATTCTTTAGCTTCTTCAGCCGTCATGTGAAATGCTCGGCCCGTTGGTTTTGGGGTATTAGATTTCCTCTTTTGATTCCCACTCTTCTTTAGCTTTGGGCTATCCCTTCGGTAATGACAGGGCTGCTTACATTCAAAACATGTCAGTCCTTGGATGAGACAGTTCCCATGGTGTGACCACTCTTACCACACTTGAAACATTCTAGTGGAGTTACTCGACACGGACCAAAGTGTTTGCTTTTACATTTCTGGCACCAATTTGGTTCCCGACGAGGCTCAAAACGAGTGTTCTTGATAAAGGGATTCGGTCTTTGCGAAGATTCCGATCGACCTTCCCACTTTCTTTTCTCTCCCACTTGAGTTTTCTCAACTTTATCTCTTGCATAGACTTCTTCTATAATCTTTGCTTCCTCAATTGTCTCTCTCAGTGTAGAAGCTTTTGAATTTTGGACTCTGGACATCATATCTGTCGGCAAACCCTTCAAGTAAGCCTTGATCTTTTCTTTTTCAGTTGGGGCCACATGCCCCACTAAATTCAGCTTCTCCAGAAAGACACGAGTGTATTCCCTTACTGATGAAGTTCCCTTCTTAAGCGTTCTGAATTCTTCCTCAATCTGATCCACTTCATTTTCGTTGCAGTATTCTTCCAATATCTTCCTTTTGAACGCTTCCCAAGTCATGGCTGCCAAAACCGGGTCTGTCACAGTTGATGTCCTGATATTCCACCATGTCAAAGCATTTCCTAGTAACATCTGGGATTCGAATCTGACCTTTGACTCTTCGTCACATTCACATGCTCTAAATGCTTGTTCCATCTCTCTAATCCAATTCATACACGCAATTGGATTATCTGAACCAACAAATTCAGGTGGCTTGCAACTTAAAAACGTCTTGTATGAACAAACTTTCTCCATCCTTCTATTAACATTCACTACTGGATTAACAGGTGGAGTTACAGTGCCGGTACCCATTTCTGGTCTCTGTGATTCGGCACTTCTGTCATTTAGCACTTTCATAAACATTTCTTATTGTTGAGTCAGTGCAACATTCATGACTCGCATCATATTTTCCATCATACGGGACTCCATCGTAGATTCCGTCGTTACCGGATTGGAAGTACCGACATTAGTTCGATGAGTTTGACTTCCTCCTTCCCCTAGGATAGGTGCCTTGGTGGACTCGCATTAGCTCCACCCCTTTCAGGTTGATTTTTCGCAAATTCATTTGCCACCCGGTCCTCTGGAGAAGTAGAAGATCTATTTGGTGTATTAACCATCGTATTCTGTTGAAGCACATAAAGATAACCATAAGAAATGGCTATACGCAACCCAAATACAAAGAAACGTACTTTATCGTTCATTAATCACCATAACAATTAGAAACAAGTATGATTACGTAACAATATATTCATAATTACAATAGCTAATTGAAATTATGAACATACTACACATAAGAATTCTCGTTACCGTCATCACAGTGTAATTAACGTATTTCTGTCGACTCTAAGACTATTATGTCTTAGTATTTCTACCCAGTCTAACAAATCATAACTTATTCATCTCAGCTTAAGTCTAGGTATCTTACGATCATACCTAGTTCACTTAAACTACAACTCTGGTACCAAACTGAAACACCCTAAAAATCACAATAAATTTAAACCTTAAATTTATCAAAGTATACTACAATATCTTCCAAGACTTTCATACATAAATGGAGCATTAGTAACGAAGATTCATATTTACAACTGAATTATCAAAAACAACCTACTAATCTAATCCAAAACAATGAGATCAAATTATAAGGGTTGTCTAGGTAATCTTCCAAAATATCTTCGTCATAAACTAATCCCCCCATTACATCTCCAAAAGTTATGATTTAAAAGTCACCCTCCGCTCATCACTTCATATCCCTTCCTGAGCCAGAACCTGATAAGAAAATTTAATTTGAAAACATTAGGCTTGCGCCTAGTGAGAACATCCAGTTAAAATCAAAACATTTATAAGCTTTGAAAACCCAATTTGTAAACAAAGCATATAAAATAACCTTTTCACAAACTTTCTTACCGTACACATAACATCTTTCGATGACGGGAATCATACCCGATTCAATGAATATGACAAACACTAAGTAAGTCATAGTATCACGTTTAAGAGCGCCACTACGAATCACTGAGGATTTTAGACTACAACTCGTGTCCAAGAAATTACAATTAAGCGTCATGCCTATTTCTTGGTGTGGAAGTAGGGATTACAATTAAACCATGCCTATCCCTTATCTTCCAATAGAAAACGGGAATTACAATTAAGTGCCATGCCTATTCCACGTTTTCACGTCACAATACGAAATGGGAATTACAATTAAGCGCCATGCCTATTCCTCATTTCAAATCAACGAGAATTACAATTAAACGCCATGCCTATTCCACGTTTATCAAATAATGCTAGTGTCTATGGATCAATTACACTTACTAGCATATGTGCGTATCAAAACCAAATCACACATCAAATCGTATCATACTTAAAGTCGAGTTATAATTATGTCCGTACTATTAAAATTGAATTCCAAATAATCAGGAATGTCTCCTATCAAAAGTTACCGGAAACTCAATAATTACCGGACACTTCCGGAAAAACTTTCCGGACTAAGTGTCCGGTACTTATATCAGGAAAACTATGGATCCGGGAATACCCGGAAATTGTGTTCGGGAAATAATCCGGAAGATAGTATCCTGGAAGCTCAATCCGGGACTTGTATCCGGGAAACTCGATCCGGGAAATGGAGTTTACCGGATACTACCGGGAAATTGAGTTTACCGGATACTTCGTAAAATAAAACTTACCCGGGAACCTCCGAACTGTACATCGATCTTTCCAACACAAAATCGTAAACCATCCAAATTATATAGACCAAGATTCACTACAGTATTAAGTTCAAATCATTCAGCCATTTGATAATAACACATAAAAATTAACCAGTAAGATGAACTCACCTTAAGACAAGCTCGATTTCAATTATGCTATCAAACTCAACCCTAGTAACCCAAATTCAGACTTGTTTCACTAAATTGGTTCAAAATTCACATTACAAACAGGATGAACTTGATTACACTCCTTAAGGATTGAATTTGAAGAAGATGATTTCATAACCTTACCGAACGAGAGTGAAGAACTCGATTTCTTTCTTTCTGCCTTTTCAACTGACTTCAAACAAAGGAATTGAGATAATCTCAATTCTCAGCCGACCCAACTTTATATATATAAACTTTCTCACTTACACAATTTAACCCAAAACTTTGTCCAAATTACAACTTCAACCCTTCGACCTTAAATTATAACATTACATTTAAAATAACCCCTTCTAATATTTTAAACGTTCCTCGTACAAAATTATGGAAATTTCGAGGTGTTACAATATTTATGTCAAAAAGAGCCCATTAAGAACACCACACTCCAAGTCCAAGCAATTAAATGATTCATTTAATGCTCAATGGTTTGGGTATATTAAGTGTTCTAGACATTGTCTTGGCTCCTATGTGGGATAAGGTTTCTCTTATCTCAACAAAGTTCCAACAGAGAGAGAGAGAGAGAGATTGTTTTTTTATACCCACGAATCAATTGCATTATTATTATTTTACATAGATTTGTTTTTTGAAAAATGCATTGGGATGATAAATTTATATGATATTTCAATAATAAAATGAATATTAAATATTTATAATAGAGAATATGTTAAGTTAAATGTAATTCTTTTTAATGTCTTTTACTTTTGATTATTTATTTTATATAAATTATAGAAAATTAACTAGAGATTTTTTTTTGGAAAGCAATCACTTCATTAAAAAACCACCAACCAAAACAGTAGCTACAAAATCACGACCAAATAGCTCAAAAAACAAAACAGAGAGCTAGCGGCAGTTTTCAAGAGACAAGCCACCACACCGACTACCCAGACAACAAATTACAAACGAAGTGAAAACAGGCTAAGGGAAACCGACCACCGCAACCGACGATGAACAACAACAACCGACGACGAGCCTAAACGAGATGGCCACCACCTATTCGAAACAGTCCCTGCTAAACCCCGGATGTCTACTCTGACAGCGCACTCCTCGGTGTTGAAAGCCACATATTCCAATCGATCCTCTTCCTACGAATCCTTGTTGCAATCCATTCGAAACTCCTCCGTTGAAAGTCAAAAAACAAATCTTCCAATTTTCATACGTCCTTCTAAAAAATAATGCGATTTCGGTGATACCATATTAAGTAAATAAAGGCCCACACCAATTCAGTCCACAGTTTAGGCTGAAATTCGTTGCCCTGAGCCGCTACTAAAGACTAAGAGATCCTCCACTGAACCGATGCTTCCTAAATCGATGCTCCACTACTGTGCCATCGCTTGCCACACCTTGTTAACTTCCTCGCATTGAAATAAAGCGTGATTGACCGATTCCACCTCATTCAAACATCTTGGACATAAAAGCGAGTTCATGTCTATGCCTATTTTGTCTAGTACCACCTGATATCGAATCCTTCCAAGACTTACCCTCCAAATTAGAATGTCGACCTTCTTTGGTATTACCTTGGACCACTTGGTTTTCGTTCCATCACCGATCATAGCCGCTATTTTCTCCTCTATCAACGTCTTCAACCCGCACAAGGAGAATTGCCCGTCCACCCCTAACAACCATTTCGGTTTGTCAATGGTGTTTGATTTCGGTCTCCAAACCTGCAGCAAAGCAAGAAGATCAACGAGCTCTCCCCTTCCCCCTGGTTCCCTTCTCCACTCCCAACTCCAAGACCACTCCTCACTAGGCTTGTAAACGAACTGAACGTTCACCGAACCGTTCGTGAACCGTTCGGCGGGAAGTTCGTTTATGTTCGTTTATTTAATAAATGAACAAACATGAACATGTTTTTTTGTTCGTTTAGTTAAACGAACGAACATGAACAAATGTCTCGTTCGTTCATTTACGTTCGTGAACGTTCGTTCATTTATGTTCGTTCATTTATGTTCGTTTATTTATGTTCGTTTATGTTCGTTTATATTTTATATTATAACATTTATATATAAATATTCATATGTGTAATTAAAATAAAACAAATGTATATTAGATGTTGGGCCTTCTTAACTTAATTTGGGAATTATATTTTGGGCTTTCATTACTTAGATTAGGACTTATATGTGGGCCTTTTTAACCTAGTTTACATACCATTACCATGATGATGAATAGTTTTTTTTTTGTTCAAACGATGTTATTTGATGAATGGTGATGGTTTTATCTTTTAAACTGTGGAATTTGGATAATTGGCGCACTAGGTAACGAAATGACAAGTAATGATGGTTGCTTTTTTATTTTTGTTCGTTTGTTTATGCTTGTTCGTTTAAGGTTGTTCGTTTATGTTTGTTCGTTTAAGGTTGTTCATTTATGTTCGTCCGTTCGTTTATGTGCGTTTACGTTCGTTTAGCACTTAAACGAACGAACACAAACGAACACGAACACGAACACGAACACGAACACACTCATTTCTTAAACAAACGAACACGAACACTTAAGATTTTGTTCGTTTACCGTTCGTGTTCGTTCATTTGTTCGGCTAAGTTAAACAAACGAACACGAACAAACCTCTGTTCGTGTTCGTTCGGTTCGTTTACAAGCCTACTCCTCACCCACCCACTTCCCTCTCTCGACTACCACCGCATCTTAATTAGTTTCAAGATGCCAAAGCCTTTTAAACTTTTGACACAATGACTCACTCGAATGCCATCTCTCCGACCAAAAATGTGTATCCCTCCCATTCCCCACTTCTTTTCCAAACGAAGAAAAGAAATCAATCCCCGACTTTTCCAAATCCTTACCCAATTTCACAATCCCGGCCCACACCGATTTACCCCGAAAGACCGATCCACACCCCCTTCTAGCCCCCTTACACCCATAAATGTTTTTTTCACAATTCTAACCCAAAACGCCTCTTTTTCCCGTACAAATCTCCACCACCACTTTCCCACCAAGCCTCAATTCGACACTTGCAAACTCCCCACATTTAGTTCCCCACTCTTGAAGTCCCTCACAACTTTCTCCCATTTGACCCAAGTCACCCCTCTCTCATAACTTGAATCTTTGCCCCCCCCCCCCCAAAAAAAATACGACTTCTTACCCCCTCTAACTCACCGATCACTCCTCTTGGGGCACGAAAAAACGAGAAGTAATACAAAGTTAAGTTACCTAGAACCGTTTTACCAAAGTCCACCTACCACCGAATGATTCGCTCTCCAAGAAGGTAACTTGCTCTTTATCTTTTCCACGACAACTTCCAATTTTCAATTCTATTCATTGCCGCTCCCACCGGAAGGCCAAGATACATGAACGGAAGCGACCCGTAACCGCAACCCAAATTTCTCCAACTTCCACACCCACTCCATAAAGCTTGCTCTTGCTAATATTGATCTGTAAGCCCGATACTAAATGAAAACATTTTAGGATTTTCATAAGGTTTTTCAAGTTAAGAGCACTCCACTAGAGATGTTCACATTATTATCAACAACAAAAAATCACATTTCAAATTTAAATATTGCAACATTATATAAGAGCACCTCCAACAGCTTTTCCATTTTAGAGAAAATGAAGAATATGAGGATTTTGGGTTGTATTTGTGCTCCAATAGCTTCCCCAAAACTATCTCCAAAATGGAGAAAGTATGAGAGAGAGAAAGTTTTTCTCCAATATGGAGATAACCCCAAAAAAGATTACTACATGAGAGAACCAATAGAAATCTTTGTTAAAAATTATTTAGAAAAAGAAATAATATTTTAATAGATGAATGAAATATTTTAATATTATAATCAATGTTTTTTCTCTAAAATGGAGAATCTGTAGAGATGAATATAATTTTTTTGGAGATTTTGACTTTTAGTTTTCCAATTTGAAGAAATTTTGGAAATATGTTGTAGATGCTTTAAGCTACCAAATTTTAAGTAATTCTAATATATCAAAAATTTAAATATTTGGACTATTACAATTTTAAATGTCAAAATGACATCCAAACATTATTCAGTTACATCATATGACAACTTTAAATGTCAAAATGACATCCAAATATTATTTAGTTATATCAGAAATGATATGTTTTATTTTTGGGAAATTAATTAAAATACCCCAAGTTTGACCAACTGTTACCGAAATACCCTAAATTTTTTCAATTTTGCAAAAATACCCACGATGGATCCCACGGTCGCGGGCTAGGGCTGACGTGGCACGTATTTTGGCCCCAAATGCCCCGCGAAGCCCCTCAACTTTGGCCGCGGTGCACTTTTGGTCCCTGCCCGCGATCGCAGCCCGCGATGGACCAAAATTTACAGTTTTGGTCCCTGAAAATTTACAGTTTTGGTCCCTGAAAATTTACACTTTTGGTCCCTGTACTTAGACGAATCTTGCATGCTTTTACTGTTTTTTTCCACAATTATTGTACTTTGAAGACCGATTTGTGGTTGAAATTCATTTTCATGTTTGAGATTTCATCCATAAATACCAGTAAGATGCAATTCACAATTCACATTTCCTCTTGCTTTCTTTCTTGATTTCTCTCTTGCTTTCTTTCTTTGAATTGTTTTCTCTCTTGATTTCTCTTCTCTCATTTAATCCACAAATGACATCGTCATCAAACCCTAAGGCTACTCCTGAAAAAATGTCACCTCAAATCGAGGTCGCCATAGCAAAAAAGGAAAAGGAGATAGATGAACTAACAGAAGAGTGGAAAAAAATTATGGACAGGAAGGCAGTCCATTTGAGAAAGATCGAAGAGGAAGACAGGGAGATCAAAAGGATGAAAGGGGATATAAAAGCTCGGGAGGCTCGTGTTCGTCGAGAACAAGAAGCAATTCACCATATTCTGCAAGACTTCGCAATTATTCAAGCGAAGGTAAACGAGAAGCAAGCTTGGATTGATGAAACTAAATCAATTTTTAAGTAGGTGGTGGTTATATTTTTTTTTTGTTTTTGTTTTTTTTATATACTAATATTTCATTTACTTAATTAATATGTTTTTTAATTATCTCATTTAATATGTATAAACTTTCTTAATTATCTTATTAATTTTTTGTTTCACCTATGAAATCTAGTAAAAAAATTTAGAACTATCGATGTGCATATACGAACAAACATTACAAACTTTAAATACAAATTATTTGTTCACCTGTAAACTTTAAATAAATATTATTGGTTTACCTATTAACTTTAAACAAAAGTTATTGGTTCGCCAATGAACTTTCTGGTTTCACCAATGAACCTCTGTAAAAAATTCGGAACAATCAAAGTTAATAGATGGAAACAACACTATAAACTTTAAAAAAATAAACATCATATAAAACTAGAATATCTTCAAAAAAAATCCAAATATAAAACACGAGTATATTCCAAGATAAAAATAATTTATTTCAAAACTGTTCTCCATTTAGTGCAATTTAACTTATTTACTTTTTATTATTTTATAACATTTCATTTAATCATAATCGTTGTTCAAGAAAATGAACTATTTAAATGAGTTTGTAAAGTTACCATTATTTACATAGAATTTAATTAAAATACCCAGAGTTTAACTTTGACTTACCAAAATACCCATTTTTTCAACTTTTGCCAAAATACCCATTTTTCCTGCGATATATCTCGCGATCGCGGGATAGGGTATAATATGAAAATTTTGATCCCGCGATATATCCTTCTATAACTAATAAACATTCAATTTGTGAGTGTGCCGCGGGACTCATCCTGCTATCGCGGGACTCATCCTGCTATCGCAGGATCAAAATTTTCATATTATACCCTATCCCGCGATCGCAGGATATATCGCGGGAAAATAGGTATTTTGGCAAAAGTTGAAAAAAATGAGTATTTTGATAAGTCAAAGTCAAACTTTGGGTATTTTAATTAATTTCTCTTATTTACATGGTTAACAAAAAAACAAGCCTCTAAATATGTAAGACTATGTTTAATGGCAATCTCAACCAATCCAATCTCAATTAAAATATTACTTTCTCTTTCATCCACTTACATAATATTCAACTCCAATCCAATCTCAAAATTTTCATACTCCAACCACAATCCCCTACAATCCAATCTAATCTACAATATTATTTTACAAAAATTATATATTTTATTTTTTATACATATAATTTTGGTATATTTTTTATACAATAATTTTTATAGGGAAATTGATTAAAATACCCAAAGTTTGACCAACTGTTACCGAAATACCCAAAAAAAATTCATTTTGCAAAAATACCCAAAATACCCGCGATGGATCCCGCGATCGCGGGCTAGGGCTGACATGGCACGTACTTTGGGTACAAATGCCCCGCGAAGCCCCTCAACTTTGGCCGCGGTGCACTTTTGGTCCCTGCCCGCGATCGCAGCCCGCGATGGCCCGCGATGGACCAAAATTTTCACTTTTGGTCCCTGAAAATTTACACTTTTGGTCTCTGAAAATTTACACTTTCAACCCCTGTACTTAGACGAATCTTGCATGCTTTTACTGTTTTTTTCCACAATTATTGTACTTTGAAGACCGATTTGTGGTTGAAATTCATTTGCATGTTTGAGATTTCATCCATAAATATCAGTAGTATGCAATTCACAATTCACACTTCCTCTTGCTTTCTTTCTTGATTTCTCTCTTGCTTTCTTTCTTTGAATTGATTTCTCTCTTCTCTCATTTCATCCACAAATGGCATCGTCATCAAACCCTAAGTCTACTCCTGAAAAAATGTCACCTCAAATCGAGGTCGCCATAGCAAAAAAGGAAAAGGAGATAGATGAACTAACAGAAGAGTGGAAAAAAATTATGGACAGGAAGGCAGTCCATTTGAGAAAGATCGAAGAGGAAGACAGGGAGATCAAAAGGATGAAAGGGGATATAAAAGCTCGGGAGGCTCGTGTTCGTCGAGAACAAGAAGCAATTCACCATATTCTGCAAGACTTCGCAATTATTCAAGCGAAGGTAAACGAGAAGCAAGCTTGGATTGATGAAACTAAATCAATTTTTAAGTAGGTGGTGGTTATATTTTTTTTTGTTTTGTATTTTTTTACTGTGTTGTTATTTGTATTTTTTTTACTGTGTTGTTGTTTTGTATTTTTTGTTGTTGTTAATTTATCTGAAAAGTAGTTTTTAAGCCGCTGAACCACGGTTAGGTTGGATACATCATGCAAGGTCAAGTCAGAGGTTACCTCATTCGTGGGCCTACTTCTCTTGTAGAATATATGACAACCCTCAACTCATTTGCTAAAGTGTGTGCGGGTTGTGGTACACAATGGCCATACGTGGTTGCAAAAGCAGAAGCCGTTGAAGAAGGGTCAGAAAGATTGAAGATGAAGAGCTTGTTGGATGGAATACAAACTAGCTGTGTTATCAATGTTCATTTAGAAGCATATGTATGTGTATGTGTATATATATAATATGAAATGGGGTTTTGACAAGTTGGTATCACTGGACTCATTTAAGAATTGTGAAAATGGGTATTTGACGAATGATGATTCATGTGTGTTTGGAGCTGAAGTGTTTTAAACACACATGAATCATCATTCGCCAAATACCCATTTTCACAATTCTTAAATGAGTCCAGTGATATCAACTTGTCAAAACCCCATTTATAAACAATTCTACCTTCTCCTATTGCCATTCACGATATCTATAAACACATTCAAATAATAATAATTTAAAACGATTTAATGAATTAGTTAATATATGATTATTATGTTAATGCGATAGGAGTGTAAAACAAAATTGAAAAAAAATAAGAGATGTACCATAAATTAAATAATTAACTATAAGGTTATGAATTTTAATGTATAACTGTATATGATATATATTAAAATATATAAATCCAAAAAAATTCAAGATTGGGCTCATTTCGAAGGTATCGAAGAGACGATTATAATGGTGTAATTTATTAAAATTAAAACGTATCTAATATGAATATATTTATCATTTACAAACTAGCTGTGTTATCAATGTTCATTTAGAAGCATATGTATGTGTGTAAATATATCATTTACAAATCAGTGTTTAGATCAACAGTATCAAGCTGTGACGGGCCCGGGGTGTGACTGACAGAATGTCTCCTTGGCACGGTTGAAGGGGCGGGATTTGGACACTCTCCACGAGTGTATCCTACGCATTGGCACCGAGTACATCTTCGTTGTATCGAACTTTCACCACGTGATGGACGTCGGTCGTTCTTTCTCGGTCTCCCGGCCCTGTTCTTATCCATTAAAGGTGGATAGCATGGTGGAAGCGGGTCGGGTGGATACACCCATGCTGCAGGGGGTCCAGCTGGGTTTATTACCTCCACGTATGTTTTCCGGTAATATTCGGACGTGAAGAAAGGTACAGCCAAGTCGCTGCAATCTGTACGACCCATATATGTTGCTGCAGCGATGGCATGGCCGCACGGTAACCCAGATTTATCCCATTCGCGACACGAACAAAGGTGGTCTTCCATATTCACAATCGCGTTAATATAGTCATCATGCACCTCGTACTTCCCATACCCGATTGCTCTTACCGGCCATGTCGCCGCACAACGCGCCCTGTACTGAACGATATTCTCCGCCGTTGGTGTGAGTGCATTTTGTATCTTAGCTCCTTTTAGGCGTCGAATTTGGTACCACTCTTGTTGAAAGGCCCGAAAGTAGTCCATAAGATTAACAATCGGACATCTACGCGCAAAACGGGAGAGTGCATTCACAGACTCTGCACTATTCGAGGTCAGAATGTCATACCGTTGTCCAGGAAAATGGGCCGCGGACCACCTCTCCGGTCCAGCATCGTCAAAGACTTTGGCTGCTTCCTTGACACTGTATCGTAGCATATTCATATACTTGTTAAACTCCCGATCCGTATATGCTCTGCATGCCGCCCAATAGACATCCTTGTAGGTGGTAATACGTTTGTCCTTGGATTTGGCGTTCATCTCCAAATGTCGACAGCATATGGCGTGAGGGGCGTTTGGGTACATGGCAGAGATTGCGGCGCTTATGGAAGGAGCCTTGTCAGACATAAACACCAACCCTTGCGGGTCTTCGATAGCTTGTCTCAACATGGACAGAAACCAAGTCCACTCGTCCCCGGTTTCGGACTTGCCTACGCCGAAAGCTACTGGAACGATGGAGTTATCCCCTTCCATGGCAACCGCCAGGAACATCATACCCAAGTAACGGCCCTTTAAATGGGCTGCGTCTATTATCAGGACACGACGTAGATTTTCCAGAAATGTGCGGATCTGCAAAAACATAGGTTAAAATGTTATAGTTTATAATGTGTAAATGTTATAGTTTATAATGTGTAAACATATGACGTGTTAAAATACGTACCGCGGGTCCAAGGGCCACGAAGCACATCTCAAACCGTCCACGTGAATCGGTCCGTAGCTGCGTGACAGTACTAGGGTTCTGCAGCTGCAAATTATATAAATATGTCGGGAGTCGTTCATACGACTCCTCGAACGTGCCTCTCACCATAAACAGTGCATGGCAGCGCGCACGCCACGCTTGGTGGTAATCAATCGTGACGCCGAACTGCCGGTGAACGTCGTGGACGATGTCCTTTGGACGCAATGACCTGCTAACATCAAGAAATTTGTTTTTCAGGATCGCACCCAAAGTCTTTTTGTCGGCTTGTTTGTGGTGGGGATTAAGTTGCGTCCTCGTACAAGTGTGTACGCCGTGCAACTTTCTAATCATTATCGCCCCTCCTTTGGGACCCGTGTGAATCGCGTACAACCTCCACTCACACTTTTCTCTAGCACATTCAACTACGTATTTGCTTTTGTCAGATGCCCGCACGCGACTTTGGAAACCATCTTCCAAGAACTTGAGTCCGATCTGACTTGCTAAGAGATCCTTCGAATCGAATATCTGACCTGCTGTTAAACTTTCACTGCGAATATAAGGTGTAGGTTCGTAGCTTTGTGTCTGGGTATGGGAGTTTGGAAGAATAGGGGGCATATCAAAAAAGTCATTTATCTTACTACATGATTTTCTACTAGGGGTATATTCTTCGTGATCATCATTATCGGTGTCTGATCTGTCTATTTCAGAATTACCCGTTCTGAAAACGTGGGTTTCGTCATCAGCAACTCCAGCAGTACGCCATTCGTGTGGTTGTGGTGGTTGTTGTTGTTGAGAATCAGGCTGCACTATTTGTTGAGAATCAGGATGCTCTATTTGTTGAGAATCACCCTCCTCGTCACCGTCGTCGTCACCGTCGTCGTCACCGTCGTCGTCACCGTTGGATACGTCGGGATACACAAAGAGTAATGGGGGTCTTTCTGAATCGACTACAAGGTGCAGAAAAGTAGATATATCCCCATCGTTGGATAAATCCACAAATGACCCATCGCCATTTTTAAATACTAACTTGCAAATATCAGAAGAGTTGATTCCACATTTTTGAATGGCGTATGCAACAAACTTCTGATAAGTGTAGTTTACTGACACTTTTACACCATGCTTAGATTTATAAGCAAAATTCCACTCATTGTTATCTTGCACCCATTCACCATCAAAACAGAAATATAGCTTAGCTTTTGCAACAGATGAACTCATTTTTTCAGTAGTATCTCAAACACAAAATATTGCAGAAAGAAATATTGCAACAATGAAATCGTTGTGTGGGGATTATGGCTTGCATTTTACGTCTATTTATCAATGAAACAACCAACATATCAGAAAACCAATCTCTCATTTCATCCACAAACTGGTATTCCAAAAACATTGATTTAACATTGATTCAAACATGCAAATGAATTTCAACCACAAATTGGTCTTTAAAGTGCAATAATTGTGGAAAAAAATAGTAAAACAGGGGCTGAAAGTGTAAATTTTCAGGGACCAAAAGTGTAAATTTTCAGGGACCAAAAGTGTAAATTTTGGTCCATCGCGGGCTGCGATCGTGGGCAGGGACCAAAAGTGCACCGCGGCCAAAGTTGAGGGGCTTCGCGGGGCATTTGGGGCCAAAGTACGTGCCACGTCACCGTATCCCGCGATCGCGGGACCTCATCGCGGGTATTTTGGGTATTTTTGCAAAATTGAAAAAATTTAGGGTATTTTGGTAACTCAATGTTTGACTTAGGATATTTTAATTAATTTCCCTTTATTTTTCTTGTTCTAAATACTTTTTGACTTTTCTAAAAAGTTTAAAGGTGAAATGGTCAATACATAGGATAGGAGGAATAGGTATTTGTTTATTGGGTACAAGTTGCATGTTTGTGAGTTTATCTACAATGAGTACCGCCTATCCCATGAACCCACTGAACCCAATTGCCAACTCAGCGCCACATCAGCTTTTCTCTTTCCTACCCTCCTTACTCTATAGTGGAGTACCGCCTACCCACCCTACCCGCTAAATACATTCAGTTTCAATTAAAAAAAATCTTCATCGGGTTCATGAACCCGCCCCCCTTACCCGCTCCCTAACCCCCCCCCCCCCCCCCCCCGTACCCCCTTACCCGCTAACCCGATTGCCACCTCGGTCGAACCCGCCTGCGTACCCGAGGGCGCTACAGGTGGCCTTATAGATTATTAAGAGCATCTCCAACGTAGGTTGTTATAAGAACCTCTTTTTGTGTTTTTTTCTGCCATCTCTTTTTCACTTTATCAATTTAAAAATTCACATAAAAGTTCACAATGGTAATTCTTATAAGAACCTTATTTTTGTGGGTCTCATGTATTTGTCTACATCAATAATTATTTTATATTTATAAATAAATATCAAATATTAAATTTAAGTGTCAATAGGAATGATGACATTGACATTTTACACAAACTTCATGGTAAGAACCAATGTTCTTAAATAAGAACCCAAGGGGGATGAGGTTCTTATAAGAACTCTCCATAATGATAGTTCCTACAAACAACATCACTTTTTGCTTATAAGAACCTTGCATTGGAGATGCTCTAATTGTTATAAGTAGGTGACATTTGTTTATTAGAATGGTTTAAAGGGTTTGTAACCAGAGGGATTTAAATTTATAAGGATTTAAAATCTTTGATATATTTAGTTTTGGATGATTCTACAAATCAAATACGAGATTAAAATAGATTTGAAATTTAAATCCCTTAAATAATTTTATTTCTACAAATCCAACTGGCCCTTAGACTATGGTTAGGCCATCCGTAGCCCATTCGGGATGGGCAGGATGGGCTACGGCCCTTGCGGGGTTGGCGGGGCGGGATGGATTCCGGGGATGGGATCCCGATTCATCCCGAAGGGTTTTTAAAAAAAAATTAATTTAATTTTTAAAAATAATGCCGTTGAACGGCTCTTTGTAAAAAAAAAATTCTCAATTTAATCTCACTATATATTTAACCCTCAACCTCTTATTTCTCACACCTTTCAACCTCTTATTTTTCACACCTCTCAAATTCTCTCAACCTCTTATTTCTCACACCTCTCAAACTCTCTCAAATTCTCTCAACATCTTATTTTTCACACCTCTCTCATCATGAATTCAAACAGAACACCTACATCCCGTCGTAAACGACCGAATACACCACAATCGCAAGAAGATCAAGAGCTTGGTTTCCAAGCGTTTACACAACAAGGTTATCGTCCGCAATGGTCGCAACAAATTCCGCCACAATGGTCGCAACAAAATCCGCCACAATATCCGCAACAATTTCCCCAACAATTTCACCAACAATTTCCTTACCAATTTACACGTCCCGGTTTGATTGAACAAGGTTTTACTCCGGCCAACTACAATCTTCCTTCACCCGCAATCAATCTCGACGACGACATTGTTCCGGAAACCCAACCTTCTACCCCGAACACACCACAATCTATCCCGACACAAGAATCTAACCCGGAACCATCAAATCCGAGACCAACGAAAGCCGCCAAACAAACGTGGAGTAAAGCCGAGGAACTCGCGTTAGTGTCGGCGTGGGTTGACGTTTCGGAGGACCTCGTGGTCGGTAACGCACAAAGCGGTGGTAATTATTTTTATTGTTATTATTATTATTATTATTATTATTATTATTATTATTATTATTATTATTCTTATACTTAATTTTACATAAATGTAGGAAGTTTTTGGGGCCGAATCGGGCATGTGTTCTTTACTCGCATGGGTCGTGAACCAGGTTATAGATCAACCCATCAACTCAATAGCAAGTTCAACGACCTCAATAAAAGAGTTAATTCGTTTGGCGGCATCTACAACAACTTGCTCAATAATAGATCAAGCGGGATGAGTGAGGCCGATATATCCCGAACGGCACACGAACGGTATCTAGCACGCCATAAAGTTGCTTTCACTCACGAACAAGCTTGGGACGTCCTAAAAAAATGTCCAAAATGGGGAGCCGTTCCAACGATGACGACAACTTCATCGCGGGGTTCAAAACGTACCCAACCTTCCGATGATGATGATGACGAGCAAATTCAACGACCCATCGGGAGAAACAAGGCAAAAAAAATCAACGAGTAATACGTCCGGGACGAATACGGAAGAAAGTGTTACTCAGTTGTTGACGACGTTCAACGACAAGATTGATGATACAATGGAATACAAAATGAAAAAACTCGATCTCGAAATCGAACGCTCAAAACTCGAACGACATAGGTTGGAACAAGAACTCGAAATCGAACGCTCAAAACGATTTGAGAAAGACTTCGAGTTTTTCATGACCCCGCATGATCACCTTACGGGAAACGCTTTGAGGGTTACTTTAGCGAGAAAAGAGCAAATTCAAAAAGTTCATAATTGGTAGTGTTTTGTATTTTGTAATTTTTATTTTTAATGAATGGTATGAATTTTTATTTTTATTATTTATCTTATTTTTATTTATTAAAAAATATATAAATATTTTTATTTTGTTAAATAATTAAATGTATAAATAAAATAATTAAAATAAATGAGGTGGCAAAAGAGTTTGAGGGAATGGGGTAAGGGTGTTTAGGGATTGTTAGGGATTGAGTGAGGGATGGGAGAAAAGCTGATGTGGCGCTGATGTGGAGCTGGAATATTTGAAAGATGCTCTCATGGGGTACTGATGGCCTTAGTGGTGATCTCATTTTTGAGATCGTGAATAAGACAAAAACATTTGTTAAAAAAATAAATAGAAAAGAAAATTTATCAACACAATCTCAAGCAATCCTCATCACCGTCACGAACCAAGATTGATTTGGATTGTTGATTTATTTTTAAAAGAAATTGACACGTGTCATTATTTTGTGTTTGAGATACTACTGAAAAAATGAGTTCATCTGTTGCAAAAGCTAAGCTATATTTCTGTTTTGATGGTGAATGGGTGCAAGATAACAATGAGTGGAATTTTGCTTATAAATCTAAGCATGGTGTAAAAGTGTCAGTAAACTACACTTATCAGAAGTTTGTTGCATACGCCATGCAAAAATGTGGAATCAACTCTTCTGATATTTGCAAGTTAGTATTTAAAAATGGCGATGGGTCATTTGTGGATTTATCCAACGATGGGGATATCTCTACTTTTCTGCACCTTGCAGTCGATTCAGAAAGACCCCCATTACTCTTTGTGTATCCCGGCGTATCCGACGGTGACGACAACGGTGACGACGACGGTGACGAGGAGGGTGATTCTCAACAAATAGAGCATCCTGATTCTCAACAAATAGAGCAGCCTGATTCTCAACAACAACAACCACCACAACCACACGAATGGCGTACTGCTGGAGTTGCTGATGACGAAACCCACGTTTTCAGAACGGGTAATTCTGAAATAGACAGATCAGACACCGATAATGATGATCACGAAGAATATACCCCTAGTAGAAAATCATGTAGTCAGATAAATGACTTTTTTGATATGCCCCCTATTCTTCCAGACTCCCATACCCAGACACAAAGCTACGAACCTACACCTTATATTCGCAGTGAAAGTTTAACAGCAGGTCAGATATTCGATTCGAAGGATCTCTTAGCAAGTCAGATCGGACTCAAGTTCTTGGAAGATGGTTTCCAAAGTCGCGTGCGGGCATCTGACAAAAGCAAATACGTAGTTGAATGTGCTAGAGAAAAGTGTGAGTGGAGGTTGTACGCGATTCACACGGGTCCCAAAGGAGGGGCGATAATGATTAGAAAGTTGCATGACGTACACACTTGTACGAGGACGCAACTTAATCCCCGCCATAAACAAGCCGGCAAAAAGACTTTGGGTGCGATCCTGAAAAACAAATTTCTTGATGTTAGCAGGTCATTGCGTCCAAAGGACATCGTCCACGACGTTCACCGGCAGTTCGGCATCATGATTGATTACCACCAAGCGTGGCGTGCGCGCTGCCATGCACTGTTTATGGTGAGAGGCACGTTCGAGGAGTCGTATGAACGACTCCCGACATATTTATATAATTTGCAGCTGTAGAACCCTGGTACTGTCACGCAGCTACGGACCGATTCACGTGGACGGTTTGAGATGTGCTTCGTAGCCCTTGGACCCGCGGTATGTATTTTAACACGTCATATGTTTACACATTATAAACTATAACATTTTAACCTATGTTTTTGCAGATCCGCACATTTCTAGAAAATCTACGTCGTGTCCTGATAATAGACGCAGCCCATTTAAAGGGCCGTTACTTGGGTATGATGTTCCTGGCGGTTGCCATGGACGGGGATAACTCCATCGTTCCAGTAGCTTTCGGCGTAGGCAAGTCCGAAACCGGGGACGAGTGGACTTGGTTTCTGTCCATGTTGAGACAAGCTATCGAAGACCCGCAAGGGTTGGTGTTTATGTCTGACAGGGCTCCTTCCATAAGCGCCGCAATCTCTGCCATGTACCCAAACGCCCCTCACGCCATATGCTGTCGACATTTGGAGATGAACGCCAAATCCAAGGACAAACGTATTACCACCTACAAGGATGTCTATTGGGCGGCATGCAGAGCTGTAAAGCCCGTGTCCCGGTATGTAATTTCTTTTATTAATTCTTCCCTTTTAAGTTTGAATTATTGTGGTTTCCGTTATCGGGGTTAGTCGAGTTGGGTCAAATCGTTAAATTGTCGAATTTTTTTGGTTAGTGGTGAGGGAGTTGTAAGTGGAGGGGCTAATTATGCCAAAGGCCCAAAGATACCACATGGGTTTCGGCCCATGCTGAATTGTCGAGACCTTTTCTTTTGGTGAAAGTTTGGTGGCCGTGAGTTGGAAGAAAAGGAAAGACAACCCTCAACCCTACGGCTCTTGTTGGTGTTTCTTGTTTTTGGGTGTGGTCGTTGGCCGGAGAAAAAGACGAGAAGGGAGAGAATGAGTGAGATCGCAAGAAACCGAGAGAGATAGAGCGGCGAGAAGAGAGAGAGAGGGAGTTCGCCGGAAAGTGTGGAGGTCGTCGCCGTCGTTGTCGTGTCCGTCGGAGAAGAAGAGTGAAGGTGTCGGGTTTCGTCGTTGTGTCGTCATCGAGGTAAGGTTTCACTCGACGTTTCTTTTCTTTTCGTTTTCGTCACCGGAGGACCACCGCCGGCCGCCGCTGCCGCTGCCGCGCCGCCACTGTGGTGGCTGGGTGTCGGGTGGCGGTGGTGGTGTGAGTCGTTGGTGCACGCGGTAGGGTGATCGAGAGGGTAGTGGTCTCGCGGTGGTTTGCGGGTTGTTTTATTTCCTCGTCGATGAACCGCCGCCGGCCGCCGTCGACGACCACCACTGCCGGAGGGCAGAGGGTAGTGCGTGGCCATGTCTTATTAATAATCACCGTAGAATCCGTTAAGCCTTGGCTTAATCGTTTAAGCCGTTTCGTTAAAACCGACGTTTTTTTTAATCATCAATTCATGTGGAAAATGGTGCAGCCACTGTTTTTACGACGGCTATAACTTTTCCGTCGTAACTCCGTTTGAGCCGAAACTGGCGCCCACGGTTCAAGTTCAGGGTCGGTCACGTTTTCCGTGTTTTAGCGGAAAACTGGTTCGGTGTTTCGTCATTTCATGTGAAAACTTCTGGAATCTGCCTTGATCTTGCGAAAATCATAACTTTCTGCTCGTAACTCGGTTTGGGGTGAAACCAGTGTCAAAAGTTCCCTTTTTGAGTCTAGAAACTTTTCTGTGTTTTGTCCAAAACCCAGTTCGGGACGTAGCATGGGTCGATTTGTCGTTTTATACTGAAAGGTGCTGAATTTCGCTGTTCCGGAAACTGTTTTTGTAAAATCCGTAGTAAATTGTAGAAAAATCGTTAGGAGGCGTATAATATGTCCTTGGAACCCTAACTCAGAGTACTTTCTGGTAATGAAATAATATTGAGATTTTACTGGGTTTAAAGGGGTCGAAATAGGTCCCGAACAGACCTGTTTGGTGAGACCGTAAAATAGTTTTAGTGACGGTTTAAGCGTGTGTCGTGTCATAGGGTCCGGGTCTCGTATTGACACGTTTTAACATGCGTTTAGGTGCTGGGAAGTGACCGTAATTGTGAAGCTTGAATTGTGTTATTAAGCTGGGCGCGCTTTCGAGGTGAGTTCTCTCACTGTGTAGTTAGGGGTTGTATGCATGTCGTAATAGTTTGTATGTACTATTGTCTTTGTGGTGTGAACTAGTTGTTTGTGGTGTGTAATATTTGATTGGTTTGAATGCTTGGTATAAATGTGTTACATTACAATTCGGTGGGACCGAGGCCTCGATGGTACTGAGGTGTTGGTTACATTACAATTCGGTGGGACCGAGGCCTCGATGGTACTGAGGTGTTGGTTACATTACAATTCGGTGGGACCGAGGCCTCGATGGTACTGAGGTGTTGGTTACATTGCAATTCGGTGGGACCGAGGCCTCGATGGTACTGAGGTGTTGGTTACATTACAATTCGGTGGGACCGAGGCCTCGATGGTACTGAGGTGTTGGTTACGTTACGATTCGGTTGGATACATATTTACCTGTAGATGTTTACTCGTTTTATGTATCTGTGATGTTGTTGCTTATGTGCGGATAGGGGTGATGTGTATATAATTCCTATATGCGCATGTGTTGGAATTCACTAAGCTTCGTGCTTACCCTTTCCCAATAAACTGTGGTTTCAGGTACGGGCGGCTCCAAGGCGTGACGAGTACACACTGGCGCGCGAGAAGAGCTGGTTGCTTTATGATTTTAATAATTAAACGTTTATTCCGCTGGTTTTATTTTATAAAGACATTAATTATGTGTTTGCAAACGAAACGTTGGGATCATTTATTGAGTTGTTATCAATGATTTGTTTCTTTAAAAATTTAAATTTGCTTGTAATTTTTGGGACGTTACAACTTGGTATCAGAGCACAGCTTGAGTGAATCAAACGCACCTCGGTGCGTTTGGTCTCAAGTTGCGGCTGGGAAATTTTCAAATTCGTTTTTCTAAATCGTTTTGGAGGTAAAAGAAAAAGTAAAAACCCGTTCGAGGAACGGTGATTAAGGGCGCAGTGTGTACAGTCAGCCGGAGCCGAAGGGAAAGGTACAATGCTTAGTGTTTTATTGCTTTCTAGATCATAGAGTATGCATGCTAGATTGCCTGTTGTGGACACTATGCTGTATGTTGAACTACTTGCTATTAGGAATTTATGCTAATTATGATAGGTTACTAAGTGGATGCCCTCTAGGTTGTATGCAGTAAGAGATTTATAGCCTTAGAATATTCGATTTAGTTCTATTGCGCAGCTCTTGTTTGAGTCCAACCGTTCTAGGATAGAGTCTTGTATTCGACTGTCTATTTATTTCGCACTGCATATAATCGGGTATTCGCGAGGTCACCCGTTATAATTAGTAGGGATTCGGTAGTAGCAAGGGTAGTGGGATAAGAGGAAGTTCCTAGAGAGCTGGGAAGGGTGTTTATGTATGAGTACGTGTGCTAGATTGCTTTCTAGAACATAGGAGTATGTATGCTAAATTGCTTGGTGCTTGTTACACTGTATTGCATGTCTGCTGCTTGCTATTAGGGATTTGGCAGTAGCAAGGGTAGTGGTTTGGATGGAATTCCTAGGGAGCTAGGAAGAGTGTGTACATATGGCGGTGCGGGCATATGTGTATAGTTTCGGCGAGAAACTACTTGGACCCCTTGGGATGGAACTCGGAACGGGCGATGATAGGTGTGGATGGTAGTAGTAGAGCTCCTACTACCGGAAGCACAGGATCAATGCTCGAGTCGGGGAAGTCACGAGGAATCCAAGGAGTTGAGCGTGAGTGTTGTTAGTATGAGTTATTATGTGCTAATAACGCGTTGTATTGTCTACCCAGAATAGCCATCACATGGAGGAACCACTATAGTAAACCTACTAGTACAGGTGTGTACTCGAAGTGTTTTGAGGTGATGATCATTGGGGGTAGTGATGAAGGTCCTAAACTAGTAGTCGTTGGAATAGAAAGACGATTATAGTATTAGTCACTTGGAGTGACGATAAGGATGATATTTGTTGTAAGCAGATCAGTTCGGGCCAAGATGGAAGATGGTGCTAGAGTCATAGGCTTATAGAGCCGACTTTGATTTGAGGAAAAATCGTAGGGATTATTTGACGTAATTTTCCATCTTGCCCTAAGAGGTTTAAATGTCCGGAGGACGATAGTGGATTGGAAAGGTAGAGAGGAGCATGAGTTGAGACGTTGAATGCCGAATGAGTCATGCACGAAGTTATTTTTGAAAATAAGATTGCATTAACAAATTCTTGTGTTTTAAATCTTTGTATGGGCGGTGTTTTGGAATTTTGGGGAACTGCTCAGCACACACACAAGATTTTGAAATATGGTTTAGAAAGTGTATGAAATCGTTTTATCTCGGGAGTGCAAACTTTGTTAGAATGTGTCTCATTTTCGTTATTTTTTTCAACGGTTCTTTCGGGTACGATGTTATCCGTGTTTTGTGGTGGTTAAGATGTTGGGTAAGTGACTACGGTTTGAGACTCTAACATTGGAACTCCTCCACATGTGTTAGAGTTGAGACGAAAAGTTACATTCCACGATGTCTGTATAAAGGCTATTTTGGTGATTTGTTTAAAATGAGTTTGGAATACCGGTGTCGCTTAACTTTTCGTTCGAGAGTTTGTGTTACTAAGTGTTTTATTGCAAATAGTTCAGTGTGTGGATTGATTCATGCGTGACATAAGTGATGCATGGAGGAATTTTGGTAACATTTCATAAGGGGTTGTTTAGTGCGCTTTTTAGTCAGCTAAAGGTTTTATTGACATTTCCATAAAAATGCGATTTATCGACTTAGGAGTATGCATACTGGGGTAACCTTTGTTCTCGACATTTTGATGAACGAGTCGTGCATGAAAATGTTTTAGTTCCTTTTTGTCGAAATGAAAGACCATTTGATCCAAGGAGTGTTTTAATGTTGTGAACATCATGCAGACGATTAAAATGTGTTATATTTTGGAAATATAAATGCGTAGATTTTTTACATTCGATTAATTTAGGATTACCGATCATTTTTTTTGGAAATTAAAAACTTTTGCTTTGGAGAAAACGAGTATTTTGAGCATTTTCGATAAATACATGTTTTTAAACTATAATGTTTTGACGTTATATGTCCCAAGTACGAAACTTGAGGAAGTGTTACAAGCTTGCATGTCTGCCCCCAGTTTGAGATTTTATGAGGTTTTAGTCGATATTTCCAGTTATTAGAAGCGGACTGGTTCTGTCTTCAAGTTTGAAACTTACACGAGACAGTTGTGTTTTAACAAAAATATATTGGTAAACCGTGTCATCGTTTTGTGTGACTAGCTGACGCGCGAAAAATTTGTGGCGAACCCTGTGCCACGTCCTTTTATGATCAAAAAGAAGAATTTTTGAATCAATTGTCGTGAAACTTATTTTGAATTATGTGCACACCTTTGTCGGACCCTGTTTAAGGTCAAGCGGTTACTTTAAGTGCACGTCATGAGTCAATCCATACTGGAATCGAGGCGGTTCATTTTTATTTCTTACGCTTTGCTTTTGTGTGAGTAAACTGAACTGCAATGGGACGATTTTCAACATGATTTTCCTATGTGGGACGAGCGTGTCCAGTTTTGCATAACTATTGATCAGGTAATAGTAGTTTTATTACATGCGATCTTTTTGAGATGAAAATCCTGATGTTGAAAATATATTTGTAAATGATTTTGTAAACCATTTGGAGAAATGTGCTTTTAAGTGTCATGTGTCATTTCGAGAATTTTTAGGGTGTGAGTCCTTTTGGAAAACTCTTTTGTTTAACCCGTGTTGAGTCTGGGACTAAGGTTGATTTCAGAGTATTGCTTGCTTAAACTTTGTTTAAAGGCATTTTCCGACCTATGGGTCTAGCAAGCGTGGAGCATTTTGCTCGATTTTGACTTGGAGTTAGTCATGGGCCAATTGCCCGGTTTTAATGGCTCGATGTGAAGTCTAGTTGATGAGTTGTTCTTGTCGCACCGTTTGGCATTCTTTGCACATTGAGTGTTCACATGCTTGGGTGAGTGAGTCAATCCGGAATAGGCATGTTGTTGGTAGGCGGTTTGCTTTGGATCCCTAGACACGTTAGTCAGTCGTTGGTAATGGTCGGTTGGGTATCTCGGGGTGGGACCCCGATATTCATGTGTTTTAACCTAGACTTTTCAGTAGGTACTAGGAGGATATAGTTGTGGGCACTTATCTGGGAGGTAGTTCCGGTGTGCTGGGTCTTGAGGCGTTACCTGGGAGGTAGACGTCAAGGTGTATCCTCGATACGGTGTGACTTGGCTTCGTAGAGCAAGTGTGGATGATACGTCGACGGTGGAAGGTAGGTATTCTACGCGCGTTAGTACTGTAGGCCGAATAGTATCGGTTAAGGGATTGATGCCCTTTGTTATTAAGAGAATAAATGCGCATCAACCATTTTGAGGTAGGTGATATATTTAGGTGTCGACGTTTGGGCTTGAGGCCAAACACCTTTAGTATAATCGGAGAGTTGTAGCCGATTCTAAGATAATCATGGTGATGGTAGTAACCCTGAAATGATCACTTGTGATGAATGGTTATGGTGGAATGACCTACGTGTGTGTTAGTTGATTTGGTTGTGGGGGATATCAATTTGTGTTAGTGTCTAGGATAATACCACGCTTAGGTGAGTTATTGTGATCGGTTGGACCGATGTTCGGCGGGTGGCCGATGTTTGTTATTGTAATCGGTTAGACCGATGTTCGGCGGGTGGCCGATGGTTGTATTTATTCGGTTGGACCGATATTCGGCTGGGCCGGTGGTTGTATTTATTCGGTTGGACCGATATTCGGCGGGGGGCCGATGTTTGTTAATGTGATTCATTGTGAATTTTAGGAGTCTAGTAGAACTCGTAGGAGTTAATCGGCAGTTAATGGTAGGAATGATCGGATTCGAGTATCCCGTAGGGTATACGGGTGAGCATCTTTAGAATGGTTAGAGCTTGAAAAATTTAATCGGGAGGTATGAATCATCTAAGGTTGGGAGACAACCGAAGTCGTTTAACTAGGTATGATTCCGATTGTTGGAGTGTTCTTCCAATCGCGTTTTCAGTATTCTTGAAGGAGTGTTGTTAGTAAGGAAGTATTCGGGAGATTCTTAGACGGTGTGAGAAATTAGGATCCAGTTAGTGAAAGTCTAGTGGCAACACCGAAAGGGTTTCGTGTGAACTTGGGAACCTGAGGTTGAGAGGCGGGAAAATTACCCGGAGCTGTTTGCGGACGTAGACTCCGGGGACGAAGTCTAATTCAAGCGGGGGAGAGTTGTAAAGCCCGTGTCCCGGTATGTAATTTCTTTTATTAATTCTTCCCTTTTAAGTTTGAATTATTGTGGTTTCCGTTATCGGGGTTAGTCGAGTTGGGTCAAATCGTTAAATTGTCGAATTTTTTTGGTTAGTGGTGAGGGAGTTGTAAGTGGAGGGGCTAATTGTGCCAAAGGCCCAAAGATACCACATGGGTTTCGGCCCATGCTGAATTGTCGAGACCTTTTCTTTTGGTGAAAGTTTGGTGGCCGTGAGTTGGAAGAAAAGGAAAGACAACCCTTAACCCTACGGCTCTTGTTGGTGTTTCTTGTTTTTGGGTGTGGTCGTTGGCCGGAGAAAAAGACGAGAAGGGAGAGAATGAGTGAGATCGCAAGAAACCGAGAGAGATAGAGCGGCGAGAAGAGAGAGAGAGGGAGTTCGCCGGAAAGTGTGGAGGTCGTCGTCGTCGTTGTCGTGTCCGCCGGAGAAGAAGAGTGAAGGTGTCGGGTTTCGTCGTTGTGTCGTCATCGAGGTAAGGTTTCACTCGACGTTTCTTTTCTTTTCGTTTTCGTCACCGGAGGACCACCGCCGGCCGCCGCTGCCGCTGCCGCGCCGCCACTGTGGTGGCTGGGTGTCGGGTGGCGGTGGTGGTGTGAGTCGTTGGTGCACGCGGTAGGGTGATCGAGAGGGTAGTGGTCTCGCGGTGGTTTGCGGGTTGTTTTATTTCCTCGTCGATGAACCGCCGCCGGCCGCCGTCGACGACCACCACTGCCGGAGGGCAGAGGGTAGTGCGTGGCCATGTCTTATTAATAATCACCGTAGAATCCGTTAAGCCTTGGCTTAATCGTTTAAGCCGTTTCGTTAAAACCGACGTTTTTTATAATCATCAATTCATGTGGAAAATGGTGCAGCCACTGTTTTTACGACGGCTATAACTTTTCCGTCGTAACTCCGTTTGAGCCGAAACTGGCGCCCACGGTTCAAGTTCAGGGTCGGTCACGTTTTCCGTGTTTTAGCGGAAAACTGGTTCGGTGTTTCGTCATTTCATGTGAAAACTTCTGGAATCTGCCTTGATCTTGCGAAAATCATAACTTTCTGTTCGTAACTCGGTTTGGGGTGAAACCAGTGTCAAAAGTTCCCTTTTTGAGTCTAGAAACTTTTCTGTGTTTTGTCCAAAACCCAGTTCGGGACGTAGCATGGGTCGATTTGTCGTTTTATACTGAAAGGTGCTGAATTTCGCTGTTCCGGAAACTGTTTTTGTAAAATCCGTAGTAAATTGTAGAAAAATCGTTAGGAGGCGTATAATATGTCCTTGGAACCCTAACTCAGAGTACTTTCTGGTAATGAAATAATATTGAGATTTTACTGGGTTTAAAGGGGTCGAAATAGGTCCCGAACAGACCTGTTTGGTGAGACCGTAAAATAGTTTTAGTGACGGTTTAAGCGTGTGTCGTGTCATAGGGTCCGGGTCTCGTATTGACACGTTTTAACATGCGTTTAGGTGCTGGGAAGTGACCGTAATTGTGAAGCTTGAATTGTGTTATTAAGCTGGGCGCGCTTTCGAGGTGAGTTCTCTCACTGTGTAGTTAGGGGTTGTATGCATGTCGTAATAGTTTGTATGTACTATTGTCTTTGTGGTGTGAACTAGTTGTTTGTGGTGTGTAATATTTGATTGGTTTGAATGCTTGGTATAAATGTGTTACATTACAATTCGGTGGGACCGAGGCCTCGATGGTACTGAGGTGTTGGTTACATTACAATTCGGTGGGACCGAGGCCTCGATGGTACTGAGGTGTTGGTTACATTACAATTCGGTGGGACCGAGGCCTCGATGGTACTGAGGTGTTGGTTACGTTACGATTCGGTTGGATACATATTTACCTGTAGATGTTTACTCATTTTATGTATCTGTGATGTTGTTGCTTATGTGCGGATAGGGGTGATGTGTATATAATTCTTATCTGCGCATGTGTTGGAATTCACTAAGCTTCGTGCTTACCCTTTCCCAATAAACTGTGGTTTCAGGTACGGGCGGCTCCAAGGCGTGACGAGTACACACTGGCGCGCGAGAAGAGCTGGTTGCTTTATGATTTTAATAATTAAACGTTTATTCCGCTGGTTTTATTTTATAAAGACATTAATTATGTGTTTGCAAACGAAACGTTGGGATCATTTATTGAGTTGTTATCAATGATTTGTTTCTTTAAAAATTTAAATTTGCTTGTAATTTTTGGGACGTTACAAGAGCATATACGGATCGGGAGTTTAACAAGTACATGAATATGCTACGATACAGTGTCAAGGAAGCAGCCAAAGTCTTTGACGATGCTGGACCGGAGAGGTGGTCCGCGGCCCATTTTCCTGGACAACGGTATGACATTCTGACCTCGAATAGTGCAGAGTCTGTGAATGCACTCTCCCGTTTTGCGCGTAGATGTCCGATTGTTAATCTTATGGACTACTTTCGGGCCTTTCAACAAGAGTGGTACCAAATTCGACGCCTAAAAGGAGCTAAGATACAAAATGCACTCACACCAACGGCGGAGAATATCGTTCAGTACAGGGCGCGTCGTGCGGCGACATGGCCGGTAAGAGCAATCGGGTATGGGAAGTACGAGGTGCATGATGACTATATTAACGCGATTGTGAATATGGAAGACCACCTTTGTTCGTGTCGCGAATGGGATAAATCTGGGTTACCGTGCGGCCATGCCATCGCTGCAGCAACATATATGGGTCGTACAGATTGCAGCGACTTGGCTGTACCTTTCTTCACGTCCGAATATTACCGGAAAACATACGTGGAGGTAATAAACCCAGCTGGACCCCCTGCAGCATGGGTGTATCCACCTGACCCGCTTCCACCATGCAATCCACCTTTAATGGATAAGAACAGGGTCGGGAGACCGAGAAAGAACGACCGACGTCCATCACGTGGTGAAAGTTCGATACAACGAAGATGTACTCGGTGCCAATGCGTAGGACACACTCGTGGAGAGTGTCCAAATCCCGCCCCTTCAACCGTGCCAAGGAGACATTCTGTCAGTCACACCCCGGGCCCGTCACAGCTTGAACCATATGGAACAAACCCATATGATACTGTTGATCTAAACACTGATTTGTAAATGATATATATACACACATACATATGCTTCTAAATGAACATTGATAACACAGCTAGTTTGTAAATGATATATATATATATATATATATATTCGTATTATATATTTACACACATAAAGAAAATAGGAGACCTTCAATTTTTTTTAGTATTTTCTTGACCTTGTTCTAGCATCCATGGCAGTGAATGTTAACTCTGAGTACACATGTCTGTTTATATATTCATATTAGATACGTTTTAATTTTAACAAATTACACCATTATAGTTAATTATTTAATTTATGGTACATCTCATATTTTTTTTCAATTTTGTTTTACACTCCTATCGCATTAACATAATAATCATATATTAACTAATTCATTAAATCGTTTTAAACTATTATTATTTGAATGTGTTTATAGATATCGTGAATGGCAATAGGAGAAGGTAGAATTGTTTATAAATGGGGTTTTGACAAGTTGGTATCACTGGACTCATTTAAGAATTGTGAAAATGGGTATTTGGCGAATGATGATTCATGTGTGCTTAAAACACTTCAGCTCCAAACACACATGAATCATCATTCGTCAAATACCCATTTTCACAATTCTTAAATGAGTCCAGTGATACCAACTTGTCAAAACCCCATTTCATATTATATATATACACACACATACATATGCTTCTAAATGAACATTGATAACACAGCTAGTTTGTATTCCATCCAACAAGTTCTTCATCTTCAATCTTTCTGACCCTTCTTCCACGGCTTCTGCTTTTGCAACCACGTATGGCCATTGTGTACCACAACCCGCACACACTTTAGCAAATGAGTTGAGGGTTGTCATATATTCTACAAGAGAAGTAGGCCCACGAATGAGGTAACCTCTGACTTGACCTTGCATGATGTATCCAACCTAACCGTGGTTCACCGGCTTAAAAACTACTTTTCAGATAAATTAACAACAACAAAAAATACAAAACAACAACACAGTAAAAAAAATACAAATAACAACACAGTAAAAAAAATACAAAACAAAAAAAAATATAACCACCACCTACTTAAAAATTGATTTAGTTTCATCAATCCAAGCTTGCTTCTCGTTTACCTTCGCTTGAATAATTGCGAAGTCTTGCAGAATATGGTGAATTGCTTCTTGTTCTCGACGAACACGAGCCTCCCGAGCTTTTATATCCCCTTTCATCCTTTTGATCTCCCTGTCTTCTTCTTCGATCTTTCTCAAATGGACTGCCTTCCTGTCCATAATTTTTTTCCACTCTTCTGTTAGTTCATCTATCTCCTTTTCCTTTTTTGCTATGGCGACCTCGATTTGAGGTGGCATTTTTTCAGGAGTAGACTTAGGGTTTGATGACGATGCCATTTGTGGATGAAATGAGAGAAGAGAGAAATCAATTCAAAGATAGAAAGCAAGAGAGAAATCAAGAAAGAAAGCAAGAGGAAGTGTGAATTGTGAATTGCATACTACTGATATTTATGGATGAAATCTCAAACATGCAAATGAATTTTAACCACAAATCGGTCTTCAAAGTACAATAATTGTGGAAAAAAACAGTAAAAGCATGCAAGATTCGTCTAAGTACAGGGGCTGAAAGTGTAAATTTTCAGGGACCAAAAGTGTAAATTTTCAGGGACCAAAAATGAAAATTTTGGTCCATCGCGGGCTGCGATCGCGGGCAGGGACCAAAAGTGCACCGCGGCCAAAGTTGAGGGGCTTCGCGGGGCATTTGTACCCAAAGTACGTGCCACGTCAGCCCTAGCCCGCGATCGCGGGATCCATCGCGGGTATTTTGGGTATTTTTGCAAAATGAAATTTTTTTTGGGTATTTCGGTAACAGTTGGTCAAACTTTGGGTATTTTAATTAATTTCCCTATAAAAATTATTGTATAAAAAATATACCAAAATTATATGTATAAAAAATAAAATATATAATTTTTGTAAAATAATATTGTAGATTAGATTGAATTGTAGGGGATTGTGGTTGGAGTATGAAAATTTTGAGATTGGATTGGAGTTGAATATTATGTAAGTGGATGAAAGAGAAAGTAATATTTTAATTGAGATTGGATTGGTTGAGATTGCCATTAAACATAGTCTTACATATTTAGAGGCTTGTTTTTTTGTTAACCATGTAAATAAGAGAAATTAATTAAAATACCCAAAATTTGACTTTGACTTATCAAAATACTCATTTTTTTCAACTTTTGCCAAAATACCTATTTTCCCACGATATATCCTGCGATCGCGGGATAGGGTATAATATGAAAATTTTGATCCTGCGATAGCAGGATGAGTCCCGCGGCACACTCACAAATTGAATGTTTATTAGTTATAGAAGGATATATCGCGCGATCAAAATTTTCATATTATACCCTATCCCGCGAACGCGAGATATATCGCGGGAAAAATGAGTATTTTGGCAAAAGTTGAAAAAAATGGGTATTTTGGTAAGTCAAAGTTAAACTCTGGGTATTTTAATTAAATTCTATGTAAATAATGATAACTTTACAAACTCATTTAAATAGTTCATTTTCTTGAACAACGATTATGATTAAATGAAATGTTATAAAATAATAAAAAGTAAATAAGTTAAATTGCACTAAATGGAGAACAGTTTTGAAATAAATTATTTTTACCTTGGAATATACTCGTGTTTTATATTTGGATTTTTTTTGAAGATATTCTAGTTTTATATGATGTTTATTTTTTTAAAGTTTATAGTGTTGTTTCCATCTATTAACTTTGATTGTTCCGAATTTTTTACAGAGGTTCATTGGTGAAACCAGAAAGTTCATTGGCGAACCAATAACTTTTGTTTAAAGTTAATAGGTAAACCAATAATATTTATTTAAAGTTTACAGGTGAACAAATAATTTGTATTTAAAGTTTGTAATGTTTGTTGATAGTTCTAAATTTTTTTACTAGATTTCATAGGTGAAACAAAAAATTAATAAGATAATTAAGAAAGTTTATACATATTAAATGAGATAATTAAAAAACATATTAATTAAGTAAATGAAATATTAGTGTATAAAAAAAAAATATCGTGATTAATAAAGTTTATGTTAATTAAACAATTAACCTATAATATTATGCTCTTAATTATTTATTTTAATTCTGATCGACACGATTAACGTTTGGATTTAATATCGTATTTAATGTAGTGGCCCCCACGCACATTATCGAGACCCATGGGCCGCATTTAGTTTCAATTTGAAATTTGAAATTTCCCACTTTTTGCCCTCGTAAATTGAAATTATTTTCATCTTTTTCCTTATACTATTGAATTGTGGTTGAAAATAAAACTTTGATCTAATTTTTTTATTTTTATGGTTCAAGATGCTTATAGAATTAAATGTTGTAATTCTTATGACACAAGGATGAATTTATGATTGTATTCCAAAGTTTAAAATATATCAAGTTACACTAATTGGTTAACATATTAATTAATTTGTCAAATATAACATTATTTACTAAGCATATCTAGACGCGATAAAATAGGTGATCAACAATTCAACACGAAATAACTTCTCCAAACTCAAGTACGTCTCATGGTAAGCATGTATTTAATGGGGACCACCAACTAAATGTCTAATTATTTTATGAGTATGTACATGCATATGTCATGTTATCATATATGAGTTCATCGTTTAATATTAATCAAGAAATATCTTAACCTCTCCGTTAGATGATATGTTTGAATAAATCTTACTTTCTCATACCCTTTGTGTGAGATTTACAAAGTTATTAGATTTGTCAATGTCAATCAAAAATAAATTATTCGTAATTGCAAACATATGACATATACGACGTTACATAACTTTGAACATAAAGTTATTACCAGCTTCACAAGACTAAAACCTTAAAAGTTTAGTTTAAAGTAGAATACACTGTTTCAAATATGGAACATGAAGTTAACACTTGATCATGAAATTCAACGTGTGTAAAAAAACATAATAAAGTTAGCAAGTATTTATGTATATACACAAATGATTAATGATGTATCAATAGATGAAGACAAGAATTCCGTCCCCCGAACATGATTTTCCAAGTTTTTCACATAAAAAGACAACCGAGTGACGAATACATCTAGAAAGGTTATGGGCAAATTAATAACGTCACACTTCTTTGGTGCCACTATTGACCAAATTCCCAACTTAGAAGGGTAGTAATTGTAACTTTCCACAAAATGCCAACCTCTTACCATTTTCAAAAATCAAAACCATGAACCCGACAACCGTCGGGTCCTCTTACACTGTTCGATCAGATATTTGTTCGTATCAGCGGTAGTGGATAAACACAAGTTTTTATAATTAAATTCAAATAGCGAAATAGTATTTAAATAATCGGTCGCACCCCAGATAAATTAATTTAAAATCGAGTCCCATTTCAATAAAAAAGAAATTATAAAGTGGGTGCACTGTTCTTCCGTGTATAAGAAATCGGCACTTGGAGTGGGTTCACAGAAAAAATTGTTTCATCAAAATCAGTGCGATTTTTGGGGGATTTCATGTTAATAGAACCCATATTCCCTGTTCTTAATTTCGACAAAATCAGCGCGATTCTTGGCGTTTGATGGGAGTTTAATTTGGTGTTTTCTGAAAAAACATAATGGTAATGGGGAAAATTTTCAAGGATTCGCTTAAAGCTCTTGAAGCCGATATTCAACATGCTAATACCCTGTAAGTAATTATTTCTCATGATTTCCGCCTTCTTTTCCAGTATTCTTAATCGTGAAATTCGTGATCTACTGTTTGAAATTTCTGAAGTTGGAAGCTGTTTTTTTGCATCTATGAAGTGGGTATCTGTAAATTTTTTCTGAATTTGTTTAGAATCATAATTCATACATCTTTAATATAAAATTCTAATATCATATACAAATCTTCCTCACCTTCAACTTATGGTTAACGAATTCCCGCTTTTAGTAAATAATTATAATCATTAATATTTAATTTGATAAGCCATAGATTATAATCATTAATATTTTAAATTTAACTTATATAAAAAGACATGGGACCATAAAAGAGGTTCGTGTAAGAACTACCAAAGTAACAAGTTCTTATCCTGATGAATTGGAAGTGAGGTGGCAAGAAAAAGTGCAAAAATGAGGTTCTTATTAAGAACCTCCATTGGAGATGCTCTTACCAAAGACATGTTAAAAAAATTAATTGGAAAATTTTAAGGGCAATCGGTTGTAAATTTTGGTGACGTTTGCTATCTTTACGTTACCCGACTGATCATTTTTTTACATTCGATTTGTGTTATTGCAGGGCGTTAAGTTCCCCTCGTGACCAAGATGGAGCAAGCCTTCAAATGAGACTTTCTTTTAGCCCAGCTATCGATTTGCTCTCCTTTCTTTTTCCGTGGACAGATTGCAAAATCGCAGGCGCCCTTTGCTTGCTTCGGGTTTTCATTTATATGGTATGTCTCCTCGTTTGATCTTACCAAATTACTGTTTTACCCTTGCATCGAATTCGTTTATTCTCGCTGGATTGATGAAAAATGTCGACTGAAACAGACGTACGCTGATGGCAAGACTACCATGAGTGTTCAAGAAAGGAAAGCAAGCATCAAACAATTTTACGGTGAGTGACATCCTAATAAGTTAGCTGATAAACTAATTACGTTTTGCAAAAAATAGAGGAAAAACGATATGACTATGTAAAGTGACCTAAAAGGGATATACAAGGGGCATAATTGGAAAAAAGTGGAAAAAAAACCCCAATAAGCTATTTGAAGTAGTTTATCTAAAAGGAGTAGATTATGATTGCCAAATACGGCAGAAAGAATGCTTATATCTTGATTTTTCATAAACGAATGATTGAGAACGTTGGTCATAATGTACTAAAGTTGTGAGTTTCGCATGATCAGATGTTATATTTCCTTCGATATTGCAACTCCAAAGTGGGATAACGGATTTGGAAGAAAGGAAACAGAAAGAAATATGCTCGAAAATGTATTCCAGAAAGGACGGTTTCGACAAGGGAAAACTCTCGGATGCCGATGCCGAGAGAGAAATCGAATGTGGGATTTGCATGGAAACGAATAGCAGAGTGGTATTGCCAAACTGCAGCCATTCTTTATGCTTGAAGTGCTACTGGGATTGGTAAGTTATAGGTCATTTTACATTATCATCTAGTTTATCAGTTAGGTTTTACCAAACATGATTAGTTTATAAGCTAGCTTATCAGCTAGCTTTTTGTTTTTTTAATCAAAAGTAACTTGTTTATCAGCTACCTTATCAGTTAACAGCTAGCTTGTCAGCTAGTTCTTTTTACCAAACGTGATACCAACTAGCTTGTCAGCTAGTTCTTTTTAGCAAACATGATAGTTGATACCAGCTAGCTTATCAGCCAACAACTGTCTTATCAGCTAGTTTTTTTTATATACCAAATGTGTGCTAGCTTTATCAGTTTTTATTAACCAAAAGTGACTAGTTTATTAGTTAGCTTATCAGCCATCAACTAGCTTTGCAGTTGACATTTTGTTTATTTATTTGATTTCTAGGCATGGGCGATCACGATCATGCCCTTTCTGTAGGGATAGTCTGAAAGAAGTGGACATAAATGACCTATGGATCTGCATCGAAGCGGGTGAAATAGTTGATATGAGCGTGATCTCGAAAGAAAACAAGAAGAGGTTGTTCATGTACATAGAGAAGTTGCCTCTTATCATACCAGGTTTTCTATCTGATCCAAGTGATTCCCATCCGAAATAAGGGACTAGAAACCAGCATAACACTAGTATTTAATTTAAGGTGTACATAATTGTCAATCAGGTTGTAGCGCGGTGGTTGATCGTCCTGGATGATGTGGTGGAATATCCCATCTACCCAGGGTTCGATCCCAGACGTCCTCAACATTGATAAGACATCTTTAAGTTTCAAAATTGTCAGGGATTGGTCCGGGCTGTGCCTGGGATACCCTTTCAAAAAAAAAGGTGTACATAATTTTTACAAATTTGCTTGTTTTTTGAGATGTAAATCCTTGTTTGATTCCACGTTTTCTTAACGATATGGGATTCCGACCGTTGTTCTCTTTGATCATTTGCAGTGGCGGAGCCACACCCAGCCTAGTGGGGTCTCAAGACCCCAATCAATCCTAAAAAATGTTAGATTTACCTTTAAAAAATGTTAGATTTACCTTGAAATTGTTTTTATCCTCTCTATTTTACCTTGAAAGAACCCAGTCACATAAATTTCTGGATCCGCCTCTGATCATTTGTATATTCTGAACGATTAAGTTGCAATGACGCATATTATATACGATGATCGGTAAAATCATGGGTAAAATCTCGGAAAAAATTAAATGAAAACTATAAAAGTGTTAGAAAACTGTGAAAATCAATTTAGATGTATGTGAAATGTACAGTGTTGTTTCATATATGAAGCATACAAGTTTGTTTTGAGACCACTATAAGAAAACTACTGGTCAGTCCTTTGATTTGACAAAACATGCACTTTTGGAACCATCTTTTATTCAAGAGAACAATTACCTTTCATTTACAAAAGAATATACAATAAAAGTACAAACATCGAACGACACTTATAAACATGAAAACGACACAAAATATACCAGAACGACACTTATAAACATGAAAAACGATATACCAGAATCTTGTAAACCGGTTGAAAGAATCAAGATTGATCTTGAAACCTTAAGTATTCGCCATACATACGTGGACCCGTTTCTTCTGGGTGCGCGTTGTAGGCGTAGCCACCGTGGCTCGAAATATCAAGCCCAGCTACCTCCTCATCGCTCGATATTCTTAATATCCTCAGCTTGTGAAGAATGTAAAACAATGGGCCCATTGTGACACTAACCCAACCCACAATGGCCAAGAGTTCGGCCACCTGGGATCCGATCAAACCCCAACCCCCACCCAAGAAAAGCCCGTAGGGCCTTGTGACTCCTACGTTACCCGAGTCATAGGTTTGGATAACAAACTCCTCTTTTGCGAACAAGCCCGTGAAAATTAACCCCCAGGCCCCACATCCGCCGTGCAATTGGGCCGCTTCTAATGGGTCGTCGTACTGCAACTTTAGAGCAAGGATATTGAGCCCGATTAGGACACAAGCGGCAAAGAATCCGCACACGATGGCGGCCCACGGCTCCACCACCGAGCAACCGGACGTAATGGCTACGAACCCACCGAGCACACCGTTGCAGACGTCTAGAGCGTCCCAGTGGCCCACTATCAAGCGTCGGCCGAACAGGGTTACAATGCCCGCGGTTGATCCAGCTAGGGTCGTTGTAACCGCAGTTCGGCCTACGCCAATCCAGTTACCCTGATCAAAACTATCAGGGTACGAGACTAGGATCTTGTTGAACGAACCTGGGTTGAACCCAAACCATCCGAACCACAACAAGAATGTCCCGAGCACAACTAGAGTCGCGTTGTGGCCACGCATTTGAACAGGCTTCCCAAAAGCATTGAACCGCCCGACCCTCGGTCCTTCGATAAGTGCACCCCATAGCCCAGCAACTCCACCAACCAAATGCACCACACCGCTGCCCGCAAAGTCAATCGCACCCGACCCAAACAACAAGTTCGTAGAGCCCGGGTGGAGCCAACCGTTCGAAGACCAAACCCAATGGGCCACAACCGGGTAAACAAAGCCCGTTAGAAAAAACGAAAAAACAAGATACGCGCTAAACTGGGTTCGCTCCGCTATCGACCCGCTTGTGATCCCAGCAACCGCTATAGCGAAAGCCCATTGATAAAGAAAGAAACTGTAGTCATAAGAAGTTGAGGGGATATCTTTCAAAGCAAAGTAGTTGGTCCCAATGAACGGGTTAGAGTCCGGCCCACCACCGAAGGCAAACGCGAACCCGAATAGGAAATACGAGAGACTGCCAACGACCGCATCCACGACATTAGTCAGCAAAATGTTCATGGCGTTCTTGGCCCGAACCGAGCCCGCACACAGCATGGCGAACCCGAGTTGCATCACAAAGACCAAATAGGCTGAGAAAAGAAGGTAAATGGTGTTGATTGAATCTGTGACACTGGTTTCCCATGAAACCTCCATTGTTTCACAGACACAAACACACAGTAGTGTGTGTAAGCTAAGAAATATGAGGGTGTGATGATGCTCAAATAAGGCCCAACTTAATAATATAGCAAGTAGAAGAAGTAGCAACAACAATGGTTACATCCATGGTCCCATGGGTCATGTGACAGCTTAAGCATTTTAAGCCAGTGGCCTGAATCAGCATGTGGATAGGCTAACTCAGTCCTTCTGTATTTTTTCATTAAATCCCATATGGATTTTAAGCTCATCTCACAGGTTATTTCGTTGTTTTTTCATTAAATCTTGTATGGATTAAGTTGTAATTAAATTGTTGTTTATTTATTGTGCTCTGGATAATGTAAATGGGTCATAAAAAGGAAAATTTATAGGTAAATATTTCGAACTTGTATATATACGACTGGGTATTTTTCATACAGACAGTTTAATTCATACAGAGTTAATGGAAAAACAATTAAATAGCTACTTAGTAGCTTTGAATTCGTCTTTGTGGAGAACGGCTACTAAGAGAGGGTCTCATTGTGACGATGGCTGATTCGTTGGCTCCAGCCATGAGGGCGGCTCTTCCGGCCTCCAAAAACCGTGTGATTGCATCTTGTGCGTATTGGTGAGCTTCACCAACGGTCATTATTTTTCCTATATCGGGGTACGTGTTAAGAATGTGGTCACCGTTAAGCTGGGACGCGAGCTGAATCAGTTCGATTTGGAACTCGGTGAGCCTCAGTTCTTCTTTCGGTCCTCTTGGCCTCAATGAAACCTTGATTTCGGGAAGTTGTTCTGTATCATGGCGAAAAACAAAGTTTGTGTTTCGTTAATTTCGTCCTATATAAATAAAAGTGCTATAAGATGATGTCATGATGTATTTGACCATTCTTACAATTTTTTTAGGACACTTTTGAAATAAACTTTGCTATTAGTTTTTTATGACACTTTTGAATTTTGAAATAAACCTGGACAATCGTTGCGTGGAGTATCACGAAGGTTGAAGTAACTATCAAAGGTCCCGGCCCAAGCATCCCGTTTGGTTAAAAAGTTAGAGTCGAGATTGAAAAGCTTCTTTACGGTTGCCGGAATAGAAGAATGTTCAAATTGCGAATACAATGTTGGTCCGCTAGGTTCATGGATCACTGCATTAGTCAGAAATGATAAATGTTGAGAAATTATATATCAGTAAACAATCCAAAATAGAGAACCAAAATCCAAAATCTCTAAAAAAATTGCATACAGATTCTCCATTTTAGAGATTATATATATTACTTATATTATTAAAATTTTACATATATCTAATAAAATACCACTTCTCTCTCCTAAAGAAATATCTTAGGGTTTCTTATTGGTAGAATATAAAAACAAAAAACAAAAAACAAAAAAAACTCTCTCATTGTAATCATTTTTGGAGAGTTTTCCAAATTTGGAGAAATTTACGGTCACTCTCCTGAGTTTTTGGAGAATATGTCGGAGCAAACAAAAATACCCAAAATCTCCATTTTCTCCAATATGGAGAAGTTGTTGGAGATGCTCTAGATAGTAGCAAGTACAGAAAAAACGTAACCAAAGTGTGAGAAATCCACACCTCTAGTCTAATTTAGGGTTCTCGTAACCCAACTAGAAATGCATAAGGCCGGGCTTTTCCGGGCCTGTTTTCAGTGAGTAAAGAAAAAAGTCCCGATCAGAGTTTTTCAGGCTTAACCGAGCTTTTTCAGGCCAGCCTTTTTTCGACCGCACCTGCCCCCAAAATTTCGGCCTGGACTGGACCGGGCTTCAGGCTCACTAGGCCCAGGCTTTCAGGTCAGGCGAAGGTCTTTTTGTGTTTGTTTTTGAAAAAATACCTCTTAAAACCTCTTAAGTCTGAAATTTAAGAGGTTTTCAGATTTAAGACTGTTTGTTTTATTTTTAGAAAAAAGTCTGAAAACCTCTTAATGTCCTCTGAAATTTCAGAGGTGAACCATCCACTTAATTCCTCTTATTTTTTTTAAGGGTTCAGTTTCTTCTACCTCCTCCTCAATTGCAAGCATGGTTGATGGGTATGAATGTGTGTGTTATCAAATAGTGGTCTCTTTCAAGTTGGAATTTTAAAACATAATATTTTTAGTTAATTAAGATGTTTATCGTTTTATAAAAACAAACAATCTTAATATTTCAGATTTCAGATTTCAGACTTCAGCACCATCTCTTACTTTTTAGATGTAAAATCAGATTTCAGACTTTAGACCTCTTAAAAAACAAACCTAACTACCAACTCACTAACCTCTACTTTTGCATCTTTAAGAACTCCTATCAGAGATAGGGAGATCAAATAAGGCATAAAATACATAAAGAATGGCAAAAATTTTATTACTTATGATGATTGAATTTTTATATTTCATTCCAGCATTCTTTTGATGATTGAATCATAATGAAAAGATTCAACTATATGAAGTAATGCCCATTAAAAGCTAACATTTTGCATCAATTTGTTCTTATAGATTTCTAACCATTTGAAAAGAAGGCGGTTAATAAATTAAAAACAGAATCAAGAACTCACCTGTGCCCTTATCAATCCAAGGTGAAATCAAGAATGTAGGGACCCGAACCCCCAATCTATCGAACCCGAAGTAATATGGGTCAGGACCAATGACCCCATCAGGGTTAGGAACCTGATCAACAGGTGTAGCCACATGATCATAAAACCCACCATGCTCATCATAAGTAATCAACAAAGCCATTTCATTCCACTGAGGACTACTCCTCAATGTCTCATAAACCTCCTTCACAAACGCCTGCCCCACCGCCACGTCATGCGACGGATGGTCGTCGTTCGCCGGAAAAAGATTCACATCAAAGTACCGCTGCTCCACCACCACGTAATTAGGCAACTTCCCCTTTTTAGCATGAAGCTTAAACTTCAAATCATACTCATGAAATTTAGTGATGAATTTGAGTTTTCTCAAGCTTTGGAAGAAGAGAGTTGCGGGAATGTTTTGATAATAAATCCCTGTAAGTCCAAGATTCAAGTTCACAAATACAAATATAGCACAAAATCTAGAGAGAGAAATATGTATAGATAGAGCCATAAGTCATGTATCTATTAATGAAAAAAATGCATGGGCGGACCTATATAGGTGGTTACGGTGTCACGTGTCACCTTATTATTCTTCCATCAAATGGTAAAAAAAATTAGGTTTGTGAAAGGTGCAACCGTATCAATTTGTTTTGTGCTACCGTATCAATTTTGAAACTACGATAAAGATACAAATTTTTCTTGTTAGAGTTGGTTTGGAAGCTTTTATTCCAACGTTCAAGTCTTGTTGTAGTCATTTTGTAGTTTTTATCTTTTAATTTCATATTTATTATGTTTTTCTAAAAAAAAATTCTATTTTGAAAAATAAACGACTAAACATTAATTTTGTGAAAAATATACATATTTGTTTCTTATAGTCAAATAGCAAAAAGAAAAATGGTAAAGTTGCTATAAGCTTACAAAACAAGAGTATTTATATGAGTTAAAGACAAACCAAATGTGAGATCGTTTTCGTCTAAAGAATCGAAGATGGTTTTCTGTGGGAAGCCATTGATGAGATCTTTTCTTACGTTACTTGAAGCGCCATGTGAGGTTGCAGAATGAACATATAACCGGTTCGGCTGAGTCGACGCGGGGACCGAGGCGAACCACCGGTCCAACACAGCAAACTCGTTTGCTAACTCAGTGTACGTCGGTAAAAGCTCCGATTTGAACCCGCTCATGACCGTTCGATCCAATCCATCAACACCCATCGTATTCGCTTGCTGAACGAACCCATTCATCGGGGCGGGTTTGGAGTATGTCTCGTTCGACCCGAATATCTGTTCGCGGATCGCTTGGATCGAGTGACCCGGGTCCGAGTCTACAAAAACGGCGTCGTTTGAAACGTAGACTTTATCAGATTCAAGGTCGGAGGGTTTGACGTGATTGTACTCTTGGCCGGTGAGCCCGTCGATGTCGGGTCGGGTTTTCTTGATCCAACCCAATATGTGATCAAATGAACGGTTTTCCATGACTAAAACGACTAGAGTTTTGATGGGTCCTTTGATTTCGTGGACTTTTTTGTGAAAAGGGAAAGAATTTAGGGATTGAGAGAAGGATAGGAGGTGGATGAGGAAGAAAACGGTCAAGAGGGGTCGCCGGCGATTCATTTTTTCCGGCTGTCGGAATTCTTTAAATGATCATGAGTGTGGTTTAAGGTTTATCGGCTGATGGTGGAAGGAAAGGTGTGTGGCAGAGTGAGGAAGAGAATCGAAGTTTATGGTATGGATTTATCCAAAAGATTTAAGTATTTGATATTGGGAGGAAATATTAAATGCAAACCTCTAAATTTATATACACTTTGCAACTTTATTTAATCAATCAGAATATTTTATGGGGCAGGCTATTTGCGCCCCCCCCCACCCCACAGGCTATGGGGCAGGCTATTTGTGCCCCCCCACACCCCACAGGCTAATGGCACCAAACAATGATTATTATTTTTTTTGTATTTTGTCTTTTTATTTTATTTATTTGTATTATATATTTTTATTTAATTGTATTATATAGTTTAAAATTTTTTTTTTCTTTTAATTTTTGGTTTTATTTAAAAATAAATAAAAATTTATAAATATAAATATTACTAATTTTTTATAATTATATAATTATAAAAATAAAACATAAACATTGCGATTTAACATATAAATAGAACATAAAATAATCTATATTACATTCGATTATTCTAAAATAACATTATCCGTAGTACAATTAACACGTAAAAGTTGCTGGTATTTCTGTATTCGATCTGAATACGAGGTAGCCCATCCTGCAGCATACGAATAACCGTAGTGGAAAAAATGTTGAGTTATAGTAGGGAACGGGTATCCTTCTGCCATATCTAATTTCACATAATGGTTACCATTAACGTACCCAATTGTAAAAGCAACATGTTGATACCACGCTGGCGGAGTGGACCTAAGCGGCAAGTACGTCATACAGTCTGCCATATTTATAACGTGTAATATCACATTATACTTTGAAGCAATCAAGACACCTATTTCAGACATTGTCATCCAGTGTTCAACCGGTGCACCTCGATCTGATTGAAAGAAGTTTAAAGTGTTGTAAACAATATTCCAATATTGACCTCCAAAAGCGTTCCAGTATTCTGTCTTGTGTGTATCTAACTCTTCCATCAAGTTAGACCGAATTGTGGGCCATGCATCTTCATGAAGACCCATACAGACAGCTATTGCTCGGAATCCACAATTTCCATCACCTCTCACATCATGTACATGCGTAATGTAAGGGTGAAACATCTTTGGAAATTGATTAATGTATGGATGTACATTATAGTTTTTGCCCATGAAAGAACTGTGTCTCGGTGGTTCCTGGTAACTCATTTTTTCCAAGTCAACAAATGTTGACGCGTTCGAACTACTACGTCTAAGGGGTCTTTCACTTGTAAAAGACGGGTCAACATGAGTTGCAACAGACGGATCAACATGAGTTGCAAATGAGGGATCAACATGAGTTTTTCTGAAAAGCTTATCCTTCAACGAGGGTCGTCCACGAGTAGTCTTGTTAACAACAGGTTCACGAACCCATGTTTTTTATGCACTGGCTATCTCTTTTATCTTCCTCAGAAAACTGAACTTACCAGATCTCGATTGCTTGTTAAATTCCTCAGTAAACATTTGGACTTCAGCTTCACAACCTACGTCATCATCTTGTAAAGATTGGCACAGTGATAAATCAAGCGTCGTCCAAAATACACCAATTGAATCAATTGGGATATGATGACCTTTGTTCAAGTATTGCATTTGTTCGTGCGCACAGGCAACCCATAACTTGTACGTAGTAGACAACTACAATTTTCAGAAAATAAGGCAACAGATTGAGCTCGCTCATACTCTTGGAATATTATGTCTAATGCATAATGTGAAACGAAACCACACAATTGTTGGAAGTGTGGTATGCGATGACGATGTTTCGTGACACTTTTGCTCACTTGAATACTTGCTTTAATTTCTGTATCTTGTGACTGAATGATTTGATTGATCTTGCTCATAAATGTCGGTAGACTTGATTGCGCTGAATCCAAGTAAGTTTTCAACTTGGAATGTTGACTCTCCACTCTGTTACTTGTCTGATTTCCAAAGTGGAGAAATTTGTCAGTCTAAACAGATACAAACATTTCTTTATATTTTAACCACGTGTCATTCAGATAAGCAAGAACACCTGAAAATTAGAACAATTTAACCTTTTTTAGTAATTGTTAAACTTACATATAACATTTTACTTATAATAATATATTAAGGTGTACCTGGATAGCTTCGTAATACTGCTTCAAGTTGTGAGAAATTAAACATGTAAGTTTCATCCGTTAAAAAATGAATTTTAAATATAAAAAATATTTTTTATGTAGTGTATATGATATATATTAAATATATATAAATCAAAAAAATTCAATATTAGACTCATTTCGACCGTATCGAAGAGACGATTATAATGGTGTAACTTGTTAAAATTAAAACGTATTTTTTTAACGTATTTTAGTTAATAAACGATTATATGTGTTAAATGTAAAATTTAAATTATAAAAGTAAAAGTTATAAAGTAAAGTAAGTAAATAAGTATAGGGGTTGAAAGTATAAATATCAAATTAAAATCACAATTTTTGTCGAAAAGACCTAGGGTCTATAAAGGGGTAAATTATTATGGGAAAAAGCCTAGCTATGTCTGACCTTATTATAAAAAATAAATACAATGGTATAATTTATAAAAAGAATATAAATATATATATATATATAAAACAAAAAAATAACTATATATATATATAACAAAAAAATTACAATATATATATATATGAGTAATATATATTATATATATATATATATAAAACAAAATATAAATATATATAAACAAAAAAAGTGAAATGAAAGATGATGGATGATGGATGATTCCTTAAAAATAATTGGCACAAAAAAATGGCATTCAACACCCTTCTTTTTTGGTGCAAATAGCACCCCCCCCCCCCCCCATTTTATTGTTTTCCATTTTTTCTGTTTTGGAAGGTAGATGAGTTTTATAAGATAATTATTATAATTATCTTATAAGAGCATCTCCAACTGCTATACTATAATTTTTTTATAATATAATATAAAATTTTAAAATATCTAAAAATAAGTTAAATTCATTTCCAACGGCTACTCTATTTTAACAATCATAACATTAACTATATTAATATAATATTCAAACATATAATAATATATTATTTTTCTCTCCTCCACGTCTAATTTAAAATTCTTTTATTGGTGGATACAAATATAATATAATTTCTCTCCCTTCTATAATTTTTTAGAGATTTCTCTAAATTTAGAGATTTTTACAATGTTTCGGCTACAACTCGAATTTTGCTTCGGTGGAAATAGGAGACACGGGTGATGACCCGTTTAGTTTGAACAAACTTCTTGTGGAAGACACGAAAATTTCGGAGGTACAAAGCATCGAGGGTGGGAACCCGAATAACACTCCTCTTTTTCCGACAGGTTTTACCCCTAAGGAGGGTGGCGAGGCCGAGACCCATGGTGCCCGACAAGGTGGAGATATTGATGCGGGCCATCAGGCCATCTTTGACATCAATGACATCAAGGAAGCTGTTTGTGGTGGTAGTGGCGCCCCAGTTGCGCCGGATTTCTCTGTCTCGGCGCCATCAGGTGCGGTTGAGGTGAAGGGGAGGACGAACACTTCCTTGGGTCTTGAAAATCTTAAGTTCCTACTGTCTCCCAAAGTTCTCATCATTGTGGGGGTTCATTTACTTCATCAAAATCTATTCGGGAAGGTTTTTCTTTGCTGCAGGAGTTATCTGCCACTATTGGTCTCGGACGTGCGTTGGAATTCCCCATGAAAGGTTGTGAAAATGATCTCAAAGCTATTATTAGCAATGCAGGAGCTAGCAAGGTGCCCAAACGAATGTACTTTCTCTAAATGTTCAAGGTCTAGGGGGTGTGGAGAAGAAAAAATGGGTGAAAGATTTATGTGTATGCCATGGGGTCAATTTTTTGGCTCTCCAAGAGACGAAATTGACAAGACTCGATTTATAAGTGGTGAAATATCTTTGGGGTAATTCTTTTTTTGAGTTTGCTTCTAGGTCGGCTAGGGGCAGATCCGGTGATATATTATGCATTTGGGATAATACTTTATTTAAAGGGTATCGAGCTTTTTCTTCGGAGTATTTTGTGGCTATAGAAGGAGTTTGGGTGCCTAATGCTCTATCTCTATTGGTTATCTCGGTGTATGCGCCTCAAGATTCGGGTCTCAAGATCAACTTATGGTCCATGATTTTGGGTATGATTAGCAGATGGCACAGAGAGGTAATTGTGATGGGCGATTTTAATGAGGTCCGCAATTCGTCCGAAAGATTTGGTTCGGTTTTTCAGGCTATCGCCGCGGATAGATTCAATGCGTTCATTCGTGATGTAGACCTTCACGACCTTCCTCTTGGTGCATATTCTTTTACGTGGACTAATAAATGGGCTTCTAAAATGAGTAAGCTCGACCGGTTCCTCTTGTCCGATGGCCTTCTTGATATAATGCCAAATATAACGGGTTTGGTGCTTGATCGTAAGCTTTCTGACCATAGGCCTATTCTTTTTAAGGAATTAGCCTTTGATTACGGGCCTACGCCTTTCCGCATTTTCCATTCTTGGTTCTATATGCCCGACTTCGACCAAATTGTGAAAAATTCATGCTGCGATGATAGTGTCTGAGATTCAAATGGTATGATTGCTTTAAAAAAGAAGCTTCAATTACTAAAAATAACCTTCGCAAGTGGATTGGTGTTAAAAGAAAGAGTGATATGGAGGTTAAAGTTGACATAAAAATAAGTCTTAGGGACATTGACGCTCGGATTGACTCGGGTAATGCTTCTACATTGGATATGGATTCTCGTATTCATCTCATGAAGACTTTAGGTGACATGGAAAGGGTCGAAAATTGGATATGGTGCAAAAGGCTAAGATTTGTTGGGGAGTTGAAGGAGATGAGAATTCTAAGTTTTTCCATGGAATTCTAAAAAAGAAAAGGCGCCAATTAGCCATTCGTGGAGTTATGATTGATGGCGATTAGGTTATGGACACGACCAAGGTCAAAGATGAGTTCCACTCCCATTTTCAAGATCGCTTCAACACTTGTGGCAGGGTTCAAGCAACTTTAGAGGTTGAGTTTTCGAACGTTTTTCTTCCGACCAAGCTTCTCTTCTTGAGGAGCCTTTTTCACGGGATGAGATTAAAAAAGCCGTTTGGGATTGTGGAGGGGACAAAGCCCCGGGACCGGATGGTTTTACTTTCCGATTTTTCATGAAATTTTGGTCCCTCATTGAAGATGACGTGGTGAAATTGGTGGGTGATTTCCTTTAGTCTAGCAGATTCCCGAAAGGTTGTAATCCTTCTTTCATTGCTCTTATTCCGAAAGTCCATGCCCCTAAATTCGTTAAAGACGAAAGGTTGTAACCTTCTTTCATTGCTCTTATTCCGAAAGTCCATGACCCTAAATTCGTTAAAGATTGTAGGCCGATTAGTCTTATAGGTTGCGAATATAAAATTATTGGTAAACTTCTTGCTAATCACCTTTCTTTGGTTATTGCGGACATTGTTAGTAGTGAGCAATCCGCTTTCATAAAAGGGCGTCAGATTCTTGATGGTCCTCTAATTGTGAATGAGGTCATGGATTGGTATAAAAGAATTCGGTCCAAGCTTTTGATTCTTAAAGTTGATTTCAAGAAAGCTTACGACTGTTTAAGGTGGGATTACTTGGATTTAATCCTAGCGAAAATGGGATTTGGCATAGCTTGGCGTCGGTGGATTCATGGATGTCTTGAAGATTCGACGGGATCGGTTCTTGTTAATGGCTCTCCGACTAAATGCATTCGTAGAGGCTTAAGGCAAGGAGATCCTCTTTCTCCTTTCCTCCTCATCTTAGCCATGGAAGGATTACATGTCATTATCCAAGATGCGGTTTCGAAGAATTTCTTTCGGGGTGCTTCTATCGGTAACGATCGATACCCTCTTTCCCACCTCTTTTATGCGGATGATGCTATATTTTTGGGTGAATGGTCTTTATCGGATGCTAGGAATATTTTCCGTATTCTTCGATGTTTTTTCTTATCTCGGGCCTTAAAATCAATCTTCATAAAAGCAAACCTTTTGGTGTGGGGGTGGAACTGCATGATATCGAGCGCTTGGCCTCTTGCGTTGGGTGTGGTGGATCGAAGCCTCCTTTTTCGTATCTAGGTTTAAAAGTTGGGGGTAATATGTCCAAAATGGAGGGTTGGAAGGTGGTGTTCAATAAAGTTTTGGCCAAACTCTCTAATTGGAAAGTTAAAACTCTTTCGGTTGGTGGTCGGGTTACTCTTCTTAAGTCCGTCTTGGGAAGCATTTTGACTTACTTCATGTCTATCTACAAAGTTCCAAGGTCGGTTGAGAAAGGCTTGGAAGCTTTGCGAAACAATTTCTTTATTGGCGGGGACACAGATGAAAATAAAATGTCTTGGATCAAGTAGAGAAAAGTTATGGCTAGTCTTAAATTCAGAGGACTTGGTATTGGTAGCATTATGGCGTTTAACCATGCTTTACTTTTCAAGTGGATTTGGAGATTTTGGTCGGAGGATAAGGCGCTTTGGGTTAAAATTATTAAATCCATCTATGGCACGAATGGTCTAATTGATTCAAATTTGTCTAGGCAATTTTCGAACTCCACATGGGTTTCTATTTTAAAAGCGGCCAACTCCCTAAAGGAGAAAGGCATCATTCTTTTTTCTTTTTGTAAGAAGAAGGTGGGCGATGGCGGTTTGACCGCGTTCTGGGATGATGTTTGGCTTGGAGAGTCTTCTCTTAAAACACAATTTTCCAGAGTTTATGCTTTGGATTTGGATAAATCGGCGAATTTCAGGTCTCGTTTGGCCTAGGGTGTTGGGATTTATGTCTCCGAAGGGCGCCGAGAGGTGGGGTAGAGGCCGTCCAATTCCGCGATCTTCAACAAATTTTGTGCTCCTTTGTACCCTCGCCTCAAAAGGATAGATGGGTGTGGTCGTTAGACGGGTCGGGTGAATTTTGATAATGTCGTTTTCCGACATTATTTTGATCCCGAAGTCGTTCTATTGTTGTAAGTTCCCGAGTAAAAATAGTAGAATTTAATGGTTTTTATGAGAAAGTACAGGTTTATTTGGAAGAATGATGTTGGAAGAGTTTTGGAGCAATCGGAGCAAGTCTACAGCAGTCCAATGCAAAAAGGAGAAAAATCAGATTTTTGGACCAATCAGTGCTCTGCGCGCCTCTGTGCGCGCCTCCAAAGTCGCCCACAAACGCGCAGGCTTAATTTTGCCAACATTCCAGTGCTCTGCGCGCCTCCCCGCGCGCCTCCAAACGCGCCCACAAACGCGCAGAGGTCCTGATACGTTTTAAAGCCTTTTTCTGCTAGGGTTGAAGGGGGAATCGAGCAGTTACGGCCGTAGACTCTCTCTGGGCGATTTTGGGAGATAGAAGACGATTTTTGAAGGCGAATAGAAGGCAAGAAACATCCATTAACGAGAATCACAAGGCGAATCGAGCACGTTCATCGGCGGATTAAGCTTTTCAAGGAGTCTTTAGTTTTCATTTCTTGTAGAACAAACATGTTTACTTCCGTTCTTATTATTTCTTTTCTGAGTTGTGAAACCCCCAATATGAACTAATCCGTTCATGTTTGGGGGTTGGTTTGAATCATGGTTTGATAATCGTTAGCTTTACAGATAGATGTGATTGGTATGATTTAGATGGATGAAACATTTGGGATTGTTCTTAATGCTTGTAATAGTCCGATCAACTATTATTTGATTTTATGAATCTTTTAACGTTTGAGAAAAGTTTGAGATTTGATTAATCCTTTATGTCTTGAACGATTTTGAGATAGAAATATGATACGTCGTTCTTTGTGGCTTTTAATCACTGATTGTTCATATATAATTGTCTAGATCGAAAGATGATACAATGTTTTGAATGATTTTTGCTATAGCTTGATAGAGTATAGTAATGGGTTGTGATTATGCTTTTCATCCTAAAGTTATTTCAATCATGTCAACATGTTTAGCTAATTGATTGTTCTCATGAGGAAAACCAACCCTCCAACTCTCTCTCATTTCTGAATTAATTAAAGTTTTCAATCGTGTTCCGATTTTCAACAACCCAAATCAACTTGCGATAGTCTAGTTAATAATTTATACAGTCATTGTGGTACTTGACACCTGGTTCCTTTGGTTCGATACTCGTACTCACCGTACGTTATTACTTGATTCGACCCGTACACTTGCGGTAGATTTAGGGGGGTGTAAACCCGCCTATCAAGTTTTTGGCGCCGTTGCCGGGGAACCTGTTTTGTGTGAATATCACTACTAGCTGTAGAAATTATTACATTAGACACCCTGTTTTTATTTTATTATAATCTGCTTTGAAGGTTCATATATTTTTGGGTTTTGAGATTCAATATTCTCTGTTTCAGGTTACCTCTTGGTTTATGCCAAGAAGAAGACTGTTTCGGGAATTATTACCGATTGACCCGGAGATAGAACGGACTGCCAGAGAGCTAAGAAGACAAGCACGGAATAGAATGGACGACAACAACATCAATGTTGGGGAAGATTGGGGAGAAGGGTTGCCCATGGGTAATGGTCAACCAATTCCGAATGCGAATATAAATGCGAACAATCAGAACCACAATAACGCCAATCACGGTATCCATCATAATGTCAATCAACCACCACCACCACAAAGGGTACCCATGAGAAATTTCGCCAATCCAAACATGGGGGCTGCACAACGTGGGTACGCACCACCGATAGCTGCAAACAACTTTGAAATCAAACTTGGTACCATCCAATTGGTGCAATCGAACATGTTTGGAGGTGCAGCAACTGAAGACCCTCATGCACATTTGCGCTCATTTGAAAAGATATGCAATACCTTCAAGGTAAATGGGGCGGATCAAGACTCGATCAAGATACGGTTGTTCCCATTTTCATTGAGGGATCGAGCCACTACTTGGGAAGAGAATCTACCACCGGGGTCGATTCGAACATGGAATGATATGGTGACGGCTTTTCTCAACAAGTTCTTTCCACCGGGGCGAACGGCTCAACTGTTATCCGACATCACGCATTTTTCGCAATGGGATCAAGAGTCGTTGTACGAGGCATGGGAACGATATAAAGCGATGCTCAAGAAGTGTCCACATCATGGGCTACAAGAATGGATGATTATCCAAACATTCTATGTGGGATTGAATCCTCAGTTTAAGAATGACCTCACAGCTGCTGCAGGTGGAGCTTTAATGAACAAATCCTATGAGGAAGCGATCGAATTGATAGAGAATTTGGCAGAACATAGCTATTCCACTCCAAGGTCTGCAGTTAGAAAAGTTGCAAGCGTGCAAGAAACTGAAGAGTTGAAGGAGATAAAGGCACAATTGACTGCATTGACCAACCAAATGAAAGGAGCGGCCATTCAACCGAATGTTCAGAATTTTCAAGACTATCAATCGCCGGAACAAGTCCAGTTTGTTCAGAACCGAAATAATCAGCCGAGGAATGACCCATTTTCCAACACCTATAACGAGGGATGGAAGCGACATCCTAACTTTTCTTGGAGTCAACCTCAACAAGGCCCGGGCAAGGAAACGATGCAACAGCAACAGCAGCAGCAGTATGGTAACCATTCTAACTCTTCGAATTCTTTTTCGTCTAACAATGTTTATCGTCCCCCAGGTTACAATCAGAAGAAATATGATGAGGGGCAATCTTCAGAAAAGAAGCCCAGATTGGAAGATATGCTAATAAAGTTCATGACCAAGATGGATAGCACGGTGGGAGAGTTAGCAAGCACGGTCAACACTGTCAAGGCGTCTACCGAACAAAACACCGCCTCCATCAAAATCTTGGAGAGACAAGTGGGGCAGATTTCGGAAGCCTTACAAAACCGACCTCCCGGTACATTTCCAAGCATGGCTGAAAAGAGGAACCGGGAAGAGTGTAATGCCATTTATCTGAGGAATGGCAAGGAGCTGAATGGAGAGCCAATACGAGAGCCCACATCAAAAGGAAACGATCCTAAAGAGAAAGAGGTCGAGATCATAGAAGTGACTGAGCTAGAAGCCGATAAGGGTGTGATTGAAGAGAACAAGAAAAGTGAAGAGAAAAAGCCGGTAGTCAAACCGTTTGTACCATCACTACCATTCCCTAATCGAGTGAAGGCACGCAATGATGAGGAACAATTCAAGAAGTTCCTCGACATATTCAAGAAGCTTCACATCAATATTCCTTTCGCGGAGGCACTCGCCCAAATGCCGACATACCTCAAGTTCATGAATGAGATCTTATCAAAGAAGAAGGCAATCGACCACCAATCGACCATTGCACTTACTGAAGAGTGTAGTGCAATCATCCAGAACAAGCTTCCGCCGAAGCTTAAGGATCCAGGGAGTTTTTCAATCCCTATTCAAATTGGTGATATTCGTTTTAATAAAGTGTTGTGTGATTTAGGGGCGAGTATTAACTTAATGCCTCTGTCTATTTTCAGGAAGCTCGGATTGGGGGAAGTAAAGCCGACGTCCATAACGCTCAAGCTGGCGGATCGATCCATAGTGTACCCATATGGAGTGGTAGAGGACGTGCTCATCAAAGTGGGAAGGTTTTACTTTCCGGTGGATTTCGTGGTGATGGACATCGACGAAGATATAGAAGTCCCATTGATCTTAGGAAGATCCTTCCTAGCTACTAGCCGAGCGCTGATCGACATGGAGGAAGGCGAGATGACTTTGAGAGTTAGTGGTGAGAGGGAAGTGTTCAAGATGTTCGAGAAGATAAGTGATAGAGGCAAAGAGAAATTTGGTGATCAAGAAAGACCTAAGGAGTGATCGGAAAGAAAGTCGTGCCACGACAGAAAATACGGCGCTGGGTGGGAGGCAACCCACCATAGGTTAATTCGTAATTTCTACTTTGGTCAGTTTCTTATTTTTGTGTGCTTTCTTTTGTTTTGTGTGTTGTTTTGTGTTTGTGTGTTTGTGTTTAGTTTTTGATCCCTGATAGCAATTCCGATATAACCAAGAGCAAGGCGGGAGAAGGAAGGGCAGAAATATGTGAACAGTGATCCGCGCGTGCATCCTGAAGGGTATCTTCACAACACCTCTTTGCAAACCTCGGTTTCACCAAGGTTTGGGGTCCCTGGTTTCACTTGAACTTTATCGTTTTATGATTCCTTGTTGAGAAAACAAACCTAATCTAGAGATTAGGTTTGGGGTGGCGTAATTACTGTTAGTGTACTGTATCGCTATTTCGTGATTATATTTTGTGTGCTATTTGTTTCCATTGGGGACAATGGTTATTTCTGGTTTGGGGTGATTTGTCGAGTCTATCATTGGTAGATCTCAGTGGATTGAATAATCACCCTGTTTTTAGTGAGGAATGGGCGACCAGTTGAGCATGATTTAGTATGAGAGTTCGAAAACACTGACTTTGGGGAAATGATTTAGAAAGGATAATATAGCACAAAGGTGGACCTGGGCGACTGCACACATAGAGACATTAGTGGAGACCACCCGTGAGTTGTTGAGCCATACACATGCTAACTTCGATTCTAAGAGACTACACACTACTCGATACACTTTTCATTAGTCCTTTGATCGTTGTTGTAGCTGATCTCGCTATAACTTGCATCCATTATCAAAGACATCCAGAGGAATAGAAGTGAAGCTTCTGCCTATCTTTGTGAACAAACCATGTGAGAACTCATAAAGCTTATTGGTTGCTGCTAATTCCACTGCTTTTTACTACTCAAGATTCTCAAATGAAACCCGTTGTCACCCCCTCAGTAAAAAAAAACTGCAAACCCAGTAAATCAGTCATAAAGGGTTTCGCCAAAAAAAAAAGAGCTAAATAAAACTGAGGGGTCAGTTTAAAGAATTTGAGTGAAGTGTTAGAAAGCCCGAAAGAAAGAAAGAGGGGAGGATCATCAATTAGCATCATAAATCCTTTGATCTCCACCCAGAAGCAGCAACCATACCTTCTTAAAGATCTGATTTTAACATGGAGAGTTTGTAAAGAGTGGTGAAGCAACGTTTCTATGTCCTAGTCTTGATAATGGATTCCTTCTGAGATCAATTTGTGTACAACTGTGCGTTATTGTTAAGTGTTGTTCATGCATGTTTTGTGAATTCTTGTACCCAACTTCTGAAAGCATGATAACATTTGTGAAACCTAGGACTCAAGCGAAGAGAGAGAACCGTGAGGTAGGGTCAAGGCGAAATCCTCTGTGTGTGTGTTTAGTCTAGGTGCACTTAAGTGTGGTGTGGTCCCTGATAAATCCAGTTCCCAAGGTCTTGCTGTTTAGATTCCATAGCTAGGTCTGCTCACTGTTCGTCATCTCACAGGTAATTCATGGTGGTTGTTGAGTTGACTAGAGATCGCTAATGATATTCTCGACAACACGAAATTACGATTTTTGGATTGTGGTTGAATGCTTATTTGTGTCGCTATTTTGCTTGGGGACAAGCAACGCTCGGTTTGGGGTTGTTGATAATGTCGTTTTCCGACATTATTTTGATCCCGAAGTCGTTCTATTGTTGTAAGTTCCCGAGTAAAAATAGTAGAATTTAATGGTTTTTATGAGAAAGTACAGGTTTATTTGGAAGAATGATGTTGGAAGAGTTTTGGAGCAATCGGAGCAAGTCTACAGCAGTCCAGTGCAAAAAGGAGAAAAATCAGATTTTTGGACCAATCAATGCTCTGCGCGCGCCTCCAAAGTCGCCCACAAACGCGCAGGCTTAATTTTGCCAACATTCCAGTGCTCTGCGCGCCTCCCCGCGCGCCTCCAAACGCGCCCACAAACGCGCAGAGGTCCTGATACGTTTTAAAGCCTTTTTCTGCTAGGGTTGAAGGGAGAATCGAGCAGTTACGGCCGTAGACTCTCTCTGGGCGATTTTGGGAGATAGAAGACGATTTTTGAAGGCGAATAGAAGGCAAGAAACATCCATTAACGAGAATCACAAGGCGAATCGAGCACGTTCATCGGCGGATTAAGCTTTTCAAGGAGTCTTTAGTTTTCATTTCTTGTAGAACAAACATGTTTACTTCCGTTCTTATTATTTCTTTTCTGAGTTGTGAAACCCCCAATATGAACTAATCCGTTCATGTTGGGGGGTTGGTTTGAATCATGGTTTGATAATCGTTAGCTTTACAGATAGATGTGATTGGTATGATTTAGATGGATGAAACATTTGGGATTGTTCTTAATGCTTGTAATAGTCTGATCAACTATTATTTGATTTTATGAATCTTTTAACGTTTGAGAAAAGTTTGAGATTTGATTAATCCTTTATGTCTTGAACGATTTTGTGATAGAAATATGATACGTCGTTCTTTGTGGCTTTTAATCACTGATTGTTCATATATAATTGTCTAGATCGAAAGATGATACAATGTTTTGAATGATTTTTGCTATAGCTTGATAGAGTATAGTAATGGGTTGTGATTATGCTTTTCATCCTAAAGTTATTTCAATCATGTCAACATGTTTAGCTAATTGATTGTTCTCATGAGGAAAACCAACCCTCCAACTCTCTCTCATTTCTGAATTAATTAAAGTTTTCAATCGTGTTCCGATTTTCAACAACCCAAATCAACTTGCGATAGTCTAGTTAATAATTTATACAGTCATTGTGGTACTTGACACCTGGTTCCTTTGGTTCGATACTCGTACTCACCGTACGTTATTACTTGATTCGACCCGTACACTTGCGGTAGATTTAGGGGGGTGTAAACCCGCCTATCAAGTTTTCAGTGGCTTCGGCTAGGCGTCGTATCTATTCTCATATTTTGGAAGTGGAGCCCCTTCCCAGTAGATGGAATATACTTGTTCCCATCAAAGTCAACGTGTTCGCGTGGCGGTTGCGTCTTAATCGGCTCCCCACCAGGGTTAATTTGGATAAAAGATGTATCGATGTTTCGTCTCTTTTTTGTCCCAATTGTGATACGGGGGTAGAGGACTGCAATCATCTTTTCTTTACGTGTCTCGTTGCTAAAGACTTATGGGTCCTTATTGGTCGATGGTGGCAAATTGATATTCCGTCTCTTCGCTCCTATTCAGAGTGGATTTCTTGGATTGATTCAATCCGGTTGAAGAAAGAGGTTTTTTGGTGTTTCGAGGTTGTTATGCCTATAACTTTGTGGTCCATGTGGGTCTTTCGAAATGGTACTCTCTTTGGCAACCCGAAGCCAAAAAGGCGGTGATCTTAGAGAACATTATAAATCGCGCCTATTTTTAGGTTAACCATAGAAGTAGCAAATTGTCTATTAATTCGGTTGGTTGGCTAGCAAATCCTTCCCTTGCAATTCTCTCTTTGTAATTGTTTCCTTTTCTAGCTTCTTGCTAGTTTTATAAAATTTTGCCGTTCTAAAAAAATATATGTTAAACTTTTATTTGAACTTATATTATGTTCACGCTATTATGTACATTGTCTGCCCACTGAGCGATTTTGCTCAGTCGAGGTGTTTGTGTTTCCTCCACAGCTTTAAGATCAACTTTTGTATATCGGTTTGTATAATCTTTGGGGATCATTTCAGACGATAACATTTTGGGTTTGTAATTATGTTTAAGTTTTGTTTTAAGTTAACTGTTATTTTTGGAGAGCTTAGTACAACTCTGAATTGTGGTATTTTTGAGTTTTGATTCGGCTACTAGATTGTACACCTCTCGTCTCAGGTTGTGTGGGGCGGGGGTGTTACATTAAGCAATAAGATAAAAATAAATAAATGACTTGAAATGTAAATGTGAAAAAATAGACATGTATCAATTGGTGATGAGAAAAAACTCTAAATCAGGTAAAAACTGCGGACGACTTTAAATCATTGATCCACAAGTCATCTAAATAGGTGGGGCCGCAAACCGATTGCAAAATTCTTGAATCAAAAGATACAATTTTAGCTCTTGAAGAAAATAAGTGAATGGGGGTGTTTCCAGTCTTTCGAGTGTTGTTGGATGAGCCGGATATATTGGTGGTAAAAGCAACAAACCTTCAAATGGCTACCTTCCCACGTTTCGGGCTTCATCTTATCGGCGTTCTCTACTAGGGGCTGTTTGGTAGAGAGAAATGAGAGGAGAGAAATGGAAATGGATTTGAATTCTCTTGTTTGGTAGGTAAGGGAAATAAAAACACGGAGAGTTGGTATTTCTCGAGAATTGACTCCCTTTGTATTTGATTTCTCTGATTTAGGAAGAGAAATGGAGAGAATAGGAAAACACGGAGAATTGTTCTCGCGTTCGCTTCTCTCTCTCTCGTTCGCCCTGTCTAGGGTTCCGCCCACCACCGCCGCCCACCACCGCCGTTCGCCCTGTCTAGGTATCCCCGTCTCCTCTCTCACTTTGTCTCGTCTTTCCCTGTCTCCTCTCTCTCTCTGTCTCGTCTTCTCTCTCTCTCTCTCGTTCGCCCTGTCTAGGGTTCTGTCTTTGTGTTTCGCCCATCAGGTTAATCATCTTCTAATTACAGCCTTCTTTTTCTGTCTAATTATGTGACTTATAAACTTCGATTTGGAACATCTTTTCAATCCAGTCGACGATCTGCTGTTTGGATTCCATTTTTCACAAGTAACTATCAGGTAAAATTTGGATTCCGTTTTCTGTTTGGATAAATTAGGATTAGGTTATGGAGGTTTGCATGATTAAACACTTTGTTTGCGTTGATACTAGTGAACAACACACACAATTTTCATAACATTAGATGATTATAATAACAAGGAACAGAAAATTGTTTCAAAAGCCTGGCCTGGAATTTTCTTCAAAATTCTAAACATCTTACTGGAATGAATGTAGAAATTGGATATTATTGGCTTCAATATGGTCTCTTTAATTCATCATACATGCTTCATTATTTAATGAGTTACCATAATAGGCGTGATCAAGTTAGTACTGCTAGTTCAATGTTAGTGCTGCTAGTTCAATGTTAGTGCTGCCAGAACAAGTTAGTGCTGCTAGTTCAATGTTAGTGCTGCTAGTTCAATGTTAGTGCTGCCAGTTCAATGTTAGTGCTGCCAGAACATGTTAGTACTGCCAGATCAAGTTAGTACTGCTAGTTCAATGTTAGTGCTGCTAGTTCAATGTTAGTGCTGCTAGTTCAATGTTAGTGCTGCCAGAACAAGTTAGTACTGCTAGTTCAATGTTAGTGCTGCTAGTTCAATGTTAGTGCTGCCAGAACATGTTAGTACTGCCAGATCAAGTTAGTACTGCTAGTTCAATGTTAGTGTTGCTAGTTCAATGTTAGTGCTGCTAGTTCAATGTTAGTGCTGCCAGAACAAGTTAGTACTGCTAGTTCAATGTTAGTGCTGCTAGTTCAATGTTAGTGCTGCTAGTTCAATGGTTAATACTGCTGAGTCATTAATGCTGCAAGAACATGATTAGTACTGCTAGACAAGTTACTACTGCTGGTACATGGTTAATACTGCTGAACAAAGTTAATACTGCTGAACAAAGTTAATACTGCTGGTATATTACTACTGCTGACAGGTTTAAATAATTGATTTGTAAATATACTAGTGAACAACACACACAATTTTCATAACATTAGATGATTATAATAACAAGGAACAGAAAATTGTTTCAAAAGCCTGGCCTGGCAACCATTTAGCATTTAGGGTGGTGTATTATATGAAATAGTTATGTTTCCTTTATATATATATATATATATATATATATATATATATATATATATCTAGTATTAACTATATAATTGTATGTGTAGATGGCAAGATCACCGTTGAGACAAAGAATAGTTGCCATAGGTGCATTTTATGCCATGTATGTTATGATTCGTTGGTGGATGATGTGTAGTTATCGTAGACGTCGTTCGATTGAATCTAGAACATTACGTACAAGATATTTAATGAGTTACCATAATAGGCGTGAAAACATGATGAGGATGGTTTATGAAAGTGATGTTACTAGTGTTGTCAACATAAGAATGAATATACATGCGTTTTCAACACTTTGTGATATGCTAGAAAGTAGAGGGGGGTTAAAGGCTAGTAAAAACATGCTAGTAGATGAGCAAGTTGCTATGTTTTTACATACCCTTGCTCATAATGCTAAGAATAGGATACTATTCAATAGATTTCATCGATCTGGGGAAACTATAAGTCGGTATTTCAAGTTAGTCTTAAATGTTGTATGTCGATTACACAAAGAATTCTACAAGTCACCCGTACCAGTGCCAGATAATGAAACCGACGAGAGATGGAAATGGTTTAAGGTTAGTCAAACACATAAGTTTTTATTAAATATATTCTTTGTTAATAGAACACTTTAATGATGTTTTCTTTTTATGAAGGGTTGCCTAGGAGCATTAGATGGAACATATGTTAAAGTTAAAGTCCCCGCTGTTGATCGAAAACCTTATCGGACACGAAAGGGGGAGATTTGTACGAATGTACTCGGAGTATGTATGAGAGACCTTTTATTTACATATGTATTAGCGGGATGGGAGGGTTCTGCAGCTGATATTAGAGTTCTACGAGATGCAATTAGTAGACCTAACGGTCTTAAAGTAACTCAGGGTATGTGATATATAGTCTTCAAATAGTAAACATATAATTACATATGTTAATTAACGTAGAGTTTATGGTTAATGTAGGAACATACTACCTTTGTGATGCCGGTTATACGAATGGTGAAGGATTTCTAACTCCTTATCGAGGTCAACGTTACCATCTTAATGATTGGTCTCGGCCGCCTACCAATGCCAAGGAGTTATTTAATATGAGACATTCGTCGGCAAGGAATGTTATAGAAAGATGCTTCGGATTAATTAAAGCTAGATGGGCTATTTTGCGTGGTAACTCATATCATCCCATAGAGTCCATGCCACGTATCATCATTGCTTGTTGTTTGTTACACAATTTCATACGACAAACAATGAGTGAAGACCCTATTGATAACGAAGTCCCAACAAATCACACACAACCAGGCTACGATCATGATAATGTTATTTCTACGGTTGAGCCCTCACAAGAATGGACCGATCGTAGAGACGCTCTTGCTAACGAAATGTTTAACAATTGGAATGCTAGGCGTATCTACAATTAATTAATTATGATCGTTAATGTTATTTGTACTCTGTATTTGTACTCTTTATTTGTAGAACCATGAATTATGATCGAGTTAATTTTAATTTTTCATTTATATTTGTACTCTTTATTTGTACTCTTTATTTGTACTCTTTATTTTGTATCTACTATTTGTATGTATTATTTGTAGACATGGCAGAGTCAAATGAAGTGAAAGGTACTGTACGGACCAAACATACTCGGAAAGAAGATCAAGACGCAAAGCTAATTGATGCATTAATGGAGTTACATGCATCTGGAAAGTATGCCGGTGCTGACAATGGTTTCAAACCGGGCTATTTAAATGGCGTTCAACAATTGCTAGATGTAAGTCTTCCTAACTCCGGCCTCAAAGCAGAACCACATATAAAGTCTCGGATGAAGACATGGAAGACACACTTTAGCATTGTTTATGATATGGTGCATACAAGTGGGTTCGGTTGGGATGAAGAAAAAAAATGTGTGGTAGCTGAGGACAGTGTTTGGGATGAATACGTCAAGGTACATGCTAAATTTATTCTAAATTGGTATTTTTTTTTACAAAAGTTTGTACTAAATTTGTTTCTAATTGCCTTGTAGTCTCACAAAGGTGCCGCAAATTTTCGAGGCAAGCCATTTCCTTTCTATGACAAGCTGTGTATCATCTATGGTAAGGATAGAGCAACGGGTAGTAAAGCGATTGATCTTGGAGAAGAATATGATGTCGTTCCAGAGACTCAAAAAAGTTCCCCGATTGATCTTGGAGAAGAAGATGATGTTCAAGGTGCTAGTCGATCTGAAGGACCAACAAGTAGTGTAACAAGCAAACGTATCAAACGCAAAAGTATAGATGGAGATGACATTTATCGGGAGTCATGCAAAGAGATGAAGGAGGTATTGGTTAGATTTGGAGAGATCGTGGGGGAAAGCTTGAATAAAGAAAGTTTGGAGGCTCGTGAAAAAAGTTTGGAGGCTCGTGAAATCTTTGAGAAGGTTAGTGACGAGTTGAAAGTTTTGCCGGGTATTACTGGTATCCAACGTTTTAAAGCAACTCAGTTGATTGGTAAGGATGTGCTTCTAGGACGATTATTTCTTGGGTTGACAGAAGAAGAGAAGATTGACATGGTAGAATCGTCTACCAATGGTTAGATTTGGATTAAAAGTTTATGGTTATTTTTTTTGTATGACTACGGTTGAACTGTTGTTTTTGGTTTGATTAAAACTATGTTTGTAGTCCTTTTGGTTTGTTTAAAAACTATGTTTCTAGTTGGTTTGATTAAAAACAATGTTTGTACTCTTTTTGGTTTTATTAAAAACTATATTTGGTAGTCTTTTTGGTATGATTAATGCATTTTAATTACTAATTTATGCATCTTTTTTTTGTTTGGGTTTAAATAATTGATTTGTAAATATAAAAATATGGGTGTAAATGACAAGGTTGGTACAATTCTCTATTGAAATCTCTGTGCAACCAAACAAGAGAAATGATTCTCTGTTGCATTTCTCTGCTGAATTCTCTGTGCTACCAAACAGGATAGTCAATTCCTATTCTCCTGACCAATTCTCTTTCTCTGCAATCATTTCTCTGGAATCATTTCTCTGCAATTCCATTCTCTGTACCAAACGCACCCCTAGTGTTGTGCTTTGTCCTTGTGTCCATAAACGGGAATTAGATCGTTTGGGTGGAAATGAGTTGCACTTGGGTCTAAAGGCCGTAACAGCCTATCTCTTGCATAGTTGGAGTAACTGGACGATTCGTCCCCAACACATAATACAATTGAATATTTGGTGATATGAATTGCTAATAACTGTCTTTGGGTTTGATTGATTTGGATAAAAAAAAATTGAAAGTGATTGGGGAGTTTATGACTAGGTTTTTGCAAGTAGTCATGGGCAGGAAAGTTTTTACAAATCGTAAAACCTTGAGGGTAAACATGTAAGACCCTCAGAACTACAAGGGCTTGAGTGAAAACTACTCTCCAATTCACAGCCTTAAAAATATATTTTGAGTGAATTACATTTTTAGTCCCTGTATTTTACACAAATTTATGGATTGGATCCCTAATGTCAAATAATTATGAAAAACTTCTTGTAGCATGTATTTTATTGTCGAAGTAATGTGTAAAACAAGGCGAAAAAAATGATTTTCTATGATCTTTTAATATGTTTATTATATTTAAAGACCAATTATACATTTTTATTTATTAGATTTACAATCTTTCGGTTTTCATAAATAAATGAAAAGTCAACCATTTAATGTTGATTATCGAATCTTCATATAACCAAACGTATGATCTAAAAAACACATTAATATCTATATCTATTATAAAGCAGAATCATCATCCGCTGACGTGGCACTCCCAGAATTGAGAATCGTTCCTTTCGTTTTTTCTCGGTTTTTTGATTTTCTTTTAAAAGAATTTAGGGTTTAACTCTTCGTCTCCTCTCATTGATTGTAACAATCAAACCTTCCGCATTATCATCAATCAATTATCAATGGAGAAATTGAACCAAATTGCATACACTCAAAAACTCTCTTTTCTCTCTCCTCTTCATCTCTCTCTAATCCCTCTCTTCTTAGATGGTAATACCGAAATCAAAATTGTTGGTTTAGTGGTATGGTCATGCCCTTGGTTAGACACAAGCAATGAAGATCTCATCATTGGAGGGGTTTCTTTTGTCGTTTTATAATTTTTGTCTTTAATAAACCTTTTTAGACTTGATTTTCAGGTAATTTCTATTCTTTGATTTTGTGTTTTTAGTTGGATCATGAAATGGGTATTGTAATATTAGATCAATGATGAGTTGGGTGTTTTTTGTTTGTGCCAATGAGTTAATAGCTATTTAGTGTACTTACTTCAAATCATTAGTCATCCCTAAGGATGAATGTGTGTTGTGTGTGTGTTTGGATGAGGGTGAAGGTACATAAGTGATAAAACCTTCTATGAGAAGTTGCTTGATAAGTACTTCTACTAAGGTATGAATCTTTACTCTATCGATAATTTCTCCTGATCATATATACAAAGATAAATATTAAGTTTTATGGAAATACATTCAACCACTATTTCTTTTAAACAACTAAAATGCTTTAATGATTTTTCTATTAAAATTAGGATAACCGAACAAGTCGATAACAAAACAGAAACATTATAATTGGTTTTCATAATTATTTTAGGATTTGAATTGTTGATGGTGTAATTCATTCTTAAATTTCTCTTTTTTCTAACTGTATGACTTGAATCCAACATTCTCACTTCTAATGAGGAAGTCATAAAACAAGTGGTTACAAAGAAATATGGACCACAATGGAATAATATATCTTATTTTGATTAGATTAAGTGTATTGTTTGTTTTTATTAGTTTATTAGTCGATATGTGGGTGATATGTTTATTCAACTTTGTCCAAGATTTCCAAACAAGAAATCATCACGACCGCGCAACGAGCGGTAGCAAACACTAGTTATATATATATATATATATATATATATATAGGGACAAGTTCAAGGAAAAACCATAAATAACCGGAAAACCGAAAAACCACGAAAATACGGAGAAAAAAGTATATCAATATGGATGTCAAATTAACGAGAAAAATATGATCATTTATTTGGTGTAATTTACTTCGTTCGAATTTTGTTTATTTTTCGTCTTTTTTCGAATAAAAAATAGGGGGGTGAGGTTTTTTTATTTAATTAATATTGTTGTAACCGCCCGTCTAATCACATCCATCAGATCATCTGATCTAACGGTTGATAAAGTGTTTTTTAGTTTTCCATTTATTTGAGGTTTTCCCTTGAACCTCCCTCTATATATATATATATATATATACATAGAGGGTGACTATTTTGCAACCCTTAAAAATGTTGAAATCTTTGCAACCACGATCTTAACTGTTGATTAGATATCAAGGGATTTTGATTATTTGATAATTAATATTTAATTGCAAGGTCAATTTAGTCATTTGTAAAATTCTGTTTAATTCATTCATTAATTAATTAGATAATTGTGAATCTAATTTCATGGTAACCGTAATCTAATCCTAATTTCATGGTAACCGTAATCTAATCCTAAGAAGACTTAATTTAATCATTATATTTAGTTATTATTTTTTATTTTCTCAAGTGTGTTTGTGTTTCCAATACATGCAATCATCACACGTCTTTTAGGTATTTTTAATTTTGTGTTTATTGTTAATGATGAACTTAAATGTTCTTTAAATGGTTTCAATGGTTTTAGAGAATTAAGTGTAGTCTGTGTTTTGTTCCAGTAGTTTTTTACATTGTAGAATGATTTTTTAATTTATTTACATTTTTATAGAAAATCTAAGCCCATTTTAGTCCATTAATAACCAATAAAAGGATTCATCAAGCTTCATTATTGGAGAGTAAATTAAGTTTGTTTGTGTGTTTAACATTGTAAACTTTTTGGGTTGTTTTATACACTTCTATGGTGTGTTACGTTTTAGTGTGTGTGTTTAATAAATTATATATTACGGGCAGTTAAAATATTGAAGCATAATAATTTAAATGATGTTCACCCACATCAACTAACAACTCATCATTCAGAAAACTTACTTAAATCATCCATAGCACAAAAACATTTCCAAACATAATAGTTGCCCAACTAATTAAGATTAAAAACCAAAGTAGTTAATTCCAAACATAATAGTTGTCCAACTAAGATAAAAAAACCAAAGTAGTTAATGTATACGTAATCCATACAAAACCAATGCAATAAAACCATAAAAGCAAGGTCTTTCGAGTCTGATTCACTTAAAATTTCGATAGTTTTCGTTCATGAGTTAAGACGATCCCAGCTTGTAACGCATACTTGATTTTCAACGACTCCAATTGTGATTCCTGCTTAGTCTCGTTCAGATCAAAACCTGTTTTCCATGCCCACACATCTCCCATGAACGACTCCAATTGTAAAAATCCCGCTGTCTTGGTAGTTATGGTGTGTTTGTCAGTCCATCTCCAATCGTATCTCTTCTATTCCATTAAGCAATAACTGGGCAGCAGGGTGGGCATATGTATTGAGATGCTTATTCACAAGCATTGCCTATAATTTGTATTCACTGTTAGTCAAAAAATACAGGAATTCCAAGTATTTTTTTAATAATTACCAATTCACGAAAATTGAATCAAATCTTACCAGTACAGCAGGTGTATACCCATAACTTTTCAACATATTTTATGTGGTTGTAGGGGCAGCATGCATATTGTCTATTATTACCACTTCCCGGTTTTTGAGGTTGAAAACAACTAATTGTATTGATTGACATGAAGTTAATAATTTGTGAATCATTCCTGAACTGGTTAGTATGCCCATTTATTCATGAAGTCATATTCATGATTCAGTAATCATTAAAACCTCTTTGTCTTTTGCCTGATGTGATTCGACTTTAGATGTTGAACCTTGTGTCATCTGCCTTGATCTTGTTACACTTCTGGTGCATCATGATGAACTACCCATGGTGATGGTCGGTTCACGTGTAAACTCGCTATCTGGAGGGAATTTTACTGCAAAACCAAAATATTGTCGATATAGATACTATTCATTTTACATACTATTGTTTCATAATAATGAATTCTAAAATATTATAATTCGTACCCTCATCATTTTGTAATGTCGTCGATTCGCTTTTCAACTTCTTTGGTTTCTTTTCCTCAGTCATTGGTGATTTACCTTCATTTCATCCAATTATAATTAAATCATGACCAAGTATGCAAAGGAGTATATAACAAATGACAAATTCAATTCAAACCTTTCTTTTTTGCACATCCAACAGTTTAGGTCTTGTTTACATCCTCTGTTTTCCTATCTAGACATAGTATGTTAATTTAAAAACTCTCTAAATGCCAAATTGTGGATAACTTAGTTGTTTTGATCATACCTCCAACATCATTTATATCAACTCCCTTCTCATCCATGGTGAGTTCCTTCATCAGAACCTTTACAACTGCCGCAAATATGTGACCCAGTTAATATCAATGATGATCACCACCAAAAAGGTATTATTTGCATTCATATGTATGTGTTAGTAGGGCAATGTGTATGACATCCTTTACACTAAGCCCTATGAAAGTTTATACTCAGGCAAACAAATATTGAATTAAAATGTGCATACCATGTGAATTGCTATTCAAGAATGTTAATTTACATAACTATGTTAATTTGAATCTACATTTTAAAGATTATACCCACCTGGTCAATGTTGAATTTCACAATAGCATAGCATATGATTATTGAATCAAGAATGAGAATTCACATACTGTATATGGTCAAAGTTCTTTTAGGGAATGGTTTACATTTATAATATGATTAGTTCATGAATACATGCATCCACAATCATGAATATATAATTCAAATTATTCCATAACTATGTTAATTTGAATCTATATTTTAAAGATTATACCCACATGGTCAATGTTGAATTTCACAATAGCATAGCATATGATTATTGAATCAAGAATGAGAATTCACATACTGTATATGGTCAAAGTTCTTTTAGGGAATGGTTTGCATTCATAATATGATTAGTTCATGAATACATGCATCCACAATCATGAATATATAATCCAAATTATTCCATAACACTAAAATTATGTTTTCATATAACTCAAACACTAGGCATGATTTCATATTCACAACGACCCACTTTTCATGAATGCATTCACTAATCTAAGTGATTATTGAATCATGAATACTCCTTCAATTCAGCTTTTAATCACGAATATCGGTTCCACATAGAGTAATCAACAAACTGATTCACTTATTCATGAATTTTTTATGAAGATTATGCAACCACTTATGGAATCATTCTCACATAAAAAATTAACTCTATGGTCATTCGTATAAGAATAAAATTAAAAATTTAACATTGATGTCCACATATCTTAAACCCTAATTATTCTGCACTTCGATTTAGGGACGAACAATTACCAGAAATTTTTCTTTAAAATTAATAAATAAAATGACAATGATGATTTTATACCTTCATCTTATGTAGTGTGATCGTTCATTCGAGACTCTGCTTCCAGTATTGGCAGATCTTCATGATTGATTACATCAACAACCATGTTTTCTGGTCTTGTTGTTCGTCTTCCTCATTTGGGTTGCAGAAACCGTTCTTCAATCATTAAACCATGTAATTCGGAAACTGAATCGGGATGGTCGAGAGTTTTGCGGGATTTGATTAGGATGAATATGAGTTGCCTTGATTAGACGATTTTCAGAGTAATGTCGTTTGACAAAAGTGCCCTTTAGCGCGTAAACAATGAAGCCGAAACCGAAAAAATATTGAAAATTTTAATAATAAATTAGGAATAGATCTTGACCGTGTAATTTTTAATCAACGGTTAGGAGGTGGGTTTCAAGAGTTGCAACATTTTTTAAAGGTTGTAAATTATAGCACCCCTATATATATATATATATATATATATAGAGAGAGAGAGAGAGAGAGAGAGGGGGATAATAAATTGTAAACCATCATTTTCGTGTAAACCGTGTAAACTCTTGATTTCATAGATTTTTTTGATGAATTTTTTTTATGGGATTGTTTATTTTGATGAAATTGTTTCATATCATTCATTTCTTGATAAAAAAAAATTATGAAATTTGTAGTTTCATAGGTGAAAACGAAAATATATGAAACAGTTTCATAAAAATGAAAAATACCTATGAAACTACAAATTTCATAAAAAAAATTCATCAAGAAATGAATGATATGAAACAATTTCATCAAAATAAATAATTCCATAAAAAATTTCATCAAAAAACTCTATGAAATCGAGAGTTTACACGGTTTACACGAAAATGATGGTTTACAATTTAGTGAGCCTCTATATATATATATATATATATATATAGGGGTTAAATCATGTGAGAACCAAAAAAAGATTGAGAATCATGAGAACCGATCTAAGCCATAATTTGATTTTGATCCCATGGTTATAATTAAAAGATTGTGAACCGTGAGAGCCAATCTAAGCCGTAATAGATTAAATCAATTAATGGTTTAGATCAGTTTTCACGGTTCTCAACCTATTTTTGGTTCTCATTTGATTACCGTCCTATATATATATATATATAGGGGGGCATTCATGGAAGAACTGGTTATTTTGTGGTAACTGTAAGAACCAATTTCAGCCACAAATCAATCGATAATTTAGGAAATTAATAATTTTGGTAATTTAATTTAAATTTTCAATTAAAGGGCATTTTGGGTATTTTAAAAAATATCTTCTCTCCTCTCTCCTCTCTCCTCTCTCCTCTCTCCTCTCTCCTCTCTCCGACCTCCGACCTCCGACGAAAACCAGTTACACAATTGCAATTGTGATACCCAAAACAAATAAATATCATTGTGATACTCAAAATACAGTACCCATTGTGATATCGATTTCAATACCTATTGTGATACCCTCAATGAACATACAAGAACAAATGTGATACCCCAATAAACATACAAGAACAAATGTGATACCCACTGTGATACCCCCAATAAACATACAAGAACAAATGTGATACCCATACAAGAACAAATGTGATACCCACTGTGATACCCCCAATAAACATACAAGAACAAATGTGATACCCATACAAGAACAAATGTGATACCCACTGTGATAATCAGATCTGTCGAGAGGGGGGAGGCGATGGTGGTGGCGGCATCGTTAATCAGATCTGTCGAGAGGGGGGAGGCGATGGTGGTGGTGGCGGCGGCGTTAATCAGATCTGTCGAGAGGGGGGAGGCGATGGTGGTGGTGGCGGCGTCGTTAATCAGATCTGTCGAGAGGGGGGAGGCGATGGTGGTGGTGGCGGCGTCGTTTGTGGCGATGGTGCAAACGAGAAAGAGGGGGCAGGCGATGGTGGTGGTGGAGTCGCGATGGTGGTGGTGCCGTCGGAGTGTGGTCGTCGGAGTGTTGTCGTCGGAAGAAGACGAGAGGAGTGTGGCGGAAGGAGGGAGGTGGACGATAGAGAGGGAAGAAGACAAGAGGATTGGGTTCACCGGAGTGTGGTCGCCGGCGGGCGGTCGCCGGTGTGCGGTCGCCGGCGTGTGGGGAAGAAGACGAGAGGAATGGTGATGGTGATGGGGTATAAATGATTCAGTTTAGGTTATCTATACTATCTTATAAAGCATTTAGGATGAAAGTCTTAAAGTCTTAAAAACAATTTTTAATGCACAATGTACTATCTTTTAAAGCATAAAGTCTTAAAGTCTTAAAAAATTAATTTTATTTTTAAAAACTAAGCTGGCGATTTTAGTGTTAATAGTTATCTCTAACAGATTTTAGAATTTAAAAACTAAGCTGGCGATTTTAAAAACTAAGCTGGCGATTTTACCCTGGATATATGCATACATACCCTGGATAACAGATTTTAGAATTTAAAAACTTAATAGTTATCTCTAATCTTATTTTACCTCTTATATAATTCTCTACTCCATTCACAGTTTTGCATCCCTGCTGCAAAAATAATTCTCTCCACTGGTAAGCTCTCTGCTGCTTCGTTTCCTGTGTGAATAATGCATTACCGGTCAGAAAGCTTTTTTCAATTGCCATTGGTTTATCATGGATTGTCGTTTGTCAAATTTGTTTTTGGAGCCAAAATTATTGATTTTTGGTTGAAATTCTTTTAGTGCTCAACGGGTAATAATTATCATTACCCGAAACTAAATTTCAATTGAGCTGCATATTTTTGGTTGTCTAACATTTTTTTATAATTAATTATGTAGCCTGCTGAATCCGATTCTGTAAACATTCTTTCAACAGATTTTGGTTCTGTGGAAAAGTTAAAGGTATTATAGATAACTTTTAATGTAGCTGTTAAATTTATTCATTATTAAGGAGTTTCTAAAATAACACATGTCACTATTATCTTATTTGAAGGATGCTGTTTCATTTACGGGTGAGAATGCAACTCCAAACAATGTAGATAACAGCACGGCAGATAGTCCGGTATCACAAGAAAAAACGTATCAGAAAAGGATATGTAAAGGTGTCGATCTGAAGCGTGATTTTGATGAAGTTTATGATGTAGATGATGCAATGAAAGGGTCAACAACAAAATCTCCTAAAACATGCATTCCTTCAAATGAGAAAGAAGAAGTCATTACAGATTTGATAATCCCCAAACTTGAGAAGTAATTTGTTTTTTCATGATGGAAAACTTTTGTAATTGTTTTGTTTACGATTTTTAGCGGTTTTCATTTTGTTTGAATTGTTTTTTTAAGACAAATTTCTAAATTATTATGGTTATTTGGTTATTTACTTTGTTTCATCTTTTATTTGGATTATATTAATATATTATATATTTGTTGGGAACTGAAGATATGCCAAGTATGGTTAGTACTGCCAGAACTACATTAATACTGCCAGATCAACGTTAGTACTGCCAGAACAAAGATACTACTGCTAGATCAAGTGTAGTTACTACTGTCCATGAAGAGTTACTACTGCCAGTGTTCTAGCCATTAATACTGCCATGTAGTTAATACTGCAGGTGTGGTTAATACTGCTTTGTAGTTAATACTGCTTTGTAGTTAATACTGCAGGTGTGGTTAATACTGCTTTGTAGTTAATACTGCCCTTGTAGTTAATACTGCAGGTGTGGTTAATACTGCTTTGTAGTTAATACTGCTTTGTAGTTAATACTGCTTTGTAGTTAATACTGCTTTGTAGTTAATACTGCTGTGCAGTTAATACTGCAGGTGTGGTTAATACTGCTTTGTAGTTAATACTGCTTTGTAGTTAATACTGCTTTGTAGTTAATATTGCTTTGTAGTTAATACTGCTTTGTAGTTTATACTGCTGTGCAGTTAATACTGCTTCGTAAAGCTCAGTTTGTTCTGAAAAGGCGAAGCTCAACCACTGATGCTTCCAAAAAGGGGGAGTCAGAATCTGATATAAACATGGAGGATGCAAAAATTGAGGGGGAGTATGAATATAAGGTTGAGGGGGAGGATGAGCAGGGTACAGAAGTTGAAAAGGAAGCTGAAAGTGAGAAAGCAACAGAAACGGAAACAGCAGCAGAAACGGTTACTGCTGCTAATATTACAAAGGAAGCAGAAACGGAAACAGCAGCAGAAACGGTTACTGCTGCTAATATTACAAAGGAAGCAGAAACAGAACCAGCAGCAGAAACGGTTACTGCTGCTGAGGTTGCAAAAGAAGTAGAAACAATTGATGCAGCAGTTTCTGAAAGAGAGAAGGAGGCAGTACCTGCAACTAAAACCGAGATTGATGCAGAGATATTTTGGATTGTGAAGGAGAGTGTTGAAGCAGCAGCATTAAAGGTTATAAAAGAAGCAGTAACAGCTATAGCAGCAGAAATGGTTATTGCTGCTGAAAAACATAAGGCAGCAGAAATCATCCCTGAAGCAGCAGAAACTAAGGAAACAACTGAAACCACTCCTGAAGCTGCTAAATCACTCAAAAGAACCAAAATGGTGTCAAGCAAAAGACCAAGAACAAAGTCCATAGCTTCAAAGAAGAAATTTGTAAAAAAGCCCAGAGTGGAACCCATCATAGAAGAAGCTAAGGTGGAAGTTGTGAAAGAGAAAGATGATCAAAAGGCTGCTGAAGAAGAAGTGGCAACCTCATCAGGTCAACCAAGCAATGTACAATCACAATCAAATGCACAATGTGATATGTATATTACTGTGGTTGATACTAATCCAATTAAAGTTAAACCATTAGCTTCTATGGCTCCTGAGATCATCTTCTGGGACACATTGAAAGAAGGGAGAAAGGAGTACATTAGAATAAAGAGAGCAGATGGAAAGTTTGAAGTCTGTTCTACATGGGGAAGACTCATCAGAACATGCTCAAGATCTGACATAGAAGAGATGTTCAAGGTTGGAATGAGGCTATATGGAAACATGCTGACAGAGCAAGGTATGTCTATCATCAAGATGGTTCTTGAATACTTGTGCTTAATGTTCAAACCAGAAGCATTTCAGTATTTGATAGCAAGGAATTTTCAAGTCATTACCAACTGGATGCTCATTGAGAATTGTGGAGTGTATGTCATCACTCTTGATCATACATTTCATGAATATTATTTGGTAGATGTAGTATACAAACACAGCATGAAAAGGTTGACTGGAATGCTGCATGCTAAGTTGGTAAGTGACAAAGATTCTGAGATGGCAAGATATCTGGTAAGAAGAACTCTCAATCAAAGTCTGGGATTGAATCCTGATCTAGGCATGCATGATTAGGTTTTGGAAGCATCATCTGAAGAACTTGACTTCTCTTTCTAAAAGTCAAGTTAGTGGGAGATTGTTGGGAACTGAAGATATGCTAAGTATGGTTAGTACTGCCAGAACTACATTAATACTGCCAGATCAACGTTAGTACTGCCAGAACAAAGATACTACTGCTAGATCAAGGTTAGTACTGCTGAGACATTAATGCTGCTGGAACAATGTTAGTACTGCTGGTGTCTTACGAAAATTGTTAGTGCTGCTTATGCATATCGAAGTTAATACTGCTGGAACTTCATTAGTACTGCTTGAGAAGATTGAAGTTAATACTGCTTGTGATCAGAACATGGAATGCGAGATTGAAGGAGATAAAGATGGAATGATTGAAGATATACTTAAAAGAATATTCTGAAGATCAATTTTATTTTGATAGTTATCTTGTATTTATTTTGTATAAATAGTTGTTGATAGATAGCTATTAAAGTGATACGAAATACAATTAGAATACGTGAGAGTTTTCAGAGAGAATTAACCTCAAGGTTTCGAACCCTATTTCTAGAGAAGTAGAAGTCGTCTTGATTGAGCCTGTTCATCAAGATTGAGGTTTGGTTGTAATCTTGTGAGTCGAAGCAGTGAATACAAACATCTGTGTATTTTCTGATTTATTGTTCTATTGATTGTGTGAATTAAAGTTCTATTCCGCAGATTCTTTAATTCTGAATTCTAAGTATTAGTAATCTTGTTAAGATTCGATCCTGACAATATTATTACTTTGTTCAATCTGAGTTGGTGTTGTTAAATAGTATATTATCAATTTGAGCATTTTAAACCGGGTAAATATATAAGTTGGTTTGGTAATTAAATCATTTTAAGTTTCTTTTGGTTAAATTCTCATTTCTTAAATATAAAATAGTCCTATTATGTTTGGGACCAATGTTCCATGTATTGCTACGATTACACTAACAGAAGTGGATATTATGATATATTGGATATTATGATATATTGTTTTCTTTAATTTGAAAAGAAATTATTGGTCTTTGTACCATTTATATTTTTTTACAAGCAATGATAATCATCTTTTTTGTTTGTTTTTCGTGTTAATAATTTTGTTTGTATCAATTAACGGAAGCCAGTTGAATTGTTTTGTGTCAACTATAAATACAAATGTGGACATTTATTTTCGGACGGAGGGGGTATTTATCAGTAATGTACTTACGCAATTTCTGTGCAATTGAAGCAGCCTCAGCAACACGGCTGTCATCAGAGAATAGAGGGGAAAGTTCCATCAGGTCGCCAGGGCTACTGTTGAATTCCATCAGGTACTAGAATACAGAATCAACAATAGGGTGTTAAAACATTGCAAAGAAAAAAATCCACGATCCCTTCCCAAACCAAACATGAATCGTTTTATTCATTTGGTTCCCATGCTCAATGTAAATTCACATATCAAAGTAACTAGAAAGATTGGCTGTTTGGCAGTTGCTGAATGGTGTGGTGCAGAATGATTAAGTGGTCAGAATGATTAAGAGGATCTTATGATATAGTACAATATGAAATAGGATCGTTTTGTAATTGTTTAGAATGAAATTAGAGTGCTAAATGGTTAAGGGAGGCCCACGATACAAAATCATTCAGAAGGTTTTAGAACCATTAAGGGCAGACTTTTTTTGTTAAGCAAGATTCACCTAAAAGCGATTCAGAGGTTGCCTCTTAATGGAACTATTAAAAGGTAAACAAACGGCCAAAGAATCGCCTTCTTCTAGAGGGATCATCTAGGAAGCGAGTTGTTTGGGGTGTTTGAAACAGACCATAACAAGTAAACAATCAACTTCCATGAATAATCAATATTTCATAGTGTTAATTTTAGTTTTAATTTTAGTGAATAAATGATATTACAAAATTAATTTTAATTTTAAAAACTAAGCTGGCGATTTTAGTGTTATCTATAGCTGGCGATTTTAGTGTTATCTATAGCTGGCGATTTTAGAATTTAAAAACTTAATAGTTATCTCTAATCTTATTTTACCTCTTATATAATTCTCTGCTCCTTTCACAGTTTTGCATCCCTGCTGCAAAAATAATTCTCTCCACTGGTAAGCTCTCTGCTGCTTCGTTTCCTGTGTGAATAATGCATTACCGGTCAGAAAGCTTTTTTCAATTGCCATTGGTTTATCATGCATGTACACATCAGATTCATTACTGTATCCATCCTGTTGTTTGATTAACCTAACAATAATGATATCTTAATGCTATTTTGTTACTTTTTGTGGCTTACAGTCGATAATGTTACCATAAGTTCATAACTGCTATTTGCTAAGATGTGCTTTTTTTTGGTTTCTAAGCATTTCTTGTAATCATTTTATATGCATGATGGTCTGGTCTTCGTAATTTTGCAATCTTCTTTTATCTATAATGATTTTTAAAACTCTAGAGCAATGTTTGATTGTTCCCATATACTTTATATTAGTGCAAACTGCACTAATCTTCTTCTTTTTTGACAATTGGATCAAATGTTTCAATTAATTGTTTATTGAATTGTCTATCACATTGTTTAATTAAAAAAAATATGTATTACAGAATAATGGATGGGAAGAATATTACTCTTATTAACCACCTTGATATACAAGAAGATGATTTTACTGTCAAGGTTAGAATCATCCGTTTGTGGAATCAACCGCTGTTCAAGAATCCTGAACAAATTTATTCCATTGAGATGATATTAATGGATGAAGAGGTAAAAAATTACTTGTATTTGAATTTTTAGCTTCCTATTCATCATATCTTCTTATTTTTCAACAATTCTGATTTTTCTATATCCATTTTTTCAGGGCACTAAAATCCATGCTAATGTTCTACAAAAATGGGTGCCAAAGTTTAAAGATTTGCTTCAAGAAGGGGCTGCCATATTCATAAAAAATCCTACAATTGCTCGACATGCCTCAAAATACAAGTTAATTGATAATACAAACAAGTTAAGTTTGTATTACAAAACTTCGGTGTCTAGCTGCTTGGATTTTAATGGTTCCCTATTTGGTTTTTCATTTGTCAAATATCAAAGCGTGATATCAAAGATGATTCCAGAAGATACAGCAGTTGGTTAGTTAATTAATTATTTTAAATTTACTAAATTTTTTAATATATGTTATTTATGCCATCATTCTTTATACTAATTTTTTTAATCATTATATAGATGTCATTGGTGAGATTGTAGCATGTGAGACAATGGTGAACTTTCAAGATGGCAAAGGAAAAACGAAGAGACGACTGCAAATTGAAATAAAGGACTTGGAGTCGGTATTTTTATTTTAATTGACAAACGTTAATATTGACACTTCTAACATTATTCCTTTGTTAAACTTTTTTTAGAGGGCTTAAACTGCATGTCACATTGTGGGATGATTTTGCTGAGCAATTCAATAAATATGTTTCAATTCATAAAGACGAGGGTCTTGTCGTTGTTGTAATTCAATTAGCAATGGTCAAGATTTTCCGAGGTTTGTCTAACTTATAAAATATGTATTTCGTTTAAGCAACAATATATTAACTTCAAATATTAATTCTTTTTCAGAAAAACCTTCTCTTTCAAATTCATTTAATGGTACGAGGTTGTTCATCAATTCTGAAATTGATGAAATCAAGGATTTCAGAAATAGGTTAGTAAAGTTTATTTCTTAATATATATCTTATGTGTTCTTATTTTTTAATTTACATTGATCCGTAATTATATTTCCTATTAAACAGTCTGCTTGGGTTGAGTGGCGAATCTAAATCGTCACAACAACTTACAATGCTTTCTGGATTGTCTTATTCATATCGTGAAGATTTTCTAGACAACAACAGTAAAGCAAATATTGCTGAAATTAGCGAAACTGTTGAGGTACTTATTATTTAATATCATTTTCATTTATTCAATCATTCCATTATATCAATAATGCACTACTTTATACAGGCGAAGTCCTTGATTATTTTAGGCATAGTTAAGGCATTTAGCAAAGACATTCCTTGGTTCTACATGGGTTGCAAAAGGTGTAGTAGAAAGGTTCGACCTACGTACATTGTCACAGACAAAAATGATGGTTCAGGTCTGGTTGAAGAGACAGAAGAATTTCAATGTGATTCTGAAAAATGCAAAGGGCAAGACACTGATGTTTTGCCAAAGTAAGTATTATTTACCTTAAAATGTTTATCTATATCTTTTATATTATTATATTGATGTTAAAATTTAAAATTATTTAGATTCAAAATTCCTTTGAGAGTTCAAGATGATACTGGAATTGTATCGTTGACATTGTTTGATCGGGAGGCCAACAAAGTTTTTAATAAATCTGCGATAGAACTATATGAAAAGATTAAAGAGGTAATTTTATTTATCTTAACTATTTACGTTAATTTTAAAATATTATGAATAATGTTTATTAATGTAAAAGTTATATTTATTTTTTTCAGCATGGTGATTTGGAGATGTTTCCAGATGATTTGAATGTTTTGCTTGATAGAAAGTTTGCCATAAAGATTGAAGTTAATAACTACAACATCAAAAACAGTTGTTTTGTTTACGGTATTTCAAAATTAACTGATGATGAGAACATCTTGAATGAGCTGGAAATGAGGTTTAGTGCTCAACGGGTAATAATTATCATTACCCGAAACTAAATTTCAATTGAGCTGCATATTTTTGGTTGTCTAACATTTTTTTATAATTAATTATGTAGCCTGCTGAATCCGATTCTGTAAACATTCTTTCAACAGATTTTGGTTCTGTGGAAAAGTTAAAGGTATTATAGATAACTTTTAATGTAGCTGTTAAATTTATTCATTATTAAGGAGTTTCTAAAATAACACATGTCACTATTATCTTATTTGAAGGATGCTGTTTCATTTACGGGTGAGAATGCAACTCCAAACAATGTAGATAACAGCACGGCAGATAGTCCGGTATCACAAGAAAAAACGTATCAGAAAAGGATATGTAAAGGTGTCGATCTGAAGCGTGATTTTGATGAAGTTTATGATGTAGATGATGCAATGAAAGGGTCAACAACAAAATCTCCTAAAACATGCATTCCTTCAAATGAGAAAGAAGAAGTCATTACAGATTTGATAATCCCCAAACTTGAGAAGTAATTTGTTTTTTCATGATGGAAAACTTTTGTAATTGTTTTGTTTACGATTTTTAGCGGTTTTCATTTTGTTTGAATTGTTTTTTTAAGACAAATTTCTAAATTATTATGGTTATTTGGTTATTTACTTTGTTTCATCTTTTATTTGGATTATATTAATATATTATATATTTGTTGGGAACTGAAGATATGCCAAGTATGGTTAGTACTGCCAGAACTACATTAATACTGCCAGATCAACGTTAGTACTGCCAGAACAAAGATACTACTGCTAGATCAAGTGTAGTTACTACTGTCCATGAAGAGTTACTACTGCCAGTGTTCTAGCCATTAATACTGCCATGTAGTTAATACTGCAGGTGTGGTTAATACTGCTTTGTAGTTAATACTGCTTTGTAGTTAATACTGCAGGTGTGGTTAATACTGCTTTGTAGTTAATACTGCCCTTGTAGTTAATACTGCAGGTGTGGTTAATACTGCTTTGTAGTTAATACTGCTTTGTAGTTAATACTGCTTTGTAGTTAATACTGCTTTGTAGTTAATACTGCTGTGCAGTTAATACTGCAGGTGTGGTTAATACTGCTTTGTAGTTAATACTGCTTTGTAGTTAATACTGCTTTGTAGTTAATACTGCTTTGTAGTTTATACTGTTGTGCAGTTAATACTGCTTCGTAAAGCTCAGTTTGTTCTGAAAAGGCGAAGCTCAACCACTGATGCTTCCAAAAAGGGGGAGTCAGAATCTGATATAAACATGGAGGATGCAAAAATTGAGGGGGAGTATGAATATAAGGTTGAGGGGGAGGATGAGCAGGGTACAGAAGTTGAAAAGGAAGCTGAAAGTGAGAAAGCAACAGAAACGGAAACAGCAGCAGAAACGGTTACTGCTGCTAATATTACAAAGGAAGCAGAAACGGAAACAGCAGCAGAAACGGTTACTGCTGCTAATATTACAAAGGAAGCAGAAACGGAAACAGCAGCAGAAACGGTTACTGCTGCTAATATTACAAAGGAAGCAGAAACAGAACCAGCAGCAGAAACGGTTACTGCTGCTGAGGTTGCAAAAGAAGTAGAAACAATTGATGCAGCAGTTTCTGAAAGAGAGAAGGAGGCAGTACCTGCAACTAAAACCGAGATTGATGCAGAGATATTTTGGATTGTGAAGGAGAGTGTTGAAGCAGCAGCATTAAAGGTTATAAAAGAAGCAGTAACAGCTATAGCAGCAGAAATGGTTATTGCTGCTGAAAAACATAAGGCAGCAGAAATCATCCCTGAAGCAGCAGAAACTAAGGATTGTTCTATTGATTGTGTGAATTAAAGTTCTATTCCGCAGATTCTTTAATTCTGAATTCTAAGTATTAGTAATCTTGTTAAGATTCGATCCTGACAATATTATTACTTTGTTCAATCTGAGTTGGTGTTGTTAAATAGTATATTATCAATTTGAGCATTTTAAACCGGGTAAATATATAAGTTGGTTTGGTAATTAAATCATTTTAAGTTTCTTTTGGTTAAATTCTCATTTCTGCTGGAACATCATTAGTACTGCTTGAGGAAAATGAAGTTAATACTGCTTGGGATCAGAACATGGAATGCGAGATTGAAGGAGATAAAGATGGAATGAATCTTTTTATTCATTTGGTTCCCATGCTCAATGTAAATTCACATATCAAAGTAACTATAAAGATTGGCTGTTTGGCAGTTGCTGAATGGTGTGGTGCAGAATGATTAAGTGGTCAGAATGATTAAGAGGATCTTATGATATAGTACAATATGAAATAGGATCGTTTTGTAATTGTTTAGAATGAAATTAGAGTGCTAAATGGTTAAGGGAGGCCCACGATACAAAATCATTCAGAAGGTTTTAGAACCATTAAGGGGCAGACTTTTTTTTGTTAAGCAAGATTCACCTAAAAGCGATTCAGAGGTTGCCTCTTAATGGAACTATTAAAAGGTAAACAAACGGCCAAAGAATCGCCTTCTTCTAGAGGGATCATCTAGGAAGCGAGTTGTTTGGGGTGTTTGAAACAGACCATAACAAGTAAACAATCAACTTCCATGAATAATCAATATTTCATAGTGTTAATTTTAGTTTTAATTTTAGTGAATAAATGATATTACAAAATTAATTTTAATTTTAAAAACTAAGCTGGCGATTTTAGTGTTATCTATAGCTTGCGATTTTAGTGTTATCTATAGCTGGCGATTTTAGAATTTAAAAACTTAATAGTTATCCAGAGGTATATCACGTGGCACTACAAAGATATTAGTGAAGCCTACCAAAAAGTTCAAACCGAAGGGAGTTTACACATCAAATGTGGTTTATCGAGAGGTTTTGAGTGATGATTGTATATGATTAAAGCATGATTGTAATTTCTATTTTGTTTAAACAAAAATTTAGACATAAAAGACTTCAGTTATAAACCAAACCCAAACCGTATGAATATTGCATGATTGTAATTTCTATTTTTATTTTTTGCTTACATTTATTTGAATATTGCATCTCGCCGCATTGCGCGGGTACTAAACTAGTATGATATGAGTTGTCAAACCCACCAAATTACCAATTTACCCTTAATTCTTATTTTTGGAATTAACACTAATTATTTAAAATGAGTGGCTAATATTGGTTCTTACAGTTACCACAAACTAATTAGTTCTTATTTGATTAAGCCCCTATATATATATTATACTACATCTGTTTGTTCAACTCAGATGATTAACTCAGCTCGACTTGGATCTTTGCATTTGACTTTTCAAGTACATTTGTAAGCATCAAACATACAAACAACAAATGACTTGTAACATAGGCACCCATTCTAATACTACTATCGTCCAATCACGTTTAATTACGAACAAAACAAAATCATACATAGAAGATGAAGCCTAGAAGAGAAAAAGAGCCATCTTAACTTTGTTCTGTTTCCACCTCGGAAGCTGGTAAAAAGCTCTTTTCGGCATGGCAAATTTCTCCTCGAACTCCTCTTCAGATAAATAGGCCTGCACATCAACATCCGAAAAACACCAAGGGCCCGTTTAGTTCGCTGGATTTGGTGAGATTTGGAATTGGATTCCATTCCAATCCCGTGTTGGAGGTTTAAACACAAGTCTAGAATTGAAATCCCACAAACTTTGGATTTAGAAATCCCATGGGGCAGTTGGTATTTAATGGGATTTCATATGATTTTTTTGTAATAATGTTCTAAAATGTGTTAAAAACATTTGTTTTGTAATAATCAATTAATAAAAAGGTAATTTAATTATTTTTCTAATTACTTGTAATTTGTTTTTATAAATTGTATATAAAGAATGGAATTCAATTCCATTCCAAATCCTACAAACAAAACACACGAAAGTTTCTATAAATTATCCTAAAGAATGGAGATTCATGTACCTCTCTTTTTGTGATGTCTATGTCTGGAACTGGATTGTTTGAGTTGACTTTTACCCGTTCGTATGGATAGTTGACCAAGTTGATGTTAGTCTGGTTTTCGCCATCTTGCTTAGGACCTGAATCTTTAAAATGTGGAATTTTCGCTTCTGATGAAGGGCTTCCGGAAACCGGTGTGTTATCTGTAAAGAACAGGTTTTGAGTTATATTGCAACCAAAAGAATCACTCCATCTAATCCAAATAAGATACAGTTTGACTTCTGAGTCAAATCTCTTACTTTCCGAATTCCAATTTCACTTTGATTTTGTTAGAGATTTGGCAAATATTGTATCTTGGTAACCATGGTTTCCTGATCTTAATCCAATCACATGATTTGATTTTGATTGTCCAAGATTACGATGATCGTCCAAGATTTGGCAATTTTGCTGACTAGACATACACATGGCCTAACACATGTATTTGTTTATAAAATCAAACCAAACAAACCCAGTATATCCCACATAATACATGTGCATATGACCATGAAAATGCAAAAAAGAAAGAAAAGCTCTATAGTTTGCAGAACTGGTGATTTTGGACACATGAAATGTAAAAGCAAAAAAAAATCATACTAGGCGCTTTTTGTCTAAAATTGTTCGTTCGTTTTACGTCTAGGTTTTTGCATTTTCAGAAGAATGATAGTCTGTATGTAGTGAAAACTGGTTACAATTGAATTGTCAAACTAAATTAAAATAGGGGAAAATGCAACAAAGTTTGATTTAATTCCTATTTAGTGTAATGAAGAATTCTTTTCTCAATCAATGTAACAAAGTTTCAAAATTTCCTATTTTGTACCCCTTTTTACCGGTAACCTGCTGATTGTGTAACCTTTGATGATGTCTACCCCGTTTAACGAAAGATTTATGACATGTTTACGGAAGAGTTAATGGAAAGTAGATTAAAAAACTTGACATTCATGTCAACAAATGTCAAATTAAATAAGAAAATTTTGAAACTTTGTTACATTGATGGAGAAATTTTGTTACCTTAAATAGGAAATTTTGAAACTTTGTTACAGTTTGATGCATTTTGCCCATTTAAATATATATAGAGATCGGATTGATTTTGGAAACATACCTGCACTGCGAACATCCGGGGAAGATGATGATGGAAACATTCTAGGAATTGGAGGACTGGAAAATCGACGATTATTCGTGGCACTAAAATCTGATCTTGAAAAAGTTGGAGACGTGCTTCTCATCGTGTAGGAATCAAGAGATTGTCTTCGGGTCAAGCCATTAGGAGCCGGAGACGGTCTTCTTGAGCCATTTGGAGTTGGAGACGGTCTTCTCAAGCCATTCGGAGTTGGAGAGGATCTCCTGAAGCCATTTGGAGTCGTCTCTTTGGAGTAAACATTTGGTGAAGTTCTCTAAAAAGGTACTTTTAGCACGAGTAGAATAATGAAGTTTGAAAGTGTTCATTAATGTTGAAGAGTTGCTTACTCCGAGTTTCTGTGTTTGGCCTTTCAAAATAGCAAGCTTTCGCTCAAATGAGTTGCCAAGCATCTACCAAAACATAATAGATCATATTTACAATCATAAATAAAAAGCGGCATCTCACAATGCATCATCGTTACCGAGACGATAAAGTTTGGTGATTCATCCAATCAACAAACTCATGATCAAAGTCCAACGTGTATCACTCTTTGAAAAGATTTATGTGCATGAATAGCTTAATTTTCTTGATTACATGAATTTAAAGAAAAGCTTGAATTTGCGCTCGTGGCAAAATTTAACTTACATTTGCCTTTGAAGCATCCCATTCAAAAAAACGAGTGAAAAAGGGTGGTTCGTGCCCTTCTGTAACTACGTATGTAGGAGTATCCATGGATAAGCCTTCTCCCAAAACGTCTTTCTTGAGAAACACCTGTCATATGAGAACTTTTAAGTTCAACTAAGAAAATGATCCAAAAACAAGATGTTTCCGTTGTGTTACATCGACAAAGAAGATAAGTACCACTTCCGTCCCAAAATAAATGTTCACAAATGACACGGTTTTAGAAATGTGTAATTATTACACTTTTTAGTGAGCTAAATGACAATTTTACCTTTATTAATAATTAAGGGTAGAATTGAAAAGTATGCACTTACTTTGGAAAGTGGACACTTACTATGGGACAAACTGAAATAGAAATGTGGAGACTTATTTTGGGACGGAAGGAGTATGAAAATTTATATATTTTCTTTTTCGGAAATTTTTTCAGTGAAATTTTCTTTTTGCTCGTAGTCATCACTATAATTTATTGATCCTATTGGTTTTGGTCCGCAAGATAGTCAAGGTTGTTTTCACTATAAAAATGGGGTTATAGGACGCCAAAAATGTCTAAGTGCCCTAATAAACTGCTTCATAGGACTTAAGTTTACATGACCAAACAATCGTGTGTCCTATGTAAAAGCGTTACAATAAGTTTATAGGACGCTTTTGGGTGTCTTAACAAGTTTTTTAGGACAACATTGAAATAACGTGTCCTATTAATATTTTTATATAACTTTATTTGAAAAGGTATCCTACACTACAAAAGCAAGTATCCAATAAAAAGATGTATTCATAGAACACTTCTCCTAAGTGTCCTATAAAAAACTACTACGACAGTTTATTTTAAAAGTGTCCTAAAAACCTTGTTAAGACGCCCAAAATCGCCCCATCAACTTATTGCAACAATTTTACATAAGAAGCACAATTGTTTGGTTCTATAAAACGTAAGTCCTATAAAGTAGTCTATTAGGACACTTGCACATTTTTAGCGTCCTATAAACCGAACTTTGTTGTAGTGTTTTGTTTAGATATATAACTGAAAATCAAATTCTTCCATTTAACGAAGTGTCAATTTAAATGCTGCAATCTTTAGAAAAGGAGTATTAACATATTCAAGACTCCGAATGTAAAAACATATGAAGTCGTTAAAGAAATCATACCAAGCCAATAGAAAGGGCTTGTTGCTTCGATTTAACAACTGAATTGTGGCCTATCCACACGAAAATTTCGGAGTAGCAGTCGAGTACTAACACATCTTCAGTCGTTAAATCATCCTGGGTGAAGTTGAATATCTCTTTCACCTGAAAATCGCACGATAATCCAAGAGATCATTAAACAGAATCTTTAAAGTAGTAAATAAACCAAACCAAACGGACCCAGTAATCCCAGTCGAAAGTAGGGGTCTAGGGACCGTTTACCAAACGCTAACCGGATAAGCGCTTACCGGGTCAGTTTTCTAATCATGTGAGCATGGCAAAGAACTAGAATCTTAACAGGTAAGAGGCATGGCAAGAACCAAAAATCTTACCCGGTAAGTGAGGGTGGAGACTCTTACCTGGTTAGCGCTTACCGGGTAAGAGCCAGTTAGCATTGGTCAATTGCCCCTTACTCGTTCTATTTGTATTGACTTGACATTTTCCGCTCAGATATCAAAATTGAAGATAGAAAATAAAAGATTGTACCTTGAGATTACTTGCATGAGAAGCCACGTCTGGTATAAAAAAGAGCCAGGAACCACCATTAGACAAAATTTTACACCAATTTACAGCTTGGATACTTCTGAACTGAGGCATAATCGCATTATGATATAACGAAAATAACAAATATGAAAAATACAAATTTCATTACCTTCCGTTAATATACAAACAAACAAATGTGGGTCTTCAACGAACCCTTTTATCTCTTTCTCCTTTGGATATTCAGTCTTTCCACCGAGTGCATCCCAGAAAACATCTGGTTCGCTACCTTCCCTAACTAATATAGGTTGCCATGTTGGCTACAAATACCATGAAAAGAAATATGAATTAATATTGGGTAAAAAGAATCTTGATAGATGAACTCCCTCCAATCCCCCATAGAGGTTGACTTTGACATTTGAGGTCAAACATATGACTCTACAATTTAAAGAAAACGGACTTTGAAAATTGGTCAGAATTATAAAAGTCAAAGAGCAAATCTTGGTTGGAAAGGGGAGAGGATTTATAGAAAAAGAGAAAAAAACGAAAGCTAGAAGCCGGAGATGTGCACCAACATTTATCAAATCTAACATTCCGTAGAGAAGATCGTGATCTTCGATAGTGGAGAGATTTCCAAGCCAAGTGAAGATAGATCCCCGAGCCTTTAAAATGTAGCAGCATGACGAGTTTAAAGATCGAGAAACCTGAAACGAAAGTTAACCATAAACCTAAGAACTCAAATGTCCAAGCTGGAAATATGATGATTTATATGTTGGTAGAGCAGATATATGTTATTTAGGTATGCATCCTTTTTGTGGAATTTTCATAATAATGTATACTAAGTCAAGTATGGTTCTATTTTTTCTTAATAAACATAATCAGTAATCATGTTTAAACTCTTTCTAAACATAATCTTTTTGAATGCTTCAGTATCAAATATTCTTTTGGGGTTGAGAGGATAAAAAAAAACTTACTTGATCAACTTGGACAGCCTGCATATTGTCACGATCTGTTCCTTGAATTCGGAAAAGGGCAGTCTTTTTATCATCATAAGTTTCATCATCAAGGCCTTTTTCAGCAATAAATGATTTGTATCGTGAACCCATACCACCCTGAAAAATAAAAAATAAAAATGTCAACTTAGAAACATATATGATCTGCAATAATGACAGAGCCATGGTAGGAAAAAAAGATGCAGACCTTAAACATAATTAGTGTCTGAAATATCGAGAAGAATTGAGTCGGTTCCTTGTTCTCAACAATTCGAGCCTGAAATCAAGACACGGATTTAATATGCCAACACTCATTTACTTAAGTTATGTAAAACTAGAGTAAATATAATATTCAAATAATAGAGAATCAGGAAGATAACTAACCAACACCGGATCTCCTTTAGTTGAATCAACAACAACACTAGTAAGAGAAATTGCATCACCCCTATCTTCCTGCATAATCAAGATTAAATAGAGAAAATATATTTAAACACAAACTTAAAACATTAAAGGGCCTGTTTCGTTTGACCGAATGTTTTTGACTTTTGAAGGATTTGGATTTCGTGGAAGGATTTCGGGAGTTCTTTCCAGTTTCCACAGTCAAACTAAAAAAAATGGGGTGTAAAATATGATATTAAAGTTTCGTATTAATGATGATAATAAGCATTTCTTACCGTAGAACTCTTACTTCCTAGCCAAATATAAAAAAGCCGCTCTTCTCTTCCATTGGCAGAATATGTATATTGCACAGTATAGCAATCCCCACTATAAAGCTTTTTTTGTTCCACAACGGGAATGGGGGACAATTTACCGCCATTCACTCTCCAAACCTACAATGTAACAAGAGTATTAACATATAAAAGTCGATGGTGAAAATCTACAATAAATTACTGAAGCATAGGTAGAGAGTAACCTTTAGTGTACCATTGCAATCGATATGTGGCTTGTCATCTTCATCAGGAAGCTCCTTCACATCATAACCAGTTTGCTTGAACATGGCTAAATTCGGAAAATATCACAAAACTTAAAAATTATGTATATGTTGCTGACGTATTGAAGAAATAAACCAAAGCAAACAGGTGGAAGGAATAAAGACTAACATATGGTGAAAACTGAAAAGAAGCATGAAACATAAATAAATAAATGGGTAAATTACGTTTTTAGTCCCTGTAGTTTGTTCAAAATTTCTATTTTCGTCCTTATGGTTTTAAAATTACGATTTTCATCCCTATGGTTTATAATTCCCTATCTTTTTCATCCTTATGATTTAAATTTTATTGTTTTTTCATTCATCCCTATGGTTTACTCTTCATTTCTATTTTAGTCCTTCATACCTAAAAGTGGTGTTTTGGCCTCGGGGACGAAAATAGAAATGAATTGCATATCATAGGGATGAAAACCAAAATTTTGAAACCACAGGAACGAAATACACAATTTTTAACAAACCACGGGGACTAAAAACGTAATATACTCTAAATGAATAAATAAATAATGTGCATTGACAACATTACGAAAAGGTGAAGACAGAACAAACACAGAGCAAATAAGGGGATGTTTGGCAGTTGCTGAATGGTTTGGTGTAGGATGATTAAGTGGTCAGAATGATTAAGAGGCTCTTATGATATCGTGCAATATGAAATATGGTTTTTTTGGTAATTATTAAGAATGAAATTAGGGCTCTAAATGATTAAGGGAGGCCCAAGATACAAAATCATTCAGAGGGTTTTAGAACCATTAAGAGGCAGACTTTCTTTTGCCAAAGAAGATTCACCTCTTAACGATTCAGAGGTTTCCTCTTAATGGAACTATTAAGGCAGAAACGTTACAAAGTATCAAAGAGATCTTGATCATAAATAATTGCAACGTTAAACAACCTTGTGAATCTATTTTTTACGCTATTTAGTTTCAGAAATTTGTTGAAAAGAGGAAAATAACCTGCTACTTTCCCTCGACCAGCTTCATAAAGCTTGGGCTCAACTGTTTGAGGCCAATCATCAAAATATGACTTAAATATAGACGTTTCTGATCCTTCTGTTAGGAACGCTAAATGGGTATTTATGGGTTTTCCCTGTGCTCTGAGGAAATCCTGTAAATGCATTAACAGATCAAGATTAAAGACGTATCCATATGTGAGCATCCAACTATCCAAGCACACACACACACAGTACCTCCGCTGCTGAGATTGACGTTTTCCGTTCTGTTATAGAGGTAGTTCTTCCCATCCAAACGAAAATCTGAAAATCACCATCCAACATGTAGCACTTGTTTGATTCAAGCATCGATCTTTTCAACCTGCCACTTCCATTTTGAGTAAACTTTCCTTGGAGCGATATCCTGTTGGAGGGAAGAAAATTAAGCACAGTTAATACCGCAGTCAACCAATGGTCAACGACTCAAAACGGGAGGTGAAGATATTGTATATTGTTGAATTGGCAACACCTTGAAATGAAAAAGAATCCTTACTTTCAACAAACAAAAAATGTTTTAAATAAATTTGGACTTTTTTGCAGACCCAAGTAAATAAACTCCGCGCCGCTTGAGAGTAACTCACCAAAATAGTTTAACGGCTAAACTTTGAAGCTGTTCTTGAGCAGAGGGTGGGTCCTTGGGAATTGGAGCATAACCACCAAAAAAGTTCCAAAATTCTCCGACTTCAGCATCACCAACAAACTTCCCATCCTCTACAACAATAAAAAAAAGGCAACAAAAGGCAACATTTACTCCGATTGAGATATTTATGAAACCAGATATTTATGGAATCAGAGTTCATACAGTATGATCCACGCTTCAGATTAGAAAACATCGTGATATTTATGGAACCAAATATTCATTAGACTAGATGGACGGTTGAGATCAGTTTGTGTAGTTTGTACGAATTAAGAGGTTTAAAGTTCAAATCCCAAAATATGTGGGTTGACCATTCAACTACCATGGGCGGTTGACTTACCTCGAGTTAGGCTTCTGGGTTCTTCAAAGTAACAACTACAAGAAGGAAAAAAAATGACAAACCTATGGCTGCCACTTCACAGTTCCCCTTGTGCTTATATTCTTTGATATATTGAACCACCTCCAACGCTTTCGCTCTTTCCTGTATGCTCGAGTTGCACCCACTAAAGTGGAAAATTTTCGATGCGGTGTCGAGGATGAATACGTCTCGGTGGTTCAAGGACGATCGGGAAAACGGCACCTGATCATCATGCAAATAATAAAGAACGCTATTTGTGATTCAACTTTCAAGATTATAGCTACAACGTTTGTTATATATCCAAGAGAAGTTAAAACCTTACTTCTTTCACATGCACCACACGATCTCCCTTGCATGTTAACAATCTGATTTCATAAGCCGGAGCTTTTAATTGTACTTGACCTGAACAATATATGCCCTCAACTGGAATGATGCAAGGTTTGAAGTATGACAAAAATTTCCCGGTTTCTTGACCTTGAACTTCTTTATATTGCACGGATTGAGACCCCAAGGCTGCGTCTAGTTCAAGTGCTTTATCCGATGCCAAAGCTGAGTCGACCTATTAATTATGACATAAACACTTTTTTACTATCGTCGATCCAAATACCATCTATGAAACATGATCCGTTTCCTGAAGGATACTCGGGGCCTGTTTGTTAGCAGCTTAATGAGCTTAATGAGACTCACAGCTTATTCGGTAAGCTATACATGACTATTTGATAGTGACTAATTCAGTAAACTTTTAGGGAGGAGCTTTATGCAGAAAGCCAAGTTTTTTCCAAACCTGCCCCTCCCAATTAAAAAACACGCTCCATCTATGAAAGAGCCCTCCAAACAAAAACCTTCCTGATCTATACAAACGGATTAATGCACAAGGGGAGCTTTATCCATACAGGAATTAATGGAAAACCAACCAAACAGCCCCTCAATCTTTATATGAAGGGCACAGAACAAGAAAGTTATCGTTGCAATCGTTTGTTTTTCATTTCTTTTTAAGGATATTGTGCTAGTATTTAGTTTACCCTTTTTCGTGAGTTATACAGATCCCACTTGCCTATCCCAGCTACTTTGGGATAGAAGGCTTGTTTTCTTAAGCATCTAATATTAAAGGGAACCACAAAGAAACTAAAAAGTGAGGAACACCCTAATAACCGTTCATTTGTCCGGTATGCACACGTGCATGGAAACTAGGAAACATTTTCAATTATTGTTATGCATATGTGCATACCGGACAAATGAATGGTTATTAGCGTGTTCCTTAGTTTTCCATTTTTTGTGGTTCTCCCGGACAATTCATGCAAAATTTCTATATTTTTCTTCCTTTTAAGCGTGGTTGTAAACAAATTGGAAGCCAATAATAAGAATAATAGTCAAAGGAAAACCTCATTAGCCTCGTTTCCCAGCCAATAATGTATGTCATGTTGAAGAGCACCACTTTTAAGCAAAGCCGTCTGCCTCAATAAGAAAAAAGGACCCTTGTCAAGTTTATTGATATAGATCAAATAACATAATGCATCATAGACCAGTTACTTACATGCAGAACTACATATGCACTCCCTGAGAAGAATTTTCCATGTGAAGATTGTGGCACTGAAACCAAACGAAGACTCTCTACGCACCAGATTTCTAAGCCGCTAAATATTATGAAGTTAAGGATGTGGCAATACGTACAAAATAAAAAAAATACGAAATATGTATCGAATCTTGGAAACAACGACATAATATTTTGGCAAATGTTCATATACAAATGTGGGCATGTTACAAAAATGGTAGAACGTGGATTTACAAATGGGTCATGCTGAATTTTAGCTATAAATTATAACCTAAAGATTAGGGTGTTACAAGTGACAATAGGAGTTTTTCTGCACTAGGATCACCCTTTACAAAATAAAACCAAATTATCAAATTTCTGATGATGGGGTGTGGACTAGAATCTAGTTAAGACCATGGGAATTGTTTCCATTTGTGAAGACCAAAGACCTATATAAAGTTAAGGTGTTAATGCCTCCTAAATGGGGGAAAAAGTTCTTACGGTAACATGAAGTTACTTCCTCTGTCACAAAATGGAGCCCAACTTTTAACTGTCAAACACAAAACTTCACTGAATGTGAATTTTGGTTATGAGAAGAAAACTAATAACTTTCTACAAAAAGTGCATCATACTGGAAACAGTTTGGAGCTAAAAAGGCTATGAACATAAATATCAATCTTGTGTATTGAAAAAACATTATGTTGCAATTTTGTATCAAGCTACATTATAAAGAGGATACAGCTTCGATCCTGCACCCTGAAATTCCGAATCAATATTTCTGTTGGATCCCATATTTCATCCTCTAGAAAGCATTAACTGGTCACTCTCAACATCATCTGCAGCATATACAATACTTAATTACTTATAAATGGAAAACCAAATCAATGAAACCGGTGTATCTAACCTCAGGAAGGTCAAGGCCATCCCAGGGGGAGGGCGGGTCGGGCGTACACCCAGGGCCCAAATTTATTTTACCATATAGTAGTAGTAAAAAAACTAAGATTGATTTTGCATAGAGGAATACTCGGAAAAACAGTATTATATGAATTATTAGTATTTCTTGAGTTCAATATTATTTCTTATCATAAAAACGATTTATTAAAGATTTTTTTTGTACTAACCGGGGACCTGATTTACATCTCACCCAAGGCCTGTAAATTGTCGGAAACAGGCCTGAGGAAGGTAAGATGTAAGCACCATTACCTCTGTCCCAAAGAATAGAGTAGCATATCCCACCTGATGTGGGTTTTGGGAGGGTAAGATTAAAGCAGTCCTAACCTGTGCTCCAAAAAGTAGAGTAGCATACCCCCACCTTAAGTTGAGGTGGGGTCTAGTAAGGTGAGATGTAAGTAGACCTAACCTCTCTGTACATCATAATCGTCAGATGTAGGCATGCCCGACCTCTGCCGGAAAACAGAGCCAGATTTGGAAAAAGTGTAACAAAGAAAGAAAGACAGATATGATAAAAGACTTGAAAAGCTGGTTAACAAGTACAAGAAATCCCTAACAATGGTACAAACATAATGCCTTTCCAACACTAAACCTAATTAGACACCAAGAAATCCCCATGAAATGCTTGTTAACACAGCTATGATATTTTGATTATCTGAACACTACAATAACTGATGAAAGATCGATTAAAATGTTAACAAAAAACAAAACTAACCTTGATTGTGGTTTCTCCTGAAGAGGATTTCGAGAGCAGAAAATCGAAGTCGGAAAACCCCAAATTGAAGATCCAAAATGTAGGTTTCAGTTGACACCAACTAAACAAATCAACTTTACTTTGACCCCCCAATAAATCCAAATTTTTATTAAGATGAAAAGGAATAGTACAACAAATTTAGGAAAATAATAAAGAATTGGAAGTGATGTAGAGTGATGATCATAAAAAAAAAGATAAAAGAAAACGTTTATGATCCAGCTAATTTGGTCCCACGATGAGTATAGCTTTATGAAAAAGGCGTGGCGCCTAATTGACAGCACATGGTCACTGTCAACGTCATGATCGCCAATTCGCCATTGTTGGTGCGAATGAAAACTCCTTTTCTCCTTATTGCGTTTTCAGGAAGGAGCCGAGTGTTTGGATTTAAAAAAAACTCCTTATCACGTAGGAAATAAGCAGTTTTTTGACAAGCAACTCCAAGGTGACTTTTCAGGGGAAGAAGATAAGTCATAAGTCAATAAGGAGAAGCAGTTTTCAAACGCACTCCCAAACACCCCCTAAGTTTAAGAAAGCTTTAATTGAAGTTTGTCCCCATTTCAGTGGCTGACGACGACGTTTTGGGTGTGCTGATTTTGATTGAGACCTGCTTGTTTAAGACTCCAGCTTTGTCTGCTCAGCTGTAATCAGAAGGGCAAATCAAGATTTGGACACCAATCAATCATTGATTCTTTTCAATTCCTTTTCATTAACATTTCAATTTAATTCGGTCTCTTTTAACATTCTTAATATAGAAAGTTGAAGGTTTTGGTTTTGTTCCAATTAATGTTTTATATTATTCTTTAATTTTATTCTCTAAAATTTAATGGGATAAGAAAGAAATAATTATTGTCATTATATAAAGGGGTGTGCAACGGTCGGGTCGGGTCTGTCGGCCCCCAAAAACCCAAACTCGGTCGGGTATCAGGTGGAAATTGTGGAACCCAAAACCCGTCCAAAGTAGAGTTCAGGCCTCGGGTTTTGGGTGAGTTCAGGTCTCGGGTTTTCGGGTTCGGGTTTCGGGTGGATGGGTTGCTCTTTGTGAATAACATGAATAACATTATTAATTCACATATACATCAGAATCAAACCCCAAATGAATATAATATGTGCAATAGTGGGTTTGAGAGTATGAAAGAGTGGGTGGGTTGCTCTTTGTGAGGTAGGAGAGATCGAGTCTGGGAAGAGAAAGAATAAATTAACTATTAAGCTATCAGTCTTAATCATTAAGTTGAAAATAAATTGATCAGAACCTCAATCTAAATAGGTGGTTTTGGAGAAGCTTGATATCATCTGCTCCTTTTGTTTCACCATCCATTTCACTTAAACTATTAATATTAACCTATTATATTAAATATTTATTAGATAAAAATATTATTATTTTTAAAATTATTCGGGTTTCGGACGGGTTCGGGTGTGGGAAACGGACCCAACCCGACCCGAAATACCCGGTCAAATTCCTCGGGTGGCGGGTGGTTCGGGTGGCGGGTTCTCGGGTAGTCGTTTTTCGGCTTGTTCGGGTGTCGGGTTCGGCCGGGCCGGTCAGATGGTTCGGATTTTGCTCACCCCTAATTATATTATATAAATATTATTTAAAAAATATATTGGAAATTTAAAGATTTGAACGTTAATATTATTATATAAAAATATATAATATAATTAATAAAATATACTTATCTCTCGTAAACGTTTAATTTCTAGTATTCTTATTAGCAAAAAAATAAATATGATTTCTCCAAAATAACTATTTTTGAAGAATTTCACCATCTCACTTATATTTTCTCTATTTAAAAAAAATGAAGAACCTATCGGAGAAAAAAACTAACCAAAATCTTTATTTTGAAGAGTCTATTGAAGAGGTTCTAACAAGTCATCACTCAATATGACAATGCTGATATAACAACTATTCCACTTGTTACCAAAGAGTCTTTGACTTAGCGGTATTGGTCATTGGAGCCTTTGGCCTCCTAAAAGATCAGGAGTTCAAACCTCACTAAAGGTGAGAAGGGTGTGAGTTTATTTGTTGCATTTGTCATATATAAATATTATATTGTTTCAACATAAAAAATTTATATCTCTTTTTTAGTTTGTTTTATAATAAGTGGTCACTTTCACAAATGAGTATCTATTTTCTATTTCTTACCCTTAATTATAAAATGAATAAATTTTAGGGAAATTAATTAAAATACCCTAAGTCAAACCAAGTGTTACCAAAATACCCAAAATCTCTCCCAGTTTGCAAAAATACCCCTTTTTTCCGCGATGGGAGCCCGCGATCGCGGGCCAGGGACCATTTCTGTCACTTTTTTAAACTTGCAGGGACCATTTTTGAAAAATGGAATCCCGCGATCGCGGGATCATCCCGCGATGGGGTCATTTTTGTGACTTTTCAATTGTAAGGGACCATTTTTGAAAAATTCCAGGGACCATTTATGAAAATTGAACCGCGATCGCGTAGAATCCCACTGTTCACCCCCGCTTTCTTTCAATTTGATGAATTTAATATAAAATGTTACACTTTCAACCCCTATACTTATTTACTAAATTTACTTTATACCTTTTACTTTTATTATTTTAATTTTACATTTAACACATATAATCGTTTATTAACTAAAATACGTTAAAAAAATACGTTTTAATTTTAACAAATTATACAATTATAATCGTCTCTTCGATACGTTCGAAATGAGCCCAATCTTGAATTTTTTTGGATTTATATATTTTAATATATATCATATACAGTTATACACTACATAAAAAATATTTTTTATATTTAAAATTCATACTCTTATAGTTAATTATTTAATTTATGGTACATCTCTTATTTTTTTTTCAATTTTGTTTTACACTCCTATCGCATTAACATAATAATCATGTATTAACTAATTCATTAAATCGTTTTAAATTATTATTATTTGAATGTGTTTATAGATGAATGGCAATAGGAGAAGGTTTCACGAGAAGAATATTAAATGGGTTTTGATAAGTTGGTATCACTGGACTCATTTAAGAATTGTGAAAATGGGTATTTGGCGAATGATGATTCATGTGTGTTTGGAGCTGAAGTATTTGCAGTTACAGAGTATTGCAAATCATATTCGCAACCGAAACGGATACAGTGCATGTAAACAAAGAAATCTATTACTGGAAGGCGTCCTGGAGTCCTGTGATCAAGTTAACCTTTTCCTTGATCACGTCCTCCATTCCCATGTAGTCCGATTCGAGTTCTTCTAATTCCTCTTCAGCTTCCTTAATCTCTCGTTGCAGGTGCCGAACGTGAGCCCTAGCCATGGCCAGTTCTCGTTTCTTCCCCGCTAGATATTCCATTTTCCCCTGCTGAATCCCCTGTTATGGTTCCACATACCCTTTACCTTTTCGATATCAGCGTTCGCCCCATGAATGGCTTTTTGCACTGCAGGAGTAATTTGTTGACTTTGTCGAAGACCCGTCGGCATAAAATCATACATTAGTGGGGTTCTCATGCCATTATCGAAGTAGTAATTGTCGGATGCCATCTCCCAGTCTGCTTCCTCCTCAGGCGTGAATGGAAAATCGGCTGCAGTTCGCCCACAGTTTCTCCACTCCTCGTCTGTTTCCGGTACCTTCCAGGTACTCCGGCGAGCTCCATCGTTCAGTGGTTGGTAGGCTCCCGAACGTGAAGTTCCAGCCACATTCGCCGACCTGTTCCCCCTTGATCTTGAACCTCCAGCCATGGTGTTAAGAAAAGCGAGAGTGTGTTTGTAAACGGTGAGGAGAATGTCTAAAAGATAGATAGGAAGTTGTGAATTACTACTTCATCATGCCATCTACTTATAGCCGTGAAAATGTATGTTCTTCATCAGATATGGTCAAAGATTTCGTCTGAAAAAGTTGCCTGCATGATTCGTCTGAATAGTTCACTGCAAGATTCGTTTGAAAAGAGCCTGTAAGATTCCACTGAAAAAGTAACTGCAATATTCGTCTGCTCTTGAATAAAGGTCTTTCATTAGGCAGAAAATTAGTCTTTAAGTAGTCAAACATAGCTAATTAATGAGAATTTAGATCAGATTTATATGGTACATTACATGATACCAATTTTTGCATCATATGAATCACTTCCAGACAACAAGAACCAATACCCCAATAATCAAGAAATAAATGCTTGTTCATCCAATAATCTCTGTATTAGGATTATCGCAAGTTTCATAAACCTACTTACTAGGTGTTGGAAATATGGGTTTTACTAAACTTTGGACGCATTTAAATATATATATATATGTGTTATATATAACTAACTTTTAGTAGGTTTATGTTCTTCTATATGAGATCTTCAAAATGATATATAATGCGTCCAAAATAGAGTATGTGTGAAAGAGATATCGATACTCAAAGTTGAGTAAATGGATGAAATTAGCAAAAACCAAATGAAGTAAACAGTAAGTCAATCACAATACTTTAACAAAATAAGTTAATATTAAAAATAACAATTATTTAATGTTACATAAACAACCTAACTTTGATTTATTTGACAATGGGCATAAATGGACTCCGCCATATGTATGTGAAATGCCTTGGCCTCGGCCTCGGTCTGGTCAGGGTGTACAAATACCACATCGTTATTTATCAAGATGCTGGCATTACGACATACCCAGACACCGCAATCCGCATTCATCCCGGCCTGCTGGGGTGTATTCTTGGCGAACTTATGGCGAAAGAGCTCTGACCTATCGCGACGCCTCATGTCCTTGACCCGACAAAAGAAGTCAAATAGCACATCTTTAAACCTTCTCATCTGGTCTTCCAATTGGTCTCTGAAGAGATTGGCACTATCGCTGTCATATATGGTCATGGTCATAGCGTCAAGCTCAAACACTCCAAGCAGCCAATGTTTGGGATGAATGCATATTGGGATGTACACCTGAAATATTACAATATTAGACAACTTAGTTAGCAACAAAACAAATTAAATAAAATAAGAGTAAAACGATTTACATACCACATCGAGGAGAGCCCAAGAAACCCCTTCCACGCCGTTGCATGAGTTGGCCACGGAGGCGGGACCTTGATGGGGGAGCACCAGGTAGGCAAAGAAAATACTATACATTATGGTCCACCTGGTGTCTGTTCCACGATGTCTTTGCATCAGCGAGACCCAACAATCGATGTGCTATACATAAAAAATAGATGGTTAGACATGTAATATAAACATATTTGATTATATGACTATAGTTAAACTTCATACTAACCACATCCTGTAACTCAGACTCCAAAGGGTCATCCGCCAGCAATACTTGGAAAAAGCGGGGGGTGATTTCCAGGCTCAAGTAAGGGACGAATATCATGGGGGAGAGGTGACCAGTCCAACACATCCTCAATATTTCTGATGCCGGTTGAGGCTCCGGTGAAGGGACCTTTCCCTTTTTCTTTCCTCCCTTCTTTCCCCCCGCTTTCTTTGCTTGTTTTTTAGCGGCCGGTGGTGTCGTAGATCCTTGTTGGCCAAACAGGTGACGAAACCATTGTGAAATTGATCGCGGCCGCTTTTGAGGGAGCGGGGTCACCTGTTGTGGTGGATCTACAACATCCATCGAGTCATCGTCAGGCTCCGAGAAGTGCTCCGAGAAGTGATCCTGGATAACAGGAGACCCCGTCTGAAAATTACGTTACTCAATGTTTTAAGTACAATTTAGGAAATGTTCACAATTAAACCAAAACTACCAAAATAACTTACATTATGCATTTCCGGCCTGTAATAGTCATCGGCCGAGCCGCCAAAGATGTTTGTGATTGTTGTGGTGGCGAACGACGGCGGCATCTGCGTGACATTGAACATTAAAATAGTTACAAAATTAGGATTATCGATATATAACTATAATGGTTACTCAGTGTCACTAACACTCTCCGGGATAGTAGAATATGCTGTGGTGGCGAACGGCGGCGGCATCTGCGAGGTGTATGCCCCCGACATCCCGGCCTGCGTGACATTGAACATTAAAATAGTTACAAAATTAGGATTATCGATATATAAATATAATGGTTACTCAATGTCACTTACATTTTCAGGTAATGACGGATAGGATGTGGTGGCAAACGTCGCATGTGTCCCCTGTCCGAACGGAGCGTGGATCGGTGTCGTACTCGACAGCTAAAACAAATTTAGAACGTAATATTAATATACAAACTAAATAAACGTGGCCAACAAATTAAGTTAAACAGCGCTCCTAATTCCTCGATGTATGAAACTTTGCACCTTACCGTCAAGTCGATGTTAAAGAAATCCTTCTACATAATCATTCACAGATGTTATAGTTAGTGTTATATATAGATGCTGCAGTTTATTTTATTTTATATAGATGTTGCGGTTTATTTTATTTCAACGTATAATAGTGTTATATATAGATAAAGTGCGGTTGTATTTTATTTCAACGTATAATAGTGTTATATATAGATAAAGTGCGGTTTATTTTATTTCAACGTATAATAGTGTTATACATAGATAAAGTGCGGTTTATTTTATTTCAACGTATAATAGTGTTATATAAAGATAAAGTGCGGTTTATTTTATTTCAACGTATAATAGTGTTAGATATAGATAAAGTGCGGTTTATTTTATTTCAACGTATAATAGTGTTATACATAGATAAAGTGCGGTTTATTTTATTTCAACGTATAATAGTGTTATATATAGATAAAGTGCGGTTTATTTTATTTCAACGTATAATAGTGTTATATATAGATAAAGTGCGGTTTATTTTATTTCAACGTATCATATTGTTATATATAGATAAAGTGCGGTTTATTTTATTTCAACGTATAATAGTGTTATATATAGATAAAGTGCGGTTTATTTTATTTCAACGTATAATAGTGTTATATATAGATAAAGTGCGGTTTATTTTATTTCAACGTATAATAGTGTTATATATAGATAAAGTGCGGTTTATTTTATTTCAACGTATAATAGTGTTATATATAGATAAAGTGCGGTTTATTTTATTTCAACGTATAATAGTGTTATATATAGATAAAGTGCGGTTTATTTTATTTCAACGTATAATAGTGTTATATATAGATAAAGTGCGGTTTATTTTATTTCAACGTATCATATTGTTATATAGAGATAAAGTGCGGTTGTATTTTATTTCAACGTATAATAGTGTTATATATAGATAAAGTGCGGTTTATTTTATTTCAACGTATAATAGTGTTATATATAGATAAAGTGCGGTTTATTTTATTTCAACGTATAATAGTGTTATATATAGATAAAGTGCGGTTTATTTTATTTCAACGTATCATATTGTTATATAGAGATAAAGTGCGGTTGTATTTTATTTCAACGTATAATAGTGTTATATATAGATAAAGTGCGGTTTATTTTATTTCAACGTATAATAGTGTTATATATAGATAAAGTGCGGTTTATTTTATTTCAACGTATCATATTGTTATATAGAGATAAAGTGTGGTTCAGGGACCCTAGTTGTCATTCTTAAAAGTTTAGGACCTAATTGGCATTCTTAAAAGTTTAGGGACCTAAGTTGTCATTCTTAAAACCGTAGGGACCTAAGTTGTCATTCTTAACATTTTTTTATAAAAAAACACATATTTAACAATTTTTTTATAAAATGTGTTTTTTTTTATAAAAAAATTGTTAAGAGTGTGTTTTTATAAAAAAAATTGTTATAGTTTTATGGTTTTATGTTTGAATGTGATATTTGTATGTTATAATGTGTATGTTGTTATAGTGTGTTTTTTCATATAAATATTGTTAAAAATGTGTTTTTTTTTATAAAAACACACCCTTAACAATTTTTTATAAAAACACACTCTTAACAATTTTTTTATAAAAAAACCTGTTTTTATAAAAAATTGTTAAGGGTGTGTTTTTATAAAAAAATTGTTAAGAGTGTGTTTTTATAAAAAAAACATTGTTAACAATTTTTTTTATAAAAACACACTCTTAACAATTTTTTTTATAAAAAAACTCTTAACAGTTTTTATATGAAAAAACACACTATAACAACATACACATTATAACATACAAATATCACATTCAAACATAAAACCATAAAACTATAACAATTTTTTTTTATAAAAACACACTCTTAACAATTTTTTATAAAAAAAAACACATTTTTAACATTTTTTTTATAAAAATTGTTTTTATAAAAAAAATTAACAATTTTTTTATAAAAAAACACATTATAAAAACCATAAAACTATAACATTTTTTTATAAAAACACACTATTAAACATTTTTTTATAAAAAAATTGTTTTTATAAAAAATTGTTAAGGGTGTGTTTTTATAAAAAAATTGTTAAGAGTGTGTTTTTATAAAAAAACACTCTTAACAATTTTTATATGAAAAAACACACTATAACAACATACACATTATAACATACAAATATTACATTCAAACATAAAACCATACATATCATGTTAAACATAGAACATATTCAAACATAAGTTATAAACACTATAACAACCTACAAATCATATATCTTAACTTAAAATAACATACAAAAAATAACAAATAACATAAGGAAAACATACCAAAGAGGTAATACGAGACATCTTCACAAAACCCGAACGCGTATTCCACACGAGAAAATTGAGAGAGTGGGAGAAAATTGAGAGAGTTTGATTAAAAATTGAAAGAGTGATTAAAAAAATTGAGAGTGGCCGTGTCTTGGTCCCCCCCCCCCCCTTATATAGTGCGGCCGAAGAAAATTTAGGGTTTAGGGTTCGTCAAAAAGATTTTAGGGTTAACCCTGTGCCGACACGTGGCACAGGAGCCCGCGATCGCGGGAGGTCAACGAAAGTCAATCGCGGGCAGGGACCAAAAATGCACACGCGGGCATTCTTGAGGGGGGAAAGCTGTACCGCGGGCATTCTTGAGGGACCATCGCGGGCAAAGTGGCCAAACTTTGGTGCCACGTGTAGCCCGCGATCGCGGGGGTCAATGAGTCAATCGCGGGCAGGGACCAAAACTGCACACGCGGGCATTCTTGAGGGGGGAAAGCTGGACCGCGGGCATTCTTGAGGGACCAACGCGGGCATTCTTGGTGACACGTGGCCTGGAGCCCGCGATCGCGGGCTCCATCGCGGATTTTTTGGGTACTTTCGTAAACTGGGAGAGATTTTGGGTATTTTGGTAAGAGATGGTCAAACTTAGAGTATTTTAATTAATTTCCCTAAATTTTATCCCTCTGTTGTTAAAAGTAAACTGGTCATTAGTTCATTAAAATGTATAATAATTATATATTTTGAAAATTATATACATTATTTTATTCTAAATATTTGAACTAGGGAAGTAACTTCTTTTGCAGTGTAGGGGAAAAAACAAGTACACTCATTTATTGTATGAATATGATTTGTGCAATGTAATAAGAAATATAAAAACACATATAAAAAAGACTAAATTTTTTTTGGATGTTTGATGTTGACTTCCTCAAAAAGTAAAAAATGACAAAAACTACCAATCGTACCTGATAAACCCTCTCTGTGGTTAGACACTCTTTGTCTTTGAGCTTAGTCTCCTTCTCCAACCCTCCTCCGGCGGTTTCTCCCGACGTTGTTCTCTTTTTATACCCACAGTGCGACCTCCCTACCCAAGTAATCACCCAAACCCGATGTCATCTTCAAACAGCCAGCTAACAGATGGGGTTGAAGACCTCGCCACACTTACCCATAACCTTCAAGTTTCCACAAACGAGTATACCCAGGCTGTAGTTGACGACGCCACTGAAAACCTTCTCGCTCAATCGGTGGAGGAGCTCAAGCTGGACTCCTTCATAGAGACCTCGATGGTGGCAAGGGTTTTCTCTCGCAAGGGTTGTTGTACCTCATTCTTGAAAAATATTTTTAATCGGATGTGGAAGTTTAAGGGGAGCTGGTAGGTGAAACACCTCGGAGAGGATCAAAAAAGCTCGTTCTTCGGCTTCTCTTTCGCATCTCCAAAGGACCAAGAATGGATCCTTCAACGCACTCCTTGGATTTTCTCCGGGGGTTTCCTTATTGGTTCTCCATGGCCGGAGTCCGGCAACTGGCAGGACGCCAAACTCGATACCATACCGCTCATGCTCTCCATAAACAATATACCTCTACGTCTCTACACTCGCAACAATCTCACCTCGTGGGTTAAGGCGGCAGATCCTATGGCTGAGATTAAATGGAAATGAAGTAATTTAGATATGATACGAGCTTATACGGTCACGAGAGTCAATGTCCCGATAGATTCACGCCCTTGTGTTGGAATCTTCATTGACTATGAAGGAAGAAAGAAATGGCTCCAATTTAAATATGAGAGGCTACCTTTAATCTGTTACCGTTGTGGGTTATGGGGTCACGAAAATACGGGATGCACTAACAAGCCAGTGGTGATACGTGACCCGGACGATCCGGAAAGGAAATGTTGGTTCCTGTTTTGCTTAACAATGATGAGTCTTTCAGATAGTTCAGATAAGATATATTTGCGGAAGCGTATTTAAAGAACTGAAAGATTTCTAAGGTAGAAGAACACACAATATCAAATAAGCAGTTTGTAAAAGACAGATAAATATCTCAAAGATTTATTGTATTTGATATTATCAAGAACACCAAGAACATAACAAGAAATCTGATGGTGTGTGTGTTGTGTGTAGCTTAAGTTGTAATTCTTGTTAATAGAAGAACTCAACATGAGTCTTCTATTTATACTACTACAAAGGGGACATACTTTAGACAATAAGGACTAATCTACAGTAGACATGATCATATGAACAGTAGCAGGTACTGCATGCATTAAATGCGCTGATATCAACTTGGTACTGAGCCCTATCAGAGTTTGACACGTGGAGGTTGTCAGAGCACTCCTTGTACAAGTGGATGAACGGATCCTGGAACAGTAAAAAGATATTTGTTGATTTCTTCCAAGTCTTCAGTATACCGCAGAGGCTCTGTCAAAGGTGACAGAGGTTCTGCGGCTCGGTCCTCTGTGAGCAGTCTTCTGTCGATTCTTGCCTTAGGTCTTCTTGGTGTCTCGGCAGAGCCTCTGTTGGAGGCTTCTATACTTAGCCTATTTTTCACTACTATCATAAACAGAAAGATTGGAGCTAACAATCTCCCCCTAAGTAGTGAAAAATGAAAATTTGAAAAGTACATGGATTTTTAGGCTAAGTACATACTAAGAGGTGAAACAGTGTACCTCAAAAGTTTAATTTTTCTTTCATATAAAAGTATGCCAGAGGCATTTTCACTTGATTACATTATGAAAGGAAAGATTTGTAGAGACTTGTGGATTGACTCAGACCTTGGCGTCTTTGAAGTCGTTGAAACTTCTGTGGTCGAGTCCTTCTTGTATAAGTTCGTGATAGAAGCTGATGCAGAGAGTTCGGAAGTCGATTGTTGCATCAATAACCTCTATCAGTCTGTCGGCTAGACTTTGATCCATAAGCTCTGTTCCTCTGTGTTCCACAAGACTTGCTCTAAACTCTGTCAAAGTACTTGTTGCGTACTTCTGACAGTCCATTTCTACGAACAACCTTGATTTTTCAGCAGGATCTAGAAAGACTAACCCGACCCTTGGAGATGTGATGATTGAGTTTGGTATAGCAGAGGGAGGGCAGTAGTCTTCTGGCGGTTGAACACATAAGTTCTTCACTCCAAGATCTCGAGCCAATTGGAAGTCGACCATGCTGTATAGCAGAAGCTTCTCGCGCATAGCTTTTCTGATCACCCTGTATGCTCTGTGAACTTCATCAGTTGTGAAGTTCTTTTTCGTCCATTCCAGAAGGTCAGGTAGGTCATACGGATTTAGATTCCTAAGATCCGCATCTGCGAATTGGTTCTCGGATTTGTCCTTTCTTTTGACCTTGTATATATTGTATGAGACCTTAGGCCAGGTTCTGGTTTTAGAGAACTTACAGTAGATGACCTTGACGATTTTGGAGGATGAGAAGACTTCTTGTTTTGGCTTGGGTTTTGTTCTGGTGAAGAGGTTTTCCAGGTCGGCACGGAAATCAGGGTCTTGAATGGTTGGTGCTGATTGATCTATGCTCATTCTGCTGTATAAGTACCTGACTACCTGTATACCACTTCTTCCATTTGTGGTGGTGGTGGTTGAGGTAAGGTTTTGCGCAGAGCATCCAATTTGTTCTTGATTTCTGCCACTCGATCTTCTGTAGGAGGTGCCTTTGGATCCAGAATAGGAATGTTTGTCAAAGGAGTGAAACCATAAGCACAGTCTTCTTCTTCAGGCTTTGGTGTCATATACGCATCGAAAAAGCTCTTCATCAGTTTTTCTGTCGGAGGTTGATGCTTGGGCTTTTTCTTCTGCGGTTCCTCTGTCATAATCCTTTTGCCTTTGTCTTTCGCCATTGGTTTGTCTGTTTGTAGAGATGAGGTTTCCTCTGTGGGTTTTGGCATTTGAGCTTCAGATGGTTTGGTTGTAGGAGGTTCTGTGGGGGTTGCCTCTGTTGGATTTGACACTTGAGTTTCAGAGGGCTTGATTGGTGATTTGGGTTCTGTTGGAGAGGCTTCAGGTGTTTTGCTCAGATATTTTCTCTGTTTTTGAGCAATGGTTTTGATTCTTGGGTTGGTTTTAGGTGTTGGGGAAGGTAGTTCTTCTTCAGAAGATGTCAGAATTTGGAAGTTTTCTTGGGTTTGGACATCTTCTCCGAATACAGAGGGGAATTCCACAGAGGTGGGTATTGCCTATGTGGTCTTCTGTTGTTGATCTTGGTTGGTTTCAGGTATTTGGGTTGTAGCTGGGGTTTCTTCAGAGATCATTTCCACAGAGGTGGTTGTTGCCTCTGTGGACTGTTGTTGTGTTCCTCCTTGGGTTTGAGTTGGAGGTGCTTGAGATATGGGTTATGCGGATACCGGTGGAGCTTGTAAACCTCTGCTTGCAGCTTTTTCCCTTTTGTTTCTGCCCTTGATTCTCCCCCTCAGGATGATCTGATGAATCGTCAGAGTCATCATCAGAGTCATCCTGACCTTTATTTTTAGTACCCTCTGCTCTGCACGAAGCTTCAGGTTTCTTGGGCGGTACAGCACCTGCAGCGATCATCTTAGCGCATAAATCATCACAGAGGCCGAGGAGTATATGAACCTCTGCTTCTGTGTTGAAGCGCATTTTTCCTACGCTCTTCTGAAAATCCTTGACATAGTTGGCGTTGGCAGCAGTAAAAGCTCTGATGAACTCTGCCATTTGATCCAGAATCCCTTGCCCAAGTTCTGTGAGCTGAACTCTGGTCATGTAGTCTGAAGGTTTCATGGCTTGAGTGTTTTTCATTGTTTGCTCTTGAACTTCGTCTAAGGCCTTCTTTAGGTCTTCAGGTGTAAGGCATTTAGTAGCAGAGGATTGCTCTTTCAGCTTTTGGAGAAAGTGTTTGACCGATTATTTGAAAGCAGAAGTCGCGGCTTTCCCGAATTCTGAAGCTGCAGAGGTAGCAGTGGTGGTAGCAGTTGACTTCATCTGGGTTACAACATTTTGCACCTCTGTGGACAGGTTGTCCATTTTTGTGTTCAGATCAAGGATTGCCCTAGATGTTGTTTCTGCAAAAGATTTGAAAGAGCTTTGCAACTCCTTCAATGTATTGTCCACAGAGGTGACAAGGGTTTGGAACTCATCCCTTGATACATGTGAACTAGTTGTAACCTCTGGGGGAACACATTCTTCCCCAGAGTGAGTCTATGTTCCTGAGACACCTTCTTTCGCCCTTGTTTTTATGTTGGGGGCGGAAGGATTTCCTTCTAATCCTTGAGAAGAAACTTTTGGAGTTTCAGTCTATATAGAAGTTATGTCAAGGACATTGTCTTGATCCACTCCAGAGGTGGGTACAAGATTATCCTTGAGTTGACTTGGGGATTTGTCTAGAATCCCTTCGTCTGTGTATATTCTAATCTCCTATGAAGAGATGTTTGGGCCTAGATGTGTGCGTGTAGCAGAGGAAACAAATTCCTCTGCGGGGATGTCTGATGTGATCTGGGGCAATTGATCACTTACTAAGGGCAAATCCTTTAGAGAGGATTCCCCTGGAATGGTTTCCCCGGTTTCTAATGGTACAGAGGATGAAAGAATTTCCTCTGTCCGGATGGTTTGGGTTGGGGTCGAGTTGTGCTGCTCTTTTTCAATATTGCCCTCTGCCACTAGACTGGCGGCAATAGAAATGTGGGTTGCACTGGGAGTTGGTTTTGGTTGTGTGCCTCTATTATTCCATGCATTTGTTTTTGCTTCTGCTTCTGTGAAGCATCCAACCACTTGTTCTCCATCTATGGTCTCAACCTCTGTAGCTATCCTATGGCTTGTTGTTTCTACCCTGACTTCTGTGCTTTTCCCTAGATCATCATAGAAGGGATTTGTCCCAATTAGTCGCATGGAATGTGGATGATAAAGACCTTTTCTTATTTGGTCTGCTTCCTCTTCATCAGAATCCTCTTCTGAGACTTCTACCCTAGTCTCCCTAGTTTCAACCATCTCCTTTGTTGGACCTCCTAACATGGTGTCCATGTGATGGTCTTCTGCAGCTACCTCTTCCTCTGGGCTTGCCCTTTGTACATCAAATCCGGGTTGGGTGAAGGGGTTCTGTAGTACTTCTGGCGTTTCAATCTGAATATTTTGAGGAGTTTGGTCATCCTCTTCCAAGTCAGAAGAGATTCTGAAGTCTGCTTCTTCTGTAGACCCATGGGAGAGGGGTTCTGCAGTCCATCCAGCAGTGTTTAGAGTATGGGCGAATTCTGGATTTTGGAGGAAGTCAGAGAAATCTCCGTGATGTGCATAGTTGAGGGGATTGGGGGATTGCAGAGGTGATTGGTGATCTTCTTCTTCTATCACATCATCCTCTGCTATAGTTTGCATAGGAGAGATAGGCTTTTTGGTCTTTTTCTTGCTTTTCCTTCTCTTTGGTTTCGGTGCACTCTCCTCTGAGGTTTTGGATTTTCTTTTCTTCTTTTCCTTTGGAGGAGAGGGAGGTGCAGAAGATCCAACCTCTGTTGCATGAGGTGGAGACTTTTGTGTTTGAGCAGCAGAAGTAGAGGTGCCCTTTGTGGTTTTCCTCTTGTGAGTTTTCTTTTTAGTAGAGGCAGAGGGTTTGCTTTTCTTTGCAGAAGGGATTATGGCTTCTCTTTGTGCACGAAATATGGCTTGAACTTCTTCATGCTTCTGAAAAGCTGCTGCCCATTCTTCATCTGTCATCATATTGACTACTTCTGTTTCTAAGGGGGCTCCTAAACGCGGGGGTGTCACAGGACTTGGGTCTGGAGTCCTGTGATCGCGTATATATTCTAGACTAAGGGTTTAATCCTTGGCATATCCCAGAAGCTTGTTTGGCAGAGGTCTGCAGTGAGGGTATCCATCTTCATGTTCTGTTGGAGAGTTCTTTGTCATGGCATATACTTTAGCCGTTGGTCCCTCCATAGACCATTTTTCGAGTAGAAGCAGAGGCTCTAGAAGAACGCCCAGTATTCGCTGAAATTGCAGAGGAGGTAGAGCTTCTGTCTTCTGTCCCTTTTTCTTCTAGAAGGTGATTTTTCTGTCTATGGTGTTAACCATTTCCTGCATCATAAGTGTGGCGAAGTCCAGAGGTAGGTCGTAGTAGACCCCGTTCATTATGGCTAAGATCTGGTGTGAAGATTGATCTGGACTGCCCACTTTTCCGGTTAGGCACCTGTTGTAACATCCTAAATTTTGTTAGTATTATTTTAATAAGATTTAGAATGTATTTGTATTTGGAGTGACCTTGAATTGTATAGAGTATTATAATTCAATTAAGGTTAAAATACAAATGTTAAAAGTTTAAAGATCTTGAGAATATTAACCATAAGGGTCATTTGGTGAATTGAATTAAAGTAATTGTGAAACATTACTTGAGGGTCTCTTGTGGCAATTATTTAAAGTTAGGGGTTTATTTGGTAAATAGTCAAATGACTCATGCTTAAATTAAGTGAGGTGTCAAATTGTTAGTCATTATAGACTAAGTGTGGTGTCTAAGTGTGTGAGTGTATGTGTATTGTTTGTGTGTGTTTCGGTTTTGAGAGAAAGAGAAACCGAGAGTGAGGAAGGATTTGGAAAAAGAGAAGAAGAAATCAGTTCATTTCAATTGGGAAGCAAGAATCAAACAAAGGTAATAATCATTAATTCCTACATCTTCTTAGTTAAAGCTTTCTATGGAATTTTTAGTTGAGTTTTGGTAACTCTGGATGTTTATGAGAATCTGAGTTTTAGGATATGTTAAGATAAGTGTATTAAACATATCTGCAAATTTGCATAATCAAATATAGAGTAAAACTGCAAAATTCTGGGTTTAAGATTGAACATAGTGGACTGAGACTTGGATGAACATCATCGAAGTCGCAACCCTGAGTTGCGACATTCATGATTGTCGCAATGGGCAGTTGCGACTTGGTAGTGGAGTCGCAGTAGACCATTGCGACTTGGCTTTGGAGTCGCAATAGTTGGTTGCGATTTGGAGTGGAATCGCAATGGTAGATTGCGACTTGGTACTGTAGTCGCAACAGTGGACTGCGACTTGGGGGTGGAATCGCAATGGTGAGTTGCGATTTGGAGTTGAGATCGCAACTGTTGGTTGCGATTTGGAATTGAAATCGCAATAGGCGACTGCGACTTCAGTTCACTGCGACTTGAGATATAATTTTTAGAAATTAAGGATTCTCAGTTGTAGAGGGTTCTGTTTTGAAAATTAATACCAGTATATGTAAATTGAATAATACAGTAAGCTGTGGTAGTGAAGAAAGGAGTCCCTTCGAGTTTAAAAAGGATTAAAGGAAGTGTGATTTCATATCAGGTGAGTTTATTCAACTCTCTTTAAAATTCAGTAATTAATATTGAATTAGATGTTTTATATGTATGCATGAATATGTTTTATATGGACTTGATTACGTCAGAGATAAGCCAAGAGGGCGATTAAAAGTTGTGCTATGTTGATTTCCATGCTAAAAATTCTAAGATGAGTTATCTAAGAAGTTAATGAACCGGAATTATTAATATTCCTTATAATGAGTATGATTATCTGCTATATGAAATATGTTATATGATTATTAACTCTAAATATGAATTGAAGCTTTATTGAGATAAATCATAAAGATCCATCTATAAGTCCAAAAAAATGTAGATTAACGAATGATATATATGAACTCCCGAGCTAAGTTGCAAAGAGAGGATAGTTAAGAGATTGAGATATGATAAACTAGTATTTATCATTATTCTTGTATGCTAAGTATGATTATCTGCTATATGCAATCTGTGATATGATTATGAACTCGGAATGTGATTTGAAGCTTTATTGAGAGAAATTATAAAAGACTATCTATGAGTCCGAAAATGTAGATAACAATTGAGATGGTGATTCCGTACCAGATTGCAGAGAAGGAATAGTAAAGAGATTGAGATGAGGAGATAATAATATTCTTTATTTTATATATAGAATATGTTCGGAGAAATGATATATTGTATGCTGGACGCATATAATAATATCGATTATTACATATATTATATTATGTGATTATGTGCTTTTACTAAAATAGGCATCCGGTCACCGAGGGCACTTGGGTACGGTATGATGGGAACCGATTACTCGCCATAGACCAAAGGGGTGTAATTTTAGTAATTGGGTGTACCTTGAATCATGAGTCTCGATTTGAGTATCGCGATATTATAATCCCATAGGGACCATTGATTCTGAGGTGGAATGTGGAATATGCAGATTTTGATTTGTAATTCCCATTTCGATTTATGGAAGATCGGAGATTTCCATTGTTATAGGGAAGATCGGAGATTTCCCCAGTGATGAGAGGAAGATTAGAGATAGGTATAAAGTAATTTGTAATCTCTACTTCCTGATTAAGAAATAGGCAAGTTTTGACTTGTAATTTCTTGTGTGTGAATATTGACTGTGAATCTGGGATGATTCATAGTTAACTCTTATTTGTTGTTACGATTAAATGAGTTAATCGTAGGAAATTGGAAGTGGGGTAGATTTCCCGATTCGGAAAGGAGTTGTCGTACGGTAAGATGGGTGAGAACAGGTTTGAGTTATCTGTTCATGATTTAATTATTAAATTTTATATTGATTTGAGTATTCTCACTAGGCGAAAGCCTAATGTTTCAAGTTGAATTTTCTTACCAGGTACAAGCTCCGGGAAGTAGCGGGAATGAGAGAAGAGAACTTTTGGAAAGATTCAGATTTAGAGATACCGGAGGATCTAGATATTCTTTGATGCTTTTGGGACGGTTGTTTAGATAACTTGATTAATCTGATTGTTATGAGGTGATTTGATTAATAAGTTATTTAAGTAATGTCAAGTGTATATAGAAACCTTATATTTGATCCTCAGATTATATAAGTTTGAAAGTTTTGATCATAACTTGTGGAAATTTCAAGGTTTAAATTGACTATGTTTTTAGGGTGTTTCAGTATGGTATCAGAGCACTAGTTTAAGCGAACTAAGTATGCTGATGAGATACTTAGACTTAAGCTGAGACGTAGTAGGTTATGATATGTGAGATATGGGTAGAAGTGTTAAGACGGGATAGTCTTAGAGTTAACGGAAATATGTGAAATTAGTGCTATGACAATGATAACGGGGATTCTCCTGTATGATATGTTCACAATTTCAATTAGCTACTGTTATTATGAATATATTGTTACACGAGCATGTCTATTTCTGAATTGTTACAGTGACTAACGATCGGTAAAGTACGTTTTGTATGTATGTAAGTGCATAATCATTTCGCATGGTTATCTCTATAAGTTCTAGTAAAGTGTTGGTGAATTCGTCACCAAGGTCCTTTAGAGGACAGAGCAATATATGATTGAGGGTTTGAAGGACAACCTGGAATTGGTGGGACTCATGAAAGTCTGCCAAGGCAACCTTTAATAGGTGATTGGATAGGTGCAGAGATAGAGTATGAGATGATTGATTAATACAGAATTAGTATGACATGGTTGAGTATGGGGGCCATGGAATGTATATATAGCAATTATTATAAGGCCGAGAGGGCGACTTCGGGTCGGAAGTAAAGTGTCAATGATAAGTTACGTAAGTAAAACGATTGACCTTGTTTGAGTAAATAGCCTTCATTGCGAGTAAGTTTTGTATATGATGTTTTAGTGTGTGTTACATGAGTTTTCTTGATTTCAAATCAAATGCATAAATAACAATTTTATTCAAGGATGAGTTAGTATGTGCAAGTATGTATTTAAAGAAAAAGGGCAATTTCAATTACGCTGCCTAACGAAATTTTGGGGCTTAGCGACTTGTAAAATACTTCATACTTTACCTAAAAAAGGGGTTATTTGATAGCAAATAGGTCAAGAAAGTGTTGATCAGTAAACTTTTTATAACCAACAAAGGTATTGATTTGATGATATCATAGAAGAGTGTGAGAAACGACTAGTTTACTCTATGTCAGTAAATTCTAAACTTTTGTCGTATGAAGAGATTTTCATTTAAAATATTACTGTTGTAACAACATTTTTTTGGATGAGAAAGATTGAGTTTTACGGAAATTTGTAGACAAACGGTTTTGAGATCGTTGTGTAGTACATGGGAGTTATGAAAATGATTGGGGCGAGTGTGCTCACGTTGTTTCAAATGTTGTTTATTTAAATGAGAAAAGTGTGGATTGAGTTATTTATTATGTTTGTCATGCATGAAGGCTATGAACTCGCTAGGTCGTAGAGTATTACGCTATAAGCTAAGAATGAACTCCAAGAGTGGAGAGGTGTTGGATAAACCTTGGGAGAAAGTTTGTGGTTTTGGTAATTGTATTCAAATGAGAGATGAGCAGTGGGAGAGTCGAAAGTGAACTTTAGTAATAATAATACGAGGGTCTGTACCCTTGTTCAGTGATTAGTAATACAATTGTTGAGGGCCGGCCGTGTCTGGAGGAAGAATTAGGTTCAGGGTTAAGGAAGAATTGAGATGTCAAGTTTTGGCTTTGAAGGCGAGAGTTGTGTAAGGTGTACGAGGCCTATTGTCTGTCACTGGGTACGGTCTGGATGCGTCCCGCGTATGCCCGTGCGGGTAGGAACAAAACCGTGAGCGATACCAGTATACTGTTATGTAGAGGGTATGCGCAAAGTGGATATTAGTGTGTGCGACACAATTGGGAAATTGTGAATATTTTGAGAGTGATAAACTTTTATTTTGGGGTCGAGGGCCAATTAAGGGATTAATAAGGTAAAGAATTTAAGTAAAGAGGCATTTTTGGTTTACGTAACCGTGTGAGTGACACGTGTTTAACCAAACGTTTGTTTTGACCTTAAAGGCCTGATTGATATTCAAATGAGTCTTTTAAATGTTTGTCAGTTTAGTGATTTGAGATGGAGTATTGGATGTGTTATATGCTTAACTGCATTGTATTTGAACCAGTGACAGTTTAAGTGTTGGTCTTAGGTGTAAAGACTATTTGTTATTTTACTTAGTATCTTTGGAACTAATGAACCTGGGCATATTATATATTGTAAAGTATGAAAAGAGTTGCATTTACGTGTATTTGCAAATGTTTTGACTTCATTGGGAAAGTAGCAATGAAGGAGTCGTAAGATTATCACGCCTCAGAGAGTATGTTGCATAATGTGAGTTGGATGTATTTATTTGCGTGAGTTAATATTGATAAATAATCTTTAGATCCTTTGAGTAGATGACTCGGTTTTGGATGCAGTTAAGTCTTAAGAACTTTGACCCGATTTGATAAGCTTGGCGTAGGCTTGGGGTTGAACTTGCATAATCGGTATTGAAAAATTTAAGTTTATATAACGTGAATGCATTGGTTATCCTTTTGGGATCATGTATGAATGTTAAGTTTAAAACAGAAGCTTAAAAGTTGAAGGATCACCTTGTGGGATTGTTAGAACAGTGAAGGACTGTTGCTTTTAGATAAGTGTTTACTTGCGATGTGGAAGATTTATAAAAGATGAAATACTAGAGATGAACAAAGGGGGTGTATAGATTGTGTTGATCTGTGAGGAATTGTACCCTGTCTATACTACATATTGGAATCACAAAGAGCTAGTAAGAACGAATAAGTTCAAGATTAATTAGAAAATCGTGAGTGGTAGTTCAACTAAAGTTGGGGAGGAGATATTTAGTGATATAGACTCGGGTATTTGGACGAGAAAACAGGATTATAAAATTAAATATGTACGAATGACTATGAGGGACATGGTCTGTGGTAAATGTTATGAGTGGAGAATGTATGAACGAGTAGTGGCATTAATTGCCAAGATGCACGTGTCACCTAGTATGAGACGTGATGTTAGAAAGAGGAAGTATCTGAATGGAAGTTTTGGGAATTCCGGTTAGAAAGTATTAATTGTTAATAAAGTTGATAAAACATGTGGTTTGTAAGATAACTTGGTAATATGGCTTATATCGAAATAGAATGTCGGAGCAGTGGTGAGTGTTTATCCAAAGAAATTTTGATGGTATGAGTTGCCAAATTAAGTTGTATTTTGAATCACTGGAAGTTTAATAAAGATGATGAGTATGTAGATCAATGTGGTGTAGCGAAAGCAAGATTGTTAAGGAATATAAGTTGCTCCTTATGTGTGAAAGAAATGTACGAGAAATTATTAGTTGAAGATCTAAGAATGGTAATAACTTCGAACGGAAATGTTGTTTCAAGATAACTTGGTTGAATGTTTTAAGTTAGAGATCTTGGTGAAACTGTTTAATTATGTTTCGTAAGGAGAAAATACTATCGGTATGTGAAAAGTTGGGAGAAAGAGACATATAATACTGTAACCGTTAAGCTATAGTGTTAGAGTAATCAGTAGGTGTAAAAGAAATACATCGAATGCAATTCTCGGTGTTATGAGGATTTGGCTAGAGATCTTAACTGACGTTTTAGAAAAACTGTCCTTTTGAACTGTAGTTGTGTGGTGGATACTCCGTGTAAACAAGAGAGAAATGATAACAGTATGCTAGAATAAAAAGTAGTCAAACATGGATTTGATGATAACAATTACTCTAAGAAGATTGGTTACAAGTATATCATTTGAATCTTCCGCCAGAATTGGAAGGGGTTCATAATACCTTCCAAGTATATTATCTTCGGAACTATTTTGGCTAAAGAGGAAGGATGTGATTGAACTCACTGATGTGAGAGTTGATGAAAAGTGTTGCGGTGTGGAAGAACCAGAGGTAATTTTTGAAAAGATTGGTTAGAAAGCTACGTAGTGGTATTGAGATAGCTATGTTGAAAGTACAGTGGAAACACCATAGAGGTGCTAATATAACTTTAGAGTCGGAAGAGAGTATGAAGAATAGATATCCTCATTTGTTTATCTGACTTTGATTTCGGGGACGAAATCATTTTCAAGTTGAGGAGTATTGTAACATCCTAAATTTTGTTAGTATTATTTTAATAAGATTTAGAATGTATTTGTATTTGGAGTGACCTTGAATTGTATAGAGTATTATAATTCAATTAAGGTTAAAATACAAATGTTGAAAGTTTAAAGATCTTGAGAATATTAACCATAAGGGTCATTTGGTGAATTGAATTAAAGTAATTGTGAAACATTACTTGAGGGTCTCTTGTGGCAATTATTTAAAGTTAGGGGTTTATTTGGTAAATAGTCAAATGACTCATGCTTAAATTAAGTGAGGTGTCAAATTGTTAGTCATTATAGACTAAGTGTGGTGTCTAAGTGTGTGAGTGTATGTGTATTGTTTGTGTGTGTTTCGGTTTTGAGAGAAAGAGAAACCGAGAGTGAGGAAGGATTTGGAAAAAGAGAAGAAGAAATCAGTTCATTTCAATTGGGAAGCAAGAATCAAACAAAGGTAATAATCATTAATTCCTACATCTTCTTAGTTAAAGCTTTCTATGGAATTTTTAGTTGAGTTTTGGTAAATCTGGATGTTTATGAGAATATGAGTTTTAGGATATGTTAAGATAAGTGTATTAAACATATCTGCAAATTTGCATAATCAAATATAGAGTAAAACTGCAAAATTCTGGGTTTAAGATTGAACAGAGTGGACTGAGACTTGGATGAACATCATCGAAGTCGCAACCCTGAGTTGCGACATTCATGATTGTCGCAATGGGCAGTTGCGACTTGGTAGTGGAGTCGCAGTAGACCATTGCGACTTGGCTTTGGAGTCGCAATAGTTGGTTGCGATTTGGAGTGGAATCGCAATGGTAGATTGCGACTTGGTACTGTAGTCGCAACAGTGGACTGCGACTTGGGGGTGGAATCGCAATGGTGAGTTGCGATTTGGAGTTGAGATCGCAACTGTTGGTTGCGATTTGGAATTGAAATCGCAATAGGCGACTGCGACTTCAGTTCACTGCGACTTGAGATATAATTTTTAGAAATTAAGGATTCTCAGTTGTAGAGGGTTCTGTTTTGAAAATTAATACCAGTATATGTAAATTGAATAATACAGTAAGCTGTGGTAGTGAAGAAAGGAGTCCCTTCGAGTTTAAAAAGGATTAAAGGAAGTGTGATTTCATATCAGGTGAGTTTATTCAACTTTCTTTAAAATTCAGTAATTAATATTGAATTAGATGTTTTATATGTATGCATGAATATGTTTTATATGGACTTGATTACGTCAGAGATAAGCCAAGAGGGCGATTAAAAGTTGTGCTATGTTGATTTCCATGCTAAAAATTCTAAGATGAGTTATCTAAGAAGTTAATGAACCGGAATTATTAATATTCCTTATAATGAGTATGATTATCTGCTATATGAAATATGTTATATGATTATTAACTCTAAATATGAATTGAAGCTTTATTGAGATAAATCATAAAGATCCATCTATAAGTCCAAAAAAATGTAGATTAACGAATGATATATATGAACTCCCGAGCTAAGTTGCAAAGAGAGGATAGTTAAGAGATTGAGATATGATAAACTAGTATTTATCATTATTCTTGTATGCTAAGTATGATTATCTGCTATATGCAATCTGTGATATGATTATGAACTCGGAATGTGATTTGAAGCTTTATTGAGAGAAATTATAAAAGCCTATCTATGAGTCCGAAAATGTAGATAACAATTGAGATGGTGATTCCGTACCAGATTGCAGAGAAGGAATAGTAAAGAGATTGAGATGAGGAGATAATAATATTCTTTATTTTATATATAGAATATGTTCGGAGAAATGATATATTGTATGCTGGACGCATATAGTAATATCGATTATTACATATATTATATTATGTGATTATGTGCTTTTACTAAAATAGGCATCCGGTCATCGAGGGCACTTGGGTACGGTATGATGGGAACCGATTACTCGCCATAGACCAAAGGGGTGTAATTTTAGTAATTGGGTGTACCTTGAATCATGAGTCTCGATTTGAGTATCGCGATATTATAATCCCATAGGGACCATTGATTCTGAGGTGGAATGTGGAATATGCAGATTTTGATTTGTAATTCCCATTTCGATTTATGGAAGATCGGAGATTTCCATTGTTATAGGGAAGATCGGAGATTTCCCCAGTGATGAGAGGAAGATTAGAGATAGGCATAAAGTAATTTGTAATCTCTACTTCCTGATTAAGAAATAGGCAAGTTTTGACTTGTAATTTCTTGTGTGTGAATATTGACTGTGAATCTGGGATGATTCATAGTTAACTCTTATTTGTTGTTACGATTAAATGGGTTAATCGTAGGAAATTGGAAGTGGGGTAGATTTCCCGATTCGGAAAGGAGCTGTCGTACGGTAAGATGGGTGAGAACAGGTTTGAGTTACCTGTTCATGATTTAATTATTAAATTTTATATTGATTTGAGTATTCTCACTAGGCGAAAGCCTAATGTTTCAAGTTGAATTTTCTTACCAGGTACAAGCTCCGGGAAGTAGCGGGAATGAGAGAAGAGAACTTTTGGAAAGATTCAGATTTAGAGATACCGGAGGATCTAGATATTCTTTGATGCTTTTGGGACGGTTGTTTAGATAACTTGATTAATCTGATTGTTATGAGGTGATTTGATTAATAAGTTATTTAAGTAATGTCAAGTGTATATAGAAACCTTATATTTGATCCTCAGATTATATAAGTTTGAAAGTTTCGATCATAACTTGTGGAAATTTCAAGGTTTAAATTGACTCTGTTTTTAGGGTGTTTCACTTGTTGAGTATGGAAAAGAGTGTATTCCACAGAGGTGGTAATCTGCCTCTGCGGAAGTCATTCCTTTTTCTGAGTGGCAAGTTGTACCCCAACATTTCAACGAACCTGCAGAGCTCTTCGTCTGTGGGTTCCTCTGCATAGGCCTTTATCCCTAGAAGACCTCTGGTGGGTAAGCTAAACTCAAGTGAGAACATCGTTCTGTTGAACTTGAGTTCAAGGTGCTCGGATTTATCTGGCTTGGAAATGTAGCCCTTTATCTGTCTATCCTCTGGATCAAATCTGCAACTTTGCCAGAATTGATTTAGGTATCTGGCAGGGATTTTGTCGACGGTTTTGGTTAGGAGAGGGTAGAGTATGTGGTTTTCCAAGATATGGAGAAGAAGAGCATGTGCTTCCCCAAAAGCGGTTTTAGATGGAACCAGGTAGTGGTTATTTGGTTTTAAAGGTAGAACATTATCAAAATGTTCATGTTCTAAGAAATTTTGAAGGTGTGTGGTCGTAGCAAAGTTTGCTTCTTCGCCGGAGTTGTCCTTTTCCAGGTCTGTGGCTATTGCTGGGTTTTCAGAGTGTTCAGGGGAGTTCCCCGGAGAGTGAGCAGGGGAGTTTTTCTGAGCGTGAGAGGTGGAAGCCATTTCTTGGATAAGAAAAAGATGAATAATGAAGAATTTGCAGGTTTTTGCACAAGTTCGCCGGAGAAGAAAGTGTAAGTTCGTAAAGTTTTGAGAGGATTGGTAACTTGGGTTTTATACTGAAGGATAACGGTTAGAATTCTGAAGAGGTAAATATAAGGAAGTGAATGACAAACACTTGTTTTCACATTTAAACACTTGTACTTTACATTTCGAAGTATTTCTTTCATCTGTATTGTAATCATCGTACGACCGACGCCAGTACCAAGGATGTTGCCCCTGATTGGCGACCATAGTGCAGCGACGACATCCCTTGTCGTCCGCAGGTTTTTTCCTCGATTGAGGTTTTTCCTGCGTCATCAAATCCCTTGTCTCATTTACATTTTCGTCTTTGTCGCACGTCTCGTCGAAAGATCCTTTCTTTAGTTGATTAAGTCCACATCGACCTTAAGTTGTCCCTTTGGTGTGATTTTTGGCATTAACAGTTTGGCGCCATCCGTGGGACCTCATCTAGAGAAAATCCTCGACGAACGTGCGCCCTACTAATAGTTTCTTGGAGTTTCTTCTATTTTCTGTTGCAGTAAAATGGCAACCTCTGGAAATCCGCAGCAAGCCGTCGCTCAGATGTATCAGGAGCTCGAAGTCGCCAGAAATCAGCTCAATGCAATGGCGGAGCAGAATCGCAGAGCAGCTGAGGAGAAACCCAGTTCCAAGATCGTTCGACTAGAATGGCCCTAGACCATTTGTCCCGAATCCAGGTTCATCCGCGCAGAATCAGCATCCAGGCCCGTTCATGCAGAATCAACAGCCAGGGTCGTTCAACCCAAATCCTCAGTTTGGGACAGTTCCTCCTCAGCACATAAGGCAACCACTCGTGAATAATAGGTCTCAGCCATCACAAGGGTCGCAGCCTTTCCAGCAAGGGTCGCAACCATTTCAGCAGCCATTTCATAATGGACCCCAAGGTGGATCGCATCCTCTCCAGCAAGGATCGCAGTCGTTTCAGAATGGACCGCAACAATTCCACTATGGGCCGCAGCCGTATTTCGTCCCGTTCAACGGGGACACCAATGGTTCATCGCATGGTAATGGCACTAGCCTAGGGGCCAATCCCTCGATATGGGCAAATCCCGATCTTAATGATCCCGTCGCTCAGCGTTTGAAGATGTTAGAAGACCAAAATGAGCGCGTCCTGTCCTTGCTCGCCAAATTGTCTGGGGCAGCCATGCCCGTCGACGTCGAGCCTCGCTCGGGATATCAGGCGTCGCCTTTCATCGACGAGATTGCCACCGTCGAGGTCCCAAAGAAGTATAACATTCCTGCCTTCACTCCCAAGTATTCGGGTGTGACCGATCCAACTGAGCACGTCGCGCAATATAAGCAGCTCATTTGGACGATCTCGATCCCATTTATGTACCAGGAAGTATGCATGTGTAAGAGTTTTGGAGCAACCCTCACTGGTCCTGCTCTCCAATGGTTGATCAATCTCAAACCCAAATCCATCGAGTCGTTTGCTGAGTTGGTTAATCAATTCTCCCAGCAATTCGCCAGCAGTCGTAAGATGGAGAAGCAGACCAGCGACCTATATTACATCGTGCAGAAAGCCAATGAGTCTATTCGAAGTTATTTTAATAGATTCAATGCCGAAATGATCAGCATCCGCAATTGCGACGTCAAAACCGCGATCGAAGCCTATAAGCGTGGTCTGGACGATAGTTCGGGTCTATACACCGACCTGACCAAATATCCCCCGGAGAATTTCGAAGACGTCCGAGCTCGAACCTTAGCATATATGAGGGTGGAAGATGATGCCGCCTTTCGTCGCAAGCACACTGACGACAAGAAGTCACTAGGCGTCAGAAAGCCAGAGTTCAAGACAAAGGCTGTTTCTAGAGTAGAGCCAGCGCGCCAAATTTCAAATGTTCGTTTCAAGACGAAAGCAGAGGCCAAGACCGCGGCTAAGTTCATTCAGTACCCCAAGATATCCTCTTACGGATTCAAAGGATCCACAAAGGACCTAGTCGAAGCTCTGAAAAGTTCCCAAGCTACCATTCGATGGCCAAAGAAGTCCGACCTGGACGATGCTAAGAAAGACAAATCAAAGTGGTGCGACTTCCATGCCGATCATGGTCATGCGACGGACGACTGTATCGCATTGAAGAAGGAACTAGCATATCATTTTTCGAAAGGAAATCTCAAAGATGTCATCGACAACGTCGCTGTTCCAGCTAATAGCCATCGACCGTCGACCCTCGAGCACGCGAATGTCGTCAATTGCATCACCGGTGGTTCAGATGTGTGTGGTCTGACGTATTCAGCGGCCAAACGTCATGCCAGCCAGGCGCCCGACGATCGGCCTATTCCCCGCTCATCTAGACCCAAAGGAGATTTGGAGCTAGAAGCTATGAAGATTGTGTTCGACCACGTCGACCTGGGCGACTCGTATCATAAGCATCATGACGGTTTGATCATTCAGCTTACAGTCGGTAACTGTCTAACACGTCGAGTCTTGATCGACGGGGGCAGCTCAGCAAATGTCATTTTTCTCAACACTATCAAAGCCATGGGAATCGATCGCTCGGAAATCACCCGACGTTCAACGACTTTGGTCGGTTTCAATGGAGAAGCGACGAGCACCTTTGGAGAGATAATTTTGCCCGTCTTCGCTGGAGGAGTCAACAAGCAGACCAAGTTCAGCGTCATCGATTGTGCGTCGGCCTATAACATCATCTTAGGTCGACCATGGATCCATGATATGAAAGCTGTTCCTTCGACGTATCATCAAATGTTGAAATTCCCGACGCCATGGGGAATCCAGGAGATCAAGAGTGAGCCAAAAGTCGCTCGTGAATGCTACAAGTCTACCTTGAAGCCGAGAAAATAAACTGAAGTCGTAAGATCAAGCTCTCGACAGGTTCGTTTTTCTATCCCTAAATTAACAATGTCTTTTCCACAGGGATAAGTCTACTATGGTGCCTCGTCGCACAACAACATAGTCGACCGCAGGGCAATATTTTTTCGTGTCATTCTGTTATTTAAAACCTATCTTTTCCTCCCAAAAAGAGTGCGGTAATAAATGACAGGGGGCAAATAGAGAGAGTCTGAAATGGTACGTTCTCTAACTCTTTCTCATACGATTTTTTCTCGCAAAACATTTACTGACTTAAGCATCGGAGGGTCGTTGGTGAGCCAACGACCAACCCCCGGCATCGTTTTATCGCAGAATCGCACGACAGGTTATCGCAGAGTCGCACGACAGTAATCATTAAATCTACTGTATGACTTTAATATCGCAAGGTTGAACGACATAAACGATCAGGTCTCTAACTTGATTATTTCTCCACAGGGGCATATGACACCAACTCGCTGTCCGATCCGGTCGTACGATCACAGAGTCTAAACGACTTTACCCCTAAGTTTCTTAACTTTCATACACTGAATGGATGCTCTAATCGCGTGTTTTTATATTTGTTTTACGTTCTTGTCATCGTATTACAATGAATGCCTTAGTCGAATGATTTCATACGTATCTTATGTTCGACTTTATAATCAAACGTGATTCGAATAAAGCATAAGCAAAAGATATATATTCATAAACCACTGTATACATACTCAACCCCCGATAGGTCAAGTGGCAAAAACAAACAAGGAAAGAAAAAAATTCTAGACGACAGGAGGAACATTGGTCGTATCCCCGCTCGAAGTCCCGACCTGAGGGCCTCCACCTGCCACTCCTACCGCACGAATCTCCTGCAATTCATATTGAGCATCGAAAAGTTGGACAGCCAGCTCATCGGCACGCGCCATGGCCAACTTTTCCCTATCCAAAGCCGCCCTCTCCCTTTCCAACGCTGCAACTTCCCTCTCAAGAGCAGACGCCATCAGATCTTCAACTCTTGACGTCTCAGCATGTAACGCCAAGGAAGACTGGAACGTCTGTGAAAAATAGAAGGTGCATTCAAGAACAATCGACAAAGATTACACAAGTCATGAAAGATCGACACTCACCGTGAACGCCAGACTGGCAACTCGAGATCTCATCTCTCCTGCCGGAACTCCGTGAAAACGCTCCCCGAAAGACGGGAGCAAATACTTCCCTAGATGAGGGAACGACGACGTCCCGTCTAGGACACCATCCGCCATAAAGTTAGACGGCAATGTAAAATTGACCGTCATAACTTCGGCTGACGATCCCTCGCCCCTGTCGGCAGGTATTGGGATCGACACTTGAGACACCGGTTTCGTCACCGTCGCCGGAGGCGCAGAACTTGCTGGTGTCGCGTCCATCACGCCAGGACGGCTAGATGACGCCTTCGCCTTCTTAGGCAGAACAACTCTCGACGAGTCATCAACCCTCAACGAATGGTTCTCTCAGGACCGCACTCCTGGTTCTCTTCTGGCTCGACCCAGCTGTCGAGACATCTCCTCCTCGAAGGGCACACATGATTTGCTTCCCTCTCGACCTAGAAACTGATTTCCTTTCAGTTGGCACTGATCAGGGAAAATGTGAAGCGTCAGATAGGAATAAGAAATAAATGGTAAAAGACAGGAAACCATAATACACCCACATGTCGACTCCTGTCGTTCACTTTCCTCTTCACCTTCTCCTTCTTCCTCCTCCACAGCGTCCACCACCACGTCCTCGTTCTCGGTCGCCGGTTGCCACTTGGCGAAAGATCGGTCCTCGACGCTGTAACTAAGGAATCTGTCAATCTTGGCACGAGAACCTTCATTCGGGTGCGGAACGTCGAACTTTATATCTGAAGACAACAAAAGGGGAAGAATAAATAAAAGGTTAGAAAAACCATACTATGATCGAAAAAGAGCATACCTCCCATATTCCAGTCAGGACGGATCCACTTGCTGGCGGCGTCCAGCGAATCAACACGTACGAACACATACCTGGACCCCCACCCCCGATCGTTCACTCCAGTATTCAAAACTAAGGCACGATCGCCTTTATATCTGGAATACGGGCTATAATGCCCACGCTTATCTCCCTTAACTTGATACGCTGCCAAGAAATCATTCAAAGACATAGAGGGGTCCCAATCCGCAGACAAACGCTCAACAACCAAAAGAACCCGCCAGAGTTGAGGCATCAACTGCCCCGACGACAAACCAAAGCATCGCATCAAATTCTTAGTCAAAGTCGAAAACGGCCATTCGAAGCCAATCTCGAAAGGATATTTGTATATCACAAAATACCCCTCGGGGCAATCCTTAGGACGAACAGTCCCCGGACTTGCTAGCTCTACTTCTAAGGGAATCTTCGCTAGACGCCTAAAGTCGTCTAAATCTTCCTGGCTAACGATGGAACTCTCTGGGTCAGTCGATATTTCTTACCAGGGGAAAGAAGGCAGTGAAAGCTGAAAGGAAGAAGCAATGCGTTATTTAAATGCCCTAAATCCCAAACAATCTCCGCTAAATCAAAGGGATTCGGAAGAAAAATGGCAAGAAGAGCAAGGCGAAATTTCTTTCCAAAATAAACTCAGCGTAAGAAAAGAAAGGATTCGTCGTAATATTTATTTATGCAGTCGATCATGTCAAGTCGAATCCCTGGATAAACGTTGCACGTCCCCGTCCTTTCGTATGACCGCAGGGATCGTCGACACCTGTCCTTAACAGCTGGTAAACATCATCGTGTGTCAGTATGACGTCACGACCCCATTCCTTTTTCAACTTCTCGTTCAGTTAGAAACGAACCAGTCTAGCTCCAAGGCGATTGAGGTAATTTCTAACTCTTGTCTTATTTCCTATGCGTCTGATTGACAAAATTTAAAACTTAAATTTGACAGTCAACTTTCAAATTTTGGGGGCAAACTGTTTGGGCAAAAAATCACGTCGTACGACCACGAACAGAGAAGGTAAATCGCACGTCATAAGTAAAATCTTGTATTAAGATAAGGTCTCGACAGGAACCCATAAAACATCCGTCGTCGCCCGTAAAAGGTAAGTCGTACGTTCCCCACGACGCTCGACCATAGTATCGCCCGCTCCGTGCGACCATCGCGTAAGATCATTGTACCTTCGATCAAAGATAATGTTAACCTTGACTGTTACGTTTGTTAAGTGTTTAATGCAGGAGTCAAAGTCACTAAAGAGCAACGGATATAACCAACGCAACCATCAACGATCGATAGTTGTTACGGACGAAGAATATTATGAACATTCATCTCAGCGACCGTTTCCAGCCGTTGTAGCCGTTGATCAAATCATTAATGGAGCTAATTAATGACGCGAAGACTATAAAAGACAAACTAAAGCATCATTTCAAGGGACATCGATTAACATCCAATACACTTCAGCGAACATCATCATATAGCAGAGAAAATCATCCAAACTCATAGCAAAGAACATTCAAACTCTGGAGATTGAGTACTGAAAGCCAGAATCCTACAGCGAACTCAAGAACACTCGAAGGAAAAGCTCAAGTATCAGTCTCGACGCACGACATCAGCCTTCGACAGATAGTTCACACTTTGTATTCACACACGACAAACACTTGTTTTCACATTTAAACACTTGTACTTTACATTTCGAAGTATTTCCTTCATTTGTATTGGACCGACGCCAGTACCAAGGACGTCGCCCCTGATTGGCGACCATAGTGCAGCGACGACATCCCTTGTCGTCCGCAGGTTTTTTCCTCGATTGAGGGTTTTCCTGCGTCATCAAATCCCTTGTCTCATTTACATTTTCGTCTTTGTCACACGTCTCGTCGAAAGATCCTTTCTTTAGTTGATTAAGTCCACATCGACCTTAAGTTGTCCCTTTGGTGTGATTTTTGGCATTAACAGTCCCCTTCAATGATGATGGAACTCTATATTTGTAGCCTTCGAGTGCTTTGATTGATTTCTTGAATGCTTTACGTAACTGTCGTAACGGATGTTGTCTTTAATGCTGTTAATGGCCCTTTACTGGTTGTAGCCGTTGGTCATTAACGACGTTGACTCCTGCATTAAACACTGAACAAACGTAACAGTCATAACGAACGTTAGTTGGTCGAGGTCGCATGGTCTTATGCGACGGTCGTGAGAACTAGACGACATCGTGGTCGAGTGTCGTGAGGTAGATAACATACGATTTGACTTTTAACCAAGAGACAAAGTACTATAATTTTACCTTACTATGGGGAAGTAAAATAAGTGTTTTCCTTACCTTGGTCGTGGTCGAGACTGATGAAATTTTGCCCAAACACTACTTACAAAGGTTATTTATACCTGTATCGTGCGATTCCACATTTCGCCTTATCTGTACTAGTTAATTTTGTTTATTTACAACAAAGTAAAATATGCGAAAATATATTTGTATTAATTCCAAAGAATAATACAAGACGAGGCACGACCACCAACGGTCGCCCTAGAGCGAAATACAAAAGATCATTGAGGGCCCTGATTAACTCCACCCTCATCCTCCATACCGCCCGTCATGGTCTCCGCGGAGTCAGTATCGTCGATCCTATCCTCTTGGTCGAGTTCCTCTTCGGTCCCGACGTGTTCGAGGTAGGACGCGACCTCGACCTCTGCGCTAGCTAGAGGGTTCTTCCCCTGCAGGTGACGGCGCATAGTCGCCGCCCTGACCTTCAGACGTGTCAGCGCCTCGAATGAGAGGAGCTTCTCCTCCAAGGCCCCCGTCTTGGCCTCTGCGGCCTTAACCGACGACCTAAGCTCCCCCACTTGTTTTTCGCGCACGGCGAGGGACGCCTTAGTCGTCGTCACCTCTGCTTCATAAGCAGAGGCCCTTTCCAGCGTCTCCTTGAGACGATTTTGGAGCTCCTCCTTCTCCAGCGACGACGTCTCCAGAAGACTCTTGAGATCGTCCACTTGAACGGAGAGAGCCTCCGCTTTGGCCTTATCCGCCCGTTCCTCCTCTCGAGCTTTGCGCTCTTCCTCTTGCGCTCGCTGATGTTTCTCAGCGATGCAAGGAACGGCCTTCTGGAGCTCCTCCAGTTGGCCGAAAAGGCACAACGACGCCTGGAATGCCTGCAGTCGCACGAAAAGGTAAGTCTTACTTACTAAAGAGAGGAAGAGACACACGATGAAAATAAAAAACTTACCAGGAACGTCATGCCTGCGACGTGAGACCCTGTCTTGTCCACGGTAGCGCTACGGTAGCGATCCTTGAACGATGGTAGGAGAAACTTTCCCAAGTTAGGGAAAATCTTTGCCCTATCCAAGACGCCGTCCAGCAGGAAGTCCGACGGTAACGGAAAATTCACCGTCGTGACTTCAGGGGATCCCTCAGTCTGAGGACCTTTCCCCTTCTCCTCCGTAGTGGACGACCTAAGCGGCGTCATCCTTGGCACGTCCGCAGACGTCGTCGCCTTCTCAGGAGTGGAGACCTTCAGTGGCTCTCCACCCGTCGACGACGGTTCCCTCGGGGGAACCGACCTGGTCTTCTTCGCAACCCCCGGCCCCGAAGACGGAGGATCCTTCCTCTTTAGCTCTTGGGCCTTCTTCGCCAAGGCCAGTTGGGCTTCTCTCTTTGCCTTGATCGAAACAGACTGCATATCAGAACTGCCTACAAAAAATATATATAAGACAGTCAGAGAATCGTCGTACGACTCATAACATGCATACGATTGATAAAAACTTACTTGACGAGGTCTCCCGTTGATTTCTTTCCTCAGCTTCTGAGCTGTTGACGGTCGTGCGACGAGGAGAGTCAAATAACTCTCCGACCCCACAAGAAAAAAGTCTCGCAACTTTTTCTTGAGAGTCCACTGCGGGACCAAACCTCGCAAAATCAATATCTGAAAACGAATGACAAAAAATTAGCGAGCTACAAAACTAAGTACTAAAAGACGTACGACAAACGAAATTTATACCGCTGGTGTTCCACCCAAACGCGACCCAGGAAGTGTCCTCGTCTATACGACCAAGCGTCCGTACGCGACCAAGAACATATTTGGCCTTCCACCCACGATCGCGGACCAGGGTGTCGGGGACCAAGGTATGTCCACCCCTCAGCTTAGAGGATAGGCCATAACGACGGTAGTCGTTCGACTTCACGTCAAACGTCGTCAGCAGATCACACACCGTGAAAGGGACATCCCAATCACCGGTGATCCGATCGATCTCCTGAAAGATTTTCCAAAATTCTGGCAGAATCTGACAAGGACACAAATCAAAGACGCCCAAAAACTCCCTAACCAGGGGAGTAAATGGCCATCTGAATCCTATCCTAAAAGGATATTCGTACATGACGAAAAATCCTCCTAAACACTCCGCCGGCCTAAGTTGGTCAGGAATGTATAAATGGATTTCGACGGGAATACCCGCCAAATACCTAAAGGATTCCACCTCCTCCTTTTCTTGTAAAAAGCTCGCCAACTCGGAGAAGACGGAAAAATCTGGCACAGAAATCTGTGATACGTATAGGTCCATAAGGTCTTTAGACCCAGGAGCCTTTTTGGCTATCGACTTGAGTCGCATAATGAGAAGAGGGATAATAGATCGTACCTTATGTGCCTAAAACCTCGAACGATCGAACGAATTTTGGAGATTCTCTAACTTTTTCTCTCAGAAAACTCTCTCGAAAACGTGATGAAAGCGTAAAGGCAAAACAAATCCAGAAGCAGGGTATTTATGGCAAAGATCATGTCAGGTCGACCCGCTCGATGGTCGACACCTGTCATCACCTTTTCGCATGCATCGTGCCGATGGGCGCCACCTGTCCTCTAAACGTCTTTTCACTTCTGGCATGCCGTCGTGACGTCACGACTACCTCACTTCCTCTAATCCAAAGCGAACCGAGACGGTTGGGATTCGACCAGACCCTCTCCCCAAGCGACACGTGTCGAGACACCGTCGTCAGATTTAAAATTCGAATTTCACGCCTAAAATTCAAATTTTGGGGGCAAACTGTTTGGGTAAAAAATCATACCTCACGACCGACGTTAGAAAACCCAGGTGACATTTCTATACGACCACCCTTGCACTAGGATACGGTCTTACGAGTTTCTCACGGACGTATGCTCGGTCGTACGTAATTATGTTGGTCGTACGTTCCATACGACGACGTATGAGACTTAAGACGGTCGTACGCTTTATACTAACCGTTAACAGTCAAACATCCATTTTCTTTGTTCATTAATGCAGGTTTAACAACATTCATGGTGCAAACGGTCAGAAACTATCAGCTCATCAATGGCATTCAAAGCCCAACATCGGTTACGAAGTCCGCCATAAAGGCACCATTAATGGCCAGCGGAAACTATAAAAGAGCTTGTGCATCAACCGAAATGGGGGAAGTGTTTTCTGATTCAATCTGTTCTAAATACTACTCCAAGTTATTTCGCTCTACTTCATCTACTTTCTAAGCAATTCTACACCAGAAACGCAGTGATTCGCAAGGCAGTCGAACAAATATCGTTGAAGCTCCTTCGCACGACATCAGTTCGAACCGCACGACTACACCTCTTTTCGCACGTTTTTCGCACGACACGCAACTATTACACACGACTAAGTCTATTTTACATTTACTTGTAATTATGTTGGTCGTACGTTCCATACGACGATGTATGAGACTTAAGACAGTCGTACGCTTTATACTAACCGTTAACAGTCAAACATCCGTTTCCTTTGTTCATTAATGCAGGTTTAACAGCATTCATGGTGCAAACGGTCAGAAACGATCATCTCATCAGTGGCATTCAAAGCCCATCAACGGTTACGAAGTACGCCATAAAGGCACCATTAATGGCCAGCGGAAGCTATAAAAGAGCATGTGCAGCAACCGAAAGGGGGGAAGTGTTTTCTGATTCAATATGTTCTGAAATCTACTCCAAGCTATTTAGCTCTACTTCATCTACTTTCTAAGAAATTCTACACCAGAAACGCAGTGATTCGCAAGGCAGTCGAACAAATATCGTTGAAGCTCCTTCGCACGACATCAGTTCGAACCGCACGACGACACCTCTTTTCGCACGTTTTTCGCACGACACGCAACTATTACACACGACTAAGTCTATTTTACATTTACTTGTACATAAATCACCTGTTACAAAAGGACTTTCGTCCCTGTTTGGCGACTATAGTGCACCGTCGACTCTCACAAGTCGACCGCGGTTTTTTCCCTCGTTTTGGGGTTTTCCGCGTCACCAAATCTCTTGTTCTGTTTACTTTTTCCTCGCGATTGTGTTGATTGGTCTTGATATACGTTTCTTTAGTTGTTAAAAGTCCACACTAACCTCAAGTTGTACTTATGTGCGATTTTTGGCATTAACATATATGATGTATGTTTGGGATGAGTTGTTACATTAAACTTGCTCAAGTATGCCCCTAAGTGCAAAATAATAGAGGTTTATAGTGAAGTGGGTAAGGATCATGATCGTATTTAAAATCGGTGATGCTAGTGATGTGTATCATGTAAATGAAACTGGTGAGGCTACTGATGTATATCATGTAACTAGAACCAATATGGCATTACAAATTTTGATTTGTTTGAAGATTTTGATCCTTTGTATGAAGTTGTGAACAAAGAAATGGCTATTGAATATTGTATTGAAGAAGACGATGATGTTGTTGAAGATGGTGACTACTGAATATCCATGTACTAGGTTTAATTGAAAGGAAAAGGCAAAATAACATTTATACCCATGATATGCAAGACACGTGATGTCTTTAACGTCTCAAAGTTTACGTTGTTAGTCGTCAGGGACTTTAGCCACAACATATTGAATATCACAAGGACTACATTCGTAATCAATATAGTATGAGAATCTTGTCAAAGAAAACACAAAACATACCAAATCCACAATTCACTCTAAAAAAAAGTGAGATTTGTTGGAACTTAGTATAGATGTGAGAAACCTTGTCCCACATAGGAGCCAAGGCAATCCTTAGAAATAAACCCAAACTTGAGAGCATTAAATGAATCATTTAATTGTTTGGCTTGGAGTGTGGTGTTCTTGGTGGGGTCGAGATTCATCGTTTGAAGAACGAGTGTCGTTGTGTGTGCAGTGGCTGGCGCGGATGACGGCGCGACCCGAGCCGCGCGAGAGGTCGCGCAGAACACTGGAGGATTCCAGGATTCGAGGAACACTGGAGGACTTGAGCCGCGCCATAGATTCAAGTGTAAACTTGAATTCGATTGTTGTATCCTCTAGACAACGGCCGTACCACCGGCGAAATTTTGTCTTAGGACACTGCGTGAAGTGCAGGCCTCAATCGATTACAACATCTTCGTGGAATCTTCGTATCAAGTAAGGTTTAATTGATGTTATCATTTGATTGTTTGTAATCCATTGTAAAACAAAGATTTTATCAAATAAATTCTTTTCTTCTCTTCATATTTCTGTCCAATTATATACATAATACATATATGTGATTGATTACTCCTAACAATTCACTCAAGTCACTTGAGTTCTTATTTTGTTTTAGTGTAACTTATGTATTTTTCAGTTTATTGTATTTTAATAAATTTAATAATTAAAATTAATGAAAATTTACGGTGAAAAGTACATGGAAAATATAAAGAAATCGTAAAAAGTTTTTTACGATAATTTCTTTTAAGTTTTCGTTTTAATTTTATGGGAAAAGTCTAAAAAAACCAACAAACTATCTGATTTTGAATGGTTTAAGTTTTTAAACTAAGTTTTGAATGATAAATACTTAAACTTTCTAAAACCGGTTAAATACATCTTTGTAACCAGTAAAAACATGTTAATGTGATACAAATTTGAAAAAAGTTTAAAAAACCTAATAAACTATCTGATTTTGAATGATTAAGTCCCTGAATTTTTTAACAAATAAGATTTTACACTATTTTCTAATTTTTTTAACAAATAGATCTTTAAATTTTTTTTTAAGTTTTTTACCAAATAAAATTTGAACCTGTATAGAACAAATAAATCCCAATTAAAAAAACAAAATAATGTACTTAATTTTGAAAAAATAAATTCAAACTTTTGTTGACAGACAATCATGGACAAAAAATGTGCATTTCATCTCACCAACAACAAGTAAATGAACTAATTAAACAAATAAAATTACATCATTTCATTACTAATTCCGAAACATTCAAAAACTATGTTTAAAACATAAATAGATATATACAAAAACTAAATTTATTCTATCGCACAATATACAAAAAGAAGAATGCCCATCCTTTCTCAAAAAATAAAAAAAAAACATCCATCTCTTTACAAATTAGTAATGGAAATAAGATAATTTGTTTCCTTTTAATTGGTTCATTTTATTTTGTTGTCGGTGAGAAGGTTTGTATATTTTTTGTCCAAAAAAAAGTTTAGGATTTATTTGTTCAATATTAAGTTTATGATTTTGTTTTTCAATTTTTTTTGAGATTTATTTGTTAAAAATTATTTAAGAATATATTTGGTAGAAAAATTTCGAAAAAGGTTTATAAATTTATTTGGTAATAAGTTTCAGGGACTTAATCATTTAAAATCATATAGTTTATTGGGTTTTTTATATTTTTCCTAAATTAGTATCACATTAATATGTTTTTACAGGTTACAAGGATGTATTTAACCGATTTTAAAAAGTTTAAGAGTTTTATCATTAAAAAAATAGTTTAAACACTTAACCATTTAAAATTAGATAGTTCTCTTAATTTTATGATATTAGAGCATCTCCAACAAGTTTGCTATTGTTTTTTCTAAAATAGAGAATCAAAAGTTAAAATCTCTAAAAAGAGTTACATTCATCTCCAACAGATTCTCTATTTTAGAGATTTAACACAAATTATACTAATATAATATTCTCTAATTTATATTCCCAATATATTTTTTAGAAAAATTTAATATAAAATGATAAAAGTTTAATGTCATTGAGGGTGCGTTTGGTACACAGACAGGATAAAACATGACAGGACGGGACATGACAGAACAGAACAGAACAGAACATGACAGAACAACTGTTCAACGTTTGGTAAACATGACTGGACATAACAGAACAGTTAACATTAGATGAAAAAAAAATTAAAGAATGGGTAAAATATAAAATAGAATGTGTATTTGATGTTTTAGGATGGAATTAGAATATATTTTGAGGTTATATTAGTAAAACATAAGTCTGTTCCACCTTGTTCCAGCTTATTCCATGGGGTAGGTGTGGAACAGGCTTGTTCCACTCTGTTCCTGTCTGTTCCACATAAAAGTTCTGTCAAACATAGAACAGTGATCCATGTTCTGTTCTGTCATGTCCAATGTATCAAACGCACCCTGATGGAATTGAATAAAATAATTATTTATCTCTCCTAACAAGTTTTTAGAGAATTTTCTAAATTTAAAAAATTTTAAATTTTTTTCTATTATAGCAAACAAGATAACATAACCATTGGATATGGATATGTTTGACGAACAAAATCTCAACTTTTCCTATTTTAGCAAACCTATTGATCGGAGATGCTTTTAGAAAGTGTAATCTCGAGAATTTCGGCTTCACTCCATCGTAAATGCCTTTAGCTAACCCTAGTTAAGACCAAAATTTAACCATGGTTAAGTCAAATCCCCGTTTAAACTCCGACCTACTTCTCCATCCAAACCTCATAAAACCCCGACTAGTTTCACTGTTCCAGCTTGCGCCGCCATGGATGACTTACGCAACTCGCTCTCCGTCGCCGCCGCTAGCTTGTCGGAATTTTTTTAATACAGCCGATTCGACAACTACTTCACACAACGTTCGACAGAAATCTGGTACTACAACTGTTCTTCACTTCGATTTTGAAATAAATATTTGCAAGTTAATCAACAACCTTTACCAGATTCACAAAATTCTAATACTATATTTGATCAGCCAGATTATGTTGTTAAGATACAAATCTTTTTAAGTGCAATTCTTTAGATCACAGATCTACTAGATGTGTAAAAAAGGATTTTCCTTGATACAGAATATTGAGGGTTATAATTCTGATCCTTTGTTTCTTTGCAAATATTTTGTAGAAACTTCTCTCAACAAAGATTAGATTTGATAGGATGTCTAGCGTACTTTCAATGGCGTCTTCTTCAACACCATCCATTCAGAACGATGTGTTTTTGAGCTTTAAAGGTGTATACACCCATAAGAACTTTGTTGGCTGTTTTAACGATAGTTCTTCGACAACAAGGAATCTACACTTACAAGGATGACAAGAGACTCGAGAACGGAAAAAGAAGAGTGACGAGCTCTTGAAATCCATTGAAGAGTTGGATTTCTACACGGGTTGGTTTCTCCAAGAACTATGCATCTTCATCTTGGTGCTTGAATGAGCTTGTCAAGATTATGGAGCGGCTTTTGAGCGACTAAAAATACTGTTAACCCCATCTTCTATGATGTGGAACACTTCGGTTCGAGAAGCATTTGCCAAACATGACAAGGAACAGGTTGAAAATTGGAGAAGCATTTGCCAAACATGACAAGGAACATGTTGAAAATTGGAGAAGCATTTGCCAAACATGACAAGGAACAGGTTGAAAATTGGAGAAGCATTTGCCAAACATGACAAAGAACATGTTGAAAATTGGAGAAGCCTTTGCCAAACATGACAAGGAACATGTTGAAAATTGGAGAAGCATTTGCCAAACATGACAAGGAACAGGTTGAAAATTGGAGAAACATTTGCCAAACATGACAAGGAACATGTTGAAAATTGGAGAAGCCTTTGCCAAACGTGACAAGTGACAAGTTGAGAATTGGGAAATGCAATTAATAAATATGCCAATCCGGCGGAGTGTGATTTGAGGAACACTGTTGATGGGTAATCTTTTCTTCATCATATCTTTTGCAATATTCCTTCGTTTTGTTTCTTTCTTATTCACTTGATATCGTTTAAAAGGTTCCATAGAAAAGCTTTACATACAGTTACAAGTGTGACAATGTGAAATTTAACAAAATGTTGTACTGGCTTTGGGTATTTCAAAGATGCAACATGAACATCCATATATTATTAGTTTGTTACTTTGTATAAGTTTGGATGTTGGGGGGTGTTTGGGATTGCTTATTTAAAACAACTTATGCTTATTTTTAAAAGTGTTTATTATAACTTATGTAATGATAAAAAGAAGTTGGGGTAAATATGTAATTTGAACAAATAAGTTATAAGCACTTTCAAATAAGTTAAAATGGAATAACTTATCAAAAACAACTTATTTGTGGTGGGAAAAAGTTATAAGCATTTTTTTTTTCAATCCAAACACTCAAAATAGCTTATTTGTGGTGAGGAAAAGCAATAAACAAATAAGTCAAAAAAATAAGCAATCCCAAACACCCCCTAAGACAAAGTTCTTGATTATGTATATTAATTGGTCATGTGGTATCTTAGGCAAGCTAATTGAATCTTCTCTAATCTACAACCATAAAGCTAAAGTCATCAAGATAATTGTTGAATAGATTTCACACGCATTACGTTTCATTCATTTAATTATTGATGAAAATTTTACAGGCAAGGAATGCAGGATGCAATGCAAGGAACCCAGAATGCAATGTCGGGTACAAAGTGGTCTCTAGAAATTGGTTTGGATGATGTTCACATGATAGGGATCAAGGGGATGGGAGGTGGTGGGAAGTAAATTTTGGCCAGTGCATTTTTGATAAAGTGTCTACATGGTTTGAAGGTATAAGTTTTGTTGAGAATGTTAGGAAAGTTTCAAAAATATATGGTTTAAAGTAATTGCAGAAAAAGCCCTTTCAGATGTCTTAAAAGGATCAAAACATAAGTGTAAATAGTGTTTATGATGGGAAAAACATGATGAAGAACATGTTGCATGGTAAGAAGGTTGTTATTGTTCTAGATTGTGCCGCTCATATAAGCCAAGAAGTCAAATTATAATTACAACAAGAGATCACACAAAAGTGAAATTGGTTCATGACGATGTAAAATTAGAGACACTATTTGGGACAAATATTGCAATTCAAGGGTACACATAGCTATAGCACGAAGTTATATGTTATGTTGTTTGGTTTTCTCTTAACAACTAGAGTACTTGAAAGTTGTGGTTCATGCTAGAAATGGTTTAGGAGTTCTTAGCGGGAAAATTCTCCCATAACTATTTCCGATTTTGGGTTTTTAGGCATGCATTACTGTGTAGAAGGAATGGGTTGGATTACCGGTAGATCTCGAACCATCATCAAAAGTTTGGGGTGTGTGTGAGTTTTGCCGTATATAAATATAATATACTTCAAACATAAAAATGGGCTCGGGTATTGTTTTTCGTGCTCTTGGCGTTTTTCTTCGACTGCAATTGATTGTGGATCCTGGAAACTGAAGATGTATCATCTAATAAATTGGTAAGGCTCAAGTTTACTTGTAAGGTAGATAAAACTAACAAATATATATTGGCTATTACATGATTTTCGTCGTAAATATTCTTGAATTAGGTCAATGTATACTTTGGCAAGCCTAAATCTCGATCCTGAAATTGCTATGAAAGGTTTTCGGATCATGGAGAAACCAATGTATGTGCAATAGAGGATGGTTACTTTTTTGGCGAATAGAAGATTGATCAAGTTAGCCCGTTACCCTCGTTGATATTTGGATGCTTGGAACCAATAATCTTCTTGCTCTTAAACATGGTTGATTGGTTGTTTTGCATGTTCATTATAATTTGATATTTCTGCGTTGATCACATATGTAACATATATTGTATAAACGTTGCATTTTCACATATGTTATTTCATATGCGAACATAGGATATGGTTTGTAAGTTTGTACGAATTATTGAGTTAATATATTTTTATAACAAGATAATGGTTTTGAAAAACCACCCATTACATAATAATCCAGTAACACTAAAACTAAAAAGAATTAGTGACACGAAAAAAACAAAGACATTTAATATGTGTAGAGTCTCTTTTGAGTATATTTTTGAATTTAGTAACATTTAAATTCTATGCCTGCTTTAAAGAAAAGTCTATAATTAAAATTTAGGGATTTTTATGAAATTCCATTTAACAATTTTATAGCTATTTCATATGATATGATATGTTTGTAATAATGTTTTAAGAAATATTAAAAAACATTTGTTTTGTAATAATCGATTAGTGAAAAATATGTAATTATTTTATAATTTGTTTTTTTTGTAAATTATCTATAAAGAATGAAATTCAATTCCATTTCAAATCGTGCAAACCAAATATACCAAATATTTCAATTCCGAATCCCTTCAGGAAATCCAAACTTCACAAAAATATTATGTCAAACATTCCCATCTGCCTTATTGGTTAAAGGATTAACCAATTATCAACTAAGTTTATGATAAAACTATACTTATTATTTACTCTTCCATAATTGTAGCATGGCATCTTTGCATACTAAAAACACTCCATTTGGTTACTGATTTCTTCTTCTCAAACAATGAAATATATCTATATCAATAAACTTTAAAAGGTTTGTTTGAATCCAAGGTTAAAACAATAAAACTAAACATATAATGAAAGGAGATAGCTTGATACATCTAAAGTTAAAATCAATTGATTTTCAACATCAATTTGAAGATCATATTTTTTTATAATACTGGTTGATCCAAATCGAGTTATCATCCTCATAATCACTTTCCAACAAATCATGATCCTCCAAACGAACATCAAAGGTTTCAACCATTTTCCTCCTTCTACAACTGGTGATTTTCTCCATCCAACGACCGGATCAAGTCAAAACTTTCATCAAGAAACTCATAAACATAAATAAAAAAAATCCCAAAATGATCAATAATATTCACACCGACTTTTAGGGCATCGAAAGTTCCTCCCTAAAGCGAGTTAAATGGTTAGTAACCAATAGTCTTGCCACATGCATTACTGCAATTGCTTGCTTACCAAACTTAACCGTATCTCCATAAGAATATTTTAAAATGGAAAAAATAAAGGTTTTAGGGATTATTTATAAAAGTTGATAATTCAACTGAATTCCAAAATCATTTTCATGATCAAATAAAAAAGAAGGGTGTCAATATAAAATTACTCATATTTGGAGGTGCCTTCTAATTTGATTTTGAATAAGTTAAACAAGTTTTCATATATATAACTTGAAGTTGGAACAAAACGAGTACCAACATGTACCAACCGAAAAAGTATGGCTTTCCACCCTCCAGTTCCACTCGTGACTACACCCAGTGGCGGATGTAATGCATAAATAGTGGTGGGGGGGGGGGGGGGGATGGGACCCCATTAAAAGGAAAAAACATGGAAAATTTTAAGGTAAAAATATAAAAAATTTGATTTTTCATCTTAGTCCCCCAATAGTTTTTCATCTGTGACCCCATCAATCAATAAAAGTCCATCGAAATCAAATAAAAAACTAAAAAAAACGCGTGAAATTAACTAGAAAAACCCAAAAAAATCCATCGAAATCAACAAAAAACTTAAAAATCCTTTGAAGTCAAACAAAAAACCTTTAAGAATCTCTCGATGCATTGGATATACGCTAAAATATATCTGACAACTTTACGGACATTTAATCCACCTCAAAGTTGACCCCACTAAGAAAAAATCCTGGATTTACCACTTACCACACCTACAACGACTACTTTTACGTTCGACTACACCTCCGCCAACAGTGAATGGGTAGAGAAAGGTATGAAAATGGAGATAATCTTGGCGCCATGGGTAATGTAGGAAAATATAGGCGGAGTGGGTCAAAAAGTTTTTAAAAATTTTATTGGAGTAAATTGCATTTTTGGTCCCTATGGTTATATGATTTATTTGAAAGGAGTACCTGAACTTCAATGAATCAAAGAGTGGTCCTGAGTTATACGATTTTTCTCCAAATCTAGGACCTGACCACTAACTTCGTTAAAAAAAACTCAGTAAGAGTTAGGGGCATTTTCTCCCAACCATTTTTTAGTCCTCTTTTTGCAGTTTTTTTTGTTTATTCTTATTCTTGTATAAAACCATTGAACTTAAGGGACCAATGATGTAATTAAGTGATACATACATATATATAGACACATGGACCATCGTCCCATGGCCAGCGTAACCCACGGTCACCGAACCCACGACCACCGGAACGAAACCAGCCAAAGGGACAACCACCACACCCCTTCTTCACTGATTTTCTCCCCCCGTGTCTATATGTATGTATATATATACATACATACATATATATATATATATATTCAGAGTGATCAAAGTAAAGGTGGGTGAACCACCATATCCACCGTGAAACTCTGTTGTTACCCACCATCTCCCTTGTGGTATTGTCACTGTGGTTTGGCGTTTGTGGCATCGTCCCCATAACAGTTTAACCATCTTCTTCCCGTTGTTTCGATCACCATAACGGCTTAACCATCTCCTTCCCCTTTTTTGAATTCTGAAAAAGAAAGGTTGTGATTTTAATTAATCTTTCATTAATGATTATTCTTTAAAACTTAAACTTTCTAGGTAATTTATGTATGGAACTATTTGCTTTAATGGTGGGTATTTAATAATCATAATGATTTAACTCTTCTAAATTCTTAATGTATTTTGTGGTTTTCTTTCTGTTCTTCTTCATGATATTACAATGGTTGTATGCTTGGAACTCAGGTACAGAGTAGAGCATTTCGTGAGTCTTTTTTTGTCCTCTAAATTCTTGTATTTCTTTTACCCTAATGATGGTGTGGTGGCTCACCAAATCACATGGACGAAGTAACGAAGGTTGAGAACCTAAAATAGGTTGAGAATCGTGAAAACTAATCTAAACCGTTAATTGATTTTAGGGGGTGTTTGGGATTGCTTATCTTTTTGACTTATTTGCTTATTGCTTTTCCTCACCACAAATAAGTTATTTTGAGTGTTTGGATTGAAAAATAGAAAAGTGCTTATGACTTTTCCTCACCACAAATAAGTTGTTTTTGATAAGTTAATCCATTTTAACTTATTTGAAAGTGCTTATAACTTATTTGTTCAAATTACAAGTTTACCCCCCAACTCCTTTTTATCATGACATAAGTTGATAAACACTTTTAAAAATAAGCATAAGTTGTTTTAAATAAGAGGTTGAGAATCGTGAGAACCTATGAATGAAATTTATGCTTTTAAAACCATAAGATCAAAACCAAATGACGGCTTAGATCGGTTCCCACGGTTCTCAACCTATTTTTGGTTCTCATATGATTTAACCCACATATATATATATATAGGGGTGAGTTCAAATGAAAACTTATTTTCAATTGTGAACATGAGGACAAGTCACAACCATTGATCAAGATTTGGAAAACTAACCAATGGTTAAAACTTAATGAAACCAATTGAGAAGTGATTATGGACAAATCTGCAAATTTAAATTAGCGCCTACCATATTTGACTTTTTATTTTCTTTTTTAGTTAACTTTTTTTACCCCTTAAAGTTTAAAATAAATTATCTTAAAAATTACTAATATTTTAATTAAACAAATTACATCAAAAAACGATAATTTCGTGATCTTCGATATGACATCCATCTCGATATAGTTTTTTCTTCATTTTAACTGTTTTACGTGAAATGTTATGTATGTGTTATATTAAGTATGAATATGTATGCACGTTTCCTGGTGTCCATATTCAATATGAATAACAAAGGGGAACGTTCATTCACCATTCATGACGAATAACACAGTATTCAAAATGAATAATACAACATTCAGGATGAATAATACACGAATTCCTGATTCATGTATTATTAAACATGAATCGTGTATTATTCACCTTGAATGTTGTATTATTCATCCTGAATGATACATTATTCATGATGAATAATATATGAATGACCCGTGAAGGTGTGAACACATGACGCACTCTCTTTTGTTTTCCGATTCACAATCGAAACTTGGTTTTATTCTTTATGAATATGTATGCACATCTCTAAGTGTCCACATTCAGTATGAATAACAAAGGTGAACGTTCATTCACTATTCATGATGAATAATACAATATTCAGGATGAATAATACAATATTCAAGATGAATTATATAACATTCAAGATGAATAATAAACGAATTCATAAATCGTGTATTATTCACCCTGAATGATGTATTATTCATACTGAATGATACATTATTCATGAAGAATAATACATGAGTGACCGTGAAGGTGTGGAGACGTGACACACTTTCTTTTGTTCTTCGGTTCACAATCGAAACTCGATAGGTTCCTGATTCATCTCGATGGGTGTTGGGTTAAGGTAATGAAGAACACGATGCCTTAGGACGTTGAAGAAAGTGTTGTAGAAGGTGATGTCGAGTTACGGACTTACGGTGTCGAGATGTTGTACACACTTGAACGTACAAAAATATTCATAATGAATATAACACATATATGACATTTCACGTAAAAACGGTTAAAGCAACAACAAAAAAACTATATCGAGATGGATGTCATATCGAATAGCACGAAATTCTCGGTTTTTTGATGTAATTTGTTTGATTAAAATATTAGTAATTTTTAAGATAATTTATTTTAAACTTTAAGGGGGATAAAAGTTTTTAATTAAAAAGAAAATAAAAAGTCAAACATGGTAGACGGGTGTTTAAATTATCTTTCCATTTTACCCCTAATCACCTTAATTAATAATTTTAATTAAAAATTCTATTTAATATGAGTCATTGGATCAATAGAGATGGAATGGCTAATATCCGTCCTCATGTTCACAATTGAAAATGAGTTTTTATTTGAACTTTTCTCTCTCTCTCTCTCTCTCTCTCTCTCTCTCTCTCTATATATATATATATATATATATATATATATATATATATATATATATATATATATATATATATATATATATATATTACATACCTTGAAGCCTACTTGCCTAATTTTCTTTTAGTTGAAATTAATATTTCCTTTTATTTTACATACACAAAGTACTTGACTAGAAAAAGAATAAGTTTTATTTTATATCAAACCAGGTTGTTCATCTTTCTTCTCGACATCCATGGTAGGGTAGGGTAGGGAGGAAGAAGGAGTAGAAGTAGAAGTAGAAGAAGGTGAGGTGAAGGATGTGATTAATAAAATGGTCCCATAAGTTCAATGGTTTTATACAAGAATAAGAATAAACAAAAAAACTGCAAAAAAAGGACTAAAAAATGGTTGGGCGAAAATGCCCCCGACTCTAACGGACCTTTTTAACAATGTTAGTGGTCAGGTCCTAGATTTGGAGCAAAATCGTATAACTCAGGGACCATTCTTTGACTTATTGAAGTTCAGGTACTCCTTTTAAAGAAATCATATAACCACAGGGACCAAAAATGCAATTTACTCTTTTTATTGTGTTGGAAATATTTTTTCATTAAAAAATAAAAATGTTAAAAGTATCCACCAACGTTTTAGTTTTCTTTTTTCTTTTCTATTAAATCATTTTGAGGTAATTGGACACCTAATGAACATGTAAGCGGATCCTATAAAAAACGAAATATTTGTTCTAGACCCTAAAATAAAGATTTTGAAAGTTGGTTATTTAAAATAGAAATAAGAGTAATGTTGTTCTATTTTGATGTAATTTTTCCCGTTTTATATAAAGTTTTTGGAGAATTTAAAGTAATGCAAATAATGTTGGTTGTATTTTTTCCTGGGTGACAATTTTATATCAAATTAAACCAGCCAACACGTGTATCAACCGTACCAATTAAATTAATATCAATTATACTCGGTTGTTAATATCATTTTCAATTATAGAATTGTGGTTGGTACAAGTTATTGGAAGTCGCGTACTAGGGGTGCTCACGGGTTGGGTTGATCGGGTTGAAGGCATTTCGACACATCAACCCAATGTTGGCGGTTTGAAAAAATTTCAACCCAACTCAACACAAACAAAGATACAACCCAACCCAACCCAACCCGTTCGGGTTGATCGGGTTAGTCGGGTTGGTCGGGTTGTGTTTAAACAAGGTAAAATCAAAATTAAAAACATAAAAGTAAAAGAAACATGTCTTTAAAATACAACCAATAATTCAGACAATATTTAGATACTACATATAAAAATGTCTAAACCAAATATGATCAAATAACTTGACGTTTTCAATTTGCATATTTCTTAAATCTTAAATATATCGTCATCAAATGTTTTTCTAAATTTGCATATATATATATATATGTTAACATCAACTATATATATGTGTGGGTGTGGGTGTGGGTGTGGGTGTGGGTGTGGGTGTGAAAGAGATATATAGAAATGGATAAGAGATTAAAAGTATATATATATATATATATATATCGGGTTCATCGGGTTGGGTTGGGTTCAAATTATCGTAACCCGATATCAACCCAATACATACGGTTTGAAGATTTTACAACTCGATTGGACATCGGGTTGCTTCGGGTTGGGTTATTCCACGTCGGGTTGGGTTGGATTGATCGGGTTGGTCGGGTTGATCGGGTTTTTGAGCACCCCTATCGCGTACCATGGTACCGACTTGTTTGATTATTTGTTGGTTTTTGTATTCTTATTTATTTAATATTAAACATTATAACTTTAACGAATTTGTTTGAATGTTTGAACGTTTACAAGTTTTATTCCTTGAATTAAAAATCTTTATGTGTTGCTTGGAAACATAAAATGTCACACAAAATTTAAACAAGTTTTCATATATATATATATATATATATATATATATATATATATATATATATAACTTGAAGTTGGTACAAGGCGGGTACTAAAATGTACCAACTGAAAAAAGTTGATATTAAATATAGTTGATTAGTACATGATATATAGTTTTACGAAATTATAACTGATTGGTACATGGTAGTAGAGAAAAAACTTGATACCATATCACGTCTACCCCTAGTACTTTATGCAATGTTAAAAGTTTTAATAATATATGGAGGGGTTTTGTTTGAGGTACTTTATAGTAACTAATGAGATTGAAAATCAAACAATTGAAAGAAAATATGGCAATTTAGTGTACCACCCCGCACCCCGTTTCCATCCTTGCCACACCCCACCCATTCTGGCTTCACCACCTCCCTCCTTCGAACAAAGATGGAGTTTCAAAATATTTTTAGAGTTTCATTTCAATTCTATCTGACCAAACGCAATCAAAATGCATGATTAAATTTTATCAAATTTTATTTCAATTCCTTCAAAGTTAAATTCTTTTAATGGATTCCAGTTCCATCAAATTCTTTACGAACTAAACAACTCCTAAAATTGAGGATTGACTTGAGGAATGAAAAATTGAAAATGACTAATTAATGGCTTATAAAATGATTTCAATCAATGGGTACCCTAAAGTGAAAATGTGAAGCCCTATTTGTAATTCTTCTGAATCATTATTGAATTTATATTTTCCTTCAAAATAAATAAATAAAAGAAACCTGTTGGTATTATATGGAGTAAATTTCATTTTTAGTCCCTGTGGTTTGTTGAAAATTTCTGTTTTTGTCCTTATGGTTTTGGAATATAATTTTTGTCCTTATGATTTATAATTTATCACCTTTTTTGTTCTTATTATTAATATTTTATTGCTATTTTTATCCTTATGGTTTATAATTCATTTATATTTTAGTTCTTCATACTTAAAAGTAGCATTTTAGTGTCAGGGATGAAAATAGAAATGAAATGCAAACCATAGGGATGAAAACCAAAGTTTTGAAACCACAAGGATAAAATCCGCAACTTTTAGCACACCACAGGGACGAAAAACGTAATTTATTCTATTATATAATATAATATTACCAAAATTACTAATTTGCCCTCAATTACCCTAATTTGGACTCCGGAATCGTTTTCCCCTTTGTTCCTCACGAACGCCTGTTTCACGGCGGAGCTGTTGTCGTCGTCGTCTCCAGGTCCGATTTCTCTGCAACCGTAGTCTTCTGCCATTACTCCTTTCACTGTAGATCGAATTTCAGTTTTATAAGCGCGAAGAAGGATGAATCCACTTACGTTAGTGAAGCGTATTCAGAATATCAATTCAAAGGAAGCCTCGTTAGGTATTTCCGAGGATGCTTCATGGCATGCCAAGTACAAAGACTCGGCTTATGTGTATGTTGGAGGAATTCCGTTTGATCTCACTGAAGGCGATCTTCTTGCCGTTTTTGCTCAGTAAGTTTTATGATCTTGTTAGTTTGAATGATGGAAAGAAGTCATGATTTCTGTTTCGTTGCAGGAAGAATTATATGAAGATTGTTTGTTTGATTTCATGTCAGTGTACATCAGTAATTTTCATTGAATGTCCTGTGTTATATTTCAATCTGAAGAGTGAGCAAGGGAAGGGGGATAAACAATTATTTACTTATGTTATGTATGAGATTCAAACAACTGCTTTCTATATTTTAGTGGGAGCATCCATATCTATGCTACAAATGACCTACTGTTTTTTTAGCTATGAAGTAGTCATCTAGTACAGTATCAATGTCATGGATTAGGGCATGAAGCTGGTACTTGAGCAAAAGATTGTTTCATGTTTTACATTTTGATAATCACATGCCTGTACATAACTTATGTTGATGAAAATCGTTAAAACCATGGAATAGTGTATAGTTGAAACGCCAGGCCTGTTTTCCAAGTTGAAATGTTGTGAAATTATCAGTCTTAAGGTACATGTTGCTCCACTAATGCTGTTAGATGTAATTCAGGATGTTTCATAAGAAATTTGCCCCAGGGACATGAAGGCTAAGTGAATAACCCTAGTTTACGGTTGATTAAATGTTATGTGATTGTTCCTTTCATCATTAGTAGTTTGCTTATATATATATATTCGCAGTGGGCTTCGGTTTTGGGGTTTACCCATTACGTTTATGCATCTCATTCTGTTAAGTAGCACAAGATCCTACTATTGATGTAGGGTTATTTAGAGGGGAGGGATACGTTTTTTGGTAGTGTGGGAGCATAGAATCTGAGATTGGAAATCGGATTTGGTACCAATTGAAACATGGAATTGGAGTTCCCAAACATACCTTCAATGTTTTACGAGTAAAAATGATGAATCATTTTGTGTACTAGAGCATCAATTCATTATATTTAACACGACATCTTTAAAAATGTTATTTCATGAACTTCTTGGTCTTATTCTATGTGGTCACATAACATTTTATATATTAGTGCCATGTCATTTCTAGTGTTTAAACAATTTATGAATCCTCTCATTAATAGCCTTATTTTTTGGTAATCATGTTGTGATATCACACGGTAATGTAGCTGCATGACATGATTAATCAAATCTTGTGTATTACATTACATGTATAGATATATGCTGATATGGTGGATCATATCTTGTGTATTAATTGTATAGATACTAACCGGCTGCTATATAAAGCTATGTATTCTTGTATGAAACACACAAGGAGAAATTACATTTCACAGCTAGCTTTAATTAACATTATGAATATATTACATTTTTGTCTCCAAGCACTTAACCCACTTTCTAACATCCAGGTATGGTGAGATTGTTGATGTTAATCTTGTTAGAGACAAAGGCACCGGAAAATCAAAAGGTTTTGCTTTTGTTGCATATGAGGATCAGAGAAGTACAATTCTTGCTGTCGGTTGGTCTCTCTCTCTATATATATCTGAATTCATACTTAGATAAATTTTTGTGATACTTCAGCAACTGAACTATTGATTGTTACAGATAATCTGAATGGTGCCCAAGTTCTTGGGCGTACTATAAGAGTTGATCATGTTACTAAATACAAAAAGAAAGAAGAAGAGGATGAAGAGGCAGAGCAGCAGAAAAGGGAGGCACGGGGAGTCTGTCGTGCTTTTCAGAGAGGTGAATGTACCCGTGGAGCTGGATGCCGATTTTCTCATAACGAGCAAGTAAGATGATATGCTTTGATAAACTTTAATAGGGCCTTGCTATATAATTATGCTCTTGTTCTGATATGAGTTCTTAAAAACTTTGCAATTGATCTGATAGTTTTTGAGAAAACTTGTAAACATAAAATAGAAATGATTCGTCTTTTCTCGATTTCTGCTATGGTTCCAAATACTTGTATGTAATTATGTATGGATGTTGACCTACATTAAACACTTGGCTTAAAATATTGGACATCCAAAGGCATGTAAAATGGATAAGACGTTCAAATAGTATCATTTATAGGTCAGAGAACTCTAATCCATGGAGCTCCGTTAAAACCCATTTCAACTTCTAATGAAGGAACTTAATTTACAGGAGCAACCAATGATTGAACAGGTCCATCTTTTAACAATAAATTGTTGACTTGATTTATATTTTTGTTAATTTCAACCAAAGAGTTTGAATAGGTTTATAATTTCTATTTACCTTTTCAAACCCTTGGTCAGTTGGTCTTGTGAAAAGCCATTTGGCTCACTGAAATTGGAGAAGTTATATATATGCTCTCATGTTCAAGTAACGTCATAGAAAAAGGGTGTGAACCCCACCACAGATCATCTGCACCACCACTGACCACCGTGAACCGCGCCGCTGCATGGCGGTGAATCGGGTTGAAAGTGAAAGTCGCCAAAAAGTGGCGGAATGCTCTCGAAACCAGTTCACTTCTACGAAGGAAATGGCACCTTAATTACTCGTTCAACTTAAAGATGTCATGCGGGCCTTGGGATGATTTATTTTGAAACAAAAAAGTTGAAATTCATTTAGCTCTTTCTATTGTCGGAGATGGTTATTTCTCCTTTCGATGTTTTTCAGGCATTGCTTTTACTTGTTTCTTACCTAAAAATTAATCTAATTCCTTTTTCTTTACACTCAGAGAGCTGCAAACACAGGTTGGGGTCCTCAAGATGCTAAAAATTCAAGATGGGAGAAGGACAAGTTTCAAGGTCCCACAAGGAGTGAAAGAGGATCAGGCCCGTCAAATGACGCTGCTGGGCATGAAAAGACGTGGACGCGTGATAAGGATTTAAGAGATGAAGACACCAGAAGACTGAAACCGAAGAAAGATGAAGAAGATCTGCATGGGCCTGTGAGAAAACCAACAAAATATGATTCTGAAATGAATTATCGGGAAGAAGGTGGTGGTGATAGGAGGAAGGAAAAAAGGTCGAAACATGATTCAGAATCCTATCGAAGAGAAGATCGAGAATCCAGCAGAAGAAGCAGTCAAAGAGAAGATAAAGAATCGGACAGGAGCAGTCGTCACCACTGAAGGAAGGATTAAGACATGAGCGTAATGCCGTTAAGTGGTTGGTTGGAGGCTATAAATTACTACTAATTGTTGACCATAGATGATCTAATTCGACAGATTTAGAGTCTCGTTCCCATAGGGCAGGTGCAGGAAATGTATCAACTGAGAGTTTTAGTTTGGATTCTTTACCTCCTGACAGCAAACATGTTTCTGTTTCAATCGGTACAAATTTTGATTGCAGTTGGTAGTTGTGAATCTTTTGTTTTGATTTGAGCGTGTGTTCCTGTAACAAAAACCTTTTTAAAGTTTTTCTCGGTAACAATTAATTAAGAATAAAAAAACTATTTTTCTAATGGAACTGCTTATGTGCCCAGTAGGTATTGGTTATGATTCAAAAAGAACATTATGTAGTCTTGGTAAGGATTTTATGTGTGTGTATATATATATATATATATAGGAAAGTTCAAATAAAAACTCATTTTCAATTGTGAACATGAAGACGGATCTTGATCCTTTCATCTATATTGATCCAATGACTCATATTAAATAGAGTTTTTAATTGAAATTATTAATTAAGGTGATTAGGGGTAAAAAAGGAAGATAATTAAAACTCACGCCTACCATGTTTGACTTTTTATTTTCTTTTTTAATTAAATTTTTTTACCTTTCTTAAAGTTTAAAATAAATTAACTTTAAAATTACTAACATTTTAATCAAACAAATTACATCAAAAAAATGAGAATTTCGTGCTCTTCGATATGACATCCATCTCGATATAGTTTTTTTTGTTGTAACCGTTTTTACGTGAAATGTCATACATGTGTTATATTCGGTATGAATATTTATGTATGTTCAAGTGCGTACAACATCTCGACACCGTAAGTCCGTAACTCGACATCACCTTCTACAACACTTTCTTCAGCGTCCTAAGGTATCGTGTTCTTCATTACCATAACCCAACACCTATCGAGATGAATCGGGAACCTATCGAGTTTCGATTGTGAACCGATGAACAAAAGAGAGTGTGTCACGTCTCCACACCTTCACGAGTCACTCATGTATTATTCTTCATGAATAATGTATCATTCAGTATGAATAATGTATCATTCAGGGTGAATAATACACGATTCATGAATTCATGTATTATTCATCCTGAATATTGTATTATTCATCATGAATAGTGAATGAACGTTCACCTTTGTTATTCATACTGAATGTGAACACCTGAAGAAGTGCATACATATTCATAAAGAATAAAACCAAGTTTCGGTTGTGAATCGGAAAACAAAGAGAGTGCGTCATGTGTTCAACCTTCACGGGTCATTCATATATTATTCAACATGAATAATGTGTTATTCAGGGTGAATAATGTGTTATTCAGGATGAATAATACACGATTCATGTTTTATAATACATGAATCAGAAATTCGTGTATTATTCATCCTGAATGTTGTATTATTCATTTTGAATACTGTGTTATTCGTCATGAATAGTGAAATGAACGGTTCTCTTTGTTATGCATACTGAATATGCACACCAGGAAACGTGCATACATATTCATACCGAATATAACACATACATAGCATTTCACGTAAAAACGGTTAAAATGAAGAAAAAACTATATCGAGATGGATGTCATATCGAAGAGCACGAAATTCTCGTTTTTTTGATGTAATTTGTTTGATTAAAATATTAGTAATTTTTAAGATAAATTATTTTAAACTTTAAGGGGGTAAAAGTTTTTTAATTAAAAAAGAAAATAAAAAGTCAAACATGGTAAGCGTTTATTCAAATTTCCAGATTTGTCCCTAATCACTTCTCAATTGGTTTAATTAAGTTTTAACCATTGATTAGTTTTCCAAATCTTGATCAATGGTTGTGACTTGTCCTCATGTTCACAATTGAAAATGAGTTTTCATTTGAACTCACCCATATATATATATATATATATATATATTATATAGGGGTTGGATATTAAAGAGACCCTACAATTCTAGCAAACCCTACAACCAGAATCTTAACCATCCATTACAGATCTACGGTTGAAATTAAAAGCTGATTTTAATGAATATTGTTAATAAAAATCGGTATTTCATCAGGGGAATCAAACCCCGCTATTCATGGGAAGTAGAATACGTGCCAATTAGACCATCAGCATCCATCCCTCACTAACTCACACTTTTTCACTGCCACATCAACGCCACATCATTTTTCCCTTCCAACTCATTCTAACCCACAAACCCCCATATCCATCCCACACCACCATCCCATCTTTTATTTATTTTTATTTTTATTTTTGTTACAAGTATATTAATTTAAATAATTTAAATTTTATAAATAATTTATAATTTAATATAAGATAAAACAATTAATAAAATATTTCATAAATTGAAACTACAATTTTAACCTTACATAACCAAATTAAAAACATAAAAAAATACATAAATGGTTGAAAACCGCCTTGATTAAATTGTTGGAATCCACCCGAATTAAATTGTTGGAACCAGCCGGGATGGTGTTGGGTGAATACATAGGGTATTGGTGTATGCTTCCATGGTAGGTTGATGGTGGTGTTGAAAGATTGAAAATATTTTCCGTCGGGGACGGTTGCGAGCTCGTGCCTCGCGATTTGGAACCTCGTCGTGGTGTTGTGAAATCTTGTGTTTGTTTATCCATAATTTTTTTTGAAGAAAGAAAGAATATTGAGAGAGTAGAATAAGAAAGTAGAAATTTTGTGTGTAAAAAATGGTAGAAGAAGTGAGTATATAGGAGAGGAAAAAAGAAAAAAAATAAAAAAACACAATTTTTACCGTTTCACAACGTCTACTTTTTAAAAAAAATAAAAATAAAATAAAATAAAACAACAACCAGCACTGGCTGGCAAACCAGCACTGGCTGGCAAACCAGCACTGGCTGGCAAACCAGCACTGGGGCGATGGTGTTCATCAGCGGCCAGCTCCAACCAGCTTACCGATGCTGATGGTCTTAGTATCCCTAAATTAATGCTACTGATAAAAGTTCCTTATGAAGTCAATTTTGAATAGTCAAAGCATCTTCATCGACGTTCGAAACTGAGAAGAAACATCAATGGCAGAAGGAAGTCAATGGTAACAGTTGCTGATTTCAACCCTCTGTTCATCGATTTCTTTTCCTGCATCTGATTCTGTGTTTGTTTTCTTACAGGACGAACCAGGGGGTTTGAATAAAGAAAAATATTTCCCACTTATATGGAAAATCATATTGAACTCCTGCCGACTATTAAAGAATTCATTTACTGAAATTTTATTCATTATCAGATTTTTCATAAAGTGAATATTACATTACAAATTAAGATCTATTATAATGCCCTGTCTGTCTGAATTTAATATGATGAATAAAATTTCATCAAATGAATAAATGTTCACTGTCTGAATTTAATATGATGAATAAAATTTCATCTTCTGAATACAGTACAATGAATGGATAATCAAATAATTATTTTGCTATACATCAGGAATTTAAAACCAATAATTTTTTTCTGAAACGTTCAACAATTGAAAAATATTTTTACATGTATCAGGTATTTGAGTACAAACTTCTTTATCCGAATCAGACACAAGCGTTTGCTTTTGGAACTCGTAGGCATCATCATTGTTGTCAAACGAACCCAAGAACGGATCATCAAAAGACGCCTCATAACGATGAACATTGTCTGCCGGTGAAAAACGTAAAGGCGCCGGGGAAGTCGAATTTCCAACATCTGCACCCGATAAACCCTTAGCATCCGATTTCGATGAACCATTACATCTTCTGCACAAAGAAACTCTTGAAGACGCGATATCGGAACCACCAATAGCCGGAATTTGAATGAAGCAATACTGATAATGAACAAAAAATTATGTTTCCAGAGTTATTAGTGTTAGAGTATTATTGTCAATATGTATTGTTCAGGGTCTTTTCTGTAATTATGTGTAACTTCTCTTTTGTATAAATAGTCTCTTAGGGTTCCTTTTCTAGGTTAGACACTTTACTTGTAAACACTCTCTCAATATATGAAAACGGCCGATTCAGCCATCTCGTGTGTCTTTGTATCAATCGACTCTACAATTCTAACATGGTATCAGAGCTCTAGGTAAGCATCCTCAACTATCTTTCAGATCTGCATTCTCAAGTTATTTCCCTTATTTTGTTGCTGTCGATTTTGCTCAGAAAATCCATTCTCTGTTGGTTTTTTGACAAAATTCCAAGTTTTAAAGTTGCTCAGAATATCATCACGAACCTACGTACCAATTTTCAGCCAAAACCGATCTGTTTTACAAAACCCGACTCAAGAACACCATACATTCATCCAAGTCGCAACGCACACACTCATCCAAGTCGCAACTGACCATTGCGACTTGGTACTGTTCATGACCACTGCAACTTCGTACTATTCACCTCCAAATCGCAACTGACCACTGCGACTTCGTACTATTCACCTCCAAATCGCAACTGACCACTGCGACTTCGTACTATTCACCTCCAAATCGCAACTGACCTGCGACTTCAGCCTTAAATCGCAATGGCTCTCAATCTCGGTCACTCCAATCCCATCTCAGTTGTCCTCAATGGAAACAACTACGTTCTGTGGCATCACCATATGTCCATTCTCCTTAAGTCTCATGGACTCTATACCTATGTCACCGGTATATCTACCCTTCCTGTTCAGAAGGAAGAGGAAAGTGCAGTTGAATTTGCAAAACGTATGAATGACTGGGACATCGCCAATGCTCGCATTCTTGGCTTCATAAACGCTTCCACCACTACTGAGATCAATCAACAGTTCCTCGGCTATACCACGGCAAAGGGACTCTGGGATTTCCTTGCAAACAGGTACACTTCTACAGGTTTATCTCATCAATATCAGCTGTGGACCACCTTCCAGAACAAAAGGCAACTGCCTGATCAATCTATCAACTCCTACATCTCTGAGATGCAAGCTCTTAGAGATCATCTGAGCCTGGGCGCGCCTCAAGTTTTTGATGAAACTGCTCAGAAATTTACTGCTTACTTCAACCAATTGCACCTGATTACTATTCTCATGGGTCTCACTGATCGCTTTGAGAACGTTCGAGCCTCACTTCTACATCGACATCCTCTTCCTACTCTTGAACAAGCCATCACTGAACTGATAAGCGAAGAAACTCGCCTTCAGCAGCGATTTCCACTACCCTCAGATACTGTGCTCTACACTCCCAGCTCAGGGAAATCAAAAGGCAAATGGGGTAACCATGATCAGCCTAGATTTGCAAGCAAGGGGAACAACAGCGAATGTACCTTTTGTCACTCTACTTCCCATCTTCTCCTCAACTGTCCAATTCGAAAATGTCGTTGGTGTGGGATTACACAGCCACGTCACTATGCTTCTGACTGCCCAAAATGTCCATACCCAAAGAACTCTGGTAATCAAAGACAACAGCCCAAGTCTCAGCCAATTGCTGGCTCCATCACTCAGGAATACCCATCGCCAGCACCTACGGCACATCACAACAACCACTCAACATCTGATCTCATGGAACTCATGCGCCGAAATCAAGAGCTCATGGAGCAACTTATGACAGGTTCTATGGGTATGAATTCTCAATGCAATGCAACTACACCAGGTAACCCTTGGCTTTTTGACTCTGGATGTTGTAATCACATGACACCTAAGGCGGATGGTTTTGTCTCTAAGCAACCTTCCAGCCTGTTTTCATCAGTCCGCACTGCTGATAATACTCGCTTGCCGGTTTCCTTCAGTGGGACTGTTTCTACCCCTGATATTCAATTACCTGATGTGATGCATATACCAAACTTATCTCTGAGTCTGATTTCAATCACTCAGCTTATGGAAGCCGATCTAATAGTTTTATTTCACTCTACTGGTTGTGTTGTGCAGGATCCAAAGACCAAGCAGATCCTTGGAGTAGGCCGTAAAGTTGGTCGGATGGTTGAAGTGGTCTATCTCCGCCTTCCCTTACCTTCATCCAATTTTGCTGCTTCAGTCTCCAGTACCCCGTCTTTTGAGCTATGGCATGCGCGCTTAGGCCATTTATCTTTAGCTAGGATGAAAGTTTTAGCTAGCTCAGGGCTTTTAGGAAACACTTCCTCTGAAAATGTTTCTTGTCTTTCTTGTCAACTTGGAAAACATCATGCTTTACCTTTTCAAATTAATGACTTTAAATCTGCTTCTGCCTTTGATCTTATTCATTCTGATGTATGGGGACCAGCACCACACCCCTCTATGGGAGGTGCTCGATATTTCGTAATCTTTATTGATGATCACACACGTTTTACGTGGATTTATCTCATGAAAAATCGCTCTGAATTACCCAAACTTTATATCACTTTTGCTCGCATGATCCTAACCCAATTTTCAAAACCCATAAAGATTCTTCGAGCCGATAATGCCATGGAATACAAAGAATCGTCTCTGTTTTTATTTCTTCAATCTCAGGGCACTCTTTCTCAGTACTCGTGTCCCGGCACCTCTCCACAAAATGGTCGTGCCGAACGCAAACACCGTCACATCCTTGACACTGTCCGTACCCTCTTAATATCAGCCAAGTGTCCAGAACGTTTTTGGGGTGAAGCAGCCTTCACGGCTGTCTACACCATCAACAGACACCCGACCCCAATTCTCAATCAAAAGTATCCGTATGAAGTCCTCTATGGAGCTACACCTCCCTATGAACTACTCAAAGTATGGGGTTGTGCTTGCTTTGTTCGGCTACAACCTCATGAACACACCAAACTTGAACCTCGCTCTCGTATGTGCTGCTTCCTTGGCTATGGAATTGAACATAAAGGATATCGCTGTTGGGACCCAATCTCTAAGAGACTTCGTATCTCCCGTCATGTCACCTTCTGGGAACATCTTCCCTTCTCTACGGTGTCAAAATTTCAGGACCCCATCACTCCTTCTACTTCCTTCTTCACTGACACATCTATCTCTTTAGATTCTCTCCAATTAGACCCTATACTCTCCTCACCATCTGATCCACCAACTTCCGCATCACCTGAGCCTTCCCCTATCTCGTCTGAGCCTTCACCTGACCCTTCCGCATCAACTGAGCCTTCGTCTGCCCCTTCTATGCCAGCTGACCATGATCAATCATCTGCACCAACTCCCCGGACTACTTCCGAGCCTTCTGCCGAGTCTATGGATCCTAGCTCCTCCCAACCACCAGATGAGGTAAGACGCTCCGATCGGGTAAGACAAGTTCCTACTCACCTTCGTGATTATCATTGTTATGCTACTTTACTATCCACCCATGAACCCACTTCCTTCAAGGAAGCCGACTCTAACCCTGTTTGGAAGCAAGCTATGACAGAGGAACTTCAGGCACTTGACAAAGCCAATACATGGGAGTTTGTTCCTCTCCCACCGGGCAAATCACCCATCGGTTGCAAATGGGTCTTCAAAATCAAAACCAAGTCTGATGGATCCATTGATCGATACAAAGCACGGGTTATGGCAAAAGGCTTCAATCAAGAATATGGCATTGACTACGAGGAAACGTTTGCTCCTGTGGCTCGTGTCACATCTGTTCGTAGTCTTCTCGCCATTGCTGCCACCAAGAAATGGCCACTCTATCAGATGGATGTCAAGAATGCCTTTCTAAATGGAGATCTCGAAGAGGAAGTCTACATGAGACTCCCTCCAGGTGTGACCTCCCGTCAGGGACATGTATGTCGACTTCGAAAAGCCCTCTATGGCCTCAAACAAGCTCCTCGTGCTTGGTTTGAAAAGTTTAGCAACACTGTCATCTCACTGGGTTTTTTCTCCAAGTAACTATGATTCTGGCATGTTTACTCGGACTACTGCTGCAGGTACTATCTTACTTCTGTTGTATGTTGATGACATGATCATCACCGGCAGTGACACTACAGGTATCAATCATCTCAAACAATCTCTCAGCTCATGTTTTGAGATGAAAGATCTTGGCAAACTACACTACTTTCTTGGACTTGAAGTTCTATCAGACTCCTCCGGCATCTATCTCTGTCAATCCAAGTACATATCCGATCTGTTGTCCAAGGCTAGGATCACAGACAACAAAGTTGCATCTACACCAATTGAGCAAAATCTGCACCTTGCTCCGAATATTGGAACCCCGCTGAAAGACCCTACAAGGTACCGTCAACTGGTCAGATCTCTGGTCTACCTGACTGTTACTCGACCAGACCTTGCCTATGCAGTTCATATAGTTAGCCAATTCATGGCTGCCCCGTGCTCGGATCACTATGCCGCTGTTCTTCGTATACTTCGGTATCTCAAAGGGACGATGTTTCATGGGCTTCATTTCTCATCCACTTCATCCTTACAGCTTCGTGCCTTCTCAGATGCTGACTGGGATGGTGACATAACCGACCGCCGTTCCACCACAGGTTATTGTTTCTTCCTTGGTGACTCTCTCATCTCCCGGCGTAGCAAGAAACAATCGCTGACAGCTCGGTCCAGTACTGAAGCAGAATATAGAGCCTTAGCTGATACTACTCAGGAACTTGTATGGCTTCGCTGGCTACTCTCTGATATGGGTGCTCATCAATTTTCTCCAACACCATTATGGTGTGACAACACTAGTGCTATTCAGATTGCTCACAATGATGTCTTTCATGAGCGTACAAAGCACATCGAGATTGATTGTCATTTCACTCGTCAACACGTTCTTCGCAAGACGGTTAAACTTTTTCCTATCTCCACCATTGATCAGACTGCAGATATCTTCACCAAAGCCCACCTTCCAGGCCGCTTTAGGACTCTTGTTTCCAAACTCAATTTGTCTCATTCTTCCCCTACTTGAGTTTGAGGGGGGATGTTAGAGTATTATTGTCAATATGTATTGTTCAGGGTCTTTTCTATAATTATGTGTAACTTCTCTTTTCTATAAATAGTCTCTTAGGGTTCCTTTTCTAGGTTAGACACTTTACTTGTAAACACTCTCTCAATATATGAAAACGGCCGATTCAGCCATCTCGTGTGTCTCTCTATCATCGACTCTACAATTCTAACAATTAGGTTTGAATCATTGTAATCAATAGAATATTCAAAAGATCTTTGAGGATAACTACCAAATAAAAATCTTCCGAAAATTTCTGATATGATTATATAATTAGCGTCAATGTTTAATCAATTAAAAAATAAAAATTAATAAAAAACGTCAAATACCTATAATGCCCCTGTACACATAACAAACCGTGAAAACACCAAAATTATGATACAAATGAATCCTACGGTGATAAGATGGTTTGCATGGTTTGTAAAATATCCATCGCATATATATATATATATATATATAGGTTCAAGAGAAAACCTCAAAAAAATGAAAATTGAAGAACACCCTAGGAGCCCTTCATCTGGACGGTATACACTTGTGCATACAGGTTATTTGTAACATGCATTTGTGCATATTCGTGCATATATGCACAAATGCATAATGCACTTGTGCATAAAACCAAAAAGTCAACTATTTACCTGTATGCACAAGTGCATACCGTCCAGATGAAGGGCTCCTAGGGTATTCTTCAGTTTTCCATTTTTTGAGGTTTTCCCTTGAATTTCCCTCTCTCTCTCTCTCTCTCTATATATATATATATATATATATATATGTATGTATAGTCTTGGTAAGAGGGGGAGGGTTAAGGATTATATGTGTGTATATATAGGTTTGCGATGTATTGCTACTAGAATAAGATATTGAAGTATAGAATTCTAAGATATTGAAGTACTATTTATGCATCTTCCTAACCAAATCTGTCCACAAATTCAAACTTGGAAAAGATCCGCGTGATTCTCGAAATAAGGGACAAGGCTCATCAAATATGTTGGTGCAAGTGTACCACATCTCTATATATTTATATATATTTATTTTGATGATTACAAACACACCGTATTATTGTTTATCTAACAATCCAATCCAAGTGTACAGTTCTTGAAGAACACGAAGATTTTATCTGAAGAGTTCAAGACGGAAGATTTACGTTGTCATTAGTGTTTATAATTTATAATGATAAACACCCTAAAATAATATACCACTTGGATATTTCTAAAAACCAAATAAATGATTTTAATTAAATATGGTTTATTGAGAAAGATTGGTTGCGTCCTGGAAGCTGCATATTCTGACGCAGGTATACCGCGAAGAATGCCCGGTATACCGCGGGTACATATTCTGACGCAGGTATACCGCGAAGGATTGCCGGTATACCGCGGGTACTGTTTACGTTTGTTTTTGCAGGGTTGACCTTTCTCTTCTGACACGTACTTTATTACTGCACGGTATACCGCGTGCTTTTGGCGGTATACCGCGGATGCATGTATCCGTTGGAAGAGCTGCTATATAATGCATGCGATGGTGGAGAAGAAACAGATATACACAATACAGATACAAACCAACAGCCATCTCCTCATCTGATCTCTCCCAACTAATATTCCATACTACATATTATCACTACATATTTATTTTATAAAACGTTTTTATAAAATATCCAAGTGATAAATATTATACAAGAGTGATTTCCATTGTGAGTTATACTCCTCTTGTAAGTGTTTGAATAACGGGTGTGTGATCCTGTATATCTCAATAAGCTGAAGCTTGAGAGCCTATTGCTTACCTTTGTATTTGGTTTGTATTCTACCGTAAAGAATACGTTTATTGGATCGTGTCGGGAAGTGTCTCGGCTAGTGATTTACCAAGTTGTGGTAGATCACTAAATCTCCGTGTCAAGTATCTCTATCCCTTATCTCTTTATATTTCCGCTGTGCATTTAATTATATCTGTTTATATAATTATTGTATATTCATTACTCTGCTTTATTTACTGTATTTATACTATCCTGTATTTATACGTATCTGTTGTGTTTTCATATACTCTGTTGTATTTACATTATTAAGATATTTTTATAAAAAGAATTTTTGAAAGTAAAATTATTTAAATACAACCTTACCCCCCCTAGGTTGTCTAACAAAATTCATTTGAAAAAGTTGAAACCCTTCTAACTTATCGGTGTATGGCAGCTGTCTCAATCATAGGTTTACTAGTAGAGTACCCGTGCAATGCACGAAGTGAGAAAGGTGTTAAAATTTTATCGCAAAATGAAAAATGAAAAGCTCTCAAGTTTGACAAAGGGGTTGAGTGATTTTTTTTTCTCAAATACACAATGCGGCGGGAGCAGCAAAGACCTTAAGGAAACACGTTCCTGTAAAAAAAAGTCAACATGGAACCTACCAAATTCCAATCATTTAAATGCATCTAAGAAAAAAAGAATGTGCCTAAGCACTTACGGGTAAAAGTTACCACTCTTTGTGATGGCCAAGAATATTATCGGGTAAGTGCTTCGGTAAACATTTTGTAAACGACCCATTAAGGGACGTTTACCAAACGCTTATCCAAGTAACCGCTTACCAAGTCAAGTTCCAATAAACATAAATTAAAGGTCATGCACATTTGCCATGACCATGACCAGTAGATATGATATTTCCAAATAGTAAACTATACAAAGAAAAAGTAAAAAAAGAACCACCATTCATGCAGGCCTTCTTCTATCACAAAGATGAAAAAATTTGCAGCAAACAAAATAAAAGCACATAATAAGGCCATTGGTGATTGCTGGGTTGATTGCTATGCTCTACAAATTGTTGAATGGGTTGCCATTGTTCACACTTGTTGCATAAAATAAAATTTTAATATTTTATTACTTTTTGTTACATCAAAGTATAATCTTTTTATACACACAATTTTCTGCTCATACATGTTGCTGAAGTACATTACTACTAATGTTAGGCATCCATATTACCAACTCATTCTGTCTCTTCTCTTGAAGCATCATACTAAGGTATTAGCAATCATCATCTAGGCACAACCACACAGGGACTTCTTAGAAACTACAGCTCAGTTGTATTTCCACTACTGTTTGATTCAAATGAATGCCACTTGCAGCAGAAGCCCATCATGGTCTCTGTTTGTCACGCACCTACAGCTTCACATAACACTGGACTAATGAAGTTGGTTCTTGCATAAACCATGGGACACACTCACACACACATGCTTCTTACCCAGTTGAACAAGGCATCACTGATGTGCAGATTAAATCCCAATGCTCACCTCGTCCACCTCCATCACCCCAGAGACTGCCCCTGCGACCTCCTTCAAAATTCAGGCGGCAAGGCATGAATGTGGTACAAAAACAAAAAGTAGAAACAGATTAAAATTACAAAAAACATGCTGATTCAGAGATGCGCAAATAAGCACATATGCAAAACTAAATAAGCAAATGCAAAAACATTTTTTAGTTTATTTAAGCAAAACTAAATAAGCACAGATGCAAAACTAAATAAGCAAATGTTAAAGCAAATGTTCCTAATCAATAATATGTAAATCATTTTACTTTATCATATATATATATATGTGTGTGTATATATATATATATTAATTATTGTGTTTTAGAATTCTTTACTTGTGATTTTGGTACCTATGTATATATATGGGTAAAAACACAGTTAACAACTATATTTGCAATTCAGACAAAAATCAATGTTGATTACCTGCTGAAATTGCCATACTTCTTTCTCGTTATTTTATTTATTAACTACCAGCTAGTTGATGTGGCAATTCATCTCTTATGTGTGGTTTTTTCTCTAAAGTCTAAACTATCTTCTAAAACTACCAGTTGGTTGATGTGGCAACTACATACTATACTATGTGATTCATGTTCACTTCCTTAAAAATATAAATATATCCCTACAAAAAGTTCAAAATACACAGCTGAAAGAAAAAATCATGTATAGCAAACAAGCATAAGAATGAAACCATTACAAAGATGTGTGAGTGGGTGGGGAGGGCACTGAATAGATAATCTATCTATTGGAGCCTTGCAAAAAGTCAAATAATTATAGAAGTGTAACATGGTTACTGGTTAGTTGCAATTTGAAGGAGGAAATAAATAAACATTTTTTTAACATCAAATACAAAAATTCAAATGATCAGATCCTACAAAATTGAGAAAATAGCAGAGAGGGTGTGAAATTTTGTAAGTTTGGATAACTCCTCAAAAATGAATGCAATTTCATTAAAAAAAACATGTGATTTTGTTCAAAAAATCCATCGTTTCATTAAAAAAACATGTTTAAATTAACCATAACAACAAATTGCTTCAGAAACAAGAACGAAGGTGAAAAGATGAGAAGTAAGCGTTGTTAGTAGAAGAACACAAAGCATAAATTAGTCGAGAACACAAATTCGAATTCCCTGTCGTATGCTGCAAAATCGTTCAGATCAGACTGACAAACATGAATGAAAAGTAATCTCTAAAGATAAACTGTTGTTGAATACAGAGAGGACCCCCAAGAAGTAATCTCTAGAAAACAAATTGCTACTGAATACAGAGAGAAAGGTTCAGCTTCATTCAGACGTATTATCGAACTCCTAGAATGCAACTTATTCTTGAAACCATCAAACCACAGGCTAGCAATCAGAAACCATATTAAATCACTGATTAAAACAAAGAAAATACCAAATCTGATTCCAAAATCAAACTAAACAGCAACCCCATTCGATTGAGAGCAGATCAGAAAATACAAAAAAACATCGATTGAAAGCAGATCAGCTAATAAAAAATTGAGCTTTTGGATTTTAACAAAAGAATGTCAATTGAAAGCATAAAAAACATAGAACACAGAATACCTTCACTGATTCCCTTATTTGTATGTTCGTCTACATCAAATCCACACTAAACTCCATAATGAACAAAACAGAATCATGAATTACACATTCACCACTAATAGACCAAGCCCTGCTGAAACTGAACCTTCAAAACCTGCAACAGATGAAAGCAATATCAAGAACAGTAGCCAAAGCAAATAACAGATCTTCTAATCTGGACTAAACCATAATAAATAGATTGGGAATTTAGAAGCCACGACTACAACAACATTTGAGACCCAAACGAAAATCAACACCAGCCATGGCATGTATGCTTTCAATCAACTCCTGTATTTGAAAACTATTAATCTCAAGCCAACAAAAATCATACATTACCAAAAAGAAACATCATCTTCCAACACCAAACTAAACCAATTTAAGCGATAAAAAAATAAACCAATTTTCCTCCAATCTTCTCCCATTAGGATCAAAGAAATACCAATTAAGTTTCTACATGTTGCCAATAATTATAATCTTACCAAATGGACTTACCTCATCAACAACTCCAGTAGGAAACTGCCATATGCTGGTTCCTTGGAACTTTCCACTCTTCTCTTGCACCACCAAAACCTAAAACCAGAAAGAAAGTCACCAAATAGAGTAATAATTGCATGTCAACCTCCAGATTTGGAGTGGATATCTTTTCCATAATCACAATGCTCAACTGAAATCATCATATAAAACTGAGTCAGTTCAAAATTCAAAGAATATTAAGAAAATCTTCAAATAAAGAAATCAACAAACATCAATCCATATTAAAAATGAAAAGAAAATACCTTCTTGAAAAACCCTAGAAATCATGTTTCCTGATTTTTGGAAACAAAAAGAGATCAAGTTGTTAGTAAAATCGAGAATGGGGATGGTCATAAGAATGAGGAAAAACAGACCAAGTTGGGGAAAAATTCAGGTGATGGTAGTAAAGAAGCTGGAAAACAGCACACACACAAAAAAACGTCAGATTGTTAGTAAAATCAAGAACAAAACCCAAAATTGGCTCTATATCAACGAAATGGAAGACATACCTGAGTAAAATCGACAGATTTTGGAGATACTTGAGTGAAATGGTGAGCCTTGCTTCTCTCTCCTCTATAAAAGCCTGCAGATTCACATATAAACACAAAAACAAAAAAATTCAAGAATCTAAGAAGATGAGCAAGGCTTAGCGTTTAAAGTGCACCAGATATCGATTTTCAAAACCAGATTTGTGGTCAACCAGGGCTTAGCGTTTAAAGTGCACCAGATATCGATTTTCAAAACCAGATTTTGAAACCACGAACCCTAAACCAAAATCGATTATTTTAAAATCAGATTTTGACGATTTTGAAAGCAGATGAAGAAACCTAAATCGTACCTGTGAGATTTGGAGGATTTGAAACCAAAATGATTCTGAATCCATGGCTTATAATTATCATAAATAAAGTCTCCAATTACAATAAGATGGCAGGCAAACGAGCAACAAGCTGTGCCGCAACCCCCTTTTGGATGGCAAAACCAATCCTACTAAAAATGAAATTTTGTGTCTTAGGGGTCGAAAAATTACTTTGCACAACCCGTTGAACCCTAGTCAAAAATTCCCCTGCTTCCGGAGCTAGGAAACCAAAAGTATCGAAAGCAAAAGGGATAAACACGTGTTGATTCTCTACACAGGCTTTCTCGTGTTTAGCAACTTTGCTCGATTCCGCTCTCAACGCAGCTTGGCCCGCCACAAACCCATTTTCCCTAAGCCCAACAAGAGGGGACGCTCCAGTAAGATCCACACAAGCATGTTTCCCCCCAGCCCACCCAAACACAAGTATATCAGCTGGCCGTAAGGTAGATCTCCCTTTAAGCGGATCCGTCAGAAAGTTCACCGGGGCCTCCTTTTTAGAAGAAATCCCAGCTCGTTTAAGAACATCATACAGAACATCCCTAACCAAATCATGCCTATATTTGAAACCAAGTAACTCCTTGCAATGGACCGCATGCTCGCCAAAAGAATCCAAACAGGCCTTGCGGCAGACTGGGCAAGGCTCATCAGCTGGAAACAGAGGGATCATTAGCCGGTACTTAAGGATAGCCCGGTACTCCAGAGCCGACATATGCTGACCCAGTCCTTCAATGGGGATAACCGTCAAAAAATCCTGAGCATGAGGAGCTCGGAGACATTCAAACACCGCTTTTTGGCGAGGGGATAAATCAAACTTCACTCCCAAACTCTGGACGATTCCACTAAAAAGGGCACACGCCAAAACATTCTGGGCTTTAGGGGGGGCGGTGTCCTTGTTAGAGAAACCGCTAAGATCGAAATCAGGAATGGCCATGCGCAAGCCTTCCATCGCACACCCATAATCAGAGTCAAACCCATCAATACCACATCCCTGAAGAATGTGGTCCTGCAAACTCCAAGATTGCGCCCTCGAGGCCACAAAAGCATAAGTAGATACATCCTCAGCCGAACATAAACCCAACCCACCCAACCGAGCCGGAAGGGATGCTAGCCTCCATTGAAAATCCCCAAAAAAAGGACCCCCACAAACCACAATAGCCTCTATCGCCCTCCGAAGGCCATTGTCAAAAATAGAAACAGCTTCCCTTATATACATAGGTTGGCACGTTCTTAGACCGAACAACAGCTTTGCGACACCCATACAAGAGCGGAGCAAAAGGAGCTCCGATTGAGGGTCCCGCAGACTTGGGAGGCAACTCATTAGTTCCACAGCACGAGATGCCCTTTTCACAGCCAAACTACTAATAAACCCCGCATCCTGGCTAACAGCGCCTCCAAGGAGTTTCACACCCAACGTCGGCATCCCGATCCCGCGGGGAAAGAATCCATCCTGCACCTTCACCCCATTGCATGACGGCCAAAAAACTTATGTTTTCTTAATGTTGAGTTCAAGGCCCAGGCGGGGCCCCTCAGCCCTGATTAAATCTAAGGCTTTAGCTACCTCTTTAGTGTCTCCGATAATCGTACCATCATCCAAATACTAAGCATGGAAAAGAAGTTTGCAGCAGTCCCTGATCCGGTGAACAAGTGGGTGCAAAAATAAGGCAAAAAGGAGAGGCCCTAAAGGGTCCCCCTGCTGAACTCCAGTGGTGGACCAAATATGGTCATCACCCACATATAACCTCGCCGACTGACCATATAGAAAATCCACCCATAGGGAAATGGACGGGCATCGAGTCCGAACCTCATGCAGGAGGGTAGTCCGATCCACTAAGTTGAAGGCATTAGAGAAATCAACAGTAAGCATAGCCAACGACCCATCTGAGTGAAACACATTTAAGAATCTATTCGCGCTATGGAGCAAGGCCTCTGCCCCGCTGGGGACTCCCACCCCAAACTGAAAGTCACAAAGGTATTTGGACATCTCCTTCCGGACACCCCTCATAGCCACCTTAGAGACCAGCCTCCTCCAAATCGCGCCCACGGCAATAGGCCTAATCCCATTGTCCGGTTTGAGCAACGGCGTGAGGGGCGCAGATGCAACAAACTCCGCCAAAACCTTAGGGCACCTCCCCCCCAGCCATAAATTAACCACCACAGAGATAGCCTTGAGTAACCCAACGGCGATCGCCGACCCCTCTCCGCAAAAAGCATCTAAAATGTGTTGGGCCCTCAAACCATCCCGCCCACAAGAAGTCCCTTTTGGGAAAGATTGAATACACCCAAGAATGCTATCGACATCCACATCCAGAGGGGGCTCAGAGAGCAAGGAAACATGCATAACCGGGGGGGGCAGAATGGGATGCTTAGCCAATAACGCTGTCAGAGTATCCGTACCGAAAGGTGCAACCCCCAAAGAACATAATACTTTAACAGCAGCAGTGAAATGCCCGTCCGCAACTTTCCTCAAACATTGTTTAACATTGGCGCGCCCCACTGAGCTATCGGACCCAGAGACAAGCTCACCCTTTCCCGAGACCACCCTCAAGGGTTGGGCAAACAGTGAAAGGATAAGTTCAAAAAAACCATCCCCACCCCAAGCTGCCAACGACCGCTGAATACTATGGCATTGCAAAGACTTCCGATTACCACCCCTGCGCTCCTGACGGTTAGAAGGCCTGAAAACACGCAACGTGCAACGTGGTAACAACAAAAGTTTTACCCACGCCTCAATAGACGTGGGCATAGCCGCCACCTTACCCAGAAACTATGAGGGATGCTCTTAACAGTCGTGATAGGTAGGAAGAACACCCGGTCAAGGAGAACCTCATCCACCACCACCCCTCCCAAAGGAACCACTCCCCTCCCAACATGTGGCCTAGCGATCCCCACTACAAACTCCTCCACATCTCCCGCAACCCACTTGAACCGGGCCATCCCATCCGCATGATGGCATGTCCGGCTGAGAGCATGTAAGCACATACACACCCCACACAACCACTGATCCGTGACCTTTAAAGCCTCCCCAACCGAAACAAACAATTCACAATCCGCATTGAGCGCCTCTCGCAAGGCCCCCCTCCGATCGTCCGATGACAAATGGAGACGCTTAATATGCGCAACCAGTCGAGGAAACCCCTTGGACCCCGCCGTTCCATCTGGGCAACAATGGAAACCCCTAAAGGGACACGGCCAAACACCCACCGAAGAACAAACACTCACCTCCATGGAGGGAGCCCAAAAAGAAAAACAAAAACTGATTCAGGGACCGAGAAGGTCCAAGAACCCTAAATCAAACTCAAATTTTGATTGATTAGAATACAGAACCGAGAAGGTCCAAATGGCCGATAGCGGACGCAACTGTGACAATTGTAACCCAATCCAATAAAAGTCCCTGTTGTTGCATTTGATGAAGCAGAAACAAAGCTGTTTCAGCTCTCTCAGCTTGTTCATAAGTTGTGATCATTGCAGTCCAGCACACAAGATTTCTCTTTGACATTTTATCAAACACCTTGCGAGCATCTTCGAAAAGTCCACATCTGGTTGTGTCTTCCAGCAAAATCCAAACCCCCAAAAATCAAAGATAGCTAAATATGAAGTGCACAGCAGCAGCTAGCAGGAACCCACTGTGTAATCTTGCTGTGTTGTTGATGTTGATGAGAAGAAATTGCCAAATCAGAAACCCTAAAGCCTAAAACGAATGTTTTCCTAAAGCCTAAAACGAATGTTGATGGAGCCGAGGAGTCGTATTCCTGGTTTCAAAAAGAGGATGGTGAGAGAATTTGGTGAGTCGTTTTGCAGATAATCGGTGAGAGCAATTTCCCAAATGATTACATATGTCACGTGGCTTCAAAATGAGAATGGGTGAGAGAGAAGTTTCTCACTCTAAAAATTTAAGTAATCATGCATTAGAGTGTTGTACATGTAGCTTGAGAGGTTGTGTTTAAGAGTTTGGGGGTTAAGTGTATTATAAGATAGTATAGATATTCGGCATCAATGAAAAAATAAAATGGAGCACCTAACAACACATCTTCACATACCCGAATATAATTCTTTGATAAAAACAAATCACAAAGGGGTCCTCGCTCGATACAGCTTTTTGGATGTAGATGGTGATATCTATATTTGAATAGATCTTATAAGTTTAAAAAATTTCTACTTCAATGTAGCAAGATTTTAATATTTCTAATTTTTCCTCTATTTTGACCAATAGCTTGTTAGATCACGAGTTTATCGTCCACATTACGATAACCTGTTGGATGCCGCAACCTCTTTCAAGATCAACCTCTCACCAGCTAAAATGACAACAAAACATTTTGCTTTAGAAAAGAAAGTGAATGTTTTCAGTGATTCCAACTTTCTTGAATCCAATACTTCAAAAAAACAGCAAAGGCAAAAAGCTTAAAAATGGCTTCTCATTACTCTGGGTAAACAAAAATCTAATAATTGGGGCATGGACTCCTCTCCTAAAACCAGTTTCTAATGGAAGAAGTTGGTTGCATGCACCTCCCTCTCATTTATCAACAAACGACGACTCAGCAAGATCAATGGCACGCACAAGAGCTGCAGCCTTGTTCTCGCATTCTCTCTGTTCATCACCAGGATCACTATCGGCTACAACGCCTGCCCCAGCTTGAAGGTAAGCGATCCAATCTCGCCTCTTATTTGCATCCGTGTATGAATACATTGTGTCATAACGAGGTGCTGTGGGGAAAACGATCGTTCTTAAGGCCAACGCAATATCCATGTCTCCCGTGAACGAGATTCCTCCAAACCCACCGCTATATGGTCCACGCCTTGTCACTTCCAGCTTATCAATCAGCTCCATGGCTTTCACCTAATGCACAAAAGCTAGACAGATTAAGATGTAGGATAAGCTCATTCGTCAAAACCATGTTAAATTGTAACTATTGATATAAATTAAAGATGAAAATGCATCAAAGTTTGTTTTAGTTCCTACTTAATAGTTCCATTAAGAGGAAACCTCTGAACCGCTAAGAGGTGAATCTTGTTTGGCAAAAAAAGCCTGCCTCTTAATGGTTCTAAAACCCTCTAAATAATTTTGTATCTTGGGCCTCCCTTAACCATTCAGCGCCCTAATGTCATTATGGACAATTACCAAACAACCATATTTCACTTTGCACTATATCATAAGAGCCTCTTAATCATTCTGACCACTTAATCATCCAGCACCAAACCATTCAGCAACTGCCAAACAACAAACATGGTTTTTCTTTAATTAGTGTAACAAACATCCACTTCTTCCTGTTTTGTATCTATTTTTGACCCGTAACTAACCAGCAGATTTTATAACTATTGATGATGTGAATCCGTCCCGAAATAAATGTTCAAAGGTATATAATTTTAGAAATGTGTATTATTATACTTTTTAATTAACTACAAGACAATTTTACCCTTGATAAGAGAGAGTAATGAATTTCTCCGTCTTATATAATTAAGGGTAGAATTGGAAACTAAACAATGGACTCTATGGACACACTTATCTTTGGACAAACTAAAATAGAAATTTAGACACTTGTTTTGGGACGGAAGAAGTAAATTTGATTGATATCTACCTTTCGTGATATTATGAGACAAAAAGCACAAACAAATATGGTGACTGAATTAATATATTGACAATAAACGGAATAAATGCGGCCGTTGAATAAGAAACATGATTAGAATATAGTAACCTTAGGGGCACCGCTGACTGTTCCAACAGGCAACGCAGCACGAAGAGCGTCCCAAGTACTCAACTCATCGAGCAGCTCTCCAGTGACCTACAGAGTACAGATTACAAAATGATGCCTTGATTAATTTCATAGCAAGGCTAGAGAGTTTCAGGAATTAAGGGTAGGACAATTTCACCCTTAATAATAGAGAGTTTTTCTCCATCTCATAATTAAGGGTAGAATGGGAAAGTAGACACTTAGGCCTTCTTTGTTTAAAAATAAAGTCTTATTAGCCTCTTATGTCTGATTCGTTAAGAGGTAGGACCATTCAGACTGTTTTTGCCAAATTTCCAGAGCCACTTATTGTCTTAACGTCCTCTTATCTGGTAAGAGGTAACCCAACCTCTTATTTGACTCTTATTGTTCTCAATGAATTAACCTTAATAGATCATTTCTCTCAATCGATTCATTTTGTTGCTTAGATAATTTTATTTTTTTATTCTTCTTGTTTTCAACCGATTTTCATGTGAAAGCAAGTTAAAGCATCTATATATGTCTTTTAAATCATCGGTTAAGTTGGAGCGTGAATTAAACATAAACCACGATTAACCTACCAACGAAATATGCGGGCAAAAATAAGCATTTACCGTGGAGCTGATGTGCATGACATGAGAATACCGTTCAACATTCATCAGCTTCTCTACATTAACAGAACCAGGTTTTGAAACCTGCAAAAATGGCATCATGGTTTAGTGGAAGTAAATAATTGAGGTATAAATATCCAACATCGCAGCCTGTTTGATTTCATTAAGCACCTTCAAAGAATCTTATTAGACAAACATATAACTGTAAAAAAAACAAGCATACCTTCCCAACATCATTCCTCCCTAGATCAACCAGCATAATGTGCTCTGCACATTGCTTTTCATCATGAAGTAGTTGATTTTCCAACATAAAGTCTTCTTTGGGCGTCTTCCCTCTCCTAATAGTCCCAGCAAGGGGTCTATTTGTAACTTTTCTCTGCCAACAAGAGCAGAAAAAGATGAATCATACATAATACAAATGCAAAATAAGTACCCGAATGCTACTTGTTTAGGTAATATCCTGGAATATTACCTTCTTCACACGAGTAAGAATTTCGGGGCTTGAAGCAACAAGGATGCATCCTCTAGCCTGGGTGCATTAAGATATCATCACATAAACTATTCCTAGAAAGTCTTTTGTCACAATAATAAACCAATTACAAGTTGCAGAAAGAGGAAACAACCTGTAAATAAGTCATATATGGACTGGGGTTGACAATTCTCAGGGCCCTGTAAACTTCAAATGGATCTGCAAAAGTGCGACGTTCAAAACGCTGACTTAGGACAATTTGAAATATATCCCCAGCCAAAATATGTTCTTTAGCCTGCAACACTGCTTCCTTGTATGCTTCACTTGTCATGTTTGACTTCTTTAAAGAAGGGCCAAATAGGCTAGTATACAACTTAATTGAACCTGGAGATAGTCTTGGGCTGTGATTGGAACTCATATCAGAACTACCAATGAAAAAAAACCAACAATTACTAATTAGAAGTGGATTACTCACGGAACAATATCATGAACTCTAGACACTAAAGTCCCCAAACGGTCCATTCCATCTTTAAAAGCCTCATCAACAGAAGAATATTGATCCAATCGCACCCAATGTATCACATGTGCTTTCTGTGGGTTGTTTATAACAAAAAGAAAAAAAAAACTAGAAAAATTATAGAAGCCACCCCCATGACGAACCAGGTCAATATGTAGAGAGTAAAGAGGTGAGAATACCTTCTCAACATGGTCAAATACAATAACGTCATCATAAAGGCCAAGATGAACATCTGGAAGGTTCCTGTCATCCTCTGGTGCATTGGAAAATGGAAGTTTTTTCTTCTCCACATAACGCACCGTGTCATACGAAAAATAACCCACCCAGCCACCTGTCATTAGGGATATTGAAATTTTTACATAAAATATCATAAATTCATCTACAACCATCATCGTGATAGGAGCAAACTCATTAAAGAGCCACAGTGAAAAGATATAGACTAATGTCCTTATGTTTTAAATCTGTAAGTTTGTAATATGGATAAGGCGGTGAAATTGAACATGTAACTGTAAATAGTTTGGATTGAAGTCGAATTGTGCAATGAATAGATATCTCAAAACCTTACCACAAAATGCATCAGGGAGCTCGTCTATTCGTTGGGGCTTCCATTGCTCCATTATCCTCCTAGGAACAACCATGGGATCCTCCACAAACTCCTCCGTCTTCACCCCTTCATGGTGGTCCATAACTGTAACCATATTCTCCTTTGCCACAATTTCCATCGTAGGCTGAGCTCCAATAACACTGTACCGCCCCTAACATAGTAAACCCGCCAGTTAGACAAGTATAGAACAACATCAATAAAAGAAAGTGGAATAACATTCACAGAAAAATCGATATAATATATGGAGATACCGAGATATCGACATCATTTTACTAATTAAAAGCATACATGCAAGTACTTAGACTGTTATCCTTGTTGACAAACAAACTTCGTAACCATGGGTGTCCGAGCCAGCAGTAAGAACTTGAGTTTGCTCCCAGATGAACTAAAAGTAAATGCAGGTACTCAGTTCTACTAATAAGAGAACAAAAAGGAAGTATTTACTACAATATGACCAGGTACGAGTGTGTTCAATTAGTACATCGCTTTCAATCTCAAAATGAAACACCACATGCAACAAAGCTGAGATAAGATTACCACATAATTGTTGGGGCTGCTGGTTATTGGCACGTGTTTGGACTTGGTCTCTGTTTTACCAAGTCTAGTCTTCATCTAATAGAGCTCCTGGAGTTTAGGAATTTTTTATTTTATTCTATTCCTTTTTCTTAGCTTAGTTTGTTGCTTACCATTGCTTTGTAAGGCTATACATGCCCAACTCTTGCCTAATAAAATCGTCAGAGTTCCTTGAACTCAGTGTGTCTTCTTGCTTTGGTTTAACAATTGGTATCAGAGCGAAGACATTAGAAGTCAATAATAGCAGATTATTGAGTGAAACACGAGAGAATAGGAGAAGATGATAGCAGATCACTGAGCATATGGCTACAGGAGACAGACACAAATTTGCTCAGCCTTCCATTCCTATGTTCGATGGTCATTATGATCATTGGTCTATGTTAATGGAAAATTTCTTAAGGAGCAAGGAGATGTGGAACATGATTGAAGTCGGTATTCCAGCCGTTGGAACCTCCACAGCAAGTGACGCACAAAAGAAGGCCGTTGATGAAGCAAAACTGAAGGATTTCAAGGTAAAGAATTACCTGTTCCAATCCATTGACAGGGAAGTTCGTGAAACCATGGATAAAAGTACATCCAAGAGCATATGGGACTCCATGAAGCAGAAAATGAGGGCTCAACTAAGGTGAAACGTGAACAACTGCAGGCCCTAAGGAAGGAATTTGAGTTGTTGGGCATGAAAGAAGGAGAAAGAATTGATGCCTACCTCGCAAGGACATTGACCATTGTCAACAAAATGAAGGCTAATGGGGATAAGATTACACCAAGTACAATCGTTTCCAAGATACTTCGATCGTTAACTCCTAAGTACAACTATGTGGTGTGTTCGATCGAACAATCTGCAAATCTAGACACTTTGAATGTTGATGAACTTTACAGTAGTTTGTTGGTCCAAGAGCAAAGATTGGTTGGTCAGCAAGAAGATGAGCAAGTCTTGAAGATTTCTGAAGATAAGAGAGAAGGTTGGTGGTCTGGACCGAAAGGGAGAGGTGGATACCGAGGTGGATATCTAGGAAGAGGAAGAGTGTAGGGAAGGGGATCATTCAACAAGGCACTAGTAGAATGCTACAAATGTCACAAGCTTGGTCATCTCCAGTATGAGTGTCCAGAATGGGATAACAAGGCTAATTATGTTGAATCCGATGAGACCGAAGAGATGGAGCTTATGGCGTGATGGAATAAGAGGGATGGCAATGGAGTCAGAAGAAAAGCAAGAAAAAGGGGAACAATTGTGGTTCATTGACTCTGGTTGCAGCAACCACATGAGTGGTGACAAAGCATGGTTTAGTGACTTGGATGAGAAGTTTAGACACCTGGTGAAGTTTGGGAAATGGTACAACCATGAAGGTGATGGGGAAAGGTAATGTCAGATTACAAGTGAATGGATCAACACAATTGTTGACTAATGTGTATTACATTCCAAGAACCTGCTTAGCGTGGGTCAATTGCAAGAAAGGGGTGCTGGCATTTTAATAAAAGATGGAACCTGCAAGATATATCATCCAATGAGAGGATTGATTATTGAGACTAGGATGAGCACCAACCAGATGTTCGTCATTACTGCGCAATATCAAAATGCTTTATTACAACTTGTGAAGATGCAACATACCTGTGGCACTGCAAATATGGGCATCTGAGTTATAAAGGTTTGAGAACCTTACAATTCAACGGAATGGTGGAAGGATTACCGACTATCAAGACACCAGGCAAGTTGTGCAGATCTTGTCTAGCAGGAAAACAACAAAGGGACTCATTCCCAAAGCACAGTCTATGGAGAGGAAGTCATAAATTGCAACTTGTCCACTCGGACTTGTGCGGGCCTATCTCACCGGAATCGTGCAGCAACAAGAGGTATATCGCAACGTTTATTGACGATTTTAATAGAAAATGTTGGATATACTTTTTGTCTGAAAAATCACAGGTATTGAGTACATTCAAGACCTTTAAAGCACTTGCTGAAAAATAATCTGGAAACTCTATTATGTGCTTAAGAACTGATAGTGGTGGAGAATACAATTCAACCGAGTTTAAGGAGTTTTGCAGTGCACACGGAATTAAACGTCAATTAACAACGGCGTACTCCCCTCAACGGAACGACGTGGCGGAGAGGAAGAATCTTACAATTATGAACATGGTACGCACCATGCTAGCAGCCAAGAATGTTCCAAATTCGGGCTTGCCCGAGGCAACCTCATGGACTGTTCACTTGCTCAACAGAAGTCCAACACTTGCAGTAAAGAACCTTACCCCAGAAGAAGCTTGGAGCAACAAAAAACCAGAGGTACACTACTTTCGGGTGTCTTGCGCATGTTCACATACCAAAGCAAGAAAGAAAGAGCTCGACGACAAGAGTGTAAGGTACATCATGTTTGGAGTTAGTGAAAAATCGAAAGCCTACAGGTTATACAATCCGGTTAGAAAGCGCATCGTTATTAGTCGCGATGTGGTGTTTGAAGAAGATGAAGAAGGGGGATGGAAAGAAGATGGAACCGGTAAGAACACGCTGCAGTGGGATTCAGATGAAGAGTCAGATTCACAGCCCAAGGAGAATGAAGTTGTTGCGGGAGAAAGTGATGAACACAATATTAATGCAGGTGGATCTAACGAGTTACGTCAACGAGTTACCTCAATGCGAGCAGCCTCGAGAAAGAGAAAGTAGACAACGAAGACCTCCACAATGGTTGAAAGACTATGTGAGTGGAGACGTGATGACAGAAGCAGAAGAAGATATCGACCAGCTGGCCTCAAGTATAAATCAACTAGCTCTATTCACTGCATCGGCCGATCCCACTAATTTTGATGAAGCATGTAAAGAAAAGAAATGGAGGACTGCAATGAATAAAGAAATGAAGCAATCGAGAAAAATGATACGTGGGAATTATGCACTCTACCAAAGGGAGCCAAAGCCATTCGGGTGAATTGGGTATACAAGACCAAGCTTAACGAAAATGGGGAGGTTGATAAGTGTAAAGCTAGGCTTGTCGTGAAGGGATATGCTCAAGAGTACGGGATAGATTACACCAAAGTATTTGCCCCAGTAGCAAGATGGGACACCATTCGGTCTATTCTTGCTCTTGCTGCCCAAAGACGTTACAAAGTTTTTTCAACTTGACGTTAAATCTGCGTTCTTACATGGAGAACTTGCAGAAACTGTATACGTTGAGCAACCTAAAGAGTACGAGAAAATTGGAAGAAGAAAAGGTCTACCGGTTTAAGAAGGCTCTGTACGGACTCAAGCAGGCTCCACGAGCCTGGTAAAGTCGAATCGAAGCACACTTCAAGAGCAATGAATTCATGAAATGCCCTTATGAACACACCTTGTTCTTGAAAATCGACCAGGAAGGTAACATACTTATCGTTTCACTTTATGTTGATCTCATCATAACCGGAAGTCAGGCTGCTATGATCGAAGAGTTCAAGTTGTCCATGAAGTCCGAATTCGACATGACAGATCTGGGAGAAATGCGCTACTTCTTTGGAGTTGAAGTAACACAAAGAAAGGAGGGAATCTTCATATGTCAACAAAAATACGTTCCAAGAGATACTGGAGAGATTCAAGCTGGAGTCATGCAATCCATCCGGTACGTAGTCCAATAGTGCCCGAAACAAAATAGACAAAGAAGAGAAAGGAAGAAAGGCAGAAGCGAGCGTTTACAAGCAAATGGTCGGGTGCCTTAATGTATCTGGCAGCCACACGTCCTGATCTGATGTATGTTCTTAGTCTGGTAAGTAAGTTTATGGAAAATCCTTTTGAAGTACATATGCATGCTGTCAAGAAGGTGTTTCGATACATTAAAGGAACCATGGAGTATGGAATGTGGTACCAGAAAAATGGAAACAGAAAGTTGGTTGCATTTTCCGACTCAGATTATGCCGGGGACATTGATACTCGAAGAAGTACATCAGGGTATGCAATAATGTTATCAGATGCGACAATTTCTTGGTCATCCAAGAAGCGACCAATAGTCACCTTATCTACTACCAAAGCTGAATTTGTGTCATCAGCAGACTGTGCATGTCAAGTAATTTGGTTGAGCATAATTCTTCAAAGCATTGGACTACCCCAGGAAGGAGCTAATACAATCTATTGTGACAATACGTTAACTATAAAGCTTTCAAAGAATCCCGTTCTTCATAAGAGAAGCAAGCACATCGACGTGAGATTTCACTTCCTTCGCGATCTGGTTAATGAAGGGACAGTTGATCTAAGTTACTGCAATCCAGAAGTTCAACTTGCAGGCATTATGACAAAGCCTTTGAAGCTTGAGGCGTATGAGAATCTACGAAGAATGCTTGGAGTAAGGGAAGCAACAGAGTTAAACTGAAAACAAAGTGTTTCAGTTTAGGGGAGGACATGTTGGGGCTGCTGGTTATTGGCACGTGTTTGGACTTGGTCTCCGTTTTACCAAGTCTAGTCTTCATCTAATAAAGCTCCTGGAGTTTAGGAATTTTTTATTTTATTCTATTCCTTTTTCTTAGCTTAGTTGGTTGCTTACCATTGCTTTGTAAGGCTATAAATGCCCAGCTCTTGCTTAATAAACTCATCAGAGTTCCTTGAACTCAGTGTGTCTTCTTGCTCTGGTTTAACAATAATGGCAGCTAAACACTGTAGCAACAAAACAATCTCCAGAATAGAATGCACACATTTCTCACACATCATCAAAAGGCAAACGCAATCAACAATGAATAACAAAAGAGATGGCGCTCACAACATTGGAAGCCTTTAAACCTGGCTCAACAGACTCGAACAAAAAACTAGGCGCATCACGATCATCTTCTTTGACCAGACATCTGTAAGCCAGAACTGGAGTCAGATGATCAGAAAATATCGACCTGTATAACGGAATCAAATTCCCATGCTTCGCAGCTTCCTTGAATTTCTCTGAATGGTCGACTGCCAAAACAACATCAATCATTCATCATTTCCAAATCAAATCGAGTAAGCGAAACAACTGAGCAAAATAGGTAAATTTATAACATCAATCATTCATCATTTCCAAATCAAATCGAGTAAGCGAAAGAACTGAGCAAAATAGGTAAATTTATCTAAGTTTTTTTTTTGTTTTTTATGAGAAATTAAGCAAAATAACAGTGAAGTAGCAAAAGAAAAATTTGTGAAAATGTAATGCAATGAAAGAAATAATGAAAATGAGTAGATGAAATTAATGGTAAGAGTACCTGATGAGGTTGGAGATTGAGCAACGCATTTGAGAATGGGGAAACGAGCGGTGGAGGGATTGGTGGAGTAAGGGAGGGAGGGAAAGGTGAAGGAAATGGCAGGGCGGATGGAGGAGGATGAGGAGCGGTGGAGAGGCGGTGGGAGGAGGCGGTGGGAGATAGCTAGGGTTTCCATTGATGGTGAGGTGAGGTCAGGGCATCGGAGGGAGGTCTGGAAATAGAGTGATGATGCAATGCAATTGCAAGGGGGTTTAGGTGTTTCTCGTCTTTTTTCTACGGTGCTGCCGTCGAGATTTTTGACAATTTTTACGACGACTGTGCATGGGTCCCGTCACTTCTTCTTCACGCCTTTTTTTTCCGACTAGTCATCGTACCCGCGCTCGATGCAGCGAGACGTAATTCGATTATGAAACCAAATACTTAAATCCTTGATCTTGCAACCTGCTTTGTATTATTTCTTATGAAATAGGCATTAGCTAAATATGTCTCAAAAAATTCAGTTGATGCATAGGTATCATCAGAGCTCACTTCTTAATCGGTGCGAAACATCTTAAAACTAAAACCGAGAACACGAAACATCGATCATGTTTCATTTTTTGTGACTTCCTTCTTGATGTTAACGTTACGGATATATGTGGTTTTCTATCCCAAATTGGATAGTATATATAAAAAAGAGTAAATTATATTTTACATCCGTATGGTTTGTTAAAAATTGCAATTTTCATCTATGTTATTTCAACCTTGCAGCTTCCATCTACGTGCTTTGCAATTCTGCTATTTTCGTCCACGTGACTTAACTCCTTTTAAATATGATGAATAAAAATAACAATGAAATGTAAACCACAGGAGCAAAAACAACAATAAATTGCAAATCACAATAACCAAAACCGTAATAAACTGTAAATCACAAGAACGAAAACTACAATAAATTATAAACCATAAGGATGAAAGTCGTAACCTAAAAAATACGTGGACAAAAACTTAATTTACGTAACAACATAAAAACAAACACCTCAAATTGGATTTGGATTGACAAGATACAACTTACAAGCAAGCCCATGTCCAAAGATTGAAAAGAGACAATTTATAAGAAAAAGTGACAATAATAGCGATTCATCCATTAAGCAGTGAAAAAACATGCCATAACACCTCCAAAAAATTTCACGTATAACAACAGTCCACAATCCATATTATAACACTAATCAACATATTCAAAAAAATGGAAAACAAATTCATCGAAAACTTTGTTTCGACGTCACTCGAGAATATATTTTTGGCAGCCAAACAAGCAACCAAGTTTATACCAGAATAAGCATAAAAATAACTTTAAGAAGAAACTCCATATGGAAGAAGTGCAACAGCTACAATCCTACCTTCCTCGTTTAGTATGTTATACGTAGACGATGCATTTCTCTGCAACAACACAACCATCAATATCATCATCATTAAAATACTAACTATAATATTTACTAATAATAATAATAATAATAATAACACAATCAAAAAGCTAACACTATACTTAGAGTATATGAATGGAATTGAGAGTCTTTTAGAAGTACAAAAAGACCTGTGATTGATTCTTCCACTCAATTTCATATATTCTAGCATAGTGGTAAGACAGGATACAGTATTGAGAATCACTTTGTATATCTATCCACACGGTTACCATTGCCTCATCATCAACTTCATATATATAATTAAGCTGGTAAAACTAATAGTGCTTTCATGGCTCTCAATAATGAAAACAATACACAAGTATATCATCATCTTCAAATTCAATTATTAGTTGTACAGACTTGAGATACAAGGCATGAGTAGATATCCCTTTTTTCCCCTCAAGCAATTAAGCATCAAGTTAGCTAACTACAATCCCATCCTTTCCAAAGAAACAACCCACTATTGCAATACTTAGTTTTGATGTAAAAATGAAAGATTTATTTAACTATAGAAGATGCCTTCTGAAAGTGATCACTCAATATGATAGAACATGCTTCCATCTTGGAAAAGGTAAAACTTCAATTTGTAAGCAAGGTTACATAATGGACTTTTTACTTTTGAAAGTGTGGAATTTGGCAGGTTACCAAGCCGTCTCTTATTCCTAATTGACAAGTCTGTCCATCTTCTGCAACCTATCATTCTCCTCCATCAACAACTTATTCATTGCATTACAGCTTGTTCACAGATTGCAGTCTTGTGACTCCTTTCTTTGCTTTTCTCTACATTTTTATATACAAACAATAAAGTTTTAACAGAAAAACTTGAATAATAAGAGGGCAATGCTGATTAGTACCCAACAACTCATTGATGCATCTTGGATAACGAAAAAGATTACGACGCAAATCTTTGTGGTTCAAAATGGGATTTGTTTGATGCAATTGAGATCAAAGGGGTGTTGGAAAACCAAGAACTTATGATTGGAAATTTACCTTTGGTTCTGAAACCAGACTTTGATCTGTTTTGGCTCGATGCTATTGAGGACAGGGCATTTGCGAATGAGTTGTTGGCGGCCAAGAGAGTTGGGTTTTAGGCAATCATGATACAATCTTTCTAAGGATTCAACTTGCTCCGGTGTGTAGCGAACATACTTGCCGTTATCCATCCCCATTGTGTCCCCTTTGCAGGCCGACTCACTGCCATCATCACTCTAAAAACCAGTAAAAGAAAAATGGAGTACCCCGTATTGCTGTAGTGCTAGTAGACCCAAAGTACTAAAACCTGTGAGTAGCACACCACACCATACTGGGATATTGAAGAGCATATTCAGGGCAAATGATGTGCCAATTACTGTACATGACGAACAATAGTGTTAGGTCAAAGGGTTTGAAACTTGGCATGCCTTTATTAAGTTCCATGAAGAACATGTAAGCAATAATATTTGATGCAGTGAGGATATTTAAATCTATCTGAAGCACAATAAATCACTACTTTATAAACTAAAAGTCTAAAACAAATAGCTAGAGCAAAATTAACTGCTTTGGAAACATTATCTGTCATAACATGTTTGTTTCCACTGAAAGCAATATCACACAAAGCATGAAATGAGTTCCTAGTTACCTAAGTGATAAAACAATAGAAGTGGTAATACCTTCAGGGATGTCACAAGCAACTATGGATATTTCGGCAAGAATCCACAAAGTGATATTGGTCACCTTCTCATACTCGTTTTTGCAATGCTCGGCCAAATGCTTTCCTAGAATAATTATACACGAAAATTCAAGCACCGGTTTGACTATATGACGGATCAAAAAGATAATATTGCCAATAAAAGTAGGAGTATGCATATAATGTCAGGGTGAAAAAGATGGATGAAAATGCAAAAAGTAAAAAATCCAATACCTGTTACAACCCCCCGGTTTGCTGCCAAGGATTGGAGGACAAGCGCAGCACATGAGGCCACCAATATAATCCAAAGTAACTGCAAACAAAGAGGAATAAGCAAGAGTCTTGACAGTTGACACTGTAACTTAACAATAACGATAAATAAATTTACAAGTATGAGGTTCAACGGATGATGAACAAAACCAATTAGATTTGTCTTCCACAGTAATCAGAGAGCAACAACACAAAAAACAAATACAATCTGTGATTTTCATTGTGTTTTATGTTCTAAAATATGGAATTAAGAAGAAAATTGAGGAACGAAGAGTACATACAAAGTGATATTGACCCATTTTAGTGATATTGAGCAGAGAGGCCTGCAATTAGGGTAAGGGAGAAGAAAGGTGAAACGCCATTTCTCCCTTCTCGGTAGAGCTGTAAATGGACATTAGCAACAAAACCGTTTTACAATTTTTATAAAGTAGTATAGATATATACATCTCTGTATACATAAATTATGCATTTTAGTTAAGATATTAAAATATTAATGTTTACCATTTATAAAATAATATATATTTTATATACTATGATATATATATTAGTTTTTTTGTTGAGAAGGGTGTCCTAGGCTATGCTTAGACTAATCCATTGGCAAATTATGACTGTAAGACATCAGCCCTGATTAAACCTCAGTGACCACAATTGTTGTGTACGCCTGGATTCGAACCCTAGACAGATGGGATATTCCACCACATCCCCAGGGTCTTAACCAGTACGCCACAACCCTTGTGGTTGATATATATATATATATATATATTAGTTAAGATATTAAAATATTAATGTATATCATATAAAATAATATATATTTTATATACTATGAACTATGATATATAATATGTATATAAGACATAATACATAGATTATTTATATTATAGACATTATATATATATATATTATTTTATATATAATAGACTAAATTGTAGTTTTGGTTCATGTGGTTGTCACTTATGGTGCATTTGATATGCTGACATAACAGGACAGGATGGGACAGAATAAAACAGTTATTCAGTGTTTGGTAAGACAGAACTGGACAAAACAGAACATATAACATTGACCAATTTACCCTTAATAAGTTGTTTATATATTTTACATATTTTGATTAATTATGTAATTTATTAAATTATAATAAAATAAATATTTTTATAACAAAATAATTATTAGAAATTTTTCTTCATGAACGACACCAAAATAATAATAAAAAATATGTAGTTCCAATCTTTATTTTATAACATTTTTTATATATTTTTTACTATAGTATTTAACACTTACATAAATTAATCGAAATATAGAAATCATATAAAAATAATATTTTGAGAAAAGTAAAGTGAAGTTTAAAAGGCATAAAATATAATAAATAGAATTGAAAAAATGAATAAATTATAAAATAGAAGGTTTATTTGATGTTTTAAAACAAAAATATATTTTATTTTGAGATTATATCAGTAAACATAAGTCTGTTCCAGCTTGTTCCATGGGGTGTAACTCTGGAGGATTTTTGTCTTTTGATAGTATCTCTGATTTTCAATTAAAAAGAAAAATATTTCATATTATATTTAATATTTATACCCCTTATTTCCTGGCCATCTTCTAGATCAAGTAGTAACCGTCATTAGTTAATTTATTAGGTGGCGTTTGTTTTTTATGAGGTACTGAAGTCTGATTTCACTTCTGATTTTTAAGGGGTGGTGCTAAAGTATGAAATATGAATCAGTTAGACTGTTTGTTTTTTGTCTGCTGACAAATGTCTGAATATGTATAAATATGTTCAATTAGAAACTTATTTAAGAACATTACACACAAATCTCAAACTTAGAATACTCATCTTACATATGTCCATCCAACAATTGATCCACATTTGACACAGAAAATGTCAGCAAAATGTGTGCAGCCCAGTCATCATCAATCAACAGGTATCACTCAAAAGTCTGTTGGAATCGTTCAGATCATCGATTCCATTCAGATTTGACATCCTTGTCGATCTCCTCATGAATCTGTCAAAAGTCTTCTGTTTACACAGTGCTGTGTGTGTGTGTATCTTCGCAGAAAAGAAAACAAGAGAACAAGGGTAATATGTACAAACTGATATCTTATTATTCACAAATATGTTCAATATATATACTGCACGAAGGGGTGCTTTCTGAACCAACACACTGGTTCAGAATTGGCGCCAGAATTAACTGCTCCCCAACTGCCCTTATTTCAATACTTAATTAATTACATAATAATAATACACATAACAATAAACTAAGGTTTCTAAATTAGATTTAAATCATTAGTTTCCAACATTCCCCCCTAATGATTTAATCTAATCATCTTCTTTCCTGCAGCAGTCTTCAGTCTTCACGGGTCCTTTTATGCTGGTATCTTCAACCCCTCCGGGTAAATCTTCTCCTTTTGGTAAACCTAAACCCAACGCCTCACTTGCACCCTTGCACTCCTTTGCCTTTGGTGCTAACTCGTCCCTCGAGTATCTTGTGGCGGTATCGTAGTAGGCTCCCAACAATCCAAGGTGTGTCATGTACACCTTCTTGATACCTCTTGCATAATAACTTGAAAAACCCAAAGCTTTTGCTACATCTTCCCACTTACATTTTGTGGTCACATACACATGACCTCCAAAACATTGTACTGTTAAATAAACGTCCAACAAACATATTTTGACTCCGTGTATTTCAACCTGAGTAACCCTTTCTTCACAATTCAAGTAGTCTTTATAGAACCACTCTACTAACTTTTCAAAATGCTCCTTAACGAGGCTCTTACAACCTTCCTTGATTTCTTCTTCATTAACCATTTTTAAGAAATCAATCATGCTATCAAAGTTATCTTTAGATGGCACTCTTTCATATTTTTTTCCATCTAACCTTTCTTCAATTGACAAACCATCATAAAAGGAATCAAAATACTTTACCACTTCGTTGATTGCCTTTTCTTTAATGAGATCAAGTTCTTGTAGGTCTTTGTTGCTACATTTCAATCCCATGCCTTCACTGCCTTCTCCGTTTTCATCGCTGTTGTCATCATCACAGGCTTCCTCTTTCTCTTTATCATACTCCCCCTCAAAGGCTCTCTCTAGAATGGCTTTCGTGTTTTGGAATCTCACCCTAAATCCTTGCACAATTAATTGTTGAAGGCTCAACACATTTAGTGCACAATTAGGCACTAAATAAACGCCCGCTATTAGATAGTTTCTTGCCTCGGTTGACACCACAACTTCACCAAAACCTTCAACTTTAATTCCCATACTACTTGTGCCAATAGAACCTTTCTTGAAGTGTTTAAACAAATCTATATTTGCTGTCATATGGCGTGGATACTCATCTGATATATACCAGATTTCGTTCCACCCATGTTCATCCGACCCGACTACGGTCCAATTCGGTGTAGGTATGATAAACTTATCAGAAAAAGTGCTTGTTATCTTCTTCTTTGACTTTACACAACCTCCTAATTCTTGTGAATTCCTTTCCTTGAAAAAAAAAACCTTTTATTCATGTTTGGACAATTCCAATACATGTGTCCACGAGAAAAACAAAGATAACATCGTGCTTTCTTCATTTTTCCACTCAAGAACAACGAGGGCTGCGGTTTACTTATTGGAAAATCGCTTTCACGAAGGTTCAAACGGTCCAGTCTTTTTAGCACTTCTTTCCTTCGTAGATGCCATAGTTTCCTCTTGAATTGGTCGCTGTCCCTTGCATCGTAATCACGAGTTTCTTGAGTCCTTGAATTCTCCGTTTCACGATCAATACTTCCCAACGATCGGCCCAACCTTGGGCTCTGATACCAATTGTTGGAATCGTTCAGATCATCGATTCCATTCAGATTTGACATCCTTGTCGATCTCCTCATGAATCTGTCAAAAGTCTTCTGTTTACACAGTGCTGTGTGTGTGTGTATCTTCGCAGAAAAGAAAACAAGAGAACAAGGGTAATATGTACAAACTGATATCTTATTATTCACAAATATGTTCAATATATATACTGCACGAAGGGGTGCTTTCTGAACCAACACACTGGTTCAGAATTGGCGCCAGAATTAACTGCTCCCCAACTGCCCTTATTTCAATACTTAATTAATTACATAATAATAATACACATAACAATAAACTAAGGTTTCTAAATTAGATTTAAATCATTAGTTTCCAACAAAGTCATGTTACAGAACCTCAGATGCATACAATGCTCCTCAACAGACACAAAATACACGTTTCTCTTATTATCAAAAGTCTGTTTTAGGATTGGTAATAATTATGATGTTTAATACAATTGTTGTAATTTTTTACCTCTTCCCTCCAATCAAGTAACCAAGGTTATGTACATACAAGTTCGAATCTTTTGATCACTTCATATGACCTCTTGGGACCAACTAAAACGCTAATTAACAACAATTTACACATTAAAAAAATAAATACAGGCATTTTTGTTCACTCACTTTTTGCATGTGATGTGACTAAGGAAGGTATTTGAGGTCACCAGTTCAAGTCCTTTAAGGGCCACACCAAACGTTAATTTCAGGGTCTCGTGGGATTACTTATCAAAAGATTCCAACTCAATACCCTTATGTCCTCCTAATAGCATCAGAAAGCCTAACCAGTCACATTTTCAACTTGCCTGTTTGTGTGGAGATTTTGTGTTTAAGATAATGGTCTAAAAGCTGCAATCACCATTCACCCGTTGATGAAGGCAAATCCCTTCTCTAGATCAATCATTTATTTACAGATTGATTATAATTTTCGTTCATGGTCTTAAACTTAAATACAAAGCTTGTACTTGATGCTAAAAAAAAGTAAGACATTACTCAGATTTGGGTTTTAAAGCTCCAGAAAGTGGTGATCAGCCCTAATTTCATGAAATTCTTAATACTTCTGATTATAACAAAGAAGGGGAAAGAAAGGATACCTGAAGGCGGTGAAATTGAAGAAAGATTTAGTGGTAGCCATTGAAGCAATTGAACCAACAGCAAAGAAGCACTGAAACAATCTCAAAATCAGAGCAATTGTTCCAGGAGTCCCTGCAAAATTCTTCATGTCTTTCTCTTGTTCAACCTCAAATTGAATGAAAAACAACCTGATCGAAGAATCTTGATGGAGAGGATGGAGTCGATAATCAGAATGGAGCGATAATCAGAATTGAGCGTGGAGTACCTCTAAGCGAATTAGATGTTAGGTTTTCACTTTTTGATTTAGAGGACATTAGGAGATAAGAGCATCTGAAATTTAAAAATAATCAAACAATCTGATTTTGAATACCTCTGAACGAATTAGAGATAAGAGCCCAATAAGGGCTGAAACCTAAAAAACAACATCACTTTTTCTATCTTTTTAGTATCAAATTAGTTTTAAACCATTGATTCTTTTATTCCATTATTTGCATAATTTTATCTTTTAGTAATGGTGCTTATACTAGACTTTAATTGGCTTTTTATTGGTTTAAATTGATCAAAAAGCTCATTTCAGATGTTTCTTACATATTCCTATGCAAGCAGCTGCCGAGAATCCAAGATGGATCCCGCAGGAAATGTAATGTAGGGTGAGTTGATGGACTGTTTTTCATGGGCCAAATTTGAAGACATCGTGAAGTATTTTTGGGCCATGTTTTGGACTAGTTATTATGTACAAACATTGGGCTTTAATTTTAGTTTTTTAAGCTAAACTTTTTATTAATTATTGGGCTAATTTAGTTGTCATTCCAGTCTCCAATTCTTTTAATTATAGTTTTTGTCTCTACGATTTACAATACATTGTTTTTTTCGTTTCTATGATCTATAATTTTTTCTGTTTTTATGGTTTTAAAATTCATTGCTATTTTCATCCCTTATACTTGATTGTAATGAATCATCTCATGCACAAAAACAACATAAACAAAAGCCATAACTTCAAAAGTACAAGAACAAAAATCATGATTTTAAACAAACCACAATTACTCAAATAACAAATAAGTCCCAAATTGGTTTTCTTAAGTATATATGGAATCATATGCCAAAGTTGTATGCCAAATCCAGTTTGAATTGTGGTCTTCTAGACCAATTTACACTATATACCGAACTTGGTTCGATATGGTTTCACCGCCATTATAATTTGAATCAAATCAAGTTGTTTTTTGGACTACTTACTTACATTCTATATATTGTGAAGGAAATTAAAGAATCAATGTTAACTTGGGAGTTTTGCTGCTACTGTGTTCCATGGACCATTGCCAAACTCAGTTTGAAACCTTGAAGCACAAAATGGCAACAATAATCTGTAATAAGAGAGAACATAAAGGGGTTTTTAGTTGCAAATATTGATGCATAGATGAACAACAGATTAAAAGGACTGCTTTTTATGTTCTAACCTTTACACTCAACTTAAAATGAAAGAAAATTTGACTATGAATGGTTGAAATTTACTGAAGACAGTTGCGAAAGAAACGGATGCCCTGAGACAAAAGTAAATAAAGCGATTGTTATATTGGAGATAAATGGCGTACATATAGACTGCGATATTGATAGCAAATAAGAAAAACCAACAAGGTATGTCCAGTGGTTAGATTTTGCTCTAGAACATCAAATGTGTCTAAATGTCTTAATAGACAGCTTTATACAACTTAAGCTTATAGAACAAAACAATTTGTATGTCCTATGTAAAAGTGTTCCAAATAGCTGAGAGGGGGACACTTTTTCAAATAATGACATATAATAAAGAATAACAAAAAGCTTTATTTCAAAAGTGTCTTGAAAAACTTGTTAGGACATCCAAAAAGTCTGTTTCAGCTTATTGCAACACTTTGACATAGAACAGACAATTGCTTTGTAGTGCTATAAAACAATTTATTAAGACAATTAGGCATATTTGGCGTCCTATAAAACCATGCTCCCTTTTAGGCAACGGTTTTGCACATCTTCAAAATGAATGAAAACAAACAGATTAAGGAAGGTAAAAGTTGGTATTTGTAATTGTACCTGCAATGCAAAAATGATGTCTGCTTCATCTATCTGCAAGGTCACTCTCCTTAATTTATCATCTCGAGATTGACCGAGTTTGAGGATTCCCTGAAAAATAACAGCAATTTATAATGATTTCCTTTCCCATAAGAAAGTTGTTGCATTTAATAGATAGAAATTCAACTGGTGTTTACCTGATCACCTAGCACCCTACACATGCATGAAAGCTCCATTATTCCAACAGGTGGTATCAATGTTGACTTGCAAACATCAATATAAAATTTGTTTAACTGCATCAATAACAAGTTTCGATTAGTATGTTGGGTAAACGTTAATTTCAAAGTTGTATTTTGTCGTGAAAGATGATATAATTATACCTCTCCTATTGTTGTATCCTTCTTTCCCCTCCGAAAAAGCTTCACAGCAGAACAAAGTACAATCTAAGACAAGAGAGAGACTAGGAAATTAGTTTAATTGAAAGAAAGAGTATGGTAGTTGGTTTTTTATAGGATTTATTTGTAATAGTGTTCTAAAATATGTTAAAAAACATTCGGTTTGTAATAATCAACTAATAAAAGGTAACCATAATTACTTATAATTTATTTTTATAATTACTTATAATCTATTGTTATAAATTATCTATAAAGAATGAAATTCAATTCCATTCCAAATTTTACGAACCAAACACACCAAAGATTCCAAACTCTTTCCATTCCAAATTCTTACACGAAATCCAAATTCCTTAAAAAATTCCATCAAACCAAACGATCCCTAAGTTTCAGACTTTCCAATTTTACACTTAATTATTAGACATTCTTTACTGCCTCTATTATTAAGGATAAAACTGTCATTTATTTGATTAAAAATTATTTGGAACGAATGGAGTAACAACTGTTTAGCCAGATGACTTTGATTTTGATGGTAAGACAATGATACCTGTTGATGCTGGGGAAGGGACTGTATAGTGTCAACTATTGGTGATTTGTAAGCCCTTGACAAAGCCATAGCCATATGATCAACTCTCACCTGCAACAAATTCAAGTAAATATTGGCAATAAGATAATGGCTGATTCCACAAAGGTTATATCAGCAAGATCAGGAAAACCAATTTCAAATGTGAATACAAAGAAAAGGACTGACTTTGGAAAAGTTGTATTAACCATTTAAAAACTCATAAGAAGCTGTCTAATGAGGAAACTTTACCATCGATGAAAGATTTGAAGTGCATGCAGATTCTCTAAGCTCAGTTTCTAGCATCTCAATTGCACCCCTGGAAACCAAGAAAAAAAGCTCAAAATTAATCTCTGCACCCTTCCAATATATCTATCATCTAAAGAAAGCTTAAACAATTAAAAAACTAGAAAACATGCCAACCTGCAAATACCAAGAGCTTTCCTCATATCTCCGGATGCTGCAGCTACTTTCTGCCAATATTCAAATTGTATGAGTTTTGTAATTGAGGATAACATCAATTTGCTATTATTTTAAAGACGTGTGAATAAAACTTGTAGCACCAAATCCTTACAGCAAATCAAACATTAATGGGAATCAACGTTTGCAGCTGGGACAGTGTAAAGGAGTGCAGAAAACAGCTACATCAAAAAAATAGATAATATTCTGGTGTACTCACTCGTGCACAGAGTTCTAGTGCTTGTGGCTGGAAGACAGTGTAAGGAAGTGCCTGATGGAGCAAAACAAAGAGATAATTTCACTTTTCAAGTTCAATATATATTTTCAGGAAAGCAGGTAGCAGATATATAAAGGGCATCATTGATATGGTCTAGAAAACATGGAGGGTAGTTGATCATTTATTATATTACTTATTTACCCCTCCCTTTGTTCACATATGCTGAATATGGTATATGGGGGCACATCTTTCCGATATCATTTCCTGAATGCTAAAGAGAAAGACAAATAATACTTACCATCAAACGTTGTTTGAGAATGATGATGATCTGATCCATGGAGTAGGCTCGAAAAGATACAACCATAGGCTTACCTAGCATAAGACAAGAAAATAAATCAGACATGATAATTTAGTATAATGTAAAAAGAGGATCATACCAAGTAATAGATTGCTTCACCATGCTAAAAAAAATCGAAAGCAGTATGCATATGTAGAGTTTGATGGAAAGACAAACAAATACTCACAATTTAGAGACTGTAGTTTTGGAAGAAAGCGGTCTGCTAAGTCAATTGCATTAGCTATACCTGTAAAAGAATATTCAATATGAGGAACTCATACAAATCCGGAACAAATTAAGTTCGAACAACTTCTGTCAAGGCATACCTATCAATATAATGTTTGAAAAAGGCAATGTTGTTAGCATAAATAGATCATGAAGCACCACTCTGTCCTTAGTAATCAAATAATCCAGTTCATCCGCAATAACCAACCTGCTAACAACTCACGTATTAAAAACTTCACTATGATCAACATCTGGGGTTCCAACTCTAAACCAATAAACAACAAGTGGAATGACCTAGATCATATATATATATATATATATATATATATATATATTCAAAATAAGATCCATTTTCCAATGTAGTATCACTAGTCTTAATGCACTGAACAAAGATAGTAAACAAATAGCAGCTAGAGCCTAGATAGTCAATCTGATCATCAAACAAGCCCATGCATACAAGAATTGGTAGCTATGTATTCATGTTTATGTGTGTAAAGGAGAGCAGAGTGATTTATATTACATCATTTTCTGGCCAGGTGTATGCTGCTTTTGAGAACCCAATTGCTGAAGCTGTCGTAAGGATGTAGAACGACCATTGGGTTTCTTGTGTGGTTGAATCTTTCCAAGTATCTGCCAAAGGCACCAACTTTTGATCATTATGTGTGTTACATATGAGCCAATGCATATCAATATCAATATCATGATAAATTTTCACCTTGTTAAAAATTTCTGAGGTGTTCGAGAGAGAAGTACAATTTATGGACAAAATTTCTGGCAGTTGACCCCCTGTCTGGAAGCAACAACAATGGTTCCATGAGTTGTGGTTGAAAATAAGCATATATAGTAAAAAAAACGATAAAATCATGTGTCAACTAGTTGGAAATGTTCAGACAACAACACAATTACCCACATAGAAGATGACTAGCAAAGTTCAAGTGTTGCAATTCTACCATTTGACAAGTCTTTTGTCTTAGTAATTCTGACAAGCAGTGTTAAGAAAATGCTAAAGGCACACAACCTTTTATGCTGCAAGTATCATACTTTTTAAGAAAATAAACCAATTCAATCATAAATGCCTCTTTTTTCTTATGTGTGCTAAAATTGGTCAACAACATAGGTGTACAATAAGCACTGGTTAAAAGCTTGTAGAGCACCCATATATAAAGTTGCTCTTTCAAATGTATGGGCACCATAACTATCCCTATACAATTTGGAACATACAGATAATATTCTTTGCAATTTTGCTACTGCTCAAATTTCTAAAGAAGCTTTCATTTCATCTTCAAAGATAATTAATTATCAATTCAGGAACATAATTTTAGTTATATAGTATTTAGTTTAGGGAAAAAGGGGGTAATTGTACTAAATTTATTATTTCAGTTAGGATACTTCATGTCAACATTCTCAATCTCAAACTAAATCATCAAGTAAAGCCAAATCACCTCTTTAGCCCAAACAGCCAGAGATCCTTTCACATTCTCCATTGAAAGTGATTTCCCAGTCCCTGGACAACCACAAATGTACAAGCTCCCAGCCTTCTCTTGATCAAGGCATTGCTTGCAAAACTCCGTTATCCTTTTCTGTTCATCCTCACGGCACATTATCATAGATGGCGCTGTGGATACATGCAACGCCTCCTTCACGGCACTTAAATGCTCCGAATCTACATAAACAAAAATATATCTCAGAATGGAAAACGGAATTTAGACTGTGTAAATTCAATTACAGGTTATATCATTCTAATATGAAGAGAAATTAAGATAACCTGTTGGATTCCAGATCGGTTTATCCAGAAAAACATCTAACAACTTCTTCTTTGGGGAGTTCCTCATTTTCGTTAAATTATCACTGTCAACTGTTTTATTCTCCTGCAAACAACGCTTGCTTAGACTCCAATTGTAACAATATGCTAAATAGATTAATTGAATCGCAAAATAAAGTTTGGATCTCGAAAACTCACATTTGCTAGGTTTCTGTTGGGACTATCTTCGACGCATCGACGAGGAGATTTACTCTTCAATGGAGAGCATGGCTTGGGTGGAGTACTACAAAACGGCTCATCAAATGAAGCGGAATTAGATCTCAACCTCCGTTTCTGAGGCGATGAAGCATCGCCGCCTGCGATTGACATAGGTGACGATCTACTACCGGCGATTGATGGCATTTTCTGGAGATTTGTCGGAAATCAATGCCGGAATATAGCTGATAGTTGGTGGCGATTTGTGTATGGAAGTGGAGGCGGAGGCGGAAATATAGGGGATTGGAAGAACTGGTTTTAGCGGGAAACGCCATATCCAGTGGTAAGTGAAATTTTCCCACCATTTTCATAAAGAAAGGAGTAAATTTTAATTTTGATCCTTTTAGATTTAGCGAAAAGTCTAAAAATAAGATCTGAACTTTCATAAATTTATAAATTATATTTGTGGTTTTCATTTTATTTTAAAACTAGTCTTTGGCTCGCGTGTTGCGCGACGGTTAATTTGTGTTTTATGTTAATTATTTGATGTTTAATAGTTATTGAATAACTTTGAGACATGTACAATAGTCGATAAAAAGAAAACAAAAACTTATAAACACACTGGTATAGAACTCAAAAGTTTCTGATACTTTATTCATGAACGTAAATGCCTTTAAATAGACTTACAAAGAAAGAAAAAGTAAACAACTACTTTCTAGAAAACAGGAAACAGAAAACGAAAAACAAGCTAAACGTTAGTCCATGTGTATGACTAAGTCTTTATTCCAACGGTCCATGCAAAGCTACTAAGAGTCACGTGAGTTATCCCTTTGAATCGGATAAAAGCATGCAGCTCATAACCCACGTGCATGAGGTACTACTATCCCTTCAATCCCTCCCTCAAACTTGACTTAGACAACTCATCAAGTTTGCCTTTTAAAGAACACATTCCCATCTTCTTTCTCAGCTTCATAAAGCTCTCACGACTTAATGGCTTTGTTAAAATATCTGCAAGTTGCTCACTTGTTCCACAATGTTCCAAAGTGATTACCCCATCCTTAACAAGATCACGAAGAAAATGGAACCTTACTCCAATGTGTTTGCATCTGCCATGGAAAACTGGATTTTTGGATAGCTTGATAGTAGAAGTATTGTCACACATAATCACCATACTTTTAGAGAACTTCAAACCCAATTCTTCGAACACTTCCTTGACCCATAAGGCTTGACAAGCACATGTTGCGGCTGCAACATACTCAGCCTCTGTGGAAGATAGTGCTACAACATCTTGTTTCTTTGAAGACCAAGCAAAAGCTCCACCATTCCATAAGAATACATAGCCAGAAGTACTTTTTCTACTTTCCACATCCCCTGCAAAGTCACTATCATTGTACACCTCTAGCATCTCCTTTCCTCCTTGTTTGTACCATATGCCTAGGTCCAAAGTACCTTGTAGGTACCTAAGAACTCTTTTGGCAGCAGCATAGTGACCTTCTCTTGGTTCTGCACTGTACCTGCTAATTAAGTTTATGGCAAACTAAATATCTGGTCTGGTAATAGTGACATACATCAAGCTACCAATAATCTGCTTGAACCGAGTCACATCTACTTTGTCACCTTCATCAGCTGTCATCTTGCTACCAGGAACCATTGGGTTGACCACTGAATTGCAATCTTCCATTTCAAACCTCTTTAATATCTCCTGAGCATACTTCTGTTGTGAAATGTGGATTCCTTGGGATGTTTGGATCACTTAAATACCAAGAAAGAACTGCATCTTTCCAAGATCTGACATCTCGAACTCCTTCTTCATTGAGTGTTTAAACTCATTTAACATATCTTCATTATCTCTTGTGTAAATCAGATCATCCACATATATGTTTATAATCAGAATATTACCCTGGACATTCCTTTTTATGAAGAGTGTATGTTCACTGCTGCTCCTTTTGAATCCTTCACTCAGAAAATATGATTCAATCCGGCTAAACCAAGCTCTAGGTGCTTGTTTTAAGCCATACAAGGCCTTTCGAAGTTTATAGACCTTGTGTTCCTCATTCTTGATCACATAACCTTGGGGTTGTTGCACATAGACATTCTCTTGGAGATTCCCATGCAAGAATGCTGACTTCACATCCATCTGGTACACATGCCATCCTCTTTGAGCAGCAACAACAATCATCATTCTGATAGTATCCATTCTTGCAACAGGAGCATAAACTTCCCAATAATCAACTCCTGGTTCTTGACAGTAGCCCTTGGCAACCAAGCGGGCCTTGAACTTTTCGATCTCTCCTCTTTCATTTATCTTTGTTTTGTAGACCCATTTAACACCAATGCACTTTGTGTTAGATGGTAGGTCAAGCAGCTCCCAAGTTTGGTTCTTCTCAATGGCCTCAATCTCAGCATCCATTGCACACCTCCATTTCTCACTTTTAGAAGCTTCTTCATAGGTGATTGGATCTTGTGGAATGTCTTGCACTGCATTGACCTCATCTTCTCCTGTAACATAGTCCCTTAAGTAACTTGGAGGCCTTCTTTGGCGACCCTCCCTTGCTCCTGCAATACTTGTTCCTGCATTTTGATCACTTTCAGTGTTATCAATAGAACCTGTCAAGTCTTGATGAGCTTCCTCTTCTGGATCCATGTTGGATCCACCTTCATCATCACTTGATTCCCACTCATCCAGGGAGTTATCATCTATCCATGTTAACTCAGGTTCTTCTTGACTTGTGGAATCTTCACTCAAATCCCACTCTTTGCTTTCTTCAAAGATTACATCTTTGCTCACCAGAATCTTCATAGTCTTTGGATTGAGGAGACGATAAGCTTTGGACTCTTCACTAAGACCCATTAATATGCAACTCACACTTTTGTCATCCAGCTTTGTTCTTTTCTCCTTTGGAACATGCACATGAGCAAGACAGCCCCACACTCTAAAGTGATCAACCACCGGTTTAGACCCAGGCCATGCTTCTTGGGGTGTTGTATTGGGCAAAGCCTTTGTGGGACTTCTGTTTAGAACATGAAAAGTCCACACAGCAGCCTCAGCCCAAAGTTTCTTTGGCATCTTCTTGGCAGCAAGCATGGTAACTATCATATTCATCACGGTTCGATTCTTGCGTTCTGCCACCCCATTCTGTTGTGGTGTGAAGCTTGTAGTTAATTGCCTTCTAATGCCATGTTCCCTGCAAAAATTGTTAAAAGAATCGGAGAGAAACTCCCCTCCACGATCAGTGCGAAGGGCCTTAATCCTTTTCCCAGTTTGAGTTTCCACCTTATTTTTAAACTCCTTAAAACATTCAAATGTCTCAGATTTTTCAACAAGCAAGTACACCCACCCCTTTCTTGTACAGTCATCTATAAAGCTTAACATGTACCTTTTACCAGTGTTCGAGGGTGGTGAGATGGGACCACAAATATCAGAGTGGATAAGGTCTAGCTTGTCCTTTGCTCTCCATAGGCTTTTCTTGCGTATGGCCCTTCTATGTTGCTTTCCAATGCAACAGTGTGTGCAGACCTCTTCATCAACTTTGAAACTAGGCATTCCTTGTACCATGCTTTTCCTTTGTAGCTCTTCAAGACCTGTCTTGCTTAGATGTCCGTACCTCATATGCCAGAGTTTGGCAGTGTTGTCAACATCAGTGTACATGCAATCCTCTCCATATTGTACTTCAGCCTCCTTGATGTTTTCAACCAGAGGGAACAGACGATTGTTGCTCATAGTGCTAGTAATAATTAAGCCTCGTTCTGGGTGAAATACCTTGCACACATTTGATTTAATAAGAAAGGACAAGCCCTTTTGTTGTAGTTGACCAATGCTCAGAAGATTGTTCTTTAACTCAGGTATATAGTAGACATCTTGTATCACATACACATCTTCATTCAAAGTGATCTTCACATTTCTTTTGCCTTCTACACTGAGGCGAGTATTGTTGCCCAATTTGACAGTGTGTGAGACATTCAAGTCCAGGTTGGAGAACCTTTCCTTGATTCCACACATATGATTCGAACACCCTGAATCTAAGAACCAAAGGCAACTTTGTTTTGCTTCATTTGTCTGAGTCATAAGAACCTGTTCTTCTTCATCAGTGATGGTAGCCATCAACATCATTTCTTCATTCTCATCAAACTCCACATAATTTGTTTCTTTCCAAGCTGGACATTCATATTGAAAATGTCCAAGCTTGTGACACTTATAGCACTCCACAGTCTCTTTGTTGAAGGTTGATCTGCCTCTGCCACGTCCTCTACCTCTGTAACTTGAACGACCTCTACCACGGCCTCGAGAGTTTGAGTACTCCTCCATCTTCAGTACTTGTTCTTCTTCCTTCTCAGACTTCTTGAACTTTTGTTCATGAACCAACAAAGTGCTTTGTAGTTCATCAATGGTCATCTTCTCAACATCCTTGGATTCTTCAATAGATACCACAACAAACATATACTTCTCACTCAATGTTCTCAGAATCTTGTGAACAATTTTATCATCTGTCATAACTTCTCCATTACTTCTCATCTGGTTGGCAACTCTTAGAACTCTACCAAAGTATTCAGCAACAGTTTCACCAGTCTTCATTTCAAGAATCTCGAAATCCCTGCGTAGTTTTTGGAGCATGGATTTCTTGACTCTTTCATTTCCCTCGTACCTTTGTTTCATGCACTTCCATACTGCTTGGGCAGTGCTTCTGTCAAGGATCTGTTCAAACGTTACCCTATCAATTGCTTGATAGAGGTAATGTTTAACCTTTAGATCCTTCTCACGTAACTCTTCTAGCGTCTTTTTATGAGCATCACTGATAGCAATTCCCACTGCTGGCTCTCGTATCCCTGGATCTACCAGATTCCACAACTTCTTTGCTTTTAGGAGATTTTCCATCATCTCACTCCAATGCTCATAATGCCGTCGAAGATGGGCACATTTAGCTTCTCCTCACTCGTCTCTCTTCTCTCTATGATCGTAAACAGGGCTCTGATACCAGATTGATAAACACACTGGTATAGAACTCAAAAGTTTCTGATACTTTATTCATGAACGTAAATGCCTTTAAATAGACTTACAAAGAAAGAAAAAGTAAACAACTACTTTCTAGAAAACAGGAAACAGAAAACGAAAAACAAGCTAAACGTTAGTCCATGTGTATGACTAAGTCTTTATTCCAACGGTCCATGCAAAGCTACTAAGAGTCACGTGAGTTATCCCTTTGAACCGGATAAAAGCATGCAGCTCATAACCCACGTGCATGAGGTACTACTATCCCTTCAAAAACTCCATAAAAAATGAATATTACCTTGAAGATAAAAATATCTCTATTAAGTTTGATACCTATTAAATGTCATTACTAAATGAATAAAATTATCAAACAAATACAAAATAATTAACTATTCAAAGTTCAAATGAAATTTAAATACATTCAAAATTATTGATGTTTTTTTTAGAACAAAGGTATCCACATAATGGATCAAGAATGTGCAATGTTATTGAAATCAACATCAATCTATAATTATGATTTTAAATTTTGAATTAACAACCCTACAACTTTCCAAACACGCAACAACTTTAAATAATTCCGCATTGCTTTAACAAATGCTTGACTTTGAACACCATATTCCTCATTATTGTTGTAGCCATTAGGGTTACTTTAAAAAAGGTGAAAAATGAAGTTAGTCACTATAAACTCATTATATATAATATTTGTAATTTAAACTTTTGACTGTATATTGATTCATGTTACAAACACAAACATGTGTTAACATCTAATAATCATTTACATCTTTCAAATCTTTCAACTTTACATAATTAATTGGCAAAAAAATAAAATATAAACAATAAAACCTCTCTATTTCTCTATAAATACACCTCACTTCATATAAAGAAACAACATAATTTTCTTCAAAAAATAAAAAAATAAATGGTGACAACAATTGTAATAAATGGTGTTTATGAACGTAAGTTAGATAATCAAAGAAAAACCTGAGTGAAAATACATAATGAAATAAAGTTTGTTTTAATGTGATAAGTTACCTACATATTGTCAATAAACATAAATAATTCAAACACACATATCATGGAGATGGGTAAAGTGAACATGATCATGACTTCCGTTTGGCTAAACAAAACATCCTCAAAAATGCCAACTTAACTTTGTAAATAATGACAATATTATGGTTGTCAAAGCCTTTAATACACGAAAGTTTTAGTTGTTAACTTGAAACAAACAAAAAACGCCCACCTCATCAAGATAAAATCATAATACATGGTTCATGATGCAACTAAAACACAAAATCAATAGAAAAAACATTTCAACATTCATCAAATAAAATGAACCTAACACCATGATTCATCAAAAACATAAACTACAGTTTCTAATTTATCAAAAGAACAAAATCCACTACAACAAATGTAGTCTATTGCGAAGACAAAAATCGTTGCTAAAGATCGATATTGATATTTAGCGATGACAAAAGTCGTTGCTAAGATCAATATTGATATTTAGCGACGACAAAAGTTGTTGCTAAAGATCAATATTGATCTTAGCAACGACAAAAGTCGTCGCAATAGACTACATTTGTTGTAGAGATCTTGAAGAATGTTGTTAAAGTCCCTAGCATGTATTTTTGAAGGTCATCAAAGCCTTTACTATGCATATATTTTGGTTACTAATTCCAAACAAACAAAAACAATCAACTCATAGTATTATAAAAAATAATAATACACATGATCCAACTAAAACATAAAAATTAATAGAAAAACATATCAATTTTTATCAAATAAAACAAACCCACGATCATGATTTGTAAAAATAACAAACTACAATTTATAATTGTACACGACTCCTTTGCTAGAAACAATGTAATACTTGAAAAAACAATACACAAATATTCTTTTAACTTGTGGGTTATGCTCCTGATAAAATATTTAGAAATGAGAGTTAAGGTAATAATACATAATGAAATTTTAAAATAGACAACATCAAAATAGATTGAAATGGATGAGTAGTTGAATGAAAGCCTTACTTGTAGTATATGTGTACCGTGATGATGAAGCTTTACACATTTGATGATCTTTAGAGCTTGTTTCTGCTTGTGTCACTTACTACAAACAAAAACATAAAGATCATATGAAATCAACACAATATCAAAGAACTTAACTATAAACAAAAGTCCATATCCTATATCGATCTTTTAATGAGAGATAATGTGTTAGAAAGGAAGGAATGGGAGGTAGGTTATTGTATGACAAAGGAAAAAAATACCAATAACATATCAAAACATTTGTGCTTAAATAAGAGAAAATGAGTGATTAATAAAATAAGTGAGGGAATATGAATGGTTAATAACATAAAGAAGTGGAAATAAATGATTTATTAACATAAATTGCAATAAAACAAATAATTAATATAGGAAGATGGATGGTTTAGGTAATCAAAGTTATATAAATTGGTGCCAAAATTACCAAAATATAAATAAGAGAAAATGAGTGATTAATAAAATAAGTGAGGGAATATGAATGGTTAATAACATAAAGAAGTGGAAATAAATGATTTATTAACATAAATTACAATAAAACAAATAATTAATATAGGAAGATGGATGGTTTAGGTAATCAAAGTTATATAAATTGGTGCCAAAATTACCAAAATACCATCCTTTAAGTAAAAATGACATTTTTCATAGAAGGGCATTAAGGTCTTTAACATATCAAATATTTTAAAAAATCAAAAATCTAAGAAAAAAGAAAAGTAGACATATAGTGTTTAGGAGATGCCACATCATTGGCTTTGGTTTTTTTTTTAATATATATATATTGATTGATTAGTCTTTAGTTATGTTGTTTAATTTTTCCCTTAAATAAAGAAATATTTTTGTTTTTTCATCAAATTTCTTAATTTTTCCTTTAAAAGGTAATATAATATTTTATTTTATACATTTTTTAATAATAACAAATTTAAACTGAAAGATCAATTTTATAATAAAATTAAATACTGAAACGTCCAAAAACCAGGACAAATTTAAACCTTAAAAATTTCCACAAAGTTAACCATAATTTCATCAAACTTTTATACATAAATGGAGAATTAATAATGAGGGTTCACATACACAAATTGAACTTATCAAAACAACCTGCTAATCTAATCCTAAGCATTAAAATCAGATTATACTAGTTGTTTAGACCATTCACCAAAACATCCTCGAATATGCTAACTTCTCCATTCATCACCAAAAGTTGAGTATCAGAAATCACTCGTCCCTCATCCCGCTATTACTTCCCCGAGCTCGTACCTGGTAAGAAAATTTAATTTGAAACGATTAGGCTTACGCCTAGTGAGAACATCCATTTTCAAATTAAAACTTTATAAACTTTGGAAACCAATGTAAACAAAGCGTATAAACAAACCTGGTTTGTCATCATTCTTACCGTACATATAAACATATTGCGATGACGGGAACATACCCGATTCCATGAATATGACTAACACTCAGTAAGTCATATCATCACGTTCGAGAGCCTACTACGAATCATCACAGATTCTAGATCATTGCTCATGTCCAAGAAATTACAATTTACTTTATGCCTATTTCTTGGAGTGGAAGTAAAGATTACAATTTACTTTATGTCTATCTCTTACATTTCCATAGAAATCAGGAATTACGATTAAGTATCGCCTATTCCTAGATTTCTCATCACAATACGAAATGGAAATTACAATTTACTTTATGCTTATTCCTCATTTCATATCAACGGGAATTACAATTTACTTTATGCATATTCCACGGTTCACATTACAATACAAAATTGAAGTTACAATTTACTTTATGCCTATTCCTCATTTCAGGTCAACGGAAATTACAATTTACTTTATGTCTATTCCACGTTTCAATTAATGTCAGTGCCTATGGATCCATTACACTTACTAGCATACGTGCATATTTACTCGAACGCACGAAACATTTCATATCATATTCTCAAATCTAAGAATCCCAAATAATCTATTATACCCTTATTCTCAATTGTTCCTCTTCGGCGACTTAGCACGAGGGTTCCGCTACCCGGTTAGCGGATGGGGTCAGGGGGCAGCGCTCCCATTTTTTTTTAGAAAAGCTTAACCAGATAACCCATCCGGAAACTATATCCGGGAAAATCCCTTATCCGGAACCCAAAATCGAAACTATCCAGAAAACTCATCCGGAAAAGTATTTCAAACTCAAAGTCCGGAACCATCTGATTAACGGATCCGGTATCCTATCCGGACACCATCCGGAATCTGGTACCAATCCGGTACAATCCGGAATCCGGTACCAATCCGGTACAATCCGGAATCCGGTATCAATTCCGATACCAATCCGGAATCCGGTATCAATTTCGATACCAATCCGGAATCCGGTATCAAATCTAATACCAATCCGGAATCCGGTATCAAATCCGGTACTCATCTTCCGGACTTCACTCATTTTACCCAGTTCCTCTAATTTTCATTCAGTACTCAAAATTCAATTTGTATCCATTTATACAAATATAATTAATTTAACAAAATCCATTGAGTTCAACTTACTAATTCTATTAAGACAAATTAAATGATGAACTCACCTTAAATAGGAATCGAATACAAGGTTTGCAAAGCTCAAGAAATCATAAAATCCAATCTTTCACACCACCAATAAGTACCTAATCACAATCAGATAACTTATGATTCTCAAATCTTGAGAACTAGAATTAGAGAAGGTAATCGAATTCCTTACCGAGAGAATCTGCAATTCACCAATTTTCCTTCTTTTATTCAGACAGACTTCAAGAACCCAAAATTGAGATATTCTCAATTCATTTGCCGACTCTCAACTTTTATACCATAACAACTTTTAACAATTAACCAAATCAACCATGTGGTTTTTACATTCACAATTAGTCCAAATCTTAGACTAAATTACATTTCGATCCCATTCATATTAAATATAATATAATAGAAATTCGAGGTGTTACAAATACAAAATATAAAGTAAAAGTAAGTTCTAAAAGAAAATGAAATATTTTGATAAAAGACTTAAATATCTCTTGCTCTAATAAAAGTAAACAAAACTAATAACATGATTCATTTTCAAAACATAGAAACTACAAAATTAATTTTTAGACTTGTCAAAATTTCAATATTGCTTTTAAACTTTTTACTAAACCACGATAATCAGAATTGAAGTTAACCCTAAAGAAAAAGAGTAACGCGAGACAATCTGACATCAATATTTCAACGTGGAATTATAATAGAATAAGTGTTCCGTTTTTACCCGATGGTCTATAGCAAATTGTGGATTTCTTCTCCAACATTGACTGATACACTCACCGTCTTCATAGTTTGCATTTGTTGCAAAATTGGTCCTTTATCTTAACATTGTTAATGAACATTCGTTTACTTAGGATAATTTAGTCATTTTACCTATGGATTATAGTTTTCTAATAAAAACAAATAGTTCATTTTATTAATGTAATGCGCGCGCACACACACATGCATGCAGGCAGCCCTTCCATTAGCGTAACTTCTCAGAGTATACCTTCCACCCAGGGTCGGCCCTGGGCCTAGGCCAATGGGGCGACGGCCCAGGGCATCAACATTTCATAGGGCAGCAAAATTTTGGTCCAAGTTTAGTATAGTAGGCCCAATTTACATTTTGGGCTTAAATAAAATGAGCCGTTAAAAAGGGCAGCTTCAAGAAAAGAAAACGGAACGGTCGGTCGGTCCAATCAACTTTCCAATCGACACTCTCTCTCCTTTGACCTCACCTCACATCCTCACTCCTCAACTCTCGAACTAGTATTCTGTCGATCTTCATCTTAGGGGGTGTTTGGGAGTGCTTATATTTTTAACTTATGCTTATTTTTAAAAGTGCTTATTTGCTTATGTGGTGAGGAAAATGAGTTTTTAAAAAAGTGTTTGGATTAGCTTATTGTGGTGTGGAAACATGATAAGCAAATAAGGAGTTTTTTTAGTGTTTGACAAACTTTTGCTTATTTATGTAAAATGACCAAAAAGGACATTTCTGATATGGGTCACCTTGGTCTCCAAAAGTTGGGACCTGCAACACAAAAAATACAGGTTTTTAATCACTTTGCAGTTTGCAAATCAAGAAAAACCAGTAACTACGACTCCCTCGATCCTAAAACACCCAAAACCCTAAAAAAGAATCAAAATCCCAAAATCCCATTTGGTATCAAACAGTGTATATCAATTTCATGAAATTAGTAGGGAACACAAATCTGGGTTGTTAAACACAGCACCAAATCGATGGTAATTTTCGAGAGCACAACACCAATAAACACCAATTGATCAATAAAATGACAGATATACCTGTTATGGCGATTTTCGATCGTGAAGGAGAATATCGAACAAAGAGACTGTGGAGAACGGATGGAGGATGGTGGTGATGTCGATCCTGTGGAGAAGATGGAGGATGGTGGTGATTTCGAGTGGAGGCGATGGAGGATGGAGGCAATGGAGGATGTCGCTCCTGTGAAGAGAAATGGAGATGGAGGCGATGGTAACTGATGTGTTTGTTAGGGTTTGTTAAAAAATGAGGGTAAAAAGGTAATTTTGATAGACAAGCAAATAAGCAGAAGCAAATAAGTAGCTCTGGACTGACTTCTCAAAAACAACTTATCAGTGGTGAGGAAAAGTCATAAGCTGTTTTAATTTTTTTCATCCAAACACTCCAAAGGGCTTATCAGTGGTGAGGAAAAGCTATAAGCAAATAAGTCAAAAATATAAGCACTCCCAAACACCCCTTTATTCTCTTCTTCGTGGACGCCACTGAACGGACGAGCGATGGTCGCCGGTCGGTGAATCGACAATCATGAACAGCTGTGGAACTATGGTGCTCAGGGGCGGTTGGCTTGTGGGCAGCCGATTTGATAGAAACTCGTGGCTGGCTGTTTAATAGGGCATCGATATTCGTGGCTGATTGTTTGATTGCTTCTGTTCTCCTCTTTAATCGAAAATCTCAGCCTTTTCACTTGTAGGTTTGTCGAATGTTTGACCGATTTGTGAAGTGTGGTAAGTGGTAGCTTATCTTAGATTGATTAGGGATTTATTTTATGTTTAGTCGTTTAGATTGAATGATTGATTAGGGATTTAGCCATTTAGGGTTTATTGGTTATATGATTATTCACTTATTTGTTTAGATTAGTTGTATGTTAGTGGATTGCATTTAGCAAACTAACTTAAACCTAATCAAACTAAATGGAATTGCCAAAGGGTTGTATTGTGGTTTCTTAAATTTTCATCTTTGATTTTGTTTGGGATTGCTTATAACATGGGATTTTAATTCTGTATGGTGTGGTGGGAGATGTTTTTTGATACCCTCTATGTTTGTAGTTTGCAATCTTGTTTTGGACAGTGCCTAGAGTCGGTTACTCGTTAGCACATCTATAGGATTAATTAGATGTATAAGTTTAATAATTTATACTATAAAGTTTGTTATATAGTCATGTATTTCTTGTCTTATTTTTATAGTTGTTGAAATCGAATTGTTTTCTTCAATGAAGTTGTTCATTTTGCAGCTTCTAAATGGTATCATTAATCAGCAATTGCATGTCCAAGGGAGATTTTTGACGCCTTCTATCAGGTTCAGATGATATGTAGGAACTTTATTATGTTCAATCAGCAAAACAATGGCTAGTCTCCTGATAAATATCCTAGAGCCATTGTCGTTGTACATTCTATTCTTATGCTGTTTATGATGAATATATGCCAAGGTCTCACTGCTGATTTTATGTCAACTATATTCCTGCTTAGTTGTCTCTTATCATAAAAATTCAATTACAAATTATGCATTGTAAGAAGCCACTTTCATATCAAAGCTGTTGATGGTTATATCTTTCTCTGATTTCATTCATTGCAATATCAACACCAACCACTTATGCTTGATTAAGTCAAACTTGTTTGTTGTGATCTTGGGCCTCATTCGTAGGTGTAATCTCAATTTATAGCAATTCGTCATATCTAATATGTCCTTATTTTAATTGATTTGTTGGATGTTTGGAGGATTTATGGGTAAATTTTCTAGGGTAACTTTGATTGTCATTACAACTAGGCAAATAATAGTTAATTTTGGTTTGTTTTTTCTTTACAAGGGACATATTTTGGATTTCGGCCTTGGGCATTACAAACCTCAGGACTGGCCCTGCTTCCAGCGATGAAATACCCTGTTGGAGTACACCTCCCCCTCCTCAAGAGACTCTCCCTTGGTGCATGTGGCTTTCCATTTTTCTATCCATTCTTTGAGACCTTTCCTCTCTCCACCCTCGATAAGACCTTAACCCACGGTTGTAGTATTTGTTCCCTTCGACCAACTAAGCCCAATGACCCATCTCTCCTTGTTGACCCACGTCACCCAATCTGGTTCCAGGGCCATAACATGAAGTTGATCAAACTCAAAGCATTGTGTGTGTAACGCCCGAATTTTTCGGTAAGTAAAAGTCACCATGTACGTTTATGTAGCTTATAAGTTATAGGTTTTTGTGTTAGGAGAATGATTTTAGTCTCTAAGATAATCGAGAGTGTTTCGTGTGATAAAAGACGGGCTTTGGGGCTCGGTACATGTCTGGCTACAATGCCTGACGACTATGACAAGTATCAATATCACCTGACAATGTAGCAGGGAAGGGGGCACGCACTGGAATGGCAATGTCGCCCAAATGGTGCAAAGCAATATTAACTGTGAATTTTCAGCTTTTTCTCATTTATCACTTCTCTTACTTGACCCAATACCCCTCAAATCGACCCACCATCATTTATTACGAACCCTATCTCATTTTAGGGTAATTTCCTTGGATTTTAAGGTGTTCCGTCCTCATCAAGCAAGCCTCTTCAACCTAGAGTTCAAGATCAAGTGTTCACATCCATTCATGGAGATTCATGGTTTTAGGGTTTTGACCAAAAACCAAGTATTGTGACTTCATTCTAACCTTTTAAACTTTATACATGTCAAAACTACACATTTTGAACTCCTAAACATCTCATTGTTTACTTTTTTTTATTTGGTGGGTTTTGACCTAACTTTGGTGTTTTGGAGATTTTAGGGTTTCTATTATTTTCAAACAAATTGAAGGGTTTTATTATGTGTGATGTAAATGTAGTTTTATATACATATTAATGGTGAAATACTTGGAAGAACACATTTTGGTCATATTTACGGTGTTCATTATATTGTGAGGTTTACTTGATAAAAGTGAGTTTTGGGAAGGAAACAAATGGATTGTTGTTATTGTTGGCTAGGGTTATTTTAAAATGATATGACTCTTGAAATGTCCATTTGGTAAACTATCTATGTTGCGGATGGGAAATGGTCATAGTATGACATTTACATAGATGTATATTTTTCATGGTGTTGTATGTACATAAAAATGCATCCTTTAGAAATGTTTGACATTGAGAACTATACGTGTGATTATAGTTTGATCACAAATGTAATTGTGACAAGTCTTAGACTATTACTATTGGATCCATAGGTAAAGGAGTCGACTTATTTTGGGATAACTCCCGTTTGTAACTAGTTGAGACATTGGGTCATCGAAAGGCAACTTGGTACGGTTATGTGACACCAGATACTAGCAATGTGCCGTAAATGTAATCATAGTGAATAAGTATGACTAAGATCATCTCCACATCTATGTACGAGCCGACAAGCCCCCGTACCGGTGATAGGTGAGTTTACACCCCCTTTGACTAACCGCAAGTGTACGGTGTCGTCTCAAGTAATACGTACGGAAGTACGAGTATCGAACCCAAAGGAACTAGGTGTTAAATACCTCAATGACTGTAGTAACTATTAACTAAGCGGTCGAAAGTTGATTTGGTTGAATTTCTGGAATACTCAATTAACAAAAGCACACAAAAACGTTGGAATAGTTGATTAATTGGAAAAAGTTAAGAGAGAAGAAGGATGGTTGGAATCTGCATTGCTTATTTAGTGAGAATTCAGAGTGATTTTTGATTAGTTCTAACGATCAATGAATTATAAAACCCGGCCTCGTTGCACTTTTTCAAGCTACAATGAGAATTTACTAAATTAAATTTGTTTATCTCTCAATCTCACAAATAAATTGAGTTAATGGAAAAGGTTTAGAACACAACACCGAAGGAATTGGTATATGTCTATCCAATTCACATCGGTGGCTATTGAACCCGACCTAGATCTCAAGACTTCCCTCGAACGTACTCAAGCATGGTAAATCATTTAACGAGTGATTAATTGGTTAAACGCAGTGAGTATACGTTCAAAAACGTCATCCATCTATTAAAACCAAAACATAAATCATCCGAAAACTACATCGGTAACCCAAACATCATCCAACCCCCCAACATGTAGTTTAGCTCATGTTGGGGGTGTGTAAAAGAAAATGAAAGGTTACAAAAAGCTTCAAAGAATTCATGGTTCGAAAAGTTCTAGAGGCAATGATAAATAACTCCCTGAGAAGAATCCCCTTCGATCTCGCGTGCTCAATCGTCTTTGATTTCTCGTCCCAATCTGTTTCCCTCGTGTCTTCCTCTTTAAAAATCTCTGTTTCTCCTCAAAAAATCGCCCCTTCGCCAGCCGTCGTCGTGTGTCAGTCAAAAGTCCTCAACCCTAGCTAAAAAAAGAGTTTTAAAGAACTGGGCGTCGGGGCCAGTACTGGCGCCCAGACTGGCGCCAGGTTCTGTTTAAATCGTCGGCGCGGATTGTGGCGCCAGTTGGCTGGCGCCAAGACTGGCGCCAGCTTCTGTTTCGCTTCTTGGCGCGGACCGTGGCGCCAGTTCACTGGCGCGGAGACTGGTGCCAACTTCTGTTTCTCATATCCTCGATTTTCCTCGTTTTCAGCTCCGGAACTCAAATCTGCTGCTCTTTTGGACAATAATGCTTATACCTGTAATTTCTCACCAAAAACCCGTTAAATACTCGTATTTCACTTGAAGACATGCGTGAACCACCCAGTTTGAGATTAAAAATAATGTCGAAAATCGACATTATCAACAACCCCAAACCGAGCGTTGCTTGTCCTCAAGCAAAATAGCGGTAGAAAATTTAAAACCTAGGGTCTTAACAAAATTCGCACAAATGTGAAGTCGGTGGTGTCATTATGGATCTTTACATATATTATTCAACAAAAGGAATTAACAGATTAATCAGAATCCTTTACCGAGAAACCCCTAGTTTGCAAAGGTCGAAACACTTACTCTCTGAGAATAGAACTGGTCGGGACCACACTACATCAAATTCCACCTAAAGTCATGCATGATCAGGGAGGATTTCGCCTCGACCCTACCTCGTCGGACTCTCAATTCACTCAAACCCTAGGTTGTCTCACATGTTGTCATGCAATTGAAGGTTATGTGCAAGAATACTCGAATAATAGTATGAACAACGTAACAAGAAAGACGCACAAATGTCTAAATAAACGATCTCGGATGGAACCAACTAACAAGACTAAGACTATCAGTGTCACTTTCATCTATCCTCATACTTTCCAAAAGATCATCCAGGTCTTTACAAGGGTTGTAATGGGGCTAGGCTATTGGCTAAGAAACGAAAGGTAACTCGGATCAAAAGTCCTCACAGTACCGGTGTACGGACAAATGGCTATCATTCCCTTTTTGTCTTTTGCTTCTTCCAACATGTATGCATCCCACTTCCCTTGACTTAGTATGTCAAGCTTATTTCCTTCTATACATTTTAGCTCCCCCTTTTTTTTGCAAGACCCCTTTTTGGTCATATCACTCTTTCTGTACTTGTTTCTGATTTACATCTCTCTATTTCCCCCTTTTTCATGTAATGTCCCATCTCACCTTTCGTAATCGGTACTTGTTTGAACTAAGGTAGGCTATTACAAAGGCTTGGGTTTAATCAGAGGTTCAGAATCGACAAAATCAGAGTTTGGCTGCAAAAATGGCTAAGGATCACTCAAAAAGAAGGATGCGCAACATAAAACACTCTATACTCATGTTGCCTGGAATCATTTCTTAAGGTCTATACTCAGCTAAAATGCTAGCGATACTAGATATCCCTATGGACGTCTTTGCTAGTTGGTGCAAGTCTATAGTGAGATCAACTATAGCCACGACAAAAATTAGTGAGAAGTGTATCGAGTTCATGTATTGTTGGTCCCGAAGGGTTATACAAGTTTGTAGAAGGGGGGGGGGTTGAATACAAACACACAGATTTTTTACTTTCTAAATTGTTTATTGATATAATCAAACAATTTATAACTTATTGCGGAACAAGATTAAGGATTAACCTAATCTAAACAAGTTAAGAACACTAAGTTTCTTGCACTAGAATTAAGACAGAAAGGAGATAAAAATATTACGAATAATATTCTAACACTAAGAGAGATAAGAAGAAGATGGCCGAGCACTTCAATTCTGAAGTAGGGTTCTTCTTATATACTGCATGCATTTAATGCAAAGCAGTATGTCTTTATACGTGGCAGCAGCTGATTGGTTGCATGGTTTGACCTTTGTAGACAACCTTAGTAGCCGCATGGTGTACAGTGTAGAATCAGAGTTGGTTGTACGATTCTGGACAGAAAGGATGTCCGTTCTGACAGTTCGTACGGAGACGTGCAAGGGGAAAGACAAAAGCAACTTGTAGAGTAGACCTAATGATCAGCGTTCGTTGATCAGTACTTTATCAGCGATTGATAAAGCTCAGCGATCGCTGAAGTCTTCTACTTGAAACTTTACGTTGAGTGGACAGGTCTTGCTTTGCTGATATCCACATCAGTTCATTAGTAGACTTGTCGCTGGTTCTTGGGCTTGATCTTCGACTTCAACGTAGAACCTTTGTTGACGTGAAACTTGTCTTCAGGGATCATAAGTAAACAACTAAAACTTATCAGCGATCACTAAAAGTACTGAACAGGCTCAAAGCTTTATATGTGAACAGTTTCGCTGAATGTCTAACTTAAGGAGCGAGAGTTCCTATCAGCGGTACTGTAAAGTCATAGTACTTATCAGCGATAGTAAAACTCTAATAGATATTGTTTACTTATAATTTTCACTAAGTGTTTCTAAAGGGTCATTATCAAATCACTGAGGGTTTGGATCAACAATCTCCTCCTATTTGATTATGACATAGCTAAGTATGAAAACATAAGGATAAAAAGAACTGATAAATTATTTGTCCCTTTTTACTGTTTTCTGGGATCTTTTGAGTACTGATGGAGTAAATTACATTCGCTGAAATTTTTCTTTGAATTTCGTAAAGGTTACAAAGGGAAGTGGAAAAATTACAAGTACAACAAATAAATTTACAAGTACAAAAGATATTAGCTAATAAGGATAGAAGAAATACAAGAAAATCTTATCAGCCTTCAAAAGGTTCTTCCTTAACAAGAAGTTCATCAAGGGTTTGTGTTGTAGGGATCATCCAGTCAGGGACAGTTTCTCCCTCATTTCTTCTTTCTTGAGCTTCTTTGAAGATCAGGGGCTTGAGATATCGTGCCTGAAGTTCCCGTCTGAATTCACACCAGTAGATGAGATCTCTGAGTTGTTCGATGGGAGTGATGGGAATCTCAGAGACACGTTGAAAGCATTGTCGTCCATCATAGTCATGAAATAATATACCATAAGGTTCGCTTATGACTTTTCCAGGAATGAAGCGTTCACCAGGGGACAAAGAGGTGTCAAGCGCTGAGAGGTCAGGTTCAGGACCAAGTACTTCAGCACGTGAGAAGCCAATTCCTGTTTCGTTCCGAATAGGAGGACCTGAATCAGAAGATATTGTCTTTTTCTTTGCAGAGGCCCTTGTTTGTTGAGTTGCAAGAGGAGTGGGAGGAGGAATATCTACAGCAGAAGAAACCATGTCGATCTGTTGATTTATAAGTTTTTCGACATGATCCTTGTATTTAGAACGTGAGCGCTGAATGGCTATTCTGATCTCCAACCATTCAGATAGACCGTACTTCATGATAACATCAGCATAGAAGGTTTCAGTTGTACCGTTTTCTCTGAATATCTCGACCTCAACAATTGGAACTTTGATGGTCGTTTTGCCAGTGATGTATACCTTGTGAATTCTGGCAGCCCGATATCGAAAGTGTACCTTCTCTTTGCACCATTTCAAGGTAGATTGAGATACCTTGGTCTTTTTTCGATAATCTTCTGGGCGTCTTCCCATAACTGACGTTGGACTTCGATGGGAGTTCTTTTCAGTTCAGGGTCTTTCACCGATTGTTGGGCAAGCTGGATGGCAAGGGCCTTATCTTTTTGTTCAGCTTCCCTTCGTTCAACGAGTATCCTTTCAGCTCTGAGGTGATAAGTGAATTCTTTCTTTGAAAGTCTGAACTTTTTAGGAACAAGAACTTTATCTCGTGGAAGGATGATTCGTTGATCCTCAAGCTTCTTGATCATTTCTTCTCTCCTTTTCTGATCCTCTTCACTCAGCTCTTGTGGAGCCAAGGAAGGTCTGTTTTTGTGAGAGAGAAATTGTTCTTCAGGTTCATCGGTCTCAGTGATTAAATCCAAGACCGGGATTATTTCTTCAGCTCTTGTGGCTGGGATTATTGTTGGTGCAGTGGGAGAACTTTCAGCAGGATCCTTAATTAGGGGAGAGGACTAGCTGAAACACAACGATCGTTTAAGTAAGAAGAGTTGGGGAAGAAAGAGATAGAGAAAAGAATATGGTTTAAGTGTTGATAACTCTATTTTTAGAGTTATTATTTCCTTTTATTTTACATATTATTTTGTCAATTTTAGCCATTTTCACTTCTCAAAACCCCCATTCTTGGTATATTTCACGAAAACGAGCAAAAGGAGTGAACCATAGTCTTTAATAAATTATTTGGTGGAATTTGGTTGTTTTTCACGTTTTATCCGCAGTGACTTGCGGAGTGCCCACTCCGGATCCCACTATCAAGCTGACGAGAAGCAAAAGGAAAAAGAAACTACTAGTTGGGATGTAAATATTCTGGAGAAAGGAAGGTTCAGAGGGCAGGTCAAAATGAGCTGGAAAAAGTACAAAGACACCTTCTTTAAAAATGAATTGTAAAAAGTACAACTACTTTGTCCTTAAAGTGGCTTTTGGCAAAAGGTGAAGAGACCCCTTGGGTAGAGACTTCATGGAGCTGATTACTGTGGGGAACTATTCAAAGGACCAGCCCACTGTTTGTACCCATGCTTTCTCCTAGTATAAAAAGGGACCTTGGCTACCATTTATTGCATTAACTTTTCTAGTAGTTTTTTGTAGATGTTTTATGTTGGTATATGCTTGTTTAGTCTTGAATTCTCTCAACTACCACGTTAGTGTAGCTTTAGTTCTTTATTTTACTGCATTAGTTAACTTTAAATCTCTGTATTTCTTTCTTGTAATTCGTAATACACAGTGACAGGGACGAATTCTCGTTCCCCAATGTGAGCTAAATTCAAGTCACTTTCAGTTTTATTATGTGCAACTTCTACTCTTTTGCTTTCTTTACTTTAGTTATGGGCTAAACATCCTTAGGGATGTAGGAAGGAGAAGTACCTGGATTTTTTTAAAAATGCTTGAGTAATCTTTATACTTGGAATATTTGTTGTTTTGGTCATTCATTCTCGATTCATGCCCAAGGATGCAAACAAGCCGATCACTTGCAAGGATATAATATCTAGTTCTTAACTCAGAAATGAGTAGAACGCAGTGACACGAGCTTGGATGATGCTAGGGGATTCGAAAGAATTCTTATGACACTTACGAAAGTGAGCTAATCTCATCCCACTGGAGTAGTAGGCAAGCTAGTTGGTGTATCTAAAAACACTTAGAGTATTTGTCTCTACACATTCCATCGAGGCCTGAAAAGGTCCATTTTTGAGATTACCATTGACAAAACAATAAATACTAAGAGTATGGGATTTTTATCCTAACGGTGTGAGTATTTTGTAACCGGGCTTTTCTAGCGAAAATGCCCACCTCGAATACAAGGATCACTTTTAAAACCAAGTATTTAGTATAAAATCTAGGGAAAATCTAACCTACATTCCTTCTTCTAAATCTTTAGTAAATTGTTAAAAGTAGCTATTTCACCAAACAAACCAAAGTATTATTTTCTTCTGTTATTGAAACCTGTAAAAGGAGCTCATGAGAACCGTATTGTCTTGATTGTCCAGTCTCTGTGGATTCGATTCTGGTATTTTACCAACTATTACTTGCTGTGACGATCATAGTGGACAGTGTACACTTGCACTTCCCACTGTGGACAGTTTGCAACCCACTGCGATTAAAACACATATTTCGCACGTACCAAGTTTTTGGCGCCTTTGCCGGGGACTGACGTGATTTTAAATCTCAAGACATTAGTTTTTGTTCGAGCCCGAGTAACTCGTTTTTCTAAGCTGTTCGTGTTGTATGCCACGGCGACAACTCGAACATTTGGTTCCAATAGATCTTGAAATAGAAAAAACGTTGCGAAAAACACGAAGAAGCAAGAAAACAAATCGACAACCCCCTGTGATCCCCACTGTGAACATGGCCGAAAGACCACCTGTCATGGAGACCACAATAACGATTGCCGATAGCAAAGATCGAAAAATACGGGACTATGCTACTTCCGGAGCTAGTGATTTAAGCTCCGGGATTCTAAGGCCCAACATTGTAGCAAACCATTTTGAACTTAAACCGGTAATGTTTCAAATGATCCAAGTCATGGGTCAGTTTGGAGGATCACCAACTGAGGATCCGCACTCACACTTAAAATCTTTTTTGGAAATGACTGATTCCTTTCAGTTACAAGGTGTGAGTGATGAAGCATTAAGACTAAGACTTTTTCCCTTTTCACTAAGGGATAAGGCGAAGTCATGGCTGAACTCGCATGCACCTCACTCGATAACCACTTGGCAAGAACTTGCCGATAAATTTTTGCAAAAATACTTTCCTCCAACGAGGAATGTAAGGTTTCGAAATGATATAATTTTGTTTAGGCAAGAAGAAGATGAGGTTGTTTCGGATGCATGGGAACGATTTAAAGATTTACTTCGAAAGTGCCCACATCATGGCATCCCACATTGCATCCAATTAGAGACCTTTTACAATGGTCTTTCCAATGCAGCCAAAATCATCTTAGATGCAACAGTCGGTGGAACATTCACGAGTAAAACCTACAATGAAGGATATCAAATCTTAAAAAAAGTGTCCAACAACAATACCGAGTGGTCCAATCCTAGAGCGGTAGTACCAAAGACCAACACCATCGATTCCGAAGCACTCAAAACCATGAATGCGCAGTTAGTGGCCTTAACAAAAATCGTTTTGAATCAAAATAGAGGCCAAGTCAATTCTGCAACTCATCTAGCCGAAAACCGCTCCCTCTGTGGAGAAGAGCATCTTTTTGACTATTGTCCCGCAAATCCTGAAGCAGTTAATGTTATAGGAACCAACCCAAGAAACAATCCATACTCACAGACTTATAATCCAGGTTGGAGAAACCACCCAAATTTCTCTTGGGCTGGTAATCCAGGACTCCAACCCCACGTGGAGAGTCATACTCAGCAAAGACCACACAATCCCCTTGTATTTCAACAACACCACAGTGGGCAGTCCCCACATCACAGTGGGCAGTCCTCACAGAACTTTCACCAAGGACAGTCCTCACAACCATACCAACCACGATCCAATCAACCAGCTGAGGTTCAACAATCGATTGAATCTATTCTCAAAGGTTTTATGAATCAAACTCAAGCAGCCATTAGGAACATAGAGACTCAAGTAGGACAACTAGCCGTTGAAGTTAAGAATAGACCACCAGGGACATTACCTAGTGACACCGAACACACTAAGGTGATAGGAAAAGAGCACATCAAGTCCATCACTCTGAGGAGTGGAAAGGATCTGAAAGATATCGTTTTTTAGTCTGATGATTCGCCTCAAATACCCATTGTGGTCACCACAGTGGGCACTTCTCAAGTCACTGTGATCCCCATAGTGGGGACCGACATCCCTGACCTTCCCACTCTTGGACCTGTTCCAAAGCCTACTGTTCCAAAGCCAATACCACAACAAGCTCAGATTGACCCACGAAGTATTCCTTTTCCTGAAAGAATGAAGCCGAAAAATGTCGATGTTCAATTTAAAAAATTCTTAGATATTTTTAAACAACTTCACATTAACATACCCTTGGTAGAGGCTCTCGAGCAAATGCCAAGCTATGTTAAATTTTTAAAGGATATTTTGAACAAAAAAAGAAAGTTGGGTGAGTTTGAGACTGTGGCTTTGACCGAAGAATGTAGTGCCCTCCTAACTAGCAAGATCCCACCTAAGTTGAAAGACCCGGGTAGTTTCACCATTCCGTGCACAATAGGAGGACAAGAAGTAGGTCAAGCACTCTGTGATTTAGGAGCTAGTGTCAATTTGATGCCATTGTCTATTTTTAACAAGTTAGGTATTAGAGAGGCCAGACCCACAACCGTGACTTTACAACTAGCCGACCGGTCCATTGCTTACCCAAAGGGAAAAATAGAAGACGTTTTGGTCCAAGTGGATAAATTTATCTTCCCTGCCGATTTTCTAGTTCTAGATTATGAGGCCGATAAAGAGATCCCAATCATCTTAGGACGTCCGTTTCTTGCAACCGGACGAACTTTGATTGATGTGCACAAAGGAGAACTCACGATGAGAGTTAATGACCAAGAGGTAACATTTAATGTGTTTAAATCCCTTAAGTATATAGACACCGAAGACTGCTTTGCTTTAAGTTCGATTTATGGATCCTACAGTCTTTGCACAGTGCCCACAGTGGGACATACAGTGCCCACAGTGGGGAGTGAGAGTGAGCACTCCGACCTTGAAAGTGATGACACTTTTGAGGATGAGTATAACGAAATAGTGGCAGCCTTTGAACCTTTGGATTTTAAGGACAGAAATGTTCAGCCCCCTTCAATAGAACAACCTCCCGAGTTAGAACTTAAACCATTGCCTTCCCACTTGAAATATGCTTATCTTGCTAAGGATAATAAAATTCCCGTTATTATCTCTTCCAAACTTAGCGAGAAATAAGAACAACGTCTGATTGATTTGTTGATGAAGCATAAGAAAGCAATTGGTTGGACCATAGCGGACATTAGAGGTATTAGCCCCTCTTTATGTCAACATAAGATTAACTTGGAGAGTGACCACCATGCAAAAGTTCAACCTCAAAGAAGGTTGAATCCCATAATGAAGGAGGTAGTGAAGAAAGAAGTTTTGAAGTGGTTAGACGCCGGTATCATCTACCCAATAGCTAGTAGCAATTGGGTGAGCCCCGTCCAATGTGTCCCTAAAAGGGAGGGACGACCGTAGTAGAAAACGAAAAGAACGAACTCATCCACACTAGGACTGTCACGGGGTGGCGAATATGCATGGACTATAGACAACTCAACCTAGCCACTAAGAAATACCATTTTCCCCTACCTTTCATCGACCAAATTCTTGATAGGTTAGCGGGAAATGAATTTTACTGTTTTCTAGATGGATACTCCGGATACAACCAAATCCATATCACCCCCGAGGACCAAGAAAAGACCACCTTTACTTGTCCCTACGGTACTTTTGCATTCCGGAGAATGCCATTTGGATTGTGTAATGCCCCCGCCACTTTCCAACGTTGTATGATGGCCATTTTTACCGACATGATTGAGGACACCATAGAAGTGTTTATGGATGACTTTTCTGTGATAGGGACATCATTTGACAACTGCCTAGGAAATCTAGAAAAAAGCCTAGTGAGATGTGAGACCCACGACCTTATTTTAAATTGGGAAAAATGCCATTTTGTGGTAGAATAAGGTATTGTCCTAGGTCATCTTGTCTCAAAAAGAGGGTTGGAAGTTGACAAAGCCAAGCTTGAGGTAGTGGCACAACTTCCCGAACCCACGACAGTCAAAGGTATTCGAAGTTTTTTGGGTCACGCAGGTTTTTATAGGAGGTTCATCAAAGATTTTTCAAAAATTACCAAACCCCTATGTAACCTGTTGCAGCTTGAAAAAGAATTTATTTTTACCCAAGAATGCCGAGATGCTTTTGAAAAAATCAAAGAGGCCTTAGTTACTGCACCCATAGTGACCACTCCTGACTGGTCACTCCCATTCGAGGTCATGTGTGACGCAAGCGATTGGGCAGTGGGGGCAGTTCTCGGGCAAAAGAAGAACAAAATCTTTCACCCCATTTATTATGCAAGTAAAACACTGATTGAAGCTCAGATTAATTATACTGTCACTGAAGAAGAATTACTTGCGGTGGTGTTTGCTTTTGATCGTTTCAGGTCATATTTGATAGGGACGAAGGTAATAGTGCACACGGATCATGCAGCGATAAAATACTTGATCACCAAGGCTGATTCCAAGCCTCGGTTGATTAGGTGGGTTCTATTGTTGCAAGAATTCGACCTTGAGATCATTGATAGGAAAGGAACAAGCAACCAAATAGCTGACCACTTGTCAAGGCTCGAGAAGATAGTGGGCACTGTTGATCCCACTCCGGTCAAAGAGAATTTTCCCGATGAGCAATTGCTAGCAGCTCAACATCATGAAAATAATATTCCTTGGTATGCTGACATTGCAAACTTTTTAGCAAGTGGACTAAAACCCCACGGGATGAGTGGACAACCATTTAAAAAGTTTTTACATGATACTCGTCAATATGTTTGGGACGATCCTTTCTTATATAAGATAGGGACGGACCAAATATTGAGACGTTGTGTCCACGGGAGTGAGCAACATCATATACTCCAAGGTTGTCACACATCCCACTACGGTGGCCACTTTGGTGGAAACCGCACTGCTGCAAAAATTTTACAAAGTGGGTTCTTTTGGCCCAATGTGTTTAAAGACTCTTTTGCATTTGTGAAAAATTGTGAGCAATGTCAACGCACCGGGAACATTTCACAAAGGAACGAAATGCCTCTTAACAACATTCTAGAGGTAGAACTTTTTGATGTTTGAGGGATCGATTTCATGGGTCCTTTTCCAAATTCAAACAATAATTTTTATATCTTGGTAGCGGTAGACTATGTTTCGAAATGGGTGGAAGCCGTTGCTTGTCATTCTAATGATGCCAACACCGTGGTGAATTTTTTGCATAAAAATATTTTCACCCGATTTGGAACACCACGGGCATTAATTAGTGATGAAGGCACCCATTTTGTAAACAAAGTCATGGCCTCGGTCCTTGCTAAATATGATATACATCATAGAGTGGCCACCGCGTACCACCCGCAAACCAACGGTTTAGCCGAACTTTCAAATCGCGAAATCAAAAGTATTTTAGAGAAAGTCATTAAACCACATTGTAAAGATTGGTCAACCAAACTTGATGATGCTCTTTGGGCCTATCGCACGGCCTACAAAACTCCTTTGGGGATGTCTCCATTTAAATTAGTTTTTGGCAAAGCGTGCCATTTACCGATTGAATTGGAGCACAAGGCATTTTGGGCCCTTAAAGAGCTTAACATGAGTGAGGGTGCTGCGGGAATTAAAAGATGTTTGCAATTACATGAACTAGAGGAGTTGCGTTACCACTCTTATGAAAACGCAAAGTTGTACAAAGAAAAGACCAAGATGTGGCACGATCGAAGAATCAACCATAGGGAATTCATGGAAGGCCAACAGGTTTTATTGTTCAATTCTCGTCTTAAACTTTTTCCGGGTAAGCTAAAATCCCGATGGATGGGACCATACACCGTGGTCAAGGTTAGTCCCTTTGGAACAGTGGAGTTAAAGTCCCCACAGTCTGATCAAACATTCAAAGTCAATGGGCAGAGAGTGAAGCATTTTCTGAATGAAAATGCCCACATTCCATCCCACTCTCCACCCCACTATGGTTAAGAAACATCGGGACCACTTGTAAATATTTTATTTCAGTAGTTTGCTGTTTTTTTATTATTTTTGGTCTTTTTAATTCTGCATGGTAGTTTGTTTTGCATGTGTGTAGGAGAGATTGTCGATTTTTGAAGAAAAGGCCAACAAAAAGCATCGCAGTGGGCAAGAACAAGTCCCTGCGTTCCCCACTGCCAATCTGGCGCATGAAAGGACAAGTTTGGTGGCCTAATGACTGACATACATCACCTTTTTCTTACACAAGATGTCACCTTTTGCTGCCACTTGTCCCTTTTGCCTTGTTCCAAGAAAAAACCATCATTTCTTTTCTCTTTCTACTCCCAACCGTTCCCTCCTTTACCAAAAAGCAAAACAAAACTTTTCAAATCCTAAAACCACTTAACTCCTATCAAAACCACTTTTCTTCTAGACAGTTCAAAATACTCTCTCTTCTTCTCCATTGCTCTCTCACGAACCAAAATCACAAATCCTTCCCAAACCCTAACAATGGCCAGGAGTAAGATATTGAACACGAACCCGGATGCAACCACCCGTGCGGCGGTCTGCCGCAGAACCACCGAGGACCACCAGCCGGAAACTATCACCGGCGACCTGAACGAGCCGCCACCGGTCTCCGGCGACAATCCGATAACCTCTGATGCACCGGACGCAAGTTCCTCTAAACACGAAAGCCCGAAGGCTATGTCTTCTTCACGAGTCTCGGACACCAGCACCATCCATTTCGATACCGAGGCATTACAAGTCGAGGAAGAAGAAAGAAGATTAGAGGAGGAGTTCAATCAGAAAATGGCTGCCATTCGAAAACGAAAAGAGGAAGTCGAAAAGAGGCGAAGAGAGGAGGAGGAAAGAATCCGAAAAGAAGAGGAAGAAATAAGAATAGAGGAAGCAAGGATTAAGGCTGAAAAGAGAGGATTTTCGAAGAGGAAAGAAAGAGGGCTGAGGCAGAGTTATTTATTGAAGAAGAGGAGTTACAAAGGAAGGTTGAAGAAGATTACCAGTACCAGTACAACAAACTTGGAAATGATGTGGAGAGGGATGCAGTTCTGAAAGATGCCCAGAGTGGGGAGAACCCCATTCTTCGAGCCATAAGGAAGAAGGGAGTGGTCACCAGGTCTAAGGTGGCCATGGCACAGAAAGAACCGACCAAGAAGCCAAAAAGACAAGCGTCACGAAAAGGTAAAAATCTCGAACCCTCTTTGAGTTCATCCTCTATGGAAATTGATGTTGGGGATGAACAAATCCAAGCCAAAAACCCACATCAATCAACAGTGGGCACTGAGCATGCCCCCAGTGGGGTGCCCAGGCAGTTTACCACTCCAGAAGTGGCTGCCCACTATGAATGTATTTCAAAATAGAAACTGAACTTAGAGAGGGGTTTCGACCCCGATTTCATTGAGGCCAACCCACTTATTAAAGACCGAATTGTGGCGCAGGATTGGTCGATTATAACCGCTGCCAATCGCCGCGCAAATGCCTCTTTGGTGCGGGAATTTTACGCCGAGGCCTCTCAAGCTAAGGAATCCATTGTAACAGTCCGGGGCAAAACCGTGAATTATACTCCATGAGAGATTAACTTTGTGAGTTTGCGCAGTTTTTAAAGAAAATGACCCCGACGGATGAGGAGCTCGTATTACGAGAATTAGCAGTTGAGGGGAAGCAATGGGATAAAGATGGCAAGAGGAGGTGTCTACACGCTAGCTCCCTCACTATCGAGGCCGCTGTATGGTTCCAATTCCTCCGTGCCTCTTTGTCCCCAACCTCACTTGATACAACTTTGTCAATGCACAAGTGTGCTTTATTATACTGCATTCTCGCTGGGAAAAGGATCAACGTGGGAATTGTTATGTATGCGGCCATTGATCAAGCACGAACCCGAAAGAAGGTAATCTTTCCCCTCCCTTGTCTTATTACTCTATTGATGATAGAAGCAGGTGTACCCTCAGCTGTGGAGGATCAGTGGTTTGATTCCACAAATAACATGAGTGTGGCAACGGTCCGCAAAATGGGAAGATACATCGCCACTCCTCCCAACGAGCCTGCTGAAGATATTCCCACAATGGGGACTGTTAACCCTACTGTGGGCATTGCTGAGGAACACATTGTGCGAACACCTCGTACACCACTCCGTCCAACCGCTGCAGAAAGTTCAAACAACCAAATGGCTGAGATCCTGAGAGCTTTAAAGAAGCTCACATACCGAATTGAGTTGCTGGAAGGCCAGCAAAAGTATCAAAATAGGGTCTGCCAATATTTTTGGATGTATACGAGGGATCGGGATGAAGTGATGGGCCAGATTTTCAAAGAGGCCAACCCGGTGTTAGCAGCTCAACTCCCAGACTTCCCCGAGGACATCTGCCCAACCAACGCAAGTAATGATGAGTTCGAAGAAGTTTCTGCTGAAAGTTCACCAGATGCAACCCCGACTCCTTGAATGGTTTGATTAAAAAAACAATGGTTTCACTCGTTTGCTCCCAAAAACAATTTTAATTTCTGTTTGGTTTATGTTTTATGCCTATGGCTAGGCTTTCTGACAATTTGCTCCATTTTTATTTTGGTTGTGAATGCATGAAATCCTACCGCTAGGTAGGTACTTTTGGGTACTAACGTTTTTATTGTTTGAATGCTTGTTGATTTCGTTTCCATTTCAAGGTACAACTTTCGACTTTCGACTAAAAAAAAATCCCTTTTGTAAGTACAAATCTCAACTTGATACCATGAAATGATATAGGCCGTTTTTCACATCCAAACACAACCCTTTTTGTACCCGCAACCACCTCGTTCGCCCCATATTTCCATGTCACAGTGGGGACACTGTGAACTTTTAAGTTTGAGGTGAGGGAACTTCCAGAGTGACTTCCAGTCTGCCCACAGTGGGGACACTGTGAAGTCTAAGTTTGAGGTGGGTAAAACCATACCCACCTCCCAAAAATAAAAAAAACCCAAAAACAGAAGAAAATCGGAGTGTCACTACGCAAAAATTGATGGTGTGCCTTTTCTGGACCGTCAAAGTGCTCACTCCCAGAAAAAGATGGTGTGCCTATTCTGGACCATCAGAAGAAAAAATAGCCATACCCAAATAAAGCCTGAAAGTGTACGTGCTTACCCTTGCAAAATACAAAACACCCACTTCTTGAAATAAAAATCTTAAAGCGAGATCTTCGGCCCATGTTTGGAAATACTTGCCAAAACCCTTGGGAAAATATTCAAAGCCATAAACCCTTCGAACCCAAGAAAGCCCTATTGATCAATGGTAAACAAGGGAAAGATTTCGTCAAGTATAAAAGTGAAGTTTTTAAGTTTGGAACCGAAGGAAGTATCGGAGGAAGGAGATCAACACCCATTCAAAGCGAGAAATAAGTAAGTACCTGAAACTCTGAGTGCACAATTTCATTTTATTTTTATTCTTTCTTTTTATTACTTGGGGACAAGTAATGGTTTAAGTTTGAGGTTGTGATAACTCTATTTTTAGAGTTATTATTTTCTTTTATTTTACATATTATTTTGTCAATTTTAGCCATTTTCACTTCTCAAAACCCCCATTCTTGGTATATTTCACGAAAACGAGCAAAAAGAGTGAACCATAGTCTTTAATAAATTATTTGGTGGAATTTGGTTGTTTTTCACGTTTTATCCGCAGTGACTTGCGGAGTGCCCACTCCGGATCCCAGTATCAAGCTGACGAGAAGCAAAAAGAAAAAGAAACTACTAGGTGGGATGTAAATATTCTGGAGAAAGGAAGGTTCAGAGGGCAGGTCAAAATGAGCTGGAAAAAGTACAAAGACACCTTCCTTAAAAATGAATAGTAAAAAGTACAACTACTTTGTCCTTAAAGTGGCTTTTGGCAAAAGGTGAAGAGACCCCTTGGGTAGAGACTTCATGGAGCTGATTACTGTGGGGTACTATTCAAAGGACAAGCCCATTGTTTGTACCCATGCTTTCTCCTTGTATAAAAAGGGACCTTGGCTACCATTTATTGCATTAACTTTTCTAGTAGTTTTTTGTAGATGTTTTATGTTGGTATATGCTTGTTTAGTCTTGAATTCTCTCAACTACCACATTAGTGTAGCTTTAGTTCTTTATTTTACTGCATTAGTTAACTTTAAATCTCTGTATTTCTTTCTTGTAATTCGTAATACACAGTGACAGGGGCGAATTCTCGTTCCCCACTGTGGGCTAAATTCAAGTCACTTTCAGTTTTATTATGTGCAACTTCTACTCTTTTGCTTTCTTTACTTTAGTTATGGGCTAAACATCCTTATGGATGTAGGAAGGAGAAGTACCTGGATTTTATTAAAAATGCTTGAGTAATCTTTATACTTGGAATATTTGTTGTTTTGGTCATTCATTCTCGATTCATGCCCAAGGATGCGAACAAGCCGATCACTTGAAAGGATCTAATATCTAGTTCTTAACTCAGAAATGAGTAGAACGCAGTGACACGAGCTTGGATGATGCTAGGGGATTCGAAAGAATTCTTATGACACTTACGAAAGTGAGGTCGGCACAGTGAGCTAATCTCATCCCACTGGAGTAGTAGGCAAGCTAGTTGGTGTATCTAAAAACACTTAGAGTATTTGTCTCTACACATTCCATCGAGGCCTGAAAAGGTCCATTTTTGAGATTATCATTGACAAAACAATAAATACTAAGAGTATAGGATTTTTATCCTAACGGTGTTAGTATTTTGTAACCAGGCTTTTCTAGCGAAAATGTCCACCTCGAATACAAGGATCACTTTTAAAATCAAGTATTTAGTATAAAATCTAGGGAAAATCTAACCTACATTCCTTCTTCTAAATCTTTAGTAAATCGTTAAAAGTAGCTATTTCACCAAACAAACCAAAGTATTATTTTCTTCTGTTATTGAAACCTGTAAAAGGAGCTCATGAGAACCGTATTGTCTTGATTGTCCAGTCTCTGTGGATTCGATTCTGGTATTTTACCAACTATTACTTGCTGTGACGATCATAGTGGACAGTGTACACTTGCACTTCCCACTGTGGACAGTTTGCAACCCACTGCGATTAAAACACATATTTCGCACGTACCAAGTGTATAGAGGTTTTATGGAGAGGAAAACTGAGATTGAGAAGGGGTAGAGGAGGGATGCAGAGTAAGGAAATAGTAGATATTGTACCTGACAAACTGGCTTTGTCTGAAGGATGGACAGATTGCCTTCTGCAGCGAGGCCTTTGTTTTTGCCTTTATCAGCTTCAGATGCTGCAGGTTTTGTCTTTGTCGTCTCCCCTGATGGTTCTTTTATTACGACCCCTTTTTGAGCTGGGCAGTCTGGATAGGCTGGATGAAGAAGAAATCGTCATCATCGTCATCATCATCATCATCATCATCATCATTTTTAGGGGATGATGAAGGTTCATTATCAGAGATGTCGACGGCTTCATCGTCTTCAGCTTCTTCTTTATCAGATTCATCCTCGTCAGCATAAGGTTCGGTAACATCAGCAACATCTTCGAGTTGCTCTTCGAATTTCTCCCCCTCAGATTCAGAGGGAGGTTTCTCGGTTCCCTCAGGGTTTTCAACTCCCTGAGGTTGTTCAGTAAAGGTAGCAGCAGCAACAATTTCATTTGTCTCCCCCTCAACATTATGGGGAAGACCTTCGTCGTTCTTTTCCCCCTCTTCCACATGATGAGTGGGGGAGGTAATGGAAGTATCAGCAGCAGCATCATGAGAGTCACTGTCTTCTTGGCCAGTGAATCCTATGAGGATTTCAATCACTGTGAGTCTGTCTTCTAGGCCAGAAACAGCAGGATTGAGGCTTTGAAGATTCTCTCGATCAGCCTGAGTGAAGTGAGAAGGGGCGCACGTTGGGACGTTCAGGCGATCGAGTACTTGCTGAAGCAGATCTTTGACCGTAGAGACCTCATTCTTGATTGTGGAGACCTCACCCTTAAGAGAACCAACCTCTGTCTTCAATGATGTGACTTCATTGGACAGAGTGGTGAGGTTTGTTGTGAGAGAAGTGTTGGTGAGGTTGAGATCGTTGACGATTGTGGAGTTGGCAGCGAGAGTAGAAGCAAACTGAGCAATGCTACCATCCACCTTCTCCAGATCAGCACTGGAGGCTTTCTTATCAACAATCTCGGTCATCTTTTTGAGATTTTCTCCAGCGTCTGTAACCGCTGAAGAGTTGGTGGAGAGAGTTGTGTTTTAAGAGTCCACCTTTGTCACCAGATCTTTCAGGGAGTCTTGAATATCTCCCAAATTAGGACCTGAAAAAGTTATTAGCTTATGAACAGAGGAAATCTCAGAAGTTTGGGGTTGTGAGAGAGGAATGTGTGTGGTTTTGTGTATACCTGCAGGCTGGTTGGCGAAGTTGTCAAAACCTCATAGACCTGAGTAGTGTTCCATGTCACCTTCGAGAGTGCCTTGGCGCATGGAGGTGCCTGCAGATCCTATATTTGCATCCATCATCATATGTAAAGTATCAGCAGCTGAGTCATGTATGATGACGGGCGTTCCTGAGAACGGTGGAAAAATTGGTGGAGTGTCCAAAGAAATGGTGGGAGGAGCGATGGTTGAGAAGAGGGATTTGGTGCATGGTTCAGCGATGGATTCACTGATGAATACTTCTTTAGTCCTTAGAAGGTCTGAAGGAGAGGGGTTCTGGTCCAAGTTTATAACCTCAGTGTTTAGAGACGGTGAGGTTGGGATTGAAGGGGTGGCTTGAGCAGTTGTGGCAGAGCGTACCACGAAACTATCCAGCGACTCGTGTACACGATGAGTCGTGGAGTCTTCAGCCGTTGATGGCTTGGAGGGTTGCTCCTTGGTTTTCTTGATCCTTTGGGAATCAAGTTGGGAAGTAGAGTGTTTCCTTTTACGAGAAGGAGTGGAGGGTGCAGCCTGGGTATCAGCGGTGGGGATTTCCGCTGAGGTAGCTGCAGAAATAGAAGAAGGAGGATTGAGATGAGTTAAGAGATTAGAGAGACGTACCTCGTTTGGCATGGGGCTGAAGTCTAGTACCTTAGGGCCAACCTGAGAGAGTCTCAGATCACCCTCTTTTGGGTATTTATACCCGAGTCCTTTTAGAAAGACGACGCTAATGAAACGGGGGTATGGAACGCATGTTGGTCTATCAGCCATGTCTACTCTGAACGCCAAATCATCATAGATGATCGATGCCCAGTCTATATGGAGACCTTTCAGCAATGCATATCCCATGGCTTGCTGAGGTTGAGCGGCTTGATCAGAGGAGCCGGTTTTCGCTGTCATGCAGCTTATCAGGTGAGCGAAGATGAAGTTCATCTCGCTGGGCATCATGGACTTTTTGATTGCGGTCAACTTCTTCTCTGGTTTTTCATCTCTCCCAGTTCCCCATACGTACTTCATTGCATCAAAGAATGCAAAGATTAGTTCCCTATCAGCATGTTTCTTGGGGTTTGGTAGAGGAACAAAGGGTTTTTCTTTGGTAGCGGTAGGGAGGTTCAGTGCACACCTGATAATGGCAGGGTTGATTTTGGTGGTGCCAAATTTGGTATCACAGAGGATGGTGTCCATGAGTTTCTTTGGGTCTTTGGCAGAGGGTACCTGAGCTCGTCTGGCAGAATACCAGAACTGAGCTAGAAGAGAACGATGAGCAGGGGGTGCGATGGTAAGAGCTGTTGAAATGGGGCAAGTTTTAAGAAATTTCACAGCATCATCAAGATGTGTGACAGGTTTCTTTTGAGGAAAATCGAACAGCGCATATTGGTTGTTAGGTTGAAAAGTAACCTTATCAAGGTTGAACTTGGCCTGAGGAGCCTTGGTGATAACCACTTTGTCAGCAGTAGAGGGGGGGTTTGTGGAAGGAGCTTCAGAGGATGCCATTGTTGTGTAACACATGTAAACATGAAGAAGATAAACAAAAACAATCTTAATGTGGAAAGATTTGCCATACAGATGTTTTTGAATTTTGTCCATTTCATTCAGACAAAAAAATGTCTTAATGAAGATTAGGGTTTTTCTTGTTTTGAAAAAGAAATACAAAACATAGAGAACATTTTTTTTCCAGTTTATGTTTGAAGGAAAGATTCTGGAAAAGCATATGAAGAACAAGTTTAAGATTTTGAAAATAAACTTGAAGAACAACCATGAAGATTGTGTCCATAAAATCATGAAAAGAAACTGATTTCATTTTAAAAAGGTTTCTTTTGTTTGATCTGTTAATAACAAGAATAAGATCAAAAACAAGTTTATACAAGGTAAATAACAAGAAATTTAACCTTAGATGAAGACGAACAAGTTCTTGAAAAACGAAGAGTTCAAGATGCAACAGTAATTCTTTGCTTGAAAGAGAAGTTATTCGCGTAAAGGAAAAAATATAAACTCGAAAGGGTTTATATAATGAGAGTAGAGAGAGAAAAACTATGAGCGAGAAAAGTTTTTCATGATGACACGGACACGTGTTTGCATTTGATTGGATGGTAAACGAAACGTGCAAACGTGTGTCAGAAAAAGATCGTGCCAGGGTTTATCCGTTTGATTACGTCACAAACGTCCTTTCATATTTTAGGATGTCTCTGAGTGTTTTGAAAACTCAGGGACATTTTGAAAACATGAAGCACTGAATAGAAATATCAGTTGTTTTTAGAAATTTCAAAATATTGTTGATAAGGAAAAGACATTCAACGATACAATTTGTTTTGAAATCTTTTAGTTCTTAGGCGAACGTCAGTGAGCAAAAGAGAACGTACCTTGATATCAGCAAATCAATTTTGTTCAGAGAGTAGATAATAGGATGGGTTATACAAGTTGGTTTTATCCTTTTACTGATCAAATGCGAACTGCTGAAGATTTTTTTTCTTCTAAGTTCAACATTCCAAGCTCGCTGATGAGAAAGTTGAATCTTGTCTCATCAAGAGGTTTGGTAAAAAGATCAGCTAACTGAAAGTCAGTTGGGATAAAATGAAGTTCTATATCACCATTCATCACATGATCTCTGATGAAATGATACCTGATTTCGATGTGTTTGGTCTTTGAGTGTAGCACTGGATTATTAGCTATAGTGATGGCACTAGTGTTGTCGCAGTAGATTGGAATCTTTGAGAGCTGAAGGTCATAGTCCAGTAGTTGATTTCTCATCCACAAGACCTGAGAACAACAGTGTAACACCTCGAAAATTCCATTGTAATTAATAGTAGATAAATTGTATTTTGGTACAATTTATTTTTGAGAAAATTAACTTGGAGGGTTGATTTGTCTTTAGTTGAAAGTTTGGGGTGAAAGGTGTTTTTTTGGGTAATGACTCATGTTTGTGACATGAGGTGTCACATTAGGATTTAATCAGTATTTGGTAATACTGAGTTTTGTTTTGTATTCTAAAAAAAAGGAAACAGAGAAATAGAGAGAGATAGAACGTGACAGAGAGATAGACGAAAGGAATAAAAGAAGAGGAGAAATCAGTTGGGGATTTGTGGTAAGAATTTGTTTTCTTATCTGTTTTGTTCATCTCCATAGATTTTTAAGTGGTAGTATTTTGTCCAGATTTCTTTAAGTTGTGGATTAAGCTGTCCATTAAGCTCTGTTGTGAAACAGTGTTCAAGATAAGCCAAAAGTGTTCAGATCATCTTAAAAGGTGAGTTTATTCAACTCTCTTTAAAATTAAGCAATTAGAATGGTAATAGATATGTTTTCTTTGGGATTGAATCATCTGTAGGCTTAATTTGCTAAGAAAATCGATACTGGTTTAAAGTTGTGAAAGAGACGATGAACAGTACACTTTGCGCAAGCTTTGGCTGCGCAAAGTGATAGAATTCGCAAGCATGGCTTGCGAGTTTTGAAGAATTCGCAAGCGTGGCTTGCGAGTTTTGAAGAATTCGCAAGCGTGGCTTGCGAGTTTTGAAGAACTCGCAACAGTGGGTTGCGACTTTTGAGCTTTTCGCAACTTTGGCTTGCGAAAAGTGTAGCTTTTCGCTACAGTGGCTTGCGAAATCTTTGGACTTTCAGTAGCAGTTTGAAGCTTTTATGTGAAATGCAATCTGATACTTATATGCTATTTGTTATATGATTATAACTCGGAATTTGATACGAAAGCCATGATATGAATAATTGTAAAGGACTTATTTATGAGTCCGATCATATAGTTAACATTTGAGATGTTGATCCCGGATGCTAATTAGCAAAAATGGGGATAATTATTGTAATTAATATTCTGTATATAGACATATAGAATATATGATGTATCGTACAATCTTAGTATACGATAGAAAGAGAGATGATGCACAGTTATTGTGTTGCGTTAACTAGAAATAGACATCCGGTCATCAGAGGGCCACTTAGTACGGTTTAATGGGAACCGTTTATCAGCCATTGACCGAAGGGATGTAATTTCTAGTGGTTGAGTGTATCTTGGATTACCAGAGGGCCCTTGTTGATAAGCGCGATATAAATTAAATCCCATTTGGGGGCCAGTGTTCAAGATGGTGAGAAAAGTGAAATGTGGAATAGGCAGACACTGAGTTTGTAATTCCCATTTCAGACGGAAGGTTTGAGATCTTCAAATTTTAGGGAAGTTCAGAGATAGGCATAAAGTAATTTGTAATCTCTACTTCCGGACTAAGAAATAAGCAGGTATAGAAACTGTAATTTCTTTGGATGGAAGTTACTTATAATCTGGTATGATTTATAGTAATTCTTGTTGATATTATTACGACTAGATGAATTAGTCATAAGGATGGGAGTTGGGTGGATTCCTGTTGTTGAAAGAGCTTTGGTACGGTAAGATGGTTGATAACAGGTTTGATATATCTGTTAATATTTTAGTTGTTAAATTTTAATTTGATTTGAATATTCTCACTAGGCAAAAGCCTAATGTTTCAAATTAAATTTTCTTACCAGGTATAAGCTCGGGGAAATAGTCGGGGGAAGTGAGATGCAGTAACTGGAAGAAATCAGACTTATAGATGTTAAAGGATCAAGATCTTCTTTTGATGATTTTTGGGACGCAAGCTTAGATAATCTAGTAATCTGATGATGTTGATATGATTAGATTAGTAAGATTATTCAAGTTAGATGTTTATGTACATATAAAACTTTACTTTTGATCCTTTGGTCATAAAAGTCTGATATTTTGATGGTCATAACTTGTGAATCTTGAGGTTTAAATTGGCCCTAATTTTTAGGGTGTTACAGTATGGTATCAGAGCAGTAGTTTAAGTGAACTAGGTATGATATTGAGATGCCTAGACTTAAGTTGTGATGAAATTAAGTTATGATTTGCGAGAGATGGGTAGAATTGCTAAGACCTGGTAGTCTTAGGGTTGACTGAAATACACGAAATTAGTACTGTAACGATGGTAACGAGAATTCTCATGTATAATATGTTCGCAATTTCAATTAGCTACTGTTATTATGGATATATTGTTACATAAGCATGCTTGTTTCTCCATTGTTACATTGACTGATTAGTGATAAAGTACGTTTAGTATGTTTAGAATTCTATTTAACCATTTGTATGGTTATTTGTGTCTGTTCAGAGCAATGGCGAATACGCCACCTAGAGAAGGAGTTGGAACTGATGAAGCAAAAGTGAGTAATATGCATAATACACCAAGAAAATTTCTTTCTTTGGGAGGTATGCATACTCCAGCTCAAAGGGTGGGTACAAGCAATGTTAGTCAGACGGCAGAGTCTGGTATGGAGGCAAGAATAATAGAGAGCGTATCAAGAATGATGAATGCTTCGGTAGAAAGACAAGCTGAGTTGATGAACGCCTCCATGGAGAGACAAACCGAAATGTTTATGAAGTTGTTCAATGAAAGGAATGTAGAACCAAGACGTCAAGTAATTGATACTGGAGTGATAAATCCGACGGGTAATCCAAGGCCAGAAGTGGAACGAAGGGTAGAAAGATTTTGTTCTTACAAAACATTTCTGAGCTGCAAGCCGTCTGAATTTAAAGGGGAAGATAGTCCAGTTGCATGTATGAATTGGCTGCGGGAAATAGAGCAAGCTTTCCGAGCCTGTGAATGTGCAGAAGGATCAAAAGTCAGATTTGCCTCTCAGATGTTAAGAGGTAATGCTTTGAACTGGTGGAATGTTTTGACAGCTTCTTTAGCGACACCTATGTTAAATGTCATGACATGGGGAATGTTTAAAGAAAAGATACTGAAAGAGTATTGTAATGAACATGAGATGGATCGGATAGAAGAACAATTTAGAAATCTCAAGAAGGGTAACATGTCGGTGAGAAGATATACAGAATTATTTATGGAGAAACTGAACTTGGTAGGGCACATGGCTCCTGCTGAAAAAGATAAAGTTAAAGCATACTTGAAAGGGTTGTCGGCCGAGATGATGTCCCGAGTGCGAAATTCAAAGGCTGAAACACTCAGGGAAACGATTGAAGAGGCCAAGTTGATAGAGGAGATGTATGCCAGAGATAAGGAAGAGAAGGCTCATGTTGGTGATAAAAGAAAGTGGGAAGGACGTTCTGATTCTTCTCAAAAACTTAGATTGTTTGGTAAAAACATACGTTCAGATTCTCGAAAGGAACCCAGCTGGTGTCCGAAGTGTAAAAGTAAGCATTTTGGGCAATGTCGAGCAGGCGGACCAGAATGTTTTAAGTGTGGAAAGACGGGGCACATTGCAATCAATTGTTCAATGCCGGGTATTATGTGTTTTGAATGTAAACAACCGGGGCATACTCGTAAAGATTGTCCAAAGCTGAAGAAGGAAGGAGAACAGGGAAAGAAGACGGCTATTCCTAAACCAATAGGACGAGCGTTTAATATGACAGCTGAGGAGGCAAGAGGATCCAAAGATGTCGTCTCTGGTACATTCTTTATAAATTCCATACCTGCTCATGTGTTATTTGATTGTGGTGCAAATTATTCGTTTGTATCCAAAGGGTTCTATGGTAAGTTAGCTATGCCTATCACTACTTTAGGAGATGCCTTAGTAGTTGAGGTAGCTAATGGGGGTCAAGTTTTGGTTGGTGAAAGAATTGACGGCTGTACAATTCAGATAGATGATACAAAGTTTCCAATTAACATGTTGTTAATGGAAATTGGAGGATTTGATGTTATTGTGGGTATGGACTGGTTAACTGATAACCAAGCAGAAATAATATGTGCCAAGAAGTTGATCCGAATCCCGATGGTTGATCAAGATGATGTATTTATTTATGGGGAAAACAGAAGGGAGAAGTACATTTGATCTCAGTTGCAAAAGCACGTAAATGTTTATCGAAAGGATGTTCGTCGTATGTGGCCTACGTTTTAGATGCAAAATCAGAAAAGAAGCCGATACGAGACATCAAAGTAGTATGTGATTTTCCGGATGTATTCCCAGATGATCTTCCAGGTTTACCTTTGGAAAGGCAAGTAGAGTTCCGTATTGATCTAATTCCTGGAGCAGCACCAATAGCTCGTGCACCGTATCGTTTGGCGCCAGCAGAGATGAAAGAGATGATGTCACAATTGCAGGAGTTATTAGACAAAGGCTTTATTAGACCGAGTTCTTCACCTTGTGGAGCTCCGGTGCTGTTTGTTAAAAAGAAAGATGGAACTATGAGAATGTGCATAGATTATCGGGAATTGAATAAAGTGACAATCAAGAACAAGTATCCGTTGCCACGAATTGATGACTTGTTTGATCAGTTGCAAGGTGCGGGATGTTTTTCTAAAATTGATCTGAGGTCGGGGTATCATCAAGTCCGAGTAAGGGATGAAGATATTCCGAAGACTGCTTTTAGAACAAGGTATGGGCATTATGAATTCCTCGTGATGCCATTTGGTTTGACTAATGCTCCAGCAATATTCATGGATTTGATGAATAGAGTGTGTCGGCCCTTTCTAGACAAGTTTGTCATTGTATTTATTGATGACATACTAGTCTATTCAAAGAATGAAAATGATCACGAGTGTCACCTTCATGAAGTTTTGGAAGTGTTGAGAAAAGAGAAATTGTATGCAAAATTCTCAAAATGTGAATTTTGGTTAAAAGAAGTACATATTCTGGGTCATGTGATTTCTGCTGAAGGTGTGAAAGTGGATCCAGCCAAGATAGAAGCAATGATGAATTGGGAGACTCCAAAGAATGCATCTGAAATAAGAAGTTTCTTGGGTTTGGCTGGGTATTATCGGAGGTTTATTCAAGATTTCTCGAAGATTGCTTCTGCTTTGACAGTGTTAACTCGTAAAAATGTAAAGTTTGTCTGGACTGAAAAGCAAGATTCAGCTTTCAAGACTTTAAGGCAGAAGTTGTGTGAAGCTCCTGTTTTAGCACTGCCAGAAGGTACAGATGATTTCGTAGTATACAGTGATGCTTCAAAGATGGGTCTAGGATGTGTATTGATGCAAAGAGGCAAGGTAATTGCTTATGCATCAAGGCAATTGAAAGAACATGAAAAGAAATATCCTACTCATGATCTGGAATTAGCTGCAGTGGTGTTTGCTTTGAAACTATGGCGTCATTATCTGTATGGAACGAAGTGTACTCTTTATACTGATCATAAGAGTTTAAAACATGTCTTCGATCAGAAAGAGTTAAATATGAGGCAGAGACGATGGCTTGAATTACTTAAAGATTACGATTGTGAACTGCATTACCATCCTGGTAAAGCAAATGTCGTAGCTGATGCCTTGAGCAGGAAGGAGTATAATGGTTGTCTGAAGTCAACTAATGCTAGAATTGATGTAATGTCAAGTCTGATTGAACGAATAAAGGATGCTCAAACGGAAGCTCTTTTGGAAGAAAATTTAAAAGCTGAAGTTATGGCCAAACAACGGTTTCAACTGACAGAAGATAGTCACAGGGTGAAATTATTTCGAGGTCGTGTTTGGGTACCAAGAATAGGTGGGAATCGAGAATTGATTATGGAAGATGCTCACAAATCTAAGTATTCCATTCACCCTGGGAGTACTAAGATGTATAGGGATCTGAAGCTACACTATTGGTGGCCAACTATGAAGTTAGATGTGGCTCGATGTGTAGAAAAGTGTGGAACCTGTTCTTTAGTTAAAGCTGAACATCAAAAGCCATACGGAAGTTTTCAATCTTTGGAAATTCCGGAGTGGAAATGGGATAAGATTACTATGGATTTCGTGACGAAGTTACCAAAGACGCAAAGAGGTAACGACACTATATGGGTAATTGTTGACAAGTTAACAAATAGTGCTCATTTTCTTGCTATGAAAGAAGCTTCACCGATAGAAAAGTTGGCGAAGTTGTATATTGACGAAGTGGTGTCAAGACATGGTATACCAGTGTCTATTGTTTCTGATCGTGATAGTCGGTTTACATCAAGGTTTTGGCAGTCACTTCAAGAAGAGTTGGGTACGAAATTGAATTTGAGTACCGCGTATCATCCACAAACGGACGGTCAAAGTGAAAGAACTATTCAGACGTTGGAAGATATGCTAAGAGCATGTATATTAGATTTTGGAGGTAATTGGGATACGCATTTACCATTAGTGGAATTTGCGTATAACAATAGTTATCATTCTAGTATCGGAAGAGCGTCGTTTGAAGCCTTGTATGGTAGAAAGTGTAGAACTCCAGTATGTTGGTTAGAAGCTGGAGAGAAACAGTTTTCCGGACCGGAAATGGTACAACAAACGGCTGATAAAGTGAAGGAAATCCGACAACACATGAAAGCGGCTAAGGATAGACAGAAGAGTTATGCTGATCTAAAAAGGAGACCAAAAGAATTTCAAGTTGGGGAGCGGGTTATGTTGAAAGTATCTCCGTGGAAAGGTGTAATTCGTTTTGGAAAGCGTGGGAAGTTAAGTCCTCGTTTTCTAGGACCTTTCACTATCACTAAGAGAATTGGTCAGCAAGCGTATCAATTAGATCTACCATCTGAATTAGAAGGAATCCATAACACGTTTCACGTATGTTATCTTCGAAAGTGTTTAGCCGAAGAAAAGGACGTAATTCCAATTTCTGATGTAAAGGTGGATGAGAAGAGTCGGTGTGTTGAAGAGCCAGAAGCAATACTGGAAAAGTTTGTTCGGAAGTTGAGAAGTGGCAAAGAGGTGCCTATGTTGAAAATACAATGGAAACATCATCGAGGTAGTAACGTAACTTTAGAGTCAGAGGAAGTTATGAAGAAAAGATACCCTCAATAGTTTGTTTAGTTTGATTTCGGGGACGAAATCCTTTTCAAGTTGGGGAGTATTGTAACACCTCGAAAATTCCATTGTAATTAATAGTAGATAAATTGTATTTTGGTACAATTTATTTTTGAGAAAATTAACTTGGAGGGTTGATTTGTCTTTAGTTGAAAGTTTGGGGTGAAAGGTGTTTTTTTGGGTAATGACTCATGTTTGTGACATGAGGTGTCACATTAGGATTTAATCAGTATTTGGTAATACTGAGTTTTGTTTTGTATTCTAAAAAAAAAGGAAACAGAGAAATAGAGAGAGATAGAACGTGACAGAGAGATAGACGAAAGGAATAAAAGAAGAGGAGAAATCAGTTGGGGATTTGTGGTAAGAATTTGTTTTCTTATCTGTTTTGTTCATCTCCATAGATTTTTAAGTGGTAGTATTTTGTCCAGATTTCTTTAAGTTGTGGATTAAGCTGTCCATTAAGCTCTGTTGTGAAACAGTGTTCAAGATAAGCCAAAAGTGTTCAGATCATCTTAAAAGGTGAGTTTATTCAACTCTCTTTAAAATTAAGCAATTAGAATGGTAATAGATATGTTTTCTTTGGGATTGAATCATCTGTAGGCTTAATTTGCTAAGAAAATCGATACTGGTTTAAAGTTGTGAAAGAGACGATGAACAGTACACTTTGCGCAAGCTTTGGCTGCGCAAAGTGATAGAATTCGCAAGCATGGCTTGCGAGTTTTGAAGAATTCGCAAGCGTGGCTTGCGAGTTTTGAAGAATTCGCAAGCGTGGCTTGCGAGTTTTGAAGAACTCGCAACAGTGGGTTGCGACTTTTGAGCTTTTCGCAACTTTGGCTTGCGAAAAGTGTAGCTTTTCGCTACAGTGGCTTGCGAAATCTTTGGACTTTCAGTAGCAGTTTGAAGCTTTTATGTGAAATGCAATCTGATACTTATATGCTATTTGTTATATGATTATAACTCGGAATTTGATACGAAAGCCATGATATGAATAATTGTAAAGGACTTATTTATGAGTCCGATCATATAGTTAACATTTGAGATGTTGATCCCCGATGCTAATTAGCAAAAATGGGGATAATTATTGTAATTAATATTCTGTATATAGACATATAGAATATATGATGTATCGTACAATCTTAGTATACGATAGAAAGAGAGATGATGCACAGTTATTGTGTTGCGTTAACTAGAAATAGACATCCGGTCATCAGAGGGCCACTTAGTACGGTTTAATGGGAACCGTTTATCAGCCATTGACCGAAGGGATGTAATTTCTAGTGGTTGAGTGTATCTTGGATTACCAGAGGGCCCTTGTTGATAAGCGCGATATAAATTAAATCCCATTTGGGGGCCAGTGTTCAAGATGGTGAGAAAAGTGAAATGTGGAATAGGCAGACACTGAGTTTGTAATTCCCATTTCAGATGGAAGGTTTGAGATCTTCAAATTTTAGGGAAGTTCAGAGATAGGCATAAAGTAATTTGTAATCTCTACTTCCGGACTAAGAAATAAGCAGGTATAGAAACTGTAATTTCTTTGGATGGAAGTTACTTATAATCTGGTATGATTTATAGTAATTCTTGTTGATATTATTACGACTAGATGAATTAGTCATAAGGATGGGAGTTGGGTGGATTCCTGTTGTTGAAAGAGCTTTGGTACGGTAAGATGGTTGATAACAGGTTTGATATATCTGTTAATATTTTAGTTGTTAAATTTTAATTTGATTTGAATATTCTCACTAGGCAAAAGCCTAATGTTTCAAATTAAATTTTCTTACCAGGTATAAGCTCGGGGAAATAGTCGGGGGAAGTGAGATGCAGTAACTGGAAGAAATCAGACTTATAGATGTTAAAGGATCAAGATCTTCTTTTGATGATTTTTGGGACGCAAGCTTAGATAATCTAGTAATTTGATGATGTTGATATGATTAGATTAGTAAGATTATTCAAGTTAGATGTTTATGTACATATAAAACTTTACTTTTGATCCTTTGGTCATAAAAGTCTGATATTTTGATGGTCATAACTTGTGAATCTTGAGGTTTAAATTGGCCCTGATTTTTAGGGTGTTACAAACAGCTTCCAGCAGCTACGTACTCAGCTTCAGTGGTTGAGGTGGACACTGAATTTTGCTTTTTTACTTGTCCAACTCACCAGCTTTCCACCCAGGAGCTGACAGCCTCCTGTGGTGCTTTTCCTATCCAATTTGCAACATGCAAAATCACTATCTGAATAGGCGATTAAATCAAACCCTGAGTCTTTGGGATACCAAAGACCTAGGTTAGGAGTACCCTTAAGGTATCGGAAAATTCGCTTTACAGCGATCATATGAGATTCCTTAGGTTCAGCTTGATATCGTGCACACAAACAGGTTGCGTACATAATATCAGGTCGGCTAGCTGTGAGATATAAGAGAGAGCCGATCATTCCACGGTACGTTGTGACATTAACAGGTATTCTAGAAGAATCTTTGTTTAGTGTCAGCGGTGGTGCCATAGGGGTTTTCATAGCTGAACTCTGAGTTAAATCAAATTTCTTCAGCATATCTTTAACATACTTTCCCTGATTAATGAAAGTTCCCTTTTCATTTTGCTTTATCTGAAGACCCAAGGAAATATGTTAGCTCACCCATCATGCTCATTTTATATTCTGCTTTCATCCTTTCATTGAAACGAGTACAAAGGTCAGGTTTAGTAGAACCAAATATAATATCATCGACATATATTTGTACGAGAATAATATGACCTTTTACTTTCCTGAAAAATATAGTCTTATCGATTTTACCTCGCTCAAATTTTTCGATAAGAAGATACGATGATAGAGTGTCATACCATGCACGTGGAGCTTGCTTTAAGCCATAAAGAGCCTTATCCAGTTTATAGACATAACCTGGATGCTTAGGATCTGAGAATCCTGGAGGTTGTTCCACGTAGACTTCTTCATTCAACTTTCCATTTAGGAATGCTGACTTAACATCCATTTGATAAACTTTGAAGTCTTTGTGTACAGCATAAGCTAAGAATAGACGAATAGCTTCTAGTCTTGCTACTGGGGTGAATGTTTCGTCGTAGTCTATGCCTTCCTCTTGTCTGTATCCCTGAGCAACAAGACGATCCTTGTTGCAGGTTACAGTTCCATGTTCATCCAACTTGTTTCGATAGACCCATTTAGTGCCTATCACTGACTTGTCAGCTGGTCTTGGAACGAGATTCCAAACTTTGTTTCTTTCAATTTCTGTCAGCTCTTCTTGCATAGCGCTGACCCAGTTTGGATCTCTGAGGGCATCATCTATTTTCTTTGGTTCAATCAGAGAAATAAAGTTAACAAATAAACAAATGTTACCTGCACTTCGTCGAGTCTGAACACCAGCGTTTGGATCACCAAGAATTTGATCAATAGGGTGATTAATAGTCCATCGCTGAGCCGAAGAATGAGTTGTTGGCTCAACCTGAACTGGAGGGGCTGAAGATGAGGCTTCAGCAACTTCTGGTATATCAGCTAAACGAGGAAATTGTGCAAATGTCATTTCATTCACTTATTGCTGAGAAGTAGGTGGTATGTCTGAGACATTTGGTTCAGAAGCAGGCATAGTATTTAGAGGAACAGCTGAGACCCATGATGTTTCAGCTTCACTAGTCTGCATGTTTGGAATGATAGTAGGACCATCATTTTCAACGGGATGAGTATGAGGAGCGGGAATATCTTCTGAATCACCAAGATGAGAAAACATCCATTGATTCAGTTCTTCAGTATCAGCAGAAGGTTTAGAGTTTGCTGAATGGGATTCGTCAAAGGTGACGTGTATAGTTTCTTTGACAGTCTGTCTTCTTCGATTGAAGACTCTGAAGGCTTTGGAGATACTAGAATATCCAAGAAAGATTCCATCATCAGCCATAGGATCAAACTTTCCAAGGGCATCTCTGTTGTTCAGTATGAAACACTGACATCCAAAGATATGAAGAAAGCTAATTGAAGGCTTTCTCCCATGAAAAAGTTCATAGGCTGTCTTTTTGAATCTTTTGACGATCAGCGACCTGTTTTGAGTAAAACAAGCAGTGTTGACAGCTTCTGCCCGAAACTGAGTAGGCAGGTGAGAATCGTTGAGCATTGAACGAGAGGCTTCAATGATAGTTCTATTTCTTCTTTCAACGACTCCATTTTGTTGCGGTGTTCTCACTGAAGAAAAGTTGTGAGAAATACCCTTACTTTCAAAGAAGGAATCAAGAGAACTGTTTTTGAATTCAGTTCCATGATCACTCCTTATTGAGCGAACGGTCATGTTATTCAGGACTTCCATTTTCCTGACAAAAGTGATGAGTTCTTCAGGGGTGTCACTCTTTGAGCGGAGAAACATTACCCAGGTATAGCGAGAGAATTCATCAACTATGACCAGTGTATATTTCTTTCCAGCGATGGATTGTTTGTTAACAGGGCCAAACAAATCCATATGGAGAAGTTGTAGAGGAGATGACACTGAGGAAACTTGCTTAGACTTGAAGCTTGCTTTGGTCTGTTTCCCTTTCTCACACGCTGAACATAAGGATTCTTTTGCGTATGAGTGCTGAGGTAGACCAGTGACTAACTCTTTAGAAGAAAGAGTATTCAGTGTCTTGCAGTTGATATGAGAGAGCCTCTTATGCCATAACCAGTTGACATCAGATGAGGCTTTTGAGAAGAAACAGGAGTTCTCAGTGGTTGTAGAGTCCATGTTTATAACGTAAACATTTTCTAAACGATAACCGTTGAGAGCTATCTTCTCCTTTTTGTCAGCGACAAAGCAGGATTCCTTGGTGAAAATCATTTTGTGATCCATGTCGCAAAGCTGACTGATGCTTAGAAGACCATGCTTCAGTCCTTCAACATATGCGACTCTTCTGAAGGTTGTTGTACCATTAGAGAGTATGCCGAAACCTCGGGTATAGCCTTTTCCATTTCCACCGAAAGTCACAGAAGGACCCTTCTCTTCCTTATACTCAGTAAGCAGGTTCTTCTTTCCAGTCATGTATCTAGAGCATCCGCTATCGAGATACCAGATACCCTTTTTGACCTGCAAACAAAGGAAAATTAGTTTGACTTAGGCATCCATTTCATCATGTGTACACACTTGGTGGAAGGTTCAGCAGTGTTCGCAGCATTTGAGGATTCAACTTTATTTTCATTCTTCACTTTGGTTAATTTCTTAACCTCAGTGGTCTTGTTTGCCTTGGAGGCATTGATCTTCACCTTGGCTATCTTTTCAGCTTTGGTGGCTGTGGGGCACTTACTAGCAATATGATTAGTAAGTCCAGAGTGACAACATTTCCTATAGCTAAAAGTAACTTTAGGACCATTTGCATGATTAGCCATAAATTTTAAGTGAGCAGGGCCAACACCAAGTATACCTTTGGCATTGGAAATAGGAGGAACTATCAATTCTTTAGATTTCTTACCAATAACATCCACTCTGATTCTAGGAGTAGATCGCTGAACAAATCCAAGGATCTTATTCTTAGAAGTAGAGGAATAAGTCACTGATGCTTTAGAAGCATTCAGCTTTGGTACAAAGGTACCCTTCTGAGGTTTTGGATAAATAATTTTATCTTTACCTTTAGAGGTTGAGGTAGAGATTTCCTCAGGGATAGGAGGTTTTGAAGAGGAACACTGAGAAGATGAAGTGTCAGGGATAGAGGATACGAACATTCCAAACTTAAGCATGGAATGGTCAGTGGTTGGTTCTAGAGTATCAACTTTGTAACCAAGACCACGTTTATCACTCAGGGGAATCTGAGACTTAATTATCTCAGTGATCGTTGTTGAGGATTTATACCATCCATCAACAGTAGCTTTTCCAGCTTTTAATGCAGCGATAGCTTCTTCGCGCTCGATTTTGACTAGCTGATTTATATGAACTTGATCTTTCAAGTCTTCTTCAATTTTAGAAAGCTTTTCTATTTGAAGGTGACAGTTTTTAAGTTGTTCAGCGAGATCAATATTTTGATTTTCAACAACAGTTTTGCCATTCATAGCATCATATAAACTCATAGTCAGAAGATCGATATTTCGAAGACTATTAGCTTCATCAATATTTGAAATATTGGTAAAGAAGGAAGGTGATACCTTAGTAGCAGAGGTTGAAGTAGAGGGAATGTCGGAATTTTCTTCCTCACCTTCAAGTTTGGCCATGAGACAGAGATTGGCTTCATCATCATCTTCAGAGTCAGATGATTCTTCTTCATCAGAAGCAGCCCAATCATTATCAGCCATCAGGCCTTTGCCTTTCTTCTTAAAGCTTTTCAGCTTTGCATACCTTTCTTTCAGCTTGGTGTACTTTTCATCTCTAGATCTGAGGTTAGAGGATTTCTTTGAGAAAGCTGAGTTTCTAAAAACATTATTTGACATGCACTCGCTAGCAAAATGTCCTATCTTTTCACAGTTATAGAAAGTAGCAGTAGCCTTATCAACATGAGTTGATGATCTTGGCTTGTCAGTGATAGCAAGAGGTTTGTTCTTTCTGAAATTTTTCTTTTTGGCGAATCTCCTGAACTTATTAGATAGGAGAGCCATAGATTCATCAAGATCTGAAGAGTCAGGATCTGATGAGCATTCAAAGTTAGTTTCCAATTCAGTGATAGTGATAGTTGATCGCTGAGTGGAAGGAGACTCTGAGATTAAAGCAACAGGGGTGCTTTTAGAATCTTTTACAAGATTCTTCTTAAGATGACTCGATTGCTCATGATTAAGCATCGTGCCATATAAGGTAGAAAGAGTCATAGATTTAAGATCCTTTGACAGCTGGAGACACATTGAATAATTGTCCCAACTTTCAGGTAGACATTCTAATAACTTTGTCGGAAGTTCAAAGTTAGAATATTCCTTACCAACGTTTTTTAGATCTACTATTAAACAGTTAAAACGTTGATGTACTTCAGAGAGAGATTCATTCTTACCACAAATGAAGCTTTCGTATTGTCTTACCAGGTTGATCTTTCATGAGTCATGGACTTTAGAAGTACCTTCATATTGAACACAGATTGTGTCCCACATGGCTTTGGAGGTTTTCAGATTCATGACGAAATGGTAGACTTCGTCAGGAAGAGCCATGAAGAGAATGGATCTGGCTTTAGTGTCAAGAGCCACTTTATTCTTATCTTCATCAGTCCACATATGAATTTCCTTTGGAACCAATCTTTCAGGAATAACAGCTCTATTCTCAGCAGTTGGAACCTCAGGATCAATTCTTACAGGGATGTATGGACCATTTTCGATGTAATAAGGTATAGTTAGGTCTACACCTTCTAAGAAGAGTATCATCCTATTTTTCCATAGATTAAAGTTATCTCTGGAGAATCTAGGGGGTTTTGCAAGAGAACCATTGTCAATATAATTTGTGTTTGTGTTGGTGGCCATTTTAAGAAATAGTAAGGAAGAGAAAAATTAGTATAGATAAGATATTGTTTATGAGATTAAACAAATCTGCTCTGATACCACTTGTTGGTCCCGAAGGGTTATACAAGTTTGTAGAAGGGGGGGGGGGGGGGGGGGGGGGTTGAATACAAACACACATATTTTTACTTTCTAAATTGTTTATTGATATAATCAAACAATTTATAACTTGTTGCGGAACAAGATTAAGGATTAACCTAATCTAAACAAGTTAAGAACACTAAGTTTCTTGCACTAGAATTAAGACAGAAAGGAGATAAAAATATTACGAATAATATTCTAATACTAAGAGAGATAAGAAGAAGATGGTCGAGCACTTCAATTCTGAAGTAGGGTTCTTCTTATATACTGCATGCATTTAATGCAAAGCAGTATGTCTTTACACGTGGCAGCAGCTGATTGGTTGCATGGTTTGACCTTTGTAGACAACCTTAGTAGCCACATGGTGTACAGTGTAGAATCAGAGTTGGTTGTATGATTCTGGACATAAAGGATGTCCGTTCTGACAGTTCGTACGTAGACGTGCAAGGGGAAAGACAAAAGCAACTTGTAGAGTAGACCTCATGATCAGCGTTCGTTGATCAGTACTTTATCAGCGATTGATATAATCAAACAATTTATAACTTGTTGCGGAACAAGATTAAGGATTAACCTAATCTAAACAAGTTAAGAACACTAAGTTTCTTGCACTAGAATTAAGACAGAAAGGAGATAAAAATATTACGAATAATATTCTAACACTAAGAGAGATAAGAAGAAGATGGCCGAGCACTTCAATTCTGAAGTAGGGTTCTTCTTATATACTGCATGCATTTAATGCAAAGCAGTGTGTCTTTACACGTGGCAGCAGCTGATTGGTTGCATGGTTTGACCTTTGTAGACAACCTTAGTAGCCGCATGGTGTACAGTGTAGAATCAGAGTTGGTTGTACGATTCTGGACAGAAAGGATGTCTGTTCTGACAGTTCGTACGTAGACGTGCAAGGAGAAAGACAAAAGCAACTTGTAGAGTAGACCTCATGATCAGCATTCGTTGATCAGTACTTTATCAGCGATTGATAAAGATCAGCGATCGCTGAAGTCTTCTACTTGAAACTTCACGTTGAGTGGACAGGTCTTGCTTTGCTGATATCCGCATAGTTCATTAGTAGACTTGTCGCTGGTTCTTGGGCTTGATCTTCGACTGCAGCGTAGAACCTTTGTTGACGTGAAACTTGTCTTCAGGGATCATAAGTAAACAACTAAAACTTATCAGCGATCACTAAAAGTACTGAACATGCTCAGAGCTTTATATGTGAACAGTTTCGCTGAATGTCTAACTTAAGGAGCGAGAGTTCCTATCAGCGGTACTGTAAAGTCATAGTACTTATCAGCGATAGTAAAACTCTAATACATATTGTTTACTTACAATTTTCACTAAGTGTTTCTAAAGAGTCATTATCAAATCACTGAGGGTTTAGATCTACATGTATTTCCTCTCAGAGTCGACGCTTGATTGGCTCAATACCTCACTATTGGGTGGTCTCCACTAATGTCCCTAATGCATACAATCCTTCGGGTCTCATTCGATGCTATATTATCCTTTACAGTTCATTCCTCAAAAAGCAGAGTTCTACTCACTACTAACGGTGATTCAGGAAAAAAAATTCAATCATAATGACTCTAATTCCGTTCCTTGCCTAAGATATAATAAAGATCATCACAATGACACTATCACTTCACATCCACCCCAAACCTGAATACACGTTGTCCCCAATGTGCACCTACTTCTATTACAATCCTCCAAAAATAACTTGTGCGAATTTAGTACAGTCATCCAAGAATAAAGTTGTGCAAATTAAGTACAGTCATCCCAAATAGAATTAGAGAAAAACAGATCAAAAAGGAAAATGAAATCAAACCGTCTTCATTACCCACGGTTTCTGCGTCTGGCACCGCCCGGCTGCTGTCGCCTCACTCTCCTTTCTGCCGGCGGGTTGGCCGGACCTGCTGCGCCCGGGCCTTGTTCACCTCTAATCCATCGACGCACGTCTTCGAACCTCCTATACATTCTCTCGAATCCTGACCGCACTTCACGTTCGAGTGCCTCCATCCGTACCTCACGTGGGTCAGCATCAACGGCCGAGTGCCCTTCAGCCGCAGCGGGATCATAGTTGACGTCATCGGCGTCCACATCATCTGCATCGCTTGGTATCTCCATCTCCTCGTTGGCCACTGCCTCTCGCCTATCCAACGTCCGTGCAGCAGTTGCTTGGGCGCGGTAGGTGCCCCGATCAAACGGTGAAGGGGGGTCTATAGTGTCTCCAATTTCCAAACCGGCATCTCTGCACAACTTAGTAATCAAGCAAGGGAAAAGGAGTATACCTGTGTTCCGCTTAGCAGCGGCATCAATCATGTGGAGTATAACAATGTGGCCGATGTCTAAAGGCATGTTGTGCTGCAGACAATAAAGTATGCGCGTCACGCAAGGGTCGACCATGGTATAGTGAGTGGAAGGGGCTAGACTCCCCTTGATGAATCGCAACCACACCCCAATTTTCGGGCGTAGTTCGCTCTTCTTTATCTCGTGCCTTCTTGGAGCCCATGCACCATGCCCGTTGCGCCTCAATGCCGACGCGATAATGGGGCTATGCATCTCGTCCTGCCCGACACCCTGGATGGGGGATATACCGAACGTCGCATCTAGATTTGGGTAGCGTGATACTCCATAATGGTTGCAGATGTCGTCCATCGTGATGCGCACCTCGATCCCACGGAGCTGTACGACATGGAATTCCCTAAAAGCTGGGGGTACCATCGCTGTGTAGAACTCTATAACGAGCTCCGGATCATATGGTTCTGGCTCCCGTACAAATTCCGTCCACCCCCTTTGAATTGAAATCTCTCGAACTCGGCCGCCCGGCATTTCATTAATTTTCATCCCCCTCTCGGGATGAATCATCCTATCTTCGAAGCTTTCCACTCGTTCATCGAAGTGGAGATGTCGGTGTCGTGCGACTTCGCGGCGTGTGGCTTGGTTGCTTTGATAGTAATGGAACTATCGTGTTGGATTATCAGGATTTGTACGCACCATGATTCTGCAAAAAGATATTAAGTTAATGAGCAACACATAACCAAGAAGGCCACCCCAAACCTAGTCCAAGACTAGGTTTGTTGCATAACTCAGATTTTCATCTAAAGCACAAGAACCGTATCCCAAACCTTGGTAAAACCAAGGTTTGCAATGGGGTGCTGTGTGGAAAATAAATCAGAAGTAGGCACCCCAAACCTAAGTGCAACTTAGGTTTGTGTAGTCTATTTAGTCTAATGAAACACAAATGTCCCACACACACATATACCACAAAAATTCTGCTCTAGCATATGGAGTCTCATAAAAATTCAGCAGCTTAATCATTAAGCATAGTCAATAAGCGCTGCTTCCCACAATTCATATCATTTAAGCAACAAGTAGCAAATTTCATGTAAGCTCATCCTATACATCACAACCCATCATACTCAACAAATAGGAATAAACAAGTTCTTAATAAGCACAAAATCATCACAAATGGTGAGCCCAACTAGACACTATCATGAATCCCAAAAGAAAATCAAACCCTATGTAAGAAACTAAGAAATAATCATGGAAAAACATTCTCATGGCATCAATCATCACAACATCACATACACCTACTTGTAAATGAGGATCAAAAGGAGAAAATAACATATTCCTTCGGTTTTGACCAACTCAGTCCCAACGAGAGTGAAATTAGGTGCAAGAGATTGTACCTTGATGCTTTATGGAAGAGATGAGAAGAAGAACTTGGAAGTTTCTTGCACTTGAGGGTCGAAAATGGCGATTTGAGAGCAAAATGGCGCTGAACTCTTTTAGGGTTTATGGAAAATGGCAAAAAAAACGAAACAAGGGGTTTTATACCTGTCAGGAGACTCGCGCGGGTACCGGCGCCAGTTGAGCCACGTGGTGACCCGCGCCGAACACTACCCACGTATCAATTTTTCTTCTTGCGCCGATTGTGGCGTTGGTGGATCTGCGCGGACACCCGCGCCAGGCACTGTTTGAGTTAGCTTTTAACCTCGTGCCGATTGTGGCGCCAATTGGGCTGCGCCATGACTGGCGCCGACTTCTGTTTGATTTCCTCGTGCTAGTTGTGGCGCCAGTTGACCCATTCCATGACTGGCGCCATCTACTGTTCACCACTTCCCATTCCTTTTTGCTATTCCGCTCGCTATCTCTTACCGAAGTGATTGAATGAGGAAATTCTCAGGAACAACACAAACACACACAAATTAATAAAAACAACTCACGAAAAGAAAATTAAAATGAAAACTAACCTACGGTGGGTTGCCTCCCACCAAGCGCCGTATTTAATGTCGTGGCACGACTCCTCACGCAATAACTCCTTGGGCTCGTTCAGATAGATGCTCGCTACTCCCGTGACTTCACCTCCAAGATACGGTTTCACCCTTTGACCGTTCACCTTAAATCTCTGACCGTCAGTTCCTTCTAACTCTACCGAGCCGTAAGGGAACACCTCCACTACTTTAAACGGTCCCGACCACTTCGTCTTCAGCTTCCCTGGAAACAGACGCAAACGAGAGTTAAATAATAATACTTGCATACCAGGAGTTAGTACCTTTTCTCGTAAGCGTTGGTCATGAAATCTCTTGGTGCGCTCTTTGTAGATCGTAGCACTCTCGTACGCATCTTGTCGAATTTCTTCCAACTCGTTCAATTGTAATAGACGCTTTTGCCCGACTTTTACCACATCCATGTTCAACTGCTTCACTGCCCAATATGCTCTGTGCTCCAACTCAACCGGAAGGTGGCACGATTTGCCAAACACCAACCGATATGGAGTGGTTCCGATGGGGGTCTTGAATGTGGTCCGATACGCCCATAGGGCGTCATCCAGTTTCAGCGACCAATCCCTCCTTGATGCGTTCACCGTCTTCTCCAGAATGTATTTCAATTCCCGGTTGGAGACTTCAGCCAACCCATTGGCTTATGGATGGTACGGAGTAGTCACCCGATGTTTAACTCCGTACTTCTTCAATAATGCCTCTAGATAACGGTTACAGAAGTGACTCCCTCCGTCCCTGATTAATGCTCTCGGTACCCCAAATCTTGTGAATACATACTTCTTCAAAAACTGAATGACCGTCTTCGAGTCATTGGTTGGGGTGGCAATAGACTCCACCCTCTTAGAGACGTAGTCGATGGCGACGAGGATGTACTCATTCCGGTATGACGGCGGGAAGGGACCCATGAAGTCGATGCCCCATACGTCGAAAATCTCGACTTCCACAAAGATTTGCATTGGCATCTCGTCCTTTTTTGAAATATTCCCACTCCATTGGCATCAGTCACACTTGGAGACGAATTTCCTTGCGTCTTTAAACATAGTCGGCCGGAAAAATCCAGATTGCAACACCTTTGCAAAAGTTCGATCGGTACTGAAATGACCTCCACATTCTAAAGTGTGACTGAATGTGAGGATACTCTCTTTCTCTTCATCGGGCACACAACGTCTGATCATTCCATCTCCACATCTTTTGTACAAGAACGGCTCATCCCAATAGTACCGTTTAGCATCCGCATAGAACTTCTTCCGTTGATGTGAGTTCAATTCAAAAGACTTCACATTTCCTGCAAGAAAATTAACCAAGTCAGCATACCATGGGTCAACAGAACTTATCGCAAAAAGTTGCTCATCAGGAAACGCGTCATTGATCGGCTTGGTATCAAGTGGCTTTGTTTCCTCCTCTCCAATTCTGGACAGGTGATCGGCTACCGTGTTTTCCGATCCTTTCTTGTCTCGGATTTCGATATCAAACTCTTGAAGTAAAATGACCCATCTGATCAGGCGTGGTTTTGCATCCTTCTTTGCCATCAAGTATTTCAAGGCAGAATGATCGGTGTAAACGATGATCTTCGACCCAACCAAGTATGATCTGAATTTCTCGCATGCATACACGACTGCCAACAGCTCCTTTTTGGTGGTTGCATAATTCACTTGAGCCTCGTCTAAAGTTTTGCTCGCGTAGTAGATGACATGCAGCTTCTTTTCTTTCCTTTGGCCCAAAACAGCCCCAACAACGATGTCGCTTGCGTCGCACATCAACTCGAAGGGAAGACTCCAATCGGGTGCGGTCAAAATGGGGGCTGAGATGAGTTCCTTCTTCAACCTATCAAACGCATCAATACATTCATTAGTAAATTCAAAATTGGCATCTTTTAAAAGTAAAGAGCTTAAGGGTAGAGAAATTTTGGAAAAATCCTTGATGAATCGCCGGTAGAACCCGACGTGACCCAAAACGCTCCGCACTCCCTTAACCGTCGTGGGATACAGAAGATTCTCTATCACGGCTATCTTTGCTTTATCGACCTCGATGCCATCTTTGGAGATTCTGTGACCCAAAACAATCCCCCCGGTCACCATGAAATGACATTTCTCCCAATTCAGCACCAAGCTCGTCTCTTGACATCTTTTCAAAACCGCCTCTAAATGGTCTAGGCATGTGTCGAACGAGTCCCCGAAGACCGAGAAATCGTCCATGAAGACCTCAACCGTTTTCTCCACCATATCGGAGAAGATGGCCATCATGCACCGTTGAAAAGTAGCCGGTGCGTTACACAACCCGAATGGCATTCTCCGAGACGCGAAGGTGCCGTATGGACAAGTAAAGGTCGTCTTGTCCTAATATTCCGGTGCAATGGGGATCTGATTGTACCCCGAATAGCCGTCAAGAAAGCAATAGTAAGCATGGCCTGAAAGTCGTTCCAACATCTGATCAATAAACGGAAGTGAAAAGTCAACTTTCTTGGTGGCGTCGTTCAACTTCCGATAGTCAATGCATACACGCCACCCGGTCACTGTTCGCGATGGAATAAGCTCATTGTTGTTATTTTTCACGACCGTTATGCCTCCTTTCTTGGGTACCACTTGTACCGGACTCACCCACGGACTGTCAGCCACAACATATATGATTCCAGCATCTAGAAGTTTTAACACTTCTTTCCGAACCACTTCTTTCATGTTTGGATTTAGCCGGCGTTGGTGCTGAACCGTTGGCTTGTGTCCCTCTTCCAGATTAATTCTATGCATGCAAAATGTTGGACACAGCCCCTTCAAGTCGGCTATGGTCCACCCGATGGCGGATTGGTGAGCCCTCAAGACTCGGATCAACCTTTCTTTCTCTACCGAAGTGAGGTGTGCAGCTATGATTACCGGTAATGTCGAGTTGCTGCATAAATAGGCGTATTTTAGATGTGTTGGTAACTGTTTAAGCTCTAACGTGGGTGGCACTTTTGATGACGGCTGTGATTTTGCAATTGGCTCACCCAAATCCTCTTTCATTGGTCTTCTCGGACCTCGATACTCGGGCAATGCATTCAGTTGCATCACACTCTCGTTCTCGCTATCGGTGCATATTCCGGTTAATGCATTCCCAAGTGGATCATCACCATGATTAAATTGGGAAGCCTCTTCAGCAATCTCATCTATCACATCAACCCGATAGCAAGTACCTCTCTCTACCCCGACTCGTGTTGTTGGGAAAACATTGAACACGACTCTTTCTTCACCAACATGGAGAGTAAGCTTTCCTCCTTGCACATCGATTAGTGCACCTCCGGTGGCCAAAAATGGTCGGCCCAAAATGAGAGGGACCTCCTTATCTTCGTCCATATCTAAGATAACAAAATCTACTGGAAAGTAGAATTTGTCCACCTTCACCAAAACGTCTTCGATAACTCAGTACGAATATTTGATGGATCTATCCGCCAGTTGGAGTGTCACGTTTGTAGGCTGCACCTCTCCCAAGCTAAGCTTCCTGAAAATGGACAAAGGCATCAAGTTAATGCTCGCACCTAAATCACAAAGTGCCTTACCAAAATCAGAACCTCCTATTTGAATAGGAATCGTAAAACTCCCTGGATCTTTCAACTTTTGTGGGAGTTTGTGCTGTATTATTGCACTGCACTCTTCAGTAAGTGCCACGGTTGCGTGTTCCTCAATTTTCCTCTTGTTAGAGAGGATGTCCTTTAAGAACTTCACGTAAGACGGCATCTGAGCTAATGCATCTGCAAAGGGAATGTTAATGTGTAACTTTTTAAAGACTTCTAAAAATTTAGAAAACTGAACCTCATCCCTTTGTGCTTTCAACCGGTTCGGATATGGAATTTTCGGTGCCACCGGTGGTATGGTTGTCTTCGGTGTATATTTTGGCACCTCAGCACTGGAAATTCTCTTATCTTCCATTTCAAGCTCTTCATCCATCTTCTCTTCGTCTTCTTCCTCTGTCTTATGATCATGAGTTTCTTTTCCCACCTCTCTTGCCTCAAGACGTGGGTCTTTAACTAACTCTTTCCCGCTCCTCAGCTGAATTGCCTTACAATCCTCTCTTGTCCTCTTCTCGGTTTGGCTCGGGAAAGTGCCTTGACTCTGAATAGCTAACGCATCTGCCATCTGCCCCATTTGTCCTTCAAGAATTCAGATCGATGCGGTATTCTGATCCGTCGCAGTTCTTATCGTTCCAACCGAACTTGTCAGTGTCCCAACGGATGATGTCAACTCTCCAACCGCATTGTCCATCTTTGAAATAAACTTCATTAACATCTCCTCCAATCCGGACTTTTTCTCCCCTCCTTGTGCTTCTTCTTGCCTCCTTTTATGGTAACCTGGAGGACGATAAACATTAGTAGATTGAGTAGAAGGGTTAGAATTATTACCAAATTGGTTCTGCTGTTGTTGGAACATGGTCTCTTTTTGTGCGTTCTGTGGTTGACTCCACGAGAAGTTAGGATGTCGTTTCCATCCCTCATTGTAAGTGTTAGAGAACGGATCGTTCCTCGGCCGGTTGTTGCGGTTTTGAAGGAACTGCACTTGCTCTGGTGGTGGAAATTCTTGAGACGAACCCATTGACTCTTGGTAGCCCATATCTCCTTGGAAAGTTGGCTGAATTGCTGTCCCTTTCAGCTGATTTGTAATAGCCGCCAACTGGGCTTGAATAGCTTTCAGCTCATCATTCTCTTGCACACTCGCCACCCTCCTAGTGGCTGCCAGAGGCGTGGCATAGCTATGTTCCACGAGATTCTCAATCATCTCATACGCATCTTCATATGACTTATTCATGAATGCACCACCCGCAGCGGCTGTGAGGTCATTCTTATACTGTGGAAGCAGTCCTCCAAAGAACGTTTGCATGACCATCCATTCTTGCAAACCATGGTGGGGGCATTTTTTAAGCATCCCCTTGTACCGCTCCCATGCTTCGTACAATGACTCCTGATCCCATTGGGCAAAATGAGTGATATTTGACAGCAGTTGGGCCGTTCGCCCCGGTGGAAAGAATTTATTCAGGAAATCTGTCACCATGTCGTTCCATGTACGAATCTGCCCGATTGGCAGACCCTCTTCCCATTCAATAGCCCGACCCCTCAGTGAAAATGGAAAGAGTCGGAGTTTGATCGCATCCGGGTCAACTCCATTCACCTTGAAGGTGTTGCAGATCTTCTCGAATGTTCTCAAATGGCTGTGTGGGTCTTCAGTTGCTGCTCCTCTGAACATGTTCGCTTGCACCAATTGGATGGTGCCAGTCTTGATCTCGAAGTTATTTGCTGCTATCGGAAGGACATACGACCCTCTCTGTGCAGCCCCCATATTCGGGTTGGCAAAATTCCTCATGGGAACCCTCGGTGGTTGGACTCGGTTATTGTGATTCCGGATGTTGTTATTTTGATTAATCGGAATCTCATTGTTCACCGGAATCTCGTTGTTTCGATTGTTGTTATTGTTGTTATTGTTGAGATTCTGGTTAACTGGTATTTCGTTGTTTTTCACTGGAATCTCGTTGTTACCAGGGTTCTCGTTGTTCACTGGCATCTCGTTATTAGCAGGAATCTCCCAATTCACTTCTTCCATCTCTTGCTGATGTCTATGTCTAAGCTGTCTCCTTAGTCTCCTTGCAGTCCTCTCTATCTCAGGATCAAATGGTTCGAGTTCACCAGAGGAACTCCTCCTTAGCATAAACTAGAAGTGATCTGCAGCAAAGAATAAAGTACAAGTTAGCCCTCGTAATAATGTAGTAGCAAGAAACTTGGATCGAAATCGTGAATAAGGAGAAACACAAACAAAAATAAAATTGCAATAAAAGAAAATGCTCAATATAATAATTCCTACAGCTGGTAGTGATATTAACACAAAACAAGTTCCCCGACAACGGCGCCAAAAACTTGATAGGTGAGTTTACACCCCCTTTGACTAACCGCAAGTGTACGATGTCGTCTCAAGTAATACGTACGGAAGTACGAGTATCGAACCCAAAGGAACTAGGTGTTAAATACCTCAATGACTGTAGTACTATTAACTAAGCGGTCGAAAGTTGATTTGGTTGAATTTCTGGAATACTCAATTAACAAAAGCACACAAAAACGTTGGAATAGTTGATTAATTGGAAAAAGTTAAGAGGGAAGAAAGAGGGTTGGAATCTGCATGGCTTATTTAGTGAGAATTCAGAGTGATTTATGATTAGTTGTAACGATCAATGAATTGTAAAACCCGGCCTTGTTGCACTTTTTCAAGCTACAACGAGAATTTACTAAATTAAATTTGTTTATCTCTCAATCTCACAAATAAACTGAGTTAATGGAAAAGGTTTAGAACACAACACCGAAGGAATTGGTATATCTCTATCCAATTCACATCGGTGGCTATTGAACCCGACCTAGATCTCAAGACTTCCCTCGAACGTACTCAAGCATGGTAAAATCATTTAACGAGTGATCAATTGGTTAAACGCAGTGAGTATAAGTTCAAAAACATCATCCATCTATTAAAACCAAAACATAAATCATCCGAAAACTACATCGGTAACCCAAACATCATCCAACCCCCCAACATGTAGTTTGGCTCATGTTGGGGGTGTGTAAAAGAAAATGAAAGGTTACAAAAAGCTTCAAAGAAGTCATGGTTCGAAAAGTTCTAGAGGCAATGATAAATAACTCCCTGAGAAGAATCCCCTTCGATCTTGCGTGCTCAATCGTCTTTGATTTCTCGTCCCAATATGTTTCCCTCGTGTCTTCCTCTTCAAAAATCTACGTTTCTCCTCCAAAAATCGCCCCTACGCCAGCCGTCGTCGTGTGTCAGTCAAAAGTCCTCAACCCTAGCTAAAAAAAAGAGTTTTAAAGAACTGGGCGTCGGGACCAGCACTGGCGCCAGTTCTGTTTAAATCATCGGCGCGGATTGTGGCGCCAAGACTGGCGCCAGCTTCTGTTTCGCTTCTTGGCGCGGATCGTGGCGCCAGCTTCTGTTTCTCATTTCCTCGATTTTCCTCGTTTTCAGCTCCGGAACTCAAATCTGCTGCTCTTTTGGACAATAATGCTTATACCTGTACTTTCTCACCAAAAACCCGTTAAATACTCGTATTTCACTTGAAGACGTGCGTGAACCACCCAGTTTGAGATTAAAAATAATGTCGAAAATCGACATTATCAACCGGTCATAAATTAAATATATTATTTATTTAAACTAAATCGGTAATTCATAATTTTCTTATTTTCTCACTAGGTTTAGAATCTAAAATTGTTATTTTTTTTGTATGTTTGTATGTAATATTTTGGATGTGAAGTCAAAATACAAATACTCAACATGTTTTAGATATTACTCGATATGGTTTTTGATATTACTCGATATGTTTTGTACGTGTGACGTTAAGTTTTTTTATATTAAATAAAATTTATTTTGGTTTAAGCTAATTAATTATCAAATGATGTGATTTTTTTGTGTAAGACTTTTTTTTGATTTCAGGTTTATTGAAAATTGGTGAAATTTAAAGATGTCTCAAAGTCTCACATATTTGATTTAATAGAACTTACATAAACATGAAAAAACTTATTTGTTTTTCCGTTGGGGATCCCCGTTTCCCATTGAGGATGAGAATGTGATCACATTCTCTGGTGGGGATGAAAACGAAGACAGGAATAGAGATGAAGGATCATGGATGGAAATGGAGATGAGAATTAGGGTGCGTTTGGTTTGGCAGATTCCGACGGAATTGGGCGGAATTGGAATGGTCAATTTCATTGACCAAATTCCATTCCAATGTTTGGTTCCTCATGGAATGGAATTGAATTCCATAAATTTCCCCCAAATCAGGAATTCAACATTCCTTACTAAAACTGATGGAATTGAAATCCATTCCACCCAAACTTACAAAAATGACAATAATACCCTCATCGCATTCTTGTTCTCACCCTTCATCTATTTCATCTGTTCTTCTTCTTCGTCGATTTCTACTTCTTCCCCGGTTCTTCCCGTTTTCATCGATTTTCTTTTTCTTCTTCTTCAACGATTTTCTGCTTCTTCTGCTGTTGTTCTTCCCGTTCTTCATCGACTGCTTCTTCCCATTCTTCTGTTGTTCATCATCGATCTGCTTCCTCCTAATCTTCTGCTGCTGTTCATCGATCTGGTTCTTTTGCTGCTCATCAATCTGGTTCTTCAACGATTGGTGCCATCGATATACTTCTTTTGCTTCCGTTCGTCATCGATTTGCTTCTTCCCATGGACTGAAAATGGTATGGTGTTGCGGTGGGGTATTGGGGTTGGAGGGTCTAGGTCAAAAAAGAGGGAGAAGGAGATTAGGAAAGACAAGGATAATTGGTCAACTTTGGATTAACAGATTAAAAACAATATATACATATATATGGAAATAATATTTACTTTTTTTGCATAATTTCATGTTAATTTTATCATTATTTATATTTAAAAAAACTGAAAAATATATATCAAAATAAAGGGTATTTTAGTCAATTTTCATTATTCCATTCAAATTCCTTCGTAAACCAAACAGACAAATTCCAATTCATTTGACATATTGCATTCCATTTCCTGCCAACCAAACATTTGGTCAAATCTGATAACATTCCATTCCAATTCCTTCCAGATTCCAATTCATTTGACAGATTCCATTACTGCATAAATCATTATGCGAACCAAACGCACCCTTAAGTTTTGTCCCATGAAAACTTGTTTTTGTCCCATGTTGTCCCATCTGATTTTTGTCCCATGGCATACCAAACATGGGACTATTTTTTTTGTCCCGTCCCGTCCCATCCAGCCTGCGTACCAAACGCACCTTAAGGGTTAAGTAGAGGCCATAAAGTTTTTCATCAAGGTCAACAAGCTTAAATTGACTTGGTTAAAAAACAAAAAGGTAAAAAAAATTGGGTTAAATACCATACCTTCTAAGTTGTGGCTTTGCCCCAAATGGTGAAATGAAACAAAGAAGACTTTGGCATTTTCAAAAACGTTGTTTGTTTTATAGATTGAGTTTCGAATTTAGGGATTGTTAGTGGGTGTTTGTATAACCACAAAAATTTTGAGATGTATAATTCTTTTAACGATCTTTGAGGATATCATCATTTTATTTGGTTGTATGTTATGTGCAACCACAAAGGTATCTTATTCTTATGGGTCCACCTCTATTCTATGGAACCATTATTGACATTTGAGTATTGTTATAAGTTTGAACATTTTTGCATTTCATATATAAAGTATCTTTGATGGAGGTTCTTATAGGGTGCGTTTGGTTGCAGGACAGGACAGAACAGGACAGGACAGAACAGAACAGCTGTCCAGCGTTTGGTAGATCATAACTAAACTGGACAGAACAAAACATGACTGACAAAATGACCAATTTACCCCCAGTGAGTTATTTAGTGGTGGTGGTGGCGGTGGTGGCGATGGTGGTGGCGGCGATGGTGGTGGCGGTGGTGGTGGTGGCGGTGGTGGTGGCGGTGTTGGTGGTGATGGTGGTGGCGGTGTTGGTGGTGATGGTGTTGGCGGCGACGGTGGTGGTGGTGGCGGTGGCGGTGGTGGTGGTGGCGGTGGCGGTGGTGGTGGCGGCGACGGTGGTGGTGGCGGTGGTGGTGGTGGTGGGAAACAAAGAAGAAGGGGGTATTTTTGTCAAAAAACTCCTTGTTCCACTTAGTTCCATGGTTTTTGGTGGAACACATGTATTCCATGTTTGTTCTACTTAGTTCTGTTCTGTTCCATCTTAAGTCACGCCAAACATGGGACAAGAGTCCTTGTTCTGTTCTGTTCCTGTCCTGTCCTACAACCAAATGCAGCCATATGAACCTAATTTTTACTTTTCTTAATCACATTATCTTCAACTATAACAATTTATGTAAAAATTCACAATGATTATTCCTATAATAACTTGAGTATCATGTACTTTTTTCAGCCTCAATAAGTATTATACTTCTATAATAAATATCAAATATTTAATTTAAAAACTAATAAAACGTCATTTCACATAAAGTTCAAAGTTTTTTTTCACATGGTTTATGTATAAAAACTCAAAAAATATGAAGTTCTTATAACTTATAAGACAACATTTTTTTATTAGAGCATTCTTATAAAACCTATTTTATATAATTTTTTTTCTTGCAACATCGCTTCCAACTCACAAAATGAAGAACATAAATAAAAGCCACAATAATAATTCTTATAAGAACTTTTTTGTGGGTCTATGTATTTTTCAACACCAATAAATAATAATAAAGTCAATAATATATTAGAGTAAATTACACTTTTAGTCCCTATGATTTGTTGAAAATTTCTATTTTCATCCTTATGGTTTTAAAATTGCGATTTTCATCCCTGTAAGTTATAGTTTATCATTTTTTTCGTCCTTATGATTTAAATGTTATTTATAATTTCATCTCTATGATTTACAATTCATTTTTATTTTAGTCCTTCATACCTAAAAGTAGTGGTTTGGCTTCAGGGATGAAAATAGAAAAGAATTGCAAACCATATGGACCAAAACCAAAAATTTAAAACCACAAGGATGAAATCTGCAATTTTTAGCAAACCACAGGGACATAAAACGCAATTTACTCAATATATTATAAAAAACTAAGAAAAATGCCATCCATACCAAGTACAACATAAAAATCAAAGTTTTTATACAATTGTGATTCTTCTACTCACAAACACCATTGTTTGATATAGTAAAAGAATCAAAGAGATTTGCAAAACTCTTAGGACTATTATCTTAATAAATAAAATGTTGGGGTAAAAAAATGATGTTAAACAAGTTTGAGGGGACTAAAGTGCAACTTATCACTATCTTGTTCTTCGTATACGGTCCCATCATTATCAACACACACAGTGTAAATACACACATAAGATATTTTAACGTGAGAGGAAAATCCCCCACACCTTTCTTTCTCTTTTTAAGTGAAGATACGGACCGTACTCCGGGAGCCTTCGCCGGAATTTTCAACCTGAAAATATCAAGCAGCGACATAACAAATTTTCTAGGTTGGTAGATCTCGAGAAACCATTATTTAGATTTGTTTTTTTGCTTAATTGAAACGAATTGAACCTTCGGACTATGCTACGTGATCCGATTTTACTTCTAAAAAACGTGTGCGTATGATGTGTTCTTCATGTTCTTCGTTATATTTGAGACATTGAAACTTGTTTCTGTTGAAATTTCTTAAGATTATTGGCTTTTTTATGTTTGTTTTTGCTTTACTTTGCTTCTGTGATGATTGACGAAATGATTTGATCCAAAAGTTGCTATTAATTAATTAATACGCGATTTGTTTATATAGGAAATGGGAGTGAAAGTGGCGAGTGGATGTTTGAACTGGTCACAATCACAACAATCTTCGAATTATTGGCCACCTTCTTCATCACCTCAAACCCTAGCTTCTGCAATCTCTTCACCGCGTCGGAGTTTAACCGACGTCGCTTTGGTTTTTAGGTACGTTCACCGACCGGCGATGTTTGGAACGAAGATGAACAGTTATCGGTCGTTTGAAAACCGGAAAACATCCGGAGGACGAATTCGAAAGTCTATTAAATCCATCGTGACTGCTAGCTTAGATCCAGAATTCTCCGATGAGGAATTTTGTAGAGAGATTCAGGAATTGGCTCTCATTTTCAATTTATCCGATGACGATGAGACTAATTCCACGAACAATCACGACGTATTGTTATCAGAAACGCAAAACCTAGAACAATTTCCTAGTTTAAAAATAGAACCGCCAGATTGGGCGAGGGATATGATTCCGGCGAGCATAGAACGGAAGGCAAACAGCGTGGATCTACCGCTTTCGTTACGGATCATACAGAGAAAAAAACAACGGCGCGAAGGATTCAGACTAGCAGGGGAATCTGCTTATTGTTCAGTGAAGAAGGCGTTCTCTTCAATGGTGTTCATAATCCGTGAGATTCAAAGCTACACTCTTCAAATGAGAGAGGCTTTGTTTTACGAAGATCTACAGGGAGTTTTGGTTAGGGTACAAAAAGAGATGAACGCCTCTTTCGTTTGGCTGTTTCAACAGGTTTTTTCCCACACACCTACATTAATGGTGTACGTAATGATCCTTTTAGCGAATTACAGCGTGTTTGCGATGTCGAGTAACGTCGCCGTTGCGGTGGCGACGCCTCCCGCCGCCGTCGAGTCCGTTTCATCTATCGAAAACCAGAGCCATACGAAAATCGATTCTTCATCAATCAAGACATTTACTGTGAATTCGAGTGGAAAAACCATGTCAATTGGCGGGATTAACGGCGGTGGCGGGAAATCACGGCCCGTAGCTAGCGGCACAGACGGTGAGGAGAGTTTTAACGGAGCTTTAAACCCGTCAGTTTCGGGTCAGGCGATCGAGGAAGAGGAATCGGGTTTATGGAGATCAATTACCCAAGAAGCTGATAATATGCAGGATGTTATCAGATATGGAGTTGTTGATCGGCGAACCATGCAAAGATTTGTTTCGCCGGTGACGGCGAAAGTGATGGAGGAAGATGCAGGCGCTGAAAGTCACTTTAGAACGGAGCTTCTGTATCAAATGGGTCTATCAGAAGAGCCCGATAACCCGCTTCTCCTTGCCAATTACGCTCAGTTTCTGTACATCGTCGTCCAGGATTACGATAGGTACAACCGTACAACTCTTTAAATTGTGATGCTTAAATATTTAATTTGCGTTTATGTGGTCCGTCTTTTAGTTATGAGAAGAAAATCCCATATTTACTTTGATATTTAAATCCTTAATTTACATTTAAGTAGTTCATCTAGTTATGTGAAAAGACTCCATGCTCATTCTTGGTTCATAAGATATATTTGCATTTAAATATTTATCTAAAAGTATTAGCATCTTAGATATATTTGCATTTAAACATTTATATTATTTAAAATTGATTTTAAAATGGAAAATTAAAGTTTAAATATTTAAAAAAATTATATTAAATTTCAATAACTTTTCTATTTTAAAAATTACAAGATTGATTTTATTCATTTTTTATGGTGGTTTCAACTCTTTGACACTTTTTTCTATTTTAACTAAAATAACCACCTGGTCCGCTAAATAGATCCGTAATTGCGGACCTACCTTAAAAACGAATTTGATCAATTTTCCAATTTGTTTTTCTTTTGCATATTACGGACTTGGGTCAAAATTCGTTTTTTAAGGAAAATTGATCAAATTTGTTTTTTTGGGTATATTGAGTTAGATCCACGATTGGTTACTTCAATAAAAACAGGTAAAAAATGGATGAGAGGTGAAACCGCCGAAAAAAAATAGCTAAAACTAATTTCGCTTGATTATATTATTAAAATATTTTGTATATTTAATTATTTTTTATTTTAAAAGTTTAATTTAAAAGTTTTTTATTAAAAAAAATATGATATAATCATAATCAATTTTTTTGAGAAGTTCTTTAAATTTGAAAATTTCACATTTTTGCTCTCTAATTTTTTCTAATCTTTTAAATCTTTTAAGCTATTTTTTTCTTTACAAAATTTCCTTCCCTTTAAAGATACGATATTGAGTTTTCAATGAATAAATATCTTTTTCCGTGCGGAGCCAAGTCACACAAGTATCTTTCTGCTATCTTTGTCAATAGTGAAAAAGCCAAATTGTCATCTTAGAAGAAATTAAGGCTTTGTTTGGCAAGCTAGCTGGTAGCTGATAAGCTAGCTGATGAAGAAGTCACATTTGACAAAAATAGCTTATAAACAAGTAAAATGACCAAAAAGAGCATCTTTAAAAAATTTAATATTTAATAATAATAATAGTTAGTAAATAATAATAAGGGGTAATATTGGAATATTCACAAAAAGCTACTGAAACGCTACTCCAAGTATCGTTTCAAAAAACTAGCTTATGATTATCCAAACATGTACAAAAAAAAAACTAGTTTTTTTTGCCAAACAATGCCTAAGAGGAAAGGGCTAAGGCCATAAGCGGAGATGTGTGGTTTGATTCTTGCATGAAAAAGAAAAAAAGCAATTATCTAGATATTTGTAACACCTTGTATGCGTCTCAAACACTTTATCTAATGAGGTCATTAAATCTTACACCAAACACTAAATTTAGTGTAAGAAACACTATTCACATTTTCGATGAGGTTTCTATTTTTCACACTAAATTTGGTATAATGAATAGTATTACACTATATTTGGTGTAACACTATTCATTTACACTACTTTTACATCACTTTTAAAAAATAGTGTTACCCATTGGAGATGATTTACTATTAACACTAAAATTTACACTACTTTTTACACTATATTCTCTTTTATTTTGATTACATATATTTTCAATAATACCCTATATTTATTAACTTTATAAATTGCATTCTTATATTTTTTATTTTCACATTACCCTTATATTTATTAACTTTATCATATTATTTTAACGACGTTATAATTCATATTTAATTTCGCATTAAATTATCGAAAACCAAATTTCATTAAATAAAAATGTTACATTTTCAACACACAATTTCAACAAGCTTCTCATGCATCTACGCCGTTTGGAGAATATTTTAATGATCTTGGAGGATTTGGATCCGTTTTATCTGACTATTAAGTTAGTATCAATGTTATTCAAAAACCGTTTTCTGCTTACGTATGTTTTATTACGGTCGTCTTTATGTATTTTTATCTTTATCATTTGTAATGCTTTTATGTTAAAATATGTGTTAACGGCGTGTTTCAATTAATATGTTGTAAATTGTTAAAGTTTATTAGTTTTTAAAACTAGTTGGATAAACTTAAATTGAATTTAAATCTTAAAGATAAATATAATTCTAGTTTATTAAAATTGGTATTAGACAACAAATAAAATAAAAATACAAGAATCTAAAAAATAGAAGAGCCATTTTGTAATAATCAAAAAGTTAGAAAAAATAGAGAGTATGAATAGTAACTCTATAATAGTAACTCTTTATATATAGAGAGTTACTATTCATTTCTCTATCTTAGAAAGTAAAATAGAGAGTTCATTGGAGAGGATCTAGAAAGTAAAATAGAGAGTTCAGTGAAGATGGTCTAAGAAAGTATAAAAAAATATTAAATTTTGTTGGATATTTCTCCATGTCTATATCAGGTTACATTTGTCTAATCAAATAATCTTATAAGGCTATCAGCATCCATCCCTCACTAACCCACACTTTTTCACTGCCACATCAGCGCCACATCATTTTTCTCTTCCAATCCATTCTAACCCACAAACCTCCACATCCATCCCACACCATCATTCCATCTTTTATTTATTTTTATATTTATTTTTATTTTTATTCACACCCACAAACAACAACCATCAAACAACAACCAACAACAACCTGGTTTGCAAACCAGCGCTGGTCCCTACCAGCTCCAACCCACACAGCAACGATGGTGTGGAAAACCAACCAGCAGCAACCAGCACCCCAACCAGTGCTCCGATGCGCATGGTCTAAGCCTTGAAATTAACAATCAACCCATCTTTGGAGTTCCCATAAAAAGTCTCATTTTTGATAAAGAAGCGTCAGAAATGTTTTTAAACCGTTGATCATTTTTAATCAAATAACCTTTTATAAATTGCAACTTAAAAGAGGATGCATCTCATCCCAATGTTCATTCATTTCTTATCTAACGGTTGATAACTACTTCTCACGTTTCTCATCAAATCTGATACTTCTCACCGAAACTCAACCCTCTTAACTAGTTTCAAGATACTCAAAGGTTGTTCCATTGGTTTTTTGTTTGGAAGAATTCTTTTTATTGTGTTTTTTAATTAGAAGGAATATGTTAGAAAAAACTTAATTTTCTGCCTAAAGTCACTTTATATATCATTAGATTATTATAAAGTCATGTATAATTGTCCAAATAAGTTTGACTCATTAAATTGGAGACCCTCAAACTAGTAACCACTTATAAATAAATTAAAATTTGAGTAAACCTCACTTTTTGGTCCCTGTGGTTTGTTAAAAATAACGAAAATCGTCCCTACAGTTCATTTATTCCAAATTTGCCCCCGTGGTATGCGTTTTTGCCCGGATTTGGTCCCTCTCACTAACAGAGGTTAACCCCATCCATTAAATGAAGGGCAAATCTGTCTTTTTATATTTTTATTTATTTTAATATTACATATTTTGTCCTTACTCTCTTTCTCTCTACCTATCTCTCGCTAAAAACAAAAAGGACTTCTACCCCCCTTTTTCACGTCGACTTCCATCACCACACACACCACATCTCCGGCGACCACCACCGGCACCTGACCGTCGGCCACCATCTTACTCTCGTCCTCCCTCTACTTCTCACAACCACCGTAGCCACCACTGCCCTAATCAACCCTCCACCCCAATCGAATTCCCCCTCTCGATTGCCATCACCGAACCACCAGCCACCATCTCCATCTATCTGTCGATTCAGACCACCAAATCCCTCCTCTCCATGTTGATTTCACCACCCACTGCACCCTCAATTTTAGTCGCACTCCCTTCATCTCTCGGTCGATTTCACCCACAGGCCTCCAATTTCGAATTCCACAACAGCAATGTTCATCTTTCTCATTTTTAGACCTGCACCATTTTTATCTTGCTCAATTTCTCGATTTCATAGCCCCTGTCGATTTTGACCAGCATCTCATATATTTTGTTCAAGACTGATTTCAAGTGCAAGGAGTGATTTCCAGCTTTGATTACTGATTTTCTCGACATGGATGGTTGTGATGATGGTGGTTTCTTGCTGCCGGATTCTGGTGTAGGGTCTGGTGCGACAGGTAGAGATGAAGAAGAGGGGGTCACGATGGCCGGTGCCAGCAAGAATCGCCGGAGAGATGAGTAGTGGTGGCCAGCGAGAAATGTGCAGGTGTGAGTGGTCGGCGGTGAGTGAGAGGGAAGCAGCGAGGGGAGGAGGGAAATGGCGGCTGCCGGTGGTCTGTGGAGATGGTGGTGCGGCGGCGGTGGTTCTTGATGTGGTCGGCAGTTTGGCCGACGGTGTGGTCTTGGAATGGCAGCGTGAAAACAAAGGGAAAAGGAGGAAATTGGTTTCTCAGCGTGAGTTGTGATGAGAATAAGAGAATAAGACAAAAAAATGGTAAAAAGACTAACTTGCCCCTGAACTAACGTGTTTACTTAACCTCCGTTAGTGGGAGGGACCAAATCCGGGCAAAAACGCATACCACAGGGGCAAATTTGGAATAAATGAACTGTAGGGACGATTTTCGTTAATTTTAACAAACCACAGGGACCAAAAGTGAGGTTTACTCTTAAAATTTTTACCAGTTAGAACTTTCCAAAATATATTTCTTTATTTCTTTTCATGGCAACAACAAGTCATATATAAAGATAATTTGGAATTTTCAAAAACCCAAAGTAATTAATATGTTTAATTTATTTATACGTGAACAGAGCAGAGGAATACTTCAAAAGGGGTTCTAAGGTGGAACCTAAGGACGCAGAAGCCCTTAGCAAATACTCAAACTTTTTATTGGAAGTCAGAAAGGATTTGTGGGCTGCTGAAGAGACTCTTTTGGAAGCCATTGCCCTTGACCCTAATAACCCCTTTTTTGCAGCCACTTATGCAAATTTGCTCTGGACCAACGGGGCCGATGATGCTTGTTTCCCCATCGATTCGCCGGAAATAGCCAACTCCGATGGCCTTTAATTAACCTCGGGATGTTTCAAGTTTTAGTGTCATTTTACTTTGATTTCTGCTACAAAATATGATTATGCAAGAGCCAACAATTGTAATTAAGCCTTGGTTTATAAATTCTAATGAAATTTATTTTAGTAAATGGTCGAGGTTGCTTTTAAGATCTTTAATTTGACACCATATCGAATAATTGAGTCTTAAGGGTCAGAATGATTAAGAGGCTTTTACGATATAGTGAAAAATGAAATATGGTTGTTTGATAAATGTTTAGAATGAAATCAGGGTGTTGAATGGTTAATTAAGGGAGGCATAGGATGCTAAATCATTCAGAGAGTTTTAGAACCATTAAGAGACAAACATATTTTTTTGCCAAACATGATTTACCTCTTAGCAATTCAGATGTTGCCTCTTAATGAAACCATTAAGAGGTAAACAAACAGCCCTTAAACTCTTAATAGAAAAAAATAATGTTTCTTAAAGCATGTTTATTATCCGGTTTTTGTTATTTAAAAAAAACAAATTTTAAGAGACTAATCGCTATAAACCACAACAAGATAAATCAATTGGATTCAGTTGAAAAACAATTTTTTGAACAGCTTTTGTTTTGGAAAAACCTAAATACTTAATGGACAAGAAGTCCAGGACATAAACTTTCAATGGAGGAAGTTGACTTAAAATAAGTTTTAAGTATTAATTATTTTTTATAATTAAAATAAGTCCAGAACAAAAAAATGGACGAAGTTGACTTAAAACAAGTCCAGAACAACTTTAGTTTACGTATTAATTTGTTTTTCTAATAAAAATAAGTTTTTTCAATTATTTAAGTTCGTTAACTTAATTTATATTATTTACTTGTTAGTCTCAAAATATGCATAATTATTATACTTTTCAGTTGATTTAATGATAAATTTATCTTTAGTTAATTTATTTATTTTCACAACTAGACATTTATTTCGAGACAAATATAAAAAAATATGGAGATTTATTTTGGAATGGATCAAGTGTCTTTTTAGTACATCAACATTGATTTTGATGTCCGAAAATAGATGGTTTACTTTAACTTTTTTTCTTCTTATTTTGTTAATTTAGAGTGCAATGTTTTTTTCTTAATTTTTAATTTCAAAGACAACGCTTTACACTGAGATTGATTTTAATATATCTCACGTATTAGTATGAGATGTAATTCTTTTTTCAAATCACGATATTTTGTTAAGTTGTTTAAATGTAATATTTACCATTGTTATTTCACAACTAAGTACAATCTCAGACGATCAAATTCTTTATACTAAAATTTTAGCTCTACCCATGTACATACATATCCACACATATATATACACACAAATACATAGATAGTATATAATTTATGTGTACGCACGTACATATATACAAACATGAACATATTAAGTGACATATCCAGATGCATACATATACCTATAAACATACACATAGTAAATTATACAAAAGCAATCAAATTAAACTCATGCGGATAACAAAAACATGAAAAACAATAAAATTCATGTGACCGCCAGTGATTACCAACGGAGTAACCATATTACCGACGAATCACTAATGGCCATTGATTTTAGAATCCCCTTCTTACCGATCTGTAACGAGCTAACGAAGGGCTTAGAATCAATGCCTTGACCGACAATGTCGAATCTAAGAACGTATTGTGCCTTATACGGGGCCCCAGTCATTCTTACTGACTTAGCTAATTCAATTCTTTCTACTGGAAAGCCCTTTTCTAATGATAATCCAATGCCTGCCTTTCTAATGAGATGTGATCCGTCTAGGGCTAGCTGAACTAAGACTCATATGAGGAGGAAAGTTTGTTGCTTGATTCCTTCTTAGTTAGTTTTGGGATATGATTCTTCTCATCTCGAAACGAAATAGGTTGTGCTCAATAGCTGACGTAGAAAAGAAGAGTCAGGGGGGGGGGGGGGTTGTATCCGTCTCCGCGGAGATCCCCAGATCATAAGACATTATCGCCTTCGCGACACTGGACTAGATTTCCGTCATTTCCGAAAAGTGCACGGACATCCGCCCTTTCCCCTTTTCACAATTGTGATCCCAGAACAAGTAATCAATCAGTGAATCAACTCATATAGCCATCCATATATTCAATAAGAATTCACCAAGTACACAAGATGAGAATGTAGAGAGAAAGAGATTAAGCATCCCCCGGGAACACATGCTTCTTCCGGATCCCAAAAATGATCTCGAACCTCCACAGTGCATTTCGGTACTCCCTTCTATAAAAGATAGCATCTAAGGGGCCGTTTACCAACTCTTTCCGGGTAAGTGCTGTCCGGGTAAGAGTGCTGTCCCGGGTAAGCGCTGTCCCCGGTAAGTGCTTTCTGGGTAAAAGTGTTTACCGAGTGTGTGTTTTTTGGTAAATGCTTACTGACGAAATGACGATTTAACCCTTTTATGATTTGGACCTAAAAAAACAAAGAAACGTAAAATTAGGGCATCTTCTCACCCACACACCAATACCCCCTTTTTTCTCTCATCCCTCCATTAATCTCTTCAGCTGTCTCGCACTGATTTCCCCCACTAATCCAAAACCCCCATTGTTTATACATATATATGTTTTTCTCTCTCATCAATTGCTTTTATATGGCCATCACCATGCTCATTGGATGATGACCCAATGGCTTAAGCTTTTGCAGACACCCAATAACTACTTCTTGTTCTTAAATCTCCATTAGAAAAAGCAAATCTCGTTATCTTCTAGTTTTCTCCCTTTTGTAGTCGATAACCCAGTAATTGCAGTCCTACCCGCCAACAACCAATCAGCTTCTTCTTCAAAATCACCAGTTTCTCTAACTGCCAAACTCACCTTCATATCCTCCACACCCCCTTGCTTCAAGAAACTCAGAAACATACATCTTACGTTTCGTTTCTTCTTCTTCTAACAGCAATAAAAGGGGGCAACTGTGGAAAAAACAAAAACTGACCCGGGTCAGCATTATTTTGAAGCTGGTTCGGTCAGATCTTGGTCAGTATCTAGGTCAGATCTCGGTCAGATTCGAGATTTGGTAAACACGCTGACTGCTGACCGAGTCAGATTTGCTGACCGAGTCAGCCTGATCAGCAGCTACTAAACAGCCCCTAAGACTTGCTTGATCAGCTATTTCTCCTTTACTTTAAGCTTCACCTCCCCGTTTGCATCCAATCGAAGTTTGCTCTCAAGGTTGACCTGGATCATCTTGAAGGTTCCATCACTGAACTTGTTGGCTTCACATACTCTCATAAATCTTTTCTTTGAGTCTTGATTACAGTAAACAACCCCAAGCTCAGGTTTCTTGAGAACAATATACGCAGGAATACCTTGGATGTCTGACAGACGCCTGTTTGGAGCTCTGAGGTTTACCCTGGTTTGGTGTGCTTCCAAGGCCATTTGGAAATCCGTTAGGTAAGAAAATTTTAGGATATTCCGCATGAACCTCTTGACACTCTGATATGTGGCAGACCATTCTATTTTATTTTCAGGTGCCCGTGCCAGAATGTCATACAGACATATGAGGTCATCAAGTTTTAGGCTCTTGAAGTCTGCTTCTGAGAAGACGTATTCAGAGCCATTAGATCTTCTTACAGTGAACTGCGGGTACCAGACATTGAGAAGCTTGTATGAGTCTATCTTTAACACCTTCACAATGGCTTTATCAGATCTAACCACGTCTGTATCTAGATCTTTGTTGCCCATGACGTGTAGAAATTCAATCTTGAGAAGTGATGGCCAGTTCTCAACGCCGTATACCTTTTCTAAGTCGATCTTCTGGACGTCTTTCACAAACATATCTTTTCTGATGCTCTCTTGACAAGGAATCAAGATCCTTACTCTTTCACCTGTAGCCATATACCTTGGCTCAGCGTCTATCACCTCCTGATAAAGTCTTAGTTCAACTTCAAGTATCGGATCTCTAATCTTGCCATCGACATTCACTTGAACTGCTGGAGCATTCGATTGAACTACTGGAGCGTGAGGAGCGAAAGTACCTGTACCCTGATCATTCGGTGTTTGCGGTTGAGTTGTATCATCTGGAGTGTCATTATCGGAATCCGAAGCAATCGCTAGGGCCCCGGTGATATCAAATATGTCTTCTATCTCTTCTTTGATCTTTACCGTCACTGTCTCTGGCTCTTCCTCAGAGTCAATATAGATGTTATCATTGATCAAGTTATCCGCCATCCTTTCGTCTGCTGTTCTATTGTCAACAACCGGAGGCTTTTCAACCCCAGTTATGACATCAGCTAAAACTACAGTGTCATCAACCTGGACCACATCAGTACCTGATCCACTTGCCCCTACTGTCCCCTTATTTACTTCCTGATCTGATCCCCCGATGTTTTCATTAGCAACAACAACACTCGATTCTCCAACCCTAGCTCTCTTCTCCCCCTCATGTTGATCAGGATCATCCTGATCATCGTGTCTTCTTTTCTGTGAGGCCTGAACTTGAATCACACACTTTTCTTCGACAACCTTAAGCATGTCAGTTATGGAAGTGAATCCTAACATCATGACATTCGTCATGTCTTTTATAGAGTCGATGAGACGCTGGAAGTCGGTGCTGGAAGGTAGTTGGGTTTGAGGTTCAATGTGTTGTCGGAGTAATCCTACTAGATCAACTTCTTCGGCAGTATTAGAGTTTCCTTGGGCTAACAAATGGGCTAACAGCTCTGATTTGAGCTGATGGGTAGGAACTTGGTGTCAAGAAACTGATGGTGGTGATTGTGGTTCAGATTAAGCGCTGGATGGTGGATCCTGAGGAGTCGATGAAGATTCTGCAATACCTTTGCCTTTGATGGCTCTGCTCACTTCGTTTGCTAATCGGTCAACAGTTTGTTGCATAGCTCGACGATGATTCTTGTAAGTCGTGTTGATCGTGCCCAAAGCTGCACCAAGAACCGGTAGGGTGATATAATGTCGGGGTGGACCTAGCAATGCAAGAAACTGTTCAATCGGCATATTTGGGAAAAAGGTACTAAACCCCGAATCACATAGATTACCGGTTAACATTGCAGTTGTAGCAACTGAATGGCCTGTGCTGAAAGCTGGCGCGGTGTTAGCGATGACAGGACTTCCACCCGGTCCTCGTGGGGCACCAACAAATGGCGTCCGCACTCTGGGTGTTCCGGTTGGGGCACAGAAGCCCACAACTTGATGAGATACCGACGCTCCTGGCCTAGGAAAAGATGTATGTCCGAAAGGCTCTAGACTCAATGTGCTCGGAATAAAAGGCGGTGGCCGGGGCAGGAGCCTACCTTGTTCAATACCGGCAGACACCAATTGTGTTGCCAGTAGTGTATGTGCTGAATCCCCTGTGTAGAATGAAACATCGGAAAAACGAGTATCCGATGAGTGGCTGAGAGGGGCTGTGCAATGCATGGCTGGGTCCACCATGGCTTGTTCAATACGCAACGGCGACGAACGCTCGTTGGTAGAAGATTTGGCTACCCGGCTTGTAACAGTTTGGGGATGATCGGTAGTTAAAACTTTGTCCGACCTGTCACATTCTCTCCCGTTTCTTTTCTCACCTCCTCTCGGCTCACAATAGTAATATTTTCTACTTCAACTCCCTCATCCCTCCTTATGTCACCAAAATCGCCGGAGAGTCCGACGTTCCAAGTGGAATCAGCATCGGAACTCTCTACAATAGGTCTCCGTCCAACATGTCGTGGAGACAAGTCAGCATCAGGATCATGATCTGGATCGGAGTCGGAGTTACTATCATCATCTTTTCGGGGTTGGGTTGATGCTTCATCTTCAGATGATGAAGCATTTGGGTCAAAATCAGGATCATCCTCGGAATCCATAGACAAGTCATCGACAAATACCTGAATTCGTGCAGCTCCGGAGGTTGATGCCTGACCAACAGTCCTCGCCACCCCACCCACTCTCGTTCTTAATGTACGCATCACCTCTCCCCGTCCAGGAACCCCATGTTCCTGAACCTGCTCAACATTCTGACACTCACCGCCTAATGAGATTGCACCTTGGGGAGGTCACGCCGGTTCTGGCTGGACCACTAGTGCGTTAGCTAACCTATATTGCCTAACTACATCAGACTGCTGGTCGGCATAGCCAAGTACAACTTCTGGTATCACGGCGATGTGGGCGAAGTCTATATGCGCGGGCATCTTCAGAAGTGCATCCACTGGCTCGGGCGTTGGACTTCATTTGGACGTCTAGGGATTTCCTGGTTGCCCTCCATAATTTGATGGATAAGGATCTGGAAGAAGCATTGAAATGGCACGAAGCTCCGGTTCTTTATCGGTCTGGTCTTGTCCTCTACTAGCTCTATCATCTCGGTCCATATCAGTACGGCGTAGTCTATGCGTCGGTTGAAGGCGACAGCATGGAACATCTTTAGCGTCGAAAGGTTTCACTTGTCGAGGACTGTATGCTTTGAGGTCATGCAACGATTAATGATCGAGCATAGCGTGTACTAGATTGGCGGTAGAAATCTTCGTTGAAATCTTGAGGAACTGGTAAGCATCGGATTTCGTGGGTCTTGGTAACCCAGACTGCGGATGTCGGCGAACAGTTGTTCTTCCAGAACCATATCTTCAAAGTTAGGATTGTAAGGTAGGTCGAGAGCCCGACGAAGTCGTTGTAGGGTTAGTCGAACGTCGAAGTGATCGACTTTAGCAGAAAAATATGGACCCCGTCGGTCTACTGGATGAAAGCGTAGTGTGTGCCAGAATCGTTGCAGGTAAATAAGGGGCACAATGACTACCTTTGTAAACGCTGTACGCAGAGGATGGCCCCGAATGATCTCCAGTATAATGCGGTGGTCGAACGCCATGCTGAGATCAAGGTGATGATTGTTGTCCATGAGGGAAAGATGGAGACTTCTCGGTAGAAGCTCCTCGTCTAGATCTCTGGCATTGACCGGTGGATATGACGACCGATGCGACGGAATGACGGTGTTTTCGTCAGAGGAATGTCCGTCATTTTAGGCCATCTGGATAACGATAAATCAATATAGGGCTTAGAATGAGGGCAGTTGATTTTTTTTGATCGAAAATAGCCTAAGTGTTAAGGTTATCGCAAGACACAGCATAGGTTTATCACAAGACAAGTTTATCGCAAGGTACATGTTGCGATGAAGAGTTATCGCAACACACATGTCGCGATAAAATGTTATCACAACAAGAAGGTTGCGATAACAATGAATGTCTGTGGGTTGCGATGACAATGAACATGAAGAACATAGATGGTTGCGATAACTTTGAATATTAACTAAAACCTAAGTGTTTTAACCCAGATTTGACATTTTCGCACGAAATAGTGTTCTATCCTATACAAGTGAGTTCGCAATGTGACCAGAAGCATAGGCTATCGATTCTAATCATCTGATAAACACAAACAGACATATACATAGCGATTCTTAAACCAGAATACGAAAAGACAATAATGTGTTCGAACCTAACTCTAAAACTCGACTGATAAGCAATGAATCATGGATAAAACGAACTAAAAATGATGGAAATCATACCTCAAAGTGATTCTGAATGGGAAGAAATCGATGAGAACTAGAGTAACTTGTAGAAATTTCAGAATCGAAAACTGATAGGTGAGAAAAATGAGAGGGTTTTGGAATGAGACAAGAAATTCAAACTCTTTGTATTTATAGGAGCTTGAGATAAAGTACACGTGGCATCTGATGATTGGTCCAACGTTTGACCGCCATAGTGTCAGGGTTATCGCAAGAAGAAGGTTGCGATAACCCCTGGTGTTATCGCAAGGAACAAGTTGCGACAACAACCCCAGAGTTTAATCGCAACAGGGTGTTGCGATAAACACTGTTCATGTCACTTTATCGCAAACAAGGGTTGCGATGAAATGTGTTATCGCAAGCAAAGGGTTGCGATAAGATATTTTTCATGTTTAATCGCAACAGAAGGTTGCGATGAAACACTGTTCATCTTGTTATCGCAAGCAGTAGGTTGCGATAAAATGAACACTTAGACATTTTTCAGTAATTTCAAAAATGATTTTATCATATTGGAAGATGTCCAACTTCCAATTGATTAAGCACTCAAGGTTTTAAACACGGTTTTCACTCCCCTTAAATGATGCATGGATTTGAAAAATTGTTTTCATCATTTAAGAGTTAGTGTTCAAAACAAATCAGAATACTTACCTTGTATGCTCCAAAACAACAGTCACATGCCATCTAAACTTACAAGATTTGGCAGTTATGCACACTCCCCCTATTCTTGTGCATAAGATCTGTACTAAACTCCCCCTGAGACCATGAACACACCTTGTGCAGATACAGATCTCATAACAATTCACAGATAAGGCATTTAAAAGAAAGAAAAATAGCAACATGAATAAACATTTGAAATACAACTAAGATATGAAAATTTAAATAACATATATTGAGAATAGAATATGATGAAAATTTTAGTGTATCAATCTAGATACATTATCCAGATTGAGATACAAATATTTCCATCTATTATATGATCAATATAGAGAAGTTAAACTTTCATGTTCATCATGCCAAGCTTGGATACTAAGAAATTAAAACGTTTTTCATCCAAGGCTTTTGTGAAAAGATCGCAAGCTGATACTCAGTTGTAACAAAGTATAATTCAATTGTTCCTTTCTCAACGTGATCTTTTATGAAATGATACCTGATGTCAATATGCTTGGTTTTGGTGTATTGGACAAGATTAGCAGATATTGCAATCGCGCTTTTACTGTCACAGTAGATGGGGATCTTCTCATATTTAAACCCATAGTCCATGAGTTGGGTCTTCATCCACAGTACTTGTGAACAACAGCTGGCCGCGACAACATATTCTGCCTCCGCCGTTGATGTTGAGACACAATTCTGCTTCTTCGATGACCAGCTCGCGAGCTTGTCCCCCAAAAACTGTACATGCCCCGAGGTGCTCTTTCTGTCCAGCATGCTTCCTCCATGATTCGCGTCTGAATATGCGGTGAGTTCGTATCCGGTTCCCTTGGGATACCACAGTCCTAGATACGGTGTTCCCTTCATGTAGCGAAAGATCCGCTTGACGGCGCCGAGGTGTGATTCCTTAAGTTTGGCCTGAAATCTTGCACATAGACAAGTTGAAAACATTATATCTGGACGACTAACGGTAAGATACATTAGTGACCCAATCATTCCTTTATAATTTTTAGCATCAACATCAATACCGTCTGGATCTGGACCGATTTTAGATCCTGGAGCCATAGGCGTACCAATCGATGTACAGTTTTCCATCTTGAGTTTCTTCAAGATATAAAACACGTACTTCGATTGATTGATGAAGATACCAGTAGAGAATTGTTTGACTTGTAATCCAAGAAAGAAATTAATCTCTCCCATCATACTCATTTGAAACCGGGTCATCATAATGCCAGAAAACCATGTGCAAAGTCCAGGGTTAGTCGAACCAAAAATAATATCATCAACGTAAATCTGCACTAAAAGAATTTCACCTTCCTCGCGCAGAGTAAATAGAGTTGTGTCAATTTTACCTTTTTCAAATCCAGCTCCTAGTAGAAAGGTAGACAAGACTTCTGTAACAACCCAGTTTCCCCAAACATGCAACAATTAACATATATTGCATAACATCGTTACATTCATAATAAAAGATACACAATAAATCATGTACGGTCCCGTAGTCTCCAAAACATAAGCATTCCCTAGTCTTCATCCGCTATCAACCGCTTACTATACTTTATCCTTTCCTTTGCTAATAAAAGTTCCTCGACCTGGAATACATATTTTTGAAAACAAAATGAGGGTTAGACCAAACGGTCTAGTGAGATAATCCCTGTCAGTTTATTAATCCTTTTTGTAAAACACAAATATACAACAAGTATTCAAATACCAAGCAAGACTCGTGCGCCGTGTACCTTTCATCATTTCCCTTGGCCATATTAGTTGGTTGCAAGCCAACTAATAAATTAACTCCGCTGTACGAAAATTACAGCCAACACCGCTGTACGAATATTACAGCCAATACTCCGCCGGTCCTAAACCCGGCCAACGTGCTCTTGTGTAGTGTAATGCTCATATAAATAAAATATATATCTCAATATATCATATTTTCATTTATAAAAACGTTATCACATTCCAACCACATATCCATTTCAACATAAACACATAATCACACCATCTATCACATTCCCAATCCACACATATACGTATTCCAGTTTTGAAAACATTTTAAACTAAAACTCACCTTGACTGCTTATCCAAAAATACTTCCAAGCCTTTTCCAAAAGATTCAGTCCTTCACCCAGAATTCACAGAATCTGAAACAATTCAAATACACATATCCCTTTACTATTCAAACACATAAGACTCTCCAAGAATTCTTAAATATCCAAAATCCTCAGCTGTTATCGCAACCAACTACCCTTATCGCAACACACAACATTTGTCGCAATCAACTACTGCGACACAATAATTTGTCGCAACCCACTATTGCGATACCTCATCCTATCGCAACCAACTGTTGCGACACACCACTTTATCGCAACTAACCGTTGCGATACCAATGATCCTATCGCAACCCTTGGTTGCGATACTTATGAATGTCGCAAACATTCATATCTATCGCAATCTACTGCTGCGACCTTCATAACTATCTCAGTCAACTAGTTCATCTTTTACCCAGAAATTTATAGTTTTACACCTTGAATGATTCTGTAATTTTGCAGAAATACTTAAGACCATAAATAGAAACTATCCATAAACTCAGTTTCCCAAAAACATCCATATTTCATCAAAACCCACTTTTAAACTCATATAAACTTTTCTATATTTATCTATCCATAATAACAATTATAAGCATAATCATACCTTGATTCTCCACAGATTGCTTCCTAAAATCCAGCTGATTAGATCATGATTTCCTTCTTCTTCTCCTTTAGCTTTCTCTCTCAATTCTCTCTTTTCTCTCTTGCCGTGAACAAAAACCCCCCCACACACATATTCTAGATATTAAGTGTTCTATATGTGAGACACCTCACCTCTTTTATCCCAAAAGAGGCGGTGGTGTGATGGACTTCCATCACTATAACCAAACAAACCTCAATCTTCCAATTAATGGCAACTTTAACCCTCCAATCTCTAAATTAAAATTAAAACTTACCCCTTAACTTATAATTCCATAAAACAAATCCCAAACTTACCTTAGAACCAAAATAATATAAATTAAATAAACCAATAACGTACCCGGTTATTACAACTTCATACCAGGCACGGGGGGCTTGTTTGAGACCGTAAAGAGCTTTGTCAAGTATGTACACATAATCTGGTTTGTCTTTGTCCACAAAGTCTTCCGGTTGAGACACATACACTTCCTTCTTCATGACACCGTTCAAGAATGCAGTCTTCACGTCCATTTGATAGACGGTGAAGTTCTTATAGGCGGCAAAAGATAGGAACATCCGAATTGCCTCTAAGCGAGCAACCGATGCTTGTCGTAGTCTATACCCTCCTGTTGCCTATACCCTTTTGGTACTAGTCTTGCTTTGTTTCGCACAACTATGTTGTTTTCGTCTTTCTTGTTTTTCAGGACCCACTTCATACCAATAACTGTTTTACCTTTGGGTCTCGGGACTAGTATCCACACCTTCAGAGTTTCAAATTGATTCAGCTCTTCTTGCATCGCAATCAACCAATCCGGATCTTCTAAGGCTTGTTGAACTGTTGATGGCTCAACTTGACTTAAAAAGAGCGCATATAAAACTTCGTTTGCAGATGCAGATCTTATCTTTACTGGCTCAGACACTTCATCAATCACCTGATCTATTGGGTGACTGCGTGTCCACTTTTTGGAGTGTGGATGGAGAGAAATAGAATCTTCATTGGGGTCTACTAGGGTAGGATCTTTATCAAAGTTCAACTCGATCATCAATGTCGGTTCCGGGCGTGAGGCTGGTTGGTTGTCAGAAGTGACAATTGGCACTGCCTCTGGAACTGATTCAGTTGATTTGTCAGGAATGTTCTCAGTACTCTGATCATTGACATTCAAAGTTGTACCAGATGAAGAAGCATCATTCGTAGATACTTATCGTCTTGCTTGCGTAGATGTCATGGTTGTGTTCCTTGGTGAAGTTGCAGGAGTAGTTGCACTAGTATTGGAAGAAGTCAGCACCGGTGAAGGCCCTGACATTGTAGCTTGTACTGGTGGTGTATCAACTTGATTCCTGTTGTTTACAGATGAAGATTATTTATTATTACCAAAGTAATCATCGTAAAAATGTTCAAACAATATATCAAGTTCGTTAGGAGTAGAGTTAGATGTAGAAGCTTGATCCTTGTTTGACGTCCTAGTCATCGTTGGACGGATTTGTCCAGATGCTAGTACTCCGGATATTGCGGGTTCTGTACTGTTTTGCACAGAAGCCATTTCTTCAGTTTCGTTGAACTTGACATTTATGCTTTCCATCACTGTTCTGGAAGACTTGAGATAGACTCTGTACGCTTTTGATGTGAGCGAGTATCCAATAAAAACACCCTCAATTCCCTTAAGACTGAATTTTTTTAAGTTGTCCTTATCGTTCAGCACGATACACCTGCACCCAAAGACACGAAAGTAGTGTATTACAGGTTTTCTATTGTTAATCAATTCATATGGAGTTTTGCCAAACCATCGATGGACAATTGAACGGTTTTGTGTATAGCATGCCGTCGATACAACTTCAGCCCACAGAAACAGAGGAAGATCAGCATAAGACAACATCGTTCTGACAGCTTCAACTAGTGTACGGTTTCGTCTTTCAACGACTCCATTCTGCTGAGGTGTTCTGGCCGCAGAATATTGATGAGATATTTCTAATGACTTAAAGAAGTCATCAAGAGTCTTGTTTTTAAACTCTGTCCCGTTATCTGATCTGACGGGCTGAACTGATTGTTGGAGATTCATTTGAAGTTGTTTGATTAATGAGATGATCAAGTCAGGTGTTTCATCTTTTGATCGTAGAAACTTCACCCATGTATATCTCGAGTAATCATCGGCAACGACTAACACATATCGTTTAGCACTTATGCTCTGAGTCTTCATCGGACCGCAAAGATCCATATGAAGGATTTCCAAGGCTTCTTGTGTGCTAGGCTCAGGATTTGGTGGGTGAGGAGCTCGCTTCATCTTCCCCTTCTCACAAGCGGCACATAAGTTGTCTTTCTCAAATTTCAGCACTGGTAGACCTATGACTAATTCACCCAACGTCAGTTTTTGTATGTAACGGAAGTTGAAATGAGATAGTCGTCTATGCCACAACCAACTTTTCTCCAGTGATGCTTTGGACATTAGACATACGTCATTCTTAGGTTTGAGCTTTGATAGGTCAATAGTGTAAAGATTGGACTTCCTCGAACCAACTAGAAGTTCATTTCCTACTTCGGTTAAAATAGCACACCAGGTCTTCTTGAAATGGACTTCTAGATCTTTATCACAAAATTGACCTATGCTAAATAAATTGTGTCCTAAACCTTTGACGTAATTGACTTTAGTAATTCTGACATTGTCTTTGATGATATCTCCATAACCCAGAATTGGAGAATACTGATCATTCCCAAACTTAACCCTACCACCATACTTTTCCACAAAATTACTCAGCAGTTCATTTCTTCCAGTCATGTGCTTTGAGCAGCCTGAATCTAGGTACCATACATGACTGGGCTGCAAAAAGGAAATTAGATGGTTTTAGGTACCCATTTTCAAATGGGTCCTTTCTGATTAGTAGGTTTGGAATTGACATTATTATATCTATAACCTGTGTTAAAGTAATTGTTTGAATAAAACCAACGGTTATAGTCAGATTTGCAGATAAAATCATCCACACCACAAGAAGAACAACAAATTTGATCATGTGCTAAATTAATCAGTTGTCACATTGAATAAAGCTTGTATGGGATTACAAGTTTTTGTCTATTGCCAACACCATGATCACTAACATTTGAAACAAAATTGTTTTTCTTGGAATTTGAAACAATGTGGGATGATTTTCTCTGGGCCACATCCTGTGTGGACCCCTTTATTCTCCACTCGAGACGCGTATTGTTTCTCAAATAACGATTTGAAATGCCAGAAAGATAGGAGTCGTAAGCTTTGGAATTCTGAGCTTGAAAAGAATTATTTTGCTTCTTTTTTTTTTCTTTTCTTCTTCTGTAATGATTGTTTCGATTTAGATTTTGAATAATAATCATTAGCAGAAGGTTTTTCAACAGATTTTGAAGATTCACCCTTAAAGAAATCCTTCTTAGGTGCTTCTTATTTGATTATAAAATCAGAATGATCTAGAAGCTTTGCGTTAAAGTAAAATGGAACAGGCACTTCACTTACCGCTTTACCTTTGTCCTCACAAACATTCTCACTATTAAGATCAGACTCAATATCATAGGATGTGTGAAAGATACCGTAAGACTTAGGATAAAGAAATTCATTTTGTTGTTTTCGAAAAGCTTTATCTTCTTCTGTAGGAAAATATATCTCAGGAGAATTAATAACTAATTGATTTTCCAAGTCCCAAGATTCAGAATCTTCTTGGTCATCAACCGTCGAGCTCCTAAAGACAATATTTCCCATAAATGCTTTACATGAAGAAACATCTGACTCTGAAGAATGTTTTTCTTTTAGAAGTTTTTCTTCAGACATTTCTTTATGTCTAGCTTCCATTTCTTTTAAGCTTTCTAAAAACACTGTAAGCATCACTTCCTTTTCGATCTCAAAAGCAAGTTTCTCGTCATTTCTGACTTCCTGAATAATACTTTTAATCTTGCTTTCGAGATCAATGAGTTTTTGTTCAAGAACCATTGGTGGAAAATACCTTTACCCTCAAAAACTGGTTTTCCATTAGTTTCTTTTTGAGTAATTTCCTTCACCTCTGGTTGTTCAACAATATAACTCTCAAAATAGTCATTAGGCAAAGTTTGTTCGTTTTCTAATGCCTTCGCATTATCACGACCATACCAAAAAGGAAGCTGCATCTTGACAGTGGTTTTTCTTTTTACTTCTACCTCAGCCTCAAAGTCATCTTCATCCAATTTAAGCCATTTGATTTGATAGCTAGGATGTAGTGAAGGAAGAATAAACCAATCAAATTCATAAAGAGTGGGGATTTTAATAAGGCATTCCTCAGGTAATGAGGATTGTCATATCCTATGCCCCACTTAGAATTGAAATACCGAAATTTACTGGGTTTATTCATGTGAATTGTTTGTTCGGTTTGGCCTGCTTTGTACAATTTTTCTTCCAAACCTTTGACATTATCGCTCAGCTCAGTGTTCCTATCTTTATAGGCATGAAGAAGACTTTCAAACTCATTCTTCTTTGCTTCTGAACTCTCTATTTTTTCTGATAATTCAGTTATTCTATTTTGAAAATACGCTTGACCTACATCAAATTCAGTCTTTTTCTTTTCGAGTTTTTGTATGTGACTCTCTTGTTCTATCAATCTTTCTCTTTGAGATGAAATTAGTTCATCTGCTTTTCTCAATTTATTTGTTAGATAATCTAGTTGCTTTTGTAGATATGCCTGTTGAGTAAAAAATTGACTATAAAGATCGGAATGTACCTCATTTGTCTCTGAAGTAGATTCTGACTCTTCTTTATCGGTGTTTCTGGTCATGAAGCATATCTGGGTTTGAGCAGCCGTCTCATCATCCACTTCATCATCCGTTTGATCAAGCCAATATTCCTCTTCAACCAACAATGCTATCCCTGATTCCTTTTGCTTAGCAAGCAACATCTTGTTCTTATAATAATGAGAATCTCCGACTTTTGGTTTCCAACATTCCTTGGTGAAATGTCCAGTCTTTCCACAGTTATAGCACTTTGGTTCTTCAGCGCTTTTCTCAAACACCTTCTTTTCATCAACCCTCTTGTATTCATCCCTTTTCTCATCAAACTTCTTTCTTGACTCGACACGATCTTTGTGCTCAAAATTCTTGGAGCCTGATGCATATCTATGATTATTAGAACCAGGCCTTCTCACAAACTGTTTTTGAAAAGCTTTAGTAAGGAGTATCATTGCTTGTTTCAGGCTTTCAGCTTCTTCCATGCCATCTCCTTCATATTGTTCTTCATCAGACTCATTATCAACATTCTTTGAATATTTCTTGGTGGATCTGTTAGATATCAACGCAAGTGGATCAATCTCTTCTTCCTTAACTTCTTTCTTCTCTTTCTTTTCTTTCTTCTTTTTCTTATCTCTCTTCTCATCAACATCATCCTCATCTTGTTTCAAGGTTTCATACATTTCCTGTAAAGGCAATTCAGCTAACCTAGCATTCTGTTTCATCCTGTGAGCATACTTCTTCCATTTAGGTTGAAGAACACTCAAGAATTTCACATTGTGCTCGATTATTGTCTTGTCTATGTTGTACCTATTCAACTCATTCAATATTGTAATGAAACGATCGTACGTAGAATCAAGTGCCTCACCTTCTTTTTGTCTAAAATTTTCGTACCTGTTAATGGCATTGGAGATTCTCATATGATTTTCCACCTCAGATCCTTGATACAGTTTGATTAACTCATCAAACATAGCTTTCCCAGAAATGTTTTTGCTATCCACCTTCTGATAAATATTATTAGTCAATGCTTGCATAACTAGTGATCTTGCCGCTTTGTCTGCATTATAACGTTTCTTTTGTTCAACATCATAATGTATTGGATGAACTTCAACCCATTCTGGAGGTGGTTCACCATCAGCAACCAGTCCTCTTCTCATTATTGTTCCCATGGGACCTTTCTGAAGTGAATGAACAATGTAGTCCCCATTCTCTTGACGTTCAACGTAATCCATAAATCTGTCTTTCCATATTTTGAACTCCTTGGGAAAAAGGACAGTTGTTTGTCCTTTGATCCAATAGTCAGTATGTCTTTAGCTGTCATTTTAGATTACTTGTTAATGATCGATAAATACCCTTTTGATCTGATTAGAAAACAAATGTTCACACGGTTTTGTCGCAAGTCACTTTTTGTCTCAACCCACGTCTTGTCGCAACACAAAGTTTATCTCAACCCAAGTCTTATCGCAAAGAAAAGTTTATCTCAACTCAGAGACTTGTCTTATCGCAACACAAATCTTATCTCAACCAACACTTTTTCTCAACCCAGGTTTATCGCAAGAACAGAGTTTGTCGCAAGTTACTTTGTCGCAAAAGGAAGTTTTGTCGCAACAAAGAGGTTGCGATGAACTCAAAGATGGATTTTATCGCAATAGAGGGCCGCGATAAAGTACTGTTCACACATAATGAGTTGCGATAAAAACGGATTATCGCAAAGGGCATTTGCGATATTTTACTGTTCACAAATGAATGTTGCGATAATGAAGAACATTTAAGGTTGCGATAATGATGAAGATTCAAACGATCTTAAGTCAAATCCTAAAAAATGATCCAATTGGGCTGAAAATTGGTACGCATGTTCGCACTTAGATTCTAGACAACTTTAATACTGCAAGTTTTGTCCAAAAACCAACAGAAATGCGATTTTCAATCCCAAACAGTGAGTGTAAACAAAAAGTCCGAAAATGATGATTTTGCACAATCTGAGTCTAAACCACTAGGTCTTTGGCCTAGTGGCCACCTCTGTTCCGTAAACGCTCTGCCCTGGGCGTGACTTTAAGGGTTCGATTCCAGGGGGAGACAGGATCTCTTAACCGGTGCAAGTCTAGGAGGGAGGACTTGTAGGGCCCACATAGTGGGCTCCAGATTGGGGGTTTCTGCCACAAAACCTTTTTTTTCACAATCTGAGTCTAATCCTAGTGAATTTGCGGAATAAAATCACTCAGGGATTACCAACAAACACTCCTAGATCAATTCTAATCCATTTGAAGTACTCAAATGGCTAAAACCAACCAATTAGATGAAAAAAATGAAGAACACTCAAACTTTTGCAAAAACCTCAAAAATCTAATCTGATCAAAATGATGTACTGGGCTTTGATACCAATTGTGATCCCAGAACAAGTAATCAATCAGTGAATCAACTCATATAGCCGTCCATATATTCAATAAGAATTCACCAAGTACACAAGATGAGAATGTAGAGAGAAAGTGCACTGTGTGTACTAGTGTGTGATTGTAATGGATGACCTAATGAAATAATACAAGGCAAAATCTACTTATAGTTTGTAAAATAGACAATTACACATTAGGTCCCTCTACTTGGTACAACTAGATAATTAAGGCACTAACAATAATGTTCGTGAAGTTGCTCACGAAATCAAGTTTGAATGCCCCTTCGAAGTCCCACACGCTCTTTTTGATCAGGAGCGCTTCTCTTTGTCTTCGAGCTTGAATTCTTCAATCCACTCATTCGTTCCTTCTTATTTGTATATTTTTTATTTTATATTGTGTAACCCAAAGCGCATTCCTTTAAAAATGTACCTGGTTCCATTTTTCTTTCGTTAGTTAAGCCACCTCTTTCTAAAAGGGGTTGCAGTCATTCTGTTTTTACACTCTTTAGAGTGAATACAACGTACAAAGACTAATAAATTTATTCATTAGTAATTCTTTAGTAATATTCATATTACCAATGGATTATAAACTCATTGGTGACATTTCATATTATCGACAGATTAAAATTTAATCGAGAAAAATGACCATGGTAGACTAGCCCAGTGGCATATGTAGTGTGTGGTTAGTGGGGGATGAGACCCCATTAAAAAGAGAAAATTTTGAATTTTTAGGTTAAAAATACAGAATTTTCAATTTTCTATCCTAATGTCCTCCAGTAATTTTTCGTTCGGGACCCCATCAACCAAAAACTGTTTCGAAATCAACCAAAAAACCAAAACTACTATTAGTCCCATTAATACCAAGCAACAATTCAAGTAAA